>OY977956.1:3645000-5110000 GCA_963854355.1 Epinotia brunnichana
GCTTGGGCAAAGTTCCCCCTGGTGGCAAAATAGGCATGTTTGAGGTACTCAAAGAGATATTGCACAGATCATTCACATAGATAAGAAATAATGTAGGCCCCAGGACGCTGCCCTGGGGCACGCCATACGTAAGAAGAGCGCCTTGACTGGTATAAGGTCCGATTTTAATACACTGCGTTCGCCCGCTTTTTTAGCTCTTGAAAAGTTCCAAAATATGACCACGAATTCCAATACGTTCCATCTTATTCAAAAGTATAGGAACAGAGACAGTGTCAAACGCCTTAGATAGATCCAGGAAGATGCCGACAGTCTAAAGATTTTGATTAAAGTTATTTATGACTGAATTAGTTAGTTCTAGAACAGCATCCTCCGTAGATATTCCACTTCGAAACCCAAATTGTTTATCAGAAATAATTTTAAAAGAATCAAGGTATTTCTTCAATCTATTGTTAATGATTTTTTCCAGGACCTTAGATATTGTTGACAGGATAGAAATAGGTCTGTAATTAGTTACACTGTCCTTGTCCCCACTCTTATAAATTGGCTGGACCAGCGCTTTCTTGAAAACAGCAGGAAACGTTCCAGTGGCAAAACAAAGATTAAATATCAATTCGACTAACCCGTTATCAGCCTTCCTTCCGAGATTAGTCGGAATTATTACGATAGGTACCTATCTAATTTTGGAATAAGTTAGATAGATAGATTAGATATCAAAAATCAGTTCTTATTAGCTAATTTTATTACACATAAGTTAGTATACCTACTTATAGTTAGCGGTGTGTATAGGTACCTTACCTACTAACCCGGTATTAGTTATTTGTTATACAAGGGGGAAAGTTGTATTTTACCTGCGAGTGTTCATTTAAAACACTCGCAGGTAAAATACAACTTTCCCCCCTTGTATAAAAAATAACTAATACCGGGTTAGTAAGTAAGGTACACACGAGACGTAAAATAACTTTTCACCCGTGTATAACACAAATATTTTCACCTCACTACAGCGAGGAAAATAAGAAATAGGTTAAAAAATAGTAAAAAAAAAGTGAAAATAAAAGTTTTTACTTAAAAAAAAAAACTTTTTTTTTTTAAGTAAAAAAAGAAGTTTAAAAAAAGTAAAAAAAAATATGTCACATAAAATATACAAAAAATCAAAAATAAACATTTAACGTTCTACGTCATAGTACTTTTAACGTTCTACGTCATAGTACTTTTAACGTTCTACGTCTACTTTCTTCACATGTGGATAAAAAGCGATTTTCTCAATAGATATCAAACATACAAAAAGGCCTTTCCGAGCAAGTGAGATGAAAAATTAATTTGCGTTTTACGAATCATATTCAGGAGTACCTACTAAGTACATATGAACATTGTACTTATGAACCTAATGGTGATAAATACAAAGTTGAAGCCTTATAAGAGTTATTCCTGCTACGCGTAAGTACACGGTACACCAAGTAAATGACATGATTAATATTATAACATCCATACTTAATATTATAAATGCGAAAGTGTGTCTGTCTGTCTGTCTGTATGTCTGTTACCTCTTCACGCCCAAACCGCTGAGCCGATTTAGATGAAATTTGGTATACCTAGAGATAGTTTGAGTCCCGAGGAAGGACATAGCTGCCGTGTCATGACAAAACACTGTAACTCAAGTTACAGTGTTTTGTGCTAACATCAATAATTGAGCTTTTTGGGTCAATAACTATATATGCCTGCTAACAGACCACTCATTTTGTACTTAAATCAATGAAATACCTCAAAGCATTTTACACTGTAACTTCTAAAACTAGGGTCTTATTTTGACTAATCACTGTATCTCTAAATACAGTGTTTTGCCAAAACAGCACTGACGTTTTTTGTCGACCGTTATCTTAAGATACAGTGTTTTGTCGTAACTGTTACCACAAAACACTGTATCTTAAGGTAACAGTGGTTACAATCGCGCAACACCAGCCTTGAAGTGAGTGTTTTGGTTGTGAAGTGTTTGTAAACATTACTAATGCCCGGTTTAATATACTCTAAAAAGGGTTCGTTTTGACTATCGATTAACAGTTCACAACTAAGCGTCAATCAAAACTGTTTCTATACTATATTACGCGTTATAGCATAACCATTCCCCTAAACAGAGCATTCGAAATATATGATTTTCATGAAAAAATAAAACAGTCTAGAAAAAATAATGAAACGCTAGTTCTGACACACAAACATGTTTATTTATTCCAGAATGAGAGTAAAGTTAAATATCCTGATGGTTTTAATATACATAGGTTTGAAATTGAACAAAGGAAAAGGCTGTCTGTCTTTATTTGTAAAAACGAACTAAGATGATGATACGAGTTACAAGGAAATATCTTTTTTGAAAAAGACTGGAAATTGAATTGAAAAAGTTAATGGATGATAAAAAAAGTTAGATAAGATTAAAAAACAAGAAAACCGGAGAGGATTTTGCAAAGTAAATAAGACAGAACTTCTGAAATTATGTCAGTTTATGCCACAATCAAGAAGACAATTTTTTGAAGAATTCGTTGTATCTGATGTTGATGATTTGGCAACGGAACGAGATATTGATTTTTAATTACTACGTATGATAATATAATATAAAAGATTACCTAACCTTGCCCTCTTTATTTTCATTTATATTTATGTAGTCCTTTGTTCCCTTTCAAATACTGAGAACAGATTGACCAAACAGGAATAAGTACATAATCTAAAGTTAAACGTCAAAATAGTACCTATCTAATCTTGGCATAAACATTATTCTTTTTTCGGTCAAATCTGGTCTAAGAAGAATTGATGGTGTTAATATTAATCAATAGCTAAAATTTTAAGTAGAGTTTTCATACTTACGAGTATACGACAATACACTGTAACGTGATAATTACAGTGTTTTGTCGTAAATCTATGTACAAAAGCGGTAATTTGTTGTGACAAAACACTGTAACATGATAGTTACAGTGTTTTGTCACGACGATTTATATTAGTATTACCAACTTATGTCGTGACAAAACACGTTTTGGTCTTTAAATGAATGAAATAATAAAAAAAATGATATTTTATGATTTGTATACTTTATGAGGAACATTATCAATACTTTGCTTAAATTTCATCAAAATCGGATAAATATTCACAGTTTTATGGCCTCTTAACGAGAAAAAACGTTTATTGCGATTTCTGAAGAATGCACTTTTTTAAGTTACAGTGTTTTGTCATGACACGGCAGAATTAGGGTAGTTTTTATTGCGGAAATCTACCCCTAAAGGGATGAAATTGGGGGTGAAAATTTGTATAAAGCTATTTAAACCGCTGCACCGATTTGGATGAAATTTGGTATATAAATACTTTTAGTCCCGGGGAAGGACATAGAATAGGTTTGATCCCGGAAATCATCCCCTAAGGGGGTGAAATGAGGGGGTGAAAATTTGGAGGTAACCAATTTTGATGAAATTTGGTTAAGAGATAGTTTAAATCCTAGGAAAGGACATAGGATAGTTTTTATCCCGGAAATCATCCCCTAATGGGGTGAAATGAGGGATGAAAATTAGGATGGAACCCCTTTGCTATGGGATAATATTTTTGGGGCACTCCACGGACTGGCTGAAGGCATTCAAAGCTCAAAAACGATGTCTAAGGGCTCTGTGTGGTGCATCCCAGCGCGAATCTTGTAGACCACTATTCATTAAATATAAAATATTACCTCTACCCTGTTTATACAGTAAAGAGGTGGCGATGTTTGTTAAAAAGCACCAACAATTATTTGAAACACTTCGTAGCTTTATTAGGAATTTTAGGAACAATAATAAATTGATCACTGCCCACGTACAGCATTATATAAAAACAGTATTTATTTCATGTCTATTAAAATATTCAATTGTATTCCAGATACGTTTAAATCCCTAGACAACACTAAATTTAAAAAAAAGATTAATGAATGGTTATTGCATAAAATGTTCTATACGACTAATGATTTTTTAAATAATAAAGGCAAGGTATAATAAAGGTATGTTAATGTTCAAGTGTAATTGTTTATTATTATTATAATTTTTAATTCTTTTTAATGTTAACTCATTATTTATATGATCACATAGCTCCCGGGTTACCGCGGTGCTATAATATGGGTAGCACCGGGGTATGGCGACGTCGCGGAGCGCTGTCAGCTGTGTGGTCCATAAGGTCCATTTCTGCGCGAGGTCGTCATCTATTGCTGCGTCCCATGTCGTGCCTCTTCTCCATATTTCTTGTAGTATTTTCTTTGCTTGGACGGTGACGGGTGAGGCCAGCCCAAGGGGGTCGAAGACGGACATCATCACTCTCAGTACCAAGCGCTTAGTCGGTTTTTTTTCATTGAGTGCGTCGGGCGGCAATCGGCTCAGGTCCAAGTTGAAAGCGATTTCATCTGTGGCGGGCTTCCAAACTTGTCCGAGTACGCGTTCATTTTTCATTTCTTTCGCGTCGAGCTCTACGTGTGCGGGGCTCGTGCGCTCGTTTGCCACCTCCCGGGCGTATTCGTGGAGGTTTGAAGGCTCGGTGGTGGGGGTGCGATTTTTCTTGCTTGCGGTGTTTTCTTCTGAGGGGTCTGTGTTCTCATTGGCCACCGCTAGTAGCACTCCCGCCGAGTTGGACGACCACTTACGGAGATTGTAGTGGGCGTTTTTCTGTATATCTCGTACTTCGGCGGCTATCTTGATCGCTTCCTCTTCTGACTTGAAACTCTGTAGGTAATCGTCTACGTAGTGATTACGTACAATGGCCTCGGCGGCTTCAGGGTTCGTTTCCCTATATTTTTCGGCGTTCGCGTTCTTTACATATATAGCGATCGTAGGGCTGCAGGTTGCACCGAAGAATAGGGAGCTCATACGCCATTCTTCCGGGGGCGTGTCGTCCCGGCGGTTCCCACGCCACAGATATCGTAGCGCGTTGCGGTCTTCGGGCTTTATTTTTACGTGCATAAACATTGCTTCTATGTCGGCGGACACGGCGATTTTGTGTTGACGGAACCTCATTAGCACCCCCGGAAGTGATTGGAGGAGGGGGGGGCCTGTGAGGAGTTTGTCGTTGAGTGATACGCCTCGAGTACGGGCCGCAGCATCATGGACCACTCTGACGCGATCTCTCTTCATAGGATTCAATACGGCGAAGTGCGGTAGATACCAGTTTTTTTCGTTGTTATTCTTTGGCGGGGCTGGCTCGGCGTAACCTCGCTCGATTAGGTGGTCCATTTCGGCGTTGTAGCGCTTCTTGAACTCTTCATCTCGATCTAGTTTTTTCTCGATGCTGTGTAGGCGTTTGAGCGCGTTCTCGTAGTTGTCCGGCAGTTTGTCGTCTTCGTTTTTCCATAGTAGAGGCACTTGATAGTGACCGTCGGCCGTGAGCGTGGTTGATCGCGCGAGCTGAGCGAGGGCGCGTTCTTCCGGGTCGGATTTGGGTCGTTTCGGCTCTATCATCATATTTTCGATTGCGAAGTATTCTTTTAACTGCCGGTCGACGTCTTCCTCGCTTGTTAGCGATTCCCTTTCTTCGGCTGGCTGATTGGAGATATGGCTGACGATATGGTGGATGCCCTCGCCTTGTAGGGGGGCGCGGGTGTGCGCGCCGTGTAACACCCATCCGAGCGGTAGTCGGCTGGCGACGGGTTGATTTCTGTCGCCGCGTCGGATTTCTTCTGGTATCAACAGATGCCAGTTGTCTTGCCCGAGCAGTATTCCCGGTTCAGCCGTGTCGTATCTCAGTAGGTGCTCTATGTCTCGCAGGTGTGGGCACGTACTGATGTCGTCTTCGCTTATCGTTTGGGGTGATAAGCGTAGGTCGGGAATTGTGCGGGCGTGTATGCGCACCTCCCCGCCTTGTCCGCGTATGAGGAGCGGGACTCGGCGGGATTTCGTTGCGTTTATTTTTTCACTGGTGATTGCCTCTATGCGCAGCGGCGTTGTAGGCCCGTCTAGGCCGACTTTGTTGGCGATTTCTTCCGACAGGAGCGTGATAGTGCTTCCGTCGTCCATCAAAGCCGAAGTCTTGACCTCCCCTTTGGGCCCCTTTATTGTCACAGGTAATATCTTGAGAAAGGCGCGGGACCGGCGGGTCGTCCACGTTGAGGTAACGGCTTCGTTGTCGGCGGGCGCGGGCTTCTTATTGTGCAATAATTTGTGATGAAAGTACTCGCAGCCGTCTCGCTCGCACTTCACCCGTTTGCAGTGGTGCGTTCTGCCCTTGTATTTGAGGCATCTGAAGCATAGTCTTTTTTCTTTAGCTAACTTCCAGCGCTCGTCGATTTCTTCAGCCGTAAATTTCGGACACTAGTCGATGCTGTGCGTCTCGCTCTGACAGCACGAACATTTGCTGGCTGGTCTCTCGGAGGTGGCGTAGGCTTTGTGCACTCGTCTTGGCGGAGGTTCGCTTGTTTCCGGTTGCGCGTAGGCTGCGCAGTACTGTGCTTCTCGTTGTAGGAAGGCGGAGATTTTTATTAGCTCTGGTTCCGCGGACACGGTGGTGGCGGCGAAGTCGAACCACCTGTATCTTTGGTTCGGTGTCAGCTTGTCTAGGATCGCTTTAGTAGTCTCAGGGCTGTAGAGATACTGTGCGCGATCTAACGCTCGGAGGGTGGCGATGGCATTCGCAACACGGCACGAGAAGGAGCAGAGGTCCCGCGCGCCGTCTGTGAGGCGGGGCAGCGCGCGGAGCCTTTCTAATTCAATTAGTGCTATGGTATCGGGCCTCCCGAAGCGTGTTTCTAGCGTTTTGATTATCTCGGCGGCCGGAGCTTGGTAGATGAGAAGATTCTCAACTGATTCTTTTGCTCTCCCTTTCAGTGATCTTCGTAGTCTCGCTATATTTTCTGTTTCGGTGAACTTCATTTGAGATTCTTCGTACGAGGCTTTGAAGGTGAGCCATTCTTGATGCGACCCGGCGTAGGCAGGTAATTCGGTTGCGAATCGGGGGGCAGCGCTGCCAGCGCGGGCGGCTAGAGCGATCGCGGATGCGAGCTCGGATAGGTTAACTTGCTGTGTTGTTTGCGGCACTGCGTTGGTGGTGCCGCTTTGTTCATAGCGATTCGCGCAGGGCGGCGCGGGCGTGAAGACTGGGGGGGAGTCCCTGAGGGGGGCGTTCCCCGCTGGCACAGGCGTCGCGACGGCAGCGGCGACGGGTGCGCTGGGCGGCGGGGGGAGCTGGGTCTCGGCGCGCGGCAGTGGCTGCTGGACCGTTGCTTTTTCTTCGTCAGGATTGTTCCCCTTTTCTTCTGGAAGGTGTGGTTCTTGAGTGATAGCGGGCATCTCGTGGTTTTTCTCGAACCAGGCGTCGATTTGCTCGTTCACTTGAGTGGCGGAAACCACAGTTCCTTCGTCTTCGTCGCTTTGTTCGGCTTCTAGTGTGGCGATGTGTGCTTGGGCGAGTTCAAGCTTGATGCGTAACATCTCTTCTTTTGCTTTGGCTAAGCGTTGCGCACGGCGGCTCGTGGT
Organism: Epinotia brunnichana; assembly: GCA_963854355.1. Taxonomy (NCBI): domain Eukaryota; kingdom Metazoa; phylum Arthropoda; class Insecta; order Lepidoptera; family Tortricidae; genus Epinotia; species Epinotia brunnichana. Next base: position 3,652,455 of record OY977956.1, read on the forward strand.
CGTTGCGCGTGACTTCGACGACGGTGGCGGCGCGGGGGGACGTGGCGTCGTCCCCGTCTGTGACGATTCCTGAGATAACGGCGGCGTCTCAGTGATCGTGTCCGTGCTCGTCGCGTTGTCCGTCGTCGTCGCGTTGTCCGACGCCGTCGGTGGCGTGTATGTTGAGTCTCTACTTGTTTCTTCTCTTGAGGTCCTCGGCGGTTGCTCTGTCCCGAAGATGAGCTGGGCTAACGACTGCTCCGGCGCCGATGACCTTGTGACTGGACCCATTTTCGACGATAATTTCTCGGCAATGTTCTTTCACTTTCACTGGAATCTTCTTTTTTTTCTTGAGGCTGTAGCTTTCGCTTAAACTGCAATTTCTTTCTTGAATATCCGGCTTACTGAAGGATTGACATTTTAATTTATAATTCACTGGGTATTTTTGACTTTTTATGTAAAAATATTGTATACCATAAATATGGTAGACTATGGTCGTGGTCACTATAACAATGTAACACCTTTTCATGCACCTGTAGTCACAATAAAGATTTTTTTTTTTTAATACAATTTGATATAGAGATAGTTTGAGTCCTGGGAAAGGACATAGGGTAGTTTTTATTCCGGAAATTCACCCCTAAGGGGATGAAATTGGAGGTGAAACTTTATATCGAATTTCTTAAACCGCTGCACCGATTTGGATGTAATTTGGTATATAAATAGTTTGAGTCCCGGGACACAGGATAAGTTTAATCCCGGAAATCATCCCTTAAAGGGGTTAAATGAGGGGGTGAAAATTTAAATGTAACCAATTTTGATGAAATTTGGTTAAGAGGTAGTTTAAGTCCTGGGAAAGGACAAAGGATGGTGTTTATCCCGGTAATCATCCCCTAAGGGGGTGAAATTAGGGGTAAAAATTCGGATGGAACCTATTTGAATACAATTTGGTATAGATATAGTTTGAGTCCTGGGAAAGGACATATAGGGTAGTTTTTATCCCGGAAATCCACCCCTAAGGGGATGAAAATGGAGTTAAAAATGTGTATGGAGCTACTTAACGGCTGCACCGATTTGGATGAAACATAGGACAGTTTTAATTCCGGAAATCACCCCCAAGGAGGGGGTGAAATGGGGGTTAAACTTTGGATGGATCCCGTTTAGATGAAATTTGGTATAGAGATAGTTTGATTCCCGGAGAATGACAATAGATAGTTTTTATCCCGAAAATCATTCCCTAAGGGGATGAAATAGGGGGTGAAAATTTGGATAAATCCCATGGAGATGAAATTTGGTATAGTAGGAGTCCCAAGGAAGCACAATGCATAGTTTTTATCCCGAAAATCAGCTCCTGAGGGGGTGACATTAGGGGTGAAAATGTTGATGGAACGCATTTAGATGAAATATGGTATAGAGATAGTTAGAGTCCTGGGGAAGGACATAGGATATTTTTTATTCCGGAAATCATCCCCTAAGCGGCTGAAATGGGGGTGAAAATTTGGATGAACTCATTTAGATGAAAATTAGTTTAGAGATAGTTTAAGTCCTGGGAAAGGACATAGGATAGGTTTAATTCCGGAAATCTCCCCCTCAGGGAGTGAAATGGGGGATGAAACTTTTGATGGAACCCGTTTAGATGAAATTTGGTATAGAGATAGTTTAAGTCTCGGAGAATGAAAGCGGATAGTTTTTATCCCAATATTTATATTAAAATAATTCCCAAGGTAATGAGACAGGGGGTGAAAATTTGGATAAAACCCATTTAGATGAAATTTGGTATAGAGATAGTGCAGGGAAGGACAATGCAGAGTTTTTATCCCGAAAATCATCTCCTGAGGGGGTTCTTAAAACTTTGGTTTGGGCGTGAAGATGTAACAGACAGACAGACAGACAGACATACACACTTTCGCATTTATAATATTAGTATGGATTTGAGTACAAACAAAGTACTTTCAGCGTTTTGGAAAGTTCCACCCCTAAAAGGGTTAAAAAGGGTTGCAAAGTTTATATGGGGGAAACTCTTTTTTGAGATAGGAGCTTAAAAGTTTGTAGAACGATTAGTTATTACAATAAAAAAAGTATATTCAGCGTTTTAGTAAATTCCACCCCTAAAGAGGTTAAATGTGGGTGCAACATTTGTATGAAGGAAACATTTTTTTAGCCGATTTACAATTTTGTAGAATGCTTACTATTTAAAAATAAAATTAAATACTTCCAGCATTTTAGAAACTTCGACCTTTAGGGGTTTATAAGGGGGTGCAACGTTTGTATGGAGAAAATATTGTTTGAGCGAGGGATTTAAAACTTTGTTGAAAGATTACTTATTACAATACAAATCAAGTACTTTCAGTGTTTTGGAAAATTCGACCCCGATCGAGGGGAATAAAAAGGGGTGAGATAAATATGGAGGAAACTTTTTTTTTTGAGCTAGAGACTTGAAATAGTGTAGAGAGATTATTTATTAGAATACGTAAATCACTTTCAGTGATTTGGAAAATTCCATCCCTAAGAGGGAGAAAAAGAGCTGCAATGTTTGTGTGGGGGAATTTTTTTTAAGGTAGAAACTTAAAACTTTGTAGAAAGATTACTTATTAAAATACAAAATAGTACTGCCAGCGTTTTGGAAAATTCCACCCCTTAAGGGGTTAAAAAGGGGTGCAAGGTTCATATGGGAAACCCATTTTTTGAGCTAGAGACTTGATAGTTGGTAGAAAAAATACTTATTACGATAAAAAAACTTAGTGTTTTCTTTTCAATTTTCCCCAAAAAGCGTTAATAGGGGGTTCAAAGTTTGTATACAGACTTGCAGAGCAAGAAAATTTTAAAGTATGAGATTTGTAACTACAATCTTAGTCTGTTTGTTAAAAGACTACAAAACTAATTTCAGTGCTTTTTGAAATTCATCCCCTAAAAGGGATTATAAGGGTGTTCAAAGTTTGTATGGAGACATGTTTTAAGTAAGGAATTTGTAACTTCGGTTTTAGACTGTTTACTAAAAGACTACAAAGCTAATTTCAATCTTCTTCTTAGCGCATTCCCACTTTAGGTGGGGTCGGCTCTCCTAGTTAGTTGGCGCCAAGACAATCTGTCCTGGGTTGTCGGGTTGGGTAAATTTTCCACTTTTAGTAGTTTCAATTCAATTCAATTCAAGACATTTATTTCGACCAACTGGGATCATAGATAAAGTTAGTTACAGTTTCTTAGCCTAAAGTTAGTAAGTACTATAACCTAATACATATAAAATAAGGACAGTACTTATTAGGGCTTGACTGTCAGTACGTGGATCATATGGCAGTGATTCACATACTCACAGTCAAACCTCTCCGCAAATGCCCTCAGGATACCACTAGAGCTAGTCCGCACCCTGCGCGCCAGGGATGTGCAGCGTTTCCTCATAGTTGTATAGAAACAGTCAATTCTGGCATCCGCGAACATCCCGGACGCACTACAGAAACGGGGCAGCCCCAGTAGCACCCTGAAGGCATTGTTGTACTGTACACGTAGGGCGTTGTACTGTTTTTGCGTATAAGAGACCCACAGACTGCTCGTGTAGAGGGTCGTACAGAAGGCTCTGAATAGAGTTACTTTTACCTCAGCAGAACAACGAGCAAATCTGCGGGCCACCATGTTCGCTCTAACAGACAACGCCCTCCGTTCTCGCTCAATGTCTGCATCGTCCCTCAGGTCAGAGGTTACCACATGTCCCAAGTATCTAAAGGTGGCCACCCTTTTTAATGGTGTTCCATATAGACGAATAGGGGGTACAGGTGGCAGATCTTTGCCTCTGACATGAAAGACCATGCATTCACTTTTTTTCTCATTATATTGCAAGCCATGACTAAGGGCAAACTTTTCACAAATTCCCAATAGCTTAGCGAGACCACACGGCGAGGCACTCAGCAGCACCATGTCGTCTGCGTAGTTAATGTTATTGAGACACACATCATCAATGTGGCAGCCGACATGAGTGCAGCTGAGCTCCTCTATCAGCGCATTGACGTACAGGTTGAAGAGCTTCGGTGAGGTAACTCCCCCCTGCCTCACCTCGCACTCCATCCTGTACGGCTCCGAGTATGCCTTCGACCACCGTACCACGTTCACTTGGTTATGATACCAAAACCTGAAAATATGGTACAGCTCCGACGGCAAATCGGTACGTCTCAACTTTTCCCACAGCAGATCGTAACTAACAAGATCGAATGCTTTAGTCAGGTCCAAAAAGCACGCATAAATGGCCGTTTTACGTTTCGTGTAGTACTTGACAGTCTGCTTTAGACACAAAATGGCCGTATCTGTCGATAGTTTCGTCATGCTGGTCCACCAGGTAGCAGGTGGACGTCCTGGACCTTTTTTACGTTCTGGTAGGCGCAACGCTTGTTGTACAACATGTTCCTCGTCTCTCCGCATTACATGACCATACCATCGAAGTTGGCTTTCAGCGAGTTTTTCAGATATGGGGGCCACTTTGAAACTGCCACGTATGTACGTATTCCGAACTTTGTCCAATCGCGTCACCCCTCCCGACCATCGCAGCATCTTCATTTCATTCGTATGGAGTTTTTGCAGGTGTGTCTTATTTACTGGCCAGCATTCGGCTCCATATATCAGTGCAGGTCGTACTGCTGTCTTATAGACATTACCCTTTGTCCGCACGGGCTTACGCGGGTCACACAGAACTCCGGTTAGCGATCGCCATTTCTGCCATGCCACATTAACTCGGTGTGCAACGTCGGCCTCTATATCTGCACTTTCCGCTATTACAGAGCCTAAGTATTTAAATTGCGTCGTTTTTGGAACTTGCGTATTAACCGGATAGCTGACTATGGCTGGGTTGCTGACATTACCGAAACTGCATTGTAGGTGTTCTGATTTGGAGCGACTAACTTTAAGGCCCGCCGCTTCAAGGGCCGTGATCCACGATGTCAGTATGTTCTGTAGCTCGCTTGCTGTATTGGCCATTAAGACTATGTCGTCTGCATACATAAGGTTCCAGGGCAATGGGGATTGAATTTGCTTTGTGACAAGGTCCATGACTAGGTTGAAGAGTAGTGGGCTGAGAGCTGAGCCTTGATACACCCCTACTTTCACCTCAAACTCCTTACTTATGCCGGCAGGGCTCTTGACTTTAGTGCGGACGTTACTGTACATATCCTGTAATAATTGCCAAACCAGTCTCCGTGGTACCCTGTCAAAGGCTTTTTCGAGGTCTATGAAAATAAGGTGTAAATCCTGTTTGTTCAGACGATGTTTTTCCGTTACCACTCTAACGCACACTACTACACTTGCGTCAGTAGTTGATTTAGAAGGTGTGAAACGAAATTGGATGGGGCTAATGGATGAGAGTTGCTGGATGCGGTTGTTGATTATTCGTTTCCAATTTTTTTATGTGTGTGATGTTAGCTTAATTCCTCTGTAGTTACCACATTCAGTGACGTCGCCTTTATTCTTGTAGAACGGGACTAGATGACTGAGACGCCAGGAATTCGGTATCCTCCCGCTCTCAAAAATGAGGTTAAAGAGCCTTGTGAGCCATTCCAATCCTATTGGTCCAAGTAATTTCCAGACTTCCGCTGGGATTTCGTCTGGGCCCACGGCTTTAGAGTTTTTCATCCTTGATACTGCCGTCTTTACTTCCTCAAGGCTTATGGCTTGTACGGGTCCTTCTACCGGTGCAAGGGGTTCTAGCTCTTTACTGGGGAACTCCTCATTCATAAGCTCTTTGTAGTATTCATACCATCTGTTTTTAATATCTGAATTGACAGTTAAAAGGATGTTATTTTTGTTTCTAATAAATTTGTTCGTTTTTATATCCAATGTTGATTAAAATCTTGATTTTGCTACTTTAAAAATGTCAGTGTCCGTTTTAGAATTATCAATTTTACAATAGAAACCCTCCCTCGCCCTGGCCCTTGCGCACGCAACGCATTTTTTTGCGACAGACTTAGCCTCCTTATACTTGTTTAGGTCTTCTTCTTGTTCAGATGCTTGCCAGTTTTTAAACATCGTCTTTTTGTTTTGGACAGTAGTTTTGACTTCATTGTCCCACCACGATGGATCCTTTCCCGTAGTAAGGCTACCCTTTGAAATGCCTAGTATTCTGGTTGCGCTGTTCTTGCATTCTGTTTCAAATTTAGACCATAGTGATTCCGGACTGTCATGGGTATTTTCCATGTCCTTCAACAGATAGTCCTGCAATAAACCAAGAAGCTTGTCGCCTTTTGGCCCAAAAAGTTCTTTCCATTTTACTCGAGGTGTTCTGTCCACTGTCGTGTTAATAGGTTTAGGCAATCTGTACACTCCGACCAATATTCTATGCTGCGTGGTAAGTGACTCTCCAGGGACGACTTTACAGTCCTTGAAATTGTTCTTTAGGGTATTGTCCGCCAGTATGAAATCTATTTGGGACATTTTTCCTCCGTTTTTATATGTAATGAGGTGTTCTGATTTCTTCTGGAAGTTAGTATTAACAATCGTCATGCCATGTCTCGAGGCGAACTCCAGGATGTTTTCTCCCTCCTTATTGCGGACCCCATAACCAAAACCCCCGTGTGCCTCTCGGTGTATGTTATTGGATTCGCCTACATGCCCATTTAGGTCCCCGAGGACAAATTTATGTTCTTCAGGCGGTATATTGGCGATAACTTCATCTATTTGTTCCCAGAAAGATTCCTTGTCGTGGTTTGAACACCCTGTTTGTAGTGCGTACGCACAGATGATGTTCATGATAGCTTGGTTATCCATGGCTAGTTTTAATGCTATGAGACGATACGTTTTTCTATCGATATTTACTATTCTGTTATTTAGATGACTGTCGAGTATGACGCCCACTCCATTCTGTTTATTGTCCGTCCCGTAGTAGACCAGCTGGTAACCTAGACCTAGGTCTCTAGATTTAGATCCCTTCCATCGCGTTTCTTGCACGCAGCATATTTGTATGTTTCTCCTTTTCAGGGTTTCCGCTAGTTCTTGGCTGCGTCCCGTAAGGGATCCTAGGTTCCATGTTGCCATCCTGATATTTACATATTTATGCGAGCATTTGTTCTTGTCAGAAGTACCGTCGCTTGCGGGGGACGCCCTAGCATTCTTCGTATTAATCGCCAACATAACGTCGCTTACGGGGGACGCTCTAGCATTCGCATTGGTCGCCAACATAACGTCGCTTACGGGGGACGCCCTAGTAGTTATACCCTTATTCTTAATGCCTTTGTGATTCATAACTAGGAGATTTTTTGGTTTTGGCTGTATGGGTTTTACGGCCGGCTGCCGCCTGACGTCAAGGTTGTGACCCTCCTGGAGAGCCTGGATGCCGCCGGTGACCATTCTTTGGTTCTTCCGCCACCATTCCTTCTGAACTCCCCAACCTAGAAGCTCAGTACACCAGCGGCCTTCCCTCTATATATGTTATCTTATCTTATCTTATCTAGGTGAGGGCCCTTTCGGATGCACTTCGACCCAGTGGTATCTTTTGTGCATTTGCCCTCTCCTTTATACCTGCTCCCAGGCTTGCTCCATCATTTCCACAAAGCGGATGATGCAGTTCGCCGGGAGCACCTTGAATTCCTTTGGTTGCGGGTAACCGTTACCAAAGTAGTTCATTCTTTGTCTGGCAAGGGCATGACATTCACACAATAAGTGTTCCATAGTCTCATCCTCCTCGCCACACATTCTACAGTCTAAACTATCAGATAGTCCCATCTTGGCCAAGAGATCCTTGACCCCGAAGTGACCTGTGAACACCCCAGATATAATTCTGAGTTGCTTCCTACTGGATTTCCAGAGTTTTCTGGTCCAGCCCGAGTCCACTCCTTCTATGAAGAGCTTAGAGTGCCTTAAGCCAGCCTCATTCCTCCACTCGTGTTGGTGTTTGGTTTTGGCGTAGGCTTTAAAGGCCGATATTATGGTCCCCTGCGAGAGTCCCACAAATATGTTAGAGCAGCCCGGTAGTGAGGTTTTTAACGAAGTGTCCTTCTTCGGCCTTGTGGTCCGCGGGGGATATTTTATTTCTCCCCTACCCATAGGATTGCAAGCAATCTGCCGGGCTTTCCCCTATCCGCCACCTGGGGACGCGTTCCCTAGGGAATGAGGCTACCCCGGGAAGCAAAGCTAATTTCAATGTTTTTAAAAATTCATTCCTCAAACAAACATTTAGAATAACATGTTCTACGCGGACGAAGTCGCGGGCAACAGCTATTTGACAAAAATTTTTCGTTATACGAATCTTATCTATTCAAAACCGTACCTTTATCGGTGGATGACGAACGCGTTTATCTAGAGTTATCGACATAGAGTTCAAAGATGGCTTGTATCTTGTATTATCCGAATCGCGCGCGCGTGGTGAGTCACGACTCGTGAGTCACCACGCGCGCGCGTGATTCGGATAAAACACTGGTGACTCAGCGATGGCGCGGGCCTAAAGAAAGATAAATAATTACTATGGGGACAGAACTCTCAAAAAGCGTATCCCATACCTACTCAATAGTTTGCCCGAAGCCATTAGACGTGAAAAAAATAGGAATAAATTTAAGAGACTGATAAAAAAAGCATTACCTAGATGTACTTATATAAAACGCAGTTATACTATTTACTACTACTAGGTACTGTTACTAATGAATAACTAAATATTTTTTGTTAACAAATGCCTTACCTAGAGACTGCCGCTCCCACAGTCAAACTGTCACTACAGTTTTGTGGGGCAATGTTTAATTTTAAGTATGTAAAACACTGTACTTTATTAAAAATAAATAAATAAAAATAAATAATAGGGCGTAAACCTTATATTCATACATCTATGGCGTAAACCAAACAGAGACGGCATACTAGACCAATCAAATTAGCTTACCCTGGACATAATTCGTAAGCTCGTTGTTTTTATTATTTTATCGGATTTTACTATTCAGTATCAAATATTAATGACATAAGTAAAAAATTCGCGATCATAACCGTATTAAAAAAAAACACGAGTTAACGTACTACCTAACTTTTTCCGAAAAGTAAAAAAGGTAACCTTGTTAGTATAACTTTGAGGTGCATTCAAATGCGATCACTTAATAGCAAAATTAAACTGAAATCAAATTCGCATGTACGTTTTTTTTACAGTTTTCATCTGATCTCAATATCACTCAGCAAGCTTCGTGGCCTAAACACGGTACTCGACTAAAAAGCTCTCTATTATAACACGATTGTGAAAAATACTATTTCATTAAAATTAAGCATGTTAATTTCACGCTCAAGAAATTGAAAATTTAATTGAAAATACTCGCGACCTTGTCGTAGAGCCAGATAGACCAATCAAATTAGCTAAACCCGGACATAATTCGATAACTGTAATTTTCTTTTTCTATGATTAAGTACTGTTAGTTATAGTTGAAATAAAAAGAATTAAACATTTTAGGGTTCCGCGTCATTATAAAAAAACCAAAAATCTAAATTTTTAACAAATTTGGATTTCATTAATGCAGCATAATATGTAACTTTGTAAAAGTGCCTCTATTATGATATGACGCTTGCATTCCAGTTAAAGAAATCAAAATTAAACTAATTAATCAAGCGGGACTATCATTAATAAAGAAAGTTCAGTAAGTTACACATTTTCTGGCCTATCTTCCCAAAAATTATAGATAACTGCAATTTAACAATTTATTCTGAATAGTATATTATGTGTGTTGATAAATTATTAAAAATTAAACAGATTCTCTTTGCGGATTTCTAAAGCCACAAATATTGGTCGTTTTTGGAAAACCAAAATACATAACTACTTGTAAACTGTTTGATTTATGCTCTCAACATATTATTAGTACTATAAAACAAATTAAACAAAAAATATCCACGATTATTAATTAATTCATATTTTTTCTTTCTCTTAAAATTAAGTATATTAAGTTTTAATATGAACGTTTACTTTTGCACAATAAGGCCGTCATTGCTCAAGGCACAAGCCTCAACTCTCGACCGGGCTGTCGCAAGTCGCAGGCATTCAAGGCCGAAACGCACTCACAGCGCGCAGCGGTGGCGAAGCGGCGCGGGGCGGCGCGGAGGCGGTACTTGTAATGTTCGAGCTAATATGAAAGGATCCGCACGCTTTTTTCCCGGCCGGTATTCTGAGGGCCTACCGCGAAAGGCATTCGAAGTTTCCCCTCTCTGTCATACTAACGAGTTCGTACGTAAGTGCGACAGAGAAGGAAAACTTCGAATGCCGTTCGCGGTAGGCCCTCTGTGCGGACCCTTTCGTATTAAATCGAACATTACAGCTGGTACCACCTCCACGCTGCGCCGCGCCGCTTCGCCACCGCTGTCAATGCGTTTCGGCCTTCATTTATTATGGGTAGCTCAATAAGTGTCAAACATTTATAAACACGAACGTGGCGTGCACCACGGTTCGGCTAGGGTGGAGATTTATTGAAATATTGTGTTCATTAGAACAATAATAACTAAATTGTTCACTATGAGACATAATTGTCGTGGAATCTCGATTACCTATTCATAAGCGCTCAGTCTTATGTACAGAATTATTTAAATAAAATATGTTACTTATGTGGGTGCAAAAAGGGGCATTATTCGAATGATTCTTAATTCGAATAATTATTCAAATAAACATTTATTCGTCACTAATTTATTCGGCTACACTTTCGAATGACGAATGATTTAGTCTCATTTCATTCGAATAAATCCACGAATAATATTTAAGGATGCGGTTGCTCGTACACGTACACGAATTTAACACGATCACTACAAGTATTAATTTCCTATAACCTTTTTTCAAGTATAAATACCCTTTTCTACTAATTAACAATATTTATCTATCCAAATATCATAAACCCTCCATGATGCGTTCAAGAACCGCTCATTATGGCCACCATAAAAATAGACTGTTTTGTTGGAACAAATTTCTTATCTGTGAAAATGTTATTATTGCTAAATAATAACATCGATTTCGATAATATTACATTCAAATTTCGAACATCTCTTAAATCAAAGAAATTTTATTTGTCCTCTATTCTAATATCAGTCGAGACGACGTTTTGAGAATACAAATTTGACAAATGTCGCACGTAAGTAAGATATCGAACGATATAATAGTTGGATACGACTCTAGTTTGTCTCTGAATTAAGAAAAAACTATGACAGCTGCCAGAAAACAACGCCGCGATGCCGGTCATAATATGCGGCTCCTGAATGCATCGTGGAGGCTAAAAAGATCGTGTCCCTGCTGGGGCGAGTTAGACGGAGCGCCAACAGCATTCTAAGTGTGTTTGCCAACAGGTTCGACAGCGCAATCCTCATACATTGGGTTGGACTTATTAAAGGGGTAGCCCTAAACCCCGACTAAAAAGTATTCTAATTTGTATTTAATTTAATTAAGTTACCTTGTATTGTACTTAAACTAACATAGTTTTATATTATTTGTATGTTTTTTATGTTACTAACAACTATAGAGTCTTTTGTATTCCGAAATAAAAATTTAATTATTATTATTAAGACACTCGTGTTCCTTCATTATGTACAGTCACATAAACTAACGATACACATACTTATATAGATAAATAAATACTTAAATACATAAAAAACATCCATGACTCGGGAACAAATATTTGTGCTCATCACACAAATAAATGCTCTACCTACTACCGGGATTCGATTCAATTCTTGACCCCCCCCCCCCCCCCCCCCCCCTATCATCATCCTGTTTATTCCTTAAAATAACCCTCCCCGCCTATGGACAGCCACTGTGTGTAATTGCATCAATGTTATGTTATTAGAGGCGATTACGCATGTAAGATTGTTCAATTATATACCTTTAATTGTACATTGTATGTACTTAACCATGTTATATTATATCTGTGTGTTTTTAGGGTTCCGTATCTCGAAAGGAAAAAACGGAACCCTTATAGGATCTTTTTGTTGTCCGTCCGTCCGTCTGTCAATACCATTTTTCTCAGGAAGGCGTGGAGGTATCAATCATTTAAAGTTTTAATGCCTATGCATAGTGTGTTGCATGCATTATTTTATAATTAATATTTTTTTATATTAATGTTGCCGTGCCCTAACAGGGTTATGCTGGAACTGTATTTATATGTAACATCTTGTAAGACCCATACTGCAACAAATTAGTTTACTGTCTCTTGGAGCTGTGAAAAAATCAAACTTCTAAGCCAACGCAATCAAAAGATACAGCCGTTTATGCCGCAAATTTCCGCAAGTTTTCGGAATCCGCAAGGGAATTAAAACGTACAGGGTACTTCCCGTGAACTATGAAACTTGAAATTTGGTGCGAAGTAAAGCCATTTAGCACATATAAAGAAAAAATTGCGAAAACCTTAAATTTTTAGTTACATCACTGAAAATTTAATGTCCAGTATAAACTGACACGCACTAAGCAGAAGTGGGCAAAAGTTAACTTGAATTAGAATAAGAACAGAATTTTTATTCTTATTCAAATCGATGGGAATAAGAATAAATTAAAGCGCTCGTTATTTGAAATAACATGAAAGGGAATAATTCACGCTACTTTTATTTTAAATAAGGAATGAAATACGGAATAATTATTTCACAAATGGGGTTGTTCTAACTAACATTTTAATTATATAAAACGTTATTCAAATAAAGATAACTTTGTGGTATCGTTTTGTAAGGTGATTTTCACGCAATGGATTTTATGACGAAGGAAGTTTGGATTCATTTGGTTTGTTTTGACGTGTTCTATACATTATACTTGGTGACGATGGTCTGATGATGGAGTCAGGAGGTGGATAGAGGAACTCCTCAACGTCTACTTGTATACCCTCGAGTGTGGGCTAATTTGGTTTGTTTTGACGAGTTCTATACATTAAACTTGGTGACGATGGTCTGATGATGGAGTCAGGAGGTGGATTGTGGAACTCCTCAATGGCTACTTGTATACCCCTGTATGGCCCGAGTATCAGAATCCGAACCGAACTACATTCATATTCATGAAATATTATTTAAAATAAAAAATCGGGATTAGTTTTGTCGAAGGTAGGTAGATGCGGGAAATGAAAAGACGGATTTTTGCCAAAATGCGAGCGAAAGGCGTGCGTGCGTCCGTTGCAAAGGTTCAATGGCGACTGAAGGTCAAGCGACGCACACATGCACAGCCCTTCCCTCACATTGCATTTTATTTTAAGTAGATTTTTAGGGAAGTAATTTTACGACACTATACTATTTTTGCATGCTTTATATATCTATGTATGGTTTTTATATTTATATTTAACGCAGTTTCTATAAGCCTTATGTCACACAGGTAGGCAACATACTCCAGCGTCAACACCCTCCCCCCCAGTGCTGCCCTAGCTGCACTCATCTCCCATTGGAACCAGTGCAACGCGCGTCACAGATCGCTTTAGAGTCCCTGATTTTGTTCTCACGGTAACAACCCTAACACGGCCATCCTTGCCTGGGAAGGTTTCCTGTATCACGCCCCGTGGCCATACGTTCCTGGGTCCATCGGGGTCAACTATCAGAACCAAATCTCCCACTTGTAGCGGCGTCACCTCGTGGTTCCACTTGGTGCGGGGTATCATTTCAGGTAGCATCTCTTTAACCCAGCGCCTCCAAAACATGTCTGCAAGCCGCTGCGCTATGCGCCATTGCTTGCGAAGGAAAAATTCTGAGTCATCGAATGCTCCGGGCACCGGTAGCAATGAAGATGAGCCAATTAGAAAATGATTTGGGGTGATGGATTCTTGGCTGCCAGGTTCGACTGATACGTGAGTAAGGGGACGGCTATTCATGATCCCTTCTACCTCAGCCATCACGGTAGCGAGCGTCTCCTCGCGCGGTGCGCGCTCCTTAAGGATGACCTTCAGAGATCTCTTCGTAGCCCCAATCAACCGCTCCCAGGCGCCTCCCCAGTGAGGGCTAAGTGGCGGAATGAACGTCCAATTTATCTCATGTGCGGCTCCTACTCTCTTCAGTGCCTCCATGTCGATCTCCTGAACGGCTCGTTTTAATTCGGTATCTGCGCCCCTGAGATTCGTGCCGTTGTCGGAATAAAGGCAATATGGCCAGCCTCGCCTGGCTGCCATACGACGCAGGGCCATAATGAGGGAGTCTGAAGTGAGGGAACAGACTATCTCGATGTGAACTGCCCGCACTGTAAGGCAGGTAAACAGGACGGCGTACCTCTTCTCCCTGCGTCTCCCGATAGTGACCTCCATCGGTCCAAATAGGTCGACGCCGCAGTGCGTAAATGCGCGCTGATGGTGCGCCATCCTAGCAGGGGGTAAGTCGCCCATCCTGGGTATTTGCGGTTTAGCTCGGCGAAGCCTACAAAGCATGCACTTGCTTGTCACGTGTTTTACTGTAGGCCGCAGTTTTATAAGCCAATACTTTTGCTTCAGCTCATTCACCACGGTTTCTTGGTTTCCGTGTGCTGCCCGGATATGATAATGTCTTGCAATTAATCTTGATACTTGGTGACGCCCATCTAGTATTACCGGCTGCTTAGTATCCATAGATACTCCAGAGGCTGCATCGATGCGTCCACCAGCGCGCAAGACGTCATGGCCATCCAGGAACGGAGATAGTCTATTTAGCTTGCTGCTCCGGTCTATGCTTCGTCCGCACTTGATTGCAGTCAATTCTTTGCAAAAATAATCCCTTTGCGCTTGACGTATTACAAGACATTCCGCCTGCTTCATGATGTCGGTCGGTGCAATCTCTGGTAACCTTTTGCTATTGTTAATGAATTTTAGAACTGCTGACGTAGCTCCTAGAAGGCGCCGCCAAGAGGAAAATCTATGAGGATCTGGAACCGGTAAGTTGTGGTAGTCAGCATCGTCCACGGTAAGTACTCTCTCCAGCACTGTTTCATCGATGTCGTTTAATCTTTCAGGTGCAGAGGGCCATTCTTCCGAGCGTAAATGTAGGAAAGCAGGACCGCAGAACCATTCACTGCTCGCTTCTAGCTTGTACGCGTTTGTTTTAGTAGCGGCATCCGCTATATTCAATTCAGTAGAAATATAGTGCCACTCTGTAATTTTACTGAGTAAATCGATCTCTCCTAGTCTGTTTGCGATAAATACTTTGTAATTCCTGTTCTCGTTTTGTATCCAATGCAGAACCGTCGTAGAGTCCGTCCAGAAGTAACGCTCCACAGGCTTGATTCTGTGCTCATTCTCTATGCTCGATGCCAAGCGGCATCCAAGTACTGCAGCCTGAAGCTCCATCCGAGGAACGGTGATGGCAGGTTTAACAGGTGCGACGCGACTCTTACTCGCGATAAAACTGACTTGTACACCGCTATTGTTATCAATTACTCGCCAATATGCGACGCACGCATAGGCACTTGGGGATGCGTCGCAAAATATGTGCAATTGTAGTGTGTGTCCTAGGGTTGGACTATTAAAATACCACCTCGGAATTTTCAGATCTTTGATAGTCTGCAGTTGGGTCATCCATTCTCGAAAAACAGCGAATAAATGATCAGGTAGCTTGTCGTTCCAATCGATGTTTAGTTTCCATGTCGCTTGAATCATTATTCTTCCCTTAATTGTAAATGGCGCGAGCAACCCGTAAACATCAAATATGGACATTACGATTCGGAGCGCCTCGCGTTTCGTAGGTACCTTTTTAAATGACAGTATTTCATCGGAAACCCGTCGCAACGATAAATCAAACCCAAACGAATCGGCAACTGGATTCCACAACAATCCCAAAGTTCTTTCGGAAAAATCTTCACTTCCGACCTTGAACTTTATTGCCCTCGGACTTAAGGTCTCTTTTGGAATGTGACGCAGTATACCAGGTTTATTGCACATCATATTCGTCATGTCGAATCCACCAGCTTTATGAATCTTCAAAACGTCGTTGATAATAGCCACAGCTTTTTGCTCGTCATTGTGACTATCGAGGTAGTCATCCATGTAATGTGACCTGATTATGGCATTCACAGCGTCAGGCATTTCAGTTTCAAATCTTTGAGCGTTTTTATTTTTGACATATTGGGCAATAAATGGCGCGCAATTGGCTCCAAAAATCAAAGCAGTCATGGCGTAGGTTTTCACAGGCTCCGAGGCATTATCGCGCCATAAAAATCTCAGCGCTCCTTGATCTTCTTTTCTGATTTTTATTCGGAGAAACATATCTCTGATATCGCCTACCCAAGCGATCGAACCTTCTCTAAATCTGAACATTATTCCTAACAGGTTTTGAAGCAAATCAGGCCCTTGAAGCAAAAGGTGGTTTAAAGAATAACCGCCAGATGTCGCTGCTGAGTCGAAGACAACCCGAAGTTTCCTTTTGTTCGGATTATCGATTCCACAATGAGCTAAATTCCAAATACGGTCCGCAAATTCACCTGTGCCTACTTCTCGTGCGTAACCATTGGTAAACAAATGATTTATTCTCTCACGATAACGCTCCAAATAGTTATTGTCCTTCTTAAACTTTTTTTCAAGGCAAAGTAACCTATTAAAGGCATTTGGATAGGACTCAGGCAAGGCAGCATTCGATTTCCATGGTAAACCAACTTCCCATTGCCCGTTACATAATTTAGCAGTATCTTCGAGAATTGATATCGCTTGCAAGTCGTCTTTGCTTATTCGAGGTTTCGTAGTAACGCCGATAGCTTCTAATGCAAACGAATCACGAACCATCATAGTTAAATTCTGGAGTGTATTTATTTCATCTTGTGATTCCGAGCTGTCCGTGTTTTGAAGGAATGCCACCATTTCTGTAGTCGGATTACTATTATAAAAATCGCAAACATCATAACGCAAATAATTCGCAGGATCTATTGTATTTCGAGGTAATAGCTGACGCCGCGGGAACGATGGGGCAGCGGGGGGCGCCGCAGGGGCGGGGAGCGCGGGCGAGTAAACAGGAGGCTGCGCTCGCGCTGACAAAACTGCTGCGTCATTCCAATGCCGGCCGTCGCCGGGCGCACTGCACACATTGCCATGTACACACCAGCCTAGCGGTGTGCGTGTGACATAAGGCTTATTCTCGCTTCCCGGTATTATTACAAGAGGCACAAGTAAATGGTAATGGTCTTGACCAATTAACAATTGAGGTTTGATGTCGTCATGTAACACATATTGCTTAAAGTCTTTTAAATGTTCATAGCTATCGAATCTCACACTGGATAATTTCTGCACGGGCAAGTTCAGTTCATTCATTTTACGCGCGCGCAGGCTGAATGATTCACCGGTGTCGTTAGTAACCGTTAAGTTTATAATCTCACTTGTACACTGTAATTCCGTATTGTTCCACGCGCCTCGTACTTGCAACGTTTCACTACGGCCGTGCAAACCTATAGCATTGGCGAGATCAGCTGATAAGAGGGATACCGAAGCGGCGTCATCGAGCAAGGCGTAGGCTTGCTTACTACCATTAGGGCCGTGCACCACCACCGATACCACTTTTAGTAAGACTTTATTTTTACGAAAGTTCGTATTGTTTACATAATCACTTATGTCCGCTGTCTCACTCTCATTTGTGTTCGTATTTTGGTCTACACCTAAATGCACATTAAATTCATTGTCAATAACGTTGGCACTGTTTTCACTACAACCAATGTTTTTTTTAGGTAACCAATGTAGTAATTTATGATGGTCCAGACCACAGTCGTCTATGTTACATGCCACGGCTGAGCAGGTCTGCTTATCATGTTGTGATATTAGGCACTTAAAACATAACTTATTGAAGCGAACATATCGCCAACGATCGCGCTTCATCGCTCGCTTGAACCGTGGACAGTCGGGCAGTCGGTGATTAGATGTATAACAAAAATTACACTTCTCCACGTCACTCGTTAAAAGAACAGGGTTCTGAGGGCCTCTTCGCTCTTCATAATGCTTCTTACTTCTGTCAGCTTGACTGTAAATGTGGGACACTCCCGCCGAGGCTGCTTTCGTAGCTTCACTTACGAGAAAATCCGATAAATGTTCGAACTTAGATTTGTTACGTTCACTTAAATGTTCGTATGCATAATCACTCCATCGGTTTATAAGGCCACTTGGGAACTTGGATAGTACGGAATTCATGAGCTCGGGGCTCCGTAGGTAATCAGCCTGGCCAATCGAACGAGCAGTTACGGCGAAGTTTTTTATCTTTGTAGCAAAAATAACAATTTCGTTGTGGTAAGCCGGAGATAGCGGTTGAAGTTTCTTGATTTGAATTACTATTTTATTAATAATCACTTCAGGGTGGCCGAAACGAAGCTCTAGAGTTTGCATGATAACATTCGGGTCAGCTTTGCCACTGAGCATTGATATTACCGCTTCCTTAGCATCACCGCGTAAACATTTGCGCAAACGGTCGATGTTTTCTGAGTCGTTAAATTTGCATCGCGCAGTTGTTTCGTTGTAAGCACCCTTAAATTGCAGCCATTCCGTGGGGTCTCCAAAGTACAGCGGCAGGTCTCTGGATGCCACCAGTCGTGTAATTAGGTCCGGACTTTGGATTTTCGCCGTCGAGGCACTAATTGCGTTTTGTAGTGCGCTGGCTAGCTTTTCGATGTCGGTTGGATCCCGCAGGAGCTGTGAACCTGGCGGAGCGGGCTGAGCGATGGGTGGCGGAGTGACCTGGGTCGGGTGCATAGCCGGCTGACGCGCGGGCTCGCCGGCGCGGCCGGCAGTTGGTATGTCCCCTGAATGGTTTGTTGCATTGTCTTCTAAATCTCTTTCACTGCGTTCCAGCCATTCTTCAACTTTTTGCTTGCCGGAACTCTCAGAACGACAAGTTCTTTCACTCCGATTCGATTTCACTTCCAGGGCTGCAATCTCCATAGCTAGTTTTTTATCAATTAATTCTTTGTCAATTCTGGCCTTAGATTCTGCTGCTTCGAGTTCTAGCTGCATTTTTCGTGCCATAAAAACAGATGAGGTTGTCGACTTTTTACTGCTCATCGTACGCGGGCGCTGGGGCAACTCCACAGGATCTTTTTTAACTACCACCTCGGGTGGCAACGAACGAGTCTCCTTTGCTGACCCTTCTCCGTCATTCTCCACTAGCTTGCTTAATGCTTCATTCTTCATGCGTCGCGTTTGCACACCACTGCGCGACGTGGGCGGAGTCTTGTACATCGTGCAACTAGTCCTGCTTACAGGTTTTTGTTCCCGTGATCCGGTCGAAGACCACTTTGTCGAAGGTAGGTAGATGCGGGAAATGAAAAGACGGATTTTTGCCAAAATGCGAGCGAAAGGCGTGCGTGCGTCCGTTGCAAAGGTTCAATGGCGACTGAAGGTCAAGCGACGCACACATGCACAGCCCTTCCCTCACATTGCATTTTATTTTAAGTAGATTTTTAGGGAAGTAATTTTACGACACTATACTATTTTTGCATGCTTTATATATCTATGTATGGTTTTTATATTTATATTTAACGCAGTTTCTATAAGCCTTATGTCACACAGGTAGGCAACATACTCCAGCGTCAACAAGTTTTATTCGAATAAGAATAAGTTATCTTCATTCAATTTTCTCACACAAGAATTATTCATGACGAAATTTATTCGAAATAACTTTGACGGGGATAAAATTAACCTTCTCTGGCACTAGGTATGTGAATACATAGTAAGTGAGTGTCAGTTTATAGTGGACTTGTTTCTATTGTACGGGGTGGTCCGGAACCCTCGGTGCGCGAGTCTGACTCGCACTTGACCGGTTTTTTTGTCACCCCTGGTAAAGCATAAATAGATAAAATAAAACGGGTGAAATAATTACAATTAATATCCGTTTCACCTTACACGGCGATGTTAATTGGTACCCTAGATGATGAGCGGTCACCTTTTTCCAACAAATTTTATAACTAGGTATCACTGTTCTGTCTGTAGGAAAATATTACGTTTTTGAGATATATTCCATATTATTTCCGAAAAGGATTACGAATGATTATGCGAATGAAGAAGTTATTCGCGAATAAATATTGGCGAATAATTATTCGAAATATTTATTCGTCTTTCGCGAATAATCTTATTTATTCTTATTCGTTATTTGTATTCGAATACATTTTGCCCATCTCTGGGTGGGTGACAATAATCATATCGACTAACGGACAAACTATCGAAAATGAGCTTAAATGCAGTCATACTCAGTTTTTTTCTCTCTATCGGTTGGTATAGATAACGTCCCGATAGCTTGAAAAATTTGTCCGTTACGACCATGAAAAATATTGCGTTGATACTCAATTTTACCGAGTATTTTTGTCGTATCCAATCAAATAAGAAACGTCTCTGATACATTTTGTCGTAACTCTAAGTTCATTGTATACGATACGCTATTTCGCAATGTATACTTTTACACAAATGTGTCTGTTATGCCAAAACACTCTTGTTTTAAATATTAAATAAGTCTGATACGCTAATTTGTAATTTCATAAATCGAATAATTCTTAGCTTTTACTTATTAGGGTTCCGTACCTCGAAAGGAAAAAACGGAACCCTTATAGGATCACTTTCTTGTCCGTCCGTCCGTACGTCCGTCCATCCGTCTGTCAAGACCCTTGTAATGCTACTTGTTTTCGAACGTTCACCAATTTCTAAAATCAATGAGGGTACCTTCATCTTGACAGTGGGGGGTAGGTGGATAAATTTCATTCGACAACCGTCACTGATCAATGTACTCCGGATCGCGGAGTGTACGCAAATGAAAGTGCATGCGGACCATAAATTGGTCGTAGAATTTTGTTGTGTGTGTAAAACAAGAGACACGGGGTGAGTATATCATTATAAGAATATAATCGAGTTGTTTTACGGGAGATATACGGGTCGTGTCATTAACGGGTTATTTTGTCCACAGCCTGTGGTCACACACACGCACGCACGCACGCACGCACGCACGCACGCACGCACGCACGAACGCACGCACGCACGCACGCACGCACGCACGCACGGACGCACGCACGCACGCACGCACGCACGCACGCACGCACGCACGCACGCACGCACGCACGTACACACTACTATACTCATTTTTTATTAATACAGTCCCTAGATATTTATGCAATAATTATGCTAATGATGTTATGAATTACATTGAAACCAAATGCCTTAAAATAATACTATTAACGATCCTTGTACCTAGGTTAATTATTATAATTATAGTTATATACATACTGTAAACAATTCTAACTGCTATTATGTTCCTACCATCTATGGCTACGTGGTTGATCATGAGGAGAAGGAGGGTACCTTGCCGTAATACAGTTTAAACTAGTACGGAAGGTAGCTTACTTAACTTGATGTAACCTTTACTTATATTATAATACAACATACCAGTATTGTTACTCGTAGTTACCTAATTTGTATACCTAGTTTAAGTAAGCTGAATAAATATATGAATGAATGAATGAAAATGAATAATACTTGAAAATAGGTACACTTGTAGTGATCGTGTTAAATTCGTGTACGGTACGTGTTGTAAGTAACGAGCAACCGCATCCCTAATTATTATTCGTGGATTGTTCGAGGATTTATTCGGATGAAATGAATCATTCGTCATTCGAAAATGTAGATGTCATGAATTTGATTGTCATTCAGTAATGTCAGTTTTTAGCGAAATAAAACCTAAGATTCAGGTTCAATCTTTTATTAATATCATGACAATTTATTTCGCTAAAATATAATAATATATATAATCGCGTTAGTAAAACATCCATAAACATGGATAAATATTTAAAACCTAAAAGATTCGAAGCGGATCCACTAGACAGTCAAAATCTATCAAAATGGCTCCATTGGAAAAAGACATTCGAAAATTTTCTTGACGAATGTAAAGCAGGTACGGACGTAGTAAAATACAAATTACTTGTAAACCTAATAGCACCGAACATCTACGAGTACATTGCTCAATCAAACGATTACAACAACGCCATTTCCACGCTCGAAAATTTATTCGTAAAACCGAAAAGCGAGATTTTCGCACGCCATAATTTGGCCTCCAGGCGCCAACAAAATGACGAAACAGTTGATCAATACCTACAAGCACTGAAACTATTATCCAAAGACTGCAACTTTAAAGCCGTTAGCGCTGATCAATATCAAAAAGATTTCATCAGAGATTCTTTTATCGCGGGCTTAGCGTCGTCCACAATTCGACAGAGACTGCTTGAAAATATGACCCTTACACTAGATGAAGCTCACAACCAAGCCCGCGCTTTAGAATCAGCTCAAATACAATCACAAAGCTTCAACCCACAACAAACCGCTGCTGCCACGCAACCCACATCAGTTGGTGCACAATCCACGTCTACCGCTGCGGCTACAGCTAATTCTCGTAATACCGCAAGTTTCACAAGACCACAAAACGACGAAAAATGCTACTTTTGCGCAAATCGTAGACATCCTCGTCGCCTGTGCCCGGCTTATCAAGCTACCTGCCTCAAGTGCGGGAAGCAGGGCCATTTTGCAAAAGTATGCAGAGGCAGCGCTTCACAAAATGCCGCTATCATGATAAGCGGAGATGAAGAATCAGATAATGTATCTTCGTGTTTAACACTAGCAGCGAGCGGGATCAAGAAATGCACTACGTATGTTGATATAAACGGAATAAGTCTTCAAGCCCTGATCGATACGGGAAGAACAGCTAGTTTCATAGATGAAGAAGTTATTATTCAATACGGACTGGCTACTAAACCTTGGAACCAAAGCGTGTCCATGGCGTCCTTTTCACATACATCAAATATTACTCAAGTCTATTCGGCGACCTTAACCCTAAACAAGCAAATAGTTTCAGGAATACTATTTCGAGTTATGAAGAAACTTTGCTGTAACGTCATACTGGGCCACGATGTACTGCAGCAGTACTCTTCTGTTGAAGTTGGGTTCGGTGGACATATGCCGTCCTTAAAACTATTCGCCTTAGAAGAAGCTAATATCGACCCTGTAGATTTGTTTGCGAATATGTCACCCGAATGTCATCCAATCGCAGTGAAGTCCCGCAGATTCGCACTCCAGGATCAAAAGTTTATAGAAGACGAGGTCAAGAAACTCCTAGCCGACGGAACCATAGAGGAAAGCAATTCACCGTGGCGAGCTCAAGTACTCCTAACGGCTGGTGCACACCACAAGAAACGGATGTGCATTGACTACTCACAGACAATAAACAGATTCACGCATCTAGATGCATACCCCTTACCCAACATCGAAGAAGTTGTAGCAAAGGTATCCAACTTCAATGTATTCAGTAAGATCGACTTAAAATCAGCCTATCACCAAATCCCCATCATTCCTGAAAACAAGCCCTTCACCGCGTTTGAAGCAGCCGGCAATTTATACCATTTCTGCCGTATCCCGTTTGGCGTCACTAACGGCGTTGCGTGCTTCCAAAGGGCTATAGATTCAATCATCCGGAAATCGAATATTGATGGAATTTATCCTTATCTAGATGACATAACCATATGCGGAAAAGACAAAAGAGATCACGATGAAAAACTCACGAAATTCATGGAAATCGCAGATAAGTATCACTTGACCATAAATAAAGAGAAAAGTCAATTCGAACTGACAGATATCAGTATTCTTGGGTACAATATAAATAATCGAATAGTAAAACCCGATCCAGAACGACTACGCCCACTACTCGATTTGGCAGTACCTCAAGACTCAGCATCGTTGAAGCGAGCCATCGGTCTTTTCTCACACTACTCTAAATGGGTGCCAGATTATTCAAGTAAGTTGTATCCTCTAACACAGTGATTCCCAAAGTGGTCCAGGTGGACCCCCAGGGGTCCACGGGAGACTTGCTGGGGGTCTACGTAGGCGTGAACAAAAAATGGGGGTCCATAAAATGTTAATGGGGGTCCACGAAAATTTATCTGGTTTTGATAGTAAAGAGCAAAAATGTAAGCATAGTTTTTAAAAGGGCCTACTACCTACCTACATTGTTTTTAGTACCTAACTAAGCAGATTATATTTTAATAAGGCAAGCGACTGTTACTTGTTCAAACTTGCGTATTCGATATTACGTAGGTACAATTTCGTGTACAGACTTGCAAAGCGCTATCCGCCCGACAATGCTTAATGCTTGTTCAGACATGAATTTGATCACCACTATAAATACTTGATGCCAAAGGCAAACTCATTCATTTGTTTCCGGAATTACGAAAAGAAGGTGTGAGAAAATTTATATCAGTGTTTGCTAGTGCCGGAGAAAAGTAAGTACCTACCTTTTTTTTGTTTTATAGTACTTAAGTATTTTGTTTACGTGTACCAGTCGGTTGATCACAACTGTTTGTATACAACTATACACGGTGTTTCTTTACCCGTCTTAGACCCGAAGCCCACTTAATGTATCCGTATCGTACTTATCATTCGCAAAATATAAACGGTACCTATTAGTTGAGTTTTAAAGTGCATAAAAAGCATAAAAAGTAATATTCGAAAAATTATGTTTGAAACATCCTGAATTGCGCGTGATTAGAGTTCTTAACTATCTACAAAGATAGCGGCCGCGATCATATGGCGCGTAGGTAGTGTAGGTACCTACCTATCAAGTGCACTTTCGGACAATGTATTTTTTGGCATGTGTCATGTGTGCTTTTAAAAAATCGGGAAGTGGTAGGTATATAATATGCAGGCGCAAACGGTGAGGGCAACGCACTCTAAACCGAATAGGTAGGTATCACTAACACTGCGACGGTCGGAAGAGATTAATTCCAATCTTTCCTTCATACTTAAACAGGCTTAGGACTGTCTGACACAATTTTCCGATGTAAAACATTAGTGGTAGATACGTATTTAACAAAGTAAGGGATTTCAGGCGTATTTAAAAGATTGGAATCAACCATTTGTAAATAATCCAGATTATCACTATCACTTATCACCACAGCTATCACTCATCGTCACACGCGATCGGACACTTGCCAATAACAAAGCAGCACTTGTGCATAATGTGCATTAGCCGAAAACCAAAATGTGACTGAGGTCACTGAGGCGGCATTTCACAAAGGGAAGCGCGAGCGCCTTAGAATAGGGATTACGCGCGGGGTTGAAAGGTGCCGCTCGCACGTTATTGGACGGTAGTCCACGTGGACTTATTTTTATTGGATATTGATTAGCAGGCTCGATTGCTAGGTACTATCACCTATTGACTGAAACTAAACAAGTGATTCAAATTAAAATTGTTATTTATTAAATACGTTATTTTATGAAAAAAGAGTTAAAATTTAATAAATAGGTATACCTTTCAATTTCTTATAATGGATACATTAAATGGGCTTTTGGTGTAAGACGGTTAAAAAAACACCTTGTAGATAGGTAACTTCGTAACTTACAGATATTTTAATTGTCCTCTTTTGATTTGAAGACAAAGAGCACGTTTTATTCAATTGTTTTTTCACGACAGAAGCACTGCCTTTCTAACAAGGCCGAATAAGCAATATTGCAGAGCAATTAATTTTGTAATTTTTCTTGCAAATGACTACTAATTTTATAAAACAGTAATTTCACAATCATTTTAAATTGATTTTGAAGTAACTATTTTATCAAAACTATTTCTTTTTGGAAAGAGCAGGGCTTGAGCTTCGATGCCAGTTTGTCACGTTTTAACAATGAAGCCGCAGACAAAAAATACGCAAATACACGGAGCGCGTGAACTCATTGATTTGATGAAATGTTAGTTATCGCTTTTATGGACAATTTTGGGATTTCGACTTTTATTTTTTTCTACACAAATATGATCAGTATTTGATACTGAGTACACCAATTTTTATTTGTACTATTAAAAATTTGTGGTAAATTAGGTACTTTAAAATTGATACCGTTTTGTGAAAACGTCTGTATTTGTCTTAGCGGTTTATTAGTTGGTCCCTTTACAAGCCGTAATTCTATTACCGCGTGGTGACAAAGGCTGCGGTGTGATACCTATATTCAGAAAAAAACTTGGTTACTAAAACATTTTTTTTTACAGGTAAGGTAACTGACACGAAACATGGCTACAGCAAAGAAAAAATGTCGACAATATAGTGTCGATTATTTGAAATATGGTTTTGTTCCATCAGAGGCAGACAAACAATTGCCCATGTGCCTATTATGCAACAAAGTTTTGAGCAATGACTCTATGAAACCATCAAAGCTCGAAGATCATCTAAAAAGGTGTCATACTGATAAAATAGGTAAAGATTTGAAATATTTTCAAACATTGAAGGAAAAATATGAAAAGAGACCCACCATGCACAGTATGTTCGCTTCAACATCTCAAAGTAACGATGATGGCTTGCGGGCATCTTACAATATCTCATTACTAATAGCAAAATCTGGAAAACCGCACACTATCGGAGAACAATTAATTTTACCCGCTGTTGAAGAGGTTTTAAAAACTGTTTTGCACAAATCTCCATTTGACGTACTAAAAAGAATTCCATTAAGTAACAATACTGTTCAAAGACGCATTGATGAAATGAGCTCTGATACCGAAAGTTTTTTGTGCAATCATCTGCAAAAAACTCATTTTTCTATACAACTGGACGAGTCAACGTTACCCGGTAATGAAGCATTATTATTAGCATATGTTCGATTTATTATGGAGGAAGAAATTCACGAAGAATTGCTATTTGCCAGAACTTTGGAGACTGACACTAAAGGCGAATCAATATTTAATGTCCTGAGTAATTTTTTTACGGAAAAATCGATTCCATTTACAAACATTATTTCAGCGGCAACAGACGGAGCTCCTGCAATGGTCGGTCGATATCGTGGGTTTATAAGTCATCTCAAAAGAATTATACCAGGACTTACAGCTATTCATTGCGTAATCCACCGACAACATCTTGTGGCAAAACATTTAAGTGACAGGTTGAACCAATCTCTTCATTTTGTAATAAAAGCTGTCAACAAAATCAGAAGCAATGCATTGAATACGCGTTTATTTGCTCAATTGTGCGACGAAAATGATGAAGACTTCAAACGACTGCTCTTACATACTGAAGTACGCTGGTTGTCAAAAGGTGCATGTTTAACGAGATTTTACTCTGTTTTCGATTCCGTATTAGAGTTCCTAGAAAGTAGAGATCCAGATTTAAAAGAAAACTTGATCAAATTTAAAGCAGACATTGCGTATTTGACAGATTTGTTTAAAAAATTTAATCATATTAACTTGCAGTTACAAGGGGACAGCCTGAATTTAATTAAAACAAAGGGGATAATTTCGGCTTTTCTTGGGAAATTGAAATTTATGAAGCAAAACATTAGTCGGCGTGAATTCTCTCAATTTCCAAACTTGTCGCAGGTAGAATGTATTGATGAGGATAACCATACCTACAGTCAACATTTAAGTGCCCTGCATGATGACTTTGAAACCAGGTTTGAAGATATGCTGACGATGGATATACCACCATGGATCATAAATCCATTTGATGAAACGGAAGTGGCTAATGTTGTATTACAAGAGGAGCTGCTCGAGCTAAGCACCAATGAGGAGCTGAAGGTGAAATTTAGAAAAGGCTACCAAACATTTTGGCTGCAAGCAGAAATACCCGAAAAATATCCTGGACTGTGGGAAATCGCAAGGAAATTTTTAATAGCTTTTCCCTCGTCATACCTTGTCGAAAGGAGTTTTAGTGCAGTTACAAACCTCTTAACAAAAAAAAGGAGCAAATTAAACATCACAGAACGGGGGGATTTGCGGTTATTGCTCACAAAAATAAAGCCAAACATTGATCGTTTGCTGACACTCCATCAAATACATCCTTCCCATTAATTAAAATTATGACCTGAACCTAGGTATATTAGTATATTACCTTATTATTTTTTTCTTGTAATTATATTCTTTTAATAAATAAAGTGTTATAAAATGTACCATTTTTCGTTTTTATTTTACCTATCGGAATAAAGGGACAGAACTCAGAAGCGACACAATTTTTATTTTTTGGTGACTTTAAGAATGTGGTAGAAATGTAGCAGCAGAGGGTCCACCGAAACCAGTAAAATTTTGGAAGGGGTCCACGAGAAAAATAAGTTTGGGAACTACTGCTCTAACACAAGTCGAGAGCTACCCTATGAACGCCATACAAACCACAGCATTTGAAGAAATAAAACGCATTATATGTAAATCATCATTATCTGCTGTAGATCCGGACGAAACTTTTACCGTCGAAACAGACGCCTCAGACTATTCAATTGCTGCCTCATTGACACAAAATGGCAGACCCGTGGCATTATTTTCAAAATCTTTAAATGACAGTGAAAAGAATTACCCTATCATAGAGCCTATGCCATTGTAGAGAGCTTAAAGAAATGGAGACACTATTTAATTGGACGATCGTTTTACCTGATAACTGATCAAAAATCAGTAGCTTACATGTTACAAGGGCATGCTAGCAAAATCAAAAATGACAAAATTCAAAGATGGAGAATAGAACTTTCGAATTACACCTACGACATCAAATACCGTCCTGGAAGTCAAAACGAAGTGGCTGATGCCTTGTCAAGGTAAGTGTGCTGTGCATCAGCCGAAGATCGCCTAAAGGAATTGCATCAGACGCTTTGTCATCCAGGAGTGGTTAGACTAACACACTGGATCAGATCCAAGAACTTACCATTTAGCTGCGATGATGTAAAGAGAGTCGTCTCAACATGCCCAATATGCTCAGAAATCAAACCTAAATTCAATAATTCAGTCGGCATCCTGATCAAAGCCACTGCCCCTTTTGAGAGATTATCTATGGACTTCAAGGGGCCAGTACCATCAGCAACACGAAATAAGTATATTTTGACCATTATAGATGAATACTCTAGATTTCCGTTTGCCTACGCTTGTGCGGATATGAGTACGGAAACAGTCACTAAGCATCTTAGTGAACTATTTTCCATATTTGGATACCCAGCAACCATTCACACGGATCAAGGAACTTCTTTTATGTCCACTGAAATGAAAGATTTTTTACATTCCAAGGGTGTATCGACAAGTCGATCCTCACCATACAACCCAAAAGGGAATGGTCAAGTCGAACGCCTTAATGGTACTCTGTGGCAAACAATTCGTCTCGCTTTGAAGACCAAGAATCTGCCTATCACCATGTGGGAGAACGTGATGACACAGGCTTTACACAGCGTACGATCGTTGCTTTGTACTGCAACTAACCAGACACCGCATGAAAGGATGTTTCACCACCCTCGACGATCCTCTTCGGGGCAGTCTATGCCATCATGGCTACAACCAGGGAAGATTCTCCTCAGAAAATTTGTACGTACTAGCAAGTATGACCCTCTAGTAGAAGAGGTGGACTTACTGGAAGCAAATCCTCAATATAGCTCCGTCAGGCTATCGAATGGGAAGGAACTGACTGTCTCCAATCGTCATCTTGCTCCAAGGGGCACCTTCCCTTTGCCAGATGCTAATACAAATGGAGACTCCAATTCTACTGAGTTGAACCAAGAGACCACACTACTGGACCCTTTCACTTCACCTTCAGACCCTTCCTCTGCCCCAATCCCGTCAACCTCGCCTCCTTCCTCAAATCCGGTGCCACCAGCAGGCCTGACTCCATCTCCTCTCGTCACAGACGAACCACGCCGTTCTGGACGAGACAGGAGGCCACCCTCCTACCTCACCGACTACGTTCAGCTCTAAGGAGGGAAGAATGTCATGAATTTGATTGTCATTCAGTAATGTCAGTTTTTAGCGAAATAAAACCTAAGATTCAGGTTCAATCTTTTATTAATATCATGACAGTAGACGAATAAATTATACGCGAATAAATAAGTGACGAATAAATGTTTATTCGAATAATTATTCGAATAAAGAATTATTCGAATAATGCCCCTTTCTGCACCCACTTAAGTAATATTTTTTATTTAAATAATTGTGTACAGAAAACTGAGCGCTTATAAATAGGTAATCGAGATTCCACGACAATTATGTCTCATGCTGAACAATTTAGTTATTATCGATCTAATGAACACAATATTTCAATAAATCTCCATCCTAGCCGAACCGTGGTGCACGCCAGGTTCGTGTTTATAAATGTTTGACAATCATTGACCTACCCATAATAAATGAAGGCTGAAACCCATTGACAGCGGTGGCGAAGCGGCGCGGCGCAGCGTGGAGGAAGTACTGGCTGAAATGTTCGAACTTCGATCTAATACGAAAAGGTTCGCACAGAATATCGGACGGGAAAAAAGCGTGCGGATCCTTTCATATTAGCTCGAACATTACAACGCGCGCGCCTCCGCGCCGCTTCGCCACCGCTGTCAGTGCGTTTCGGCCTTGAATGCCTGCAACTCGCGACAGCCCGGTCGGGAGTTGAGGCACAAAGCTATGACGGCCTTATTCTGCAAGAGGTAACGCTCATATTAAAACACAAGTATTAAATTTATTTGAATTATTTAATAATCGTGGATATTTCTTGTTTTATTTGTTTCTTATAGTACTAATAATATGTTAACAGCATAAATCAAACACTTTACAATTAGTTATGTATTTTGGTTTTCCAAAAACGACCAATATTTGTGATTTTAGAAATCCGAATGGAGAATCTCTTTATTTTTTAATAATTTATCAACACACATAACATACTGCACAGAATAAATTGTTAAATTGCAGTTAGGTATCTATAATTTCTGGTAAGATAAGCCAGAAAATGTGTAACTTACTGAACTTTCTTTATTAATGATAGTCCCAGTTGATTAATTAGTTTTTTCTACTCTTGAACCGTTATCTGTCATTTATATAGGCTGTAGCTCAAATACAATGACACCACTAATAAGTCGTCGAAAAACTCTATGCTCTATGGCCCAAAAACGCACTGTTTAGCGTACTTTTTTGGTTCATACATTTTTCATAAAAGCACTGTTTAACTTTTTTTTAAATCGGCCGCTATATTGCAATGGTGCCAACTTCATAAACAAATATTTCGAAATAAAAGTATTTATTTACGATTAAACATTTGTATATTATAAATTATTTACTACAATAATAATAAATCATCATCTATTGTGTGTTAAATTACATGTTTTATAAATTCTTGGTATTATTTATGAAAATAAACAGTTCGAATTCGGTCCGGGTCCGGATTCTGTTTGGTTCGGATGGCAAGTGCAAACAAATTAAAAACAAAACAAACCATAAGCAAGAGGTGTCACATTTCCATTTTCTTACCAAAATACAGTTCAAAATGAAAGGACGAAAGATGATAAACTATTAGTCCTAAACTATTAAGATTTTATTCGTGTTTGTAAAGACAAAAGTGTACGTTCTTTTTAAAATGGTCGAAGAAATTAATAACTCCACCTACTGAAGTAATTGCGCGAGTAGGTAGCAAAAGTACGAATAGAAAACTTGCCGCCTGAAAAGTTTTACTATTCTGTAGTCTGCTATTTATTTTAAATTTGTCGTAGAAAAAGTATTGTATGCAACTGTGTATAACTGGTCTAAAAACGCTCGTGGCGTCTTTAATTGCGATGCTCGCCAAGGCTCGCATCGCAACATTCGCAACCACGCCACTCGCGTTTTAAGACCCTCCTTATAGAACAGTTGCATACAATACTATAATTTTGAATTCTTTTACTGGAATGCAAGCGTCATGTTATAATAGAGGCACTTTTACAAAGTTACATATTATGCTGCACTTATGAGAACAGAATTAGTTAAAAATTTAGATTTTTGGTTTTTTTTACCATTTATAGTATCTAATAAATAATATTTAAAAATGAATCTCACAGAATCTTTTAAAAATAGGGAGAAGTTTACTCCACTTGTAGGCAAACAAATCGCAATCTGGTGCATACAATAACTACTTTGTTAAGTAGCGCCTGCGCGCTGACTACTGGCTCGTGCTCGTGCGCCGCCGTGCGAGCCGCCTCTTCAGGAACGAACAGAGAGCATATTCTTGTGATCAAATCGGAGCAATCTGACTCGCCTCTCAATATACTACAAGCAGTGGTCAGAAGTTCGATATTGCGCCTGACCTCTGGGGATATCACAATATTGTTATGATTTTCTTACCGGTAACATCCTCGCTACTACGATTCGTCAATAATTGATCTACGTGCCTTTTGTGTTCACTCCCATCAGCTCCACGTACGAGTATACGGTATGTTAGTGGCCCTTACACGCTCCATAATTTTATTGACCCTGTAGCCCAAAACTGCTTGTTTTGTGGATACACGCGATACATCATTTTTTCACCCACCGGAAATTCCCGAGTCGACGTCTCCTTCCTTACTCATTTGTTTTCTTTGAGCTTATCTTACTCATCACACATATACCTAAATTTAACAGACGTGATTTTTTTGCCGTTTTTATAGCTAATGGTACGGAACTCTTCGTGCGCGACTCCGACTCGCACTTGGCAGGTTTTTTTAACTATTCGCGAGTTCTACATCTCACAAAGCCACTAGTATTAAGTAGATATTGCTTTTATATATGCAATATATGCATATAGGGTAGGAGCCGCCTTGTGAAGTTTTGAAAGCACAATGAGGCTCATTGTGATTTCAAACATTGAATGAGCTTTATTTTGTTTCAAATGCTGTCTACAAATAATTTACTTTAAAAGGTGCGGCCACACCAGACGCACGCTCACCCGAGCGCGGCTCGCCCTAGCGTGCGCGCTATGTGTGGACGGCGATCGGCGAGCCTGAGCCGCTCACCCGAGCGTCCGCACGCTCGGGCGAGCGGCTCACCCGAGCCGCGCTGGTGTGGACGGTTGTTTTGTGTGGCCGCACGCTCACCCGAGCGTTGTCGGCTTTTTGGGCGAAATCAAAGGGGCCGCGGCGCCGTGCTACTGGCAATGTACTTATTTATTTATTTATCGTATGGTGGTTACACACTGGTACATACATACTATACTACTACATAGTACAAAACAAAGTCTGTATGTCCCTATGTATGCTTAGATCTTTAAAACTACGCAACGGATTTTGATGTGGTTTTTTTTAATAGATAGAGTGATTCAAGAGGAAGGTTTATATGTGTAATACATGCATGTAGTATATATCGTGGGTCGCTAGTAGCACAGTATAAAGAACTACAACCAGTAGGCAAGCTTCATTCATCTACGAATTTACGCACGCGCTTAGCGTAACCCCTCAAGAGTCAGGGTTGTCAAAAATATGTTTGGAGAGATATTAATTTATTTATAATTACATGATTCATTTTCAGTCATTTCAAAAGTAGGTACTCAGATCTTTAAATAGAAATATATAAGTTTAGAAAAGGCGGCCGTTTTTTTTCGTTTTCAAAATCGTTCCAAGGGGCTTTTTAATAAGAATCCAATATTGGATTTTCAAAAAGTGGCCGCCATCTTGAAATTCTTGAAAAATAGTCCGATTTGGTTCAAAATCGATATCTGAGGGTCCGCGGGGCCTCTTAATATGAATCCGAGCTTGGATTGTAAAAAAGTGGACGCCATCTTGAAATTCTTGAAAAACAGTCCGATTTGGCTGAAAATCGATATCTGAGGGTCCGCGGGGCCTCTTAATATGAATCCGAGCTTGGATTGTAAAAAAGTTGCCGCCATCTTGAAATTCTTGAAAAACAGTCCGATTTGGTTCAAAATCGATATCTAAGAGGCCGCGGGGCCTCTTAATGTGAATCGGAGCTTGGATTGTAAAAAAATTGCCGCCATCTTGAAATTCTTGAAAAACAGTCCGATTTGGTTCAAAATCGATATCTGAGGGTCCGCGGGGCCTCTTCATATGAATCCGAGCTTGGATAGTAAAAAAGTTGCCGCCATCTTGAAATTCTTGAAAAACAGTCCGATTTGTTTCAAAATCGATATCTGAGGTACCGCGGGGCCTCTTAATATGAATCCGAGCTTGGATTGTAAAAAACAGGGCGCCATCTTGAAATTCTTGAAAAACAGTCCGATTTGGCTGAAAATCGATATCTGAGGGTCCGCGGGGCCTATTAATATGAATCCGAGCTTGGATTGTAAAAAAGTTGCCGCCATCTTGAAATTCTTGAAAAACAGTCCGATTTGGTTCAAAATCGATATCTGAGGGTCCGCGGGGCCTATTAATATGAATCCGAGCTTGGATTGTAAAAAACTTGCCGCCATCTTGAAATTCTTAAAAAACAGTCCGATTTGGTTCAAAATCGATATCTGAGGGCCCGCGGGGCCTATTAATATGAATCCGAGCTTGGATTGTAAAAAAGTTGCCACCATCTTGAAATTCTTGAAAAACAGTCCGATTTGGTTCAAAATCGATATCTGAGGGTCCGCGGGGCCTATTAATATGAATCCGAGCATGGATCGTAAAAAAGAGTGCAACAATGACCGTTCCTGCGCCACCCACATCCAGCGAACTCCCGCGACCTTTACTAGGTCATCCGTTCAACTTTTTGGGGGTCTTCCGAGAATCTTTCCTACCCAACGGCCATCGGTTCTACGTGCAATGTACCCGCCCACTGCCACTTAAACTTAGCGATTCGGATACTATATACATATATATATATAAATAGGTCGCGGGAGTCCGCTGGATGCGGGTGGCGCAGGAACGGTCATAGTTGCACTCTTTGGGAGAGGCCTATGTCCAGCAGTGGACGTCTTTCGGCTGATATGAGGATGATGGTATGTACATATACTTATGTGTAATCGCGTTCTCGAAAACGGGTGTAACGATTTCTATGAGACTTGGTACATAGAGGCTTACGAGGGCGATAAATCGATCTAGGTCTACTATCGGGGAAAAATCAAATTTAAAATTTCAAGTTTTATCGCACTCGGGCCCGTCGGACCCTCAGATATCGATTTTGAAACAAATCGAACTGTTTTTCAAAAATTTCAAGATGGCGGCAATTTTTTTACAATCAAAGCTCGGAATCATATTAAGAGACCCCGCGGACCCTCAGATATCGATTTTGAACCAAATCGGACTGTTTTTCAAGAATTTCAAGATGGCGGCCACTATTTTACAATCCAAGCTCGGATTCATATTAAGAGGCCCCGCGGACCCTCAGATATTGATTTTGAACCAAATCGGACTGTTTTTCAAGAATTTCAAGATGGCGGCAATTTTTTTACAATCCAAGCTCGGAATCATATTAAGAGACCCCGCGGACCCTCAGATATCGATTTTGAACCAAATCGGACTGTTTTTCAAGAATTTCAAGATGGCGGCAAGTTTTTTACAATCCAAGCTCGGATTCATATTAATAGGCCCCGCGGACCCTCAGATATCGATTTTGAACCAAATCGGACTGTTTTTCAAGAAATTCAAGATGGCGGCAACTTTTTTACAATCCAAGCTCGGATTCATATTAATAGGCCCCGCGGACTCTCAGATGTCGATTTTGAACCAAATCGGACTGTTTTTCAAGAATTTCAAGTCCCAGATACCTTAAAAACATCAATCAAAACCTAGGTCTTTTTTTAATGCCTTTTCCTCCGCTTCTGAGCTAGATGCAGAAGCAATATTGATGTCGTAGCAGCGACAGCTGTGCTCACGTGCGGCTCCATGACGATCGCGAGCTCAACTAAAAGCGCGTAGGTAAATTCGGCCGAGCGCATTTGGCTCAGACATGCCGCGCGGTGTGCGTCCACACCAAACGCACGCTCACCCGAGCGGCTTGCCCGAGCCCTCCGCACGCTCGCCTGAGCGGCTCAGGTGAGCGTGCGGAGCGCTCGGGCGAGCCGCTCAGGTGAGTGTGCGTTTGGTGTGGCCGCACCTAAAAACAAACTTTTAATTGACGAAAAATCAACTATCCCCTATTTTCATTTTTCCTACCCATAAAATTGTTTTATTTTTTCCAAATTTATATGGAACCAACTTCGGGGGTATACCCATAAATTTCCAATAAAAAAATAATTATCAAAATCGAACTACTTTCTCTGTAAAAAGTTATGCGTGGTCCTCCGTTTTTTTCGTTGGTTGATGAATTTTCAAAAGCCTGACCAGAAATATTCTTAGGTCTGTCATGGACACTGCTTTATGTCATCATGAGTTGCCCTCAATAATGGCTAGCTCAGATAATAAATTCAGATCAGACTTTACCTACTTCGGGAATACTATGTATGGAAACCTAAATTCGAAATTGAGACACTGGTATAGTCATACTCATTTATTGCAAAATATAAATTTAAATTAAGTACATGTCAAAAAATTTATTTCATTCTACGTCAATTGAATTTGATTTTTACTAAAGTACCAAATGTCAACGTTACATTAAATGCATTAATTACTACTGTGAATTTACATATTCTAGCTTCACAAACTCATTGTAGCTGTAGAATGTGTGCTCAAGAAGCCAATTTTTTAGCTTTCATATAAACTTAAAACATTGTAAGGAGGGGGCAGACTTAACTGTTTCTCGCTACTTGTTTTAAATGGGAGGTCCCATTACATGTAATTTTTCGGATTGTGCCTGTCATCGCTTCACAGGAAGAAGCCTATTTGGATATTGCAGCGAGCGACCAGGGTCGCCATAGATTCTTCTTCTATTGGCAATTTATTATGTTTTGTATTCACAGATTATTTCGATATTGTGATAGAAATAAAACGAAGTGCCTAAACATGTGCTTAATTTAAATTACAGAATTAAAATAAATATTTGTAATTATAATACCCTTTTATTTACAATGATTCTTAAAACATGTTATAGAAACATATATTTTCACCCCATTTCCTTTACCTTTGATCACAAAAACTTTGGCTTATGTACAAGTTCAACTATGAATTGCAATGTCATGGGCAATAGTTCATAAGAGGCACAACAGTATTCTTCATAAATGGTGTGCGGCATAATGCACAAGTTTCCAATGCTCCGTAACAGCATTCCATACAAAAAATATGCCCGCATGGCAGTGTGCAAGGTTGAACTATCTCTTCCAAGCATGCTACACATGACTTGTTGCTGTCAACTTCATTGGGGAACTCTCTCATTTGATCCATGTGCCTTTTAGCCTGATATATGCTTTGACCGCAGGAAACAAATGCATGAAGCAGTGTTACCATTCCTAACAACCTCAAATGAGCGTAATAAGCGGCTGCTGCCGGCCTAACTTGTACATAGTCTATTCCTGAAACCGTCTTCCCAAGCTGAATAGGCCCACCACTAATATAACACAGAGCTCTGTGTATACTTTCAAACTGAGGCACCATATTCGCCAGTGCCTTAAGAAAGACTACAAGCGAGTTCTGTATCGCTGGTTTTATTGCTGCATTCTGTTCGACGGTGTTCTCAGCGTGTCGGAGTAGCCTTCTAGTTAAATTCTCACCGAATGCTGACAATATGATGCTGAGTAGCCGGTTGCTGAATGTTGGAAGTTTGTGGTAAGTATCGTCGACCTGCACGATTCCAGAATATTCTTCGCCGAGCGTCTGCAAGTCGTTGAGTGTTGTGAATGATTTATAAAGTAGAGAAGACATAGGGACGGCTTTAGACGCATGATTTGAAGGCATTAGCCTGGCCAAGGATCCTGCAAGTTGTTTCTCATAATGGTCGTCTTTTTGCCACGCTCTCAGAACCTCCGCTGGCTGGGCAGTCGGTAAAGCCATGATTCTTTATATTTCAGCAAAGTTTCAATCAATTATTAGTGGTAATTTCACGAAGAATAGTAATACAAAATACACTTCGTACTGTTTACTTTTTTGACGCGACTGATAGTGAGTATAGTGACATTGACATTAGATAAGAACTTTTTTTATAAATGAGCACCTAGATGCGCATTATTTTAGTTGGGGTTGCCAACCTAAACAAAGTAGGTAACAGCTTTATGTAAGGGTTTCTCGATCAGACAACAAGCTTATAGTCCAGGCAATGAACTGACAACTTGTATGGAAAAAAAATCAAATTTGGAAATAATTTATAATAGCTCATTTTTCTATGTAATGGGTGTAACGGATATATTATCAATTAAATAGTTACCTAGCGACAAAATCAAACAAAATGTCAGATATAAAAAAAATTATAACTTAACTAGGTACTTAGCTTCTGAAAAGTCAAAAAAAATATGAATAAATGTTTCTATCTTTATTCTGGTTCATTTACATTTGCTCTATAATATAATATTCAAGACAAATAATTAAAAAAAAACAATTCATGCTTTATTAAAATCTATATAAATACTTCCGGATGGAAGGTTTGTTGATTCTTGAATAAAGCATCTTAGAATAATGTTTTAAAATTGAATAAAGAAAAAAAACGCTATTATAAATTAATATTTTTCAAAACCGTATTTTGCCTCGAGTATTAATAAATATTCAATGCTGTTTATTTCATCATCATCATATCAGCCGAAAGACGTCCTTTACCAGGTCATCAGTCCACCTTGTGGGGGGCCTACCCACGCCGCGTCTTCCGGTACGTGGTCGCCACTCCAGAACCTTTCCGCCCCAACGGCCATCAGTTCTACGTGCAATGTGCCCCGCGCCCACTGCCACTTAAGTTTAGCGATTCGGAGGGCTATATCGGTTACCTTGGTTCTGCTGCGGATAGCCTCATTTCTGATGCGATCACGCAGAGAAACTCCCAACATAGCCCTATCCATTGCCCTTTGGGTGACTTTGAGCCTTCTTATGAGGCCCATTGTAATGTAGCCCGTAAACGATCAAACATATTTGACAAATTTTACGTTTTGTTTGTACGTTTTCATCAAACACCAGCGCAAACGTACCAACACGTTTCTCAAACAAGACTTCTGCGGCGCTACCACGAAAATCGAAATTCATATAGGTACATGCATCCCTGTCACTCGAGTAATGTAAATGCGATAGAGATCGAGATACCCGAACTTCGAAGTTCGTGGTCATAGTCCAGTTTCAAAGCGGCGATCGCGCGAAAATGGCGATTTTGTTTGACAAACATGACCGCACACCTTCAAACATTATGCCAAATACGCCGTCAATCAAATCTCTCTAATAAGTAAACAGCCAAACACGTAGTTTCTTTGACAAACACGTCAAACATGACCGCAGACGTTCAAATAATTTGCCGAGCACGTAAAATTTGACAAATTATTTGAACGTCTGCGGTCTACTTAAGCGACCGCGTTTCAATGCCATATGTCATCACTGTCAACACACACTCACTGTCAAAGACTCACGTCTTGAGACACTGCGGAATATTGTAGTGTAGCGCAACTAGGAACAAAAATATGAATGACGTCCAACTGCTCAAACTCAAGTGACAAGTTTTCTATCTGTGCTATTGCTATGGCGGACTCATGCTATCTCCTACTTCCGTTCTTTCTCTGTCTGTCATTTTGTCATGGTGACTTTGGCCAGTTACTATGGATATTATAACTTCACGAGGAAAACATGTGTGTGTCAAACAAACAATGCTTATGACGAAATAAAATTAATAATTATCTTAAAATAAAACACGTAAGTATTAATAACGAAATATCAAGCGCCAATATTGATTTACTTATGATAAACAACGGTTGGTACTTGGATAAAACCTACAAGCGCGAGGTTTCTTAGTTCGAGAAGAATTCATTGCGACCCTCAAAGATATGTGTACAGATTGGTGAATTTTTGTTATACTGTGATTTGGAAATAAGTGTGAAATAAACTGTATAAAATATTTGTTCTCCTTTTATTATTTCATACCTAAATCGGATTAGTTTTAGATTTTGTAAAGCAATTTTCTGTTCATGCAGTGGGCCCAACGACGCCCCTAATCATAATTTATCGATATCGATAACGTTGGGTTCTAATATTATCGATATCGATAACGTTAAGTACTAAAACCCTACTATCATCCTCGTTCGTTAGGTTGGTAAGTCTACTTCAATACTAGCGTTTATTTTTATTGGTATTGTGGTATTTCAAACTAGCTAAAGTTCGAATGAGTTATCATGTCAAAATCAAATGA
Organism: Epinotia brunnichana; assembly: GCA_963854355.1. Lineage (NCBI taxonomy): Eukaryota > Metazoa > Arthropoda > Insecta > Lepidoptera > Tortricidae > Epinotia > Epinotia brunnichana. Next base: position 3,692,148 of record OY977956.1, read on the forward strand.
CAATGTCACTGTCATCCAAAACCTTGTTCGAAGTCCCGTCTCTTATTTATATTCTCTTTGGAATATTGGACGAAAATATGTGCCGCAGCTTCCCGAACGCTGCCCAGCCGAGTGATTCGACGATTGATCTCTTTCTCGAAGTTGGACCTACCTAACTGGACAGTCTGTCCTAGGTATACATAATCGTCTACAACTTCGAGCGTAAAGTGTTCGATTGTAATGGCAGTAGAACCCTTCACAAGACCGCCCGCCGCCGCCCATAACTTTCTAATTAGAACTTGTGCTAGCTGTTCAGGGCGCCTGAAGGCGGCCCCCAGGGCTTATTTTCGCATCGTAAAGTGTTCGATTGTAATGGCAGTAGAACCCTTCACAAGACCGCCCGCCCATCACTTTCTAATTAGAACTTGTGCTAGCTGTTCAGGGCGCCTGAAGGCGGCCCCCAGGGCTTATTATCACATCGTAAAGTGTTCGATTGTAATGGCAGTAGAACCCTTCACAAGACCGCCCGCCCATCACTTTCTAATTAGAACTTGTGCTAGCTGTTCAGGGCGCCTGAAGGCGGCCCCCAGGGCTTATTATCGCATTCGAGCCCCATCAAAAGCAGCGCCATTTAACCCTTAACTGATAGCGTGGGTTTCGAGTAGGTTCATTTAAAATGTATTAAAATCCTATTGACATGCGATTACTACTTATCAAAGCTTTTAAAATAGCTGGGTAATTATATCAGGTAATTAAGAGTGCTCTTCAAAAAAGCGCTCGCTCAGAATTCGGTATTTTGACACGCGTAGTGCGTTTGTGTGTGTAAATACTACTACCACCCACACAAACGTACCTAACCCCCACATGCACAGCGAGATCGCACCAGCCGCGGGTGCCGTCCCTTTCTAGCTATATGTAAGTGCGATCGGGATAGAACTAACCGCGGAGCTTGCCGATGCAAATAGCTGTATAGCGCACCGTTGGAATTCACTCCGTGACCGATATTGATACTTGCACTAAAAAGTGGTAAGATTACTTCGCTAACATGATGTTCTAGAACATCATGTTAGCGAAGTTAGATAACTTGAATAAAGTAAGTATTTGATTTTTGAGCACAAGTTTTCTATTTGTATTAAAATACTATGATATGACAAAGTATATTTAGTTTCGTTTTTTTAGTATAAAAAATAAAATAAAATAAAATATACTAACGAGTTTTAAAGTTGTCAGTAATAAGAATAATAATTTGTTTTACGGATATTAATAGTTTGCATGTTATCTGAGTCTTATTTATATATAGTAATGTAATGAAATTATACCAGTCGACCCACTACTAGGAAATTACTGGGTACTGACGTATTCATTTCTTGAAGATTTTTTTTTGTTATGGACAGTAAAAAAAAACTGCCCTTCATAGAAATTGCTATGTCCGTTTCTTACCAAAGGAACTGAAAATTATAAATTATACAAACACAGCTTTTTATCTAGAATACAATTAATTAATGCGTGATTTTATTCAAAAGCCTAAAACCTCAGATGATAAAAAGGAATAGATATGAAACGGGGGCTTGGCGCGTGTCGGTGCGACATGGCCAAATGGGCATGTCACTGCCCACCGCATGTTAGTCGCAATTTGCCGTGAATCTGAAATGTTTATCCACGTTTACTCAAAATGCCGAATTGTAGCGTGGTTACATGCAAAAATAGGAATGAAACTAAAACCTACATAAATGGTGGAGTCACGCACCACATGTGAGTATTAGTATTTTCACTTAAGTCAGTAAAAAGTAATATTTTAATAAATAAACGCAACGCCGCATCATTTCTCGGGATCGAACTAACATATCGAACGAAAAAGCATATTTTTGTTCTATGCGTTGTACATTGAACGTTCAATACAGTAAACCACGGCGCAATGTATTAAACCACTATGGATATGGACGATGCTTGAATTTTTTTGTGGTACGGCCGCTGCTTGGCGTCGCAAACTAGAGCGGTGCCAAAGTGCAGTTACAATTTACGCGTAATCGATAAAATAGAAGTACGATATCATACTAGTTATTTTATTTCGACTACTTTCGCTGTTTTATTTTATTTAATTATTTGTTTTGGTTGGGTGCCTATCTTAAAGGTAACTAATAACGTACTAATAAGATTAAAAGGCACAAAATGTTTACGGTACCTACTAATAAGATTTTCACTAAGTTGCAGTATGAACGGTAAATAGACATATTAAAATTGTGTATACAATTTAGTTGCAAATGGCTTCAGAACAACTTAAAATGTGATATTATTACCAATAATTTATTTTAAATGAGTATTTTTTACTTTCATTTGAAATGTGATAATTGAAGAAGAAATCTCGGTTTCTTATTACAGTTTTCCAAAGAATCCGAGTAGGTACTAAAAAAATGGATAGATGCTACTGGCAGAGGTCCTAACTGGTTTCCTGTACAGAGAAGAGTTAATGTGTTCGTAACATTTTCAAGAAAAATGTTTCCAACCACTTAATAAGAGCCGTACATTTTTCGAATATTTGACACCTCGCTTGCTTGAAACCTAGGTGTAAAATGTATGGTAACACATCTCCGCACATCTTTGGTGGATACTCGCCCTTAGCCTTAAATCTCGTAATATGAGTAATGGACATATTATTTCGCGCCAAAATGCGATACGGATCGGCCTGGTACCTACAGGTCAAAAATATCGATGTGACCAGAGTTTTAAATGTATGTGAACACGAACTTATAAAAAGCCGTTTATATTACTCTGTAGGTATTCGTCAATATTTTTTACTTTTGCGATTTATGGTAAGTTAACAACCCGTGTTATTTAAACTTGTAGCTAAAAATTTAAATACCACCACATAAACTTACCATGTTGTTGAAGTTGTTACCTATCAATATCATAACATAATATTAATTTAGAAGATTAGTGCGTTCCACTTTAGACTTTTTCCACTATGCATTTTTTTTTTTTTTCGGTTTTAAACGATTCATTTAATAATGTAATTAACTAGGTACAGTAACAAATTCAACTTAAAAACCAGAAAAAAAAAGAATAAATAAAACTAAATAAAACTACTTATGACTAAACTAAGGGGTCTCCCCGCGGCATGGTGCCGAAGATGCTGGCAGCATTTCCCCGCTGTATCGCAATACTAATGCGTTGAGCGAGGAAGCTGCCAGCTCTTCGGTCCCCGGTGGTGTCGGCTAATTTTTTGGCGAGCTCTTTGATTAGGTTGAGTGCGCTGGGACCCCAATTTTAATATCAATGTCGATAAAACATAATTTTAACGTTTGTCGCCCCCCTAGTGTAGTGCGTTTAAGCCAATCACAGCCCTTGTTTGCATGTTGCCGTAGACTCACTGGCAACGCCCGAGTCTTTGTTTTTACACGGTTCAATGTGTGTGCCTATGGGCGCTGCGGTGGGAGAAAACTGGGGACATTGGAATTAAGCAATACGGCACTTCTCCCTTTTTTATGTTCTGAGCCTAAAACCTATGTCACTTATTAGGATTCCGTACTTACTAAGACTCCGCTGTCCGTCTGTCTGTCTGAATGCCTGTCTGTCCTTCTGTCACCAGGCTGTATCTCATGAACCGTGATAGATAGAGATTTTCATAGATGATGTATTTCTGTTGTCGCTATTTATAACAAAAAATACAAAAAACAGAATACATCTTTTTATTTTTATTTTAGTTTTTATTTGTTTCTTTTTCTTTTACAATCTTACACAAATCGACTTTGCCCCAAGCTAAGCTTGTACTATGGGTACTAGACGACGATAAACATACTTATATAGATAAATAAATACTTAAATACATAGAAAACATCCATGACTCAGGAACAAATATTTGTGGTCATCACACAAATAAATGCCCTTACCGGGATTCGAACCCGGGACCTCCAGCTTCGTAGGCAGAGTCACTACCAAGTTACTAACTAGGCTACAGGGGGCTCCTATACAACAACCGTGATTTTAGATATAGATATTTTGCCGTTTTTAGATATAGGTAATGGTACGGAACCCTTCGTGCGCGAGTCCGACTCGCACTTGGCCGGTTTTTTTAACATTTATTTCGAAATAAAGAGTGATACTCGGAAATGTCGAAGGGAAGGTCAATCGTCGAATCCGACTCGGCTGGGCAGCATTCGGGAAGCTACGGCACATCTTTTCGTCCAATATTCCGCAGTGTCTCAAGACGAGAGTCTTTGACCAGTGTGTGTTGCCAGTGATGACATATGGCACGGAAACGTGGTCGCTTACTATAGGCCTCATAAGAAGGCTCAAAGTCACTCAAAGGGCAATGGAGAGGGCTATGCTGGGAGTTTCTCTGCGCGATCGCATCAGAAATGAGGCTATCCGCAGCAGAACCAAGGGAACCGATATATCCATCCGAATTGCTAAACTTAAGTGGCAGTGGGCGGGGCACATTGCACGTAGAACCGATGGCCGTTGGGGCGGAAAGGTTCTGGAGTGGCAACCACGTACCGGAAGGCGCAGCGTGGGTAGGCCCCCCGCAAGGTGGACTGATGACCTGGTAAAGGTCGCGGGAGTCCGCTGGATGCGGGTGGCGCAGGAACGGCCATTGTGGCACTCTTTGGGGGATGCCTATGTCCAGCAGTGGACGTCTTTCGGCTGATATGATGATGATGATGATGATGACTCGGAAATGTAATAAAACCACGTAAAAATCTCCCTTTCCAGTGTAAACCCCCGGTGTGTGTTATTATTATATATAAACGAAAATAATAACTAAATGCAAGGTAGGATCGTGCTGTACTTAACAAACGCCATATAAGCTTGTTTTTTAAAAAGTTTTTTATTCATCTTGTTATTTTCAATAACCCTGCATATTATGTCGCTGGTTCGTGGGTACTTGTACAGACAAATCACACAAACCCAAACAAGATAGGTCTATCTATTTTAGTTTAGGAGTTCCCATGACCAACTTCCATCATCAGATCCTGGAAATCATCCATCACCAAAGTGTTTACCAAGACAAAACAGATGAGCCCAAACTAGATGGGTTTATCTAGTTTAGTTTAGGAGTTCCATGACCACCTTCCAGCTCCATTATCAGACTCTGAAAATCATCCAGCACCAAAGTCTTGCCGTGCCATGACCAAATAAATGAGCCCAAATTCGATGGCTTTATCTTGTTGAGTTTAGGAGTTGCTATGGCCACCTTCCGACTCCATCATCAGACCAGCTCTATGATATTATGGCATTGTCACCGAAGATACGCAATTGTACCTAATTTGAAGATTTTGCCCAAACTAACATACATACATACATACTAACTAATCATAATGGCCGTTGGGGCAGGGAGGTTCTCGAGAGGCGACTACGTACCGGAAACTGCAGCGGACCCTCCACAAGGTGGACTGATAGTAACAAGTAAATAAATTAAATCTATCAAGTATCACAATCACTCGTACAATAATAATTGACTATAGAACGCGTAGTTTAGACAAAAGGATCCAACCCACAAGATATCACCATTGAAATGTATGACTTTTGTTTTAGGTAGAAGGTTCAATTTTAAATGTTACATATCCTGTGGGTTTGAGCCTTTTCGCTACACTACGTCATATCTGATAGCTATGCAATTCATAACTTGTCTCGATTTGCCTCACGAATGTATCCCCAGTATAGTTTGACCCCGAGGTTGGTAACAACTATGCCTAGTCGGAGATCAAAATAATATTATTTTATCTGAAGAGTGGCCGGTTAGCTTCGTGAATAGCCACAAATAAACAGAGTACACGTCTGTCTCGGAGGGCTATTCAGCCGGTACTGAGATATATTCCCGCGCGACGGTAAATTTATACTAGTTTTGAATAATTATTTATAAATATAAATTTTGACTAAAGTTATATTTTTTGGACTGGATCTTGTTGGAACAAGCATGAACTTTAATGTTGTGTAAGATTCAATACACAAATAATTCAACAATAATGAGAAAATCCTTGAGTTTTCAGTAAGATTTTGTTGACAAATATGGTGTAATTGAGAACAGTTTACATATATATACGTGCAGAATAAGGAAAATTCGAGGCGGCTAGGCGCAATGGCAACATATTACGCTAGTGAAAATTGAATAAAACAAGTAGGTTCTCATATAACATCATGGAGTATTAGGGGCTCAAACTTATGACTCTGCGCTCTCTTCAGAAAACTACTGTCGGTAATCGGGTATTTTCGGTTAAAGTATTCAGTTCTTCGTAAATTGGAGGCGGCTAGGACCAATAAGAGGAGTTTACCTATGCAAATAAGTAATCAGGATCTAGAAAAAGCTCTCCGTTTCTTAGAATTACAACGTCAAAAATCCGTCATTCTCGCTTATTCCTGACCAAAAAACGAGCGCCCTCTTAAAAATTGGATAAAAAAACACTGAATAACTTCAAACATACTAAAAATCATGTTTTTATTATGAGGTCACATTTTTTCTTATACGAAATTTTCGGTCTTATTTTTACTAAAATTATAAAAATATTTATTTTCAATAAACTATATAATATATTTTGATTATAAGATGTTTCATCATATTGAATAATTGAAAAGATTCTATAGTTAAAACAAAAAAAACTGACATGATTTAGGCATATTTTTACTAAACTAATTTGTAGTCCCTAATGATACCAGCTTCATACGGGTACTAAATAATATGTAGCAAGCAGAAGCTTATACTGCCAGTAAGCCTTACATGTTTTTTCTAGGTATAGGTAGGTACCTATAAATAAAAATATATTGCTAAAACTTAACACAAGACACCATAGTTACAATAGAGTCACTAACACTAACACCGAGGCGACGTCCAGGAGACGTGCTTATTTTTTGTACACAAACAACTCGGTGGCGTCTGTGAGACGTCTATCGCTCCGTAACCGCTGCGGCCCAAAAAAGGAAGCTGGCGGAAAGGATATAAATAATAGTCTGGCCAGGGAATGATGAGCCCTTTTTCATATATGTATATGGCAACAGTAATATCATTGACAAATGTGGCAAACGTCTTAAATTAGTATGATGTCCTAATCTTGATACTTGATAATATGGTAACTAAGAAAGTAACTATTCCGTAATAAATTTGACTGTTTTTGAGGGTGGCTCACTGCTAATATTATTCACATTGAAGAATATCATTAATACTCCAGGCAAAATACGGTTTTGAAAAACATTAATTCATAATAGCGTTTTTTTTCTTTATATCATTTTAAAACATTGATCTAAGATGCTTTATTCAAGAATCCAACAAACTTTCCATCCGGAAGTATTTATATAGATTTAAAAAAAGAATGAATTGTTTTTTTTTAATTATTTATCTTGAATATTATAGAGCAAATGTAAATGAACCAAAATAAAGATAAAACCATTTATTCATATTTTTTCTGACTTTTCAGAAGCTAGTTAAGTTATCATTTTTTTGATGTCGGAAATTTTGTTGGATTTTGTCACTAAGTAACTATTTAATCTCCACTTATAATAAATCTCTAAATTAAAAAAAGAATCAGCCAGTTTGAAACTAAGCTTTGCGCGGTTCGAATGTTCTCAGCATCCCATGAACGGAAAAATATGAAACATTTTATATAGGTACATTATTATTCTAGCTGCAACTTAGGATAGTTTTTATCCGACTGCGACAGTTAATTAATTTTCCGAAATATACGACTTCATTTAATTTTTCATTTATTTTTATTGAAATCAAACGCTGCTCCAACTGTCAGCTATAAAACCGTCAAATTTTCGTCAAAATGGCGGAATTGCTTTGCCTTTCACTTATTAATAATTTAAATCCCGTCTACGATAGACCTTTACGAGACAAATGTTAAAATATAAACCATAAAAAAATATTCGATTCTGATATGAGAACTTATATGCGCAAATGTCGTTTTATGTCGTAATTTCAATAAATTAAATCAACAAATTTGAACAATATAATTAACACGAATTTGTTTTTTTTGAATGACAATGGCACGCGCTCGGCGCATTCAGCCAAAGTACCTGCGGCGCTACCACGAAAACCGATACTCAATGTTCATATATTTGCATCCCTGTCACTCGAGTATGGTTAGTGCGATAGAGATAGAGATACCCGAATATTTTCGAATTCCGAAGTTCGTGGTTATAGCTCAGGAATCGAAAATATGGTAAATAATCATAATGTATTTTCTCGAAAAAGAATTTAAAATAAATATAGTCAAATGGAAAAAAAACAAAGCATGATACTAATGATTAAGTTATAAGAGTCCAAAGTTTTAAGAGGGGGTATGTTCTGTCCCTTTTCCGCAAAACGCACCTTCATATGAAACGATTGTTTTTTACTATGACGCTCGAGTATATTGACGTCACAGTCCCTCATCGTTTTCTCACTCTAACAAGCGACATTAAAACGGATGTAGCTTCATAATTTTTTGAGATATTTGAATGGGAGTTTCATTTTCTTCTATCTATTTATCTATACATATAATAAAGATGAAGAGGGTCGAAAGTCTGTACATGGAAGTAATTCGAAAAAAAATTGGCTAGGGATACTTAAAATCGATAACAGAACACGTTCCAACAGTTTTTAGAATTTTTGTCTGTTTGTCTGTTTATCTGTTTGTCTGTTTATCTGTTTATCTGTTTTTCTGTTTATCTGTTTGTCTGTTTATGTGACCGCGCATCACGTGAAAACGGCTTAACTGATTTAGATGAAATTTGGTATATAGATAGTTTGAGTCCTGGGGAAGGACATAGGGTAGTTTTTATCCCGGAAATAAATCCCTAAGGGGATGAAATGGGGGGTGGAAGTTTGTATGGAGCTACTTAAACCGCTGCACCGATTTGGATGAAATTTGGTATATAAATAGTTCGAGTCCCGGGGAAGGTAAAAGGATAGGTTTTATCCCGGAAATCTTCCCCTTAGGGGGTAAAACGTGGGGGTGAACATTTGGATGTAACCCATTCTGATAAAATTTGGTTTAGAGTTAGTTTAAGTTCTGGGAAAGGACATTGGATAGTTTTTATCCCGGAAATCTGCCCATAAGGGGGTGTAGTGGGGGGTGAAATTTTGGATGGACTCCGATTAGATCAAATTTGGTATAGAGATAGTTTGAGTCCCGGAGAATGACAACGGATACTTTGAATCCCGAAAATCATCCCCTAAGGGGATGAAATAAAGGTGAAAATGTGGATAAATCCCATTCAGTTAAAATTTGGTAAAGAGATAGAAGGAGTCCCAGGGAAGGACAATGCATAGTTTTTATCCAGAAAAATCATCTCCTGAGGGGGTGAAATGAGGAGTGAAAATTTGGATAGAACCCATTTAGATGAAATTTGGTATGGAGATAGTTAGTCCTGGGGAAGGACCTAAAATAATTTTTAGTCCAGAAATCATCTCCTAAGGGGGTGAAATGGGGGATGAAAATTTGGATGGAACCCATTTACGGTATAGCGAGTTGGAGTTCTGGGGAAGCACATAGGATAGTTTTATCCCGAAAATCACCCCCTTAAGGGATGAAAATTTGGATGTGATGTGACCTTTTTAGATGAAATTTGGTTAATTTAATTTAATGCAAATTATTTATTTCAGACTTAGTCCATATCATGTTAGTAACAATAAAAACTTATAAAACTTAAGTTAACAGTTAAGAGATAGTTTGAGTGCTGGGAATTGGGGGGTGAAAATTTGGATGGAAACCATTTCGATGGAATTTGGTATAGAGATGGTTTGAGTCCTGGGCAAGGACAAAGCGTAGTTTTAATTCCGGAAATCATCCTCTAAGGGAGTGAAATGGTGGTTTAAATTTGGATTAGGATGAAATTTGGTGCCTATAGAGATAGTTTTACTCGCGTAGAAGAACAACGAATAGCTTTTGTCCCGAAAAAAATCCTTCAAGGGCATAAAATAGGGGGTGAAAATTTGGATGTACCCTATTTGGATGAAATTTGGTATATAGATAGTTTGGGGTTCCGAAAAAGGATAATGCATAGTTTATGGAACTCATTTAGTTGAAATCTGGTTAAGAGATAATTTGAGTCCTGGGAAAGGACATCTGATAGTTTTATTCCGGATATCATTCCCTAAGGGGGTGAAATGGGGGTGAACATTTAGTATAGCGATAGTTGGGAGTCCTGGGGAAGGACAAAGGATAGTTTTATTCCGAAACTCCTCCCCTAAGGGGTGAAAATTTGGATGTGAGTGACCCATTTAGAATAAATTTGGTTAACAGATAGTTTGAGTTCCGGAAAAGGACATAGGATAGTTTTTATCCCGGAAATGATCTCTTAAGGGGGTGAAATGGGGGTTGAATATTTGTATGAAGCTACTATACAACCCATTTAGATAAAACTTTGTATAGAGGTAGTTAGTAGGCGCGGCGTTGGTAGGCACAAGGTAGACTGATGACCTGGTAAAGGTCGCAAGAATCCGCTGGATGCGGGTGGCGCAGGATTGGTCACTTTGGAACTCTTTGGGGGAGGCCTATGTCCAGCAGTGGACGTCTTTCGGCTGATATGATGATGATGATAAATGATAATAATGATAAAGATAGTTTGAGTCTCGGGTAAGGACATATGATAGTTTTTATATCGGAAATCTACCCCTAAAAGGGAAATGGAGGGTGAAAGTTTGTATCGAGCTACGATATAAACGAGTTCTACGCGGACGAAGTCGCGGGCAAAAGCTAGTTGATAATATATCCATTACATTAAAAAAATCTGCTATTATAAATTATTTCCAAATTTGACATATTTTCCATACAAGCTGTCAGTTCATTGCCTGGACTATAAAAAGTTAAATTATTACGTAGGTACCAGTCTCGTCAAAATTAAAATTTTGGAGAGTGGTTTAGATTATTATTTTTGTACTCGTCGATTAAAATCTGTGCATTAAGATTTCATAGAAAATACTGCAACGTCACTCTTTTCATCGTTGAATAGTCTAATGTTACCTACTTCCGAAATAACTGTTTCGATACGCTCTAGACAACCGAAATAGTTATTTTTAATACAGTTGTTCAAAAAGTGCTACTTTACGTAGCTGTTTAGCGTGCGGAAAGTTGGTTTTCGCGCACTAGGGCTTTTTACTTTGCCACGTGTATCAAACGACGTTTTTTAATACAGTTGCGAAAAAATAAGAAAAACAACAAGTAAGGAATTTGAAACTTTTATATTATTCATTCTGTAACAACATTGTAATCATCATCATCATCATAAATTTAAGAGCCAGGCTCTTGTCGGTGGAGTAATCGCCATTCTGTTCTTCTTTCTGCCACTGTTTTGAGCTCCTGATACGACATTACATTAACTTTCTCTTTAGCTTGGTCCATAAACGCACGTCTTGGCCTTCCTCTGCCTCTCCTTCCTTCAATTTTTCCTTCAATATAAGCAATGAAGTTGACATCACTTTTGGCGTCCCCCAGGGAAGTATCTTGGGGCCCACGTTATTTTTAATCTACATCAACGATCTAATTAACCTAAATGTAAACCACGGTAATATCCAGTCTTATGCTGATGACACTGTCATCGTCTTTGAGGGTGATTCCTGGGAGTCGGTGTTCGTGAATGCAAATGTGGGTCTTGGTAGGGTATCCTCGTGGCTAAAATCCAACCTCCTCACTTTAAACGTTAAAAAAACGAACTACATTTGTTTTACCAAGTACAATAGCACTCAACCACAGACTAACCTAAACCTCAAAATACACACCTGTTCACTTACTGATCGCCTTCTATGTAACTGTAAGGACATTGAGAGGGCTAGTTCCACTAAATACCTTGGTGTCATCTTAGACCAGCGCCTATCTTGGCATCAGCATATTGAATTTGTAAATGGTAGAATTCGAAAATTGGTATGGATCTTTAAAATTCTTCGACATATTGCAAACAAGACACTACTTAACCAACTATATGTATCGTTAGCGGAATCCATCATGACCTACTGTATCACCGTCTGGGGTGGAGCAACTAAATCCAAATTCTTGGAGGTTGAAAGAGGGCAACGGTGTCTGTTAAAGGTAATGTACTTGAGGCCATACAGATTTCCCACAAATGAACTGTATTGTGTATTTAAAATGAAATGAATAGTCGACGCGAATTGGGGAAACAAAGTTTATTGGTATCTCCTGTTTAAATTCACGGGACAAAGCCCGGTCCTTTGGAAGGCGTGCGTGGGGATATAGATCCAACACGTAGAGGCCCTTTGGAGACGAAGTTTAATGTGATGTAATACACCTGCTAGAACCCATTCACGGGTACATCGGTAGATACCCGTGAACCGGTTCCAACAGGCGTTGGGGCTATTGTGGGTTATATGGATAGAGAACGGGTTCTATGGTGATGAGATTTGGGTGGATTATGAAACTGGGCTATTGCAAAAAGGTCCGGACACCTGCCATAACATTATTGTACACAAAGTTATCGAGGCAGGCGGTGACTAGCCGCTCATTAAATGGGCCCCTGAAAGCGTCGTCGTACAGACGGCCAGGAGCAACACCGGGTGAGCGGCTCAGGGGTGTCGAGAGGTGGTGCTGCGCTTTCTCCGAAGTTACTCGCGGCGTTATGCCCTTTAACACTTCCACCCCTGGAGCATATAGCTCTGACGACTCCTCTCTGGACGGCCAATGAAGGCAAGCCAGAGCTGAGAGTCCTGCGGGCCCCCTTGGGGTTCCACTCCGACCGACGAAGACATGCCGGAGACGGAGGCCCTGACCGACTCTCGGGAGCACTCGGGTCCGTGGGGTCGTTACTCCCCAACAGCTCGCCACAAGCTGCCCTGCGGGCTTTATTGGTATTATTATTATTGTATTGGAGTCTAATGAACACTGGCTGGAAAACAACGACAAAACACTGCACTAATAGTTTACTCTATCTTTAAACATGGAAAACTGTAATACCCCGGCTATTGGCTCAGTCTGAAATAGGTAACTAATAGGTATAACAAATTAATAGTTAAAATGTATGCACGTCGATACAAGCTCAGCGGTGGACTGATTTCGCGGAAGAGGGCAGCGCGCGTCCTTTGGGCGCGTGCTGCGCGAATGTCAATCTTAAGGCTTCTATGCCGCGAAGTTTAAATATCGTCCGTTTGGTCTTTTGGCGCGCGTGGAACGGCGCGTAGGAGAAGTATTTACGTTATATGTATAAAATTAGTGACCAATTATCAATGCGAAAACTGTATATCCTCCATACAACATTAAAGTTACATAAAACACTAAAATTTAATCCAACGCTTCTAACTAGAAGACGTAAAAACACCGTTGCCCCACTTACAACATATAGATCTTTGTTTGCTAAAAGGCAGTATAAGACACGTGCAGCATACCTTTATAATAAAATAAATGTTAAAATTAATATCTATCAACAAAAGAAATATAATTGTAAGAGGTCTCTAACGGAATGGTTAAAGATGCTAAGTTATGAAGATACTGAACTGTTACTTAATCTTGTATTAATCTAAATTTAATTCTATAGTTAGTAAAACATAACAAAATGGAAAATGTTATTTATAATATATACCTACTTTATCAAACAACACACACGCACGCACACACTAACACACACGCACGCACACACTAACACACACACTCACACGCGCACACACAGGCGCGCACATCACACACACACACACACACACACACACACACACACACGCACGCACACACACACACTCAACTTTAGGGTCACGACACTATGCCTGTGATACCTAATTCGTCTTTGTTTTTATTTTATGTTATAAATATTTACCTACATATAAGAAATTAACATTAACTGCTTTTTTATGGAGGAGCGGGTCTTCCTGACACAGGTATTTTTTACCTACTAGGAAGACCCAACCTTATTTTCAATGTAACCTAGCAATCTATGAAATAAAACATTTTCATTTTCAAAACATTTTCATTTTCATTTTCATTTCATTTTCAATTATAGTTTTTATGTAATTGTCATGTCGTATCAGGTGCCCCAACATATTTCCCCTTCTGTTTTCAATAGTTTTTAGTAGACATCTTTGTTCTCCTATCAAATTTAGAACCTCTTCGTTTGTTCTTCTTTCTGTCCAACTAATACCTTCCATCCTTCTCCATGCCCACATTTCAAATGCGTTCAGTCTCTCTCTGTCACGCTGGGTTAGAGTCCACGTCTCACTTCCGTACAACGCTATGCTCCAGATGTAGGTCTGAATAAAACGTTTTCTGATCTTTCGAGATATTTTCGCCTTTAATATTTGCTTTTTGGCATTGAAAGCTTTTTTGGCCATGGCTATGCGTGCGATGATATCCGAAGTGCATCTGGAGTCACAGGTTATAATGCTGCCTAAGTATTTAAAGCTTTTGACTTGTTCAATGGCTGAACCTCTAATTTTTATGGGATCTATGATTTGGTTTGTCTTAGATGCAATTAATGTTTTGGTCTTATTTATATTTATTTTTAGTCCAAATTCTGTGAAAATGAGGTCCATTTCTGTTACGAGCTGTTCAAGCTGTGCAGAATTTTCGGCTACCGCTGCGATGTCATCAGCAAATCTTATAAAGTGAAACTTTTCTCCATTAATTTTAACACCGCCTTTTTCTGATCCCAAAATTTCTCGAATGGCGGTTTCAATGAAAATATTAAAAATTAAAGGCGAGAGTGGACAACCCTGCCTTACACATTGTAATACAGTTGAAAAATAATGAAGTTGTTCATAAATATATTTTTTAATACAGTTCTTCCTTACTTGTTGTTTTTCTTATTTTTTCGCAACTGTAGTAAAAAAACGTCGTTCGATACACGTGCGGAAATGTCATTATTCACTCGTCCCGAGTCTTGCCACTCGCCTACGGCTCGTGGCAAGATATCTCGGTGTTCGTGGAGAGCATTGACATACTTTCCGCACTAGCATCGAAATGTACTATTATGATACAAGTGCGGAAAGTAGGTTATTCCCAAAGAGTGGCGATGACCAAAAACACAACCGTCAGGGAGTGTTTTTGATCGATACGAGTTGGGAATTACCTATCCGCACGTTTATCATACAAAATTATACAATGCATCATGCGAGGATATAAAAAAAATATGCATAAAAGGTGAAATTTTAATTGTCACGAAATTTCATAATCGCACAGTATGCGGGAATTTTCACAGAGACGCTGCTTAAATGCCATTACGCATCTTGCAATTTGTCACAACAACCAGTTATAATTTTTTTTCCCGTATTGTGGTTTTTTGCTGCTTAGGCACTTTGCCAATGTCAAGTGGGGAACTCAACCGGATATAGTTGGAATGAAACGGTGATACATACCTGTCTTTCTAACTCTAGGAAGTTGTTGTGACATCAAAGTGGCTAGCTTTAGATCATTCTGGCTGCAAAAGTGCAGTTCTTTTGTAGTCGACATAACTGCATCCAAACTGAAAATTTGCCGTTTTGACGACGGCTCTCTGACGTATATTGCAGTTCTATTGTGTACAATCTGCATTACAACCGTGCAGCTAGTTTGCAGTTAGTCTGCAGTTTCGACGCTTGCCGCACCGCATCTACGATTTTTTTTAAATGTTCGTATAGATTCGACAGTCAACTGGTATTTTGATTTCCTCAAAACAATATCGTTTTATGCCTCAGACTAATTAAACTATATGGACACGAAATACCTACGAAATGAGCGTGTATACCTAATCCTGGCGCATAATATGGCGGCCTGTCAATTCGTGGCTGTAGGGTTGTCATCGATTAGAGACAATTATCGATATCAACTTGGACTTTGAAAAATATCGACATAAATATTTGAGTTTTCTCTGTAATTGAAACTGACCGAGACGAATAATAATATCCAAGTAAACTACTCTATTACCGTAACTATATTATTTGTGAAGTGTTTTACCAACATTGCATTTTATTGGTACAACCGATAAGGTCGCAGCTGCATATAGTGTGAATGACACGGTAAGAACAGGTGTACTAGTCACTTTTTTTTCAAATTCAGGTTTTAATGTCAAGTTTTCATAACGAGCTCAGCATTTTGACATTAGAAACTCATTTTGAAAAAAAAATTGAGTAGACATGTTCTTTTCGTGGACCCTTCCAATATGGTCAGAAATACAATTAAAATCTGTCGGGTTATTCAGGCCCAGCCCACTGTGTATACTATGATTACTATATGAATGGTGCAGAAGTGAATAAAACAATGGTATTTTTACAAGCTTTTATTTAGCTCACCACGTTTGTTTTTATTATTTATTCTTGTTTCTTGGGTCAAATTTAGTAATTGAAATTTCACCCTCTTCCTGTCAACGGATTGATCTGAAATAACATCATAAAATTACTCACATAGTCTTTAATTTAATAGCAAGTTGTCGATATCAGAGCGCAGCACTAGTCAAAATAAGATGTATGATTTAAATGCTAATAATACTGCTGTAAATATAGCGAAACGAGTATTTTCTTGTTGGGAACGATAAATCCATTTCAAAACTGACTATCATTTGGCGGATAGTGCGATATACTGGCAGTTAACAAAGAAAAACGGCTACTAACCTATGAATGGTCAAATTCGGTTGATTACTTGATTTCCGTGCACCACATTGCTTTATTGAGCACGCAGGCATTTTGCGTTCACATCTATATGTGTTCACTACACAAAACCAAGTCCAAAAAAACTATTTTAATACGGAAAATTACGATTTTAACTCTGAGTTGTTTACCACTTGACAGCGCATGTACTACAAAGACATTTGGCGCATAAAATGGCGCATGGCACGCGGCTGTAATGTCTGTTGCTAGTATCGGAAGTAAGAGCAACGTAATATCATGCTATCTCTTTCACCATACGCTATCGAAATTTGGAAAGAAAGAGATAAGTTGTGTTTTTGACCTTCTATGTAGATTTCATGTATATTTGCACAACATAAATGTATCTATAGTAGAATAGGGCCTCTCCATGTATTTATCTACTCAAAGCTTTATGCAAATAAATAATGGATAAAATTTGAAGGTTATATATTCGCGCCAAAAAGGCAGCCGCCATTATCGTGACGTCATAACTAAAGTCTGATTTTTATTCGCACAGAAAAAATGTAAACAAAGTTACGTCAATGTCAAAGTGACATTGCAGGGGATGTTAAAGTATGGGCCAGCAAAAAATATTAAATTATAGTAGGTAGTTAGGATGTTCATATTTTCTTGTCCGAAATAGTAAATAAACACATCAATGAGACATTATCACACTTTACTCCTGTATTACCTAGTAAGTAGTTATAACTTAAAATACTATTTCTAAGAATATTTTCTTAAATTATCAATGTGAATGTATCAAAAATAAGTTTATCGTTTTTAACATTTTATTTGCTGAATAAAATTGAAATCTTACCAGTAGGTAGGTAGGTCCGGAGATTACCCCTGACATCGAACCAAAGTAATAAAGTTACAAAATGTACCTCTTCATTATAGAGGTATCCTCCTGCCTACATCTGTACTTTGGGCAGGACATAGAAACGAAAAGCCATTCAGTAGCCTAATAAATGGTTTGGTGTACCCATTACTTATATGTCCTACCCAAAATACAAATATAGGCACGAGGGATGACTTAAATATGCCACTTTCTAGCCTACATTTCGATTCCGATAAAGGCCCACGACTTGGTCTTTTTTTCACTGGAGACAACGTATTGTCGTCCTGTGACCGAGAAGTACTCGGACCGGGCTCCATCCTTCCAGACAATTATTAACAAAAACACAACGAAAAACGTAACTATGAACAACGTCACAACACTGTAAAACAATAAAAACTCAACAATAACACAAATTTAACAGAACAGAATCACTAGAAAGCGCGCGGGAGTTATTCAATCTAGAAGCGAGTCACGTCACAACAAGATTGATACACAAGCGGCCCACAGATTAATAACCCGGGCTTGTCAAAACAGTGATACCAGTACACTAAATAAATTTTGCCAAGGAAACCAATTTTCTCCTTTTAAATCCATATGATGAAATGTTAATATCTTAATTATGTTTGTAATCAACAAATTAAACAATTTGATCATGAAAAAAATATAAAGATTCATTTTTGAAAGTAGATTTCTTTAAAAAATATATATTTTAAATATCCCATATGCTGCTAATGTTTTTCTTTAGCGGCCACACCTTTGTTTACATTTATTCTGTGCGAATAAAAATCTGACTTTAGAAATAAAAATAGAAACGTCAAATGTACGTGTCCTTATCTACGTCTTCTGATTTTTGAATTTGCTGTTCTGACGTCACAGAAGACAAAATGGCGGTTGGCGTTTTCGGTCACGTGACATAAAGATAATAAAAATACGATTTTGATATTAAAAATTAATCTTATATTTTTATAAATCAATATTTTCAAACTCATATTTATAATTTATTGTAATAAACTTAGTTTTTTTTTTGTTTCTAGTTTTAGGATTGACATGTAATTTCAGACATAATTATATATTGTTAAAATTAATGAATAAATATATGAATATAAAACAAATTAGTGTTATATATTTGTATTTCTTATGGTAAAAACTATATAAACAAAATACTTTGATAATTTAATTTTGCACGGCCTCATGTGTTGCGCGGTCGGAGCGTGTGTGTGTGTGTGGGCGTTTTCACTAAAATGTGCGACTTTTAAATTTTATCTCAGAATTTAGTTTTTTTTTTTCGTTTTTCCGGTTCAGAATCATGATCACCCTTGGTCCCGATAAAAAAAAAAGTATCCCCAATTTTTCATACATTTTTTTGGATTCCACTGTGACGGTCCATACAGAAGTAAGTTGGTAAGAATAATAATAAGAATAAAAAGAATAAAAATAAAAATATATATATAAATCCCAAAGTTGTGTAAGGTCTCTGAGCAGGAAAAACCAAAAAAATCTCAATGGGGAAGGCAACTGTCAAACTGACAGCACCAATAATGGTACCTACTTAAAAAAGCTAAATTTGTATGGCGGGAAGTAGTTTTTATTTATTTTTGCGAAAATGACTTTATGTTTCGTCCCGAGTTGCTCCGAAGTGGGTATCCACCGTTTTCCGAAAAAACGAAAAATAAAAGGCTATGGATTAAAGCTAAGGGGGAGATTTTTGCCTAAGAACTGTACATTACGCGGCACAAAAGTTTGCGTCTGTAGTTAGCCTCGAGTCGCCTCCCGCATACCCGTCCGACCCCTCTGACACCATTGCGGCGCTACTAGTAGCTAACATCAGAATCGTTAACTGATTTTAATCGTATTGTGTATGGTTTTGATACAAGCTAATAAACTTGTATGGAAACCATAAACAGTTCTCAGTCAAAAATCTTCCCTAAGGACCATTGATGCTCTGTCACTCTTTCTCATCGTATGGAATCTAGAAGAGCGCCATCTACAATTAGCTTTCACCGGCCATCCCCATTCCGAGAAAAAAAGTCAAAGTCGCACATTTGAGTAAAAACGCCCGTGTGTGTGTGTGTCTGTGTATGTGGGTGATTCTACGAGCGTTCCATTCCAACCGCCGTCAGTCCGCTGGTCGCATTATTGTCAATGTACCGGCAGACTGTGTGTGTGTGTGTGTGTGTGTGATGTTAAAAAGGAGCTTGCCTCAGCATAATGTTACAGCGAGGTCACTACAACGCTGGTTTTCAGGCAGACCCTGGTTGCTGCTCGCTGTTTGTCGGGAACGAAATGTCTCAGTTATGAGTTCAGACTGGAATGGCATGTTCAGGTATTTTTAACATGTCCAGGACTACTACAAAATTACTCGGAAAGGGGATGCAAATCTGCAAGAACTTTGACAATAATGCGACCAGCGGAGTCAGCGGACTGACGGCGGTTGGAAAGCTCGTAGAATCACCCGTGTGTGTGTGTGTGTCTGTGTGTGTGTGTGTGTGTGTGTGACAGGTCAGGTGCGACGACGCTTGGCGGGCGTGCCGCCGGGCGGCGTGGCGGCGAGCGCGCGACGCCGCCCGCGCCGGCCCGCCTCCTCGTGTGTGTGTGCGTGTGTGTGTGTGACAGGTCAGGTGCGACGACGCTTGGCGGGCGTGCCGCCGGGCGGCGTGGCGGCGAGCGCGCGACGCCGCCCGCGCCGGCCCGCCTCCTCGTGTGTGTGTGCGTGTGTGTGTGACAGGTCAGGTGCGACGACGCTTGGCGGGCGTGCCGCCGGGCGGCGTGGCGGCGAGCGCGCGACGCCGCCCGCGCCGGCCCGCCTCCTCGTGTGTGTGTGCGTGTGTGTGTGACAGGTCAGGTGCGACGACGCTTGGCGGGCGTGCCGCCGGGCGGCGTGGCGGCGAGCGCGCGACGCCGCCCGCGCCGGCCCGCCTCCTCGTGTGTGTGTGCGTGTGTGTGTGTGACAGGTCAGGTGCGACGACGCTTGGCGGGCGTGCCGCCGGGCGGCGTGGCGGCGAGCGCGCGACGCCGCCCGCGCCGGCCCGCCTCCTCGTGTGTGTGTGCGTGTGTGTGTGTGACAGGTCAGGTGCGACGACGCTTGGCGGGCGTGCCGCCGGGCGGCGTGGCGGCGAGCGCGCGACGCCGCCCGCGCCGGCCCGCCTCCTCGTGTGTGTGTGCGTGTGTGTGTGACAGGTCAGGTGCGACGACGCTTGGCGGGCGTGCCGCCGGGCGGCGTGGCGGCGAGCGCGCGACGCCGCCCGCGCCGGCCCGCCTCCTCGTGTGTGTGTGCGTGTGTGTGTGTGACAGGTCAGGTGCGACGACGCTTGGCGGGCGTGCCGCCGGGCGGCGTGGCGGCGAGCGCGCGACGCCGCCCGCGCCGGCCCGCCTCCTCGTGTGTGTGTGCGTGTGTGTGTGACAGGTCAGGTGCGACGACGCTTGGCGGGCGTGCCGCCGGGCGGCGTGGCGGCGAGCGCGCGACGCCGCCCGCGCCGGCCCGCCTCCTCGTGTGTGTGTGCGTGTGTGTGTGACAGGTCAGGTGCGACGACGCTTGGCGGGCGTGCCGCCGGGCGGCGTGGCGGCGAGCGCGCGACGCCGCCCGCGCCGGCCCGCCTCCTCGTGTGTGTGTGCGTGTGTGTGTGACAGGTCAGGTGCGACGACGCTTGGCGGGCGTGCCGCCGGGCGGCGTGGCGGCGAGCGCGCGACGCCGCCCGCGCCGGCCCGCCTCCTCGTCCGCCAGCGGGGAGTCCCAGCCTAAGGGATTAAATAGTACATTATTGCCGTGGCCGAGAAGGAGGCAATTGAAGGCTGAGTATTTGTTTAAACAGACGAGCTTGCGGGTCCGTTTAATTATAATACGAAGCCTGCAATTGCCATTCCGGCTGAGGCTTATATAGTGCTTTTCTCAAAAATGGGGGAGTAAAAAAGACTAAATTGAAATCAAGCTTTATAATAAAATACAAATTCAGGATAATGCAAATTACATCAAATTAAACGACATAATATATTTTTTTTACTATAATCGCAAGTGTATTTTTCTACCGAGAAACGCAAACTATTTGAGACCAGAGTTGGGCAAAAGTTATCTTGAATAAGAATAAGAACAGAATTTTTATTCTTATTCCCATCGATGGGAATAAGAATAAATTCATGCGCTCGTTATTCCGGAATAAATTGAACGGGAATAATTCACGCTACTTTTATCTTAAATAAGGAATGAAATACGGAATAATTATTCCACAAATGGGGTTATTCTAACTGATATTTTATTTAAATAAAACGTTATTTAAATAAAAGATAACTTTGTGGTATCGTCGGTAAAATTTTGTAAGGTTTTTTTCACGCAATGGATTTTATGACAAGTTTGGGTTCATTTGTTTTAATGAGTTCTATACGTTATACTTGGTGACGATGGTCTGATGATGGAGTCAGGAGGTGGATAGTGGAAGTCCTCAACAGCTACTTGTATATCCTCGATAGAGGGCTCATT
This sequence comes from Epinotia brunnichana, assembly GCA_963854355.1. Taxonomy (NCBI): domain Eukaryota; kingdom Metazoa; phylum Arthropoda; class Insecta; order Lepidoptera; family Tortricidae; genus Epinotia; species Epinotia brunnichana. The sequence goes on from OY977956.1 coordinate 3,713,943, forward strand.
AGGTTTGTTTTAATGAGTTCTATACGTTATACTTGGTGACGATGGTCTGATGATAGAGTCAGGAGGTGGATAGTGGAACTCCTCAACGGCTACTTGAATACCCCTCGAGTTTGGGTTCGTTTGGTTTGTTTTGATTAATTCTACACATAAAACTTGGTGACGATGGTCTGATGATAGAATCAGGAGGTGGATAGTGGAAGTCCTCAAAAGCTACTTGTATATCCTCGATAGAGGGCTCATTTGGTTTGTTTTGACGAGTTCTATACATTATACTTGGTGACGATGGTCTGATGATGGAGTCAGGAGGTGGATAGTGGAACTCCTCAACGGCTACTTGTATACCCCTCGAGTAAGGGTTAATTTGGTTTGTTTTGATGAATTCTATACATTATACTTGGTAACGATGGTCTGATGATGGAGTCAGGAGGTGGATAGTGGAACTCATTTGGTTTGTTTTAATGAGTTCTGTACATTATACTTGGTGACGATGGTCTGATGATGGAGTCAGGAGGTGGATAGTGGAACTCCTCAACGGCTACTTGAATACCCCTCGAGTGTGGGCTCATTTGGTTTGTTTTGATTAGTTCTACACATAATACTTGGTGACGATGGTCTGATGATGGAGTCAGGAGGTGGATAGTGGAACTCCTCAACGGCTACTTGTATACCCTCGAGTGTAGGCTTATTTCGTTTGTTTTGACGAGTTCTATTCATAACACTTGGTGACGATGGTCTGATGATTGAGTCAGGAGGTGGATAGTGGAACTCCTCAATGGCAACTTGTACACCCCTCGAGTTTGGGTTCGTTTGGCTTGTTTTGTCGAGTTCTATACATACCACTTGGTGAAGATGGTCTGATGATGGAGTAAGGAGGTGGATAGTGGAACTCCTCAACGGCTACTTGTATACCCTCAAGTGTGGGCTCATTTGGTTTGTTTTGATGAGTTCTATACATTATACTTCGTGACGATGGTCTGATGATGGAGTCAGGAGGTGGATAGTGGAACTCCTCAACGGCTACTTGTATACCCTCGAGTGTAGGCTTATTTGGTTTGTTTTGACGAGTTCTATTCATAACACTTGGTGACGATGGTCTGATGATGGAGTCAGGAGGTGGATAGTGGAACTCCTCAACGGCTACTTGTTTACCCTCGAGTGTAGGCTCATTTGGTTTGTATTGACGTTCTATTCATAACACTTGGTGACGATGGTCTGATAATGGAGTCAGGAGGTGGATAGTGGAACTCCTCAATGGCAACTTGTACACCCCTCGAGTTTGGGTTCGTTTGGCTTGTTCTGTCGAGTTCTATACATACCACTTGGTGAAGATGGTCTGATGATGGAGTAAGGAGGTGGATAGTGGAACTCCTCAACGGCTAATTGTATATCCTCGAGTGTGGGCTCATTTGGTTTGTTATGATGAGTTCTATACATTATACTTGGTGACGATGGTTTGATGATGGAGTCAGGAGGTGGGTAGTGGAACTCCTCAACGGCTACTTGTATACCCTCGAGTGTTGGCTCATTTGGTTTGTTTTGATGAGTTCTATACATTATAATTGGTGACGATGGTCTGATGATGGAGTCAGGAGGTGGATATTGGAACTCCTCAACGGCTACTTGTATACCCTCGAGTGTAGGCTCATTTGGTTTGTTTTGACGAGTTCTATTCATAACAGTTCGTGACGATGGTCTGATGATGGAGTCAGGAGGTGGATAGTGGAACTCATCAACGGCTACTTGTATACCCTCGAGTGTGGGCTCATTTGGTTTGTTTTGATGAGTTCTATACATTATAGTTGGTGACAATTGTCTGATGATGGAGTCAGGAGGTGGATAGTGGAACTCCTCAACGGCTACTTGTTTACCCTCGAGTGTAGGCTCATTTGGTTTGTATTGACGTTCTATTCATAACACTTGGTGACGATGGTCTGATAATGGAGTCAGGAGGTGGATAGTGGAACTCCTCAATGGCAACTTGTACACCCCTCGAGTTTGGGTTCGTTTGGCTTGTTCTGTCGAGTTCTATACATACCACTTGGTGAAGATGGTCTGATGATGGAGTAAGGAGGTGGATAGTGGAACTCCTCAACGGCTAATTGTATATCCTCGAGTGTGGGCTCAATTGGTTTGTTTTGATGAGTTCTATACATTATACTTGGTGACGATGGTCTGACGATGGAGTCAGGAAGTGGGTAGTGGAACTCCTCAATGGCTAATTGTATATCCTCGAGTGTGGGCTCATTTGGTTTGTTATGATGAGTTCTATACATTATACTTGGTGACGATGGTCTGATGATGGAGTCAGGAGGTGGGTAGTGGAACTCCTCAACGGCTACTTGTATACCCTCGAGTGTTGGCTCATTTGGTTTGTTTTGATGAGTTCTATACATTATAATTGGTGACGATGGTCTGATGATGGAGTCAGGAGGTGGATATTGGAACTCCTCAACGGCTACTTGTATACCCTCGAGTGTAGGCTCATTTGGTTTGTTTTGACGAGTTCTATTCATAACAGTTCGTGACGATGGTCTGATGATGGAGTCAGGAGGTGGATAGTGGAACTCATCAACGGCTACTTGTATACCCTCGAGTGTGGGCTCATTTGGTTTGTTTTGATGAGTTCTATACATTATAGTTGGTGACAATTGTCTGATGATGGAGTCAGGAGGTGGATAGTGGAACTCCTCAACGGCTACTTGTTTACCCTCGAGTGTAGGCTCATTTGGTTTGTTTTGACGAGTTCTATTCATAACACTTGGTGACGATGGTCTGATGATGGAGTCAGGAGGGGGATAGTGGAACTCCTCAATGGCAACTTGTACACCCCTCGAGTTTGGGTTCGTTTGGCTTGTTTTGTCGAATTCTATACATACCACTTGGTTAAGATGGTCTGATGATGGAGTCAGGAGGTGGATAGTGGAACTCCTCAACGGCTACTTGTATATCCTCGAGTGTAGGCTCAATTGGTTTGTTTTGATGAGTTCTATACATTATACTTGGTGACGATGGTCTGACGATGGAGTCAGGAAGTGGGTAGTGGAACTCCTCAATGGCTACTTGTATATCCTCGAGTGTGGGCTCATTTGGTTTGTTTTGATGAGTTCTATACATTATACTTGGTTACGATGGTCTGACGATGGAGTCAGGAAGTGGGTAGTGGAACTCCTCAATGGCTACTTGTATATCCTCGAGTGTAGGCTCAATTGGTTTGTTTTGATGAGTTCTATACATTATACTTGGTGACGATGGTCTGACGATGGAGTCAGGAAGTGGGTAGTGGAACTCCTCAATGGCTACTTGCATATCCTCGAGTGTGGGCTCATTTGGTTTGTTTTGACGAGTTCTATTCATAACACTTGGTGACAATGGTCTGATGATGGAGTCAGGAGGTGGATAGTGGAACTCCTCAATGGCAACCACTACACCCCTCTAGTTTGGGTTCGTTTGGCTTGTTTTGTCGAATTCTATACATACCACTTGGTGAAGATGGTCTGATGATGGAGTAAGGAGGTGGATAGTGGAACTATTTAACGGCTACTTGTATATCCTCGAGTGTAGGCTCAATTGGTTTGTTTTGATGAGTTCTATACATTATACTTGGTGACGATGGTCTGATGATGGAGTCAGGAGTTGGATAGTGGAACTCCTCAACGGCTACTTGAATACCCCTCGAGTTTGGGTTCGTTTGGTTTGTTTTGACGAGTTCTATATATTATACTTGGTAACGATGGTCTGATGATGGAGTCAGGAGGTGGATAGTGGAACTCCTCAACGGCTACTTGTATACCCTCGTGTGGGCTCATTTAAATGAAAAAAAAAATGAAATAATTTATTCGTTACAAGAAACTTAAAATACTGTATTACTTAACTATAATATACTAAGCAGTTTGTCACGAAATGGTCTCGCCTCAGCGTAATGCTGGCTCATGAGCCAGCGCTGATCTTCCGGCGAAACCATTTGTGGGCGACGTTCCCTGCTGTCCGACACGGCCTTAAAATTTACATTATTACTGAACGCAGCCGATGCGCTAGCGTCTCTGATGTCTATCAGCGCCATCTGGCTGCGAACGAGCAAGTTACAAAAACTATTATATTATTTATTTAGTTTATTACGCAATAATTTTACTCCGAAACATAAGGAAACTTACACAAAAGAGAGAAGACGATTTTAAAAACAGTAATTTATAAGTGTAGATATGGTTTTAAACAAAAAATATGTAGCAATTATTTACATTCTAACATGACCAAAGAAGACAGAAGACAAAATGTATAACATCAAAATGCAGCAGACGAAAGAAGAAAATGATTGCATATTTACATTTCACCACATTAGTGACAGAAAATAAAGGTAAGACAAGATATACTATACACCGTGGCCGTGAATAACCCGAAAGATTTAAACCACGTATTTTTGACGACAGTACGATTAAATAATGTTCTATCAACATGGGTCTAAGTATGTGTCTTAATTAAATTACTATTTCAGTACAAATTAATAGTAGATTATACACCAAGGGGATAAAGCACTGTTTTATGTCACGGGAGCGAATTGAATCCCGAACGTAACGAAGGACTCATAATTTAACTCCTGAGCGTAGCGAGGGAGTTATAAGTTAATTCCTGAGCGAAGCGAGGGAATTAAGACTGAGTCCTGAGTGCAGTGAGGGGTTCAACCGCCCAAGACTAAAACAGTCTTATCCCCGAGGTGTATACTCTACTTTTCACACCTTATGCGAGACAAAAAAACAGGCTCAGTAGATAAATAATGTTTATTTAGCAAATTAAAAGTACATAGTAACATTAGACACATAGTAGCTTTCCATTTGTCAAAATCGTTGTAGGCTTTTAGGTATTTTTCCTTTGACTTCTCTGGCAGCAGATTGTTGACAATGCCTATGGCATCTAATTTGATAAACTCAGGAGTCAAAACACTTTCATCACTCGACATTTTCAATATTATTTTTGAAATTAAATCTTCTATAGGCACCTACAAGAACTCGATTTGTTCGTCACGCGTGAACAAATGAAGGCGCGCGGCGTTCCAAATTCGAAAGCACAAGCCGTGGTCCTAGATTCGAAATTCGAATTTCGAGCACCGCGCTCATCCGGACCGGGGTTCACACGGAGGCAAACTTCATTTATTTTGTCAAATCAAGTAGGCCATGGCCTAGGACAAATTGTGTTTAGCAAAATTTAACTTTATGCATATAGTAATAAGAATTATGAAAAGTGAAATCATATTATTAACCAGCGGGTTACAATGAAATTCAGTACAACATTATAACCTTCCAACAGTCACCGACACCTGCACCTGACCCACAAATAACAACCAATGACGTATGTCCGGAAATATCTCGTCAGAACCCTGGAACGAGTAACTTTCGTGCGATCAGAAACGATTAGCATTATGTTTCAGAATATGCAAAGCTTGGTAAATAAACAAGAATGTTTCGAGGCATTTCTAGAAGAGCACAACGAATCACCCTATGTTGCACTTTGTATATCGGAGACTTGGCTTTCCCAAACCAAAGCAAACCTTATCCACTTCGAAGATTACCACTTAGCGGCATCATTCCACCGCGAGAAACACAACGGAGGCGGCGTTTCTATTATAATACGGGATAACGTTGACTACATTGAGCGAAAGGAGATAATGGACATGTCCGTCGAATATGTTATAGAAGTGTGTGCAATAGAACTTTTAAACCTAGACATCATATTAATATTGTTGTACTGGAATAGCAGAGAAGTCGATATTTTTTATAATCAGTTGAAATTAATTTTAGAGTACCTTCAAAGCAAATGTAATAGCAAAAAGATAATTATCGGCGGGGATTTTAATACAAACGTATTAGTTAAATCCAAGCAAACTATGAACTTGTTAGACTTGATGCGTGAGTACAACTTCAAACAATATATAAATGAACCCACTAGAGTAAATAAAGACAGCTCAACTTGTTTGGATCTAATTTTTACGAACTTTAACACAAACTTTACAACGTCCGTAACTGAATTAGGCTTTTCGGATCACAAATCCACCTCAATTGAACTACAAGTCTCAACTGCTAATCAAAACAAAAAAACACCGCAGTATTGGTACCAAATAAAACGAATTTATAATAACAAAAACATAGAAAATTTTAGGCTAGAAGTACAAAAAATCGACTGGGGTAAATATATATCATCATATCAGTCCGTTAACGAAAACTACAACTCACTCATTAAAAAAATACTCTATATTCTAAATAAAACTATACCAAAAAAACGCGTAAAAATAAAACCAGTTAAAAGAAATCTATGGCTCACTCGAGGGATTAAAATATCTTGCAAGCATAAACGATTATTAAGGATCCATGTTATGTCATCCAGAAACAGAGTATTAAAAGTTCATTACAAAAACTACGTTAAAATTTTAAAAAATACAATTACAAAATCGAAAAGACTACATTTCATCAGGAAAATGCATAAATCACCGAATAAAACTAAATGTATGTGGCATATAATAAAACAATGCAACAACAAAAAATATAACAGGCAAAACATACAGCTACTTATCCGCGATAGATTGTCTAGTGACCCTCAACTTATAACTAATACATTTAATAACCTGTTTGCCGTTGCCGGCCAGTCTGCGACGGCCGCGGCAGCGGCGCCGCGCGGCCGGCCCGTGATAACTACCTCCGAAAACACTATGTTCCTGGGAGCTGTAGAACCGCGCGAAACATACGGCCTAATACGCAGCTTAAAAAGCAAGACGAGCTTCGGACTCGACGAGTTACCATCGACATTGATAAAAGCATGTGCAAATGAGTTTACTCCACCTCTGACTTTTATTATAAATCAATCCTTTTCTGAGGGTACTTTTCCCGACATGTTGAAACATGCGGTGATAAAACCCATTCACAAAAAGAATAAAAAAACCGACCCAAATAACTACCGCCCGATTGCGTTGTTACCCGTGATATCCAAATTGTTTGAGAAAGCAATGTGCAGACGACTGTACTCCTTTTGTGAAAAGTTTAGCATATTTGACGAGTCACAAAATGGTTTTCGGAAAAAACGGTCAACAACGTTAGCAGTCTACAAATACGTCAATAATATTTTAAATATACTAAATACAAAAGAGTACGCGGTCGGAATTTTGCTCGATATGACTAAGGCTTATGAAAAAGTAAAATATGATATATTACTTAATAAATTGTATGGTATCGGAGTACGAGGAATAACACATAAATGGTTCCAGTCCTATTTAAGTAACCGAAAGCAACATGTTGAAATTGAGTATGTAAATGAACAGTCAAGAGAAATCGGTACAGTCAGGTCAGATATCCAACCTGTGTCCGACTCCATCCCACAGGGGAGCGTGATCGGATGCTTGCTGTTTATTATATATGTAAACGACCTACCAAAATCAATAAAAGAATCGTGCGTAATGTTTGCAGATGATTTCTCAGTGTTACTTTCGTGTAAAAATAATAAAAATCTTAATAAAACATTATATCAAACGATAACAAGTATACTCAATTGGATGAAAGACCACAATTTAGATATAAATTTTACCAAGACAAAAATCATGCAGTTCAGGCCCTTTCAAAAAACGGAATTAGACATAAATTTTACGTTTGACAGATATAAATTAGAATGCGTACCCTCGTTTCCGCTTCTTGGTATCACAATCGACTCCCATATAAATTGGAAAGATCACATCAGCAAAATAAAAACTAAACTTAGCCAATTTATTTATGCATTAAGGCAGCTGAAAAAGACCACTAATTTACAAACCGCTTTAACGGCGTATTATGCCTTTGCACACTCGTGGCTTAGTTATGGCGTAATATTATGGGGAAATAGTACTTCGGTGCAAGACCTACTCATCCTACAGAAAAAATGTATCCGCATAATAACAAACATAAAACAGACCGATAGCTGCAAGCCGTATTTTAGAGACCTTAAAATATTAACCTTACCTGGCATATATATCCTAGAATCGTGTAAATTTGTTAAAGCACACCCAGATTTCTATTCTAAAATTGGAGACGTACCCTGCCGTTATGAATCCCGTTCAAAAAATAACTTATTATTACAAACAACATCAAAGCTAGCGTTACACCAAAAAGGACCTTACCCCATGTTAATAAAGATCTATAACAAACTACCTGATCATATGAAGAATGAGCCTAATAACAATAAATTTATTAATACTTTAAAAAAATATTTAGTGGCAAATGCTTATTACACAGTAAATGAATATTTAAATCGCAATAATAATGACTAGTATTAAGAAATCGCAACTGAAATAATTGTCTAAGTATAGTTTAAATTTTGAACTACTTACTGTATTGCAGTGCCCTTACAGGGTTGTGTTGAGACATACCAATATGTAGCTATAAGATCTTTTGTACACACAAGGCAATGATTAAATGAATATGAACCCGGCTAATACCAAGGGATTTAATGTCTTGCTTTCGGTAGGGTTTACATGACCTATAATTCGGCATTGTCGAGCATGTGGTTTGAAAATCTTATTAATTGCCCGCTTCTTTGTGAACAACTCTTTAGTTGAGAAACTCAAGTTGAAGAACAGAGAGCGTGCATAACACTTCACGAATCGCTCCGAAATCATACGACGAATGGCGAATGCCGTGACTTGTGTTCCATGACATGAAGTGTCAAGTTATGCTCAAGCCTTTAGGGTGTGTTAGACTGGAGATTTTTTAACTTTTGATTTGTTTCAAATAATTAATATCTCCTTAATTATGAGTTTTTGGACTATATGTTACATAACTTTATATACTCTAATTAGGCTCTAGTATCGTTAGCTTAAATCTTTCGGGTTATTCACGGCCACGGTGTATAAGAAAAACTATTATTAATACGAGTACATTTCGTCCTAATCCTACATTATATTAATACAAATTAACAATTACATTTTGCACCCATCTAAAAAAGTTTCTACATTACAACAATTATGACAATTTTTATTCCCAGGTTCCACATGGCTGCAGACAGATTACAAATTACACATTACCAGATTCGACGACGATATATTATGATACACGGAATATGTGACGATATATTATGTTAAGATACAAGGAATATGTGAAATTAATGATGAAATGAACTACACTGATCCGGAAATCTACAGATAGACAGGTGTAATTATAAATGGGACAGAAAACACAGGTATATATCAACTTACTTACTAAAAACAAGACTAGACTATACATAGGAACTGATTTATTTTAAAAACAACTTGTGTCTAGTGCTAATGATAGACGACCGCTTTAGCCTAGTTGGTAGTGACCCTGCCTACGAAGCAAGAGGTCCTGGGTTCGAATCCCGGTAAGGGCATTTATTTGTGTGATGAGCACGAATATTTGTTCCTGAGTCATAGATGTTTTCTATGTATTTAAGTATTTATTTCTCTATTTAAGTATCTATATCGTCATCTAGTACCCATAGTACAAGCTTTGCTTAATTTGGGACTAGGTTGATTTGTGTAAGATTGTTCGCAAAATATTTATATTTATTTAATGTTTCCTGTCGCCGCTGGTGTTCGCAGATAAAATGTTTGACTGCTGCTCTGAAACTACCTATACCTTGCAGATTCCTGATAGGTGGTGGAATTATATTCCAACACCTCGTCGCCACATATCTGAAACTGCCTCGGAAAGCCGCTGACGCATGTTGAGGTGTCATCAGTTGTATGTTGCATTGCCGTGTCCTGTGTGACCTCTGGGCGGATGACCATTGCTCCTGCATTTCTCGAAGAGATATGCAGGAGCATTGTGCTTGATGACGTCAAAAAGGAGACATGCCAGATGAAGCTTGCGACGGTGTGCCAGTTTCAGGATGTTGTGTTTATTCAAAAATGGGGTGACATGGGCCCTTGGTGGAATGTTGAAGCAAAAACGAGCACAGGCATTTTGTACTCGCTGGATGAGACGCTTTGTTTTTGCAAGAAGTCGCGGTCCATATACTGTGTCCATGTAATTTAATTTAGACAGGATGAGTGACTCGACTAACTGTATTCGCAAGGTTTCATTAATAAATGGTCTTATGTTATAAAGGAGTTTGAGCCTGAAGAAACAATTACTAATGGAGCCCGCAACATGCTTCTCAAATCTAAGTCCACTGTCCATTATAAGGCCCAGATTTCGTGCCTCATGTACACGCTCTATGGGTTCATCCATCAACTTGACGTCTATAGAGGGTCTGATGCTATTTATCTGGGATATTGTACCACAAACTAAATATTGTGTTTTGTTTGGATTAAGCATTAAACTATTGCTAGCAGCCCAAGATGCTATATTTTGAAGGTCAGTATTAAGTTTTTGTATTGCACTGTTAATATCCGAAGGTTTACATGAAATATATATTTGTATGTCATCTGCATACACATGATATCTGCAGTGTGTAATGCGCGTCCTGATATCTGCTGTGTATAAAACAAATAGGATAGGTCCGAGGATTGATCCCTGTGGGACACCTTTGGAGAGGCACTTCGTAGCCGAAAATTTGGTTGAACCATTTGGTTTTTTTTTATGAGTTCTATACATTATTCATGGTGACGTTGGTCTGATGATGGAGTCAGGAGGTGGGTAGTGGAACTCCTCAACGGCTACTTGTATATCCTCGAGTGTGGGCTCATTTGGTTTGTTTTGATGAGTTCTATACATTATACTTGGTGACGATTGTCTGATGATGGGGTCAGGAGGTGGGTAGTGTAACTCCTCAACAGCTACTTGTATATCCTCGAGTTTGGGCTCATTTGGTTTGTTTTGATGAGTTCTATACATTATACTTGGTGACGATGGTCTGCTGATGTAGTCAGAAGGTGGATAGTGGAACTCCTCAACGGCTACTTGTATATTCTCGAAAGTGGGCTCATTTGGTTTGTTTTGATGAGTTCTATACATTATACTTGGTGATGATGGTCTGATGATGGAGTAAGGAGGTGGATAGTGGAACTCCTCAATGGCTACTTGTATATCCTCGAGTGTGGGCTCATTTTGATTGTTTTGAGGAGTTCCACTACCCACCTCCTGACTGCATCATCAGACCATCGTCACCAAGTTTAATGTATTGAACTAATCAAAACAAACTATATGAGCCCACTCTCGAGGATATACAAGTAGCCGTTGAGGAGTTCCACTACCCACCTCCTGACTCCATCATCAGACCATCGTCACCAAGTTTAATGTATAGAACTCATCAAAACAAACCAAATTAACCCACACTCGAGGATATACAAGTAGCCGTTGAGGAGTTCCACTACCCACCTCCTGACTCCATCATCAGACCATCGTCACCAAGTATAATGTATAGAACTTATCACAACAAACCAAATGAGCCCACACTCGAGGGTATACAAGCAGCCGTTGGAGTTCCACTATCCACCTCCTGACTCCATCATCAGACCATCGTCACCAAGTATAATGTATAGAACTCGTCAAAACAAATTAAATGAACCCTCACTCGAGGGGTATACAAGTAGTCGTTGAGGAGTTCCACTATCCACCTCCTGACTCCATCATCACCAAGTATAAAGTGTAGAACTCGACAAAACAAACCAAACGAACCCAAATTCGAGGGGTATACAAGTAGCCGTTGAGGAGTTCCACTACCCACCTCATGACTCCATCATCATCAGACCATCGTCACCAAGTTTAATGTATAGAACTCGTCAAAACAAACCAAATGAACCCTTACTCGAGGGGTATACAAGTAGTCGTTGAGGAGTTCCACTATCCACCTCCTGACTCCATCATCAGACCATCGTCACCAAGTACAATGTATAGCACTCATCAAAACAAACCAAATGAGTCCACACCCGAGGATATACAAAGTAGCCGTTGAGGATTTCCACTATCCACCTCCTGACTCCATCATCAGACCATCATCACCAAGTATAAAGTGTAGAACTCGACAAAACAAAACAAACGAACCCGAACTCGAGGGGTATACAATTAACCGTTGAGGAGTTCCACTATCCACCTCCTGACTCCATCATCAGACCATCGTCACCAAGTATAATGTATAGAACTCATCAAAACAAACCAATTGAGCCCACATTCGAGGATATACAAGTAGCCGTTGTGGGGTTCCACTATCCACCTCCTTACTCCATCATCAGACCATCTTCACCAAGTGGTATGTATAGAACTCGACAAAACAAGCCAAACGAACCCAAACTCGAGGTATACAAGTAGCCGTTGAGGAGTTCCACTATCCACCTCCTGACTCCATCATCAGACCATCGTCACCAAGTGTTATGTTCTACATCAACCGAGTGCCTCTATACCGATACCAAATGCGCTGTGTTTACCCCCAAGGGCCCCGAGTATCCGAATCCGAACCGAACTACATTCGTATTCATGGAATATTATTTAAAATAAAAAATCAGGATTAGTTTTATTTGAATAAGAATAAGTTATCTTCATTTTATTCTTATTACCAAGAATTATTCCCGACGAAACTTATTTGGAATAACTTTGACGGGGATAAAATCAACGAGATTTTATTCACGCGTTATTCTTATTCTATTCATGATTTTATTCTTGAATGCCCAACTCTGTTTGAGACTCATTAAAAAATGTCGCGTAACAGAAAAATGCCTCGGCGCGGGTATTATACCTGAAACTTTGGACTTCGGGGCTCGATCTTTGTGCGACGTAGACTTCCGTCCCGTAGAGCCGTCGCGAGCACCGGACGCGTTCGAGTCGCGAGAATCTCGCCTGCGATCTGCGACCGAAAACACATGCCATATACAGGGTGGCCCATTTAGATCGGTCAGTATGGGAAAGTCTGAAACTATAAAGCTGCGTACGAATTAGAGCTGCCTCGGGTTGAGGCACGCACGGCTCACCTATTTTGCTCAAATTCGTACGCGCTTCACTTTCTACTCATTAATATAATTGCAAACGTTTGTAAGTTTGTATGATTGTTACCTACTCAGACACCTTAAAACGGCAGAACAGCCTTAGTGTGCGTGCCTCGCGTAACTTGGACGTGGATCCAAGCGTGCCGCGGACAGAGCGACAAGATCGAACTTGTTTGTGCGCGAGGCGCGTACGAATTTGAGCAAGTGGCTGATTTTATTAGTAATTTTTTTGAAATAAAACCGTGTCAATTCAAAATTGTTAATAATTCGGTGAATTATGATAGACGCAGCCGCAGCTGTCACCGTGTCCGACGCCATTTAAATTCGTACCCACCTTAAGTCGTACGAAAATCTCTTCTTAGGAACCATGTCATCGATTTTAGTAACAAGAAAAACTGCATTCATACATTTACAAAAAAAAACTTGCACTCAGCTCGGGAATCGAACCCGGACGTTTTGAAAAATAAAACTAACACTAGTATTTCTATTTAGATAACGATTGTGTTGGTCTTAAGCAGTAAATGTTAGTATAAAACATGATGTCTAAAATGAATGTAATGTAAATGTCTAAAATGAATGTAATGTAAAAATGTAATAACAGTGCATTTTATAAATTTTAAACATGTTGTACTTTAATTTATTTTAGTAAATTTTTGAAACAAAATGTTGTACAGTCGACTACAAATACATATATCCATACATACACCCACAAACACTTATCCATAGACTTTACTGCCATAGTAATAAGGTATACATACATCATTTTGTAACATTAAAAAACATACTTATCTTTGTAGTCAACTGTACTTATTGAAAAAAATGGTGGGCTGAGTACAAGCTTTTTTTAAATGTATGAATGCAGTTTTTTTCTTGTTAAGTACTAAAATCAATGGCATGGTTCCTAAGAAGAGATCTTCGCATGTCTTATAGTTCCAGACTTTCCCATACTGACCGATCTAAATGGGCCAGCCTGTACATTATCCAAAACAAATATCCATATCTATGGCACTAGAATACACTGAAAAGCAATGAAAGTGAGCCAATTACACGGAGCTTCGATAGAAAGTGTACGGCGCGTTTCCATAGCGCCCAGAGGGCCTACCGCGAACGGCATTCGACGTTTTCCCTCTCTGTCGCACTTACGTACGAACTCGTAAGTATGACAGAGAGGGGAAACTTCGAATGCATTTCCCGGTAGGCCCTCAGTACACTTTCAGAATTCCACTGCCAATCCTAAAAGTGGGTTCTGTTCGCAGGCACTTATCGAAGCGGAAACGCATGATATCGCCGAGACATATTGCGCTACAAAAACGTTGGCAATGAACGCTTCAAGGGTAACTGAGCATATCCATAAAATTCTGTAAAAGAGTTTCTAATACAATGTTTTAAGATGCTTTAAAATTAAGAAATTATGTGTATAACAGAACATTCATTATCAGAAACAGTCATAAAGTTCTTATAAAATTGCATAAAGAAATTAGGAAAGTTAAAAGTATATATTGACATCCTTAATTTCTATTTTTTTTTAATGCGCGTTAATGCTCGTCAGAAAACGATGACGTGTCCTCTAGAGGCGCATCTAGACGGTCCTGCATGGCAGTCCACCTTGCAGTGGTGCTCTATCTTATACCTTGCTGGAATGCAATGCAGAATCATCAAAAGCACATGCCAGCTATTCTTAATTTGTACAAACTTTTTTACAAATGCTCAAATATATCTAGGGTGATATGTCCTCTATAGGCGCACCTAGACGGCCCTGCATAGCAGTCCGCCTTGCAGTGGTGCTCCATCTTATACCTTGCTGGACTGCAATGCAGAATCGTCTGGATACGCCTGTATAGACGAGGTCTTTACTAACCATAGTCTTTTTCAGATTTTATGCTAGGAGTGTCGGTGGACGCGTGTGAGCTGCCACTCTCTTTCCGCGCTTTAGGCAGCGCCGCGGCACTGTCCTTGCGCCCTGCGCCCACTGGAAATAAAACTTTTACATTGGCCCAATGGATTTTACATTGTTTTTTTATTTTTTATTTATTCATCATCCTCCTAGCGTTAGTCCCGGTTGTTCCCCTAAAGGAGCCAGGGGTCCGCTTTGACACCTAATCCTAAGATTTGGTGTAGGCACTAGTTTTACGAAAGCGACTGCCATCTGACCTTCCAACCCAGAGGGAAAACTAGACTATTGGGATTAGACCGGTTTCCTCACGATGTTTTCCTTCACCGAAAAGCTTACGGTAAATATTCCGTACATAAGTTCCGAAAAACTCATTGGTACGCGCCGGGATTTTTGACAGCCGCATGCCTGAACCACTAGTCTACCGTAGCTTCCATTTTTTTCATTTATTGATTAAGACAAAATAAATACTTGCTAATAGTTACATACTCATCTAGGCAAAACCTTGAAGAGGGTTGTGTGCCAATGGGGAGTTCTTAATGACTTTATATACGGTGGTACGGACGAACACACGGCAGTGACTACCCTATTAAACACACAAAAATGACACTCAAAGCTTTAACATTTGCCACGTTTAGTATTTAGAGAACTACAGGTATGGTTAGCTAATTTCACCCAGTAAAGTGAGAAAAACATTTCAATTATAGAACATTGACATAAAATTTTAATTCGCTTGGCCTGTATTTTTTTATCACGACAGATTGCTTCTTCCTGGGTATATTAAATACACATTCACGGTAACACCAAGTACGCCTCAGAGGCTCTAGTATAAGTTTCATCGACACAATACGTTTTCGAACGCGTTTGCGTTTAGTTTCAATTTGTATGGCAACGCGAACAGCGCCTCTGGTGGTAACTATTAGGAACGCGTCGCCATATCAATTGAAACTAAACGCAAACGCGTTCGAAAACGTATATATGTATCGATAAAACTCACCCGAGTCAAAGGCGGTTCCACAGTATCCTATCCCAGCCAACACCATATGACAAATCATTCACTTTCCAAATAATTAAATAGCCTGATATACAGTGGGCGAGCATTTGTCGCGAGAGGCAGCCTCGGCGCGGTTGCTCACCCAGTGAGGTGCCTCGGTGCATCTGCTTGGCCAAGGCATGTCAACAATGTGCCCGCCGGGGGGCGTCGTGGTAGAATGCTCGCGATCCCACTGCGCCCCCATTAATGGCAGGGACGGAAACGCCGGAGTGGTTTTAGTGGGTAGACTCAGAGATCGGAAACCGGTATTGTTTGTATGGGAACGAAAACGGTTCTTTTTCGTTCTTTTGATAATAATTTCATTTCTAATTGGGCAATCTAATAATACGCACTCGTTACCTCAAAACACAACTGAGTCCTACATGTGAAGTATAAAATAGTTCGAGATTTGTGGTAAACCGAGGTTTTAGCAATTAACCGTAACTGGGTAGACTCCCCCCCCCCCTTCTCTTTAAATAGAGTTGGCTGGAGGGTGAGAGTCCCACATACCCCTCATTATAGCTTACCCAGGCTGGGGGGACGCGTAAGAGCATTTCCACTCAGTAAAAAAAAAAAAGGTCAACAATGTGCGGGCAAACGTGCCGAGGCTGCCTCGCGCGACAAACTCTCACCTACTGTGAACAGGGCTTATCATGCATATCCTGTACCATCCAAACACCATTCATACCTGACATGCTCTTTTCCATGCAATACTGACCCAATGGCGAACCTATCCTTAGTCAAATTGGCTGTGGGTGACACATTGCGAGATTCAACTGTAATATTAACCTTGTCATGACATTTTTTTAGTTTAGTTAGATAACCTGTTGATGTGACAGACATGACTTGGTTTTATTTCTGTTTAATCATGCACATTGTTTCAAACACAACCTATCTTAAATTAACCAAACTAGATATTATTTGATTTGATAGTGAAACTGAAGCTATTATTTATTTATTTATATGCAAGTATACAAATATAATAAATACACATTTTGAGTTAATATGATTTGTAATTGACAATAGGGGTGTAGACACTAAATAAAATAACCAATAATATTGTATTTTCTCGAAAAAGGATGAAAAATGTAGTCAAATGGAGAAAAAAGCAAGGCAGTAGGTTAAATAATCACAAAGTTATAAGTGTCCAAAGTTTTAAGAGGGGGTATGTTCTGTCCAATGCTTCTTTTTCCTGCAATTGGCCAACAATCCGTTAACGTTTTGGTCCACCTACCGTCACGCTGCCTGGCAATATGTCCTGCCCAACTCCATTTGAGTGTGGTTATGACTTCGCCGACGTCACGCACCTTAGTGCGACGTCGGATCTCAATATTCCTCACTCGGTCTTGTAGCTTAATGCCGAGCATGGCGCGCTCCATGGCTCTCTGTGCTACCCGTACTTTATGCACAGTCTCCTTTGTGAGCGTCCATGTCTCAGCACCATACGTCATTGTGGGCAGGACACACTGATTATAGAGACGAGTCTTCAGGCATTGTGGAACGTCAACGGATTTGAGGATGTCATCTAACTTGTTGAATGCCGCCCAACCCAGGAAAAAGAAGCGTTGGTCGTCCACCAGCTCGATGGGTTGATGACATAAAAAAGACCGCGGGTCATTTCTGGATAAGACTAGCACGGGACCGGGATAAGTGGCGTACGCGAAGAGAGGCATATGAAACGATTGTCATTTTCTCTCTCTAACAAGTAACATTAAAACGGTTGTAGCTTCGTCATTTTCTGAGATATTTGAATGGGATGTTCGTCATTAGGTATATTTCTTTGGCTTATTTCTTTTGAAGAAATAATAAATTTTGAGTCTACACCCCTATTAATTAATTCTATATGACAATGTATTAAATATAGTTATGGTAAATATATATAAACATAATTATTCCTTCAGATAATCCCAATAAGTAAACATCAATACAATTATTAATAAAATACAGACCTTGAATACCACACTCATAAAAGTCATAAATATTCTATTCAAACGTATTTAAAACCTGATCTGAGTGTGGGTGATCACGATCAGTTCTATCAGTTTTAACAAAGTTAAATGCAAGTTTGTACACATATATATATGTAGAAACTGTACTATAGTATGGGCCAAAGAAACATTCCGATGGGGTTTGGGTTCCGATTAGTTTTCCTAAGAATGTGTTTAAAACTAACATATCCAATTATTATTATAAATTTTAATAACACCATGCGATGGGGTTTTAAATAATAATAATGGGATATGTTAGTTTTGGACACATTCTTAGGAAAACCAATCGGAACCCAAATCCCATTGGAACATTCTTTTGGCCCATACTATAGCATCAATTGAGTTGGTAAATCTGACAGAAATTCTGATTAACTAAGCAATTCTACACAACTTAAGATGACCCCATGATTTCTATGGCTGGCACTTCACTCTGTCCTAAACATTATCTGCTGATTCCAGCTTAACAGCTATTTTAAAATAAAATAGGTCAAATTGACTATGTAATCTAGAAGATAGAGCTTCGCATTGTTTTATATTTGAGAATACACGTATAAATAAATCATTATTATGACGACCGCTTTAGCCTAGTTGGTAGTGACCCTGCCTACGAAGCAAGAGGTCCTGGGTTCGAATCCCGGTAAGGGCATTTATTTGTGTGATGAGCTCGAATATTTGTTCCTGAGTCATGGATGTTTTCTCTATGTATTTAAGTATTTATTTCTCTATATAAGTATTCATATAGTCGTCTAGTACCCATAGTACAAGCTTTGCTTAGTTTGGGACTAGGTTGATTTGTGTAAGATTGTCTGCAAATATTATTTTTTTATTATTATTAGAAGACAATTTTATACAAATCAAACTATCCACATAGTAAGGTCAATAAAACTTACTACTACTGCCGTCATATCATATCGACGGTGGAAAGGCAAAACCACTGAAGCGACATTTTGGTCAAAATAGAGTTATATATATCGTTGAAATCAGCGTTTTTTTCTGTGTCGATTGAGCCGGGTTTCATGGCGATCTGATGACTTTCATGTCGCTTAAGGTAATACAAAAATAAGCGCCAAATTTATAAAATATTACTTTATGTGACACACTTTTTGAGTAAAATCTAACCTGTGCCACTTAACCCTACACTCAATCATAACCATGGTCGCATACAGTATTTTTAGAAATGAAATCGTTCATTTTCAATGTCATGTCACTTAAAGTGTTTCTTCCAGGTACATATTTCATAAGATAAGGTACTTAAGTGTTTCTTTGGACATGTTGAAAATAACTGTTGTTGCATGATGGTGTCGCTTCAATGGTTCTTCCGGGATTTTTTTGGGTGCTTTTTCACTTAAGCGACATTTACCGGCCTTGTTTAGGAGAATAACATTATTTTTATTAAATAGCTATTATAATTTGAAATAACACGTGCATATAACTGAACGCTCTAAGTTAACAAGAAATAAAGTTACGATTTTTTTTATCAAAAGAACTTTAAAATGCTCTCCTGTAAAATTAAAAAAATGTCGCTTCAGTGGTTTTGCCTTTCTACCGTCCATATGCTATGTAGAAATGCACAGGTTGAGACTCTTGTTTAAGATTCCGTTCATGTGCTCACTAGCGCCAATTAATTGAGATGATTTCAATTTAAAGATAGACATTTAAAAAAGTAGGCCACTACACACTGTATTTTGTATTAGTTTTTAGGGTTCCGTAGCCAAATGGCAAAAAACGGAACCCTTATAGATTCGTCATGTCTGTCTGTCTGTCCGTCCGTATGTCACAGCCACTTTTTTTCGAAACTATAAGAGCTATACTGTTGAAACTTGGTAAGTAGATGTATTCTGTGAACCGCATTAAGATTTTCACACAAAAATCGAAAAAAAAACATTAAGTTTTAGGGGTCCCCATACTCAGAACTGAAACACAAAAAAATTTTTTTCATCAAACCAATATGTATGGGGTATCTATGGATAGGTCTTCAAAAATGATATTGAGGTTTCCAATATCATTTTTTTCTAAACTGAATAGTTTGCGCGAGAGACACTTCCAAAGTGGTAAAATTTGTGCCCCCCCCCCCTGTAACTTCTAAAATAAGAGAATGATAAAACAAAAAAAAATATATGATGTACATTACCATGCAAACTTCCACCGAAAATTTGTTTGAACGAGATCTAGTAAGTAGTTTTTTTGTAATACGTCATAAATTGTAAACCGCAATTTATTTTACAGAACCCTTCATGTGCGAGTCCGACTCGCACTTGGCCGCTTTTTATGTTGCTGGATTCATCAATATATGCGCTCAAAGTTAAAATGGCTGTTTTTCTTTTGAGTTCATTTAACAACGAATCCAGCAACATAAAAACTAGTTTGATGTATTCACAAGGTACTTAAATACAAAATACACTGTGTAGTGGCCTACGTTTTAAAATATCTATTGTTAAATTTAAATTATTATTTACCAGTGGTGCTAGAAGCCCGTGAATGGGCTCTTAAAGTATACCTGCCGTTCCTGCCAAGCTGTTAATACTAGCATCTCCTTTCTACAACACAGAAAAGAGCAGAATGGTGCTCAGCAAATATCAATTAGGTGAAGTGCTGCCTTAACTACACAACCCAATACCAACATCAAAATGAATGTCAATAATCTAGATGATCCTTCAATGCCATGACCGAAAACAAAACAAATTCTACCTTTTGGAGTACTGTCTTTAGAGGCAGTGCCCCGAGAAGTGCTCCTGGGGGTCGAGGGCTTTGGTGAGGGGCTGCGCGCTTCTACACGTGTCGCTAAATCAATTGAAATTAATGGGCAAAATTTAGAATAAAATACTATAGCGTTGCAGGTTCAATATTCGAATATAACATAGATTATTACCTTCAGCGTCGTCAGATAACGCTGCGTCCTTACATTTCTGCTTTAAAAGAGCGCCAAAATCGTTTTCCGACAAACTAAACGCAACCTCATGGTTTGGAAAAGGAATAGGTTCCGTGTCGTCCAGCATTGTTATCTCGTATAGAGACTCCAAGTGCTTCCAAATGTCTTGCGTGGAAACCTCTTTGGTAATCGAATTTGATAGTTTCTCCCAAATACAAACCATCTGAAAATGTTTGTTGATGCCCACCGGTTTGTGGTTGGCCATGGCGTAAAATAACTGATTTTCCATGTCCACGTCCCATTCGAACGCATCGGCTAGTTTTATTTCTGCTTCTTCTTCGCTAGATACCATTTTGAATAATTAACTGATTTCTCTAAGCTACGTTGTAGGCGAAAAGAAAATCAAAATAATAAACACTAACACACCACTAACACATTGGCATGCCGGACGGTGGACTTAGTTGTCATTAGTTTAATTAGTCTGAGGTTGTCATGGACTTGTCAATTGAAATGTTGCCATTTGGTTGGCATAAAAAGAAAAGAGGTTTTTTTCTATTTGGCAATTTATGCTGTAGGTGCGTCTAGACCAGCCATGTAGTACAATGAATGCAGTGATTTCGGCCCATCTGGAGGATGCACGGCGTCCGGCAAAACCAAGGTCAATTGATACTAGATTTCCTAGGACCTTCCTCGATAGTCCACCGTGCATGCTACACTTATCCGAACAGGTGGGTTGTGGGCAACTGTAAATTAAATCAGTCTTATCACGAAACTAAATATTCCCTTTATTTTAATATTAAAGATATAAGGTCAATTCAATAACATTGAATACGTCAACTACTATTTTTTAACATAAGTCCATTGACTATAACTGTCGAAATAGGTTTACTGCAACATGGGTTGCTTGCAGTCCAACGCGCTCGCTCGTCTGGACGCGCCTAATAAACAGATTACCCAAGTTTATTGGTCTGGCAGCACCGTCATAAGCTGTCAAATCTAATCAGCGGCTCGATGCATCGGCGAACAGTGGCTATATTTTCGTGATTATTGTGTATTATTATGGAATTTTACGTATTGTTTGATGCGTTATTTTAAGAGAATAGTGCTATAAAGTCATGGCAAACCACTACGAGGTGCCCAACTGGTAAATATCCGAATTAAATTTTAATATAACCCGCCAATGCATTTGCAGGAATAACATGCATCAGTGGCCGTAACTATAGCGTTATTGGAAGTTGATGGTATACGTAATTTTTTATCGAATATAATCTTAAGCGTCCCCAATATCAACCACAGCACAACCTCAAAAATTCAACCATTCCCATGTAGTTGATGATATTCTACTATAATTTGTTGTACCATCTTTAATCTTTACAGGGCTGGAAAACCACCGACCGGCCTGCATTTAGACGTATTGAAAGGTGACAAGTTGATCCAGAAACTAATGTTAGATGAGAAGAAGTGTTACTTATTTGGTCGGAACCCACAAATGAATGACTTCTGCATAGACCATGCAAGCTGTTCCAGAGTCCATGCGGCATTTGTCTATCACAAACACTTGTATAGAGCGTTTTTAGTCGATTTGGGAAGTAGTAAGTACTTTGATTTTGTTTTGTAACATACCTCACTAAGTATTATTACAGTCACCGGCATAAATATCTGATGACAACTCTGTTCCTAGAGCCGTAAGAGCGTGTCAGATATTTTTGCGGCCTTTGATTCTTCATATATTTATGCTGGTGACTGTACAATTTGTTTTTGCCTATGCAATTTTCAAATTTTCTGCACTATTTCCATTACCAAAAGGTTTTCTGAAAAACATCGCTCATTTGCGATAAGACAGTCTAATTGTCTACCGATGTATTGAGTTAGATACTAGTGTTTATTTTATTTTGTTTTTTAATTTTTTTTTTAGTCTTGTCATATTGAGCATAAGCGTCAATAAACTTTCCAACAGTAATTATCTCTTATTCAGGCAGCATACTATATAGGACCAGGACCACATGATTTTGAACTTTAGTTCTCTATGATAAGGTTCAAACTCAATGAAAAAACTAGGTTACCCTCAGTCTGAATGTTTCTTTGATAAGTAAGTGTTTAATGGGCCACCAATTTTTTGCTGCTTGTTGGGTGGGTCACTCTTTAAAAGTATAATTTTATGGGTTTAATTAGACACATACATACACAGACACGTATATACACAGACAGAGGGTCCGATGCTCGCGCGGGTTTGTACCTGGTGCAAAGATTGTCAATCGCCATCCAACATGGTAATTTTTTTTTTTAGGGTTCCATACTCAAAGAGTAAAACGGGACCCTATTACTAAGACTTCGCTGTCAGTCTGTCTGTCACCAGGCTGTATCTCAAGAACCGTGATAGCTAGAGAGTTGACATTTTCACAGATTATGTATTTCTTTTTAATATAATATTTTTTAATATTTGCGGACAATCGTACACAAATCAACCTAGTCCCAAACTAAGCAAAGCTTGTACTATGGGTACCAGACGACAATATATGACGATCATCACACAAATAAATGCCCTTACCGGGATTCGAACCCAGGACCTCTTGCTTCGTAGGCAGGGTCACTACCAACTAGGCTAAAGAGGTCGTCATTTCTGTTGTCGCTATAACAACAAATACTAAAAACAAAATAAAATATTTTCTTAAGAGGGGCTCCCATACAACAAACGTGATTTTTTTGCCGTTTTTATAGATAATGGTACGGAACCCTTCGTGCGCGAATCCAACTCGCACTTGGCCGGTTTTATTGTTATTTTGTGTGTTTTAATATATTGTACTTATGTGTTATTTTTGTAAAAAATTATAAAAATTAAACACATGTTTATGTTATTTTGGTAAACATACTCAATAGTGGAGCATCTCCTTAGCATGATAGGAGTCCAATTTATAGTATTTTTTCTAAAAAACTCTTTCACTGTTGTCTCTTGGCTTAACGGGAGAGAATAACGACAAGAAAAAATTGATTGACCCTGAGTGGGTTCCAAATAACCCAAGTACGATTGGGTAATCTTGTTTATACATCATCATGTTTGGGCTCATCGGAATTGACTATTGATTGTTAAGTATTATTTATCATTGTATTTTGAACCCATTCAATTACTTTAATTTTATTATAAATTAGTACGTAAGGTTTATCTGTCAGTGCTAATTATTACATAAAATAAATAAATAAATAAATACCACCTTGCGTCACTCTGGTTTTGTTGGATTCCTGGGAGTAACATAGGCTATAGCCTCGTGGCGCCCACCATACAACACAAAATTGACATTGAAATTTGAATCAAACTAATAAAAGAAATAGAGTTGAATTTCTTTTATTTCAAGAGAAGACCAAAACAATACAAATGCTTCTCTATTCCAACCCAAAATTGTTTAAATTACTTTAATAGAATATGTCCTTCCAGTAGGCCCATGGGCGCTAGGAGGATAGGACTTGTAAAACAGCAGTGGCTTGAATATTTTTTTAAAAATTATCTTATATTTTCAGCACATGGCACATACATTGGAAAGATGCGTCTAGAGGCACACAAGCCAACACAGCTGCCCATAGACTCCAATTTTCATTTTGGGGCTTCCACTAGGAACTACATTATAAGGTAAATCATTGAACTACATCAATTAAAAAAAAAAAATACAGCAGCAGCGACAACATTCTAGATGTTTATCTTCCAGGAAACTATTGGTCTATTTTTATGCTTAATTCAATTCAATTCAATTCAATCGTTTTATTTCAGACCATGTGATCCATATACTGTTAGTAACAAAATAAACTTAAAACTATGTTAGCAATTATTATAATACATAAAAAAAAAAAAGAACTGCAGTACTACTTGACATACGTCAAAGTAGTTCTGACCCGCTCGATCCAGTGCCACAATATGTTGCAATTAAATCTACCAGCCAGTACCTTCAGAATGCCATTTTGACTTTCCCTGACGCGACCCATCAGCGACGTGGTTTTCTTTCGCATTATGGCGTGAAAATCGTCCGTGCGCGTCTCAGCAAACATTTCCGACGCACTGCACCACTTTGGGAGTCTCAACAGCATTCTGAAGGCATTGTTGTATTGTATGCGTAGGGCGTTGTAGGCTCGTTTGGTATACCGAACCCACAGACCGCTAGAGTAAAAAGATTGGCTATACGCTTTGAACAGCGTTATTTTGACATTAACTGAGCATCTAGCGAATCTGCGAGCCAGCATATTACTCCTCTACTACTTAATGTATTCTGTACACTTATTATTTAAGACTGTTTGTTTCTTGACAAAAAAAAAAAAAAAGCAGCAGCAGCGTCCGAGTTAGGTACCTACAGTCACCGGCATCAATATATGATGAATCAAAGGCCGCAAAAATATCTGATGACAACTCTATACCTAGAGCCGTAAGAGCGTGTTATATGTACACTCAGCGTCAAATACTTTGTAGCAACCAAAGTACTCAAATACTTCGGTACACCATATCCCATAAGAAAACATACCATGTAATAAGGTTCTGTCAAAAATTTCATTTTTGATACAAGCTTTTTCTGCCGACTGTACTTTTCTGCATACTATCATCACGTACTCATTGAGACGATTCTAACGAGCCCAAACTCGATGGGGTTGTGTCGTTTTATTGCGGAGTTCCTATGGCCACCTTCCAGCTCCAGCATCAGATCAGCTCCATACCATCATAATATTGCATTGTCATGCGATATACTTAAGCTTGCAAAATTTCAGCTCAATTGGATAACGGAAAGTGACTGAAAAATGGATTGCAGATTTTGACGGACAACTTACATATTTACATATATACGAACAGTGCAAGTTAATATAAAGCTTGTAAAAAAGTCTCGAAACTCTTCCACAGTAAAAAGTGGTGAGATATTTCGTAGAGCCAAGTCAGGCATTCTTATTAATATTTTTCTACTCCTGTACCGTTATCTGTCATTTATATAGGCTGTAGTTCAAATACAATGACACCACTAATAAGTCGTCGCAAAACTCTATGCTCTATGGCCCAAAAACGCACTGTTTAGCGTACTTTTTTGGTTCATACATTTTTCATAAAAGCACTGTTTAACTTTTTTTTAAATCGGCCGCTATATTGCAGTGGTGCCAACTTCATAAACAAATATTTCGAAATAAAAGTATTTATTTACGATTAAACATTTGTATATTATAAATTATTTACTACAATAATAATAAATCATCATCTATTGTGTGTTAAATTACATGTTTTATAAATTCTTATTATTATTTATAAAAATAAACAGTTCGAATTCGGTCCGGGTCCGGATTCGGTTTGGTTCGGATGGTAAGTGCAAACAAATTAAAAAAAAAACAAACCATAAGCAAGAGCTGTCACATTTCCGATTTCCCACCAAAACCCATACAGTTCAAAATTAAAAGACGAAAGATGATAAACTATTAGTCCTAAACTATTAAGATTTTATTCGTGTTTGTGAAGACAAAAGTGTACCTACGTTCCTTTTAAAATGGTCGAAGAAATTAATAACTGCACTCCTGAAGAAATTGCGTGAGTAGCAAAAGTACGAATAGAAAACTTGCTGCCTGAAAAGTTTAACTATTCTGTAGTCTGCTATTTATTTAAAATTTGTCGTAGAAAATTATTGTATGCAACGGTATATAACTGGTCTAAAAACGCTCGTGGCGTCTTTTATTGCGATGCGAGCCTTGGCGAGCACCCACGCCACTTGCCTTTTAAGACCCTTCTTATACAACAGTTGCATAAAGTACTATTATTTGCTTGGTAAATAAAATTTGGGAATCACACAACTTTACTGCATTTACTAATTGCATTTACATTTAATGCCTGACTTGGCTCTACGAAATATCTCACCACATTTTACTGGAATGTTTTTATGGGATCTCATTTCTTTTTGTAGACTTTGTATGGGAAATATGGGAATGTTATTTTACCAACCGCAAATAACGTTTGGAACTGCAAAAGTAACTTTGTAATCGCATGTATTTGTATAGGATTACAAACTTACTTATGTAGTTTGTATATCTCTGAAACGTGACTGGAATTGCAATATTTTTAGGTTTTTTATGAGTTACTAGGCTAAAAACTAATTACGTTTGAAATTTGGAGCTTGTGGATCTGCTAGAAGTGCCTTAGAATTATGTTGATCATCAGTATATAAGTGAGTATGTCAGTGAAAAAATTAACGAACTTTGACGGACTTGTCTTCACTTAAAGTTAGCATACTTACTAGGCTGGGCTGTCCACAGAAACGGCAATACTATGTCTCAAAGGAGCTGTCAAATACTACACGGAGAGGAATTCGCCGGTGTACGCGTGCTTCCTTGACTTGTCAAAAGCATTTGACACTGTCCTGTATGGGAAATTGTGGGACAAATTAGGAAGTACGGGTGTACCGGCTGAATGTATCTCAATTTTGCGCTACTGGTATGGCAGTCAAAGGAACCAGGTGAGATGGGGTGCGGCACTGCGGCACTGTCAGACTCGTATGGCATGGAATGCGGTGTGAGGCAGGGGGGGCTGACGTCTCCGCTGCTTTTCAACGCTTATGTTAATGATCTCATCGTCGAGCTCAGCAACACACATACAGGCTGTCATATTGATAACACATGTGTGAACAATATCAGCTATGCTGATGATATGGTGTTGCTGGGGCCGTCAGTGGGGTCAATCAGGAAACTGGTGGCTATTTGTGAAGCATATGCGACAGAACACGGGCTTAGCTACAACTGTAGTAAAAGTGAAATACTTGTTTTTAAGAGTGGCAAAGAGAAGCCGATAAATGTTCCGCCTATTAGGCTACATGGCACATCTCTTCGGGTAGTGACAAAGTTTAAATACTTGGGTCACATAGTTACTGAAGACCTCAATGACGACGGTAATATAGAAAGGGAGCGCAGGGCACTGGCAGTTAGGGGGAACATGATTGCTCGCAGATTTGCTCGGTGCTCGAAACCAGTTAAGGTGGCACTTTTCAAAGCCTTTTGCCAATCATTTTATGCGAGCAGTCTGTGGGTGAAATATACTCGTAAGGCTGTCAGTGCGCTGCGAGTCCAATACAACAACATTTTTAGGATGTTGATGCAGCTGCCCCGCTTTTGTAGCGCGTCAGGAATGTTTGCGGAGGAGCGCACGGATGGGTTCCATGCGATCATCCGCAAGAAAGTGGCCTCCCTGCTCTGGCGCGCTCGGAGCAGCAGCAACAGCATCCTGATAATGTTGTCAAATAAATTTGACTGCTCCATTTATAATAAGTGGAGGCAGATAATGCTTGGCATATAAATATAAATTTAATTCAATTTTATTTAATATCATTTAATATATAATACAATTTCTAATGTAATAATTCATACTAACATAGTTTAATGATGTACTGTACTAACAACTTTATGGGCTCCTGGCCTGAAATAAATAAACAATAATAATAATAATAAGCCCGCAGGGCAGCTTGTGGCGAGCTGTTGGGGAGTAACGACCCCACGGACCCGAGTGCTCCCGAGAGTCGGTCAGGGCCTCCGTCTCCGGCGTGTCTTCGTCGGTCGGAGTGGAACCCCAAGGGGGCCCGCAGGACTCTCAGCTCTGGCTTGCCTTCATTGGCCGTCCAGAGAGGAGTCGTCAGAGCTATATGCTCCAGGGGTGGAAGTGTTAAAGGGCATAACGCCGCGAGTAACTTCGGAGAAAGCGCAGCACCACCTCTCGACACCCCTGAGCCGCTCACCCGGTGTTGCCCCTGGCCGTCTTTACGACGGCATTTTTAGGCGCCCATCTAATGAGCGGCTAGTCACCGCCTGCCTCGATAACCTTGTGGATAACATTGTTATGGCAGGTGTCCGGACCACTTTGTAATAACCCAATTTTATTGTCCACCCAAATGTCATCACCATAGACCCAATTCTCTTTTCCATTTTCCTACAATAGCTCCAACGCCTGCTGGGACCAGTTCACGGGTATCTACCGATGTACCCGTGAATGGGTTCTAGCAGGTGTACTACATGACATTAAATTTCGTCTCCAAAGGGCCTCTACGTGTTGGATCTATATCCCCACGCACGCCTTCCAAATGACCGGGGTTCGCCCCGTGAATTTAAATCGGAGATACATAATAATAATAATTAAATGTAAATGCAATTAGTAAATGCAGTAAAGTTGTGTGATTCCCAAATTTTATTTAGCAAGCAAATAATAGTATTTTATGCAACTGTTGTATAAGAAGGGTCTTAAAAGGCAAGTGGCGTGGGTGCTCGCCAAGGCTCGCATCGCAATAAAAGACGCCACGAGCGTTTTTAGACCAGTTATATACCGTTGCATACAATAATTTTCTACGACAAATTTTAAATAAATAGCAGACTACAGAATAGTTAAACTTTTCAGGCAGCAAGTTTTCTATTACTTTTGCTACTCACGCAATTTCTTCAGGAGTGCAGTTATTAATTTCTTCGACCATTTTAAAAGGAACGTAGGTACACTTTTGTCTTCACAAACACGAATAAAATCTTAATAGTTTAGGACTAATAGTTTATCATCTTTCGTCTTTTAATTTTGAACTGTATGGGTTTTGGTGGGAAATCGGAAATGTGACAGCTCTTGCTTATGGTTTGTTTTTTTTTTAATTTGTTTGCACTTACCATCCGAACCAAACCGAATCCGGACCCGGACCGAATTCGAACTGTTTATTTTTATAAATAATAATAAGAATTTATAAAACATGTAATTTAACACACAATAGATGATGATTTATTATTATTGTAGTAAATAATTTATAATATACAAATGTTTAATCGTAAATAAATACTTTTATTTCGAAATATTTGTTTATGAAGTTGCTGCAATATACCGGCCGATTTAAAAAAAAAGTTAAACAGTGCTTTTATGAAAAATGTATGAACCAAAAAAGTACGCTAAACAGTGCGTTTTTGGGCCATAGAGCATAGAGTTTTGCGACGACTTATTAGTGGTGTCATTGTATTTGAACTACAGCCTATAATTTTTTGACTTCCTTGGATGCTCTGTTACAAATGACGTTTTCTGTCAATGCTTTACTGACAGCAAGATTATAGATTAAAAGTTGTCACATTCATTGAGAAACTTTATTATTTCATGATAAAAGCATGTTTAATGTGTCTTACAAATGAATACTGGCTATGATAATGTATTTTGAGGATGTGAAGCATGCTTGTAAAGATGCTAAAGAACGGTGATTTTTATACACTCCTCGATTAATGTGTTAATTAGAGGCTTAATTCCGGTATGCGCTACCGAAGTATTGAATTTAGATAGGACTCGTACTTTATTTCGTGCGCTCATCGTTTCTGCTAGCGTATCTAGCCAAATGTACTTGAGCAATGCCCTATTGATTCATATGGCTGTTTTTTATTTTTCTTCTCTTAAGAGCTAGGCTCTTGTCGGTGTAGCTCAAAGTAGGCCCTCCATCTACTCCGATCCCACGCAATCTCTTTGACCTCACGGTATGACCCAACATCAACTCTCTTTTTGAGTTGCTCCATGTAGTCTATTCTAGGTCTTCCTCTTCCTCGCCTCCCCGTCTATCTTTCCTTCAATTATGTTAAGTACGAAGTTGTCATGTCGTAAGAGGTGCCCTATCATCTTCCCTCTTCTATTTTCTAAGTTCCTAACTAGCTGCCTGGTTTGCCCCACTCTATTCAGCACTTCTTCATTGGTTACTCTATCTCTCCAGCTAATTTTCTCCATTCGCCTCCAACACCACATCTCAAACGCTTCTAATATCTCCGCATCTTTCTGGGTCAAGGTCCAAGTTTCACTTCCGTACAATGCTATATATGCTGCTCCATATGTATGATTTAATAAATTTTATTTTCGATTCTTTCGATATTTTTAAAGTTAATGTTTTTATACTATTATTTATTTATGTTTTTCTTTAGGCTTACACTTACAGTCTAGCTACACGTGTTAACATGACATGCATTTAATACATACTATCTGACCCCGCCTACTTCGTACCGCCATACAAAATGTATGAAAAAGAGAAAAAAAAAACAACTTTACATTAAGCATTTATTATTAGTTATTCTGCTATTCGGAGTGAAGACAAATACAACAAATCAAACATCACAAAAATCGGTTCGGCCGTTCTTGAGTTATAAATGGTGTAACTAACACGACTTTGTTATACAGGGTGGAAAGTTAAAACGGGGCAGTAAGGGCAGCTACTAGATCCCTTGCCGCCACGCAAAAATGGCATTAGGATTTCATTCCTAACTTTTTAAGTGATGACAATCTACATTCACAGATTTTAGAAAAATAGTACAGTCAGCGAGAAAATCATCACTTTTGACGAATTTTTTTTGTAATGCCATTCTATCCCATTCCTATTAAGGATCAAAATACTCTTCGGCACCGACTAAGGTTTGACTACTAGAACGCCCAGAAATCAAAGAAAACTTTTTCCATACAGTCAGTATGGGAATCCGTATAGCTGCCCTTACTGCCCCGTTTTAACTTTCCACCCTGTATAATATATAGATTTAGGTACAGTCACCGGCATCAATATATGATGAATCACAGGCCACAATAATATCTGATACGCTCTCACGGCTCTAGGAATAGAGTTGTCATCAGATATTTTTGCGGCCTTTGTTCCATCATATATTTCTGCCGGTGACTGTACAACAATGGTAAATATGCAAATGTATAAACATAACACTATAGTAGATAAATGGAGTGAATCCAAGCTACATTCATCGGTCCAAAAATGGCCTTGGATCTAAGCCGCGTGGATGGAGCTTGGGGTGGTTATAGACTCTAGGTACCGACCGGCTGCTGAGTGGATTACGGTGGCAAACAATACTGTTGTTGATAGAAATACCAATTCGGTGAGGGACGCCTCTCTCAACACAACGCAACCTCGGAAGCTCTGCCAGCTTAAGGCGACGTGAGCTCCAAAAACTGTTTTTTTTTTAAATCATAGCTCTTGTTTGGATTATAATACGGCTGCCCTAAATTTAATTAGCAATCTTGAGGCTTTTCTCGAGGAAAATCAGCTATTCGAATTCTAAGTTTTTGACTTTCGCTCGATAGAAAAAAATCACGAACATAGGTCTAAAATACACTTTAAAAAATCATAACAAATTATGCACAACAGCTAAACATATTAAAATTGGTTCTAAAAATCGGCAATGTCATGTTTGAGGGAAATCAGCTATTACTTTTTTATTTATTAAAACGCACAAAAAATAAAAATTTAAAAACATGATTTCTACGCTTCCAAACACGCACTTCCATCTCGCTCACGCTTATGCTCAGTGAGAGGGAGAGAAGACCACGAACCTACGTCCCCTTAAGGCGAGGTAGGATCACGGTCTTCTCTCCCTCTCACTGAGCATAAGCGTGAGCGAGATGGAAGTGCGTGTTCGGAAGCGCGGATATCATGTTTTATAATTTAACATTTTTGTACGTTTAAATAAATTAAAAAACCGGCCAAGTGCGAGTTGGACTCGCGCACGAAGTGTTCCGTACCATTAGCTATAAAAACGGCAAAAAAAATCACGTTTGTTGTATGGGAGCCCCCCCTTAAAAAAATATTTTATTTTGTATTTAGTATTTGTTGTTATAGCGGCAACAGAAATACATAATCTGTGAAAATTTCAACTCTCTAGCTATCACGGTTCTTGAGATACAGCCTGGTGACAGACAGACGGACGGACCGACGGACGGACAGCGAAATCTTAGTAATCCCGTTTTACTCTTTGAGTACGGTACCCTAAAAAGTAATAGCTAAGTTCCCTCAAATATGATATTGCCGATTTAGAACCAATTTTAATATGTTTAGCTGTTGTGCATAATTTGTACGAATGTTTAAAGTGTATTTTAGGACCTATGTTCGTGTTTTTTTTTTCTATCGAGCGAAAGTCAAAAACTCGGGATTCGAATAGCTATATAGTCCCTCGAGAAAGGCCTCAAGATTGCTAATTAAATTTAAGGCAGCCGTATTATAATCCAAACAAGAGCTACGACTTTTTAAAATTCGTTTTCTGAGCCTACGTCGCCTTAAGAGGATTGTGAACCTGTAAATTTTCGTACAAAAAGCAATAACGTTTTTCATACCGTTTACATTGTTCGATTTTTATAATTTTTTAGGGTTCTTCCCCAGTTGGGCTGCTCCACATACGAGCGAGAAGACATTCTGCTGTTCCTACCTCTCAAAAGTTTCTCTCCTACATTCCATTTGACGACCTGCTTCCGATTTGCTCATAAATTTAGGAAACTGTAGGTCTATTTTATGCTCATCCATGTCTGTTAATGTTTATGTAATGTGTATGTTTCTCAATAAAAAAGAAAAGTTTTTGTCAAAAATAGAATTTTTGGTAAAAGCTTTTATTGCCGACTGTACTTTTCTGCATACCATCATCAACTACTCATTGAGACGATTCTAACGAGCCCAAACTCGATGGAGTTGTGTTGTTTCATTGCGCAGTTCCTATGGCCACCTTCCAGCTCCAGCATCAGATCAGCTCCAAGTCATCATAATATTGCATTGTGATGAGATATACATATGCTTGCAAAATTTCAGGTCAATTGGATAATGGGAAGTGACTGAAAAATGCATTGCAAATTTTGACGGACAACTTACATACTTACATACATACGTGAACGGTGCAAGTTAATATAAAGCTTGTAAAAATAAAAATAAATATGTATAGGTCACGAGCTTTGACGTCATATTGTGATATAGTTCTGGTCAGCTTTATAAGTGTGTGTAATGGCAGGGAGCGGCCGATGGGCAACGCGCGCGGCATCATGGAGGACCTCCCGAACACGGAGGCCGAGGGCGCGCTGCTCGGCCTCCCCGAGACACAGACCGAGCTAGATGTGAGTTGGCTTTGGATATTCCACTAGAATCGTCATGGCAGGGAGCGGCCGATGAGCAACGCGCGCGGCATCATGGAGGACCTCCCGAACACGGAGGCCGAGGGCGCGCTGCTCGGCCTCCCCGAGACACAGACCGAGCTAGATGTGAGTTGGCTTTGGATATTCCACTAGAATCGTCATGGCAGGGAGCGGCCGATGGGCAACGCGCGCGGCATCATGGAGGACCTCCCGAACACGGAGGCCGAGGGCGCGCTGCTCGGCCTCCCCGAGACACAGACCGAGCTAGATGTGAGTTGGCTTTGGATATTCCACTAGAATCGTCATGGCAGGGAGCGGCCGATGGGCAACGCGCGCGGCATCATGGAGGACCTCCCGAACACGGAGGCCGAGGGCGCGCTGCTCGGCCTCCCCGAGACACAGACCGAGCTAGACGTGAGTTGGCTTTGGATATTCCACTAGACTCGTCATGGCAGGGAGCGGCCGATGGGCAACGCGCGCGGCATCATGGAGGACCTCCCGAACACGGAGGCCGAGGGCGCGCTGCTCGGCCTCCCCGAGACACAGACCGAGCTAGATGTGAGTTGGCTTTGGATATTCCACTAGAATCGTCATGGCAGGGAGCGGCCGATGAGCAACGCGCGCGGCATCATGGAGGACCTCCCGAACACGGAGGCCGAGGGCGCGCTGCTCGGCCTCCCCGAGACACAGACCGAGCTAGACGTGAGTTGGCTTTGGATATTCCACTAGACTCGTCATGGCAGGGAGCGGCCGATGGGCAACGCGCGCGGCATCATGGAGGACCTCCCGAACACGGAGGCCGAGGGCGCGCTGCTCGGCCTCCCCGAGACACAGACCGAGCTAGACGTGAGTTGGCTTTGGATATTCCACTAGACTCCTGCCTTTGAAGGTAAACTGCAGGAGATTTCCAGTCCCGCTAGAGCGAGAAATTCTTACACTGATGACCAGGCATCGGAGTATTTTTAGCACGGTAAGACTAAAGTGAGCCATGCAGTCGTTGTAAGCATTAACATTAAATTTATACTCATACTCATCATCATTAATTTAACTCATAAAATAAGTAATAACTATAAAAAAATACACCACCATCTTCATCGATGAATAACAAATAATATGAAGGGTCCACGGAAAAAAATTGTCTTGTCACATTTTTAGGGTTCCGTAGCCAAATGGCAAAAAACGGAACCCTTATAGATTCGTCATGTCCGTCCGTCTGTCTGTCTGTCCGTCCGTATGTCACAGCCACTTTTTTCCGAAACTATAAGAGCTATCCTGTTGAAACTTGGTAAGTAGATGTATTCTATGAACCGCATTAAGATTTTCACACAAAAATCGAAAAAAGACATTAAGATTTAGGGGTCCCCATACTCAGAACTGAAACTCAAAAAATTTTTTTTCATCAAACCCATACGTGTATGAATGAATTCAAAAATGATATTGAGGTTTCTTACATAATTTTTTTCTAAACTGAATAGTTTGCGCGAGAGACACTTCCAAAGTGGTAAAATGTGTGCCCCCCCCCCCCCTGTAACTTCTAAAATAAGAGAATGATAAAACTAAAAAAAATATATGATGTACATTACCATGTAAACTTCCACAGAAAATTGGTTTGAACGAGATCTAATAAGTAGTTTTTTTTAATACGTCGGACTCGCACTTGGCCACTTTTTTTTTTCAAAATTAGATTTTAATGTCACGCAATAGTTCATAACGAGCACAAAATTTTGACATCAAAATCTCATTTTGTAACACAAAGTGACTAGACATGTTCTTTACGTGGACCCTCCATGTTATTTGTTATTCATCAATGAAGATGGTGGTGTATTTTTTTAAAAGTTATTATTTATTTTATGAATTAAATTAATGAGGATGAGTATGAGTATAAATTTAATTTTAATGCTTACAGCGACTCCATAGCTTACTTTAGTCTTACCGTGCTAAAAATATTCCGATGCCTGCTGATAACATATGATCCTACATAGACTTCTTAGTGTAAGAGCAAGGCAGATACGAAGAATCAAATTGCCACACCTGTACTCATTTTACAAATATAAACTGTATATCCTGCAATCAATAATCAAACTTCACAGGACTCTAAACTTCGACCACACACTACTAACACGTCGACGAAAAAACAACGTTGCCCCCTCTACAATGACCAAGTCTGTGTTTGCAAAAAGGCAATAAAAAACGCAATCTGCACACGTGTATAATGTAGTCAATGAGAAGATAAATATTTATGTAATGCAATTGCACAAATGTAAGTTAGTTGTCAGTGAATGGCTGAAAACACTGAATTACAATGAGACTGAGTCACTACTGTCTAGATAAAACTCTTAATGTAAACACACACACACACACAAACACGCGCACACACACACACACACACACACACACGCACACGAACACACACACAAAACTTTGTAAACTAATATTTAAATTAAGTAAATTATTTCATATATTATATAGCAACTTGTACCGATGGAAGAGCGGGACTACCTGACACAAGTATTTATTTGCTTACTAGGTAGCCCCAAAGGACCTTTGTAAAAGAACAAAACTTATAAAATAAAAACATTTTTCATTTTTCATATACAGTGCTGGACAAAAAGAATCATACACTTACACGGAAATGAGAGTTTCTTTCTGAACTACTTTATGAATTCGATTACATATATTATATCTTAGGCAAACTTGTAGCACATTCCATGGCTTATTATATATAGATATTAAAATTTCAAGATTCAACAAATTTATTTATTTACATGGGTATTTATCAATAGCACTTCATTTTGCTCTGGACAAATTAAATCATACATTAAACACAAACTCAATTAAACTTAATCTAATATTTTGTGTGGCCTCCTTTTGCTTTCAAAACCGCTGCTAATCTTCTAGGCACGCTTTCCACCAATGACTTTAGGTATTCAGGGTCGATATTGTCCCAAGCTTCTTCCAGTGCACCGAAGTAGGAATCCTTGTTAGTCACATTTGTTTTATTAATTTTGATATCCAAATAAGACCATAAATTCTCAATCGGGTTGAGGTCGGGCGATTGTGGCGGCCATTCAAGCTGTTTGATCCTATTTGCCTTGAAGAATGCAGCGGATATTTTAGCTGTGTGCTTCGGGTCATTATCTTGCTGAAATAAATATCGGCCCTCCAAGCCACATTTAAGCAAAGAAATCTCTAAATTTTCTTGTAATATGTTAATATAATCTACAGCGGTCATTATTCCATTAATTCGAGCTAAGCTGCCAACTCCAGACCAAGCAAATGAGCCCCACACCATAACATTACCTCCACCATGCTTCACAGTTTTTTGTATGTTGCGTTCTGCCAACGCTTCGCAAGGCTTACGCCACACTCTGAACCGGCTTTTTTGTCCAAACAGCTCGAATTTACTTTCATCAGTCCATAAGATTGACTTCCAGTACTCCAAGGGCTTTCCAATATGTTTCTTCGCAAATGCAAGACGCTTTGTTTTGTTTTTACTGCTTATAAATGGACGCTTAGATGCTAAACAGTTTTTTAAACCATTTTCTCTGAGCCTGCGACGTACAGTTCGAGAACTGACCCTAAGATCCATCGTTTCCGTAATAGCTCTCGATGATATTTTTGGATTTAGCTTCGCACATCGAACAATTCTAGCATCATCGCGCAGAGTTGTTGATCGCTTGCGACCGACTCCAGGCAAGTTCGCCACAGTTCCTTGGTTTTCATGTTTCTTCCAAATGTGCTGTACAGCTCCCACAGAGATGGAATATTTTTCGGCAATTTTCCGAAACGAAATTTGTTTTTTCCTATCACGTATAACCAGATTACGAACATCTATGGAAATCTGTTTTCCTGACATCTTCAACATTGAAATAATACATGAAAGTTACTTGAAATGGTCAAGACTGACACAATGACCTATTTTTATTTTGTTTCTAGCCAGGCAATTACGTGGTACAATTTTATTTCTAGTAAAGCGTCCGTATTATCTATTTTGTCCAGAGTAAAATGACGCGGTAAAAGTAATCAAGCACTAGAAAACAATATTTTGAGAAGATCGCTAATATTGTTATATTAATAATAGAGCTCATTAAATGTCCTAAAACTTTTCTATACAAACATCACGTGGTGAAGTTCACAAAAAAAGTTGTTAAGGAAAATATACTTTTCGTGTAAGTGTATGATTCTTTTTGTCCAGTATATATATATACATATATGATAAAGAGGAAAAGTATAATCTAAGAATAAGCTACGGTAGCCTAGTGGTTGAGGCATACGGCTGTTAAGCGGCGGTAGTGGGTTCGAATCCCGGCTCGTACCAATGAGTTTATCGGGACTTATGTACGGAATATTTACCGTTAGCTTTTCGGTGAAGGAAAACATCGTGAGGAAACCGGTCTGATCCCAATAATTTCTCTCTGGGTTTTGGGTAATGTCCGGAACAGCTTATCCGATTTCAAAAAATATCATCTGCGTGTAGAATACATAGACTTTCGGGATGGTTATAGGCTATACTTTAACCCGCGGGTTTGCCTGCGTTCTGTGCAATGCGTAGCGTGGATATATTGTGAGGAATATTTTAAGGTAAGGAATCTCGTATTAATAGGGTGGGCGAGGGAGTAAGTAAACATGCTAGTCAGGTGTAGATATGAGAGAAATATGCGTTTATGTAGCAGTAAACTATTGTGTTAACTATAGCTAAATATATAAATTGAAAACTATTAGGCCATGTACTATGTAGAATAAGAAGGCTCAAAGTCACCCAAATGGCAATGCAGAGGGCTATGTTGGGAGTTTCTCTGCGTGATCGCATCAGAAATGAGGCTATCCGTAGCAGAACCAAGGTAACCGATATAGCCCTCCGAATCTCTAAACTTAAGTGGCAGTGGGCGGGGCACATTGCACGTAGAACCGATGGCTGTTGGGACGGAAAGGTTCTCGAGTGGCGACCACGTACCGGAAGGCGCGGCGTGGGTAGGCCCTGGAGGTGGACTGATGACCTGGTAAAGGTCGCGGGAGTCCGCTGGATGCGGGTGACGCAGGACCAGTCATTTTGACACTCTTTGGGGGAGGCCTATGTCCAGCAGTGGACGTATTTTGGCTGATTTGATGATGATGAGGCTATCCATATATCCATTGAAAACGTTCGTTAAATTTGGTCATTTTGTTTCCTTTCAGAATTTAACAGAATTCAACACTGCGCACAACCGGAGAATCTCCATGTTGGGCATATCCACAGACGACGGCAGTGACGTCATGAAGGTAAATACAAAAAAAAACTTTACAGATAAACAATAGTTTATCTCGATTAAATCCATTAAAGAATCCTACTGAACTTTTAATAGACTGATACATTCATGTAATACACAGCAATGTTTCCAGAAATCGATTGATAGATCCTTATGAACTTTTTATACACAAGATCTATTTAAAAAAAAAACTACTGGGCTGGCACGCCTACCTCCGGCTTTTATAAACTAAGAATATGCATACGTTATGAAAAAAAAACCCCAAAGGGAAATAAATTGAAACATTTAATAGTTACTTTAAAAAAAATCGGTTTCAGAAAAATAGGTTAGGTTAGGCTAGAACCGTGACCCCCTACTTAAACGAACTGCTACCAGAAAAAAAGGTTGGGTTAGAACTGTGACCCCCTACTTAAACGAACTGCTACCAGAAAAAAAGGTTGGGTTAGAACACCCTATATGTGTAGGGTGTTCCAATTTTTACCTGACATTTTTTTCTGGTAGCAGTTCATTACATGACGGATAAAAGAGACGCTTATGTTTAGAGATAAAAGAGATATTAATGTTTTGTTTACAGCTGGTTTTAAAAATTCATATTAATCCATCTGGATTCTAGACGACATCTAAGTAAATTAAAATCTACGTATTGATCCTGGTTTAAAAAAAAGTTCAAACGAATCCATTGATAGATTCTAGACGACGTTATAGTTCACCATACTCCATTAGGGGTTCTAGTGTACATAAAGTCCTCTCGACTCCATTGATGGATCTGAATGCACTAAAGGTACACTTGACGCCATTGATGGATCCTAGTGGCAGCAGGGGAGCTTTAAGATGCGCGTTGAGCCTTAGCCCTCTTGTAAATAGCAAATGTTATGACACATTTTTCACGCAATATCTTACTTGCCGTCTTTTGCGATTTTTAACTCCTGACGCAATTGAGGGTTATGTGGCATCGTACCTCCCAAACGGATGAACTGATTTGAGTCCAGTTTTTTAATCGAAAGTCTTTTTACAAGCTTTTTATATTAACTTGACCTGTTCGTATGTATGTAAGTAAATATATAAGTACGAGTATGTAATGTATCCGTCAAAATTTGCAATCCATTTATCAGTCATTTGCCGTTATTCGATTGAGCTGAAATTTTGGGTATTAGTAAAGTCTGGGTGACAATTCAATATTATGGTACCATCGAGCTGGTCTGATGATGGAGACAGAAGGTGGCCATGGGAATTCAGTATTTGACCGACGAAACCCCCTTGAGTTTGGGCTCGTTAGAATCGTCTCAATGAGTTTGATGATGGTATACATAAAAGTACAGTTGGAAATAAAAGCTTGTACCAAAAAATATTTTTTTGGCAGAAACTTATTTGCCGCTGTTGTCCTTAGCTGTGACTATTTAAATGTATGTACTTGTACTATCGTACCGGCGTGGCACGACGTGGGTAGGCCCCCCACAAGGTGGACTGATGACCTGGTAAAAGTCGCGGGAGTTCGCTGGATGCGGGTGGCGCAGGACCGGCCATTGTGGCACTCTTTGTGGGAGGCATATGTCCAGCAGTGGACGACTTTCGGCTGATATGATGATGATGGTGATGGGGATGATGATGATGATGGTGATGATGATGATGGTGGTGGTGTTGATGATGTTGATGATGAGTTGTACTACTTGTGCCACCCACAGCCGCCAACGGGCACCAAGCGGTCCCTGTCCACCCCGGGCGGCGGCGCGCACAAGAAGCAGCGCCGCAACGTGTCCTTCAACGAGGAGGTGGACATCATCAACCCGGAGGACATCGACCCCACGGTCGGCCGGTTCCGGAACCTCGTCAAGAGCACCATCGTGCCCAACGCCAACAATGTGCCGAGGAAGCTGAAGCTGCAGAGCTCGGATGACAGTGAGTTGGTTAGCCGTACTGTACAGTCAGGGACATCGACCCCACGGTCGGCCGGTTCCGGAACCTCGTCAAGAGCACCATCGTGCCCAACGCCAACAATGTGCCGAGGAAGCTGAAGCTGCAGAGCTCGATGACAGTGAGTTGGTTAGCCGTACTGTACAGTCAGGGACATCGACCCCACGGTCGGCCGGTTCCGGAACCTCGTCAAGAGCACCATCGTGCCCAACGCCAACAATGTGCCGAGGAAGCTGAAGCTGCAGAGCTCGGATGACAGTGAGTTGGTTAGCCGTACTGTACAGTCAGGGACATCGACCCCACGGTCGGCCGGTTCCGGAACCTCGTCAAGAGCACCATCGTGCCCAACGCCAACAATGTGCCGAGGAAGCTGAAGCTGCAGAGCTCGGATGACAGTGAGTTGGTTAGCCGTACTGTACAGTCAGGGACATCGACCCCACGGTCGGCCGGTTCCGGAACCTCGTCAAGAGCACCATCGTGCCCAACGCCAACAATGTGCCGAGGAAGCTGAAGCTGCAGAGCTCGGATGACAGTGAGTTGGTTAGCCGTACTGTACAGTCAGGGACATCGACCCCACGGTCGGCCGGTTCCGGAACCTCGTCAAGAGCACCATCGTGCCCAACGCCAACAATGTGCCGAGGAAGCTGAAGCTGCAGAGCTCGGATGACAGTGAGTTGGTTAGCCGTACTGTACAGTCAGGGACATCGACCCCACGGTCGGCCGGTTCCGGAACCTCGTCAAGAGCACCATCGTGCCCAACGCCAACAATGTGCCGAGGAAGCTGAAGCTGCAGAGCTCGGATGACAGTGAGTTGGTTAGCCGTACTGTACAGTCAGGGACATCGACCCCACGGTCGGCCGGTTCCGGAACCTCGTCAAGAGCACCATCGTGCCCAACGCCAACAATGTGCCGAGGAAGCTGAAGCTGCAGAGCTCGGATGACAGTGAGTTGGTTAGCCGTACTGTACAGTCAGGGACATCGACCCCACGGTCGGCCGGTTCCGGAACCTCGTCAAGAGCACCATCGTGCCCAACGCCAACAATGTGCCGAGGAAGCTGAAGCTGCAGAGCTCGGATGACAGTGAGTTGGTTAGCCGTACTGTACAGTCAGGGACATCGACCCCACGGTCGGCCGGTTCCGGAACCTCGTCAAGAGCACCATCGTGCCCAACGCCAACAATGTGCCGAGGAAGCTGAAGCTGCAGAGCTCGGATGACAGTGAGTTGGTTAGCCGTACTGTACAGTCAGGGACATCGACCCCACGGTCGGCCGGTTCCGGAACCTCGTCAAGAGCACCATCGTGCCCAACGCCAACAATGTGCCGAGGAAGCTGAAGCTGCAGAGCTCGGATGACAGTGAGTTGGTTAGCCGTACTGTACAGTCAGGGACATCGACCCCACGGTCGGCCGGTTCCGGAACCTCGTCAAGAGCACCATCGTGCCCAACGCCAACAATGTGCCGAGGAAGCTGAAGCTGCAGAGCTCGGATGACAGTGAGTTGGTTAGCCGTACTGTACAGTCAGGGACATCGACCCCACGGTCGGCCGGTTCCGGAACCTCGTCAAGAGCACCATCGTGCCCAACGCCAACAATGTGCCGAGGAAGCTGAAGCTGCAGAGCTCGGATGACAGTGAGTTGGTTAGCCGTACTGTACAGTCAGGGACATCGACCCCACGGTCGGCCGGTTCCGGAACCTCGTCAAGAGCACCATCGTGCCCAACGCCAACAATGTGCCGAGGAAGCTGAAGCTGCAGAGCTCGGATGACAGTGAGTTGGTTAGCCGTACTGTACAGTCAGGGACATCGACCCCACGGTCGGCCGGTTCCGGAACCTCGTCAAGAGCACCATCGTGCCCAACGCCAACAATGTGCCGAGGAAGCTGAAGCTGCAGAGCTCGGATGACAGTGAGTTGGTTAGCCGTACTGTACAGTCAGGGACATCGACCCCACGGTCGGCCGGTTCCGGAACCTCGTCAAGAGCACCATCGTGCCCAACGCCAACAATGTGCCGAGGAAGCTGAAGCTGCAGAGCTCGGATGACAGTGAGTTGGTTAGCCGTACTGTACAGTCAGGGACATCGACCCCACGGTCGGCCGGTTCCGGAACCTCGTCAAGAGCACCATCGTGCCCAACGCCAACAATGTGCCGAGGAAGCTGAAGCTGCAGAGCTCGGATGACAGTGAGTTGGTTAGCCGTACTGTACAGTCAGGGACATCGACCCCACGGTCGGCCGGTTCCGGAACCTCGTCAAGAGCACCATCGTGCCCAACGCCAACAATGTGCCGAGGAAGCTGAAGCTGCAGAGCTCGGATGACAGTGAGTTGGTTAGCCGTACTGTACAGTCAGGGACATCGACCCCACGGTCGGCCGGTTCCGGAACCTCGTCAAGAGCACCATCGTGCCCAACGCCAACAATGTGCCGAGGAAGCTGAAGCTGCAGAGCTCGGATGACAGTGAGTTGGTTAGCCGTACTGTACAGTCAGGGACATCGACCCCACGGTCGGCCGGTTCCGGAACCTCGTCAAGAGCACCATCGTGCCCAACGCCAACAATGTGCCGAGGAAGCTGAAGCTGCAGAGCTCGGATGACAGTGAGTTGGTTAGCCGTACTGTACAGTCAGGGACATCGACCCCACGGTCGGCCGGTTCCGGAACCTCGTCAAGAGCACCATCGTGCCCAACGCCAACAATGTGCCGAGGAAGCTGAAGCTGCAGAGCTCGGATGACAGTGAGTTGGTTAGCCGTACTGTACAGTCAGGGACATCGACCCCACGGTCGGCCGGTTCCGGAACCTCGTCAAGAGCACCATCGTGCCCAACGCCAACAATGTGCCGAGGAAGCTGAAGCTGCAGAGCTCGGATGACAGTGAGTTGGTTAGCCGTACTGTACAGTCAGGGACATCGACCCCACGGTCGGCCGGTTCCGGAACCTCGTCAAGAGCACCATCGTGCCCAACGCCAACAATGTGCCGAGGAAGCTGAAGCTGCAGAGCTCGGATGACAGTGAGTTGGTTAGCCGTACTGTACAGTCAGGGACATCGACCCCACGGTCGGCCGGTTCC
Organism: Epinotia brunnichana; assembly: GCA_963854355.1. Lineage (NCBI taxonomy): Eukaryota > Metazoa > Arthropoda > Insecta > Lepidoptera > Tortricidae > Epinotia > Epinotia brunnichana. The sequence continues at coordinate 3,757,701 of OY977956.1, forward strand.
GGAACCTCGTCAAGAGCACCATCGTGCCCAACGCCAACAATGTGCCGAGGAAGCTGAAGCTGCAGAGCTCGGATGACAGTGAGTTGGTTAGCCGTACTGTACAGTCAGGGACATCGACCCCACGGTCGGCCGGTTCCGGAACCTCGTCAAGAGCACCATCGTGCCCAACGCCAACAATGTGCCGAGGAAGCTGAAGCTGCAGAGCTCGGATGACAGTGAGTTGGTTAGCCGTACTGTACAGTCAGGGACATCGACCCCACGGTCGGCCGGTTCCGGAACCTCGTCAAGAGCACCATCGTGCCCAACGCCAACAATGTGCCGAGGAAGCTGAAGCTGCAGAGCTCGGATGACAGTGAGTTGGTTAGCCGTACTGTACAGTCAGGGACATCGACCCCACGGTCGGCCGGTTCCGGAACCTCGTCAAGAGCACCATCGTGCCCAACGCCAACAATGTGCCGAGGAAGCTGAAGCTGCAGAGCTCGGATGACAGTGAGTTGGTTAGCCGTACTGTACAGTCAGGGACATCGACCCCACGGTCGGCCGGTTCCGGAACCTCGTCAAGAGCACCATCGTGCCCAACGCCAACAATGTGCCGAGGAAGCTGAAGCTGCAGAGCTCGGATGACAGTGAGTTGGTTAGCCGTACTGTACAGTCAGGGACATCGACCCCACGGTCGGCCGGTTCCGGAACCTCGTCAAGAGCACCATCGTGCCCAACGCCAACAATGTGCCGAGGAAGCTGAAGCTGCAGAGCTCGGATGACAGTGAGTTGGTTAGCCGTACTGTACAGTCAGGGACATCGACCCCACGGTCGGCCGGTTCCGGAACCTCGTCAAGAGCACCATCGTGCCCAACGCCAACAATGTGCCGAGGAAGCTGAAGCTGCAGAGCTCGATGACAGTGAGTTGGTTAGCCGTACTGTACAGTCAGGGACATCGACCCCACGGTCGGCCGGTTCCGGAACCTCGTCAAGAGCACCATCGTGCCCAACGCCAACAATGTGCCGAGGAAGCTGAAGCTGCAGAGCTCGGATGACAGTGAGTTGGTTAGCCGTACTGTACAGTCAGGGACATCGACCCCACGGTCGGCCGGTTCCGGAACCTCGTCAAGAGCACCATCGTGCCCAACGCCAACAATGTGCCGAGGAAGCTGAAGCTGCAGAGCTCGGATGACAGTGAGTTGGTTAGCCGTACTGTACAGTCAGGGACATCGACCCCACGGTCGGCCGGTTCCGGAACCTCGTCAAGAGCACCATCGTGCCCAACGCCAACAATGTGCCGAGGAAGCTGAAGCTGCAGAGCTCGGATGACAGTGAGTTGGTTAGCCGTACTGTACAGTCAGGGACATCGACCCCACGGTCGGCCGGTTCCGGAACCTCGTCAAGAGCACCATCGTGCCCAACGCCAACAATGTGCCGAGGAAGCTGAAGCTGCAGAGCTCGGATGACAGTGAGTTGGTTAGCCGTACTGTACAGTCAGGGACATCGACCCCACGGTCGGCCGGTTCCGGAACCTCGTCAAGAGCACCATCGTGCCCAACGCCAACAATGTGCCGAGGAAGCTGAAGCTGCAGAGCTCGGATGACAGTGAGTTGGTTAGCCGTACTGTACAGTCAGGGACATCGACCCCACGGTCGGCCGGTTCCGGAACCTCGTCAAGAGCACCATCGTGCCCAACGCCAACAATGTGCCGAGGAAGCTGAAGCTGCAGAGCTCGGATGACAGTGAGTTGGTTAGCCGTACTGTACAGTCAGGGACATCGACCCCACGGTCGGCCGGTTCCGGAACCTCGTCAAGAGCACCATCGTGCCCAATGCCAACAATGTGCCGAGGAAGCTGAAGCTGCAGAGCTCGGATGACAGTGAGTTGGTTAGCCGTACTGTACAGTCAGGGACATCGACCCCACGGTCGGCCGGTTCCGGAACCTCGTCAAGAGCACCATCGTGCCCAACGCCAACAATGTGCCGAGGAAGCTGAAGCTGCAGAGCTCGGATGACAGTGAGTTGGTTAGCCGTACTGTACAGTCAGGGACATCGACCCCACGGTCGGCCGGTTCCGGAACCTCGTCAAGAGCACCATCGTGCCCAACGCCAACAATGTGCCGAGGAAGCTGAAGCTGCAGAGCTCGGATGACAGTGAGTTGGTTAGCCGTACTGTACAGTCAGGGACATCGACCCCACGGTCGGCCGGTTCCGGAACCTCGTCAAGAGCACCATCGTGCCCAACGCCAACAATGTGCCGAGGAAGCTGAAGCTGCAGAGCTCGGATGACAGTGAGTTGGTTAGCCGTACTGTACAGTCAGGGACATCGACCCCACGGTCGGCCGGTTCCGGAACCTCGTCAAGAGCACCATCGTGCCCAACGCCAACAATGTGCCGAGGAAGCTGAAGCTGCAGAGCTCGGATGACAGTGAGTTGGTTAGCCGTACTGTACAGTCAGGGACATCGACCCCACGGTCGGCCGGTTCCGGAACCTCGTCAAGAGCACCATCGTGCCCAATGCCAACAATGTGCCGAGGAAGCTGAAGCTGCAGAGCTCGGATGACAGTGAGTTGGTTAGCCGTACTGTACAGTCAGGGACATCGACCCCACGGTCGGCCGGTTCCGGAACCTCGTCAAGAGCACCATCGTGCCCAATGCCAACAATGTGCCGAGGAAGCTGAAGCTGCAGAGCTCGGATGACAGTGAGTTGGTTAGCCGTACTGTACAGTCAGGGACATCGACCCCACGGTCGGCCGGTTCCGGAACCTCGTCAAGAGCACCATCGTGCCCAATGCCAACAATGTGCCGAGGAAGCTGAAGCTGCAGAGCTCGGATGACAGTGAGTTGGTTAGCCGTACTGTACAGTCAGGGACATCGACCCCACGGTCGGCCGGTTCCGGAACCTCGTCAAGAGCACCATCGTGCCCAACGCCAACAATGTGCCGAGGAAGCTGAAGCTGCAGAGCTCGGATGACAGTGAGTTGGTTAGCCGTACTGTACTGTCAGGGACATCGACCCCACGGTCGGCCGGTTCCGGAACCTCGTCAAGAGCACCATCGTGCCCAATGCCAACAATGTGCCGAGGAAGCTGAAGCTGCAGAGCTCGGATGACAGTGAGTTGGTTAGCCGTACTGTACAGTCAGGGACATCGACCCCACGGTCGGCCGGTTCCGGAACCTCGTCAAGAGCACCATCGTGCCCAACGCCAACAATGTGCCGAGGAAGCTGAAGCTGCAGAGCTCGGATGACAGTGAGTTGGTTAGCCGTACTGTACAGTCAGGGACATCGACCCCACGGTCGGCCGGTTCCGGAACCTCGTCAAGAGCACCATCGTGCCCAACGCCAACAATGTGCCGAGGAAGCTGAAGCTGCAGAGCTCGGATGACAGTGAGTTGGTTAGCCGTACTGTACAGTCAGGGACATCGACCCCACGGTCGGCCGGTTCCGGAACCTCGTCAAGAGCACCATCGTGCCCAATGCCAACAATGTGCCGAGGAAGCTGAAGCTGCAGAGCTCGGATGACAGTGAGTTGGTTAGCCGTACTGTACAGTCAGGGACATCGACCCCACGGTCGGCCGGTTCCGGAACCTCGTCAAGAGCACCATCGTGCCCAATGCCAACAATGTGCCGAGGAAGCTGAAGCTGCAGAGCTCGGATGACAGTGAGTTGGTTAGCCGTACTGTACAGTCAGGGACATCGACCCCACGGTCGGCCGGTTCCGGAACCTCGTCAAGAGCACCATCGTGCCCAACGCCAACAATGTGCCGAGGAAGCTGAAGCTGCAGAGCTCGGATGACAGTGAGTTGGTTAGCCGTACTGTACAGTCAGGGACATCGACCCCACGGTCGGCCGGTTCCGGAACCTCGTCAAGAGCACCATCGTGCCCAACGCCAACAATGTGCCGAGGAAGCTGAAGCTGCAGAGCTCGGATGACAGTGAGTTGGTTAGCCGTACTGTACAGTCAGGGACATCGACCCCACGGTCGGCCGGTTCCGGAACCTCGTCAAGAGCACCATCGTGCCCAACGCCAACAATGTGCCGAGGAAGCTGAAGCTGCAGAGCTCGGATGACAGTGAGTTGGTTAGCCGTACTGTACAGTCAGGGACATCGACCCCACGGTCGGCCGGTTCCGGAACCTCGTCAAGAGCACCATCGTGCCCAACGCCAACAATGTGCCGAGGAAGCTGAAGCTGCAGAGCTCGGATGACAGTGAGTTGGTTAGCCGTACTGTACAGTCAGGGACATCGACCCCACGGTCGGCCGGTTCCGGAACCTCGTCAAGAGCACCATCGTGCCCAACGCCAACAATGTGCCGAGGAAGCTGAAGCTGCAGAGCTCGGATGACAGTGAGTTGGTTAGCCGTACTGTACAGTCAGGGACATCGACCCCACGGTCGGCCGGTTCCGGAACCTCGTCAAGAGCACCATCGTGCCCAACGCCAACAATGTGCCGAGGAAGCTGAAGCTGCAGAGCTCGGATGACAGTGAGTTGGTTAGCCGTACTGTACAGTCAGGGACATCGACCCCACGGTCGGCCGGTTCCGGAACCTCGTCAAGAGCACCATCGTGCCCAACGCCAACAATGTGCCGAGGAAGCTGAAGCTGCAGAGCTCGGATGACAGTGAGTTGGTTAGCCGTACTGTACAGTCAGGGACATCGACCCCACGGTCGGCCGGTTCCGGAACCTCGTCAAGAGCACCATCGTGCCCAATGCCAACAATGTGCCGAGGAAGCTGAAGCTGCAGAGCTCGGATGACAGTGAGTTGGTTAGCCGTACTGTACAGTCAGGGACATCGACCCCACGGTCGGCCGGTTCCGGAACCTCGTCAAGAGCACCATCGTGCCCAACGCCAACAATGTGCCGAGGAAGCTGAAGCTGCAGAGCTCGGATGACAGTGAGTTGGTTAGCCGTACTGTACAGTCAGGGACATCGACCCCACGGTCGGCCGGTTCCGGAACCTCGTCAAGAGCACCATCGTGCCCAACGCCAACAATGTGCCGAGGAAGCTGAAGCTGCAGAGCTCGGATGACAGTGAGTTGGTTAGCCGTACTGTACAGTCAGGGACATCGACCCCACGGTCGGCCGGTTCCGGAACCTCGTCAAGAGCACCATCGTGCCCAACGCCAACAATGTGCCGAGGAAGCTGAAGCTGCAGAGCTCGGATGACAGTGAGTTGGTTAGCCGTACTGTACAGTCAGGGACATCGACCCCACGGTCGGCCGGTTCCGGAACCTCGTCAAGAGCACCATCGTGCCCAACGCCAACAATGTGCCGAGGAAGCTGAAGCTGCAGAGCTCGGATGACAGTGAGTTGGTTAGCCGTACTGTACAGTCAGGGACATCGACCCCACGGTCGGCCGGTTCCGGAACCTCGTCAAGAGCACCATCGTGCCCAACGCCAACAATGTGCCGAGGAAGCTGAAGCTGCAGAGCTCGGATGACAGTGAGTTGGTTAGCCGTACTGTACAGTCAGGGACATCGACCCCACGGTCGGCCGGTTCCGGAACCTCGTCAAGAGCACCATCGTGCCCAACGCCAACAATGTGCCGAGGAAGCTGAAGCTGCAGAGCTCGGATGACAGTGAGTTGGTTAGCCGTACTGTACAGTCAGGGACATCGACCCCACGGTCGGCCGGTTCCGGAACCTCGTCAAGAGCACCATCGTGCCCAACGCCAACAATGTGCCGAGGAAGCTGAAGCTGCAGAGCTCGGATGACAGTGAGTTGGTTAGCCGTACTGTACAGTCAGGGACATCGACCCCACGGTCGGCCGGTTCCGGAACCTCGTCAAGAGCACCATCGTGCCCAACGCCAACAATGTGCCGAGGAAGCTGAAGCTGCAGAGCTCGGATGACAGTGAGTTGGTTAGCCGTACTGTACAGTCAGGGACATCGACCCCACGGTCGGCCGGTTCCGGAACCTCGTCAAGAGCACCATCGTGCCCAACGCCAACAATGTGCCGAGGAAGCTGAAGCTGCAGAGCTCGGATGACAGTGAGTTGGTTAGCCGTACTGTACAGTCAGGGACATCGACCCCACGGTCGGCCGGTTCCGGAACCTCGTCAAGAGCACCATCGTGCCCAACGCCAACAATGTGCCGAGGAAGCTGAAGCTGCAGAGCTCGGATGACAGTGAGTTGGTTAGCCGTACTGTACAGTCAGGGACATCGACCCCACGGTCGGCCGGTTCCGGAACCTCGTCAAGAGCACCATCGTGCCCAACGCCAACAATGTGCCGAGGAAGCTGAAGCTGCAGAGCTCGGATGACAGTGAGTTGGTTAGCCGTACTGTACAGTCAGGGACATCGACCCCACGGTCGGCCGGTTCCGGAACCTCGTCAAGAGCACCATCGTGCCCAACGCCAACAATGTGCCGAGGAAGCTGAAGCTGCAGAGCTCGGATGACAGTGAGTTGGTTAGCCGTACTGTACAGTCAGGGACATCGACCCCACGGTCGGCCGGTTCCGGAACCTCGTCAAGAGCACCATCGTGCCCAACGCCAACAATGTGCCGAGGAAGCTGAAGCTGCAGAGCTCGGATGACAGTGAGTTGGTTAGCCGTACTGTACAGTCAGGGACATCGACCCCACGGTCGGCCGGTTCCGGAACCTCGTCAAGAGCACCATCGTGCCCAACGCCAACAATGTGCCGAGGAAGCTGAAGCTGCAGAGCTCGGATGACAGTGAGTTGGTTAGCCGTACTGTACAGTCAGGGACATCGACCCCACGGTCGGCCGGTTCCGGAACCTCGTCAAGAGCACCATCGTGCCCAACGCCAACAATGTGCCGAGGAAGCTGAAGCTGCAGAGCTCGGATGACAGTGAGTTGGTTAGCCGTACTGTACAGTCAGGGACATCGACCCCACGGTCGGCCGGTTCCGGAACCTCGTCAAGAGCACCATCGTGCCCAACGCCAACAATGTGCCGAGGAAGCTGAAGCTGCAGAGCTCGGATGACAGTGAGTTGGTTAGCCGTACTGTACAGTCAGGGACATCGACCCCACGGTCGGCCGGTTCCGGAACCTCGTCAAGAGCACCATCGTGCCCAACGCCAACAATGTGCCGAGGAAGCTGAAGCTGCAGAGCTCGGATGACAGTGAGTTGGTTAGCCGTACTGTACAGTCAGGGACATCGACCCCACGGTCGGCCGGTTCCGGAACCTCGTCAAGAGCACCATCGTGCCCAACGCCAACAATGTGCCGAGGAAGCTGAAGCTGCAGAGCTCGGATGACAGTGAGTTGGTTAGCCGTACTGTACAGTCAGGGACATCGACCCCACGGTCGGCCGGTTCCGGAACCTCGTCAAGAGCACCATCGTGCCCAACGCCAACAATGTGCCGAGGAAGCTGAAGCTGCAGAGCTCGGATGACAGTGAGTTGGTTAGCCGTACTGTACAGTCAGGGACATCGACCCCACGGTCGGCCGGTTCCGGAACCTCGTCAAGAGCACCATCGTGCCCAACGCCAACAATGTGCCGAGGAAGCTGAAGCTGCAGAGCTCGGATGACAGTGAGTTGGTTAGCCGTACTGTACAGTCAGGGACATCGACCCCACGGTCGGCCGGTTCCGGAACCTCGTCAAGAGCACCATCGTGCCCAACGCCAACAATGTGCCGAGGAAGCTGAAGCTGCAGAGCTCGGATGACAGTGAGTTGGTTAGCCGTACTGTACAGTCAGGGACATCGACCCCACGGTCGGCCGGTTCCGGAACCTCGTCAAGAGCACCATCGTGCCCAACGCCAACAATGTGCCGAGGAAGCTGAAGCTGCAGAGCTCGGATGACAGTGAGTTGGTTAGCCGTACTGTACAGTCAGGGACATCGACCCCACGGTCGGCCGGTTCCGGAACCTCGTCAAGAGCACCATCGTGCCCAACGCCAACAATTTGCCGAGGAAGCTGAAGCTGCAGAGCTCGGATGACAGTGAGTTGGTTAGCCGTACTGTACAGTCAGGGACATCGACCCCACGGTCGGCCGGTTCCGGAACCTCGTCAAGAGCACCATCGTGCCCAACGCCAACAATGTGCCGAGGAAGCTGAAGCTGCAGAGCTCGGATGACAGTGAGTTGGTTAGCCGTACTGTACAGTCAGGGACATCGACCCCACGGTCGGCCGGTTCCGGAACCTCGTCAAGAGCACCATCGTGCCCAACGCCAACAATGTGCCGAGGAAGCTGAAGCTGCAGAGCTCGGATGACAGTGAGTTGGTTAGCCGTACTGTACAGTCAGGGACATCGACCCCACGGTCGGCCGGTTCCGGAACCTCGTCAAGAGCACCATCGTGCCCAACGCCAACAATGTGCCGAGGAAGCTGAAGCTGCAGAGCTCGGATGACAGTGAGTTGGTTAGCCGTACTGTACAGTCAGGGACATCGACCCCACGGTCGGCCGGTTCCGGAACCTCGTCAAGAGCACCATCGTGCCCAACGCCAACAATGTGCCGAGGAAGCTGAAGCTGCAGAGCTCGGATGACAGTGAGTTGGTTAGCCGTACTGTACAGTCAGGGACATCGACCCCACGGTCGGCCGGTTCCGGAACCTCGTCAAGAGCACCATCGTGCCCAACGCCAACAATGTGCCGAGGAAGCTGAAGCTGCAGAGCTCGGATGACAGTGAGTTGGTTAGCCGTACTGTACAGTCAGGGACATCGACCCCACGGTCGGCCGGTTCCGGAACCTCGTCAAGAGCACCATCGTGCCCAACGCCAACAATGTGCCGAGGAAGCTGAAGCTGCAGAGCTCGGATGACAGTGAGTTGGTTAGCCGTACTGTACAGTCAGGGACATCGACCCCACGGTCGGCCGGTTCCGGAACCTCGTCAAGAGCACCATCGTGCCCAACGCCAACAATGTGCCGAGGAAGCTGAAGCTGCAGAGCTCGGATGACAGTGAGTTGGTTAGCCGTACTGTACAGTCAGGGACATCGACCCCACGGTCGGCCGGTTCCGGAACCTCGTCAAGAGCACCATCGTGCCCAACGCCAACAATGTGCCGAGGAAGCTGAAGCTGCAGAGCTCGGATGACAGTGAGTTGGTTAGCCGTACTGTACAGTCAGGGACATCGACCCCACGGTCGGCCGGTTCCGGAACCTCGTCAAGAGCACCATCGTGCCCAACGCCAACAATGTGCCGAGGAAGCTGAAGCTGCAGAGCTCGGATGACAGTGAGTTGGTTAGCCGTACTGTACAGTCAGGGACATCGACCCCACGGTCGGCCGGTTCCGGAACCTCGTCAAGAGCACCATCGTGCCCAACGCCAACAATGTGCCGAGGAAGCTGAAGCTGCAGAGCTCGGATGACAGTGAGTTGGTTAGCCGTACTGTACAGTCAGGGACATCGACCCCACGGTCGGCCGGTTCCGGAACCTCGTCAAGAGCACCATCGTGCCCAACGCCAACAATGTGCCGAGGAAGCTGAAGCTGCAGAGCTCGGATGACAGTGAGTTGGTTAGCCGTACTGTACAGTCAGGGACATCGACCCCACGGTCGGCCGGTTCCGGAACCTCGTCAAGAGCACCATCGTGCCCAACGCCAACAATGTGCCGAGGAAGCTGAAGCTGCAGAGCTCGGATGACAGTGAGTTGGTTAGCCGTACTGTACAGTCAGGGACATCGACCCCACGGTCGGCCGGTTCCGGAACCTCGTCAAGAGCACCATCGTGCCCAACGCCAACAATGTGCCGAGGAAGCTGAAGCTGCAGAGCTCGGATGACAGTGAGTTGGTTAGCCGTACTGTACAGTCAGGGACATCGACCCCACGGTCGGCCGGTTCCGGAACCTCGTCAAGAGCACCATCGTGCCCAACGCCAACAATGTGCCGAGGAAGCTGAAGCTGCAGAGCTCGGATGACAGTGAGTTGGTTAGCCGTACTGTACAGTCAGGGACATCGACCCCACGGTCGGCCGGTTCCGGAACCTCGTCAAGAGCACCATCGTGCCCAACGCCAACAATGTGCCGAGGAAGCTGAAGCTGCAGAGCTCGGATGACAGTGAGTTGGTTAGCCGTACTGTACAGTCAGGGACATCGACCCCACGGTCGGCCGGTTCCGGAACCTCGTCAAGAGCACCATCGTGCCCAACGCCAACAATGTGCCGAGGAAGCTGAAGCTGCAGAGCTCGGATGACAGTGAGTTGGTTAGCCGTACTGTACAGTCAGGGACATCGACCCCACGGTCGGCCGGTTCCGGAACCTCGTCAAGAGCACCATCGTGCCCAACGCCAACAATGTGCCGAGGAAGCTGAAGCTGCAGAGCTCGGATGACAGTGAGTTGGTTAGCCGTACTGTACAGTCAGGGACATCGACCCCACGGTCGGCCGGTTCCGGAACCTCGTCAAGAGCACCATCGTGCCCAACGCCAACAATGTGCCGAGGAAGCTGAAGCTGCAGAGCTCGGATGACAGTGAGTTGGTTAGCCGTACTGTACAGTCAGGGACATCGACCCCACGGTCGGCCGGTTCCGGAACCTCGTCAAGAGCACCATCGTGCCCAACGCCAACAATGTGCCGAGGAAGCTGAAGCTGCAGAGCTCGGATGACAGTGAGTTGGTTAGCCGTACTGTACAGTCAGGGACATCGACCCCACGGTCGGCCGGTTCCGGAACCTCGTCAAGAGCACCATCGTGCCCAACGCCAACAATGTGCCGAGGAAGCTGAAGCTGCAGAGCTCGGATGACAGTGAGTTGGTTAGCCGTACTGTACAGTCAGGGACATCGACCCCACGGTCGGCCGGTTCCGGAACCTCGTCAAGAGCACCATCGTGCCCAACGCCAACAATGTGCCGAGGAAGCTGAAGCTGCAGAGCTCGGATGACAGTGAGTTGGTTAGCCGTACTGTACAGTCAGGGACATCGACCCCACGGTCGGCCGGTTCCGGAACCTCGTCAAGAGCACCATCGTGCCCAACGCCAACAATGTGCCGAGGAAGCTGAAGCTGCAGAGCTCGGATGACAGTGAGTTGGTTAGCCGTACTGTACAGTCAGGGACATCGACCCCACGGTCGGCCGGTTCCGGAACCTCGTCAAGAGCACCATCGTGCCCAACGCCAACAATGTGCCGAGGAAGCTGAAGCTGCAGAGCTCGGATGACAGTGAGTTGGTTAGCCGTACTGTACAGTCAGGGACATCGACCCCACGGTCGGCCGGTTCCGGAACCTCGTCAAGAGCACCATCGTGCCCAACGCCAACAATGTGCCGAGGAAGCTGAAGCTGCAGAGCTCGGATGACAGTGAGTTGGTTAGCCGTACTGTACAGTCAGGGACATCGACCCCACGGTCGGCCGGTTCCGGAACCTCGTCAAGAGCACCATCGTGCCCAACGCCAACAATGTGCCGAGGAAGCTGAAGCTGCAGAGCTCGGATGACAGTGAGTTGGTTAGCCGTACTGTACAGTCAGGGACATCGACCCCACGGTCGGCCGGTTCCGGAACCTCGTCAAGAGCACCATCGTGCCCAACGCCAACAATGTGCCGAGGAAGCTGAAGCTGCAGAGCTCGGATGACAGTGAGTTGGTTAGCCGTACTGTACAGTCAGGGACATCGACCCCACGGTCGGCCGGTTCCGGAACCTCGTCAAGAGCACCATCGTGCCCAACGCCAACAATGTGCCGAGGAAGCTGAAGCTGCAGAGCTCGGATGACAGTGAGTTGGTTAGCCGTACTGTACAGTCAGGGACATCGACCCCACGGTCGGCCGGTTCCGGAACCTCGTCAAGAGCACCATCGTGCCCAACGCCAACAATGTGCCGAGGAAGCTGAAGCTGCAGAGCTCGGATGACAGTGAGTTGGTTAGCCGTACTGTACAGTCAGGGACATCGACCCCACGGTCGGCCGGTTCCGGAACCTCGTCAAGAGCACCATCGTGCCCAACGCCAACAATGTGCCGAGGAAGCTGAAGCTGCAGAGCTCGGATGACAGTGAGTTGGTTAGCCGTACTGTACAGTCAGGGACATCGACCCCACGGTCGGCCGGTTCCGGAACCTCGTCAAGAGCACCATCGTGCCCAACGCCAACAATGTGCCGAGGAAGCTGAAGCTGCAGAGCTCGGATGACAGTGAGTTGGTTAGCCGTACTGTACAGTCAGGGACATCGACCCCACGGTCGGCCGGTTCCGGAACCTCGTCAAGAGCACCATCGTGCCCAACGCCAACAATGTGCCGAGGAAGCTGAAGCTGCAGAGCTCGGATGACAGTGAGTTGGTTAGCCGTACTGTACAGTCAGGGACATCGACCCCACGGTCGGCCGGTTCCGGAACCTCGTCAAGAGCACCATCGTGCCCAACGCCAACAATGTGCCGAGGAAGCTGAAGCTGCAGAGCTCGGATGACAGTGAGTTGGTTAGCCGTACTGTACAGTCAGGGACATCGACCCCACGGTCGGCCGGTTCCGGAACCTCGTCAAGAGCACCATCGTGCCCAACGCCAACAATGTGCCGAGGAAGCTGAAGCTGCAGAGCTCGGATGACAGTGAGTTGGTTAGCCGTACTGTACAGTCAGGGACATCGACCCCACGGTCGGCCGGTTCCGGAACCTCGTCAAGAGCACCATCGTGCCCAACGCCAACAATGTGCCGAGGAAGCTGAAGCTGCAGAGCTCGGATGACAGTGAGTTGGTTAGCCGTACTGTACAGTCAGGGACATCGACCCCACGGTCGGCCGGTTCCGGAACCTCGTCAAGAGCACCATCGTGCCCAACGCCAACAATGTGCCGAGGAAGCTGAAGCTGCAGAGCTCGGATGACAGTGAGTTGGTTAGCCGTACTGTACAGTCAGGGACATCGACCCCACGGTCGGCCGGTTCCGGAACCTCGTCAAGAGCACCATCGTGCCCAACGCCAACAATGTGCCGAGGAAGCTGAAGCTGCAGAGCTCGGATGACAGTGAGTTGGTTAGCCGTACTGTACAGTCAGGGACATCGACCCCACGGTCGGCCGGTTCCGGAACCTCGTCAAGAGCACCATCGTGCCCAACGCCAACAATGTGCCGAGGAAGCTGAAGCTGCAGAGCTCGGATGACAGTGAGTTGGTTAGCCGTACTGTACAGTCAGGGACATCGACCCCACGGTCGGCCGGTTCCGGAACCTCGTCAAGAGCACCATCGTGCCCAACGCCAACAATGTGCCGAGGAAGCTGAAGCTGCAGAGCTCGGATGACAGTGAGTTGGTTAGCCGTACTGTACAGTCAGGGACATCGACCCCACGGTCGGCCGGTTCCGGAACCTCGTCAAGAGCACCATCGTGCCCAACGCCAACAATGTGCCGAGGAAGCTGAAGCTGCAGAGCTCGGATGACAGTGAGTTGGTTAGCCGTACTGTACAGTCAGGGACATCGACCCCACGGTCGGCCGGTTCCGGAACCTCGTCAAGAGCACCATCGTGCCCAACGCCAACAATGTGCCGAGGAAGCTGAAGCTGCAGAGCTCGGATGACAGTGAGTTGGTTAGCCGTACTGTACAGTCAGGGACATCGACCCCACGGTCGGCCGGTTCCGGAACCTCGTCAAGAGCACCATCGTGCCCAACGCCAACAATGTGCCGAGGAAGCTGAAGCTGCAGAGCTCGGATGACAGTGAGTTGGTTAGCCGTACTGTACAGTCAGGGACATCGACCCCACGGTCGGCCGGTTCCGGAACCTCGTCAAGAGCACCATCGTGCCCAACGCCAACAATGTGCCGAGGAAGCTGAAGCTGCAGAGCTCGGATGACAGTGAGTTGGTTAGCCGTACTGTACAGTCAGGGACATCGACCCCACGGTCGGCCGGTTCCGGAACCTCGTCAAGAGCACCATCGTGCCCAACGCCAACAATGTGCCGAGGAAGCTGAAGCTGCAGAGCTCGGATGACAGTGAGTTGGTTAGCCGTACTGTACAGTCAGGGACATCGACCCCACGGTCGGCCGGTTCCGGAACCTCGTCAAGAGCACCATCGTGCCCAACGCCAACAATGTGCCGAGGAAGCTGAAGCTGCAGAGCTCGGATGACAGTGAGTTGGTTAGCCGTACTGTACAGTCAGGGACATCGACCCCACGGTCGGCCGGTTCCGGAACCTCGTCAAGAGCACCATCGTGCCCAACGCCAACAATGTGCCGAGGAAGCTGAAGCTGCAGAGCTCGGATGACAGTGAGTTGGTTAGCCGTACTGTACAGTCAGGGACATCGACCCCACGGTCGGCCGGTTCCGGAACCTCGTCAAGAGCACCATCGTGCCCAACGCCAACAATGTGCCGAGGAAGCTGAAGCTGCAGAGCTCGGATGACAGTGAGTTGGTTAGCCGTACTGTACAGTCAGGGACATCGACCCCACGGTCGGCCGGTTCCGGAACCTCGTCAAGAGCACCATCGTGCCCAACGCCAACAATGTGCCGAGGAAGCTGAAGCTGCAGAGCTCGGATGACAGTGAGTTGGTTAGCCGTACTGTACAGTCAGGGACATCGACCCCACGGTCGGCCGGTTCCGGAACCTCGTCAAGAGCACCATCGTGCCCAACGCCAACAATGTGCCGAGGAAGCTGAAGCTGCAGAGCTCGGATGACAGTGAGTTGGTTAGCCGTACTGTACAGTCAGGGACATCGACCCCACGGTCGGCCGGTTCCGGAACCTCGTCAAGAGCACCATCGTGCCCAACGCCAACAATGTGCCGAGGAAGCTGAAGCTGCAGAGCTCGGATGACAGTGAGTTGGTTAGCCGTACTGTACAGTCAGGGACATCGACCCCACGGTCGGCCGGTTTCGGAACCTCGTCAAGAGCACCATCGTGCCCAACGCCAACAATGTGCCGAGGAAGCTGAAGCTGCAGAGCTCGGATGACAGTGAGTTGGTTAGCCGTACTGTACAGTCAGGGACATCGACCCCACGGTCGGCCGGTTCCGGAACCTCGTCAAGAGCACCATCGTGCCCAACGCCAACAATGTGCCGAGGAAGCTGAAGCTGCAGAGCTCGGATGACAGTGAGTTGGTTAGCCGTACTGTACAGTCAGGGACATCGACCCCACGGTCGGCCGGTTCCGGAACCTCGTCAAGAGCACCATCGTGCCCAACGCCAACAATGTGCCGAGGAAGCTGAAGCTGCAGAGCTCGGATGACAGTGAGTTGGTTAGCCGTACTGTACAGTCAGGGACATCGACCCCACGGTCGGCCGGTTCCGGAACCTCGTCAAGAGCACCATCGTGCCCAACGCCAACAATGTGCCGAGGAAGCTGAAGCTGCAGAGCTCGGATGACAGTGAGTTGGTTAGCCGTACTGTACAGTCAGGGACATCGACCCCACGGTCGGCCGGTTCCGGAACCTCGTCAAGAGCACCATCGTGCCCAACGCCAACAATGTGCCGAGGAAGCTGAAGCTGCAGAGCTCGGATGACAGTGAGTTGGTTAGCCGTACTGTACAGTCAGGGACATCGACCCCACGGTCGGCCGGTTCCGGAACCTCGTCAAGAGCACCATCGTGCCCAACGCCAACAATGTGCCGAGGAAGCTGAAGCTGCAGAGCTCGGATGACAGTGAGTTGGTTAGCCGTACTGTACAGTCAGGGACATCGACCCCACGGTCGGCCGGTTCTGGAACCTCGTCAAGAGCACCATCGTGCCCAACGCCAACAATGTGCCGAGGAAGCTGAAGCTGCAGAGCTCGGATGACAGTGAGTTGGTTAGCCGTACTGTACAGTCAGGGACATCGACCCCACGGTCGGCCGGTTCCGGAACCTCGTCAAGAGCACCATCGTGCCCAACGCCAACAATGTGCCGAGGAAGCTGAAGCTGCAGAGCTCGGATGACAGTGAGTTGGTTAGCCGTACTGTACAGTCAGGGACATCGACCCCACGGTCGGCCGGTTCCGGAACCTCGTCAAGAGCACCATCGTGCCCAACGCCAACAATGTGCCGAGGAAGCTGAAGCTGCAGAGCTCGGATGACAGTGAGTTGGTTAGCCGTACTGTACAGTCAGGGACATCGACCCCACGGTCGGCCGGTTTCGGAACCTCGTCAAGAGCACCATCGTGCCCAACGCCAACAATGTGCCGAGGAAGCTGAAGCTGCAGAGCTCGGATGACAGTGAGTTGGTTAGCCGTACTGTACAGTCAGGGACATCGACCCCACGGTCGGCCGGTTCCGGAACCTCGTCAAGAGCACCATCGTGCCCAACGCCAACAATGTGCCGAGGAAGCTGAAGCTGCAGAGCTCGGATGACAGTGAGTTGGTTAGCCGTACTGTACAGTCAGGGACATCGACCCCACGGTCGGCCGGTTCCGGAACCTCGTCAAGAGCACCATCGTGCCCAACGCCAACAATGTGCCGAGGAAGCTGAAGCTGCAGAGCTCGGATGACAGTGAGTTGGTTAGCCGTACTGTACAGTCAGGGACATCGACCCCACGGTCGGCCGGTTCCGGAACCTCGTCAAGAGCACCATCGTGCCCAACGCCAACAATGTGCCGAGGAAGCTGAAGCTGCAGAGCTCGGATGACAGTGAGTTGGTTAGCCGTACTGTACAGTCAGGGACATCGACCCCACGGTCGGCCGGTTCCGGAACCTCGTCAAGAGCACCATCGTGCCCAACGCCAACAATGTGCCGAGGAAGCTGAAGCTGCAGAGCTCGGATGACAGTGAGTTGGTTAGCCGTACTGTACAGTCAGGGACATCGACCCCACGGTCGGCCGGTTCCGGAACCTCGTCAAGAGCACCATCGTGCCCAACGCCAACAATGTGCCGAGGAAGCTGAAGCTGCAGAGCTCGGATGACAGTGAGTTGGTTAGCCGTACTGTACAGTCAGGGACATCGACCCCACGGTCGGCCGGTTCCGGAACCTCGGCAAGAGCACCATCGTGCCCAACGCCAACAATGTGCCGAGGAAGCTGAAGCTGCAGAGCTCGGATGACAGTGAGTTGGTTATCCGTACTGTACAGTCAGGGACATCGACCCCACGGTCGGCCGGTTCCGGAACCTCGTCAAGAGCACCATCGTGCCCAACGCCAACAATGTGCCGAGGAAGCTGAAGCTGCAGAGCTCGGATGACAGTGAGTTGGTTAGCCGTACTGTACAGTCAGGGACATCGACCCCACGGTCGGCCGGTTCCGGAACCTCGTCAAGAGCACCATCGTGCCCAACGCCAACAATGTGCCGAGGAAGCTGAAGCTGCAGAGCTCGGATGACAGTGAGTTGGTTAGCCGTACTGTACAGTCAGGGACATCGACCCCACGGTCGGCCGGTTCCGGAACCTCGTCAAGAGCACCATCGTGCCCAATGCCAACAATGTGCCGAGGAAGCTGAAGCTGCAGAGCTCGGATGACAGTGAGTTGGTTAGCCGTACTGTACAGTCAGGGACATCGACCCCACGGTCGGCCGGTTCCGGAACCTCGTCAAGAGCACCATCGTGCCCAATGCCAACAATGTGCCGAGGAAGCTGAAGCTGCAGAGCTCGGATGACAGTGAGTTGGTTAGCCGTACTGTACAGTCAGGGACATCGACCCCACGGTCGGCCGGTTCCGGAACCTCGTCAAGAGCACCATCGTGCCCAATGCCAACAATGTGCCGAGGAAGCTGAAGCTGCAGAGCTCGGATGACAGTGAGTTGGTTAGCCGTACTGTACAGTCAGGGACATCGACCCCACGGTCGGCCGGTTCCGGAACCTCGTCAAGAGTACCATCGTGCCCAATGCCAACAATGTGCCGAGGAAGCTGAAGCTGCAGAGCTCGGATGACAGTGAGTTGGTTAGCCGTACTGTACAGTCAGGGACATCGACCCCACGGTCGGCCGGTTCCGGAACCTCGTCAAGAGCACCATCGTGCCCAATGCCAACAATGTGCCGAGGAAGCTGAAGCTGCAGAGCTCGGATGACAGTGAGTTGGTTAGCCGTACTGTACAGTCAGGGACATCGACCCCACGGTCGGCCGGTTCCGGAACCTCGTCAAGAGCACCATCGTGCCCAACGCCAACAATGTGCCGAGGAAGCTGAAGCTGCAGAGCTCGGATGACAGTGAGTTGGTTAGCCGTGTGGGTCAAATCAACTATTTCTTGTTGCTCGTTGCCATGGCTACGTCTCCTGGGTCACTCTTTATAACTATCATTTTATGGGGTTTAAATCCACTAAACACGGTTTTTATCATATTGGTAAACCCATTCCATGGTGGCGCATCTCCTTAGCGTGATAGGAGTCCAGTTTATAGTATTTTTTTCCAAGAAAGTCTGTCACTGTTGCTTGGCTTACCGGGACAGAATAAGAAGAAGGAAAAGTTGATTGATCCAAGTACAGTCAGAGACATTCCCGGTCGACCACCCTAAGGGCGATATTCGTTTGTCCGATCGACGCGTAACGACCCGAAGGCTCGGATCCGCAACCAATCAGAGAGCGGCTCCTACCTGCTCTTTGAGCGTGTGCGTTTTTGAAACACGTTTTTTTTTACAAGCTCTCGGTGCGCTCCTATGATTGAATCATATCTTTTGCATTTAAACTGACATAATTATAAGAAAAAGTTATTTCTAAATTAATCAATGTAACCCCGTTTTATGGTACTTGTTGTTAGTAGGGCAATAAAAGTTTTTTTTGAATACGCTTCCACTACTTTTGCGCCACTTGGGTAGTAATTATAAAGGGGTCAGGCTCGTAATGCACACTTTCCCGCTATGTACACTTTCTCTATAGGTGCACTTCTTTAGAAGGAACACTTTCCCGGAAGGTACACTTTTTCTAAAAGTGCATTTCCCACTAAGTACACTTTCTCACATAGAACACTTTCTCAGAAAACACATTTTCTCACAAGGTGCACTTTCTTTATGTATGGCTTATTTCTGGTAGTGCTAATCTTTTCCACGCCAACGACACATAATTACATCAGCACCGCAGGTTTAACGCCAAGGACTGACCGGGACCAAAATCTACCTTCATTTATTTGTTTAAGGTTTAATGTTTGGGTGTACATATCGGGAATGCACATTGCGGGAAAGTGCACCTATAGAGAAAGTGTACATTTTGGGAAAGTGTATGTTTCGGAAAAGTGCACTTTGTAAGACAGTGCACAAACTGGGAAAGGGTACACATCGGGAATGCACATTGCGGGAAAGTGCACCTATAGAGAAAGTGTACATTTTGGGAAAGTGTATGTTTCGGAAAAGTGCACTTTGTAAGACAGTGCACAAACTGGGAAAGGGTACATATCGGGAATGCACATTGCGGGAAAGTGCACCTATAGAGAAAGTGTACATAGCGGGAAAGTGTGCATTATGAGCCTGACCCTTATAAAGCAATGCGCCGAAAAATACCTAGGCCTGAGATACACCATGGCAAGTGGCTCAACAATCCCGGTTCGTGACTGTACAGTCACGAACCGGGATTGTTGAGCCACTCGCCATTACTCGTAATTTAGCCGTGTATTCAATAACCGATGTCACCGACTGGCTGACAGCTATTCGATTTACACTACGCGGCCAAATTAGAAACGTGGGTAAGTGGATCAACAATCCCGGTTCGTGATGGTACGGTCAACCAATTTGATTCCTGGGCCACCGTAGAACCCTGTCATTTTAGATGCTACATAGCGACACATTAATCCTACCGCCTACGGCATTCGAAGTTTTCGCTCTCTGTCGCACTTATTTACGAACTCGTAAGTATGACAGAGAGGGGAAACTTTGAATGCCTTTCGCGGTAGGCCCTCCGTATTTACATACCATTTACAATGGCAAGGTTCAATGATGGCCTAGGAATCAAATTGGTTGACTGTACAAAAAGCGGCGGCGCAATGCGAATTAGAGAGAGGATGGTAGATTGTCTCGACTCGTCGTCAGTTGTGCTATGCACGTAGAGGAAGAATATAATAGAGGGACTTACGCACATATACACACATGTCTGACAAGGATGTATGCATAGACAATGCCGCTAGCGGGAACGAGATACAATGTCATATTTTCTGTCCCTCATCGCGGTATACGGAATTTTTGTTTGTCACGACACCTGTCAAAATATTGTACTGAAACTGACACCACCTTGACGTCACCTATATAACACGACTAAGTTATAAATGACATTAGACGTCAAGAATGTATTAGTCGTCTGATACATCTTAATTAAATAAGGTTAATTCTCCATCGTCCTTTTTGGATATACGCTAGGACGGAATCTATTATATCCAGTGATCGGCACGACCCGTGCAACACGGTGTCAATTACCTCAATCATTATGTTAATATGGATATTCCCCGGGATTCCGGAATTCGAGTCGGTAAAGGAAGACAATATTTTCTCATTTCAGTTAAGTATATAACGGGGACAAGATTAATGATTTTTACCATAAAATAAAACAACATGAATTTAATGACCCAAAGAATATAAGTAAAAGTAAACATATTTGTTGTTGGAAATTGGTTGCATTCCTTAACAGTAAATTAGAAAAGGATGACATCAACTCCGTTAATATTACTATTAACGGTCTTTTTCGCACCAGTTTAAACTATGCGTTTGGTCATAAACGCAAACAATAGAAAATCCGAAAGTGACCTTCGACATGCCAGGTAGTCGGGAATAGTACATTACTTACCTAGGGCGGTTAAACAAAGAATGTCTCAGATCGCAGGTATTTGACGCCCGAGCCGAAGGCAAGGGCGATAAATACGCGCTCTGAGGCTCTCTTTATTACCGCCCGTGGTAAGTACAAAATTTTACGTCTCTATCTGGCCAGGAAGTGGGGTTTTCCGCACGCATAGCGTGCGGTAATTCCTACTTTATGGCCAGGTATGACTTCAAGGAATTTTTGCACTTCAAATGGTTACATTTGAACACTTACATATTTTATATGAATGCACTTAATTACGCAATATAAAATAAAATCAATGTATATCAATATTCTATTTAATGAAAAATGACACAATTTATCACTTTATTAAATGTTCTGACTTCTATTTACAAATATTTACGGGATTATAATCATGCATTGTCCATAATAATATTTCTTCTCGGAATCTCGGTGTTGCACGGGTCGTGCCGATCACTGCTTATATCCCACTTGCCGCTTCGAGTGTACTCTCGCGTTGCTCCGAGCAGACGATTCGTAGGGTTGCCACTCGCTCGCGTTGCGTCAACAATAGTGTTGGTAGGTGATGCGTCTGACGAGCAAACTTGATTCACACTTATTTTTTATTTTGTCAATCAAACAAAAATTGATGAAGATATAGCCCGTAGTTCCGCGTGTAGTAGGTATAAAAAGTGTAGTATAATGTGACGTCACGCGGAACTTTAACGGGCTACATCTTCATTAATTTTTGTTTGATTGACAAAATAAAAAATAAGTGTGAATCAAGTTTGCTCGTCAGACGCATCACCTACCAACACTATTGTTGACGCAACGCGAGCGAGTGGCAACCCTACGAATCGTCTACGTAATACGTGTCCAATATTTTTTGATAATCTAACTGATGGACTAAATATATATATATATTCAGCATTCTGAGGATATTGGAAGGACGTTGGGATTGTCTTCTGTTAGGACACTGGGTTGGCATTGTGACGGGGAGTGTAAAATAACTTTGAGTTTTGCCCTAAACGATACAGTGCCTGTCAGTGTACAAATTATACCTTTTTTTGCCTACTAACACTTAGTTTTTAAATTATTTTACGCACTAACAAACATATAGAGTCTATGACTCGAAAATTTTTTTTTTTTAGCCAATTTTAAAATGTAGTACCGTTATACCTTCTGTTGTTATAGTGTAATGTTGTATGGCAGGTCACCACCACTCGCTCCGGCTGCAGGAGATCTCGCGCGGCGCGGCGCTGTACTCCGACCTGCCCGCGCCCAGCTCGCACCTCAGCCTCATCGGCGCCAGGTAACTACATTTTTTCTCAAAAACAGTACTAAAAAGTCCGCTGGATGCGGGTGGCGCAGGACCGGCCATTTTGGCACCCTTTAGGGGAGGCTTATGTCCAGTAGTGGACGTCTTTCGGCTGATATGATGGTGATGAGTACGAAATCATCCCATAACAGTTGTGAAGATAGTATCCGAAAATGACTCATCCTGGACAATAAGGGTGGAGACTCAATAGTACACTGTTGTAGAGGCTAGAAAGTAAGCAATAGATGGACGAGAGTACGAGTCCAGATTTTGCACTTTCGGCCGAGGCTAAACACAGTGCTTTTCACGCCTACTGCGAGGAAATTGCAAATAATCGGTATCAGCCGTCTCCGGCACCCGTCGGTAATGTTCCGGCCCAGCGCGAGCCAAGGTGGCTCGAGCTGCCATCAGCCGTCTCCGGCAACCGTCGGTAATGTTCCGGCCCAGCGCGAGCCAAGGTGGCTCGCGCTGCCATCAGCCGTCTCCGGCAACCGTCGGTAATGTTCCGGCCCAGCGCGAGCCAAGGTGGCTCGCGCTGCCATCAGCCGTCTCCGGCAACCGTCGGTAATGTTCCGGCCCAGCGCGAGCCAAGGTGGCTCGCGCTGCCATCAGCCGTCTCCGGCAACCGTCGGTAATGTTCCGGCCCAGCGCGAGCCAAGGTGGCTCGCGCTGCCATCAGCCGTCTCCGGCAACCGTCGGTAATGTTCCGGCCCAGCGCGAGCCAAGGTGGCTCGCGCTGCCATCAGCCGTCTCCGGCAACCGTCGGTAATGTTCCGGCCCAGCGCGAGCCAAGGTGGCTCGCGCTGCCATCAGCCGTCTCCGGCAACCGTCGGTAATGTTCCGGCCCAGCGCGAGCCAAGGTGGCTCGCGCTGCCATCAGCCGTCTCCGGCAACCGTCGGTAATGTTCCGGCCCAGCGCGAGCCAAGGTGGCTCGCGCTGCCATCAGCCGTCTCCGGCAACCGTCGGTAATGTTCCGGCCAAGCGCGAGCCACCTTGGCTCGCGCTGCCATCAGCCGTCTCCGGCACCCGTCGGTAATGTTCCGGCCCAGCGCGAGCCAAGGTGACTCGCGCTGCCATCAGCCGTCTCCGGCACCCGTCGGTAATGTTCCGGCCCAGCGCGAGCCAAGGTGGCTCGCGCTGCCATCAGCCGTCTCCGGCAACCGTCGGTAATGTTCCGGCCCAGCGCGAGCCAAGGTGGCTCGCGCTGCCATCAGCCGTCTCCGGCAACCGTCGGTAATGTTCCGGCCCAGCGCGAGCCAAGGTGGCTCGCGCTGCCATCAGCCGTCTCCGGCAACCGTCGGTAATGTTCCGGCCCAGCGCGAGCCAAGGTGGCTCGCGCTGCCATCAGCCGTCTCCGGCAACCGTCGGTAATGTTCCGGCCCAGCGCGAGCCAAGGTGGCTCGCGCTGCCATCAGCCGTCTCCGGCAACCGTCGGTAATGTTCCGGCCCAGCGCGAGCCAAGGTGGCTCGCGCTGCCATCAGCCGTCTCCGGCAACCGTCAGTAATGTTCCGGCCAAGCGCGAGCCACCTTGGCTCGCGCTGCCATCAGCCGTCTCCGGCAACCGTCGGTAATGTTCCGGCCCAGCGCGAGCCAAGGTGGCTCGCGCTGCCATCAGCCGTCTCCGGCACCCGTCGGTAATGTTCCGGCCCAGCGCGAGCCAAGGTGGCTCGCGCTGCCATCAGCCGTCTCCGGCACCCGTCGGTAATGTTCCGGCCCAGCGCGAGCCAAGGTGGCTCGCGCTGCCATCAGCCGTCTCCGGCACCCGTCGGTAATGTTCCGGCCCAGCGCGAGCCAAGGTGGCTCGCGCTGCCATCAGCCGTCTCCGGCACCCGTTGGTAATGTTCCGGCCCAGCGCGAGCCAAGGTGGCTCGCGCTGCCATCAGCCGTCTCCGGCAACCGTCGGTAATGTTCCGGCCCAGCGCGAGCCAAGGTGGCTCGCGCTGCCATCAGCCGTCTCCGGCACCCGTTGGTAATGTTCCTGCCCAGCGCGAGCCAAGGTGGCTCGCGCTGCCATCAGCCGTCTCCGGCAACCGTCGGTAATGTTCCGGCCCAGCGCGAGCCAAGGTGGCTCGCGCTGCCATCAGCCGTCTCCGGCACCCGTTGGTAATGTTCCGGCCCAGCGCGAGCCAAGGTGGCTCGCGCTGCCATCAGCCGTCTCCGCTGCTCGTACGGCTCGCCATTGTCCGCTATGCTATGACGCGAAACGCACGCTCGCTTGGTTAAAGAAATCCGTTATTCTTATGCTACGTTTACACTATGCCACTTCCACTGCCGTTCAGCCGAAGCGTTCATAGCCCAGCGGCGCCTGCGAATCGGAAACGATATAGCAAAGATGGCAGCGGTCAGTCCTTGGATGGGTGAACGCCTGTTTGAGTGGTTACTACAAATGAGCGCTTCCGTGCTTTGGAAGGCACGCTAAGCAGTTGATCCCGGTTGCTGTCTATGACAGTAGTTGTTAAGCCGAGTTAGAGGCCTTCGGGCGGCTTAAGAACCTCTAACAGTCGAGTTGCCCACTCACTTGACAAAGGGGGGACAACTGTCACTCGCGTCCGCAGGAGCTACCTACTATAACCCTGCACGTGTCCCCTGGGTGGTACTAAAGAGTGACAAACTCAAAGGCCAAATAATGTATGCCATACGATTAAAAAAACTGCCGTTCACGCTGCGCTGCTTCATGCCGTAATACTTCTGTGAAGGGCAGTGAGCGTTTTCTTTGCACATTGTACGGTGCACTGCGCGTCCAGTATAATGATGCTTTTAGGATGCTGTTTGGGTTGCCGCGGTATTGTAGCGCCTCAGCGATGTCTGCCGAGGCGCAAACAGACTGCTTTTTTGCCATCATGAGGAAGCGATGCGCTTCACTCCTCACCCGCAGCCGTGGCAGCACTAACAGTATCCCAAGTACGCTGGCTCAGCGGTGGGACTCGCCTCTGGTAGACAGGTACGTGCAACTACACGCACCTGTGGCCGTACATTTGTTGTGTCACAGAATAAGTAAGGTTCTCTGTTAACAAATTCCCTGTTTAGGTACGCCAAACGTGCCTAAATGTGGCCATCCCGTTCTATCGCATGCAACGCGCTGCGACCCGTGCGAGCGTCCTGTACCAACACGTGGCAGCCACTGAGCCCTTCGAAGGGGCGACCGGCATGTACTTGTAGCGATAAACACAAATCGCGAGTGAGCCGCGCCCGGTTGTGTCTCATTAATTGTAGTACTAACACTAGATATATAAGTTACTGTATTACCTAACCCTATGGACGTCAGACGTCAGCTAAATTTAGATTATTGTGGAATGGAGGACGCCTCATACCTTCTGTGCTTTGCCTCCTGAGTTTGTCTAACTATTTTAATGTTATGGAAAGTACGTCGTACCAGGAGATGATGCTGAAAATCCATCGCAACAGAACACTGATAACAACATGATCACATGTTTACACTAACTAGCGCGGCTACACACACGTTGATAACGCGGTGACGGCTGACCACGGAGTGAGTGTGACGACAGTATGTAAACACCCACTCGCGCTGCCGCTGCCAGTCCTTTGACTTCCGCCACAAATACCGCCAAAAAAGGGAGCGTAGGGCAGTGGCAGCGGCATGAGAAGTGGGTAGCGCGAGTGGGTGTTTACGGGTCATTGTCAGCCACAAAAACAAAAATCATCTTTCCGGTGGTCAATAGTTAAGGGCTTTTGCTCATATATAATATGTTTTTATCACATATAATTATAGAACGGGCAACGCCGTTTATGCGGATTCAGAGATCAACCAAAAATTAGGCTTTATAACCCTTAACTTTGGCAATGTCCACCGAAGAGACGCGAACCTAAATCTGACAATGACCCTTACATACTCTGCCCACGTCCCATAGCCCACTTCCCTGCTCACTTCGGCATATGTGCGAACCTGGCTTGAGCATACTACAAGGCTGCAATACGACTGATTTCTCCTGATTGAATTGATCTCCGGGAAGGAGGCATGGTGGGGGTGAGATTTTGATGGGGTCTTATAGAGGCCGGCAAGGTGACCACCACGAAAATCTGACAGGTTGGGATTTGGCGAAGCGAGGTTCGCAGATAATTCCGACGAGTTATACGTGTCGATATTAATTGCCGTGCTTTCCGTTCTATATGTTCTTCTCTACTTATTCTTAACGCCTGTGTAATATCGTGCCTTCCGTGTATGACTGTAGGTACCTACACTATTGGGTTTAGTCAAAGTAAACCGTTTTATATATTGACTTAGAGTGTTTCTCTGTTCTCCAAACTGCACAACTTAAATCTATATAATTACTTCCGGATGGAAAGTTTATTGGATTTTTGAATAAAAACCAAGAAAAAAAAATTGGGGTAAAATCTTACACAAGCCGACCTAGTCCCAAACTAAGCAAAGCTTGTACTATGGGTACTAGACGATGATATAGATACTTATATATAGATAAATATATACTTAAAATACATAGAAAACATCCATGACTCAGGAACAAATATTCGTGCTCATCACGCAAATAAATGCCCTTACCGGGATTCGAACCCGGCACCTCCGGCTTCGTACTCTTCGTAGGCAGGGTCACTACCAACCAGGCTACAGAGATCGTCAAGAATATGAAATGCTATTATAAATTACTTTTTTCAAAACCGTATTTTTCCTGGAGTGACATGTTATACCTACTCATGCGACTTGTGGACGTATTGGAAAAGTTGACGATGGGGACGCAACGCAATTTTTCTGAATAAGTTACCTGTATTAGTACTCACTACATGTTTTTTGCGCCATCTGTATTCCTTTTTAGGGTTCCGTAGCCAAATGGCAAAAAACGGAACCCTTATAGATTCGTCATGTCTGTCTGTCTGTCTGTCCGTCCGTATGTCACAGCCACTTTTTTCCGAAACTATAAGAGCTATACTGTTGAAACTTGGTAAGTAGATGTATTCTGTGAACCGCATTAAGATTTTCACACAAAAATCGAAAAAAAACATTAAGTTTTAGGGGTATCCATAGACAGAACTGAAACTCAAAAAAAATTTTTTTCATCAAACCCATACGTGTGGGGTATTTATGGATAGGTCTTCAAAAATGATATGAAGGTTTCTAAACTGAATACTTTACGCGAGAGACACTTCCAAACTGTTAAAATGTGTCCCCCCCCCCCCCTGTAACTTCTAAAATAAGAGAATGATAAAACTAAAAAAAATATATGATGTACATTACCATGCAAACTTCCACCGAAAATTGGTTTGAACGAGATCTAGTATGCAGTTATTTTTTTAAACGTCATAAATCGTAAACTGCAATTTATTTTACGGAACCCTTCATGTGCGAGTCCGACTCGCACTTGCCCGTTTTTTTGGGAGTTAGTTCGTTTGACTGTCCACTTCATGCGTCTGTTGTATTTAGATGCATTCCCGGTTGTCTATGTGATGTCAGGGTTTTCTCGTAGATGGCGTTTATTTTGTTCATGTTGTTTTGTTCCCAGAATTAAGTATTTTTGCTTCGCGTCGTTTTGAGGGACTAGCTGGTTTTTCGGCTATTACTTTTTAATTATTGAAATTTTGAAATGCTCAGAATATTCTTCTCGAATCTGGTCAAATTTTAAATAAAATAGCCGAAAAAACTGTCAGAGCTTAACCCATGAAGATTTAATTCTGGGAAGAAAATAAAACGAACAAAAGCGCCACCTACGAGATAAACCGGACATTACATAGACAACTGGAAATTCATTAGTTACAACAAACGCAAGAAGTTCACGAACAAGTGAAATAGTTCCCATAAAATAATACAGATGGCGTAAACGTAAATCAACATGCAGTGAGTTAAGTTAGGGTTGCCGAGCTGTTGTCCGAGCCCTATGAGAGTGAGGTAAAGCAGTGTGGTATTGCAGGCTGGGGCTGCTCCTGCCGAACCCGGCGCCCGACGTGGAGCTGGAGGGCCCCGAGCCGCATCTGCACGCGCACCCGCCGCAGCCACACGCAGGTAACACCCCACACATGTTTATTTATATATTTAATGATCCTTGGCTACGTAGTAATATGTATTATAACATGAACAGGCTGTAAATTACATAGGTAAAATACAAAACAAAAAATATGCTATAATTTCCCGTGTAATAAAGTAGAATGTGGGCATATCCGACACATTGAACTCACTACGTGGGTCAGACACAAAAACAAAAATCATCTTTCCAGTGGTCAATAGTTAAGGGCTTACGTTTACATATAATATGTTTTTATCGCATAGAATTATAGAAGGGGCAACGCCGTTTATGCGGATTCAGAGTTCAACCAAAAATTAGGCTTTATAGCCCTTAACTTTGGCAATGTCCACCGAAGAGACGCGAACCTAAATCTGACAATGGCCCACGTGTCCCGTAAAAATGTCGGTACTGTCACAACCGACGTTTCTAAACGTCATCTGTTCTAATATCCTAAAATTTTTATTTTGGTGTTTACGGAAAATATCGAAATTGACCTAGCAGTCCTAGCATAGCCTCGTAGCGCCCACCATACAACACAAAATGACATTGAAATTTGAATCAAACTATTAAAAGAAATAGAGTTGAATTTCTTTTGTTTCAAGAGAAGACCAAAACAAAACAAATGCAACTCTATTCCAACCCAAAATTGTTTAAATTCCTTTAAGAGAATATGTCCTTCCAGTAGGCCCATGGGCGCTAGGAGGTTAGGTTGAAAACAAAAAATCATAATTTTGCAGATCTTATCTCTTTGAATAGGGAACATTACGCAAAACTCTTCGTAGGTGGCGACACTAGCAGCGTTGACATTGTATCTCGTTCCCACTTGCGGTATTGTCTATGCAAGTATCCTTGTCACTCATTTGACAATCAATTGTGCATGTGAGTGTGAATCCCTATATTCCTAATATTCCTATACTGGTTTACTATTAGTGGTAGTGCTGCCTCTGGCGGCAGAACATTGCAGTAATGTTCCCTATTGGGAACGTCGATATAATGATGATGAAGGGTACATATTCACCAGAGATGTACGAAAATATATTTTCATATATTAGGTATCGCATATATGAAAACATTAATTTCTGGTGTCTGACACGGAGCCCTTACCAATCCAAGTTAACTCGATCAATAGGGTTACCTTATCATAAGGTTACCAATATGGATAGGGTTTTAGAACAACTTCTAAAATGAGCCTATGGAAAACCCTGATTACTAGAGTCTGGCAAATGGAAGATGAGAATGAGAAATCGCGGCAAATTCAAAAATTCGGAGTGTGGTATCCCTTACCTGTAACGTGAAAACCAGTCTTGAAACTTGTAATATACTCGTATTTAAAATATAGAACGATTTTTTTTAATTTACCTGTACATAGTACAATCCAATAGTACATTATGATACAAGTGAGGTATGTTGATCATTACATCAGAGGCGAAATTGTCACGCGAACCGCAGGTGAGCGTGATAATAGAGCCGAGGATGTAATTATCAAAGCTCACGCGTGTCATACGACGTTTTTCAACACATTTGCGCGAAAAAAATCCTTTTCATAAAATGAACATGTTACAGGCTCCTAAGTTGTTTCCTTTAGTTATTGATGACAACAGGTTTTTACTCACATTTGTACATCTCCAAGAATGTACAGTGGCGTCAAATCTATTTATCACTTTTCTATTCACTACGAGTCAACATTTTTAACAATAACCAAACACGCATCATCAATGTTTACAAATATTTGTGAAATTACCTATAATGGCGCGCAACTATTTTTTTTTCGTGTAGTTCGCGCAGTGCGCAGCGAGGCTTAGATGAAATATCTAAACAGCCAATACAAAATAAAATAAATATTTTCTTATTCAATATAAATTCATGTAAAATGTTATCAAAAGTAAATAGTTTTACTAAATGAAACGTTTCTATATCATATCCAACAAGAAATAATCAATTAATCCACAAGAAGGATTTAATTTGTTTAGTCGAGTAAGAATCCATTTGCCGAGAATTAAAAACAAACCTGTATAACCCGGTCAATTTAGGAATGCGCCGAGTCCATACATACACCTTGCTGCAAGGTGCCAACGTGTCTTAATCGGGATATAAACATAACTACACGAGTGTCGTAATGTTATAAAACACGCGTGTTTAATACCCAGGATTATGAGCCCAAAAGCGGCACATAAAGAGGCACGTTACGAGCAAATGTGTTAAAAACTAATATTATAAACCAGCTATGCATTGCAACTTCGTCCGCATGACACACGTGAACTTGACCGATTTATGGGTTAAAAAACTATGCACATATGTAGGGTCTGGTTTATGCTTATCAACTAACTATACACATTAATTCCTCTTTTGAGTAAAATTCTCTTAAAAGGCAAAAAGGTTCCAATTTATTATCAAACAGTTACTTTCTTAGTTACCATGTCAAGTATCAAGACAAATTTGAGGCGTTTTACACATTTGACAACGATATAACTGTTGCCATATGAAAAGTTTAATTTAAAACTCACTCTCATCTTTAATTTGCCAGACTAACCGGCTCCAGTCCCTGCCTCACTGGCACTCTATCATTTAATAATTTCTAGTACGTTTTTGCACCTATTTAATTATATTGTTTTATCAACAGCTGCAGAAGAATCAGGCCCGTCCAACGAGCCGAAGCGAAAGAAGTACGCCAAGGAGGCGTGGCCGGGACGCAAGCCGGGGCTGCTGCCCGGGGTGTGAGGGGGACAGTGCGGGGGGACTTGTTGGGGGACACCGCGCGGGGACACTTGTTGGGGGACATTGCGCGGGGACACTTGTTGGGGGACATTGCGCGGGGACACTTGTTGGGGGACATTGCGCGGGGACACTTGTTGGGGGACATTGCGCGGGGACACTTGTTGGGGGACACCGCGCGGGGACACTTGTTGGGGGACACTGCGCGGGGATACTTGTCGGGGGACACTGTACGTGGGTTGTTGAGTGGCGGAGCGGGCAGAATGCTCAAATGTGTCCTGTGATGTGCAAATAAAATAAAATAATATACTTTAATAACAAAGTTTTAACCGACTTCAAATACTGATTTGAGCCAAATTGCTTCAAGTTTGCCTATAAAATTTGAAGAGTTCCCTCGATTTTTCCAGGATCCCATTATTATAACTGGATTTTGGTGACAACGGGACTAATCTGGAAGTATATGCTTTCAAACAAAGAAAGAATCTTTCAAATCGGTTCATAAATTACCGTGTTATCGCGAAACAAACACACAAAAAAATACGGTCGAATTGACAACCTCCTCCTTTTTTGAAGTCGGTTAATTAAATAAATAAATATTTACGGACAATCTTACACAAGTCGTCCCAAACTAAGCAAAGCTTGTACTATGGGTACCAGACGACAATATATATACTTATATAGATAAATAAATACTTAAATACATAGAAAACATCCATGACTCAGGAACAGATATTCGTGCTCATCAAATAAATGTCCTTACCGGGATTCGAAACCAGGACCTCTTGCTTCGTAGGCAGGGTCACTACCAACTAGGCTAAAGCGGTCGTCCGGAATTGGTTGTTTCTATTATAAAGATCCTGTCACTAGATTTGATTTACGATTAAGAGTCCGCTGTAAGCTCGGCCGAATTTCACCTTCCCATACAAACGGAGTTTCGTTCTCATTTTAAAACTACGTGTTGAACTGTAACGAAACTTTGCATATACAATGACATGAGGTATATCTAGAGGTATATAATAGGGTACTTGCATCTTTTTATTTTATTACGAAAATCAAAAGTATAATCCAGCATTAAAACAACTGTAGCACTAAAACTTTCTTATGATTTATTTTTCTGATGTTATGTGCATTTGAAATCTGCGCGCGCCGGCACCACCCGAAAACGCTCTAAGTATATTAAACGGGCTTATGCTATGACGTCACAACATATATTCTCGGCGCGTTTACTATGGAGTAAGTCATTAATAAGTTTCGTTTAAGTCTATACCTGTCATCATTTCTAATTCAATACTCTGTGTAACTGTTGTTATTTTATCGAAAAAATAATTTTTTTTTTCGTCATTTTAACGTGAGATAAAACGAATACACCCGTTTTTTTTCTTCTGTATGATATTTCTACGTATATCCGCATTGATTGAGTGCAATTTATACGAAATTGAAGTCCCATGCAAGTTCCCCATTTTGTCAGTTTGTAGACTTGAGCTATAAACAACTGATATATTTTTTAAATAAGCAGCTGTTGCAACATCTCACCTGAGGTCCGTGGGATTTTAAAACCGTTCCAAATAAAATCGCTTTGGCATGACAATATGTAAACATAATATGAGAATAATATATGTACAAAGTTTTGGTTAAGTTAAAGTAAGACATAGCCTACAAAGGGCTTTGGGCTCGGTGAAATGTAATTAAGCTCAAGCAATATAATCAAATAAGTTTTAGTACTAGAACGGTGGCAAACAACCACACGGCCCGCCTGGTGGGAAGATGACACCGTGGCTTGTAGAATTGCGACTCCAGAAGAAACAAGCGCGTTGCCGACCCTTTATTGAAATGAGGATTCGTTCTGTTGACGTCGAGACACATATATGTCTCACTCTCAACACCGCGCATCCTCGGGTGCTCTGGTGACCTAAGGTAACCATTAGGAACCGTAAACCCGGGTTACTTTGGCCCTGGGGGGTAACATTGCCCATCCTTAAAACTCTTATTATGTTAATGACTGTTGCCTTAACTATTTATAATACGTTAAAACAAACGTTGCTTTAGCGTGTGGTATTGTTTGCAAGAATATTGGATTAAAAAAAAAGTGTTTATTCACGGGTGGGCAATGTTGCCCCCCAGGGCCAAAGTAACCCGGGTTTACGGAACGCAACACAACAGCTGGTTTTAGTTCCAATGATCTGATTTCCCGGTGCAACACGGAGTAAATGAACCTAAACATTATGTTAATATAAATATGCTCCGGGAATCCGGGACTTTGCAGGACAATGATATTGAGTATATTACATGAAATAAGATCCAATTACATTTTAACAATTGATATAAAATTATTTAATAATCAAAATCAAACATTTATTCTGCAAATAGGCCACAAGGGCACTTAATAATGTCAATTTACAATAAAGAAATATATAATCTTACAACAACAATTATTTGGGAGTTGCAGTTTAACAGAACTAAATGTCACTAAATGAAAACAATATTATAAAAAAAATATATTAACAAGAAGTTATGATATCATTTCATATCCCAGAGATGTATAAGGTCTCTGAGCGTCCAGATACAATAAATAATTATTATTCCAATTATCTTAGAGATTTATACAGTCTCTAAAATAGCTCTGTTTAAAATTAATCTGCCAAATAGCCGAGGCGGCCTCATTACAAATATCATAATTCTCATTAGCATGGTTTTTAGGCAACATGCTGTGATTTTGGTTATGTCCAATTGTCCATATTAATATTCTTAATCGATATCCTGCCGTGTTGCACCGTAACATCCGATCACTGTTTATTATTACCCGACTGCCCCAGAAGGAGAGTTATGATTTTGTGTGGACAAGAAAATTCTATTTCACGGGCTACATTCCGAATGGCTTGATGCATTTTGGCTATAAATCTATAATATAAAAAAAATACATTTGGGTTTTACATTATATACAGGGTGGGCCCTATAACAGGAGCAAATATACAAAGGGACGCTTCCTTAGAGCATTTGCAGTAACCCCTTGTGTATCATACACTTTCTAAATTTTTGGTTACGGAGTTTGGTTGATCTAAAGTTACGACCTCCAAGTAATGTATCTTGGCACCACGAGATCATGTCACGGCAGTCAATGCAGATTTTGAGTTAACATCATGTAATCGGTCATAATAGTTTTTGCATTTTTGTGTTCAACCCTTTTCCAGGCCGGCAATTGAAAAATTAAAATCAAATGTCAGTCTTATTCATTGACATTAAGATACATGTTTGACAGTCTGTATGTGGTCAATATAACGCCTCAGCCTGGAAAAGGGTTCATAGATAGTTTTTTTTTTTTTTGTGTTTTTAAAATAAAAAGTTACTCCAGAAGAATAAAAAATACAAGTAAACTTATTTTAAAGAATTTATTTTTTCAAAAAAATATTTTTTTTTCGCCTTATACCACTTGGAAATAATTGTTCACAAGCTTAATAATCTACCGTTTAATTTTTTGCTCCAGTTACAGGGCCCACCCTGTATACCAGAGTACAGAGTACGTAATGGATATTCCATACGTTTTTTGACACTTTGCCTGCTCCGACTTGTCTGAAAACGGGTCAGTGTGATACCCTTAATTCGCATTCAATTTTAATTTGAATGTGTCCCGCGCATGCTCTTTCACACGCACCGAGCTAACGTGTCAGGAGAAGCGAGTAAAACTCATTGAAATTATATTGGAGTATGAAATCGTCGGACGACAAGCAAAAGTCACTACCAAAACTGCTCTTCAAAACCTCGTATCTCGGTGCGTAGTTGATATCGAGATACGACCTTTGATTTAAGTAGGTATTTGTTACTTGGGTCAATCAACTATTTCTTGTTGCTCGTTGCCATGGTTACGTCTCCTGGGTCACCCTTTAAAACTATTATTTTATGGGGTTTAAATCCACTAAACACGTGTTTTTGTCATATTGGTAAACCCATTCCATGGTGGGGCATCTCCTTAGCATGATAGGAGTCCAGTTTATAGTATTTTTTTCTAAGAAAGTCTGTTACTGTTGTCTCTTGGCTTACCGGGACAGAATAACAACAAGAAAAAGTGGATTGACCCACTTAGTGAGTTTTGCTTGTTACCCGACGATATGTTTCAGAATAAGTGTAAATACCCACTAGCACGGTTATCACATGATGGCGCGCGAGCTGTGTCGCGGCGAGATACGACTATCCATCTCTTTCTAATTAGAACACTCAGAAAGAAAGAAACTTTATTGCCATAACATTAACTAAAGAATACATTACAACACAAAAAATAACAAAATTACTGCGGTTTTCGCCTGCGCTCAGTGATTGTGCGTGACATTTTCGACACAAACATACAATGTTATTTTTTTAACAAACGGAAAATATGTCGAAAACGCTTCTTTTTAGGGTTCCGTAGCCAAATAACGGAACCCTTATAGATTCGTCATGTCTGTCTGTCTGTCTGTCTGTCCGTCCGTATGTCACAGTCACTTTTTTCCGAAACTATAAGAACTATACTGTTGAAACTTGGTAAGTAGATGTATTTCTGTGAACCGCATTATGATTTTCACACAAAAATTGAAAAAAACATAAAATTTTAGGGGTCCCCATATACAGAACTGAAACTCAAAATTTTTTTTTTTCATCAAACCCATACGTGTCACCCAAACCCATCTATGGATAGGTCTTCAAAAATGATATTAAGGTTTCTTATATAATTTTTTTCTAAACTGAATAGTTTGCGCGAGAGACACTTCCAAAGTGGTAAAATGTGTGCCCCTCCCCCCCTGTAACTTCTAAAATAAGAGAATGATAAAACTAAAAAAAATATGTGATGTACATTACCATGCAAACTTCCACCGAAAATTGGTTTGAACTAGATCTAGTAAGTAGTTTTTTTTTAATACGTCATAAATCGTAAATCGCAATTTATTTTACGGAACCCTTCATGTACGAGTCCGACTCGCACTTGGCCGCTTTTTTTGTATTACTCGTTACTCGAAAGAAAACACAAGACCTACTTAACCCACTGTCATTTTGGGACGAAATGACAGTGGGTTATTCAATATAGTCTATAGTCGCAGATAACTGTCGTCCCAGCAAGGTGTCAACAGAAATACGGATTTACAATATTTCACTACCCTCCAAAAGTCGATAAAAATATGGAGGGTCGTAAAAAACGTCATTCGTCGTCCGTGTAAAACAGTAATTTAAATATTTTAAGTACAAAGCGCGAGAGTTAAAAGTGTTATATAACAAACCTAAAAACTAAAACAATTATAATTTTGGAGTTCGGTTATTTAGTCCGTCGACAGCCCTATCCCACTCTTTGATTGTCTATTGCCAAAAATGACACCTAACGTCATCACTTAGGCAGTGGACCTTCTGTACCTTTAGGAAAAACTGTCTTTGGCAAAGGCCCCTGAGCAAAGACTACAATATACATACTGAGATAGACAGGCAACTCGACCAAATTGAGAAGGCATTTAATGCTTGCGTATACAGGCGCCATCTCTTCTGCGATACTTAAAACTTTTCTTTAAATGTACAAAACATACAAAAAGTGCGTCGGTCGCAGGGTTCTAACCACGGCTCATCGTTTCCAAATACCGCCGTCTGTACCCCTAGGCTACTGATGCCTTGTGACAATACGGCGAATTTTGAAATACCTTGACAGCCTAGCCTAGCAATCGCTAGAGTTTCAGAGAGTTCGCCACCTATCAAGTAGGTGACGCTATTTTCAATAAGAAACATGATTTGCATTAAGTTCTGAGTTCGCATAGCATGCCCCTGAGGCTGCCACTTCACTTATAACTAACTAACTACCTTTAGGAACTATTAGGTCCTTACCTATGAAATTGGCGGTGTGTATGGAGAATTTTATGAAAACTGTGATTTTCATACATTGAATTTTGCGGATTATTCAGCAATGTCAAATTCAAAGCAAACTAAATTTTGGTAGGAATATAGAAAACTTTTAAGCTACTTTACACATATCTTCATTCCTTAAAAATAGTTCGCATCATAAAACTATACGTAATTGAAACACTTTAACCGGCAGCACATGAAAAGGGCGGTTTTCAAGCTTTAATTTGAAACACTAAATAAAAAATTCAAACCTATTTTTTGTATTTAAAACCTTTGTTACATAGTCTTATAATGAAATTAAAAAATAATTTGGAAGTTGCAATAGAAATGAATAAATTACGTACAAAATAATATCTGTGAAAAAACCGCCAATTTCATAGGTAAGGACCTAATATTAAATTATTCTGTGCGGATCTTGCGATAACCGTGCAGGTGCAGGGGTATGCGAATAAGTGTTTCCATATAATTTGTCCTCCCTTACTTGATAGCTAAGTGTCAAATACATGGAAACACAGCTTCGCATGTCTGTGGTGGATACCCCCCTAATCCCAGAGACGAGTAAATAATATAAGAGAAGAATGTTCACTGGAGAAAGTTTGTAGCTGATCAGCTATAATGATGTAATTTTATAAATGTGGCAGTGAGTTCGTTTGTTTCATTTCTGTGATATTTTACCCCAATCAAATTAGTAGTTTATGTGAATGTACATAATGCCTAATTATACATACACTACTTTATCTATTCACATATCATAAGCCTCCATGATGCATTCAGGAGCCGCATATTATGACCGGCATCGCGGCGTTGTTTTCTGGCAGCTGTCATAGTATTTTCTTAATTCAGAGACAAACTAGAGTCGGATTCAACTTTCATATCGTTCGATATCTTACATACGACACATGTCGTGCGACATATGTCAAATTTGTATGCAAATTGACAATTCATTTCGAACTAAACGTCATCTCGACTGATATTAGAATAGAGGTCAAATCAAATTTCTTTGATTTCAGAGATGTTCGAAATATGAATGAAATAATATTATCGAATTTGATGTTATTATTTAGCAATAATAACATTTTCACAGATAAGAAATTTGTTCTAACAAATTTTTATGGTGGCCATTATTGTGAGGTTCTTGAACGCATCATGGAGGGTTTATGATATTTGGATAGATAAAATATGTTATGCTCCCCAGGAACCCCAAATTAAAATAATTGTACTCTCGAAATTATTGAGGTTTTTGTTTTCAAGTAGCTAGGTAAGTACTAATTCAATACAAGATTGGGTAGGTACTCAAAATTTTTTCACGTGCTCAGAAATAAGTATACCAAAACAGAAAGCGGGGTTGCCAGGAAGCATGACATATAAAAATACTTACTCATCCGCGATAAGTTTGTGATTGGCGATGACAGTTATTGCCAGTGGCAGGGGGCGGGACACATTGCACGTAGAACCGATGGCCGTTGGGGCGGAAAGGTTCTCGAATGGCGACCACGCCACGTACCGGCTTGCGCGGCGTGGGTAGGCGGACTGATGACCTGGTAAAGGTCGCGGGAGTCCGCTGGATGCGGGTGGCGCAGGACCGGTCACTTTGGCACTCTTTGGGGAGGCCTATGTCCTGCAGATCGAACACGTTACGCATTGTACGAACGTCGGTTAGGTCTAAATGTCACTTTTTATATGGAAAATTGACAGTTAAATTGTACCGACGCGCGTTCGGAACGTTACGTGATTACCCCTCAGCAGTGGAAGTATTTCGGCTGATATGATGATGATGATTATGATGAGTTTTAGTTTTCCGTTTCAGCTGGGTCAAAATGCTTTCGTATATGTAAGGTCAACCAATTTGATTCCTACGCCACCGTACCTAGAACCCTGTCATTTTAACTGCTACATAGCGACGCAATAATCCTAGTAGCCCGTATTGACATAGCATTTACAACGGCAAGGTTCTATGGTGGCCTAGGAATCAAATTGGTTGACTACCTACGGTTGTCCGGCTGTTCTCTACAGGTCGCATCTCTTAACCGATTCCCGTGAAATTTTGTGTGCATTTTCGATAATTGGGGGGAAGGGGGGGGGGGGGGGAATTACTGCAATTTTCTGCCGCCAGAGTACAGCACTAGCACAAACCTTAAACCAGTAGAGGAAGATAGGGACACACACACATGCACAATTGATTTTCGAATGAGTGACAAGGATGCATGCATAGACAATACCGCAAGTGGGAACGTGATATAATGTCAACTCTGCTAGTGCCGCCTCTACGCGGAGTTTTGCGTAATGTTCCCGAAGTATTATATAGATTTTATTGTCTACTGGCTTTTAGTTATTTTTAGGGTTCCGTACCTCAAAAGGAAAAAAACGGTACCCTTATAGGATCACTTTGTTGTCCGTCCGTCCGTCCGTCAAGACCCTTTTTCTCAGGAACGCGTATCAAGCTGAAATTTATATCAAATACTCAGGTCTACTGTCCCTTGGAGCTGTGAAAAAGTCAAACTTCTAAGCCAACGCAATCAAAAGATAAAGCCGTTTATGCCGTAAATTTTCGAAACTCGCAAGGGAATCAAAACCTACAAATGCGTCCTGTTAACTCAGAATCTTAAAATTTGTTACAAAGCACCGTCTTATAGCACAGATAAAGGAAAAATTGCAAAAACCGTAAATTTTTAGTTACGTGACTGAAAATTTAGGGTCCAGTATAAACCTGACACGCACTAAGTATGTGAATACATACTTAGTGAGTGTCAGTTTATAGTGGACTTGTTTCTATTGTACGGGATGTTCCGGAACCCTCGGTGCGCGAGTCCGACTCGCACTTGACCGGTTTTTTTTTAATAAAGGCAGTCTCTCGACGTCTACACGCGAGGGCTCACAGAGGTAAGTAAGTACCTACAGTCGACTAAATTAAGAAATGTATCCATACATACGCACACATACACTTATGGGGGAGATGTGTGCAAAATGATCCCCTTAAGGGAAAATCTTTACTGTGTTCAAGTTTGAAGACAAAAACATAAGATTTTGATGTTTATGAATAGTCAATTTTCTTACCTAAATAACTGCATACTTATTTCTCATGTTTTGTACGTAGTTTATTAATTTCGTTATGTTTTCTAAAAGTTTGGTAAATGATCATTTTATACATATGTATGTAATAAAACGATCCCTAGAGTTGGGTTAAAATGATTCCGGGGATCATTTTGTACTTAAGATTTGTAAAACACTACCCTGTTTGGCATTTTCTTTTCACTTCTTCTCAAAAATGCTTTTGGTGACAGCCAACAGGGAGTGCACCTGCACACAAGGGTTGACGGGAAGTTATTCAATATCGCGCTCCTCAAATCAATAAAATATCGTGAGGACTTCTTTGTCGACAGTCTCTTGTTTGCTGATGACGCAGCGTTTGTGGCCACCAATGCTCTCGAGCTCCAAAACATCATGGACAAATTTTCACGGGCTTGTTCTTTGTTTTCCATGTCCATAAATGCCAAAAAGACAGTAGTTTTAGTCCAGGGCAGTGCGGAAACACCAACTATACTGGTGGATGGCACAGCTCTGGAAGTTGTCGATAAGTTTTGCTACCTCGGGTCGACCGTGTCGAACAATCTCTCCCTTGATGCAGAGATCGATATTCGTATCGGCAAAGCGGCGACAATGTTCGGAAGGCTACGTACAGGAGTATGCAGGTGTAACAGACATCTTACTACCGCAAGAGCAAGTAATAAGATAATTGATTTGGACCATAGTTGGGTGACCTGGACTATAAGTAGTTGTGTGGTTTTACGGTACCTAAAAGCGTGTAAATAAACCTTTAATTTATGTATTAGGTACACTTCGCACTTTCCCCAAATAAATAAGACAAGACCAGTGCTCCTGGCCGCAGCACTCAGGCCCCTACAGTAATGAATAATTCCAAGTTTGCGAAGTTGCCGACTTTCGGATTTGTTGCAAAAATAAAATAATCTCATTTACAAAGTATCCCTGTGTCTTAACTAAAACCCCGGATAGGATCTCTGGCAATAGGAGCTACTACCGAAACTCACACGCGATAGATAGCTTCCTTTATTTTGTAAAATAATTATATTTAATCCAGCTGTATTATATTTAATCCAAACAAGAGCTACGACTTTTTAAAAATCCGTTTTCTGAGCTCACGTCGCCTTAAGGGACTCCACGCGCTTTTTGACTAGTTTTGATGAGTTTTGAGTTGATATTCCTCCGTCATTACAATAGATATACTTATGCCACAAACGTTAATCGGTTCTTCAATACTTTATCTACTTTTGCAAGGAGTTTTTTGGAAAAAAAAATATTTATATTTCTATGATTTATTCAAACATGGTCCAAAAAAGCTCTGTTTTCGATATTAGTATGTTGTTTATGCACTTTTATATATTAAATTTACATGTAACTGTCCCTTTTTGACGTTTCTAACAACTCAAGAGAGTTTTTATTTTTTACTAATTTTTACAAAAGTTACGTTCAAAACGGGGGGGGGGGGTTAGTGGGTACACCGTGGGTCTCATTAGCCCATACGGGAGTCCCACATAACCACTCGGGTCACCCCCTGCACCCGGATGGTATGCGTAACGCATTTTCCCCACATAAAAAAAAAAAAAAAAAGAAAAAAAAGTTTACCTATATCTCTCGCATCTTATTCTATGAATCGTATTCGTGACGACCGCTTTAGCCTATAGTTGGTATATACCTAGTGACCCTGCCTACGAAGCAAGAGGTCCTGGGTTCGAATCCCTGTAAGGGTATTTATTTGTGTGATGAGCACGAATATTTGTTCCTGAGTCATGGATGTTTTCTATGTATTTAGTATTTATTTATTTATATATATATAGGTTCGTATGTTTATCTTCATCTAGTACCCATAGTAAAAGCTTTGCTTAGTTTGGGACTCTAGGTCCATTTGTGTAAGATTGAAAATATTTTTTTTTACTTATTAATAAATTGAGAAATTAGTTAGTAGCGCTTCCGATTTGTAAATATTTGATTTAGGTAAGTAGGTACTTATCAGATTTCTATGCAAAAGTTACTTGTGCAAAAAAGAGAGCCAAGGGCGTCGCCAGCCGATGGCCTAGGGGAGGGCAAGTTCATATACATAAATGGAGGGGTTAAAAGTATGAATTGTACGTACATGAAGCTTCTCTTTCCCCCCCCCCCCCCCCCCGGCGATGCCCTTGAAGAGTGCAAAGTTTTTTTGCTTCGAGTACCTAGCAAGCGAAAGACTATAATTGAATGAACGTAGCGAGTGATTCAAAGGATGCTGCGATTCACATTCACATGAGGTACCTCAATTAAGCGTAGTTAAGCTTTATGTGGCGACGTCTATAGACGCCGTGCACGTTAACGGGTTTCGGGAACCCTTTAATGGTATCCTCGCGTCCGGGTAGTTGGTAATTAAATTGGTCAGTACCGACTGTTGTCTAGTTCGAATCCTGCAATTCAATTGCGTCCATCTTCTCAAAGTCTATTTGATTTGAAATGCTTCACACTTACGTATAAGTCATATCATGGCACTATCTTGTACTTACCTACCCAATGGTAGGTGGTAATGGTGGTCTACCTAGCTCAATAGCTAGTTAGATGACGGATACCTATATAAAACAGTCATAAGAACTCCTGTACATAACTACTTAGTGGCTCCGTCTCTCTCTTATTACAACAATTCGAAAGAGAGGTATAGAGCGCGAAAAATCGAGAGAGCTCGCGGGCCGTCCTGTGATAGCGGTGCTGTGAGCTGTAGAAATTGCGAGGCTGTAATTAAAAAAAAACCGGTCAAGTGCGAGTCAGACTCGCGCAACGAGGGTTCCGGATATCCCCGTACAATAGAAACAAGTCCACTATAAACTGACACTCACTAAGTATCAGTGGCGGCGTGTAAGAATTTTCACTGGACAACCCGGAGCCAATTAAAGGGCTGTTTTTTGATGATTTACGATTTTGGTAATATATATATAGCATGAAATTTTAGGGAAGCCGGTGGGAATCGGCTTGTATGGGCGCTCCGCCACTGCTAAGTATGTATTCACATAGTTAGTGCGTGTTAGTTTATACTGGACATTAAATTGTCAGTGATGTAACTAAAAATTTACCGTTTTTGCCATTTTTACTTTATCTGTGCTATAAGATCACGGGAAGTATAGGTACCCTGTAGGTTTTGATGCGGAAATTTGCGGCATAAACGGCTGTATCTTTAGATTGCGTTGGCTTAGAAGTTTGATTTTTTCACAGTTCCAAGGGATAGTAGACTTGAGTATTTAATATAAATCATTCAATTCAGCTTGACACCTCTACGCGTTCCTGAGAAAAAGGGTCTTGACAGACGGACGGACGGACAACAAAGTGATCCTATAAGGGTTCAGTTTTTTCCTTTCGAGGTATGGAACCCTAAAAAAACGAAATAGTAACTCTGCAAAAAAACTATAGGTATAATTAACGAACCTGCTCACAAAATTTCACGAGAATTAGGTTGAAAAATGCGACCTGCTGGGTGTAGAGGAGAACAGCGGGACAGACACCGGACAAACGATTTTCAACTGAAGCTGAGGCATAGAATTTCGCTCGCTCATTCGATTAATCCGTGTTTAAATTTCCTTGGTAGAATCGTCCCAATTGTATTGTGAAGAAATACTTTTCGCCGTCTGAAAAAGCTGGTATCTACTAGTGGCAAGTCCGTAAGCTGTAAAAAAAGCGAGCCTACCGGTTAATTTTTTTTTTTTTTTTAATTTAAAAAAGTGCTTTGACAAGAAATCTATATAAATAATTAACGAACCAGGCTCCGTAGCATGGAGGGTGCTTTATCACGCGACAAGTGACAAGATAAGAGCGTCGTCTCGTTCTGTCGAACGGTGTCAGCCAGGGACGGATGCTCTATATCTTGTCACTTATTGCGTGATAAGGCCCCATCCATGCTACGGGGCCAGGTCACAAAATTTCATGAGAATAGTCCAACGGACATCTGGACAGACACCGGACATACGAACGACTTTCGTTTCGGCCTAAGCATATAAATTTCGATTGCTTCGCTTCTTCGTTCGACAATGAAAAATTGGGTTGAAACAAAAAACCTTCCCAGTATTTCAATCGATCGATTTCAAACATATCTCAAATAAATCTAGCAATTCTGTTTGTTCTCCAAATAAAATAAGTAGGCACATACGTAGCAACGCCTACGGATACCGAGCAATTTCCGGGTAAGCCTTTCAGCCTTTTGATTTCAAATAAGCACAAAGGCGCATCGAGAACGCAATAAAATAGGCCACAATACAGCAAATACAATAAGATGTAATACTGAATACAACGCAAATACAATGGAGCGAGAGTTATTGAATCCGTTCCGCTTCTGCGGACTGTAGTTGTTTGCGCCGATGCCGGTGGTGTTATTCGCTCGACGACTTTAAATAAAACTTCGATAAAAGTTTGACTGTAATATAATTTACAATTATATAGGCTCTGATTGAAAGCAAGGAGAGTGTGGCCGTTTAGATAGTTACAGAAGCGGTGGTATATATGTTATGTCAAAGTAAGTGACCAGCGAGATTTTGAGTTGAATTAGGTAGGGATAAACCCACACATGTGTAGCACCATGATTGGCGCATTCAAAGCCCCCCTCATGCAAACCGTGCCTGACGGGCGCGTTTTGCTACTGCTAATGAAATAGATACCTATAATTAAGTTTATACACAAAAAAGAGTTGCGTTCGCAACAGTAGTTTTTAACCGACTTTAAAAAGGAGGTTCTCAATTCGTCGAAATATTTTTTATGCATGTTCCCCGATTACTCGAAGACGCCTGGACCAATTTGGAAAATTATTTTTTTGTTTGAATGGGTATCCTTCCCAGGTGATCTCATAGTCATCAGGTCAGGATCTGATGATGGGATCCTGGAGAAATCTAGGGAACTCTTCAAATTTATAGGCAAACTTGAAGCAATTTGGGTACTGATTTAATTCGGTTAAAATTTTGTTTTTAAAGTAATATTGTTACCCGTTATCATCCGTTATAGTACATACGCCATCATGTATATCTCAATATGCACCATAACTCCTTGAAAATATAATCGTGTTTGGAAAATTGGTGAGCTTTTAAGATTTCTCCGATATAGGTACCTGGCTCTATGTTAAAATG
The DNA here is from genome assembly GCA_963854355.1 of Epinotia brunnichana. NCBI lineage: Eukaryota > Metazoa > Arthropoda > Insecta > Lepidoptera > Tortricidae > Epinotia > Epinotia brunnichana. The sequence goes on from OY977956.1 coordinate 3,802,112, forward strand.
CACCTGAATCTAAACACCAATTTATCACTTGCACTAATATATTATGGTCTTTCGGATCGGATGTTATTTGTGAAACAATTCATCATTCAAATACATTAGGTACTAGCTTTTGCCCGCGACTTCGTCCGCGTGAACTTTAGTATTAACTTCCATTTCCTATTTGATCAACTTCCGTTAGGTAATAATTCCTATAATGGTATTCAATGTAACGTCTTAATGCAAAATATAATAATTTATCTGTGGGGCAAGAGTCACCTAAAGATGTTCTGCCGTTTTCAGGTGTCTGAGTAGGTAGGGTCATTTCGCCGGTTACGCGACCACCTTCGGTTAGCGACCACATGAAGAACATGGTTTTTTCAATTCAAGATAACATCAATAGGCTTGTTGCGTGGTGTTAAAATTGGTAACGTCGTGTTGCTAACTGGATAGTAAAACGTCAAATGATTGTAATAAAGTATAAATTACAAAATATAATTCAAATCATAAAAAGATATGAACCTTGAAAGTTTAGAAAAAAAAGTTTTTTTATTTATTGTCCAAGAGTAAATTTAAAGGTACCAATAGAATCCTTACGCTTTTATAGAAACAAATTTGTATGACAACTATGGACCTAAACGCAGTATTTCGCGACCGAAACAGCAATTTACTTAATTTTCCATGCAACGGTTAGTACAAATTGCACGGTGTGACGTCATACTTTAAAGCCAATCAGTATGAAACGTTTCGGCTGCTGTCAGCGAGGTCCATCTTTAACTCGATTTCTTGGGTATTTATGTCCTTTAAATGTAGTTGCTTCCATACAAACATTTGTTCATCTACAAAAACTCGTTCGAATGGCATCGTAAACAAGTTTAAGGTCACAAGCCCATTCTACAAAGCCTATTGAAACAGTCAGTCGTATGTCTTATTGTTTGTAGTTATGGAATAGGAATTTACAAAAAAAACGAGAAAACATGCTTTCAGTTCTCCAAGTCAGCTAAGTGGTCGCTAACCGGCACATGAAATTAGGTGGTCGCCAACCGGCGAAATGACCCTAACAATCATCCAAACTTACAAACGTTTGCAATTATATTATGAGTAGAAAGTGAAATTACTATATTATGGTTTTCAATACTTGTGTGAATATTGTTATTTTAAATAAGAGTCATGTATTACTATTGTTATAAACCATTCAAGTTGGTTCCATTTGTATCATTTTGAGTGATGTATTACGAAAGTGGCTACAACCTAACCACACTTACTGAATTTTTCTTTTTTCGAAATATTATGTTCTTAGTGGTAAAAACAATTGCTGCGAGCACGAAATCGGAGCCCCGGCAGAATGTAGAAGCCTAGAGCTACTTTCCTCCTTCCAAGTAGCCACCTTCTAACAATATAAAGCTAGGCGAAAGGCTTTTCTTTTTTACAGAGCCTTGAGCCCCGGCCGATGACCAAAGAGGAAGTAAGATCGATGCAATATCCTTCCATAAATCTCGCACGTAAGGAAACCCAGAGTTAGGAACCTTCTTAAAATTTCAAAAGACTGCATTACTTCTGCGGTAGCAAGGGATAAATTAAGGAACCACAGAACACCAGTGAGCTCTGGCAGAAGCCTGAAGGCCGAACTTCTTTGGAAGGCCAAAAAGACTCAGAAGCAGAACCTCTTCATCACCTCCATCCCAGTCATTTGATATGAGACCGAAGACGAACTTCAAGGTCCGCTTAAGATCCTGCTGTAACTTATTAAAAAACATACTCCACATCCAGTATAGTAAAATTTCACTTAAAGTCCTTCATTTTGGACGAATGTTTCTCAATTTCATTTTAATTGTAATATTATTTTTGCCTCCGTAGGTAAAATTGTTAATGAAACTTATTGTACCTACCTAGAAACTATTTTAACTTTTTAATCGACTTCAAAATAAGGCGGAGGTTCTCAAACAGGTTATAAGTTTTTTTAAATGTTTGTTACCTCAGAACTCCGTCATTTATGAACCGATTCGTACATATTTTTTTTCATTGTAAAGTGTATACTTCCAGATTGGCCTTATTGTTTTCAAAAAGCTAGAATTACCTGAATTTATTTCTGCAATTTTGCCACAGTGTCTCGTGCCTTGTAAACATGTTCTCGAGCTTTAAACGTTCTGTAATGCATTTGCCGAGAATTAAGAGTTTTGCCGCCAAAAAAAGTTACGTCAGAAAAAAACTCATACTTGCCCACGCTATAGTACTTGGAAGCTTTTAGGTATCGTTTTTCATTTGAAGAAATCTTTAACCATTGTACTTTTCACCACTTAGTAATTTCTGAATTAAATAAATGTTCATTCATGCATGCAACTCTATCTGTAATATGATTACTAATTTACATCGTAAAAAAATATTTGCGATTCCTGAAACGTCCAATTTTGTCAGCTGTCGCAAATTTTTTGTAGAACCTTCATGATTCACTGCGTTTTTGAAAATCTATCACTATCTATCACTAAAAAAATAAAAACTATTATTACTTAAATACAAAAACTGCATGCCGGTCGCTGGGTTTGAACTTGGGAACACCGAGTTCGTAGTCTATAGGCGAAACCACCGGACTACGTATCAGTTGTTAGAACATCATTATTAATCTGTAATCGCCTCACCACCCATTTTTCACCCCATATTTTTCACGTTTTATCCCTACATTTCACAAATGTTGAATGGGGTTATTTTTACTTTCCAGTCAAGTATATGCTTGCCAACTTTCAAGTCAGTTGAGGGGATGGATTCAAGGAGTGCCCATACAAAGATTTACCCCATTTTTTACCCCCTTTGAACCCTAATCTTTATGATTTGTATAGCCTATAGCCTGGCTGAAGATCCATTTAACGCTTTAGTAAAGTGATGCCGTTACATATAAATAAACAGACAGACAAACCGACAAACAGACAAAAATTCTAAAAACTGTTGAAGTGTGTTCTGGTATCGATTCTAAGACCCCTCAACTGATTTTTTTGCCAATATCTTCAATGTACAGACTTTCGACCCTCTACAGCTTTATTATATGTATATAGATAATTGGACAGTGTTATGGAATAGCGAACTAAGCGCTATCGCTTAAGATACCGCTTAGTTCGCTATTCCATAACACTGTCTAATTTATAATCACGTCTGTTTCCCGTAGACAGAGATCGTGGTTGTCCACTTCATAGTAAGTTCATTCTGACAAACCTCTCCTGCTCACCTAATCCAAAGTTAACATTCTTCTTACATGCAAGTCGGTTTAGGGTCATTTTGACCTGACCTGCCTTAAGAGCAATAGATGAGCAACTTTAGAAATCTCAAATTTTTGACGCAATGTTCCTGTCGCGCTTTTCTATGCGATAAGGACAACTGCAGCTTGAACTAAAATACCCACGCAAAAAAACTCAAAAATCGAGGTTTCGCTCTCGACTATTTCCTCCTCCAAAACGCAACCAATCATCATAAAATTTTGGAAACTGCAAGAGGAAGAAATAATCTATGCTGCTATTTGATTTTTTGGAATTTTGTTGTTATATTTGTATACTGCGCCTTTTTTTGCAGCCATTTCAATTAAGCCGTTTATGCGGTTTTTGAGGCGTTGTAAGTTTCTTTAAAATAAAAATATCCAAAAAAGCGAAACATAGTGGCATAGACATTGATCATATTGACCTTATTTGAAAATATCATTGCTCTAGGTTCAAAAACCAGGGAGGAAACAGTCGAGAGCGTTTGTATGGGAAGATCGCAGGTAGGCATTCCTCTTAAGACCTACTCTTCTCCTATTTTACCGATCTCTTGGTACCTACTCGCGTGCTACAATACAATACAAATACTCTTTTCCCCTTTTATCCTTTAAAACCATTAAGCAAAATCGCATTTTATCCACTAGTGGGCAAAGTAATTTGACCTTGGAGCGTATCTCATGTATCTCATGAACCGTAATAGTTAGACAGTTGAAATTTTCACAGATGATGTATTTCTGTGGCTGCTATAACAACAAATACTAAAAAAACAGAATAAAATAAATATTTAAGGGGGCTCCGATACAAAAAAACTTTCAGAATTGCTTGTTGCCTTCATCAGGCGTTGGGTTTCAAAATGTATGGGAAAACTAAAATCCGACTCGCACTATTTGTTAATTTTTTTTATACAATGGTGCAAATTTATTATTAAAATTAAATCCACACTCGCGGGTGAAATACAACTTTGCACCCTTGTATAACAATAGTACATTATGATACAAGTGTGCTAAGTTGGTCATTACACTCGAGTCGGTTTTTAAGCCTGAGCCGAAGGCGAAGGCTTAATGGAGACGAGAAGTGTAATGACCAATGCTCACGTGTTTCATACGACGTTTTTCAACACATTTGCGAGGAAAAAAAAAATGAAAATGGTAAAAGATATGTAATGAAAAGGCACTAGTGCGATAATGTAATGTAAAAGTCACGGCATGGGTAATATTCTGCATTATTTTGCTAATATTTAAAAAGATATGTAATGAAAAGGCACTAGTGCGATTATGTAATGTAAAAGGCACGGCATGGGTAATATTTTGCATTATCAGTGTAAATACGCTGTAATAAGACCTACTTTACGAGCAGGTGTGTTGAAAACTTCTCGTCTCCATTAAGCCTTCGCCTTCGGCTCAGGCTTAAAAACCGACTCGAGTGTAATGACCAATGCTCACGTGTTTCATACGACGTTTTTCAACACATTTGCGAGGAAAAAAAAAATGAAAATGTTAAAAGATATGTAATGAAAAGGCACTAGTGCGATAATGTAATGTAAAAGTCACGGCATGGGTAATATTCTGCATTATTTTGCTAATATTTAAAAAGATATGTAATGAAAAGGCACTAGTGCGATTATGTAATGTAAAAGGCACGGCATGGGTAATATTCTGCATTATCAGTGTAAATACGCTGTAATAAGACCTACTTTACGAGCAGGTGTGTTGAAAATAACTATTATTGCACACCTCAAAACATGAATGATGAAAAATAGAGGTTAACAACAGGCTACAATATTACTTTTAAAAACCGGCCAATTGCGTGTCGGACCACGCGCAGTCTATGGTTCCTTAGTTGCCTGTCAGTCTTAGTTGCATCAACACGCGCGAGCCAGCCAACTAAAGGGTGCGATTGAGTCGCCCGAATTTGTACGAATGTACCTCTTTTAACCCTTTATTTGGCAAATTAAAAACAAATCGTGAGGTCAAGCCTCGTTTGCACCCTGAAGAGCAAAAAAAAATGTGCATTAAAAATACAAAAAGCACATCAAAAAATGTGTATAAGTACTGTGTCATACATCATCAAATAAAGGGTTAAGTTGGTCGACTATTACTTGGTAACTAGTTATGGCAGGCGCGGCTCACTCGCGATTTGTGTTTATCGCTACAAGTACATGCCGGTCGCCCCTTCGAAGGGCTCTATTCAGTGGCTGCCACGTGTTGGTACAGGACGCTCGCACGGGTCGCAGCGCGTTGCATGCGATAGAACGGGATGGCCACATTTAGGCACGTTTGACGTACCTAAACAGGGAATTTGTTAACAGAGAACCTTCTGTACGTATTCTATACTATTACTTATTCTGTGGTTATGGCTACTTAGCCGTGATAGTTTTCCTTTTAAATTCATTATACTCGTATGTACTACTGCCATGGATTTTTCACATTCCCAGTACCTAACACCCTCAGAGCATAGAATACTAGAGAGAGGACAAGCCGCCGGCGGCCGTGTCGCAGCTGTATGCTCAATGGGCATACACTGCCATACTGTGCACGCGTGCTGATCGCAGAGAATATTACGTTTTTTCCCAAAATGCCTGATATGATGCGCGTTTATTGTCAAATAAGCGTGTAGGTATACAAGTGTGTGTGTTTTAGATGTCTGCGTGCTTTGTCTTGTCAATTACTTGGGCGTTGTGTGGGTTAATGTACTTGCGACAGGCGTACTCTATACAAATCGGCCGGCATGTCCGATCTCCTTATATTCATACATCTGTGCTACCACCCGTACCAATACCATTTTGCCGGCAGGGTCCCGGACACTTGACTTGAACAAAAATTAGGGCTTTAAAGCCCAATGTCGAACGGATGACTGAGTTGACAAATGGTTTGTAGATACCCACACCATGGGTGTGAGAAAAAAACCGGCCAAGTGCGAGTTGGACTCGCGCACGACGGGTTCCGTACCATTATCTATAAAAACGGCAAAAAAATCACGTTTGTTGTACGGGAGCCCCCCTTCAAAAAATATTTTATTTTGTTTTTAGTATTTGTTGTTATAGCGGCAACAGAAATACATAATCTGTGAAAATTTCAACTCTCTAGCTATCACGGTTCTTGAGATACAGCCTGGTGATGATTATCTATAAAAACGGCAAAAAAATCACGTTTTTTGTATGGGAGCCCTCTTAAAAAATTATTTATTTTGTTTTTAGTATTTGTTGTTATAGCGGCAGCAGAAATACATAATCTGTGAAAATTTCAACTCTCTAGCGGTTCTTGAGATACAGCCTGGTGATAGACAGACGGACGGACATGGCGAAACTATAAGGGTTCCTTGTAGACTATGGAACCCTAAAAATAAAGTCGAATAGTATGCTTCCTTGTTTGGAAGTAATTCAAAAACGAGAACCACTTCAGTACCCATTTTAACTTCCTTTCACGCGTCAGCTCGCGTTCCCTCCATGAATTAATTAGCATAGGCACCAAACAATTGGGTCAACCGCATTAACCGCTTTTGCATAATCGGTGAAAAGGCCCGGCATCCGTGCCTCACGTCCTATGAAAACCGTACGTAATGAAAATTTACGTGAAAGCAGGTAATCTAGGTAGCCGCACTCAGAGCGGAATGATACGAAAACATTATAATTTTATTGTGCTTAACGTAATTTCGTCTCCATATTTGAATATTTCATAACTACTCACTCATCCGATTTAAAAAAACTTTCACCGGTACCTAGAATTCACTTTCAAGATGGACAAACGGTATATTATATCCCGCGGTTTTGCCTGGTTTCTCGGTCATACGCGGAGGAGCCGCGCGGGCATTCAGTATTATTATTATTATATCTTTCCCGCTCACGGGACAATGATGTCCCGGACCTTTGGGAGGCGTGCGTGGGGCTAGGTACCTACAAAGTACCAACTGAGCCAACACGTAGAGGCCCTTTTGACAATTTAATGAAATGCAAGGAGTACACCGAGCGGATGCTGTCCCTGCCCGTGTCATGGGACGCACACAGAGACATCACCCGCTGGGGTGTATAGGGACTATTGCTGTTGATGGAATCTAAAGAAAATTTGGTTATTGGGTGAAAATGATGGACTAGTGGCTGGGCTATATTGGGTGAAACATCGGACGCCTGCCTAATAAACTGTCTCATTTTTTAACTCTGGCAGACGGTGACTCGCCAACTGCTAGATGGGCCCCTATTAATAGCGACATTAAAAAATGGCCTAAGGGCAACACCAGTCAGAGAGGCTGGGGGGGTAGAGAGGTGGCACTGGACTTTAAACATATAGCCAACTCGCCACTTAGGTGTCCACATCTACCCTCGAGCAACAGCTCTTGCGACTCCACTCTGGACAGCCAGTTAAGGCAAGCCAGAGGTGGGGAGCCTGTCCAACCAACCACCCGATCGGCTCAGCCTGACCACAGGACACCCCCAGGAGCACTCAGGTACGTAGGGTCGCTACTCCCTAACAGCCCGCCACAAGCTGCCTTACGTTGACTGATTGCGCCAGAAATCTGGTGGGCGATGGGGCCGTCACATCCCTACGCCATTTATTATATTATTATTATGGGACACAATCTTACACAAATCAACCTAGGCCCACGGTAAGCTCAGTAAGGCTTGTGTTGTAGGTACTAGGCGATGATATATATAATAGATAAATACATATAGATACTTATATACATATATAACATCCATAACTCAGGAACAAATATTCGTGGATTCGGAATAATTTCACATATTATTTCCCAAGAAAGAGGTAAAAAGGAAACATTTGGTTGTCTAGGTATAATTTATGCTATGCTAGCAATTGGCTTACTAGGATTTGTTGTTTGAGCTCATAGTAGAGTTTTAAGTTATAATTTACTTTAAAAGCAAAGTTTTAACCGACTTCAAATCAGTAGGTAGGTACCCAAATCGCTGTGCCTATACAATTTGAAGATTTCCATCAACTCCTCCAGGAGCTTATCAGATCCTCACCTGATGACCATAGGACCTGCGAAGGATACCCTTTCATACAATTCTTCGAGTAATCTGGGAACATAAGTACCTACATAAAAAATAAAAGATTCCGAAGGAAAATAAAAGAATGGATGAAAATGTTAGAAGTGGCTGATTATTTTTTTGGTGATAGGAATAACCTTCCTTAGCACCAGAAAAAAGTTGCAGACTTTTCAGCTGCGTCAATTATTTTTGAAAAATACCTATAAACAGTTTCCTCATTACGTTTTGGGTTTAGGACGGCGAATGAGACACTTTCCTTGATCCGTCTCATATTGCAAAAAAAACATTTTAAATATCTGACCCTGGTAATGAGAAATATAGCTGCTGCAGCTGTCTATATCATTACCAGTGTCAGTTTACCACGGATTTTTAAGATATTTTTTGTTATATGAGACGGATCATGCAAAACTTCTTATTCGCCGCGCCGCATCGATTTAGATTCGCCGTCCTAAACCCAAAACCTAAGTGAGGAAGCTGTATAATAAAATATATTTTTCAAAAATAATTGACGTATCTGAAAAGTCTGCAACTTTTTTCTGGCGCTAAGGAAGGTTATTCCTATCACCAAAAAAAGAATCAGGCACTTCTAAAATTTTCATCCATTCGCAAATAATATTCAATTTTAATATCCTCTGTGACAGTCGCACATAATACTCAAGAAGTCAAGAACGCCAGTGCGATCGTGTGTCATACCGGTAAAAGCATTGCCAGGTTAAGGGGACATAACTTATAGAGAGAGGGGGAGAGGGCACCTGTTGCGAGCTCCATAACTCGGTTAGACGCGGCACTCGGAGATACAGGGATAATGGCACTTAGTACGTAGTGAGTTTGCCGCAAATTGTAAGTGCATTGTGATTGTGGTAGGTACTAAATTCCTTCGTAACGTAAAATCTATCTCGTTTTAACCGTGTAAAAAAGTGGCGATGTACAGTCAGCATCATATAGATTAGTATCAGAGAGAGTAGACAAATATATCGTAGCATACATACTAATCATAAATCATAAATTTATTTCGTAAGTAAAAGTACAAATTGCTACTTACATTTTAATTTACAAATTTGTATGGTGAAAACCAAAAGTAAGTGTCAACTGACCCCCGTACTAGTTTGCACTGTGTCACGGTGGGTCAGGATTCACCGTCCTTATAAGTGTCACTTAGTTAAATCAGTAATTATGCTATCCTATAACATTCGTTCCGTAAGTATCGTTTTATAACTAAACTAAGTGGGTAGAAAATAAACGAATAGAATACAATCATTAAGCCCAACAAAAGAATACTCAGGCGCTCGGCCGGTTTAGGCGTAAACAAGTAGTATATGCAAAAACTTAACATAAGATAACATTTTTAACACGGGATAAAAATCTAATGTTTCCCTTCAAGTTTCTACATCTATATGTATCATTGAGTATGGTAAAGTGTATGCATGGATATATTTAATTGTTTATGTGTGTGTCTGTGTATGTAGTGTATATGTGTTGATGCGTAAGTGCGACTACGCGCGCGTGCATTGTGCGTGAGTCTCTGTGTGTGTGTGTGTGTATGTGTGTGACCGCGAGTGTGCGAGTGAATGTGCGTGTGTATATATGTTTGCGAGTGTAAGTATATAACTGTCATTAATTGCGTGCGGATTACACCAAGGTTTTTAGTAGTTGTTCAGTATCTTCGTATTTTAATTTCTGTAGATAAGCTTCCAATGACTTTTTACAAGCATGTAAATTAAGTGTTCGTATTTGAATATGTTTGCTTACTTTGTTATATAATGTGGGACCAAGAACATTTATAAATTTTTTTGCGAATTTGGTCCTATGAGGTGGAGTTGAATATACAAAATCTTTTCTTCTTCTAGACTCAGGATATATAGTCCGGGATGCGTTTATGTTCCCGGACTATCCTGAGTCTAGAAGAAGAAAAGATTTTGTATATTCAACTCCACCTCATAGGACCAAATTCGCAAAAAAAAATCATAAATGTTCTTGGTCCCACATTATATAACTGACACCCACATGCATACTGATGACCTGGTAAAGGTCGCGGGAGTCCGCTCGAGGCGGGTGGCGCAGGACCGGTCACTTTGGCACTCCTTGGGGGAGGCTTATGTCCAGCAGTGGACGTCTTACGGCTGATATGATGATGATACATACGTAGCAACATTTTGCCTTGAACACGGATTCTCGACTCATTTTTACAAGCTTAAATAAAAGCTTGTAAAAAAACTTAGCAATGTTCCTAATGGAACTATGTAAGGTGTTCTTCAAAATTTACAGACCAGTTTTCAGCTCCTTGTCAGTATCCGATTGAGCTGAAACTATAGTGGCTATGTGTGCAGTAGAATTCGCGAGTCTGTCTTTAAAAAGCCTTTGTCCCAAGGTTGAATCAATAGTAAAATTCTATATACATATCTGCGAACACGCTCACAAAATTTCACGGGAATCGGTTGGAAAATGCGACCTGTAGAGGAGAACAGATTGACAGCCAGACATCATCATCATCATATCAGCCGAAAGACGTCCACTGCTGTACATAGGGCTACCCCAAATAGTGCCAAAATGACCGGTCCTGCGCCACCCGCATCCAGCGGACTCCCGCGACCTTTACCAGGTCATCAGTCCACCTTGTGGGGGGCCTACCCACGCCGCGCCTTCCGGTACGTGGTCACCACTTGAAAACCTTTCCGCCCCAACGGCCATCGGTTCTACGTGCAATGTGCCCCGCCCACTGCCACTTAAGTTTAGCGATCCAGAGGGCTATATCGGTTACCTTGCCTCATTTCTGATGCGATCACGCAGAGAAACTCCCAACATAGCCATACCCTTATTTTATATGTATTAGGTTATAGTACTTACTAACTTTAGGCTAAGAAACTGTAACTAACTTTATCTATGATCCCAGTTGGTCGAAATAAATGTCTTGAATTGAATTGAATTGAATTGAATAGCCCTCTCCATTGCCCTTTGGGTGACTTTGAGCCTTCTTATGAGGCCTATTGTAAGCGACGACGTTTCAGTGCCATATAACATCAATGGCAACACACACTGGTCAAAGATTTTCGTCTTGAGACACTGCGGAATATTGGACGAAAAGATGTGCCGCAGCTTCCCGAACGCTGCACAGCCGGACATACGAACGCATTTTTGCCCAAGCTGAAACGGAGAACTTCGCTAACTCTCTCGTTCAATTAGGTAGGAACTTATGTAGGTTCGGTGATAAATAATGCTATATTTTGGTACCATCAAGCTGCGCCCTACTTCTCAAGCATCCCCTAGTATTCCAGCCTCCCTAAACTACGAGTATGTATCTTTGTGCGAATTGTAGGTACCTACTCTAACTTCTAAGTGTGTAGGGTAAAAGTAAAGTTTGCAGACAATATTCCCGACCAATACAACTCCCAAGTTCGCCGTATTACATAACTCGGTTTTCGTCTGAATCTCATAAAATCCGTAAACAGTCGTATATTGGGAAGCTGGTGAAGTGAAATCGAATTGGGAACTCGGAAGATTCCAGGTAAGTTTGTGAACGATCAGCAATCAATCAAGGAGTTTACCCTGTCAACCTTTTCTGTTATTGTTTACGGATTGTGTCTGTACTGTCGAGCTCCCCATAAGAACAAAGGAAAATTAAAATAGTTGCATGCTTGTGTTCAAGGGGTAATCACGTTACGTTTAGGACAATTTAACTGTCATTTTTAGGGTTCCGCACCTCGAAAGGATATTGAAGTAGTCAGCATCAAAAGTAGCTACGTAATCGAAGACGTCAAAAGTTCTTATTCCCTTTTAATAAAGACTTTTGACGTCTTCGTTTGCGTAGCTACTTTTGATGCTGGCTGTACCTACATAATATGCTGCGGACAAATATTGCATATCGATTGTCGCAGTTTTCAGCGATCCGGTTAGTAGCTGGCATTTATAAATATTTCTATTTGTTGAAACATTTTAATACAAACAGACAACAGAACCAATATCTTCATGCGTCCGGCAAACACTATATGACAATAATTTACTTTAAGAACAAAGTTTTAACCGACTTCAAATTCAGTTACTGCGCTTGCAGCGTGGCCATAAAATTTAAAGGGAACATATATAAAGAAAAAAAATATTCTGACGAATGCAAAACTTCTACGTTTTTGGAAAACTACCATTCAAACATCAGTGTTCAGTGTTGACTTCTAATCATGCAATGTGTACAATAATTATAATATAACGTAGGTCTCCTTAAGTGGCTTCATATTGGGTGATGCGCGCTTCAGTTGGAAACCTAATTTACCTATTAAATGCGTTATATCGTGTGTTAATTGCTTCGTAAGTGTGTACATTGTATATGAAATTGCACGAGCTAGCTGAAAGGCAATATGTAAGAGTTCATGGTCGCATTAAGGGTAATTTGGCATTATTAAGTGGGTTCATATAGGTAGGGCCTATATGAAAATATATTTTACATATAATTGTATATACTTAGATAATGTCAATAATAGGTAAGTGAATGGCAATGTAGGTACATGACTGATGTTTTCATATCATATGAAAGTATAAAAAGCTATCTTGGTGTAAGTTTCTTACGTTCCTGTCCATTTAACTAATACTCCCATTATGAACGTAAGAAACTTATATTGATAAACATTTTTATTGAAGCGCGATTCTAGCAGGCGAATTGGATCTTAATTTAGACAATAGCAAGACACTTTTGTGTGTATTTGTATTAAATTAACGAAAAACTCGTCCATACACTAGTGAAGTTACAAGAAATGAGATAATTTACTTTGAAAACAAAGTTTTAACCGACGAAAAATCAATCATCCCCTATTTTCGTACCCTTAGGGTTGGTTTTTTTTTCCAAATTTATATGGGACCAACTTCGGGTTATACCCTTTCCAATAAAAAAAGAATTATCAAAATCGAACTACTCTGTAAAAAGTTATGCGTGGTCATACATAAAAAAAAAATATACGCGTCGAATTGAGAACCTCCTCCGTTTTTATCGTCGGTTGAAAAGTAGACGGCTCTTTTATAAATATTAATTTAATTTTCATGCTCCTTCGGGAAAATGCTAGGAGGATGGAATGTCATGTTCAAAATGGAACGATACTGTTACGGAGATCCGTAGCAGAAATTAAATACGTTTAAGTTTCAATAATCAGTTTATCATGTAGAAAACAAAGTTACAGCAAAAAGTCCTCCCGCGATTTTCTATTACCATTTTTATTCCCCCCGAACTTCCCAGAACCGCCACATGGCGCTGATCGTCGCTAACCATCCGGCCGACTAAAGTACTTAGTTATTCAACAATCCATTCAGACGGTTTAATTGAATTACCAACCGAGTTTTAAATATTATTAAATTAATTAATAATTATTACTAACTGTTTGACACTGCTTAACTTAACTTGAAACTAAATAAATACCCTGATTGACTTATACAAAACAACCAGTCTGGAAAATAATTATATCCAACCAAAATCTGACTATTAAGCTACTTTTAAAATGAAGACCGAGTATTGATACTAACAATTACGTAAACAAATATTAAAATACAATAAAATAATTAATGTGAGTAATTAGGGTCCGAGTTCCGCTGTGTAAGCGCCGGTCGTTGTAACAATACTTCACATGTCAAAATTCGTAATAGACATACCCTCGTGCTTAATACACTTGAAAGACGTGACCCTTCTCCCACAGGCTCGACATTCCATGTATCAACACTCATTAAGTTACTACATCGCTCTGCAATCGCTCAATCAGTGCACAGTCCATTTAGGCAAGGTTGAAAAGGTCAGCCCAGAATGGGTCAAGGCCACATCCTTTAAATGCCAGCGAGTGTGCGGAGTCTGGGATGCTGCTGTTTATGTTTATGTTGAGTCTATAAACTTGTAATGAAAGAAAATATTTATTGTCAAAAATGTAAAGTTAGATACAATATAAATTAAAAAATATGTACACTAAAACTAAAACAAAATTAATGCTAAACTAATATATTCCCGAGTACCTGGCGCAAATGTGCCCAATATGCTGGCCCCGTTACCCGCTGCACCGCCAACGATATGTGCTGCACCAGATACGAGCCGGACCTGGGATCGCGACCTCTCTCCCGCAATCGTTGTCCTAATTTTTTAATGAAAGTTTTTGCCTCGGAGCACCAGGGGCCACTCGTCTCCACAGCAACCGGGACGAAGTCATACACTGGTTCCAAATTTGAGTACTTTGAATGCTTAAGTTTTGCTGCGCATTCGGCGGCCGCTCCAGCCTTACGTGCCGTGTGGTTGAGGTGCGATGTAGCAAACGTGCTTACACACGTTGCATCCCAAATCAGACTTCGACCCCTCGCCCATGGAACCAGTGTTAACCCATCCCATACGGAGATCGGACATGCCGGCCGATTTGTATTGAGTACGCCTGTCGCAAGTACATTAACCCACACAAAGCCCAAGTAATTGACAAGACAAAGCACGCACGCACACATCTAAAACACACACATTTGTATACCTACGCTCTTATTGGACAATACACGCGCATTATATCAGGCATTTTGGGAAGAAACGTAATATTATCTGCGATCAGCACGCGTGCACAGTGTGGCAGAGTATGGCCATTGAGCTAACAACTGCGACGAGGCTGCCGGCGGCTTGTCCTCTCTCTAGTATTCTATGCACTGAGGTCGAAACCAATGGCCTAGCCACTCAAGGTAAGGGGTCAGCTTGTCCTGTCGACCCTTAAATATTTAGGGAGAATTTGTGTTCATAGTATAAGGAACAAAGTAGAACCGCTACAAATATTAAAAATTAAGCACTTCCGTCACAACAAACATAGTTCAGAACCATCTCGACAGGCACTTTCAATTTAAAAACACAGGAACTCAAATCGCTTCTTCCGTTTTGGAGCTACGAATGCCACAGACAGATACGCATGATAAACTTATAGGTACAACCCTTTTTTGGTTAGGTTAAAAACGCCATCTTCAGGAGCACTAACGCCCGACTCAACATCAACCTTGCATGCAGAGTAAGTTTTCATGAATCGTTCCAAATGAGTATGAAACAGGACGCATCTTGCAGGTGCTGCCAGGAGACAGAGGAGACAGCAATGCACATTCTCTATACCACTCATGCTCAAAAGAAGTACCTACCTAGGGCGGCACATCGTGCACCCAGAATAGGTACAACATATCACTGCCCAAAGAATCTGGTATTTCCTGGAGGCAACGGGCCTTAACGGTGAACTCTAAAGCAGTGTTTTTCAACGTTTTTCATGGTGCGATCCCCCTAGAGTAAGAAAATATTGCGCGACCCCCCACTCTGCGCTGTTCTAAAATTATATTTTCGATTTTACAAATATGGAATCCCTACATGTTATATCTAACAAAATTCAAGCCGCCGCGACCCCCTTCAAGAAGCTCCACGACCCCCCTGGGGGTCGAACCCACAGGTTGAAAAACACTGCTCTAAAGAAAGGGTTGCCACAATCACTTGCTGGTCGAAGTTTTCATGAATGCTCGTTGATAACTTCGTTTTCCTCTTAAGATAACTTATTAGCAGGAATGTTATCAGCGATGTCCAAGCGAGAGGAAGGACTGGCAACGGTGGCGCCCTCGCCATGTTTGTTATTTGCCGCCATGTTTGTTATTGGTCGTTGACCTATAATACTCAGGACAAGCTACACGTGTTGCCAACTAAATTAAAAACTCTTAAAATGGCAACTACACCATAAACAACCTACTTAATTTGGGTGGGTTATGGTTTATTTCGCATTCGAAATGTGGGCATGGAGAAGGATGGAAGGTATTAGTTGGACAGAAAGAAGAACAAACGAAGAGGTTTTAAATCTGATAGGAGAAAGGAGATGTCTACTAAAAACTGTTGAAAACGGAAGGGGAAAAATGTTGGGGAACCTGATACGACATGACAATTACATAAAAACTATAATTGAAGGAAATATAGAAGGAAGGAGAGGCAGGGGAAGACCAAGACGTGCGTTTATGGACCAAGCTAAAGAGAAAGTTAATGCAAGGTCGTATCAAGAGCTCAAAACAGTTGCAGAGAAAAGAACAGAATGGCGATTACTCCACCGACAAGAGCCCGGCTCTTAAGTTTATGATGATGATGATGGTTTATTTGCCGCAACTTCATACTAAATCAGTTGAGGCAACTAAAAAAAACCGGCCAAGTGCGAGTCGGACACGATTTATGACGTATTAAAAAAAACTACTTACTAGATCTCGTTCAAACAAATTTTCGGAGGAAGTTTGCATGTACATCATATATTTTTTTAGTTTTATCATTCTCTTATTTTAGAAGTTACAGGGGGGAGGGGCACACATTTTAGCACTTAGGAAGTGTCTCTCGCGCAAACTATTCAGTTTAGAAAAATATCATGTTAAAACCCTCAATGTCTTTTTTGAAGACCTATCCATAGATTTACACGGTTTGATGAAAAAAAAATTTTGAGTTTCAGTTCTAAGTATGGGGAAACCCAATTTTTTTTTTTTTTATATTTTTGTGTGAAAATCTTAATGCGGTTTACAGAATACATCTACTTACCAAGTTTTAAGAGTGTAGTTATTGTAGTTTCGGAAAAAAGTGGCTGTGACATACGGACAGACAGACAGACATGACGAATCCATAAGGGTTCCGTTTTTGCCACTTGGCTACGGAACCCTAAAAATGGTCCAAATGGTCGACGTCCAGTCGGCCGACCAAGGTATGGCTGGATAGACGAAGTCCAGAAAGACCTTTGCCAGCTTCAAACTGCTGATCATGATTGGCGGAAAGCTACCCAGGACAGAGCACGGTGGCGTGTCTTAGTGGCGGAGGCCAAGATCCACTTCGGGTCGCTGAGCCAGCGTGGTAAGTAAGTAACTAAATAAGTTTCTGTCAAAAAATTAATTTTTGGTACAAGCTTTTATTGCCGACTGTACTTTTCTGCATACCATCATCAACTACTCATTGAGACAATTCTAACGAGCCCAAACTCGATGGGGTTGTGTCGTTTTATTGCGGAGTTCCTATGGCCACCTTCCAGCTCCAGAATCAGTTTAGCTCCAAGTCATCATAATATTGCATTGTCATGCGACATACATATGCTTGCAAAATTTCAGCTCAATTGGATAACGGGAAGTGACTGAAAAATGGATTGCAAATTTTGACGGACAACTTACATACTTACACACTTACATACTTGCATATTTACATACATACGAACAGTGCAAGTTAATATAAAGCTTGTAAAAAAAAGTGGAACTATGACGAATGATATTTCCCTTTCCGTAACACTTATTGAGATTTTTATGCTACCATCTCGCTCGAACGTGGTATTATTATTACTAAGCTATGGTCCTGAGTAGGTATTATAGGTCCATGTTTGCCGTAGACTGTCTATGAACCGAGAGTTCGAAGCTCCACAGCGGGAATTCTGAAACAAATCTTTTTCCAACCTTATTCAATTCATACGTACAGTCAGCATCAAAAGTAGCTACGCAAACGAAGACGTCAAGAGTCTTTATTAAAAGGGAATAAGAGCTTTTGACGTCTTCGATTGCGTAGTTACTTTTGATGCTGACTGTACAACGTGCCCGCTCCTTTGTACATTCGAGTCGAATAAAAGTACTTCGCGGAAACCCAATAATTGTATTTCCTAGTTCGGAGTTTGGAGTTTTAAAAGGATGCAGTGAATGCAGTTCGGAATGTTATTTGTGTATTCAACTCACGTTCAACTGGACTAGGGAAAATTGGTGTCAATAATTTATAACAGAAAGCACTTCACTACATTAGATGCTTTTCGGGAGCAAAATGTACAAGAAATAAGACTAATATTAGGTATCATCATCATCATTATATCAGCCGAAAGACGTCCACTGCTGGACATAGGACTCCCCCAAAGAGTGCCACAAAGAGTATTAGGTATGTTACGGATTAAACGTTACCAATTTCTTGAGAATAGAGTGTGAAATAGAGAAACCTAATTTTCCCAGACCGAGTTTTGCCCCCGTAAACCCTTCTTATCGAGAACGTGGTTGCAGAAATAATAAATATTTAGGTATATGGTTAAATAAATAAATATTAGGGGACAATAAGCCCTTTAGTAATAAGCTCAATAAGGCTTGTGTTATGGGTACTAGACGACGATCATCATCCTCCTAGCGTTATTATTCCCGGTTGTGCCCCTAAAGGAGCCCGGGGTCCGCTTTGACACCTAATCCCAAGATTTGGCATAGGGTACTAGACGACGATATATTATATATAAAAGATATAAATACTTAAAATACATAGATAACATCCAAGATTCAGAAACAAATATTCATGCTCATCACACTAATACTTGCCCTTACCGGGATTCGAACCCAGGACCTTCAGCTTCGTCAAATATTGGTAGTTTATTAGTAGATATAGGATATTTAAAAACTGTTGTACTTATATGTCACCGTTAGATTGTGAAAACCGTCAGTTTATAATCTTACCCGTTATATTGTAAACTGACAGAATATTGTGAACTGCCAAAATAATTCATAATTTTACGCATTCATTTTCGTTAGTTTATAAACTAACAATGTCATATCGTCAAATTGTGAACTGAATCAAATTTGCCTGATTTGGAACGCAACCTGTGCGCTGTTTGGTTGAGCGAATTATTCCACTTGCATCAGTTTCCACTTACGTCAGAACATGATTGTTTTTTTTTGTTATTCAGACGTTTTATTCCGTTTACTACGGCTTCCAACAGTGTCGACGGAGCCCCGCTGCGCGGAGCTCCTATTTCTGGGCGCTTTGCCCTTCGGGCAACTGAAGATACCTAACTAACCTAACCTACCTAGTCTTTGTGTACGTTCCGTAGCAAGGCGATTTGATCTCAGTTCACAATTTGACGATTCGACATTGATAGTTTATAAACTAACGAAATATAATGCGTTAAATTGTGAACGGTTTTGACAGTTCACAATTTTTCGTCAGTTTATAATATCGCGAGTTAGATTATAAACTAACGGTATCCACAATCTAACGGTGACATATACACTCATACCTACTTGTTGTTACTATCACAATTAAGAATCTAGTGATAGGTATCTAGTTATATCTAGTGATATATTGTACCTAAGGGAAAAAGTTGAGTTGTCCTGACATGTGTTCGAAAACTGAAAAGTTACGTGATCGCACCTCAGAAATACAGAGCAGACCGTGCTAATAGTTATTTGTTAAACAAGGGGGGAAAGTTGTATTTTACCTGCGAGTGTTCATTTGAAACACGAGCTAGCGAAATGATTCCATGATTGACCACGAGCGAAGCGAGTGGTTCAAAAATAGAATCCTGAGCGTGGCGAGTGTTTCAACACACGAGACGTAAAATAACTTTTCACCCGTGTATAACACAGGTGTATTCTACGTCTACTTTCCTCACATGTGGATAAAAAGCGATTTTCTCAATATATATCAAACATACAAAAAGGCCTTTCCGAGCAAGTGAGGTGAAAAGAAATATACAAGGTTTTTCTCTTCTGCGTCATTCTAGTAAAATCTATTCTTGTTTCGCGGCAATTTTCATTACTTTGCGTAGACCTAGATTGTATTAAGGCAATATTAGCTTTTGTTATATCTATTGTATATTTTATATCAGGAAAGATCAAGCAAAAATGAATTTCATAAAACTCATTGTTTGAATAGCTGGTGTTATCATATTCATGCCGTTTTCGGGTTCCGCCTAGGTCGTTAACCTGAGAATAAGGCATAGTTTAGACGTACGGTCAGCTTTAATAGTAGTTTATGTGACTGTACATAATGAAGGGAATTAAATACGAGTGTGGGTTTATGAAACGAGCTGAAGGCGAGTTTCATAATAACATCACACGAGTGTTTTAATGCCTAATTATGTACAGTTACATACACTACTTTATCTATCCACATATCATAAGCCTCCATGATGCATTCAGGAGCCGCATATTATGTCCGGCATCGCGGCGTTGTTTTCTGACAGCTTTCATAGTTTTTTTTAAATTCAGAGACAACCTAGAGTCGGGTCCAACTATCATATCGTTCGATATCTTACTTACGTGCGACAATTGTCAAATTTGTATGCAAATTGACAATTCATTTCGAACTAAACGTCATCTCGACTGATATTAGAATAGAGGTTAAATCAAATTTCTTTGTTTTTCAGAGCTGTTCGAAATTTGAATGAAATAATACTATCGAAATCGATGTTATTATTTAGCAATAATAACATTTTCACAGATAAGAAATTTGTTCTAACAAAACAGGCTGTTTTTATGGTGGTCACAATGTGCGGTTCTTGAACGCATCATGGAGGGTTTATGATATTTGGATAGATAAAAATGTATTAGGTGCTCAACCTTATATATACCCACGTATACTGGAATTTTAACGAAGAGACTGCATGAGAATTCTACGTTCTACTTATCTTATTTATCCTGTCATTTATGACACTTGTGTGTGAGAAATGTACACGCTTATAACTCTGATGCAGACGTAAATGTCATAGAACATTCTTACATAAATCATCCCAGTCTGAAGTAACTTCTGGACTATCATTAAAGTTTAGACGTCGTAAATACGAATAAAGAAAACTGCATAGGTATTAAAATGTAAAACACTTCTGACACAACACATACAGCTAAGATCCATCTCCAGAGAGTGCAGCACGTTTGCGTTTACAGCACGAACACCGCTGCGTTGTAAAGTATGAATCCCCATACGACATGTCACACCGAATGCGTCTGCGCATACATGCTGCACACGCATTCGGTGTGGCTCGGCCTTACAACGGAACTCAAATCGGTTCATTCGTAAGTAGGTACACATCTTAACACATGCACTATCAAGAATCGCGACGCGTTACGCTCATAGCCAATCTCGTTGTTTTCCCTGTATGTAGCGGCAAGCGACTAAGGCGTAAGCGCCCGCTAGGCTGGTCACTGGCAGTTAAAGTGTTAAACTTATAACGCTCACTCCTTTGCTTTATTAGTGACGCAAGTTCAAGAAGAGTGGCAAATGCAGTTCAAGAAAAATAAGTCTCTTTCAAAAATTACTTTTTTGATACAATCTTTTATCGCCAACTGTACTTTTCTGTATACCGTCATCAACTACCAATTGAGACGACAGGTTAAGTAAGCTTCTGTCTCCATCTTCAGATCAGCTCGATGGTACCATAATATTGAATTGTGATCCAAACTGTAGATAACTTTACCCTAAATTTCAGCTCAATCGGTTGAAGATATCTGCTTCAAAATGGAAATGCAAGATTCCACCGGAACAAACATAGTTACATACATACTAAATACATAGTTAGTTAGGTACATATGTACGATGCAAGTTAATAGAAAGCTTGTCAAATCGTTAAGATCCCTGGGCGTAATATAGATTATTGTACCTCTATGCCTGCGCGTAATGAAACCCTTTACAACCAAGTACGACGAAAACGAATTTTGTGTCAAAAAAAAATTTAATAAGAACTAGCTCGGTAGCCCACAAATAATTGATGTCATTAAGAAAGTGTGTTAGTCGCCCGCCCGTAGTTTCCAACTGATTCAGTTAACTTCCGTAGGTAGACGTAGCACAAACCTAATTAGCAGCACAGCGCGGTATCGGTAGTTTGAATTTATATTTTCTCGGTTTATTTCGAAAATCGTTCAAAGTCAAAGTGATTTATTATTCAATTTAGGCATATTACATGCATGGTATAATTTCAAAACAGTATACTTACAATATATAATTTCAGTAACAGAGTATTATAGAATTACATTGCTACAGTAGAAAGCTTATTTAATTATTTTGCGATCAATAGATTTCTAGCGCAGGACATTTGGGAATACCATTTTTCCGGTTATTTTCGTGACGAAATATGCCCAAATGGATATGTAACATTCCGTTTCTGAACGAGGGGTAATATAAGTTTAACATGTGTTTCTGTGTGTCTGTCGGTAGCATCGTAGATCCCAAACGGAAGAACCAATTTTTATCCATTTTGTACTGGATGGACAGACATGCAAGACACATGTTATGTATCGTTTTGGATTACCTATTCATAACACATATAAGTTTATATACTAATGTTTGTGTGTTAGCAGTGCGCAGCGTTAAATCGTGTTTTTATCTTAGAAATTAATACTCAAGGTGGAAGGTTCTTGTAACACCAACGCAGTAGTGCCTTTCTTTTTTTTTCTTCTTGTGCCATATCCTCAGCGGATGTCAGCGACCATCTTTCAGAACTTGTTTCTATCTTGTGCCAGTCTGCAAAGACTGGCAGTGTCATTAATGTTAGACAGCTTTTAATGTTATCTAACCAGGTTAGCTTAGGTACTCCTTCCTCTGCTTCCCTTCCAAGATGTTACGGATTATACTATATTTGTAGTGTCTATAGATATGGCCAAAATATGACGTTTTCCTTCTCTTGACCGTGCTCGTTATGAGCACGGTCAAGAGACGGACATGAAAATATAATACTTTTTCCGAAATGAGAAGATACATGATTTGGATGACTTCAATTGAACGGGCGAGCGTAGCGAACGAACTTTCGTATGTCCAACTGCTGCTTAGCTTTTCATAATTTTTTACCGTATCGGTATTAAATTTAAGTGGATTATTAATGAATATTTAGTCAAATTACCCAACCTATTTTTTGGTGTAAAAATATGGCTGAGGGTCGAGACAGTAGGATAACGCGCAAGAAGAGTGACTCACACTTGTTGTCAAGTAAAAAAACCTCATTCCACTACTAAGTAAAACCTGGATTCCATCTGTTTTTTTTCGCGAAAACCCGGATCAGATCAGTAGATCCCGTAATCAACACTCTTTCAGGCTAAAACCCGGGAGTTTTAGCGTGAAAGACTGTTTATTACGGGAGTGTTTTTCGGGAGTCTACGGATTTCCCTATCCTACGCCGACATATATATTATTATTTATTAGACATAGGTCATAAAGACGTTTGTCAGAGCAAAACTTTTCTCAATTTATTTATGCGGCTGTTACGCAATGAAATAATTGCGGGTCACCTCTGTACTCTGTGGTCTAGCCTAGTCTACCTGTGAAAAGGTGCCGCGTTCTTTAGCTTAATTGCTTTATGACTAAGTACCTATGTTACGTAACTTTAATAGTTGTCGGTTCCATGGACGTTCACTAGGTAAATCATTAACTTGCTGCTAATGATTTTATTAATTGAAAAGGAAGGATTATTCAATAATTGATATGTTTAATAACTCACGAAAGATAACGTAACTTGGAGTTGTAAAATAATTTGATGCACGAAGTACCTCCTATAGACTCTATATCATTATACTATATTTGTAGTGTCTATAGATATGGCCAAAATATGACGTTTTCCTTCTCTTGACCGTGCTCGTTATGAGCACGGTCAAGAGACGGACATGAAAATATAATACTTTTTCCGAAATGAGAAGATACATGATTTGGATGACTTCAATTGAACGGGCGAGCGTAGCGAACGAACTTTCGTATGTCCAACTGTGTAGCTGTTCTCCTCTCCTGGTTGCATTTTTCAACCGATTCTCTTGAAATTTTGTGAGCAGGTTCGATATTTTTAAAGAATTATTTTGTCGATTCAGTTTTTTTTTAATATTTTTTTTTAAACGGAACCCTTATAGATTTGTCATGTCTGTCTGTCCGTCCGTAAGTCACAGTCACTTTTTTCGGAAACTATAAGAACTATACTGTTGAAACTTGGTAATTAGATGTATTCTGTGAACCGCATTATGATTAACATACAAAAATAGAAAAAAAACTATACATTTTGGGGATTCCCATACTTAAAACTAAAACTCAAAAAAAATTTTTTTTCATCAAACCCATACGTATCGGGGGGGGGGGGGGGGGGGTAACGTAGGGGGTATCTATGGATAGGTCTTCAAAAATTATAATATAATTTTTTTCTAAACTGAATAGTTTGCGTGAGAGACACTTCCAAAGTGGTAAAATTACCCCCCCCCCCCCTCCCCTGTAACTTTTAAAATAAGATAATGATAAAACTAAAAAAAATATATGATGTACATTACCATGCAAACTTCCAACGAGATCTAGCAAGTAGTTTTTTTTTTAATTCGTCATAAATCGTAAACTGCAATTTATTTTACGGAACCCTTCATATGCGAGTCCGACTCGCACTTGGCCGCTTTTTTTTTATCGTATGGCATACACTTTTTATTACCACCCAGGGGACACGTGCAGGGTTGTGGTGCCCCCCTTTGTCAAGTGAGTGGGCAACTCGACTGTTAGAGGTGCTTAAGCCGCCCGAAGGCCTCTAACTCGGCTTAACGACTACGGTCATAGGCAGCAGCCGGGATCAACTGCTTAGCGTGCCTTCCAAAGCACGGAGAGCCAGCAGTGAGGTAGTGAGTAGTGTTACCACATTATTTTTTACAGAGTTAGCGTGGACGCACTCTTTACACCCTCCTTGATTGAATTCGGTTAAAAATTAAGCTACTAAGCCACCAATGTTGTATGAAAGTCCGTTCAAGTTTACAGTGGGACCTCCACCTTACGGTATGATTTGTAAAAGGCGTCATTAATCTTCCTTTTGTGAGTAAATTCACCTGCCCAGCACAATAGTGTAGAAATGCGCACCAGCCCCGCCAAGCTAAAAGGGGAATAACCTGTAAAGAGTGTTCTGTTTAAGTACAGTCTGCATCAAAAGTAGCTACGCAAACGAAGACGTCAAAAGTCTTTATCAAAAGGGAATAAGAACTTTGGACGCCTTCGATTGCGTAGTTACTTTTGATGCAGACTGTACCTACCTACTGGCTGTAGCGTTAGTATTATTGTATAGGCTATCTGCCAATTTAATTTTCGGAACTTAGTTTTTGATAGGTACTTGATAATAGTTATTTGTTGTACAAGGGTGCATAGTTATATTTTAACCGCGAGTGTTGCAACATACGAGACGTAAAATAACGGCACCTGTGTGTAACACAAATCTTTTCACCTCACTAAAGCGAGGAAAATACTACATAAGAAAAAAATACAGATGGGCGAAAATTGTCCTGTCTGGACATGTTAACTAGTAACACGTTTGGATTTCAAATATTCTTTGCACTCTCTTTTACAGACATATTTATCTATATATATACTCGTATATATACGAGCTCACATTCACACAGTCATTCATTCACACCCACCCACACAGTTCACTTTTACACACACATTCTCACTCACACACAAACACACACACACTCATATACATACGCACAGCAAATAAAGTGCTTAGGTTTTCGTTTTTTTTTTAGCATACTTACCTAAAATAATTTAAAAATAATTGTTAACGTAACTTAGGTTAACAGACTTAACTTATCTACTTCTCTTGATAACTTTGTATACCTACTATTGGTTATACCTCTGAACTTTATGCTGGATGAGCAGGATCTTCTGCCATCAGTAACTATTGCTATATACTTACTAGAAGTGGGAACCTTTCTTAATTGTATAAACACTGTTTGTGACCAATAAACAATTTTTCATTTAATTTTTTATTTCATTTCATATTACTATAAATTTTGTTTCCTTAAGAGTCTCGCAATATACGTTTTTTTGTGGCATAAACGACCGTAGGTATTTCTTTTTACGTTAACTTAGAAGTTTGATTTTTTCACAGCTCCAAGGGACTGTAGACCTCAGTATATGGTTTTTATTTACACGCGCTCCCGAGATAAAGGGTCTTTACAGACAGACAGACGGACAATAAATTGATCCTATAGGAGTACCGTTTTTCCTACCGTACTAAAAGCAATAAAAGCGGCCAAGTGCGAGTCGGACTCGCACATAAAGGGTTCCGTGAAATAAATTGCGGTTTACGATTTATGACGTATTAAAAAAAACTACTTATTAGATCTCGTTTCTAACCAATTTTCGGTGGAAGTTTACATGGTAATTAATGTACATCATATATTTTTTTTAGTTTTATCATTCTCTTATTTTAGAAGTTACAGGGGGGGGACACACATTTTACCACTTTGGAAGTGTCTCTCGCGCAAACTATTCAGTTTAGATAAAAATGATGTTAGAAACCTCAATATCATTTTTGAAGACCTATCCATAAATACCCCACACGCATGGGTTTGATGAAAACAATTTTTTTGAGTTTCAGTTCTGAGTATGGGGACCCCTAAAACTTAATGTTTTTTTTTTCGATTTTTGTGTGAAAATCTTAATGCTGTTCACAGAATACATCTTCTTACCAAGTTTCAACAGTATAGCTCTTATAGTTTCGGAAAAAAGTGGCTGTGACATACGGACGGACAGACAGACAGACGGACGGACATGACGAATCTATAAGGGTTCCGTTTTTTGCCATTTGGCTACGGAACCCTAAAAAAAGACAGGCTCACAAGTTCTATAGCTCACAGCCATGATGAGGATATTTTAAATTAGTTCTATGTTTGGGACGCGGGAGAAATTCATTTGCCTAGAAAATATCAACGTGTTTATTGCAAGCTTGAAATACTTTGATAGTTAGCCATAATGGCAAAGTAACGTGCCCTGAGTTTTCTATGAAAATATGGTATTTGTAGTAAGCAGTAGTACATAGTAGCTACGGAACTCTTCAGTGGGCATTTGGCCGGGTTTTTAATGTTTCATCACACTTGCTCGTAAAGGGTTTATAGGAGCAGCTATATCAACTGAAAGCGCAATCCTATGTCTTAAGCAGACCGTCCATTATTATACGTCACGTGAAACGCCTGTATTTGCCTGTTTTTTGGATTTGTCAAAAGCGTTTGACATGGTGGCGTACGACTTGTTGTGGGCGAAAATACACAAGGACACAACGGTACCCCGTGACGTCATATCACTGCTTAGGCATTGGTATGATAACCAAAAAAACACTGTCAAGTGGGCAGGCGCCGTATCTGACGAGTATGTGATGCAATGCGGGGTCAGACAGGGTGGTTTGAGCTCCCCCACATTGTTTAATGTATATATGAACGGCCTCATCGAGGAGCTCAGCAGTGCCTGTGTCGGATGTCACATAGAAGACGTGTGTGTCAATAACTTAAGCTATGCTGATGACATGGTGCTGCTGAGCCCCTCGATGGGGGGCTTAATAAAAATGATAGGAATCTGTGAAGAGTATGCTGTGGCCCATGGGCTCAGGTACAATGCGTCGAAAAGCGAGCTCTTGCAATTTAAAGCGGGTAATAAAAGTTATCGAATGCAGCCGGTCATGCTTTGTGGGACTCCGTTAAAAAGAGTGGACAAATTTAAGTACCTGGGCCACTGGGTCACTGACTCACTGTCGGACGTCAAGGACATCGAGCGGGAGCGCCGGGCGCTGTGTGTCCGCTGTAATATGTTATCCCGCAGGTTTGCACGTTCTAGTACAGAAGTAAAGTTGACACTATTTAATAGTAGATTATACACCAAGGGGATAAAGCACTGTTTTATGTCACGGGAGCGAATTGAATCCCGAACGTAACGAAGGACTCATAATTTAACTTCTGAGCGTAGCGAGGGAGTTATAAGTTAATTCCTGAGCGAAGCGAGGGAATTAAGACTGAGTCCTGAGTGCAGTGAGGGGTTCAACCGCCCAAGACTAAAACAGTCTTATCCCCGAGGTGTATACTCTACTTTTCACACCTTATGCGAGACAAAAAAACAGGCTCAGTAGATAAATAATGTTTATTTAGCAAATTAAAAGTACATAGTAACATTAGACACATAGTAGCTTTCCATTTGTCAAAATCGTTGTAGGCTTTTAGGTATTTTTCCTTTGACTTCTCTGGCAGCAGATTGTTGACAATGCCTATGGCATCTAATTTGATAAACTCAGGAGTCAAAACACTTTCATCACTCGACATTTTCAATATTATTTTTGAAATTAAATCTTCTATAGGCACCTACAAGAACTCGATTTGTTCGTCACCCGTGAAGAAATGAAGGCGCACGGCGTTCCAAATTCGAAAGCACAAGCCGTGGTCCTAGATTCGAAATTCGAATTTCGACCACCGCGCTCCTCCGGACCGGGGTTCACACGGAGGCAAACTTCATTTACTTTGTCAAATCAAGTAGGCCATGGCCTAGGACAAATTGTGTTTAGCAAAATTAAACTTTATGCATATAGTAATAAGAATTATGAAAAGTGAAATCATATTATTAACCAGCGGGTTACAATGAAATTCAGTACAACATTATAACCCGGCTAATACCAAGGGATTTAATGTCTTGCTTTCGGTAGGGTTTACATGACCTATAATTCGGCATTGTCGAGCATGTGGTTTGAAAAGCTTTTTGTCAAACTTTCTATACGTGCGGCCTGTGGGCTAACTTTACGCAGCGGGCGTACGGTGCCCTGCGCGTCCAGTATAATGATGCTTTTAGGATGCTGTTTGGGTTGCCGCGGTAGTGTAGCGCCTCAGCGATGTTTGCCGAGGCGCAAACAGACTGCTTTTTTGCCATCATGAGGAAGCGATGCGCGTCACTCCTCACCCGCAGCCGTGGCAGCACTAACAGTATCCCAAGTACGTTGGCTCAGCGGTGGGACTCGCCTCTGGTAGACAGGTACGTGCAACTACACGCACCTGTGGCCGTACAGCCGCGAAAGTTTTAATGTAAATGTTGTGTAATGTTTTGTCTTGTCTCATTAATTGTAGTACTAACAATAGATATATAAGTTATTGTATTACCTAACCCTATGGACTAATAGTCTGAAATAAATAAATATAATAATAATAATATACCCGATATACCTCCCGCGGGAGTTATGGATTTATAACTCCCTAGGGAGTTATGAGTTTGTGTGTGATCTGATTGGTAAAAAACAAATCAAACAAATTGGTTGGCAAATCTAGTTGGCCGCGCGTCACAAGAATTCTTCTCTGTGATTGGTTGAAAAAAATCTAGCAGGCCATGCGGCGCCACGCCCCCTCGCCCTCCTCAAATCTGTAAGTGAACTTGTAAATTTTGTCAATTTTTGAGTGGTGCGGGTGCAGGAAACTTAGATTTTTCTGTCTTTTGTAGTTATTTATTTGCTCGCAAATGTGATGAAAAACATTGTGTGTATCACAGGCAGTAGGGGATTACAAACTCGACTCAATAAAATAATAGACTCTCGTTAGTAATCCCCTTCTTACGGCCCTTAATGCACAATGTACTATTTCATTTATCACCATAAACCGTACACTTCTCCTAAACGGAATATCGTCCACTTTTCCGCCATTTCTGAGAAAACTATTTCAGGCTTGCAAAAACACGTTGATATTATCTAATAGGCAAAGGAATTTCTCCCGCGTCCCAAACATAGAACTAATTTACAATATCCTCATCACGGCTGTTGCCCGGATAGCCTAGATAGTTAATACGCATTCTGAGCGGGTCTCTCGTAAACGCCTCTATGAAATGAGTTATAGGGGCTGTCACGTACACTGTATCCCTACATAGTGGCAAGTTATGAAAGGAAATTGTTTCTATATGAGGCGCTTCGCTTACATAAATTGCTATCCGTTTTATGTTACGACTGCAGTGGGGCGATTATTCGAGCGTTTCAGACGCTTGACTTCGGTGGCCACATTTTTAAAGAATTGGGCATAGATGTTGATGCCATTTTTAGATATTTGTTAGATGTCCGGTAGACTTATATGCTTACCAGAAATGAAATCGAAATCTGCCGCCACTTCTTCAAAAATGTGACCACCGAAGTCAATCGTTTGAAACGCTCGAGTTATCGCCCAGTGCTTTTAAGGGTTTGTGACAATGAAATTAGTCAGTGTGATTTTGTGTTATTTTTGAGCCGGTTAGTAAGTCAATAAAATTATATCAAAATATTAATAAATAAAGTAGAAACAAAGTTTGGTCGGTTTTTGTAGACAAGCACGCAAAAGCCGCTTGTTCAATTCAAAATGTACTTAATGCAACAAACATTACTCAGAAAAAGGTGTTTATTTTAGGGGCAAAATATGCAACAGTCAGGTGTTGAGTTATGTGAGTCTGAGTGTCCCCGATAGATACGTATGGCGCCGCCGCCGGCCGCAGCTGCTGTCTGCGCCGCGCGGGCGCACCAACCTGCTCGGTATGGCGCCGATGACCCGCGCCCTGTGCACCCTCAACTTAATAGCAGATAACATAGACCTGTTTTCGTGTTCTCTGAATGAATTCACAAAGTCAGCATTGTTTATATTATGTTATTGTAGGGTTACGTGTGGTGAGTGATGTGACGTTAGGTATCGCCACAGTAAATATAAACACACCACTTTTCCTAATATGTATAATGTCAATAAGTACAACACAGAAGGTATATCCAAAGTCAGAAGATAGTTTACACAGAAGAGAACAGTACGGAAGGAAGAATCAAATATATAACAAGGTTTAAGCGCAAGCGATTTGCGTATTAAATATGTAAGCGATAGCGGTCTAGAGCGGCGCATGCACTTCGCGCGAGTATCATAGATTGACTGGCCGCGCGCATGGTAACTGTCGGGCGGCCGGCGACTCGCGATCCGGTTATCGGAGCGCGGGCGCATTGCACCGAACTGGTTGACACGTCAAGAATATTGACGGATGTAATGTAAATATCCTAAGTGTATTAAATATGTATAAATGAAATATAAGGTAGTGTTTATTAATATGGTTGTGTATGTAGATGTAGATAATGTATAAGTGTATATAAATAAATATGTGTGAATGTAAAAGGGCAAGTAGCCCACATCACTCCCTCCCAGAGACCTGGTTAGGGGCGATAATAATCTGGGAAACGTACTTGCCTCCCCGAACGAGTAGTTCTAAGTACGTTTGCTTGTTGAGGATCAAGACTTGGTCTCTCACCTGTATGTACTGTGGTTGGTGGTGTGACAGGTGCGAGTGTATCCTGATCAGTATGAACATTTAAATGTTCTGATATGTAAAATGCCGGTTTCAGTCTATCAACGGTTACGGTAACCGGTTTGCCCTTAATCAAAAGTTTGAAAACTTTGTTAGTTCTCTCCAGCACTTTGTGTGGACCTGAATATGCAGGTGTTAGAGGAGCACGTGAAGCGTCAACACGTAGGAAAACGTATTCAGCGGTCGCTAACTCTTTGAACACAAAGATTTTGTTCCTGTTATGGCGTGAAGCTGGAACGGGCGTCAACTTCGAGGCGAAGGAGCGTAACCGTGCGGTAAAGTCGGTGATATCCGTGGTACCGGGTATGCTGGGCTCAAAAAATTCGCCAGGAAGGCGCAGCGGCTCGCCGTAAAGTAATTCGGCAGAGGAAGATTGTAAGTCCTCTTTAAATGCACTGCGTATACCGAGTAAAATATGGGGCAATACTTCAGACCAATTGGCATCAGCATGACATGTGATGGCGGCTTTGAGCTGCCTGTGGAAGCGCTCTACCATGCCATTAGACGCTGGGTGGTACGCTGTCGTGCGCTTGTGCTGGAATCCGATGGCTTTAGATAGATATTGAAACAGTGTGGACTTAAATTGTCGACCACGATCTGTGACAATATCTACAGGACATCCGAACCTGGATATCCAGCCGGACAGCAAAGCTTTGGCCACCGTATCTGCTGTGATGTCCGCTATTGGTATGACCTCCGGCCATCGCGTGAAGCGATCTATGGCTGTCAAGCAATAGCGGAAGCCTTGCGAAACAGGGAGTGGGCCAATCAGGTCAATGTGTACCTGCTGAAAACGAGCACGAGGCAGTGCGTATGTCCCTAAAGGTGCAGATACGTGTCGGCTTACCTTGGCTTGTTGACATGGTACGCAAGCTCGTGCCCAGTCTCTGCAGTCCTTCCTCACGCTGGGCCACACAAAACGCTGTGCTACGATCTTAGCAGTTGCGTTGGCGCCAGGGTGACTTAAGGAATGGAGGCTGGTGAAAATCGTTTTCCGGTACTGCTTGGTAACAAATGGTCGGGGAGTCGGCGTACTGACGTCGCAGTACAAGGGTTCACGACTTCCCGGGAATGCCATTCTTACCAAGCGTAAAGAAGATGATGACAAGTACTCAGCGAGTTCAGGGTCGGACACTTGGGACCTAGCTAGGTCAGCGAGATCAAGTGATACCTCCAGTTCCTCTATCCGAGATAAGGTGTCGGCCACAACATTATCTTTGCCGGATATATGCCTTATGTCGGTTGTGAACTGGGATATGTAGTCCAAGTGCCTATACTGCCTAGGCGAACAATTATGTTTCCTTTCGTGGAAAGCAAAACTGATAGGCTTGTGGTCAGTATAGACAGTGAAGTGTCTCGCCTCTAGCATGTGCCTGAAGTATTTGATCGCTTCATAGATCGCGAGCAGTTCACGATCATATGGCGAGTACTTGGTCTAGGAGGGACTCAGCTTCCGGGAAAAGAAAGCTAACGGCTGCCATACCTTGTCCTGTAGCTGCTGTTGCAGGACAGCGCCCAGCGCCAAATCCGATGCATCTGTAACCAACGCAAGCTTCGCCTGGCAATCAGGATGAGCAAGTAACGCTGCGTTGGATAAGCTTTCCTTGGTGTCCTGGAAAGCTTTTAGAGCATCGCCGGTGAGGTTAATGGGCGTGGAGCCTTTGACTGCACCACCTAGGAGTGCGTTGAGAGGTGCCTGGATTTGGACGGCGTGCGGCAGAAATC
Organism: Epinotia brunnichana; assembly: GCA_963854355.1. NCBI lineage: Eukaryota > Metazoa > Arthropoda > Insecta > Lepidoptera > Tortricidae > Epinotia > Epinotia brunnichana. The sequence continues at coordinate 3,834,861 of OY977956.1, forward strand.
GCCTATAAAAGTTGGCCATGCCCAAAAATCTCCTCAGCTGCCTGACGTCCTTAGGTGGCGGGAAGTCACGTATGGCTTCGACTTTCGTGTCTAATGGCTTGGTACCGCTCTCCGAGATCAGGTAACCTAAAAAAGTTACCTGGGGAGCACCAAAGACGCACTTAGACACGTTGAGCACCATGCCGTAGTCCCGGAGTCTGGTAAAAACTGCACGGAGGTGTTGTTTGTGTTGCTCTTCGTCTGTGGAAAACACTAGAAAGTCGTCCAAGTAGCAATAGACGAAGTCCAGTCCCCGTTTCAGCTCGTCCACAAATCTCTGAAGGTTTGACCAGCGTTGCGGAGGCCAAACGTCATGTATGGAAATTCGAACATACCGAAGGGGCTCGTAATGGCCGTCTTCGGTATGTCCTCTGGATATACAGGTATCTGGTTGTAAGCCTTTACTAGGTCAAGCGTACTAAAGGTCTTACAACCAGATATGCTGTAAGCAAAATCGTGAATGTGCCGGATCGGGTATTTATCGGGCACGGTACGAGCGTTGAGCTGTCGGTAATCACCGCAAGGGCGCCACCCATTATCTTTTTTAAGCGCCAGGTGCAGCGGTGAGGACCAGGGGCTCTCGGAAGGTCTAGCTGTACCGTTGGCCAACATACCTTCAAACTCTTGTCTGGCCACCTTCAACTTGTCTGGAGCGAGACGTCTCGGGGCGCAGGATACTGGAGGACCTGGAGTGGTGCGAATGTGGTGTTGTGTGTTGTGTGGTATTGTGCGTTGCGTGCCAGCAGGTCGCGTGATTTCAGGGAATTCCTGTGATAATATGCGATGATAGCTAGATGCGCCGGTCAAGACCTTTACAGAAAATATGTCATCACAAGTAGCAGAAATTGCAGATGAAGTTAAGCTAGTTGTATTATCTACAAGCTTTTGTTTTCTACAGTCTACCATTAAATTATAGAATGACAAAAAATCAACACCAATTATAGGCTTTGTAACGCTTGCTACAACAAAACGCCATGGAAATTCGCGTCGAAGTCCGAGGTCCAGGTTGAGATGTGCGTAACCGAAGGTATCGATGGTCGTCCCGTTGGCTGCGGTGAGTTTGTACTCCGTCGGTGCTCGACGTTCCCGCAGTAACGACTTGGGGAAGACGCAGAGGTCGCTACCAGTGTCGACCAAAAACTGCGTCTTCGACCTTCTGTCGGTGACAAACAGGCGACCGGAAGAAATAGGGCTATCAGCTGTCGCCATCACCGACTGCCCGTGGCGTTTCCCGACTTCCTGTAGTCGCAAGGGTGTATGCACTTGTTGGCATTCTCGCCATGCTTAGAGTGGTACCAACAGATGGGAAATTTCCTGTAGCTGGACTGCGACCTGGTACTGAAACGGCTCTGCCTCCTGGAACGGTTGCGGTTTATGGACCGGGATCTACCACTGCCGTGATCTTGAGTCCTTAGTGACTGGACCTGCTTCCTCAGCTCTGCTATTTCTCGAGCCATGGCGTCCATGCTGGAACGTGGCTGGTCAGGACTGGGGCTGTAGCTCGTGGATGCGACGTGTGATGAACATGCACAACGTGGGCCAATGTCCTGGATCCTGTCAGCCAGATCTGCGAGGATATCCAGTGATGCTGAAGGATGCGCCGCGAGAACAGTCTGGATGCTCGCGGGTAATCGGTTGGTCCACATCATGCGTAAGACGTCGTCCGTGATACGCTTGGCTGCCAGGCCCTGCAGATGACGCAGAAACTGAGAAGGCTTACGCTCACCAAGTTCCTCATGATGAAGAAGCTGCTGGATCTGGCGCTCATTGGTGTCGCTGAGTCGGCTGATGAGTTCGCTTTTCAGCTTCGGATATTTGTCAGTCGCTGGAGGATTGGTGATAATATCCTTCACCTCCTTTGAAAATTGCCGATCAAGCTGGCTGATGACGTAGTGGAACTTGGTCAAGTCGTTCGTTATGCCGGCTATCATAAACTGACCCTCAATTTGCGAGAACCATATCTCCGGTTCTTCCGGCCAAAAGGGTGGAACGCGCACTCCAACTTTACAAATGTCGGATGACGGTGCAGTGGAAACGCGCTCTCCGTCGGTCGGCATTTGTGCGCTCGACGGCGCGGCTGCTTCTTTGTTCTGACCAACACCGTTATCGGGCATAATTCTTAAAACTTCTACGTACGATTTCTGGGTAAATCCTCCGGTTGGTAATGTGTTCTTCAGGGGTCACCACTGTAGGGTTACGTGTGGTGAGTGATGTGACGTTAGGTATCGCCACAGTAAATATAAACACACCACTTTTCTTATATGTATAATGTCAATAAGTACAACACAGAAGGTATATCCAAAGTCAGAAGATAGTTTACACAGAAGAGAACAGTACGGAAGGAAGAATCAAATATATAACAAGGTTTAAGCGCAAGCGATTTGCGTATTAAATATGTAAGCGATAGCGGTCTAGAGCGACGCATGCACTTCGCGCGAGTATCATAGATTGACTGGCCGCGCGCATGGTAACTGTCGGGCGGCCGGCGACTCGCGATCCGGTTATCGGAGCGCGGGCGCATTGCACCGAACTGGTTGACACGTCAAGAATATTGACGGATGTAATGTAAATATCCTAAGTGTATTAAATATGTATAAATGAAATATAAGGTAGTGTTTATTAATATGGTTGTGTATGTAGATGTAGATAATGTATAAGTGTATATAAATAAATATGTGTGAATGTAAAAGGGCAAGTAGCCCACATCATAATAATACTTAGATATAAATGGTAACATGGTTGTACAAATAGTTACACTATTGTCTTAGGTTTAGTACCTGTAAAGATAGGTAAGTGTGGAAAAAAAAAAAAAAAAATTTCGTACTGAATCCGAATAATTAAAATAATTTATAAAAAACCGGTCAAGTGCGAGTCAGACTCCGCACCGAGGGTTCCTGACCACCCCGTACAATAGAAACGAGTCCACTAGTTTATACTGGAAATTAATTTTTAGTGGTGTAATTAAAATTTTACGGTTTTCGCAATTTTTCCTTTATCTGTGCTATAGGACGTTGCTTCGTACAAAATTTCAAGATTCTGAGTTCACGGGAAATACCCTGTAGGTTTTGATTCCCTTAAGAATTTCAAAAATTTGCACAAACTGCTGTATCTTTTGATTGCGTTGGTTTAGAAGTTTGATTTTTTCACAGCTTCAAGGGACAGTAGACTTGAGTATTTGATATAAATTTCAGCTTGATACATTCACGCGTTTCTGAGAAAAAGGGACTTGACAGACGGATGTACGGACGGACAAGTGATCCTATAAGGGTTCCGCTTTTTCATTTCGAGGTGCAAAACCGTAAAAAAAGAAGAAAAATATGAAGATTGATTGTGATTGAAGTTTAATATGGCACCGGCAGAGACTGTCATTGTCATTAGAAACTTGCCAAAATTTCCATACTTTAGATCTTAACGAACACAACTTACGATTTCAGACTGTTTGGTGCAGCGCAGCCTAAATCACTTATTCACAGAATGAAGTCCAACGCGAATACTGTCATACATAATATAATTTTTAAGAAAGTGAAAAGCTAAACCTAATGGGGAACTTGCATCTTTTTATTTTATTACGAAAATCAAAAGTATAATCCAGCATTAAAACAACTGTAGCATTAAAACTTTCTTATGATTTATTTTTCTGATGTTATATGCATTTGAAATCTGCACGCGCCGGCACCCCCGAAAACGCTCTATATTAAATGGGCTTATGCTATGACGTTACAACTTAAATGTTTACTATGGAGTAAGTCATTAATTACAAATACAACAAATACAAATTATTTATTTACCATAACAACGTTACATGCGATTAAATTAAACTATTCTGTTAACATACACATTTTTAACAAACAGAGAAAGATATCCGTCAGCCCCAAACTAGGCACAGCCTGTATCTTGGGAGCCGAGAGTACAGATTTTACAAGTATAATTTAAAATAAAGGAACAAGATGACCGTGCTAAGAAAATATTAAATCTAAAATAATAAGATAAGTGTGCGAGTGTGAATGTGTGCGTGTGTGTGTGTGTTTGAGTGTCTGTGTGTCTCTGTCTGTGTGTGTGTGTGTGTGTGTGAGTGTCTGTGTGTCTCTGTCTGTGTTGTGTGTGAGTTTGTGTGTCTGTGTGTCTCTGTCTGTGTGTGTGTGTGTGTGTGTGTGTGTGTGTGAGTGTCTGTGTGTCTCTGTCTGTGTTGTGTGTGAGTTTGTGTGTGCGAGTTTGCGTGTGTGTGTGTATGTGTGTGTTTGTACTTCGAGCTAGGTTTTAATAATGTCCTCGGTTTGTTCATAAGTAAGAGACATAAGCCATTTCTTTATTTTGTCTTTGAGGATATATCTGGTGAAGCCGTCGATGGAACACGCTCGGGACACCCTGTTGTATATTGTAGCAATTATCTCCACAAAATTTGCGTTTAAGTCTATACTTGTCGTACAAAATATCATTTCTAATTCAATATTCTGTGTAACTGTTGTGTTATCATACCAAAAAAAGAATATTTTTTTTCGTCGTTTTAACGTGAGATGAAACGAATAAAATCGTTTTTTTTTTCTTATGTATGACATCTACGTATATCATCAATTAAGTGCATTTTATTCGAAATTGAAGTCCCATGCAAGTTCCCCATTGTGTATACTTACACAAGCTTCTGTCAAGCGAATCTCTCAGAATATTTTAAGTCTGAAAGAAATTCAAAAACATGATTCATTTTCTTTGATAAAAACAAGTTAGACATAACTAACTGGCTACGTAAGGAACAAGTTTAATTTCAGAACATAATATTTCTTGCTCCGCTAAAACCAACTTGGTGCCTTGGTCATAACGTTGTTTTTCATCTGCAGAGATGTTCTGTTGTATAAACAAGGCAAGAGTAACCTGTTGCTGTAATATGTTTAAGAGTATCTCGATTACATAATTTGCTGCGATAAAATCGTCGTGTCTGTGCTGCTTTACCTGGGATGTACTTACTTTTTTCTCATTTGTATATAGCTGCATATTGGAACTATAGGAAATATTTATTAGGTTGGCTACTTTGATTGGTTTTTAGGGTTCCGTAGCCAAATGGCAAAGAACGGAACCCTTATAGATTCGTCATGTCCGTCTGTCTGTCCGTCCGTATGTCACAGCCATTTTTTTCCGAAACCATAAGAGCTATACTGTTGAAACTTGGTATGTAGATGTATTTTGTGAACCGCATTGAGATTTTTACACAAAAATCGAAAAAAAACATTAAATTTTAGGGGTCCCCCCACATACACAAAACTAAAACTCAAACAATTTTTTTTCATCAAACCCATACGTGTGGGGTATCATTGGATAGGTCTTCAAAAATGATATTGAGGTTTCTAACATCATTTTTTTCTAAACTGAATAGTTTGTGCGAGAGACACTTCCAAAGTGATAAAATGTGTGTGTCCCCCCCTGTAACTTCTAAAATAAGAGAATGATAAAACTCAAAAAAATATATGATGTACATTACCATGCAAACTTCCACCGAAAATTGGTTTGAACGAGATCTGGCCCCGTATCATGGATAGCCTTATCACGCGATAAGTGATAGGATAGAGCAGCCGCCCCTGGCTGACACCGTTCGATAGAATGAGACGACGCGCTTATCCTATCACTTATCGCGTGATAACGCCATCCATGCTACGGGGCCTGGTAAGTAGTTTTTTTTTAATACGTCATAAATCGTAAACTGCAATTTATTTAACGGAACCCTTCATGTGCGAGTCCGACTCGCACTTGGCCGCTTTTTTTTTCTGTTTAATTAAGCTGAATGTGTCAAAATAATCGGAAGCATTTGCTCCTTACTATTGATCTCAGGCTTATTTGTACGTATTTAATACTCGAATAATAAGTGGTATGCTAGTGGTGGTATATACATTTTGAAACTACTCAGCACTCAATATTCTGCGTAAGAACCCCTGCAATGCATAGTGTGCATAAAAATATTAACAGCCCACTATGGAGGCTCTGGAACTCCATCCACATGGAGTCCAGAAATAATATATTTCAATTAATTAATTTAATTTCAATCTTCATTTATAATCTAATTTAATGTTTATTTATCAATATCATTCATTATTATTATTTGACATTTTTATTTCTATTTTATTTTATTAATTAATGTTTAAATTTACACACTGTGATTGTTTGAAATTGTTATTTAAGTTATGATTGTGTTATATATAATGTTGTATGATTGTGTTGTGATATGGGCAATGCCTGAAATAAAGTAATAATAATAAATAATATTAGTGTGCCTGTAGGTGTAGTAGGGATGAACGCGGCCGCGAATATTCACGCATACACTCACTTCAGTGACATTTAAACTAGTTTAAACCGTGAGTTTAACCTTGAAATTATAAGTATATTTAAAACATGACATCTGTACATTGCGAAGAAAAGGCAAACTTTTTGCTGACTTCGCCAAAACCCGAAATACACAAAACAACCTTGAGCCATTAATTAATGGTTACTGGCAAAGTTGATGGCAAAGGACATTAGTCATATGTATAAGTCAAGTTGCCACTCGAGAACCTTTCCGCCCCTACGGCCATCGGTTCTACGTGCAATGTGCCTCGCCCACTGCCACTTAAGCCACCACCGCCTGCCACTACCACGTACCGGAAGGTGCGGCGTGAGTAGGCCTCCCACAAGGTAGACTGATGACCTGGTAAAGGTCGCGGGAGTCCGCTGGATGCGGGTGGCGCAGGACTGGTCTCTTTGGCACTCTTTGGGGGAGGCCTGAGTTCAGCAGTGGATGTCTTTCGGCTGATATGATTATGATGATGATAAGTCAAGTCAGATGATAAAGTGAAATAAACTACCATTGAACTGGTCGGATACAACTGACTCGAATAACCGAATCAAGCTACGTATTAAATAGAGAACCCCCTGTTTGAAGTCAGTGTAAAATACAAACTGTACGGTAATTAAGTAAGAGTGTTAAATCTTAATTAATTTAGTGCTTTCGTATTCAGTGTCTGGGCTGGCCACCCCGAGGACCTATCAAGTAATCGGAGATAAGTTCACGAATTTAATTTAGCAGAGATGAGATGAGTTGTTAACTTGGATGGAAACGCAGGGTATAAAATGTCTACCGTAACCTAACATCATTTTGGCGTTATCCTGGCTCCATCCTGAAAGAGTCAGGTGTTTGCTTGCTAGCTAATGCAAAGAATAGTGTCCCTATATGAATAGTAAACTAGTGACTCTTCAAGCTGTAGGTAGAAGCGAGCCTGTAATTGACAACATTTCATAAATTTTAGGCCTCAGTTCGATTAGCTTATTGTATTCTACTCAAAAAGAGGAACACGCTGGTAGTTTTATATTTCCAGTATTATTTATCTTCAATTCTTTACGATTTTTTAAAAATGCATTATAGTAAATCCAATTCTACTGCAGAATAGGCACCTTGCTTTAGTCCCGTTTCGACGAAAACGTTTAAAAAGTTTAAATGTCATTTTCGGGTGGCTTACATTGACGCCATCTTGACAATATTTGTTTTTAATTTGGTATATGTAAACAAGACTAAAGCCTATTCTGCAGTAGAATTGGATTTTCTATGAGTGCATTTTTAAAAATTCGTTAAAAATTGAACATAAATAATACCGGAAATATAAAACTACCAGCGTGTTTCTCTTTTCGAGTAGAATACAAGGAGCTAGTCAAATCATGGACTTAAAATTATGAAATGTTGTCATTTTTTTTTTCGATTTTGTGAATCGCCAAAAAAATCCCGCTCACAAAACTTCACTAGTATCGGTTGAGAAATGCGACTTGTAGATGGGAACCGGATTCTTTTTTTTTTAACGTCATGTGGCTGTCAAACAGCTGTCGTAGGTTCGAATCCTCACGATGTTTTCCTTCACCGAAAAGCCAAGAGAACGCCTGTGCTTTTCGGTGAAGGAAAACATCGTTAGGTAACCTGCACATAAAGTAAATGCCTCAATGCTCTACACCTTAAAGCATAATGGATGATGACTTTAGTTCACCTCTATTGGTTTGACATAAGATTGAAAGTTGTATTAGGTCAGTGACAGGCGCTGGGACGTTTAAGTCTCCAACTCGCACTGGACTAGCGTGGGGACTGCCCATTCCCTCTCGCCCATGAGAGGAGGTCTATTTATACCAAACAGTGGGGCGTAATAGGTACATATAGACTGTCTTGTGTTGTTTGCAGTTGAATACTATGCACGTAGAACCGATGGCCGTTGGGGCGGAAAAGTTCTCGACCACGGTGACCACGTACCGGAAGGTGCGGCGTGGGTAGGCAGGGTCCCGACAAGGTGGACTGATGACCTGGTAAAGGTAGCGGGAGTCCGCTGGATGTGGGTGGCGCAGGACCGGTCACTTTGGCACTCTTTGGGGGAGGTCTATGTCTAGCAGTGGACGTGTTTCGGCTGATATGTTGATGATGACTTACCTATGTATTAGTCTACTGGAGATTAAAAAGGACGAGCGTGTGTTTATGAAATACACGACTGTATGTTTTCGCTCTAATATCTAGCTTATTTGGAAATTTACTCAGGTGCTGTTTGACGTATTCGATTATGCAAAGGGTTGGCAGACGTGAACCGTTCAGATGAACTTCTGGTAATAAAAAACAATTTTCTTTGATGCTAATGAAGATGCAATGTCGCTTAAAACTGACATGACTTGGAATATCTTAAGCAATGTAATAGAATGTAAATAAAATTAAATATATACTTGGACGAAAGCTTTTGCAGAAATCAAATGACTTTTGAAAGACGGGATCAATCATTATTTGATATTAATGTGTTTCTTTCTCTCGCTAACTTCGATGATGATATATCTTTTTGTGAGCAGGCTCGATGATGATATATCTTTTTGTGAGCAGGTTCGATGATGATAATATATATTTTTGTCGATTCAGTTTTTGGAAATAAAATATAAATATAAAAAAAAACCACTCGCGATCGCGAGGTCTACAGCTCACAGAGCAATTAATATACAAACTGCGGGTGGCGCAGGACCGGGCCATTGTAGCACTCTTTGGGGGAGGCATATGTTCAGCAGTGGACGTCTTTCGGCTGACATGATGATGATGATGATAATAACTGCAACTTAGTTGAAAAACCCCCGACATTTTAATTTCAAAGTTATCTCAAAAACGGCTTGATTTTGTTGAAACGTAACCATCTCCATCACGTCAGCTTTCGGATAAAAAAACCGCATTCAAATCGGTCCATTCGTTTTGGAGCTACGATGCCACAGACAGACACACACACACAAACACAGACACACACAAGCCAAACTTATAACTAGAGGGCGGAATACCGGTGGCAAATTTCACACAAAAGGTATGGAGTCGTTTTTTTATAATTATTATTTTAGGCTTGAATAATAAAATTATTCATTAACCTAATGTACTTAGTATGGTACCTACTCGTAAATTGGACGTAAGTACCTACTTAACATTTATTTTCATAAATCGATTTCAGGAATAGTAATGATAATGTTTTGATAAGAAAACATATTATTATGTATTATATATATTAACCAACATATAACATTATATTTGTATGCTCGTAAGATAATTTCTATAAGTTCCTAAAAATTATTATGCAAAATTAATCATTTATTCGTTATTTATTTAATCATAAGAATACTTAGGCGACTCCATACATTTAGTGTGTAATTTGCCACCGGTACTCCGCCCTCTACTTATAACACCCCTCTTTATCCTCTATATCCAAATTATTTTACACACACTAACACGCACAAGCACTGAACGAGTGGAAGGCACTTCTTATGAGCCTTTAAACGAGTCTGGTCCTCAAGGATTGATAATTTTAAATGATGCTGGGCACGATCCACCGGCTTCGGCGCCAGTAACACCCGTAACGTTTACCCCAGTGAGCTCTGTCTATGAGTCTGACGGTAGTATTGCTGCGAGCTCCGAACCCGCGAGCCCCGTGCTGCCAGTTGCCATGCCATCAGATTTCATGCTGGCCGGTCCCAATGTGGCAGATTCTGCGCCTGCGCATGAGAAGCGCCAAACCCGACAGCGACGTGCAGCTGCACAGAGCTGGAGTAAGCCGAGTTCAAAGAAAGCCTCTGGCAATGCCCCTGCTGCCACCAGTGTAGCTGATGTTGCGTCATCACCAACACTGGCTCCGTCTGCTCACATGCCTCAGACTCCGAGCACTAGTGGCCTGCGTGCAGCACCCGCTGCTGATCCATCTCAAGCACCGGGCACCACCGGGCTGCGTGCAGCGGGACCCCGCATCGTCAGTCTGCACGTCTTCAACCTCAGTGAGGACACCACCAGTGAAGATATCATCCATCATGTCCAGACTATCGCGGGTATCTCGGCACCGGTATGTGAAAAGCTGGTAGTCACTCGAGGAAATTACACTTCATTCCGTTTGGAGGTCCCAGCAGACAAGCAAAGACTGGTCAGGAGTAGTACTAATTGGCCTGACGGTGTCTCCGTACGATTGTTCAACGTTGTGCAAAAACAACAAAAAAACTCCACAACACCGCGCGGTCCGACAAAAATAAGTTAATAACCAAGTTTGTAATTATGCATCAAAATGTTCGATCGATTTGCGGTAAAACCTCACTGCTAGAATTGTTATGTAGCACTGAAAACCCGGATGTATTAGGATTAAGCGAAATTTGGTGCCAAAAACGTGATTTGGATCGAATTAGGTTATGTCGTTATGCCCTTGCGAATGCCTACTGCCGCGCACTAGTCAATGCTCATGGTGGGGTGGCGCTGTATATACGCGAAGGTGTGCTGTATAGGCAGCGTAATGACATGCATTGCCTTTGCGTCCCTTATCACTTTGAAATTACGGCGATTGAAATATTATGTCTTAATTTAGTTATTATTGTATTGTACAGAACCGGAAATGGCGATTTTGACATTTATTTGGAGAAATTGGAATTATTATTGAATAAGTTATCTGACGAAGGTAGAAAGTTTCTTATAATTGGCGATCACAACGTTAATTATCATACTGAGAACAGTATGAGGAAGCGGGTGGACGATATATTGAAAAGTTATGATTGCGAAAATACAGTTACTTTTCCTACTCGGTTGACTGCGGACTCTGTGTCATCTATCGATTGTGGTATAACTAATCATGCCCAAGAAAGTCTTATTGTGTCGCCGGTGAGCACGTTCATTAGCGATCACAATGCGCAAAGGTATAAATTGGCAATTGAACAGAGGGTGGGGCGCAATAAAAATGGATCAAACAAGTTTGTGGAACGACGGCTATTCAATCAGGAGACATTCCGTTTATTTTATTTTGACATTTCTAATTATGATTTTAGTTTTATTTATTCTGATTGTATTGACATTAATTTTAAATTTAATAAGCTATTTAATATGCTGACATATTACATTAATCTACATTTTCCAATAAAGCGGTTAAAATGTAACAATAACAAGCATACTGTCCCTTGGATGAACGACGAGCTGTCCGAATGCATTCGTAAATACAATGACCTTCAAGAAATAAAACGCCAATATCGTAACAATCGCTTAATATCAGACTGCATAGCTCACTATTCTCAACTTATTAAATCGGCCACTCTGCGTGCTAAACAATCGCACATAGAAAATAAATTGAGAGAAAGCGAGAACTCTAGTAAGGCTATATGGAGGATTGTAAATAACGAAATAGGAACAAAAACCAGATCTCAGCAAATTTTCAACTTACATGATCCTATTTCGAATACCAAAATATTAGACAGTGAAGTGCCAGGCAAGCTGAATTCTTATTTTTTAGACATTGCATCTCGATACAGTATTCAAAATGATGAGTCATTATCCACACAGTACCTACGTCACCACCTAGGCAACTCAGATGTACCTGTATTTCGTCTCCCCGTAGTTACACCCGATCTCCTACTCCCCTCCGTTTTTTTTGTCTTGTGTCGGTGGTTAAAAACAATATACAAGACATCTAGTTATACTTAACATCGAAGCCTGTGTAATAGAAGCGGGGTTACTCGCTGAATCGATGTAAATAAAACTTTTAAGAAGCCAGATTTGTAATTTTACGATATTCGATTTTTACGCGATCATTAGGACCGGGAGAAACCATTATTCAGTTAATGGTCGATAAAGGAGTCGTACCCATACCAAAAGCAACCCTTTTATTTCAGTTTGAGGTTATGAGTTTTTATAATGCCCGAAGAGTTTTAAAATGGCGATTCTATTAGAGATGTAAACCGCCGTCGTTTCTTAGGATCAGTGTCCATTAGGTACGCCTAAGAGTAGAAAGTTGTAATATTTAGTGCTTTTGTGGAGTACTAATAACAAAGATCTGTTATATCCTTTCGCACGGTTTGGATTTTTGTCGTTGCATGTATTCTTTTATACTTACTCCAGGCAAAAAAATGTTTTAAAAAACATTAATTTATAATAGCGTTTTTTTTTCTTTATTTCATTTTAAAACATTATTCTAAGATGCTTTATTCAGAATCCAACAAACTTTCTTTCCGGAAGTATTATAGATTTAAATAAAGCATGAATTGTTGTTTTTTTATTATTTATCTTGAATATTATAGAATAGAGCAAATGTAAATGAACCAAAATAAAGATTAAACCTTTTATTAATATTTTTTCTGACTTTTCAGAAGCTAGTTAAGTTATAATTTTATTGATGTCTGAAATTTAGTTGGATTTTGTCGCTAGGTAACTATTTAATTGATAATATATCCATTGCATAGAAAAAATCAGCTATTATAAGCTGCTAGACATTTTTTCCATACAAGTTGTCAGTTCATTGCCTGGACTACTAATAGATTATCTTTGTTAGAAAGAGACATCTCCACTTTGATGTTTCTGTCTTTCAAAGTCAGAATGACAAAGTGGGAAGTCCCCCTTCTATCACTCGCAGACGGACTATCGGCCCAGTATTCATTCTATTTACTTAAGTATACTTCAGCAAGTAGTTACATGGTGTATCGAGACGTAAATCCACTAACAATTGACAGCAAAACTCAAACACGAACTTGGCTCGACCATGGCTGTGGGTTGTGTGTCTTGACTCCTATGCAAACGAAGCCGACCACAGATTTCGGTGGAACCTTCTAGACAGCAGTTATTACGTTTGAGTTTGTGGCACGACTACAGACTGTGTCTACAGCTATTACTGAAATATCAGGTATCCCTTCAATTGGAAACGAGAGTATACCACAGACTACTATGCACTTTTTTGTCCACTCCATTTGTCGATTTTCGGGTCGTACCAGTGTTTACCTATACCTATCAACAACAACAACTACAACCTATAAACTTATACTTTAAGTGTGTAGTATCGGTGAGGGGGGGGGGGGGGAAGGGGGGTAAGTCAGGAGTATGCATACATAATAAGGACATAAATATCTGTACAGGCCTTTATGACATGGTGTTTTTCTTAAATTGTATCAGTGACTCATGCGTCAGTTATAAAGTAAGGAGGTTTCAACTCAAATACGATGTTTGAAAACATGTTTATAAATAAGTAAATCTAAACGTATAAAACGAATGAAACCTCTTGAACTGAATTGTGGAAAAGTCTTAAAATTAAAATGTGGTAATTTAGTGTCACTGTAAAACTTTTTTAACTGTGATTTTTAATCGTGCCTGTATGCCAAAGGTTCTTTGCCTGCGTGCCTTAAATCAAATACAATAAAATGGACGATTGACTTTTTGTATTTTTTATTGCGATTAGTATTATTTTTGTTTCAAATGTATTTATTTCCTCGCAAATGTTTTTTGCACACAAACTCGAGTCATGAAACTTTCTAATAGACAACCGTTCGTAAAACATCTCCTAGCGCAGTTGCGGCACAATGTACTATTAACGTCGACTGTACATAATTTACTTTAAAAACAAAGTTTTAACCGACGAAAAATCAATCATCCCCTATTTTCCTACCCTTGAGGTTGGTTTTTTTTTTCAACTCAACCAATCAACCTTTCCAAAAAAAAAAGAATTATAAAAATCGAACTACTCTGTAAAAAGTTATGCGTGGTCATACATAAAAAAATATATATTCGCTTCGACTTGAGAACCTCCTCCGTGTTTTTCGTCGGTTGAAAATACGTAATATTGGCGACGCGACGTGACGGGACCAAGCATCCAGTTTATTTGCTACGAAGTACTCCGTCGCTACGAAGCTCTACGAAACTGCAGCTACGCCGTAGCAAATAGAGGCACTTGGAAACTTCGAGAAACGGGCTCTAACGCGAATGCCTTAAAAAAAGTTAATTTTTATTTCAGTTTAATATACGTTTAGTTTATTTGAAGGATAAGTTTGAGCGAACTTACGACAATCTTTATTGATTTATATGTTCTATGTTTTTGATGGGTGTATAAATGAAATAAGGTAACTCGATCAATGTTGATTTAAAAATTGTGTACATCTAATGTTATGTTCTGACGCCTTGGCGCTAAGTAGGCACCGCCTACGCATGCTGGTCAGGGTGCTTACTGGGCACTGCCGCCTAAATAAGCACATGCAAACGATAGGACTGTGTGACACAAGGCAGTGCAGATTCTGCTTTGAAGCAGAGGAGACGCCTACACACATCCTAACCGATTGCCCTTGCCTCATGCGCAGTCGTAACTCCTTCCTGGGAAAACACATCATGTCTTGGAGGAGATCAAATTTCTTGAGTTCAACAAAATCCTGCAATTCTTCGAGTTTGCAGGACTTGACCAAGAATTGTAGTAAGTGGCGATCACAATAGATCAGCGATGGTCGCAGTGATATAGGGGCTTTGACAGCCCGAAAGCCACTACCAGAATAATAATAATAATAATAAATGTTATGTTTTACCATCACAATAGGGGGACAATTTGTTGCTCGCGTCCGCAGGATTAACTTTTTTTTTTTTTTCCTTTTTTTTTAGGATTTACCTACCACAACCCTGCACGTGTCCCCTGGGTGGTGCTTAATGAGCGACAAGCGACAACACTCTCGGCGAAATAGGCTCTTCTTGTACTATTAAAATATCACATGGATATTCGCCTATGCTACAGATCGCCATACGATTAAATATATAAGTACCATGTCAATTTCTATATGTATTAAAGTGGAATGCTCCACTACTTAAAAAAAACATCTAATAGTAATAAAAATCGAATCTTAATCTAATAATAAACTAATCTTTGTTATTATAAAACAAAGATTAACACAATGAAAAAAAATTCGCCACCCATCGTGACTTGAACCCACTTTTAATTGAAAATACCAGCCAAACGAGTTACATCCCCAATTCATGAGTAGGGGAGGTTACCCAAAAAAATTTTTTTTCAAACTTTCATGTTACCATTTTGTCGGCGTGATTGATGAACGTGAAGGTTGTCTTATCCACAGCGATAAGTGATAAATGCCAACCAAAACCATGCTAAAATCAAGCAATAGTCACCTATTAAGCGTGGAAATCCAATACGAGCAAACCTTTAAATGGTGGTTAGTACAGGACCTAAAAAGCGAATTAAGATAAGTTTTGTCTAAAATTACAACGAAAAAGTTAACCATAAAAAAAGCGGCCAAGTGCTAGTCAGACTCGCACATGAAGGGTTCCGTGAAATAAATTGCCGTTTACGATTTATGACGTATTAAAAAAAAACTACTTATTAGATCTCGTTCAAACCAATTTTCGGTGGAAGTTTGCATGGTAATGTACATCATATATTTTTTTTTAGTTTTATCATTCTCTTATTTTAGAAGTTACAGGGGGGGGGGACACACATTTTACCACTTTGGGAGAGTTTCTCGCGCAAACTATTCAGTGTAGAAAAAAATGATATAAAAAACTTCAATATCATTTTTGAAAACCTATCCATAGATACCACCAGGGTTTGATGAAAAAAAATTTTTTGAGTTTCAGTTCTGAGTATGGGGACCCCTAAAACTTAATGTTTTTTTTCGATTTTTGTGTGAAAATCTTAATGCGGTTCACAGAATACATCTACTTACCAAGTTTCAACAGAAAGTGGCTGTGACATACGGACGGACAGACGGACAGACGGACGGACATGACGAATCTATAAGGGTTCCGTTTTTTGCCATTTGGCTACGGAACCCTAAAAATCAGCCCGCAATGTAACGTTAAATGTTCAAGTTAAGTCTCGTTCACAGTTAGGTACAGTCAGGGGTATTAAGGCGCTCTTATTAGACGATATTTAGGTATTTGCGGAGGTGAGGCAGACGGAGCGGGAGACGCGCGTCCCGCGCACCCCGCTAACGGCCTTATTCTGTTGGCATCCGTATTCGGCTCGTTTTTGCGGATCATACGATCAAATGTTTGTCTTCTTGAATAATTGTTTTATTTTTCAAATCTTGGTTGATTTGTGTAAGATTGTCCCCAAATATTTATTGTTTATTTATTTATTTAAATCTATTTTTTTTTAAGAAAATAAGGAATAATAGGTAGTTACAGTTCTTAAGTACATCGTAGTATGATGACATCAATTATGGACACTTACTTTCCAAAGATATGTTAGTACAGATTTCTTCATCATCAATCCACCTATCGTTTTCCCAGTTCCTATGTGGGTGCTTCCGTTTTCCAAATACGTAGAACTGATAAAATAATAGTACATCTTCACTTCCTAAGGGTGAACGTCACCAATTATGGATTGTACTAATATATTACAGGTTTTTTAAACCGAAATAAAATCGGTTACTTCTATAGGTAAAGTTATAGCGCCGGTTAACACCCGCTTAAGAAACCATCAAAAATAATAAACAAATAGCTATGTTCATCTATTTATCTCCTGGCAAATTATATTATTACCATGTATGTCTTTCCCGCTCACGGGACAATGATGTCCCGGACCTTTGGGAGGCATGCGTGGGGCTAGGTACCTACAAAGTACCAACGGAGCCAACACGTAGAGGCCCTTTTGACAATTTAATGAAATGCAAGGAGTATTATTACCATAATTATTACCTTTGTTACATAAGTATGACTGACTGATCAAAATCTGGATAATTAGACCACTGTTAGTCAGAAGAGCATTTTATTATACAGGGTGGTTATTTTAAGACCAGCAAGTTCTTCAGTACATGACTATGTCTATTAAAAAATGTAATTTGACCAAACATCATATAAAAATAACAAATTCAATTTGTCTCTTAAATACCTAAAAGTGTTATGTCACTGCGCTCGCGCGGCGCGTGCTGCCTACCATGCTACCTCGACCAGCGGCCACACCGCGATGGACCTTGATACTCTCAACAAGCCAACAAGATTAGGCTTATACTTGGCTCTATACTCCAGGCAAAATACGGTTTCGAAAATCATTAATTTATAATAGCGTTTTTTTGTATATTTCATTTTTAATCGTTATTCTAAGATGCTTTACACAAGAATCCAACAAATTTTCCAACCGGAAGTAATTATATAAATATAAATTAAGCTTTAATTGTCTTTTTTTGTTTGATTTATATTGAATTTTTTAAAGTAAATGTAAATTTAGGTAAAAGCCTCCTCGATCTCATGCCATTTTTTTCGGTCTTTGGCCAACTGCATCCAGCTAGGTCCGGCGACCTCAGTTATGTCATTGGTCCAACGTCTTCGTCGTCTACCTTTCCTTCTTTTGCCTTTCGGCCCTGACCAGTTTGTTGCTTCCAGTGCCCTTCTTTTCTCCTAATATCTAGCGATATATGGCTTTTACCCGAATGGGGTCCATATAAGAAAGAAAAAATGGCATAAATCTTTTAGATTTAGTAAATATGTACTAACACAAACAATATGGAATAAATAAAGCTTAAATAAATATATATATATAAACTAGCTGTTGCCCGCGACTTCGTCCACGTATAACATGTTATCGTCTAAATGTTTGTTTAATAAAAAAAAAACATTGAAATTAGTTTTGTACAGTCAGCATCAGATAGTTAGTAGCAGCCTAGGTAACCAAATATATCGCAACACGTCTTTGTTACTATAGGTGTAAGGATGTGTTACGATATATTTGGCTACTTTGGCTGCTACTAACTATATGACGCTGACTGTACCTAGTCTTTAAGTAAACAGTCTAAAACCGAAGTTACAAATCCCTTACTTTAAAATGTCTTGCTCTCCATACAAACTAGAAGAACTGTATATCCTAGAAGTAGGTATTTTTGTCAAGACCAATCCAAGCATGTTCAGTAACGTTTCAGAAGGCCGCAGATTTCCGACACGTAAACAATACAAACAAAAATTGAAAACTTTGCAGGGTAGCAACAACACAGCGCTAATCAGAGGCGGAATTTTGGGAATGGCACCAAACATTTTCAATAAAATTCCAGACCGAATTAAACACTGGATATTAATAAATTTAAAAGACAATTGACTTCAGATTCAGATTCAGATTTGTTTATTATCATAATTTTACAATTGAAATCATAGTACAATGAATATACAGATAAAAATGTGTTAAAATTATAACTTGTCAGTTACAATAAAATACAATAGATGTGTACAGTTGTGTACAGAATTGTTATTATTTGTAAATAGTTTAATAATACTCATACTCATAGCATAATGCTATTACATAAAATAGAGAAAGAAAACATAATACAATACAAATATTAACGTCAAGCTTTTAAGATCTTGTTATGAATGAATGAATGAATGAATGAATGAATGAATGAATGAATGAATGTTTCTTTATTTCAGGCAATAAACCCATTACTACATTACAATATATATGATACAAAGAAATAAAATAAAATAAAAATAAAATCCTTAACTAATACAAATACGTACAATTATTTGCGATTCGGGTGCCGATGCGCAGATAACCAATGCAGGAAGATTGCATTTCGGTACAAGTTGTTACTGACCGTCTCAATTAGCACATTATTAGAAATGCGTATTCTTTGCCAGAACGACGCTATTCGATTTCTAATAATGGCATAGAAATCGGGTACCCTAGCGTCAGCAAACACTTTTTGTTATTTAGTCATTTGAAAGAAATTCTTGTAAACTATACAGTGTTTTTTCAAGCAATAGTTGTTTTACATGGAAGCGAAAAGAGTTGTCGTTCGTTATGGTTTTAAGGTTTGAAGGTAGCCGGTTAAAAAGTATTTGTCCTATTAACTTCGGAAGTTTTGTGCCTATTCTAAGTCTGGGCGAGGTTGTTTTGAAGTGGATACTTCTTTGCTCGCGTTCTTGTATAGGGGTACAGTTCAAAATGTATCACGTAACTTCCGGATTAACTTTTTGTAGAGAAGCCTAATCTGATTTCAAATAATTGTTTGTTACATGTTTTAATCCTTCTTTATTTGCTATTAGTTGTTAATCACAAAATGTTATTTAGTTTATGTGACGGGCATGAAAACTATGCTGAAATGACCGCCATTTTCAATGCGAGTCAAACGAGCTACGTCAGTCAATGTTGCTATATATACCGATTTATCTGTGCTGATACAGATTTTAGTGAATTAATGCAGATATATATTTTACGGGGACAACCAACAAATAAGTATCCAATTAAACTTAATTAACGGTTGTATCTCGGACACAACCCGCTTCTTTTTAAGTTATTCGCATTTCTCATTGATCTCGAACTATTTTCACCTCTCCTTTGAAATTCATTTGGATAACGTTTAACATACATCAAAACTTCCAGTATATAAGTTGAAACTGATGTTAAGATACTAAGTTTTCTTAAATGTTCGCGACACGTGTATCTGTCCTTTGCATAGGGAAGTACTCTAATTGCACGTTGAATCTTTAGGGTGCGCTCATAATCCGTACTGTTGCCCCTAAGCATTATCCCGTATGAAAGTTGAGAGTATATGTACGCATAATACAGCTCTTTTAAGCAACTTTCTGACACAAGTGGTCTTAACTGTCTTAGAGCATAGATCTGATAGATCCCTCTTGCTAACTTACTGTATAATGTACATATCTATGTGATCTTTCCATGACATTATTGGATCAATCATTTCAATCAATAGATCAATATTTGATTGAAAAGTGTTATTATACCATTAAAGATTACTTAAACGACCCTACGACATAACATGATTCCATTCCAGACATTCCTTAGTTATAATATTCTTTAGTTATAGTATTTTTTGAGAGTTTTTGACATGTATTTGAAGTATTTAACACCAATCACTGTATTGACATTTTTTTTTTAATTTTTATAAATATATTAGCTGGCTGAAATATTTTGTAAACCTACATTGTGGGTAATGCACAGAAGTCTTATATTTTGTATACCAACAATACTTGTAAAAGTTGTAACCTATGTTTAACAAAATAAATGTAATTGAATTGAAAGTACTTAATTTGTATTCTAATAAGTAATCTTTATGCAAAAATTTAAGTCTCTAGCTCTAAAAATAAAGTTTCCCCCATACAAACTTTGCACCCCTATTTACCCCCTTTAGGGGTGGAATTTCCAAAAATCCTTCTTAGCGTTGCCTACGTTGTAAAAGGTAGTTCTGGTGTAAATTTCAACTCTCTAGTCTTAGTAGTTTCGGCTGTGCGTTGATGAGTGAGTGAGTGAGTGAGTCATATCAATAACTCTATACCGATAAAAGGTATGTTCACTTAGATAACGTCACATTTATTTGCTTTAGTGGGCTTATTTTTAAAGGGGCGTGGCGGGGGAGGCTTTCTTGGTAGTTATTTGGAGAAACAGCGGTGGCAGAGTGAATGCGAGATGTGAAACGGCATACTTTAGTGTTTTGTGATGGGTATCATGTGCACAAACAGCTGGCAAAGTTTTGCAGCTGTATAGGGGAACACCCTGTAGTACTTTGTACCCGACTGCCTCAGAAGGAAGTTTATATTTTTCGAGCGTATGTATCATCATATCAGCCGAAAGACGTCCACTGCTGGACATAGGCCTCCCCCGAAGAGTGCCACAATAGCCGGTCCTGCGCCACCCGCATCCAGCGGACTCCCGCGACCTTTACCAGGTCATTAGTCCACCTTGTGGGGGGCCTAACCACGCCGCGCCTTCCGGTACGTGGTTGCCACTCGAGAACCTTTCCGCCCCAACGGCCATCGGTTCTACGTGCAATGTACCCCGCCCACTGATACTTAAGTTTAGCGATTCGGAGGGCTATATCGGTTACCGTGATTCTGCTGCGGATAGCCTCATTTCTGATGCGATCGCGCAGAGAAACTCCCAGCATAGCCATCTCCATCGCCCTTTGAGTGACTTTGAGCCTTCTTATGAGGCCTATAGTAAGCGACCACGTTTCCGTTCCATATGTCATCAATGGCAACACACACTGGTCAAAGACTCTCGTCTTGAGACACTGCGGAATATTGGACGAAAAGATGTGCCGTAGCGTATGTATGCATGTATGTCTATGACGAAGATGAGGAAGGGCCGTGGCCTGCTGCTGGTGGAGTGGCAGAGTCTTTTTCCGCACTCGTTTTTAATAGAATCTACTAAACAGCAAGTAAATATACTTCAGTTCACCAACTCGTTTAGGACTTTAGTCTAGGTAGTCGCTATCCGGCGCAATAGCCCTAAATGCTTTTGATATATTTCTTTATGAATAAATTATTCTTTATTCGTACAGTCCATAATTGGTACCATTACCCCCCCAACCATGTGCTCGTGTCCGAATCCGATTTACACCCGACTACTTACTACCTAACAGTTCTAAATACGTATTCAGGATAACTGAAGATTTTTATTGACATCTTGTCAATATGCTCCAGCTACCTATTAATACGTTTTAGGTGCGGATGTAGAAACGCTTTAATGTAGTAAATATCGCATACCTTATATTTGTTATTCTATCATTTCGAATGTGTTCTCCAGCATGTATTAGCGTTTCCTATTCCTTTATATATTTTTATTTACCTTGATAACTCGAAATAATTGCTGCAAAAAGGCGTATTTGCGTGCCAGGTAAACATTCACAGGTCCGTCGTCGGCAGTGGCCACGGGCGTACTAAATTGTACTCGCCACCGCGCATGCATGACGCGGACACCCGGTTTTTCAGACAAATGACCAAATGTATTGAATTATCAAACATATTGAAATTCTAAGAAGCCGGTAGATAGATC
Source organism: Epinotia brunnichana (assembly GCA_963854355.1). NCBI lineage: Eukaryota > Metazoa > Arthropoda > Insecta > Lepidoptera > Tortricidae > Epinotia > Epinotia brunnichana. The sequence continues at coordinate 3,856,910 of OY977956.1, forward strand.
TACCAAAAAGCTACCTATCATAACAAATTTCATTGTAATATTCCAAATAACTTTTGAGATATTTCGAGTTTGGTGGTAAAAAAGCACTGTTTTGAAAGGCAAAATCTATCGAGGTTTTTGTAAGCAATCGTGATTTTACGAAGTACGAACATAGCCAATAAACTGAAGATATACATTTCAAAAATTTGGATCTCTAGCAATAGTACAAGTATACTAATAATCGGTTTGGAAAAGGCACTTTTTCGATGCGCAGCTGCATACAGCGCCTTAATATACGTACATAAATAAGGACATAACTATCTGTACAGGACTCTATTATCAATGTCATAAAGGCGTGTACAGATATTTATGCCCTTATTTATGTACGTATATATATACCCCTGACTGTACCTACTTGTCACCACCAAGAATCATTTGCGTTACATTGCTGCTCGGATTTTTGTCAAAAATTCATTATAGTCTTTTAATTAAGTGTAACTTAAAAAGTCCCGTTAATTAATGTTTGGGTCATTGTCAGTCACAAAAACAAAAATCATATTTCCGGTGGCCAATAGTTAAGGGCTTATGTTCATATATAATATGTTTTTATCACATATAATTATAGAAGAGGCAACGCTGTTTATGCGGATTCAGAGTTCAACCAAAAATTAGGATTTACAGCCCTTAACTTTGGCAATGTCCACCGAAGAGACGCGAACCTAAATCTGACAATGACCCGTTTACGCTACTAAACCCTCTGTCTGGTTGAATTCTTTGCTCGTATTGGAGTTCCACGCTGTATGCATATCTTATCAGTTATCATATCTAACTCCTTGACTGAAAATGTGGTAGGTTGTATCCACAGATGTATGAATATAAGGAGATCGGAAATGGCGGCCGATTTGTATAGAGTGAGCCTGTCGCAAGTACATTAACCCACACAACGCCCAAGTAATTGACAAGACAAAGCACGCACACATCTAAAACACACACACTTGTATACCTACACGCTTATTTGACAATAAACGCGCATCATATCAGGCATTTTGGGAAAAAACGTAATATTCTCTGCGATCAGCACGCGTGCACAGTATGGCAGTGTATGCCCATTGAGCATACAGCTGCGACACGGCCGCCGGCGGCTTGTCCTCTCTCTAGTATTCTATGCTCTGAGGTTGTATCGTATTGCTTATTCGCTTCTGCGGGAAATTTCGCAGACAACAAGATATTTTGAAGCTGTTTTAATTCAATGTCTAGGACGCTTTTGGTACATTACACGGGCACCATCAGCAACGAGCCCCCGTTTATAACTTCATTCTTAATAAAAACAAATGAAGACTAAGCAGCAAGTGTCGCCCGGAGAGTGTTTTATATCCCGGCAACAAGTACAGTCGCCAAGGATTCCTCATAATTCGTGTAAACCGTCCCCTGTGGCTGCCAGTAGCCAGTACCCCCCCGAACGCCGGTCCGAGCGGACGTGTCGCGCTCCCCGATACCAAGTGAGACCCTTGTAAAACCCCCATACAACAACCTAAAACGGTTGTCAGTTTCCCTTGTGGCGCATTGAGCTTGGATTTTCAACTCGGGTAAGTCGTTTTAAGTCAATTTCGCGAAACGCGTGGTAACCTGTTGCTTGATCGCCGTCACTTGAGCGCTGAAATCTTGGTAACAAATGTAATATCTACTTAAGTCGATTCAATGGTTAATAATCCTTACTGCTTTTACAGTATTCATGTAGGGAAATTATCTTTAGGGACCACAGGATATCTATCGATTTTTACGATTCCGTCGCTTATTTTATCTTGTTTGCGATGTGGGTATGAAATCATATTTCTACGGAATTTCTTTAATAACGAGGCTGTTTTGGCGCATATATTTCGTCGGCGGATTATTTATTCCATAAGCATTTGTTCTGATTTGATCAACAGTAATGTGTAAAGTTGAGTTGTGTTAAAGGTACTTTAATATTGAGTAACTAAATTTTGTAGAGTTCGATAGTAAGAGATACAATAAATATTATGACAGATGAAGTACCTATTTAAGATGATTGTCTTTGTAGTAAACATTTGGTCCAGTTTTCCTGTCTCTATTTAAACATCCTTGTTTATATGTGTATTTCTGACTGAGTCGTGTAAATCGATTTTGGTCGCGGTCATTTAAGTGTATCACAGTCGATAAAACATGCATCCCGCTCTAACATGTATACGTAAAAGCGCAAGCGGTGATTTATTGTCAGCAATATGCGATATACACGTGACCGTCATATCCACAACTGATATTGATTACGAGTGAGCTGATGCAAAAAAATACGTTCATAATTCAATTCCAATTCATTATCGGAAAAAGAGCACCCTTAGCAATTACACTCTTAATGCATTGCACACCCATTACCCTTATTATTAAAGGGGTGATCACGTGACTTTTCAAACGCACGTTAGGACAACACAACTCATTTTCCCATACAAAAAATGACATTTAGATCTACCTGACGCGCGTAGGTACAATTCCTGCAAAACTATACAAACGGTTGTTATAATAACATGTCCATACAAAGTCTACAAAAAAAATAAGATCCCATAAAAAACATTCCATGTAAAAAATAGGCCAAGTCTCGAAACTCTACCACAGTAAAAAGTGGTGTGATATTTCGTAGAGCGAAGTCAGGCATTCTTATTTTATTAATCTTTATTTGCTTGCTAAATAAAATGTTGACTTGGCAATCACACTTACATAGTTTTAGGTAGCTATTCAAAAATTAGTAAAGTTGTGTGATTCCAAAGTTGTAGAATGTTATTTAGCAAGCAAATAAATATTAATAAGAATGCCTGACTTGGCTCTACGAAATATCTCACCACTTTTTACTGTGGTAGAGTTTCGAGACTTGGCCTATTTTTTACATGGAATGTTATTTATGGAATTTAGATCTTCCTGACGCGCGTAGGTACAATGCGTTACAGTGATCGACCAGTAGATCGTGAAACGTTTAAGAATGGGAAAGCTATCAATGCATATACTCTTTGACGCGAGTCTAAATTGCACGTCCTTCCCCATTCCAATCGCGATTCGTGGTAATGCCTAATTTCCTACTGATGTGTGACGAAGCGTTCATAGCCCGGCGGCGCCTGCGTATCGGAAACGATAACGCAGGTCAAGCAAAGACGGCAGGGGTCAGTCTTTGGATGGGTGACCGCCTGTTTGAGTGGTTACTATAAATGAGCGCTTCCGTGCTTTGGAAGGCACGCTAAGCAGTTGATCCCGGTTGCTGTCTATGACAGTAGTCGTTAAGCCGAGTTAGAGGCCTTCGGGCGGCTTAAGAACCTCTAACAGTCGAGTTGCCCACTCACTTGACAAAGGGGGGACAACTGTCACTCGCGTCCGCAGGAGCTTACCTACCACAACCCTGCACGTGTCCCCTGGGTGGTAATAAAGAGTGACAATTTCAAAAAAAGGCCAAAAATAATATATGCCATACGATTAAATAAAACCTACTGATGTGAAACGGCATGTAGCTATTATATGTATAGCAGAGGTAGGTTTGGCAACGATGAATTTACCTGATTCCACGATCACTGCCACCGGCAACATTACGGGACCATTGCCTGTGTAAAGGATGACTCACGCTAGAACGGGCCGTGTCCGGCCCGGGCCGTTTTCTAAGAAAAACGACGGCGTTTTTGCGCGTCCGAGCCATACCCAAACCCGGCCGAGCCACGGCCGAGGCTCGGAAGCATCCCGGTGTCGGCACGGCCCGGCCGTGGCTAGCTCGGCCGGGCTTGGATTTAGCCAGGCCACGCAAAAACGCCGTCGTTTTCTTAGAAAACGGCCCGGGCCGGTCACGGTCCGTTCTAGCGTGAGTCATCCTTTACCGGTATAAGAAGATGAATGTTATTTTGACGATCATACCTGTGCTAACTCGGGGCACCTATACTAAATTGACGTAGCAAAATATTTTATCGACAAAAAAATATATCGATGTTACTGTCAACATTTAAATGTTATTCAAAATAAATGATTAATAGTTCATTTTAAAATAGTTTTCATAGTACACAATTTATATTTTTTCCATATTTGTCGGTGATGTCGGTAATAAAGATTGCCGACTAGATCAAAATATCCACTTTAAATCAATATATGTTCGCTCAACGTCCACAGTGGTCAACGGGGCATTTTATCTTATCTTAAAATATTTATATTGACTTTTGAGTCAAAATAAACCAGATATTTATGCATGTTCAGGTATAATATCGAACCTTTTTACATCGTGAAATTTCAATGAGCACATGTATAATATATATCGACATCTTTTTATCGATATCCCTAAAACGTGCCCCGACTTAGCATGATTTTAATCGCAAAATACTGTTAAGAAAAATTTGTGCCATTAACCTAATGCTAATAATTTTTCCTAGGCTCCTTATATCCTTAGTGACGGATTCAGGATGTTGCTTTGGCTCGACCTGGCTCAGGTTAGATTTTGGTAAGGCCTAGTGCTTATAACCGTGACAGAACACGCCTTAAATGTTTTGAACTGGATTTATTAAACGAGCGAGCGAAGCGAACGAAGTTCTCCGTTTCAGCATCATCATCATCATCATATCAGCCGAAAGACGTCCACTGCTGGATATAGGCCTCCCCCAAAGAGTGCCAACATGGCTGGCCCTGCGCCATCCGCATCCAGCGGATTCCCGCGACCTTTACCAGGTCATGTCCACCTTGTGGGGGTCATCGGTTCTACGTGCAATGTGCCTTATGTGCCCCCCCCTGCCAGTTTCAGCTTGGACAAAAATTATTTCGTATGTCCGGCGTCTGTCCGGCTGTTCTCCTCTACAGGTCGCATTTCTCAACCGATTCTCGTTAAATTTTGTGAGCAGGTTCAATAATTATATAGAATTCTTTTGTCAATTCAGTATTTGGGAATTATTTCTTTCTTTGTACAAGCTTTATATTAACTTGCACTGCTGGTATGTATGTAAATAAATATGTAAGTTGTCCGTCAAAATTTGCAATCCATTTTCAGTCACTTCCCGTTATCCAATTGAGCTGAAATTTTGCATGCATATGTATTTCGCATGACAATGCAATATGATGATGACTTGGAGCTGATCTGATGCTGGAGCTGGAAGGTGGCCATAGGAACCCCGCAATAAAACGACACAACCCCATCGAGTTTGGGCTCGTTAGAATCGTCTCAATGAGTAGTTGATGATGGTATGCAGAAAAGTACAGTCGGCAATAAAACCTTGTACCAAAAATGAATTTTTTGACAGAAACGTATTTAAAGACTGGCTTGCGAGTTCTACAGCTACTATTAGTCCTTCTGACTAAGTGGGAATAAGGTCTCATGTAGAATATGTATCCCTGTAACTCTAACGGTAGTCCTATCCAAACACCGAAACACAATGGGTTAAACGTCGAGAGCGTTAGGGCGGAGCGAACTTTGCAAGAGGTATTTATTACCTACTGACCTATTAAAATTTTGGATAACTTTAGCTTCAGGCACATCATTTGGAATTGAATACCCTGCAGTATCAAGTTTAAGATACCAACTTTGTTAATAATCTTTTTCTGTTATAATGTTTTTTTTTAAATTAATGGCAAAGGATTTTTGTATAAGAATATACATACCTTCGTTTTCTTTGCTATTGAGTGTTCTTTTTAGGGTTTCATATCCAAAAAGGGTTAAACGGGAGCCTTTACTAAAACTCCGCTGTCCGTTGGTCACCAGGCTGTATCTCATGAACCGTGATACTCGTAGTTTGACAGCTGAAATGTTGACAGATGATGTTGCCGCTATAGCAACAAATACAAAAAAAACAGCCAAGTGCGAGTCAGACTCGCATATGAAGGGTTCCGTGAAATAAATTGCAGTTTACGATTTATGACGAATTAAAAAAAAACTACTTGCTAGATCTCGTTCAAACCAATTTTCGGTGGAAGTTTGCATGGTAATGTACATCATATATTTTTTTTAGTTGTATTATTCTCTTATTTTAGAAGTTACATGGGGGGAACACACATTTTACCACTTTGGAAGTGTCTTTCGCGCAAACTATTCAGTTTAGAAAAAAAATATATTAGAAACCACAATATTTTTTGGGTTTCAGTCATAAATTTTGAAGGGGGCTCCCATATAACAAACGTGTTTTTTTTGCCGTTTTTATAGATAATGAGAAAGAAAGAAAGAAAGAAAATACATTTATTTAACGTCACAAAATTACACAATAAAAAGAACAAGCAAAATAAAAGACTAAATAATGGTATGGAACCCTTCGTGCGCGAGTCCGACTCGCATTTGTTTCGAAATACGGACAGGACCGTTATTATCGCCGATTATACAATCACTATTATCACGCTACACACCCATCATTATCACGACAATATTGATGCATATTGAAGCGAAATCATAACGATAATATTGACATACCCGCTGGTAGATTTAAATGTCACTTTTTCTACGGAAAAATGGCAGTTAAATTGTACTAACACGCATTCAGAACGTTACGTGATTAACTGATTACCCCCGGAGGATAACGGGCCTTAGGACAATTTAACTGTCAATTTTCCATATAAAAAGTGACATTTAGACCTATCTGACGCGCGTACAATGCGTTACGTGATCGACCTACGTACTACAAGTAAATTAAAATTAGTAGTGTAGTTTAATCTTTGCCTTCTCATCGTAGAGTAAAAGATAATAAATAATAATAAAAATTCGTTTATTACTCAAAGAAAAGTTGTGGGTTCCCAGGGGTCCCCGCACTAGGCTTCGCCTGTATCACGGAGAACCATTTAACAATTAGGTAGAAAATATTTTTTTATAGTGACAACTGAAACATTAAATTACAGAATAAGATGCTTCTGACATTTACACTTTATGATTTGGACAGACAACAATCAGCCTGAAATAGAGGAGAGATAAATTCTAACGGATTCCCGTAGGTAGTACTGCAGAAGCTTGAATTACAGGAGATTCCACTTAAGGTGAACTGAAACAAAGGGCGGGTGTATTTATAGAATGGAACAATTATTGTTATCTGTGGATTACGTGTTTCTTGTTTCAACGAATGGGATAAAATAGGTATATTATGAACTTTTATCTATCCAAAAATCATAAACCTCCATGATGCCTTCAAGAACCGCACATTATGACCACCATAAAAATAGACTGTTTAGTTAGAACAAATTTCTTATCTGTGAAAATGTTATTATTGCTAAGTAATAAAATCGATTTCGATAACATTATTTCATTCAAATTTCGAACATCTCTGAAAATCAAAGAAATTTGATTTGACCTCTATTCTAATATCAGTCGAGATGACGTTTAGTTCGAAATAAATTGTCAATTTGCATACAAATTTGACAACTGTCGCACGTAAGTAAGATGTCGAACGATTTGATATTTGGATCCGACTCTAGTTTGTCTCTGAATAACTTTTATCTATCCAAAAATCATAAACCCTCCATGATGCCTTCAAGAACCGCACATTATGACCACCATAAAAATAGACTGTTTAGTTAGAACAAATTTCTTATATGTGAAAATGTTATTATTGTTAAATAATAAAATCGATTTCGATAACATTATTTCATTCAAATTTCGAACATCTCTTAAAAACAAAGAAATTTGATTTGTCCTCTATTCTAATATCAGTCAAGATGACGTTTAGTTCGAAATGAATTGTCAATTTGCATACAAATTTGACAACTGTCGCACGAAAGTAAGATGTCGAACGATTTGATATTTGGATCCGACTCAAGTTTGTCTCTGAATAAAAAAAAACTATGACAGCTGCCAGAAAACAACGCCGCGATGCCGGTCATAATATGTGGCTCCTGAATGCATCATGGAGGCTTATGATATGTGGATAGATAAAGTAGTGTATGAAACTGTACATAATTAGGCATTAAAACACCCGTGTGATGTTATTATAACCACACTCGTGTTTAATGCCCTTCATTATGTACAGTCACATAAACTACTATTAATTTACAGCAGCCCTGATAGATTTTTGTGTGTTTGTAATGGGGAACTTGCATGGGACTTCAATTTTGAATAAATTGCACTTAATCGATGCAAATATACGTAGAGATATCATACAAAAGAAAAAACGATTGTATTAGTATTATCTCACGTTAAAATGACGAAAAAAAATTTTTTTTTTAAATGAAATGACGTAACAGTTACACAGAATATAAAGCGTTTTCGGGGGGTGCCAGCGCGTGCAGATTTCAAATGCATATAACATCAGAAAAATAAATCATAAGAAAGTTTTAATGCTACAGTTGTTTTATTGCAGGATTATACTTGTGATTTTCGTAATAAAATAAAAAGATGCAAGTTCCCTATTACAGCTCGCAACCAATCAACCGTTTTCATCCGCTGCCTCATAAGAAGCGTTATGATTTTCTGGAGTATATATTTCTATGTGGACAAGAATAATTTTATTTCAGGCTCCAAACGGCTCGATGGATTTTGACATATGAGGTGTCGTTAGATTCTTATTTAAGCCTGACACAGACTGGCGCGGCCTGTGGTAGCGGTCAATAGTAACTTGATATTAACTCAGGCTTATACTCTTTCGAATAAAAAAAGAATTTTGAAAATGGGCCCACAAGTGACAGGGAAATCGGTGAACAAACATTTTTAAAAATACATACCTTGGACCATAGTTACTAACTGCCTCATTTTCTGGAGTCGGTAAAAAAGAAGTTGGGTTTCTTGAACAATCTTTGAATTTCACTTGTTGAAAATAATTATTACCTATCTTTATATCTTAGTTCTTGTTTTCTTTATGTTCGAGGGATTTTTAGTATTATTTTCGACTCCATTCTGGGTTTTTTCACAAATAAAATAAATTAGCTTTATTTGGCTTTATAGGTCCATAACTGCTTACATAATAAATGCAAAATATCTAGTAGCAAAGTGGGTAATTTAGAACAGTGAGTAAAGCGTCCTCTGTTCCCCGTACTAGTAAAAACTGTATCAATTACTTATTAACTTCGAATTCCTACAACAATTGATAGGCAGTGACAACGACAATGCCCTAATAGACGAAACTATTGATAAAACTCCTACGTACCTATAGGTAGATGTATTTAAAAAAACACACCTTACCTCTCCCGTAATGACGTCCCACACCCAGCAACATGCAGTATACCTGAATAAAATACATCATTTCCTAAGCTCTCCACAGCTTTATAAGATCGCTTTCAAATATAGCGTCTACGTGACACAATGACCACTATAAAGAGACCCTTGCGTCCATTCAGACTAGTGGAGTCACAGATCACTGCTAGACTGGACAAGATGTTAAAATTTTCTTTTGAGCTTGTAATTAATATTCAGAGCACGCAATGGCTCGGCGGGTTGGGGGTTTTAGTGTTTAATACGGGGCTTACATTACATGTCGTTAACTCTAGTATTCCGAAGTAGCGCTGGTGGATTACTTAATTAATTTCTTAATTTCGTTGTCTGGTTGATATAACTGCTAGTGACCGAAGAGCTGGCGGATTTCTCGCGCAACACGTCAGCATTGCAGTTCAGCGAGGAAATGCTGCCAGAATCCTCGATACAATGCCTCGAGGGCCTTTTAACTTAATTTTAATTTAATTTAGTTACCTTAATGTTCATTATCATCTGAGAGGAAAATCATTTATTAACAATAACAATATCTTCGGTACAATGCCTTGAGGGCCTTTTTAGGGTTCCGTACTCAAAGAGTAAAACGGGACCCTATTACTAAGACTCCGCTGTCCGTCCGTCCGTCTGTCTGTCACCAGGCTGTATCTCACTGATAACGTGATAGTTCCAGTTGAAATTTTCACAGATGATGTATTTCCGTTGCCGCTATAACAACAAATACTAAAACAAAATAAAATAAATATTTTTATTGATAATGGTACGGAACCCTTCGTGCGCGAGTCCGACTCGCACTTGGCCGGTTTTTTTACATTTAACTTAATTTTAATTTAATTTAGTTACCTAATGTTCATTATCATCTTGTATATACTTTAGAAAATAAATGTATTTTTATAAATCAGCATTGCAATTCAGCCAGGAAATGCCGCCAGAATCCTCGGTACAATGCCTCGAGGGCCTTTTTTTAGATTTAACTTAATTTTAATTTAATTTAGTTACCTTATCAATCTTATCATCTATATAATAGTTCATTATCATCTGAGAGGAAAATCATTTATTAACAATAACAATATTCTAGAAACTAATAAACTACTTATGAAAGATACATAACTTGAATATAAAACTAAAACTACCTAAAATTTAAATTACTTAAGCTAAAAATTAAGAATACCTATCAAAATTTGGTGCCCTTGGTAGGGTACCCATCACGCAGGCAGCGTTCCCGCGCTGGATTGCGATTGCAATTCTCTGCGCGAGAAAGCTGCCCGCGCGAGGGTCGCCCGTTGCCTCCCTCAGCCGCTTGCCAAGCGCCCTGTGGAGCAGCTGTGCGCCCCTGCCCCACGAACCAAGTGTCTCGACGCCAAATGCGACGAATTCGTATTGGGCGCCGAGACAGCTGTATTTGGCAACCTTTAGACGCTCCCGAGCGTCCGCCGCCGCCGCGCCAGCACGCCTGCTGGTCGATGGGAGGTAGGACGCCGCTAGTGTGTCGGCGCAAGTGGCGTCCCACACCAACGCACGGCCCATCTTCCAGGGAATTAACGACATCCCGTCGGGGCGCTTGCCATCGTTCCGCACTATTTGGGGCTCCAGAGCGGCGGGAACTCCGGCACTGACGAGCGCCCTTCTCAGAATGTCGTTAAGGGCGGCATGACGAGACAGGCGGCCGGCGCCCGAAGAGCAGACGAGCCCGTGGTGGCCGAGGCTATCTACACACGATCCACAAGAAGCACAGCTGTGGTCGGCACAGAGAGCAACTCCGAGCCGGAGACCGGCGGCTATGCGAAGCGTCTCTGGGTCGATAAAGGTGCCGGTGTTGGGTGAAGGATAGGCGTGGAGCCAGTGACCTGACTCTGGCCTAGATGATGCCAGAAGCCACGCTCGGTCCCTGCCTGTTGCGGTGTCGAGGAGTGAGTTTTGGAAAACTTTCATTCAGTCCAGCTAGCCAGGCATTCGAGGCCGCAATAAGGCACGCAATCTAGCAGTTTGTAGCCGGAGAGGCTTGAAGAATTTTACCTGCGAGATCGGAGGTGCTATGAATTGAGGCCAAGAATGCCGGTAGAGCAACACTTGAAATTTTACGGGTACCCAAGCCACCATACCTTAATAGGGTGATTCTACGAGCGTTCCAACCGCCGTCAGTCCGCTGCTCACATTATTGTCAAAGTTCTTGCAGATTTGAATCCCCTTTCCCAATAAATTGGTAGTAGTCCTGGACTTGTTTCAAATACCTGAAGATGCCATGCCAGTTTGCCGGTACATTGACAATAATGCGAGCAGCGGACTGACGGCGGTTGGAACGCTCGTAGAATCACCCCTTATCATCTTGTATTTACATTAGAAAATAAATGTATTTGTATAAATGATATATAAGTATGTTACCGTCAAATTATGAACACCGTCAGTTTATAATCTTACTCGCGATATTATGATCTGTCGAAAAATTGTGAACTGTCAAAACCGTTCACAATTTAACGCATTATTTTTCGTTAGTTTATAATCTATCAATGTCCAATAGTTAAATTGTGAACTGAGATATGTTGCCTTTACTGTTTTCCACATTGATCCACAGTATGAATCTAGACGCGATCGGGCCACAATGTTGTTACTGCAGAGTTCCTATGGCTACCTTTGAGTTCTATAAACAGGCCAACGACCTGACATCATGATATCGATTGTCATTATGACTTAAATTCATATATAACTTATCAACAAAATTGCTTGACGCAAAGAACTTGGTCAAAGGCTTAAAATAATTTAACTTAACTTACACGCAAAGTGTAAAATGGCTGTAAAAGTCTGGTACGGCGACAGAAAAACAAACAAAACGCAATAAGAAGGACTTTCCTCATTCATTACACGATCCGCACGAAAATCGATTGGACTAAAGCAAAGGCACAAACACTTAGAAAAAGATTCATCAGAGTGATGTTCCAAGTCCTAGAATCTTCCCAACTTTGAGGTCAAATATCTTGGCCATTTTTGATTTAAGAGAAAATATTTTCCAACAAAACATGCTTTGCTTAGCGTATTGAATTAAATTTTTCTAAGTCTTATGATGCCTATCTATATATTTTTCACTTTTGGTAAAAAAAAACGAATTCTTTTTCTGTGCCCCCTTTGCTTTAGGCAGACCCAAAACTCCCCAATATAGGCAATGTTCCATTATAAATCACTTGCTTTTAAGGAATCTTATCTTTTTCTGACACTAAAGAGACGCAGGCGAGTGACATCCATAAATTCGATCATAGCGCAGTATGAAGGAGAGCCGACATTGACATTATTGTCATTGATCATCAAAACATTTTCCCCACGATATTTGTCACTTTGTTACCTCAGTATAGGTAGGCCAAGGGGCTATTTGAGTGAATGAATAAACAAATATTAAGAGTCCGCAGTAAGCTCGGCCGAATTTCACCTTCCCATACAAACGGAGTTTCGTACTCATTTTAAAACTACGTCTCGGATTGTAACGAAACTTTGCATATACGAGTACATTGACATGAGGTATATCTAGGTCTGTAATTAGTTATATGGCTTCAGTTTATAAAACAATCGAAATACAGCAAAAACAAGTTTTGTATGATATACTTTAAGTTGTTGTAATTTTTTTTACTATGGTATCTGAATCTACATAAACTAATTACAGACCTGGATGGTACAGTGGCGGAATGATAAGGTTGATCAGTTTTCAAATCAAATCATTTACGCGTTGCAAGCACATGTTACCTTTTTAAACTGTGTATCAGACGAGAGTGATGTATTGAAAAATAAGTTTAACTGTTTGACAACAAAGTTCAAATTAACTTAAACGAATTTCCCTTGCCTATTAATAGTTGAACTAAAACCTTTTTAGGGTTCCGTAGCCAAATGGCAAAAAACGGAACCCTTATAGATTCGTCATGTCTGTCTGTCTGTCTGTCTGTCCGTCCGTATGTCACAGCCACTTTTTTACGAAACTACCTATAAGAGCTATACTGTTGAAACTTGTACGTAGATGTATTCTGTAAACCGCATTAAGATTTTCACACAAAAATATAAAAAAAAACAATAAATTTTGGGGTTCCCCATACTAAGAAATGAAACTCAAAAAATTTTTTTTCATCAAACCTCAAAGTGTGGGGTACCTATGGATCTATGGATAGGTCTTCAAAAATGATATTGAGGTTTCTAATATATATTTTTTCTAAACTGAATAGTTTGCGCGAGAGACACTTCCAAAGTGGTAAAAGTGTGTCCCCCCCCCCCTTGTAACTTCTAAAATAAGAGAATGATAAATCTAAAAAAAATATATGATGTACATTACCATGCAAACTTTCAACAAAAATTGGCTTGAACGAGATCTAGTAAGTAGTTTTTTTTAATACGTCATAAATCGTAAAAATCAATTTATTTAACGGAACCCTTCATGTGCGAGTCCGACTCGCACTTGGCCGCTTTTTTTATTAGTTTGATCTTGCCATTACTTTGTGTCAAGTTTGATAAATCTAATGATTAAATCCTCTTAGCTTAAAATTATTAAAACTAAATGTGAGTAACAGGTCCTGTCAATGTCATCATTGCTATTTCTTGTACACGTTTTTTTTTCTTTTTTTAACTCTTTTTCCAAAATTCAAAGAGGTGTAGTGAAATGACATTCATTATGACGGAATGTGTCTGACATTCGATCGATAAAGCAGATACTGATTACTTATACTGAGCAAGCAAAAACAGATCTTAAGGTGATCAACCTTTTCATTCCCTGACTGTACTTAACTTATTTTAAGTACAAAGTTTCAGAGCGAACTAGCTAGTCGTTTTAAAATGAGAGCGTAACTACGTTTGTATGGAGAATCGAGCTTACTGCGGACTCTTAAGGGACAATCTTATACAAATCGAACAAGTCCCATAGAAGCTCAATAAGGCTTGTGTTATGTTATGGGTACTACATAGTGTAAGGCCTGAGTGGAAGGTGGTTCGATTGCCATACAAAGCGTTATTTGACATTCGCAGGCTAACGGCGTGATATTTTAAGAAACTTATGCAACAAACTTTCATTAATTGGCTTCCCATTTGCGCCAAATTCCCCCTTTCCTAGAATAAACTTGTATAAACTAGATTAATTTGAGAAAAATTGTTTTTCCAAAATATCACGTGTCAAACCAATTTCTCATATTAATCTAGTTTATACAAGTTTATTCTAGGAAAGGGGGAATTTGGCGCAAATGGGAAGCCAATTGATGACAGTTTGTTATTTAAGTTTCTTAAAATATCACGCCGTTAGCCTGCGAATGTCAAATAACGTTTTGTATGGCAATCGAACCACCTTAAGTGCATTATCTTTAGTGCAGTATCCAAATATTCATATGAAAACGGGTCCTAGTCTCTTTTCTAACCAACTTTGAAGATGGTATATAATCGTTCGGCTTTAACACATTCACGGCCACGCTAATCTCGTAGCGCTACGCCGTAGTCCGTAGCAGGTTAATCCTCGTATGTAGCGAAAAGCGCTCGTAGCGCTCTGACGCATATGTGTCGTCATGGGCCCTGACTGGGTTAAGTTACGTTTCAATTTTACAATTAAAAACTCAATATAACATTTATCCATTTCTAATTCGATCATTTGCGCGTCGCGAGAGGAAGCAAGCTCGTACCACTCGCTATAATTCCTAGCTTTTCAGGGTTATGTTATGGGTACTACATAGATGACGATATATTTAATAGATAAAAATACTTAAACACATAGAAAACATCCATGACTCAGGAACAAATATTCATACTCACAAATATTTGCCCTTACCGGGATTCGAACCCGGGACCTTCAGTTTCGTAGGCAGCGTCTATGAATCTGTTTTGTGTTATTGGTGTACTCGTTTTGTCAAGATAGGTTTGACGGGTGAGCTTTCAGAGCGCAACAAATACCCAAAATGGTCTCAATTCAATATGCACAGTCAAATAGACTCCCGTGTGTGTCTACCCCGTACGGGTAATACAAGCCTGTCACGATACGGTACGATAAGCTAACTCCACTTTCATTACTGTGATGAATCGTACACATAGATTTTCACTTTTCATTTGCTGTGCTGGTGTGTATTAGATAGGTTGATTACCCGATTTTGTGTTTTGTTTTTAACCGACCACAAAAAAGGAGGAGGTTATCAATTCGTCGGAATCTTTTTTTTGTAGATATGTCGGTTCCCCCATTACTCAAAGTAAGGGTAAATTCCTATGCTGGGGCCATGATCTAATGATCACGGACCTAATGGTCAGGGTCTGATGATGGGATCCTGGACAAATCGCGGGAACTCTTCAAGGCGAAGTAGGTACTAAATTGAAGTCGGTTAAAATTTTGTTTTTCAAGTAAATAATACATAATCAAGTGAATATTTTAGCTTGATTAAGTAACAAAGTCCCTCCATTCTAATGCCGAAGTGTGAATTTTATTCATATCTAGGTACGTACTTAAACTAGAATTTTGAAAAATTTGATACTAATTCACGCCAAAACAATTTAAAAACAGATTTAACACATATGATAGTTTTCTTGTCCAGATAATGATCCATCTTCAGCCTAATATACGTCCCACTGATAGGCAAAGGACTCCTCTCATGAACGTGAAGTCTCCAACCCGCACTGAGGCAGCGTGGGGACTAGATAAGATGATGTTTTGAATAATATGTCAATCCCATTCCATAGTATCAGTGTGTATCATGCTCACACTAATAGGTTTGCATACAGTCGCCATCACATACATCGGAGCCAAAGATGTATGAATATAAGGATATCGGACAGGCCGGCCGATTTGTATTGAGTACGCCTGTCGCAAGTACATTAACCTACACAACGCCCAAGTAATTGACAAGACAAAGCACGCACACATCTAAAACACACACACTTGTATACCTACGCTCTTATTGGACAATACACACGCATCATATCAGGCATTTTGGGAAAAAACGTAACGTGCGATCAGCACGCGTGCACAGTATGGCAGTGTATGCCCATTGAGCTAACAGCTGCGACACGGCCGCCGGCGGCTTGTCCTCTCTCTAGTATTCTGTATGCTCTGAGATCGGAGCAAACAAGCAGCTCACAAACATCGGAACACACCTCTATTTTCAAGGCATTAGGGTGCATGTGCCGATATTTTTGAACACCTATATTGTACCTATGTATGTGATGGCGACTACAATTTTATATAATTTTCCTGAAAGACCAGGGCATTGGGTTTTGTAGTGGGATAACGGCTTAGAGGATAAAGTTGCTATTTATATCCCACTTGTGAATGCTGTAAAGGGTTACTTTACATCGCACTTCCTAGTTTGGTCGGTAGGTACAGAGGACAATGACGTGAGGCTTTAATCGAACGAGGCAGCGCTTTTGGTCATCTAGGCGGGTATAGTTACCACGGCATGTCGCTGCACAAATGCCGTGTATTTTATTTTACGTCATACCTGGCCATAAAGTAGCAACCCCACTTTCTGACTAGGGGACGTAACATTTCGTACTCACCACGGGCGGTAATAAAGAAAGCCTCAGATAGCATATTTATCGCCCTTGCTTTTGGCTCGGGCGTCAAACACCTTCGTCAAATATCTTCGTGACATTCTTTGTTTTACCGTCCTAGGTAAGTAATGCACTATAATGCCCAACTGCGATTATATAAAACAGCTTTGGATTGTCTAGTAAGATTAAATGAAACCTTAATAATAAGTTTCTGTCAAAAATTTAATTTTTGGTACAAGCTTTTACAGCTGACTGTACTTTTCTGTATATCATCATCAACTACTCATTGAGACGATTCTAACGAGCCCAAACTCGATGGGGTTGTGTCGTTTTATTGCGGAGTTCCTATGGCCACCTTCCAGCTCCAGCATCAGATCAGCTCCAAGTCATCATAATATTGCATTGTCATGCGATATACATATACTTCCAAAATTTCAGCTCAATTAAATAACGGAAAGTGACTGAAAAATGGATTGCAAATTTTGACGGACAACTCACATATTTACATACATACGAACAGTGCAAATGAATATATTCAATTCAATTCAATTCATTTTTATTTCAGACAAGGTCCATACACGTTTGTTAGTAAAAAATAATTAACTTATGACTAAATGAGTGTTAGTTAATAATACTACTTAGGGTCTAAAATTCTCGTGCGCGCGTCTTTACCTGCACATGCATGGACGTCCAGCGGGCTAGCATAGGACTGTTCCAGCGGTAAGCGAACACGCTCAGGATGCTGTTGGGGCTGCCGCGCAAACGAGACAAAAGCGAAGCGCATCTCTTCCTCATCACAGCCGCGAAGCCATCCGTCCGCGCTTCGGCAAACATGCCGGAAGCACTACACCATCGCGGCAGCCCCATCAGCACCATATAAAGCTTGTAAAAAATATAAGGAAAGACATTTAAAACGCACAGTAAACTTTATGACAATATAGTACAGCTACTTACTTACTACCTATATATATACGTATAATATTTTATATCGATAGGGAATGATAGTTAATATGAGTTAGTATGCTAATGTACATTCGGGATTACTCGCGCCGGCCCAAAGACCTTAATATCAATCTCTAGGTCGATCACGTAACGCATTGTACAAACGTCGGGTAGGTCTAAATGTCACTTTTTATATGTAAAATTGACAGTTAAATTGTACCGACGCGCGTTCGGAACGTTACGTGTTTACCCCCCTCATATCGCTACCACTCTGTTTACTCGTCACCGAATCCAGTAAATAGCCACGCCAACAATAAACCAGACCTAATAACTTTAAATATAGCCCGATCGGTGGTATTATTAGGTTGCTGAATGAACCATTAGAACAACTTCTTACTTTATTAACCCTGCCTTCAACTTCTTTGGAAAGTGAACCTTAAATCGTACACATCAAGGTTGCTTTCCCTTTTGTACAGAAACGCAACTTGCGAGTTTGAGGAAGCCAACTGTAATTTCAGAGCAACGGATTGTCCAAATTGCTGATGCGGCTGAATCATTCGAAATTAGACTTTAAACCCAACGGCATAAAAGGGTCGTCGTGTGGATTGATGAGCTCTATTTGTTTACACGGCATGGGCAAATGCGTTCAAATACCTCGGAATTGTTCATTTGAAACGTCGTATGTTGATTTGATGTCTATGAATACTCGCCGTTTTATGAACTGAGAATGGTTGTTTGTTTGGAAAAGCGTTATTTCGGAATGTGGGAACTGTTATCCAGTTTGTGTCCAGAAAATTCGATTCCCACCGGCAAATTAACTACAGTTTGCCTAGACATGTCGCATCACGCCACCGACTTATCACTATTAGCACTTTAAGGCGCCCTAGGTCCAGCGAAGTTAAGCGAACATAGTTTTTGAAACAATATAGTGCGTCTGTTCATAATAATATGGTTTCAAAAAATACGAATAGTAATTTGAGGCTTTACTGCAGCGAGATCAGTGATTCGAAACATGATTAATCAATTTTCGCTCGATAGAAAAAAAGCGGCCAAGTGCGAGTCGGACACATGAAGGGTTCCGTTAAATAAATTGCAGTTTACGATTTATGACGTATTAAAAAAAAACTACTTACTAGATCTCGTTCAAATCAATTTTCGGTGGAAGTTTGCATGGTAATGTACATCATATATTTTTTTGAGTTTTATCATTCTCTTATTTTAGAAGTTACAGGGGGGGGACACACATTTTACCACTTTGGAAGTGTCTCTAGCGCAAACTATTCAGTTTAGAAAAAAATGATGTTTGAAAGCTTAATATCATTTTTCAAGACCTCTTCATTGATACCCCACATGTATGGGTTTGATGAAAAAAAAATTTGAGTTTCAGTTTTGTGTATGGGGACCCCTAAAACTTAATGTTTTTTTTCGATTTTTGTGTAAAAATCTTAATGCGGTTCACAAAATACATCTACATACTAAGTTTCAACAGTATAGCTCTTATGGTTTCGGAAATAATGGCTGTGACATACGGACGGACAGACAGACAGACGGACATGACGAATCTATAAGGGTTCCGTTTTTTGCCATTTGGCTACGGAACCCTAAAGATCACGAACATAGTAGGCCTAAAATACACTTTAAACATTCGCAACAAATTATGCACAAAGGCTAAACATATTAAAATTGGTTCTAAAATCGGCAATTATCATGTCGGGAACTTAGTGATTACTTTTTAATTTATTTAAACGCATAAAAAAACAGGACATCTGCGCTTCCGAACACACGGTTACATCTCGCTCACGTGTATGCTCAATGAGAGGTAGAGAATGAAGACCATGAACCTACGGCCATAGAATTATAACGCCTAGAAGGATAGTTTCATACGGCCGACGCGCCAAGCGTGAGGCATAAAATGGATTCATGTAGTTGTGATCAACTCGTATTTACACGCGCCAATACGCACACAAACGCACCAATAGTGTTGCCAGCGCATACACATTCCCTGAAAATATATATTATAATAAAACTACAATACCTATGTAAGTTACGTACGCCCAAGATGAATTTTCTAATTTGTTGACGATGTCATTACCATGGTAACCATAACGCCGCTCTCGCAACATAAAAATATTTGGTCTCCATACAAAGTTTCATCCCCTTTTTTGATGAAATTTGACATAAATTATAGCCTATGTCCTATTCTGCTACATAAGGTTGTACCTACATTATTGGAAAGTTTCATAAAAAATCGTCCAGTAGTTTTTGAGATTGATTGGAACGTACAGCCATCCATCCAAACTTTCGCATTTATAATATTAGTAGGATAATTTAGGAGTTCCTATGGCCACCTTCCGTCCTCATCATCAGGCCCGCTCGGAAGTACCATAATATTGCATTGTCACCTGATTTAAAACACGTGTACAAAATTTAAACTCGATTGAACTCTGGGAAATTAGTCAAAATTGACTTGCAAGATTTGACCTAGATATACTCAAACATACACGGGGAGTCAAGTAAAAGCTTGGTACAAATCAAGTGATTTATCTTCTTCGTATTTTCCACCCTGCCGATATTTGTATTTTATGTAAGTATATTATCAGAACAGAATTATGGGTAAATATATCCGTTACATTGGCAACACTACGCTGTCATGCCGCTTATAGAAAATATGCAATTTTGATTACTGTTTTACGTAAAATACGAGTTAGAGAATAATACTTACGTGTGAAATGTTATCTTAGAATGTTTATCCTTCTTATCCGATGCATTGTGACACCCTTTCACTGCACAAACCGTCATATTAATGAAAAGTGTGGGAGCTATTTACACTTGACACGCGTCCTTGCAACTGACAAGCCGATCGGCGTACTGGGCCATTTATGTCCTACTTTTGGTGGCCTCACCGTTGCACGTGAACTGCGTTTCTATGCGTTATAATTCTATGCCTACGGCGCGTTAACACATGAATCGCTACGCGCTACGCTCTTAGCCGATCCCGTGGTATTCCTCGTATGTAGTAGTGGCAGTAAAAGTGTTAATATCACTCGAAAATTTCCCGCTCAGATACTATACCTACAATGTCTTCATAAGGCGCCTCGTCAACAACACATTGACGTCAGCCATAAAGTTCCTCGCCACAGGATCAAACTAGCTTATAATTGGCCTGTTTCATACGTAGCTCCCTGCTGAGAGGCACTTTATGTTTTACGGCTATCTACACTGTTGGGAGCTGTTTCTTTTATCAAACCTTAAATAAAGGTTAATAGAGTATACTTTTAACCATCAACTCTTGCTACTTGCATCCTTTTGTTATCGTTTGCGTTAAGGTTGGTGGAACGATAATGTGTTAATAAATGGCCATATTTTTACGCGTCTATGTACCTAACTGCCAATATTGATGTTTTGATGGTTTCAATTATTAAGAGGCTGACAAGACCAAATTTGTTGAAATTGATATTATTTGAGCAGTTGTATAAGAAAAAATATTTGTTCTAGCACATCAAAAAAAATATAAGTTAATATTCATCATATTTCCAAGACCGTAGACGGACTCGAAACATAATTGGATGAAATCGGCTCGATAGAAAATAATTGTAAAGATTGGTCTTAAAATCATCTTAAACGGTTCTATGTCCTTATTTTTTTGACGTATGGGTCTGCAATTAAAAACACGAAGTCCACATATTCATACCTAAACCGTAGACGAGCCATATTTCACAAATAATCCACACTTTTTTTTATTTCAATATTTATTCATTATTTTCGTCTAAAACCTGGCCGCTCAAGTAACACTCGCTCTCGCTTACTCCGATACAAATAGACAGTGTGCGCGTTTTTGGTGTTGACAGCGCCTTAAGAATATAAAAAGGTTCAGTAGCTTAAGGTAGGTGCACCAAGGATGGCCCAGTTCCAAACTACTTAAAATGTCGTGAGCACATGTGTTCGGGCCGAGTGGCTGCCCGCCACTTAAACGCCTCTCGTTTGAACGCGCCTCATGGTTTGCAAGGTGGCAACATTGTTTGCCTTGTAGCGTTCAGTCCCCAGGATGTGGTGATTGGAGAAAAATAAACTCTGAACGTCAACAAAAGAAATGAAAATATTTATTAAAAAAAACTAGGTCTTGGGTGTTAAGGCCCGTCTGGTTTTACGCCGTAGGTCGGTACTCCCCTCGGGTGACGCGACGGCGGCTGCTCGGTCTTGGGGTACTGGAGCAGCGGACAGTGGAGCTGGTGTTATCGCTCTGGAGCTCCGAGGCAGCTGTGTGGTGTGGTCTTCCACGAAAAGGTCGCAGGAACGGCGCGCTTAAGCGCGGCCGTCTTTTTAAGGTAAAAGTCGCACCCCAATAGGCCCACTTGACTATTTAATAAATAGGCTTCAAAAAAACGTCAGAAGACTTAGATAAAATTTTAAATTAGCCAGCGCGTACGATGACACAAAAGAGGTTTGTGAACGCAGCCGGCACATGTATTGACTGCTTCAAGTCGTCGCTCGTAATGTAATGAATGACGGCGCGGCGCTGCTGTTGCCACGACCGTCTCAAACATGCCATCGCCGCGCGAAACTACCGCGCGCACATGTGTTAAGCATGATGTGTTTATGTAAATAGGTACTTGTTCCAAATAGTTGTTTAATATAATTAATTACGATAAATGTGTTTATTCTAGAATAGGTTAGTCAATTAAAGATAAGTTTTAATAGTAATTATACGGCATGTAACATGTAACGTTACAGCCAGTCAAATAGCACCACGTCAGATTGTTCGGGAACCGGGTGCTTGGATAACCTCACTTGTCGACACGAATGTCGGAGGTTTTTTGTTTGGATAACTGGTTGTAATCGCTCGTTTTGTGGACAAGGTCCGAGTGTTTGTTTGGATATTTGGTGAAGTGTAGACAGACTCGTGTTGCTGGCCCGAATGCCCGAGTCGTTTTGGTGAAAACAGACAATTGGTGATTGTGCGTGGGACTGACCCCCCATTGTTGCACAGCCCGGGGCCACAACACGGCCCCGGAGACCACCTTGGGAGACTTGACTTGACATGTGAAGGAAAATATCGTGAGGAAACCGGTCTAATCTCAATAAGGTCTAGTTTTCCCTCTGGGTTGGAAGGTCAGATGGCACTCGCTTTCGTAAAACTAGTGCCTATGCCAAATCTTTGGATTAGGTGTCAAAGCGGACCCCGGGCTCCTTTATAGGGAACAACCGGGAATAACGCTAGGAGGATTATGGTATTACCTTACATGGTTGTCGCCAAATACACAATCAGCCGAAAAAAATGCCCGTCCAAAAGAAGTGTGTCATGGAAATGACAAAAAGCGAACATACATACATTAATTAACTCTCAATTAAATCACAGTTAACTCACAAGTCTTCAATTTCGTGGTCGGTTTCATGGGAAAAGTTTGTTTAGCATGACTATCTTCGTCACTTTTTGTCATTCCGCGTCACCAAAAACAAATAGTAGATCATCATCATCATATCAGCCGAAAGACATCCACTGCTGGACATAGGCTGCCCCCAAAGAGTGCCAAAGTGACCGGTCCTGCGCCACTCGCATCCAGCGGGCTCGCTCCCTCGTGAAAAATCTTTCATTTCATTTCATTAAAAAATTCAACTATCAACACAGAATCCTCAAATCAATAAAGGTTCGACAACGCGCTGGTTAAGTGGCAGTGGGCGGGGCACATTGCACGTAGAACCGATAGCCGTTGGGGCGGAACGGTTCTCGAGTGGCGACCACGTACCGGAAGGCGCGGCGTGGGTAGGCCCCCCACAAGGTGGACTGATAACCTGGTAAAGGTCGCGGGAGTCCTGTGGATGCGTGTGGCGCATGACCGGCCATTGTGGCACTCTTTGGGGGAGGCCTATGTCCAGCAGTGGACGTCTAACGGTTGACATGATGATGATGATGATTGGCAGTATGTTTGAGAAGACACTTGTCCTCATATATTCCTGTCATTATCCCGTAAGGGAATGAATAAGGATGGAAGTCGATACCACTTAAACCTCATTATCAGCATCACTTAAGAGTCTTGATCTTGTTGATGGAGTAACCGCCACTCTTCTATGACTTCCTCATACGACGCGACATCAACTTTATCCTTTATGTATTTAAATACTTGGCTCAAATATAATTATTAGGCCTCCCTCTGCCTAAACCTCATAAAACCAAAATTTGTGTGAGCAAACAGATGCCTCGCTAAAATAACGTGATTGTAGGTCCTTTAAATAAACAATCATTAAACAAAACTTTGCCACGAAACACTTAGACATTTCAAGTTTTCTGACGGCGATGTTTTCGCTGTCTCAAAACACTTCAAGTAAAGTGTAAAACTTAATTCATTAATCCAAGATGATCCAAGTCTGACTTTCATGACTTGTTCTCAAGCACGGCTACGTAAATGTGCTGACATTAATGTAAGTAGATGGCTGACGGAGACCATGTGGAAGGGTCATGAATTTAATATACCTAAGTAATGTTTTTTAAGAAGTTTGAGTGTTGAACGTATATTAGTATTCCGAAAGGCGACAGATTCTAAATGGACTGTATCAAATTGAGTCCTTACGCGGGTCGCCGTGATTTTGCAGAAGAAAGGTTAATGTTTGAGCAGATTGCGTATCGGCTTACCTGGAGGTCTTGAAGGCAGGCTCAGCATCCGATGAAGGCACTCCCTAAGGCTAAGCCCAGCGCTGGATCCAGATAAGCGGCACCCCTGGTTCTACCACTCAGATGCACACACAGATGTAATATAGCCGAGTCGCAATCTCTTTATGAGAATTTGATTGGAAGCCGGTGAAATGAGTCACTGCCTTGGCCCGACAAGCCCAACAATCACAACTTGTGGGCGTTTATAGACTTAAAGCTCGTAAATAACGGACGAGCAGCGAGTTGTCTTATATCGAATCTCTATAGACTAACTGGGTTGCCACACTAAACTATAAAATGGGGTGGCAACTGATGTTGCTATACTAATTACTTAAATTTACCCGAAGTAGGCAATATTGAACAAGTGTATAAAGTTGAGGTCAATCGCCTGTAGCGATGCGCAGGGAAAATTATGTGAGAATAAATCCTGGTGTTTATTGAAATGAAATGAAATGAAATATTTATTTGCGGAATACGGGTCACATTATGTTGGTACAAATACACGGTACAGTCCGCCGTACTCTACTTAAAATAAGCATGTAAAATAATAGCCTTTATTTTGCTGTCGGTTAAGAACAAGCAAAATAGAGGGATTACTTATTACTAGTTTTTATATTTATAAATTCATTAACGGAGTAGACACATAGTTCGCATAGCCATATAAACAGTTTTTTCTTGAATTGTTTCAGGGGTACGTCTTTTATGTCTCTATGAAGCTTGTTGAATATTTTGATACACATTTTTATGTGTTAGGGGGGTTTGAACACGCTTCTACTTATAACTAGCTAGTTATCTAGTTACAAGGATGCAGTGACGTATGAAGTGCCGTCGTAAGATCGTTTGCCACGTGGTTTAAAAAAAACACAAAGGGCACAATTGTGAGACATCCGGAATATATTTACTTACTTAAATTGCTGAGACTTATATTTATTAGAGACCTATCGATTGATATGCCACATGTTGACCTACAGTGTATTTTTTTTGTCTTCCAGTTACATGTATTGCCCCCTATTTGTTTTTGCCATTTGATTACAAAACGATGTAGCAACTAACAAAATACACCAAAATACAAATTTGATTCTAATATACCTTATAGTTTTTACGTAAGATGCGTAAATCGCGTTATGTAGCGGCTAACACAATACACCCATTTTCCAAATTTTAATCAAATACACCCTCGTTTGCGAGAAAAACACCTGTGACATACGGACATGACTAAACTATAATAAAGGCTGGCGTCCACTAGGCTCGCCGAGGCGAGTCGAATCGAATCGAAATAATTTGCCTTCATACATTAACTATGAAAGTGCGTCGATTGACACGACGCGGGTCTGGTCAATCGACGCACTTTCATAGTTAATGTATGAAGGCGAGTCGCTTGGCGAGCCTAGTGGACGTCCGCATATGTTCGCCATATAAAGAGCTGTCGTTAGACCAAGTCGAACTTAGCCCCTTATATCTGTACAGACCCTGATCGTGTTCCAATCGCCATTGTAACCCCTAACGATTGTCCCGTAACTCGACGCCGCAATTTATTGTTCTCGGATATCGATCCTGAAGTATTTTCGGACTCGTATCCATGAGGTTTAGGGCACCGGTCGACGTGACGTCACTATTTTTGAGATTCGTGTTTCAAGAGGGACTGTTTTGTTTACATTGAGAGACGGTCGTGATTACGATTGGAATTACTCGACTGCGGCAGAAGAAGGGTTATATTTTTCGAGTTCTGTGACATTGTTAGGTGACATAATATATTCTACTATGCTATAATTTACTTTAAAAACAAAGTTCAAACCGACTTCAATTCAGTACTTCGCAAAGCTACATAGGTACATGTAAATTTCCACATTTCCTTTCCAATTTACCACATGAACTGCTCTCCGAGAGCAAATACTTTGATTATTACAGAAAAAACCAAAGTCGCTGTGTGTGGGCTGATAATATCTGAGAAGTGCCGTCGATTCCTCAAGGATCTCAGAATTAACACTTCATTAGTTGTTACTTCAACGGAATCATGTCAGAATCTTTGACGTACTTTACACCTTTGAGGAGTTCCATAAGTCATCTGTGGTCTTCATCATCAGTTATAATAGAACATACCGAAATCACTACACGCGTGCCTATAAAATTTGAGGGTTGGCCTCAATTTCCCTAGGATCCCATCATCAGATCCTGACTTGGTGATAACAAGAGCTACTCGGGAGTATACTCTTTCGATTAATAAAAGAATTGACAGAGAAATCGGCGAACATATTATATATAAAAAATAAAATAAATAAATAGTTAGATATAGTGGAACATATAACCTCCTCCTTTTTTCAAGTCGGTTAAAAAGGCCCGACAGAACTTCTTCTCGAACAGTGGGATTAACCCGCCTTATTTCTGATCCTTGCAACTCACAAAGAGCATTGAAAAAGTTTTCCCGAGGGATTACGTTACTGTTGTTTTACTAACCAGTATACAGGGTGTGGCCTGTAATAGGAGCAAATATTCAAGAGGACGCTTCCTTACAATGCAAATGCTCGCCTTGTGTTCCATTCATTTGAATTTTTTTTTGATTCAGAGAAATTTTGATCTAAAGTTATGACCTCCAAGTAATGTATCTTGGCACCGCGACATCATAGCACAGCAGTCAATGCAGATTTAGAGGTAACATCATGTAATGAGTCAGAATAGTCTTTGCATTTTTGTTTTCAAAAGATATTTTTGTAATTTTTAATTTTTATTTGTTTTTTTTTAAATAGAAAGTTACTAATAGCACTCCAGAAGAGTAAAACAGTACAAATAAACATATTTTGAAGAAAAACAATTAAAAGAAAAATATTATTTTTTTCAAATAAAACCACGTGGAAATATTTTTTTACCAGCTCAATATACGGTTTAATTTTTTGCTCCTATATATTCTTTGCTAGTATTAAAGGATTAAAAAGCGAACCATCATCATTATCATATCAGATGCAAGACGTCCACTGCTGGACATAGGCCTCCCCGAAAGAGTGCCACCATGGCCGGTCCTGCGCCACCCGCATCCAGCGGACTCCCGCGACCTTTACAAGCGAATGTTATCACAATATCCCGGTATAATCAAAAATGTTCGGAATGGAAAGTTTCGGAATGAAATATTTTTTTTTAATGAAATTGAGTACGATTGAATATTCAACAGACCTGCGAAAGTATCCGTGTTTACTTATGGAGTTTGGGTTTCATTTTGCTTTAAATATTTATAGATCAGGCATTAATTTAATTAATTTAATTATTCGAGAGGAATCTATGCAATTTAAACCATTAGTAGATAATAATGAGGAAAAATGTAAGTTTGAATTATTAAGGGAAGTTATACTCGTATTATAAGATATGAAAAAATTGGTTCGCACATCCCTAGTGGAATTCACCTTTAAAACTCCAAAATCCGAATCGCATCATAATATTGGATTATATGTATATTTCTAACGCAAGGAAATAAAAAATGACACATAACATGTATAGGCAGCAAAGTTTTTTGTTTCGTATGCGCCCCATTATAGAAGTTTGTATGCAGGGAAGGTCACTTTCCCTGCTGTTGAGTAAAAATACAGTAAAATGAAGCACTTCCTTTTCAAAGTCGCTTTCGAAAGTTGTTGTTGAATTATAAATAATAATCTACCTTATACACTGACTTTATATAGGTTTTAAGTGAACTAATTGGGAATACCAAAAGCACTAATGGAATCATTAAGAGTAGCCGCAAAGCTTTCACCATTCCACTGAAGTCACATTAGTGAGGCTTCTATTACCATACATTAGTAAATTAAAATGAAGTGAACAGCTTTGACAGGTTCATAAATCGAGAATTTCTAGTAACCAAAGGATTCTCTAGTGTTCGTTTTAACGACGTTGAAATATTGTGTAAGTATCTAGTTTTACACTAATAG
Source organism: Epinotia brunnichana (assembly GCA_963854355.1). Lineage (NCBI taxonomy): Eukaryota > Metazoa > Arthropoda > Insecta > Lepidoptera > Tortricidae > Epinotia > Epinotia brunnichana. The sequence goes on from OY977956.1 coordinate 3,885,012, forward strand.
TAAGGTAAACGTCCTTGTTCTCAAAGGTGCACTAGTGTAGGTATGACATGGATACTTTATGCCAAAGCAATATAGGTTAAGTTCGAACTAAGAGGATTTTTTTTCATTCGAATTTAACCCTTAATCAATGTTGATACCGTAAGCATCTAAATGCTTACGGTATCAACATTGATACCATGTCTTTTCTTCGTTCTAAAATCATTATATATTTTTAAGCTCGCTACCTATGGCTAAATGACGTTACTGTTGCTCAAGTAATTACAAAAAAAATACAACAGGCGACCATAGACCGCCATATTTGTTCACTAAACGTCAAAAAGTTGAATAAGGCGGACATTTTTAAATTGCGACCAGTGATATTTAAAGTTTTGATCTTGGAATATCTGGCAAATCTACTGATATAATCTTAATCTATATATATAAAAGGCAAAGACTGACTGACTGACTGACTCACTTAAATCAACGCCCAGCCCAAAACATTGAACCTAGAAAGCTGATTTTTTCAGAATAGGTAGTTTATATAACGTTAGTACCCACTTTCTTTTCTTTATAAAATGTCTTTATTAATAACAATAAGTACAACAGTATCTTACTTATCTAGTGTACATTTAGATCCTAGACAGCAAAAACATAATACACGAACAGTTTAGTGAGCTCCGTAGCCTAGTTGGTAGTGACTCTGCCTACGAAGCTGGAGGTCCCGGGTTCGAATCCCGGTCAGGGCATTTATTTGTGTGTTTATCACGAATATTTGTTCCTGAGTTATGGATGTTATATATGTATATAAGTATCTATATGTATGTATCTATTATATATATCGTCGCCTAGTACCCACAACACAAGCCTTATTGAGCTTACCGTGGGCCTAGCTTGATTTGTGTAAGATTGTCTCGTAATATTTATGTAATATTTATATTTAGCTAATGCGCTCATTTTAAACTTTTTGATACGCTCAACCAGGCGTTTAGCAATTTTTTATTTACACTTAATCAATATTAGTGTACACTTTAGGTACAATAACGAATAACATTTTTATGCTTGATTAGAAAAGCTCGCATTTGTTGCATACATGTTGGTATTCATTCAATAATGCCTACTTTCAGCCTAAGCCAATACTAAGTATTAGCCTAGTACTAACAGTACACATTATGGTGATCATAATTAATATCACCTTAAATATACTACATATAAATAAGCTAAATTAACATGGAATTAGTACCCACTAAGAAGCGATTTTTGAAAATTCCACCCTCAACAGGGTAATAAGGGAGTTGAAAGTTTGTATGTGGATGGAGTAAAATTTTAAGTGAGAGACTTGAAACTTTGTGTATGGACTCCTTATTACAATACAAGAAAAGTAATTTAAGGGTTTTGGTAAATTCCACCCCTAAGGGGGTAAAATAGGGGTGCAAAGTTTGTATCGGGGATTTTTTTTTTAACTAGAGACTTAAAACTTTTTAGAAAGGTTAGTCATTAGAAAACAAATAAAGTACTTTCAGTGTTTTAGTAAATTCTAGCCCTAAGGGGGTAAAATAGGGGTGCAAAGTTTGTATGGGGGAAACAATATATTTTTTAAATAGAGACTTATAACTTTGTAGAAAGATTAGTCATTAGAATACAAATAAAGTGCTGTCATTGTTTTAGAAAATTCTACCCCTAAGGGGGTAAAATAGGGGTGCAAAGTTTGTATTGGGGAAACTATATTTTTTTATTTTTTTGTACAAAGAGTAGTCACTAGAATACAAAGAAAGTACTTATTACGTTTTGGAAGATTTCACCCCTAAGGGGGTAAAATAGAGTGCAAAGTTTGTATGGAAAACACTACTTTTTTTGAAATAGAAACTTAAAACTTTGTAGAAAGATTACCTTTTAGAACATGAAAAAAACTACATTCAGCGTTTTACAAAAATCATTCCCTAAGGGGGTTAAAAAGTGGTGCAAGGTTTGTATGGGGAACACTTTTTCTGAGCTAGACACTTGAAACTTTGTAGAAAGATTACTTATAAAAATACAAAAAAGTACTTTCAGCGTTTTGGAAAAAACTATCCCTGAGGGGGAAAAAAGGAATGTTCATTTTCTAAGACGATAACAAGTTCTACGCGGACGAAGTCGCGCGCAACAGCTAGTTATAAATATTTACCTTGTTCCGATAAAATCTTTTTTTTTTTGTCGGTATCGAAAATGATATTCCATGCAATAAAATCGTATTACTATTATAAACGATACTGCATTCACGAAGTTTTGTTTTTCTACTAATACCTTTTGTACACAAGTTTTGAATATTGTCGGGTTTTTCTAATGCTTTGCATGTGTCTTGGCGATATCAATAAGCTTCTTAAGTTTCTACAGGATGCTGCGTCATAAAAATTTAAAAGATAAGGACATAGAAGACCTGCTGCTTGTTCAATTTATGCTGTCACAAGATGTGCTGTATGATGGATATTTACATAATCAAATAAACAATACAAAAGGAATAAAACGTCGGATCTGGGTTGCAAACTATTGAGCAGCATAAAGTGTAGAAAGTGTAAAATAATGTTAAGCTAAAAACAAAGCTCAGACGGAAATTTCCATTTGTAGTAATTTTTTGATACAGAATTTTGTTGCAAAACCAGTTTTTTTTAGCATGGACTATCTATCAAATTTGATACCGTGTTTTTCCAAAAAAAATATATGAAAAAACGGATCATGTTTTTTTTTTTTTTTTTTTTCATAGTTAAACTTAATTTCCCCATCACAACATTTTTTTCCGAACAAAAATATTAAATCGTGCATCGAAGGGGCCATGTGACTCTGACATAAAGTGTCTATCTATATATAATGTCATACACTAGTGCAATAGGGAACATTACTGCAATGTTCTGCCGCCAGAGTGCAGCACTATCACAATTAGTAAACAGTTTTTTTGACAAGTCCTTCAAAGCTCTGGATCAAAATATTGCTAGGGAAGAAAATATTGCAATAAATAAAATGCATCAGTGCTGCGTAATTGGATGCAAGAATGAAGGGCATCATTAATTTCCTGAGGAAACGATGATACGATAACTATGGGTGTCGCGTTTTTTAGGGTCTTTGTGCACCTATTAGGGTTTGCTAAGCGACTTGGCTTTGAAATAAGTAGACAAAGATTCGTGCAATAAAAAATGTATAATAAAAAAAACTAAATTGTGATCCGACTGTTTTAAAAAATTAGGGTCGTAGGTAAAAACTAAATTCACACAGACAGTCCCGGTTCATTCCCTACGGATTCGGTACTCTCGCCTGGGAAACGTGACGTAGCTGGTGCTCGCGGGCGCTCGCAATTCTGGCCGACTGTTCTCGTGAGGCGTCCCGCAGAGGTCATACAAGGTGACGGGTGCGTTCCCAGCCTCGCGGCGACGTACCGCTGGTGTAGGCCGTGGCTGCGGTGGTTTCTCCACCCAACTCAATAGCCCGAACTTAGGACCCTGGAACGCGCCGTCCAAATAGTATTAAAAAAGAGTCCAGGTATGATTGTGAGCATCCCAGCAAGCGGCGGAAGAAAAGAAAGTGCCAATGTAGCAGTGATGCAGTGGATGTTCACAATCAGAGACGGAGATTACAATTTGTAAGGAAGATGCAATCGCTTATGGAAATTACGTGATCACAAAATGAGGGTGGACTTAAATATCAATTACCGATTGCATTATACTAGCCGGATGGTGCAAAATTAATGGTGAAATGAAAAAAAGCAGAAGCACTAAGCACAGTTAATCTAATGTCTAAAATAATTAATTACTACAGTTCAACAAAGCGTTATTATAATGTACCACTTACCCAAATTGGGGTTTAACAACACTCGTGACAAACATTTACCTACTTATTTAATAGGTACAAGTATTACACTACACGAGGAACGTTTAGAGACGATCACTATTAATTTCGGTTACGTTTTATAAAAAAAATTGTATTAGAGACCGAATAAATATATGTGACGTGCGTTCCACTCGGTAGCAGCTCAGGACTGCCGCGCCGGCGCGGAGATGCACGATGCGCAATAATGCATTCCTTGACTGGATAAAAACTTGTTTCCAAGGGTGCTAAGACTACGCGCAGCGCGAGCGGAAAAACGACGTCAATGGATTCATGTTACATTTTAACGTATAGATACTTTTAAGGTTGTAAATTTGTATATATTTGATTATAACATTAGTTTTAAGTATTGTATATATTTGTTTTTTACTAATAATATGAACAATAGTCTTATACATGTAACGATAACGTTACATTACCCCCCGCGTCTCGGGAAGGGTTTTAGTCTTAATTAAAACCCGCTTAATCAGTTAATCTAGCATTTACTCATTCATTCTATCATCTTACATACATTCTTTCAAAATTCCATTCACGAGAAACAACAACAACTTTACAATTACGTTGCTGACGCTACCTGATATTACGACGAGTTACCAGCCGGTGGAGCTAGTGACTCATGCTAGAAACTAGGTGTCATTGAGGGCATGTTATCTAATATTAACTAATTTAATGTCTTTTATATGCCAAACTCCGATATTTTTGCCTGACATATCCTCTAATTCGTAAACTAAGGGTGACCGCTTTGTAATAACTCTGCATTTTAGATACTTGGGTGCCAACTTTTTACAGAAGTACTTATCTTTGTTACTAAGAACGTAAGTACGCTTATAGACTATATCACCTACGTTAAATTCTGCTGATTTCCTTCGTAAGTTGTAATGAGCAGTATTCTTTACATGTGCATTCCATAGTGAGGCCTGCACATCATTGAATACTGAAGAGAGGCAAACCAAATTCTCAGCATAAATATCGCGTGGCAAGAACAGCACCTCATTACCCAGATCAGTGTCAGTATAGTGCGATCCGCATAAGACGAGCTCTCTACCGTATACGAGAAACGACGGAGTGTAACCGGTAGCTTCGTTAACAGAGTTATTGATCGCAAACTGTATTTGTGGGATAAAGGTGTCCCATGTTCTGTGGTCATTTTCCACGAATGTGGATAGACAAATAAGAATTGATTTATTGAATCTTTCGACTAAATTAATTTGTGGTGTGTACCTAGGCGTGAAATATATGTTTGGCACCTTGTATTTTTTAAACAATTTATCAGTGGTAGCACTAATGAAATGACTTCCATTGTCCAGAAAAATGGTCTGTGGTACACCGTAAACTAAGAAAATGGATTCTTCTAGAACTTTAACTACGGCGTCGGCAGTCGCACGCCGAAGAGGAAAAATATTGCAGTATTTGGAGAAACAGCAAGTTACTACAAGCATATAACAATTTTGCTTGCGAGTGATAGGAAGAGGTCCTACAAAATCAATCGAGATCATTTGATGGGGACGAGAGCACTGCTTTGGACGTCCCATTTCTCCCAATGTAGTGTGATTTTGTAGCTTTGCATTCTTGCCGTTTGAGGTTAATTTGTTAAGCGGACCAGCCACTGTACTAAAATTCGGAACGAAACGTCGGTACCAAGTTGCGGTACCGAGAAAGCGTTTCAATTCCTTCTTGCTAGTAGGCACGGGAAAATTTAAAATAGCTTGGACCTTTTCCGGATCCGTACGCAAACCACGAGCATCTACAACGTAGCCTAAATATTTTAATTCGCTGCGAAATAATTGACATTTTTCAAAATTTACTGTCAGATTTGCTTTCCGTAACTTGTCCAACACGCGTACAAGGCGGGACACGTGTTCCTCGAAAGTTGAGCTTATGACAATGATGTCATCCAAATAGGCAAAAGTTTTAAATTCCATGTCAGCAAACAGCAAATCTACCAGGCGCTGCTGCGTTGCTGGCGCGTTGCACAAGCCAAATGCGGTGGTTTTAAAACGGAGCGTGCCTCTAGATGGCACGTAAAAAGCAGTCTTATCACGGTCTGAAGGTTCTATAGGGATCTGCCAAAAAGCCTTCGATAGATCAATGCTGGACAAGTACTTTGCGTCTCGAAGATTATCAAGGATCTCCGAAACGTATGGCAAATTGTACGCGTCGCGTTTTGTCACAGCATTGAGCTTCCGACTGTCGAGGCAGAACCTGGGCTGTCCATTTTTCTTGTGCACGATAAGCACTGGTGACGACCATGCACTCTCACATGGCTCAATGACATCTAGTGACAACATCTCGTCAATTTGCTCCACCAAAATACGCTGTTTTTCCGGCGACATTCTATAATAGCGCTGTCTTACTGGTTGCGCGTCTCCAGTGTCTATTTTATGAGAGATTAGGTTGGTCCGACCCAAACCTTTCTCTTGCATAGAAACAGATTTAAATTGAGCTATAACATTGTCTGCTATAGACCTCTGCGACTGAGTTAAATTATCGTAAGAGTTGATAAAAGAGTCAGGGTTAGTCACTTTTAATTCCGCAAGAGGGCTTTCAGACAATGTTATGCTGTCTAAATACTTTGGGCAGATTTGAAATGCACGCCAAAAGTCAATGCCTAGTATGATGGACGTTTCCACCTCGGGGACAACGTAAGCCTTAATGATATGAAACTGGCCTTCGAAAGTAACGGGTAAATACATGTATCCGATACTTTTTAAAGATTGACCACCTGCGGCTACCATAGAAATGTGGTCACCCTGTTGCAAAGTGCAGTCCACTAAGTGTTGATGGGCATTATTACCCACTATGCTCACTGCAGCACCAGAATCTAATAAAGCACAGGCGTCAATATCATTAACTTTAATATTTACATAGGGCCTAGGATCATTTTGAGGTTTGGAATGCAGAATTGTAGATATTCTATAAGTAGAAGAGAACGTTTTTATAAACGCAAGCCAAGAGTCCCATTCTTGTTGATTGAAATATCTACAATTCTGCCCATCTAGTTTTTTAAATTCTTACACTTATTACATACAGGGCAGTCAGGGGTTTTAACATCTTTCAGTCCGCATTTAAAACAAAAGACGTCCCTATTCGCTTGGCACTGTCGGATGTGATGAAAGTTACTGCGACACCTAGGGCAGTAAGGTTGCTGCTGGTTTGCTTGAACTGTGTGTACATAGTTTTGGTGTTGTGTTTTGTTTTGATTTTGTTGTCCAAAATGTTGATTTTTTGAATAATGTGCTTTATTGTAATTGTTGTCATATGTGAAATTTTGTTTAGTATAAGTGTTATTGGTAAATCTATGTGGAGTTTTATTTGCTTCCTTTGCGTACGCAAATTCAGGTGCAAAAGTATCAGACGTCGCTTTTGGTGGCTCCTGAAATTGCGTAAGACGAGAATGAAAAGTAATTTCGGCAAAGAGAACGCAGGGTGTCTATAGTTGAAATTGTAGCAGCTGAGGCTGCAAGTGTGCTGGCGTAACAAGGTCTAATATTGTGGAGTAGGATTTCGAGCTGTTCCTCTTCGCTTAGAGACCTGGATAGGCGAGAAAACATCCCACTCATAATCGAGAGATAAATGGTTATGTTCTCCCGCTCACCCTGTGTGCGAGAGCGAATCTCAGAAATGAGACGGTAATCGTAATCCGATTGGTCAAAATCTTCTTTTAATTTGGCGGCAAGCTCGGGCCATGATGAGACTTTGTCTTTTACCGAGCGGAACCAATGAAGGGCATCGTCCTGAAAGATCTCGGTGGCAAATGACAAGATTTTTGTGGAAACAATATTACGTGCTACCATGAATTCATCGACGCGCTGTATAAATGAGCGCACACACGTCTTGCCGTTAAATTTTAATTTACTTAAGTCACCTACAGTACGGTCGCATGTCACTGAAATCAAGTTTTGTATTTCGGGGACCATCGCCGCAGCCTCACCAGAGGGGCCGGCGCTTGCATTAGATGCGACGTTCGCTGAAGCAATTGGCTTTTTCGCTAGAAGAGCGGCGAGCCTTTGTGAATTAAGTTTATAGCCTTCTACTATCTCTCGATACTGTGTTTTAATGTCGTCACTACACGTTATCCTCGCTAAACGATTATTGAGGTGATTTAACATATTTTGCGTTCTCATTATCGTGGGCACATTAGGGTCAGATACATCGAGATTCATCTGAATTTTTGTGAGAACTTCTAAGCAACCTTTGAGGTCCTGTCGAACATCCAGCGGGGACTCTAATATGTGTTCGGACGGGTATTCTGAAGCTAATTTTACGATTTGCTTGCGAAGTTCTTCAACTGAAGAACCCGCGGTAGCACCTCGGATCCGAACCTCATATTCTAGTTCCGCCTTTTGAAGTGAAAGATATTTGACAGGAAGCATCATGAATTTAAGTGATTTTAACCAATGGGTAAGTGGTTACAAGCAAAATCAAAACTATAAATGTATCTATGAACAAAATTCTCCGTTCTGTTACAAATAAAATGATTATTGATGAACGTCTGGTTTTTTTCCAAATTAGTAAAAATATAGAATAAAACAGTTTAGCAGCAACTAAAAATAAAAAAAGGGTGCTACTAATGTGTACAATAACCTTAATAAACTCAATATGAAGTTGGTCAGAAAATGTAAAATTTCATAAAATTATTTAAAGCGCCATATTAAGCTCCTGGTATTAAAATATATTATTCATTTAAAAACGAGTGTAAAACAATTTACACGAAATAAGCGCTACTGGAAATTACAAATAATCATGTAAATACAAATGTACACTTTAGTAGCAAAAAAACCAAAAATAAAAGAAACGTTTCACAAAAATAAGCCACAAACATACACTAACTACAAAAGCCGAGGGAAAAAAACAGGATCTGTGTGAATTTAACCACGTAAAAGGGCGCCAGTGTCGCCCTTTTACGTGGCGTTTTTTAGGGTCTTTGTGCACCTATTAGGGTTTGCTAAGCGACTTGGCTTTGAAATAAGTAGACAAAGATTCGTGCAATAAAAAATGTATAATAAAAAAAACTAAATTGTGATCCGACTGTTTTAAAAAATTAGGGTCGTAGGTAAAAACTAAATTCACACAGACAGTCCCGGTTCATTCCCTACGGATTCGGTACTCTCGCCTGGGAAACGTGACGTAGCTGGTGCTCGCGGGCGCTCGCAATTCTGGCCGACTGTTCTCGTGAGGCGTCCCGCAGAGGTCATACAAGGTGACGGGTGCGTTCCCAGCCTCGCGGCGACGTACCGCTGGTGTAGGCCGTGGCTGCGGTGGTTTCTCCACCCAACTCAATAGCCCGAACTTAGGACCCTGGAACGCGCCGTCCAAATAGTATTAAAAAAGAGTCCAGGTATGATTGTGAGCATCCCAGCAAGCGGCGGAAGAAAAGAAAGTGCCAATGTAGCAGTGATGCAGTGGATGTTCACAATCAGAGACGGAGATTACAATTTGTAAGGAAGATGCAATCGCTTATGGAAATTACGTGATCACAAAATGAGGGTGGACTTAAATATCAATTACCGATTGCATTATACTAGCCGGATGGTGCAAAATTAATGGTGAAATGAAAGAAAGCAGAAGCACTAAGCACAGTTAATCTAATGTCTAAAATAATTAATTACTACAGTTCAACAAAGCGTTATTATAATGTACCACTTACCCAAATTGGGGTTTAACAACACTCGTGACAAACATTTACCTACTTATTTAATAGGTACAAGTATTACACTACACGAGGAACGTTTAGAGACGATCACTATTAATTTCGGTTACGTTTTATAAAAAAAATTGTATTAGAGACCGAATAAATATATGTGACGTGCGTTCCACTCGGTAGCAGCTCAGGACTGCCGCGCCGGCGCGGAGATGCACGATGCGCAATAATGCATTCCTTGACTGGATAAAAACTTGTTTCCAAGGGTGCTAAGACTACGCGCAGCGCGAGCGGAAAAACGACGTCAATGGATTCATGTTACATTTTAACGTATAGATACTTTTAAGGTTGTAAATTTGTATATATTTGATTATAACATTAGTTTTAAGTATTGTATATATTTGTTTTTTACTAATAATATGAACAATAGTCTTATACATGTAACGATAACGTTACATGGGAAGCGGCAATACGTCGTAAAGCAAAAATAAGCCCTCAGGATGCCATTCTAATATCACAGTACAGGTATTTTACACACGAATGATAATAAAACGATTGTAGTTTAACGCGTTTTCATCAATTATTTGTTATTGTTTGTTATTTGTTAGGTAAATAAATATGACATTGTACGTCATGGCGGTTTGTTTACGGGTTGTGTTAGTGTCGCCCCCTACGCAGAGCTTTGCGTAATGTTCCCTATTGTAATGACTAGGACGTTTATCTTAATAAGAAACAAACCACGCCAAATAATTTCAACCTTACTGTGGTTCTACTACTGAACAATGTTATTGCTTCTTTTGCTATCGTAAAATTGTCATAAATGGTAGCGACAGAGGTAAACAAACATTGCTTTATCAGATAACGTACAAATTATAATGTTATCACTTTTTTCTACTCGTCGACTTTAATCTTTGAATTAAGATTTCGTACACGAAACTAAGATCACATATTTTTTAATCCTGGAGCTCCACGAGCTCGTCACGGAGCTCGTATGGTTTCATAAGATAACCGCCAGCAGTCATCTTATGAATCCAGGAGCTGTATAAGATAACTGTGAAGACATCAACGCGCAAAATTACTAAGCTGCTGCGCTTCATTTCAGCAGGGCGATTTTCAATAGATACCAAGTTTGTTTAATCAATGACTAGTTGAATGATCTAGTTGGTAGTGACCCTGCCTACGAAGCAAGAGGTCCTGGGTTCGAATTCCGGTAAGGGCATTTATTTGTGTGATGAGCATGAATATTTGTTCCTGAGTCATGGATGTTTTCTATGTATTTAAGTATATATTTCTCTATATAAGTATCTATATCGTCGTCTAGTACCCATAGTACAAGCTTTGCTTAGTTTGGGACTAGGTTGATTTGTGTAAGATTGTCCGCAAATATTTATTTATTTATTTATTTAATGATTATTTCCGTTGACTCGTAGAAAAAGTATTGTATACAATAGTTATATAATTAGCTTTTTAAGTCTCGTACCTTAATTAGGCCACTCAGCAAGCTTCGTGGCCTAAACGTGGTACTCGACTTAAAAAGCATCCATTATATAATGATTGCATAAACTACTATTCAAAGTTGAAAATAATATAGATTCAGAAGTGAAATCAATTCTTGAGACACCCTCTAGTTTACAGAGTGTAACGCGTACGCGTACTTAAACACACTTTTTAGGGTTCCGGACCAATCAGGTTTTTGCACTACACACACACTGGGGTCGTAATTTTTCCGTGTTTTATTTACGATACAAGTGCGGAAAATAGGAAATTCGCAACGAGCGGTGATAAATTAAAACACGAACGAAGGGAGTGTTTTAAATCGACACGAGTTGCGAATTACCTATTCGCACGTGTATCGTACAACGTTTTACAGTACTTATGGCTCTTTAAAGTTTCGACATATGCACGGAAAGTGCTTTTTTCCGCACACGTGCGGAAAAGTAGCACCATGTGTACAGTAAATACACTTGTTGTACCTAGTGATAAAATAAAAGTAAACCTAAATAGATAATAAGTGCGTAATCTTCTCAATGGGCTGTTTGGCCTAAGCATTTGTAACGTAAAAAGTTACTTTTCCGCCTAGTGCATAATTGAGCTGTGCAATATCCATTCATAATCATTGGGTAGGTAATCCGCCACTGAAGGTAATTGCCGGAGCTAAAGCCTGGCCTTTATTGGACCCATAAACACCGGTCGCCATGCCTTGTGGCTACACTTTGTGTTACATTCTTCGATAAACTATTGGCTCACTGAGCTGTAGAATTCACGTTCCTGTCCTTTTAGTAAACATTTTTTTTATTAATCCCAATTAAATTTCGTAAAACTTAATCGAAAAAAAAATATTCATCTCACAAAATTTCACGAGAATCGGTTTAGAAATGCGACCTGTAGAGGAGAACAGCCGGACATACGAAAGAATTTTGGCCCAAGCTGAAGCAGAGAACTTTGTTCGCTTCGCTCGCTCGTTTAATTAAGGGGATGCCTCAATTCTTGTAACCATGCCCCGTGGGCATTTCTGGACAAATGTTGATTTTTGAAGTTTTGGTCATAATAATCATCATCAACATCATATCAGCCGAAAGACGTCCACTGCTGGACATATGCCTCCCCCAAAGAGTGCCAAAGTGACAGGGCCTGCGCCACTCGCTTCCAGCGGACTCCCGCGACCTTTACCAGGTCATCGGGGACCTTCAGTTTTGGTCATATTTGCATGAAATTAAGTTTTATGGACGTAACTTTTGTGAAAATGAGTTAAAAATAATAATCTCTCTTCAGTTGTTAAAGACGTCAATAGTTACAGTTTTTCATGTATAAAAGTGCATAAACAACATACTAATATCGAAAACAGAGTTTTTTTGGACCATGTTTGAATAAATCATAAAATAGTACATTATTGCCGTGGCCGGGAAGGAGGCAATTGCAGGCTGAGTATTTTGTTTAAAAGGACGAGCTTGCGAGTCCGTTTAATTATAATACGAAGCCTGCAATTGCCATTCCGGCTGAGGCTAATATAGTGCTTTTCTCAAAAATGGGGGAATAAAAAAGACTAAATTAAAATCAAGCGTTATTATTAAATACAAATTGAGGATACTGCAAATTACATAAAATTAAATGTCATAATTTTTTTTTAAACAGAATCGCAAGTGTATTTTTCCACCGAAAAATGCAATCTTTTTATGACACATATAAAAATGTCGCGTTTGCAACAGAAAAATACGAGTTGATTTGGCTGAATACGACCTGTGCCGTCTTTTATATGCCAGTTTCTACTTTTTTAAAAGTTTGGTACTCGACAAATAAAGGAATTTGTATGTAACATTCCAGGCGGCCTGCAATGTTTTTTATTGTTTAATTTTGATCTGGCCTTAAACTATACACTTTACCTTCCAATATGTAGCGAGTTATGTTCACTTTGCGGGCCATTTTTGAGAAAAAAATATAGAAACATTTTTTTCTAAAAAACTCTCTTGCTAAAGTAGATAAAGGATTGAACAACCGATTAATGTTTGTGTCATAAATATATATTATATTGTTATGACGGAGGAATATCAACTCAAAACTCATCAAAACTAGTCAATTAGCGCTTGAAGCCCCTTAACTATAACTGTACAAATCATCCGTGAAGTTAAGTAAGTACGGGGTATTTAAAGTGAGTGAATGAGTTAAACGAGTGGTGTATACTGGTGTTATACCTAAGTTACATATGTATCTTTGTGTATGTGGCATTGTAACTCTCAAACGGATAAACCGAATGAATTGCGGTATTTTTAATGGAAAGTATTGTCTATCGTATGGTTTTGGTTAATCCTTGTCAAAGTACCTAGTATGTCGTTTTGGATAAACCCCATTCTGAATTATGTTTATAAATTGACGGCGCGCCGCAGTTGAGGTATCCATTGTTGAAATTAACATTTTTAGGGCCCGAACTCACTTGAATTAACGAACTTATTATACACTAGCTGCCTGCTCGGCTCCGCCCGCATGTTACAAAGAATGGAGCTGCGGGATTTAATAAACCTCAGGTAGGTCGATCTCGACGGTCCACTGTGCATTTAGGTATATACCTACCGGTGAAATAATTATTGAAATCGGATAGGGAGTTCCGAAGTTTCTACCCTACAAACAAGCGTACAATGTTACAAACTCACAAACTTTACGTGTTTTAGATATTAGTATCCTAGTAAGTATTTATGCTCTAAACGTTATAAATGTAAAATAAGTTTCTGTCAAAAATTAAATTTTTGGTACAAGCTTTTATTGCCGACTATACTTTTCTGTATACCGTCATCAACTACTCATTGAGACGATTCTAACGAGCCCAAACTCAACGGGGTTACGTCGGTTAAGTACTGAATTACCATGGCCACCTTCTGTCTCCATCATCAGATCAGCTCGATGGTACCATAATATTGAATTGTCATCCAAACTATACCTTTATCCAAAATTACAGCTCAATCGGTTGAAGATATCTGCTTCAAAATTGAGTTGCAAGATTCCACCCGAACAAATTACATAGGTACATACTTACATACATTGCAAGTGAAAAAAAGCGTGTAAAGAACTATAAGTAATAGAATGGCTTAAAACTCTTAGCTCTGAAGAGACGAAGTGTTTATTGTATCGAGTGGTATAATAACTACTAACTTATTGAAACTGACTAACTTTTATTGAAATTGTTGCAGGAAATGTGACATATTAGTTGTCATGTCACAAATGTAATAGGTTTTTACAGCTACATTTACACACCGCACCGATTATCGTCATACACACACACACACACACGCACACACACACACACACACGCACGCGCACGCACATACACACACACACACTACATTTATTTTTTCTCAGTATAGACTTGCGTATAAACTATAGTAACTACAAAATTATATATGTTATTTTATAAGCAATATTACCGGGACAGTTTCATCAAAATCCATTTGCATTAAAGTCTAACACACATCATGATCAACTTTGACGTTGTAACCTCACGTTAAATCCTTGTTCCTGGTTGGTTGAATCCACCCTAAACAGTACAGTTTCATTATGATTTCAGACACATTAAATAGGATTTCCAGGAGTAGTAAAAGACGTTTTCCGTTAACTAGGTAGTTAAGTACTTGGTAGATAAGCTTCGAAACAGTATTCAAAGGTAGACAACATCTTCGACTCAATCTCATCTTCTTTAAATTAAATGGAAAGTAAGCGTCAGTTCACTGTTATCTTTAACTTACTTTTCAGTTTACTTCGAATTTATTCTCGTACCTTTACTTCAAAGCTTTCAAAGTCTTGCGAAGTGGTGTCCAAATAGGCTTTAACAAAGTGACTGAAGTACAATAACTGTAAATAGTGATATAAAGTACCTAAGAACGCGAGCCTGACTATTTTTAAACAAAAAAAAACGACGCCGAAATGAACGAACTTTTCGCCGTAGATTTTTTTATTGATTGTGGAGGGAAAATCTTTGTTTTTACTACTTTGTCGCAGTCGAAGTGAAAAGAAGAGTGTATAACTCTGGTCTATAAGCCATATTAGCACACTAACAATTTCAAAAGCCATCTCTTGGTAATATGGCTTATTTCAGACCCTTGTCATACATTCTACTATTATCTAAACTCTACAAGGCATTGAAACACCACTCTCTTACTTTGCAAAGCTTCTTTATTCTAACAGTGTTTCCTTGAGTTGATCTTGCAACTCGGTTTCAATTACATTTTGGATGTTTAGCCGAAAATGTTATTCCGGAAAAGACAATCGTCGTAGTCGCTCCACGTGCTGTATTCACGAGTCTACCTGATTAAAAAAAACATTTTTTCAAGAAATTTCTTAAAAATGAACCTACAAAGGGTCTAACCCTTATAATTATTGAACCGGCTCACAAAAATTCACTAGAATCGGTGAGAAATGCGACCGGACATCCGCTGGTCGATCACGTAACGCAACGTACGCGCGTCAGGTAGATCTAAATGTCACTTTACATATGGAAAATTGACAGTTAAATTGCGTCCTGATGCGCGTTCGGAACGTAACGTGATTAGCCGAGAAACTTACAAATCATATTCGCCCAAGCTGGAATCGAGAAATTAGTTTGCTTCGATAACAATGGATGTGTAGGTTTTCTGTACATATTATTAAGGCTCACTGAGCATAAGATCATGTTTTTAGGGTTACGTACCCAAAGGGTAAAACGGGACCCTATTACTAAGACTCCGCTGTCCTGTCGTCACCAGGCTGTATCTCATGAACCGTGATACTTAGACAGTTGAAATTTTCACAGATGATGTATTTCTGTTGCCGCTATAACAACAAATACTACAAAAACAAAATAAAATAAATATTTAAGAGTGCTCCCATACAACAAACGTGCTATTTTTCCCGTTTTTATAATGGTACGGAAACCTTCGTGCGCGAGTCCGACTCGCACTTGGCTGTTTTTTTAATTAAATTGTTTGTGCGTTTAAATAAATAAAAAAGTAGTAGCTAAGCTCCCTCAAACATGATGTTGCCAATTTTTAGAACCAACTTTGATTTAGCTTTTGTGCATAATTTGTTACGATTTTTTTAAGTGTATTTAAGACCTATGTTCGTGATTTTTTTCTATCGAGCGAAAGTCATGAGATTCGGATAGCTATAGTCCCTCGAGAAAGGCCGCAAGATTGCTAATTAAATTTAGGGCTATTATGACTTTTCACAAATCCGTTTTCTGAACCTACGTCGCCTTAAGTGATCCGTCATGTATTTCATGTAATCCATTACTGGCACAATGCGGGGCTGCATGTCGTTAATTCGATTAGTGATGTCTGTGTTATCGATGTTGTGTATATTTGTGGCTTTAGTAGTTAGTAGATTTATCGGTATGAATGTATGCCCTATAGTGTAGTAGTAGTTAGAGACGTGTATAATGCCCTATAGTTTAGTAGTAGTTAGAGACGTGTATAATGCCCTATAGTGTAGTAGTAGTTAGAGACGTGTATAATGCCCTATAGTGTAGTAATAGTTAGAGACGTGTATAATGCTCTGAAGTCTCTACAGGGTGTTCCAAAACGTCAACGTCAAGCCGAGAACGGGTGCCAGGCCAGGTCATAACAGTAAAAAAAAAAACAGGCCAAGTGCGAGTTGGACTCGCGCACGAAGGGTTCCGTACCATTATCTATCTATAAAAACGGCAAAAAAAATCACGTTTGTTGTATAGGAGCCACCTGTAGCCTAGTTAGTAGTGGCCCTGCCTTCGAAGCCGGAGGTCCCGGGTTCGAATCCCGGTAAAGGCATTTATTTGTGTGATGAGCACAAATATTTGTTTCTGAGTCATGGATGTTTTTTATGTATGTGTTTATCTATCTATATAAGTATGTTTATCGTCATCTAGTACCCATAGTACAAGCTTTGCTTAGTTTGGCACTAGGTCGATTTGTGTAAGATTGTAAAGGAAAAAAAAAACTTTATTAATTCTGTTTTTTAGTATTTGTTGTTATAGCGGCAACGTCTTACTATCACGGTTCATGAGATAGGTACAGCCTGGTGACACACGGACAGACAGACAGACAGACGGACAGCGGAGTCTTAGTAATAGGGTCCCGTTTTACTCCTTGAGTACGGAACCTTAAAAATTTAAAAACACTACATATATTTACTAACATAGGATAACATAGAATTAAGAAAACTACTAACAAACTGTGTATCTTGTTCTGTTGTGAAATCATATTTTATTAATATAATTTTATTATTATCAACTGTTATAAAATTACTACAACTTAGGAAAGTTGAAAAGCCCCCGACATTGTCATTTCAAAGTTCAATATCTCATAAACAGCTGAACCGATTTTGTTAAACCGCAGCTATGAACCATCTCGATCACGTCTGGTTTTGAATAAAAAAAATCGCATTCAAATTGGTACATTCGTTTAGGAGCTACGATGCCTCAGACAGACACACACACACAGACACGTCAAACTTATAACACCGCTCTTTTTTCGTCGGTGGTTAAAAACCGCGGACCGGTTCGAAACATGTCGAGTGATACTCGACCTAAAATGAGTGAGAGTACAATATACAGGATGGAAATAAAAGTCCGGCCGTGGAGGGAAACTACCTTAAATCCTTAAGTTGGCTCATTTTACTTAAAAGAGACGTTCCTTTATTTTTAAAAAGAAACAAAACTGCATTCAAGGAAATGTTTTCTAAAACTTGCTTTATCAAAATTTCTCTAACAAACATTTGGTCTTAGAAATAGAAATTAACGTAAAATGTGCATAGAGGTATTACCTATTGTTACCATTAAACGATTTTCTTATCGAAGACTTCACCAAGCTACGGTACTTGGAGATACATTTGCAAGGGTGTAGGTACTTCATACGAAGTCTTTGAATGTTGGAGAGATAAGATAACCGTTACGTGTCTTTTACTTGTTGAAAGTGAACTGTACTAGGTAATGTTCATTAAAGAACTTGTGTACTAAGTAGGGCATTCTTCATGGATATCTTGTACCATTGACGAGAGTAAGACCAAATGTTTGTTAGAGAAGTTTTATCCTGGATAATAATCCTATCGATTAGTATAATAAAATAGCGAGTGTTTGTTTTTTATAATATTAGTTGGTTTGAGTCCCGAGCGAGGCAAGCGAGTTTTGGAAAATAGTTGAATGTAGTTTAGTTTCTTTTTAAAAATAAAGGAATGTCTCGTTTAAGAAAAATGAGCGAACTTATAATATAACAAAATGGCAGACACACAAATTATTAGTCGTTTAATAAGTTCCAATTGTAAATGCCTGAAGAGGTCGATAGACGGGGTTAAGGAGCTGTGCGAGGAAGGAGACATTGTTGCATTGCAGGAGACCTGGCTGTTGCCGCACGACGTGCCACTTCTCGGGACAATACATGAGGACTTCGCGTATACGGGATCATCTGCAGTCGACACAGGGACCGGTATACTCATGGGGCGGCCACACGGGGGCGTCGGGTTGCTATGGAGAAAGTCTGCGTTTTCGGATGTCACAGTAGTGGAGTGCAAAAACGTGCGGTTAGCGGCAATAAAGGTAAAAGTGCGGGAGTCCTCTTTCTTGGTGTTTAGCGTATATATGCCGGTAAATGCACCTGAAAATGTGCCGCTGTTCACTGAATGCTTAGGTGAAATTAGTGCGATCAGTGCGGATAACACGGACGTTGAGGCGATATATGTCTTGAGGGACTTTAATGCACACCCAAAAGAACTTTTTTATGATGAATTGAGGCAGTTCTGTGAAGCGCAGGTGTGGAGTTGCGTGGATTTGGAAATGCTAGGCTCTAACTCTGGGACATTTACATTTACGAGTGAAGCGCATGGATGCAACAGGTGGTTGGACCACTGTGTTGTCACTGATGCAGCGCGACAAACGGTCTGCAACGTTAGGGTAAAATATGACGCATATTGGTCGGACGCATGTGATCCTGGCAGGTTACGTAACGAGGGGGTAATATGGGGTGAGAGACAACATTCGCAAATAGAATTGTACCAAAAACTGTGTAATGATAGGTTGAGAATGCTGGACTTTCCGGCAGAGCTAACGTCGTGTGCTGATAAATTATGTATGGAGCGCGATCATTCAATAATTTTAGATAGAATGTGTGATGATATAATTGACACCTTGACTGATGCGGCGAGAAAGTCCAGCAGGAGAGGGCACGCCAAGCGGAATACCGTAGCGGGATGGAACAAGTACGTCGCTGGCGTACATAGACTCGCGAGAGAAAAGTTTCTGGTTTGGGTGTCGGCCAATAAACCTAAGCAGGGTCCAGTATATGAGGATATGTGTGATTCCAGGAGGGTCTTCAAGTCAAAATTAAAATGGTGCCAGGATAGGCAGGAACAAATTAAAGCCGATATTCTGGCCACCAAAAGGGCATCTAATTATTTTAAGGTCTTCTGGAAAAGCACAAACAAACTTAATGTGAGGCTTAGTGTCCCTGTGACTGTAGGGGGAGTTAGCGACAAGAGGGACATCGCAAAAAGCTTCAGACGTGTGTTCTCTGTGGACCCAATCCTGCATAAACCTACAAAAGAGGTGCGATGTGCTGAGACCGTTGTGGGTGAGAGTACCCTAAGTTTCACCGCTAAGCAAGTTCACAATGTGATAAAAAACATGCAGAGAGGTTAATCAGCGGGTCATGACGGGCTCAGCATAGAGCATGTCAAATATGCAGAAGTTCACATGCCGCGGGTGCTGGCGATGTTTTACACGCTGTGCTTAAGACACGCCTATCTCCCCAGGAAGCTCACTAGGACAGTGGTAGTGCCGCTGGTGAAGAACAGAACGGGGGATTTGTCGGACCTGGGAAATTACCGGCCCATCTCTCTGGCAACTGTTCTTGCTAAGGTGCTTGATAGCCTTCTTAATGAGCAACTTTGTAAGTACATTAAGTTGCACGATGCACAATTCGGTTTCAGACCCGGATTGTCCACAGAGACTGCAATATTGTGTGTTAAGAGGGCTATCAGGTACTATAAAGACAGGAACACACCTGTATATGCGTGTTTTCTGGACCTGTCGAAGGCATTTGACCTGGTTGTGTACGACGTACTATGGGACAAGTTAACGAAAACGGGTATACCAAGTGAGTGTGTCGATTTGTTAAAGTACTGGTACAACAGCCAGGTCAATTGTGTGAGATGGGCAGGTGAAGACTCAGACGTGTATAGTTTGAAATGTGGCGTACGTCAGGGTGGACTAACATCTCCCGTGTTGTTCAACCTATATGTAAAATTGTAAATGAGTTGATTGAGGGGCTCAGCAATGCACATGTCGGATGTCATATAGATAAAACATGTTTCAACAACATCAGTTATGCAGACGACATGGTATTGCTGGGTCCGTCGAGTGACTCGTTGATGCAACTCATTTCTATATGTGAGATGTATGCTAAGGCAAAAAAAGCATGGTCTTAGGTATAACACTAGTAAGAGCGAGTTCGTCCTCTTCAAAGCCAGCAAATATAACCCTAGAACAATACCTACGATCATGCTGTGCGGCGTGCCCATGAAGAGAGTTGATAGGTTTAAATACTTGGGGCATATCCTTACAGAAGACCTAAAGGACGACCTGGATCTGGAGAGGGAGAGAAGGGCGATGGCGGTGCGTGGCAACATGCTTGCCCGCAGATTTGCAAGGTGTAATGAACAAGTCAAATTGACGCTTTTCAAAGCCTACTGTCAGACGTTCTACACCTGCAGTCTGTGGGTAAGTTTTACGCAGAGGACATACAACGCCCTAAGAGTCCAATACAACAATATTTTGAGGATGCTGTTGCGGATGCCGAAGCACTGTAGTGCGTCCAACATGTTTGCCGAAGCGCGAACTGATGATTTTTTCGCAATAAGACGCAAGCGTGTTGGATCACTACTCAGGCGAGTGCGTGGCAGCGGTAATGGCCTCCTCAGGGTATTGTCGGAGAGAATGGACTGCCCCATATTTAAATACTGGGTCGAAGTGGCCATCGGCAGGGCCAAATAGGATGGGACTGCGAACGATCACCGGACACGCCTTTGCCGTGTTGGTTCGCATCTACACCTCATTTAATTTAATTTTCTATTTTATGTGTATTTTTTTTATTTTTGATTGCTTTTCATGTACGTACTAACATAGTTATTAAGTCTAAATTTGTTACTAACATACTATGGACCAGTGGTCTGAAATAAAGGTTTTTATTTTATTTTTATTTTATTTAAGGATTTAAGGTAGTTTCCCTCCAGGGCCTGACTTATTTTTCCACACTGTAAAGGTTATAGGTTATGTCTGAGTCGAACGGAAGTTTTCTATATAAAATTGTTATAAAAAAGTTATATAAGCAAATTTTGTCGAACTCTCAAAACTTGAAGAAGTTAACCCGGGTCCGAGCTCCTTCACTCCGTCCGATTGGACCCGGTCCCTCCCTTACTTCGAAGCACTTTCCGAGTACAACACGGCGTCTCGAGTTCTCGGGGACTCTCGAGCACATTTCAAAAGGTTCGTAATGATAATGACACCCCATAGTATATTTTACAAGGTTTTTATTATCTTGCAATGTATGTAGGTGGACTGATGGTGACTGAACAACATCAAATGAAGAAGTTCTGAGGTTACACCGAAAAAGAAAGTAGAGTTCTGCTAGTCGATCACGTAACGCATTGTAGGCGCGTCAGATCTAAATGTCACTTTTCATATGGAAAAATTACAGTTAAATTGTCCTAACGTGCGTTCGGCGGAACGTTACATGATTACCCCTCTGGTAAAGGAAGCGGGTGGCGCGGGACCGGTCACATTGGCACTCTTTGGGGAAGGCCTATGTACAGCAGTGGACGTCTTTCGGCTGATATGATGAGGTATGTAGGTACCTAACTAACTATGTAAGTATGTGTGTAGGTATTTAACTATGTTTGTTCGGGTGGAATCTTGCAACTCAATTTTGAAGCATATAGGTATCTTCAATTGGGTTGAAATTTTGGGTAAAGGTATAGTTTGGATGACAATTCAATATTATGGTACCATCGAGCTGATCTGATGATGGAGACAGAAGGTGTCCATGGGAATTCAGTACTTAACCGACGTAACCCCAAAATCAATCAGAAATAAAGGTAAATAAATATCGCGTTAGACCCGGATTAAACAGTATTTAAATATGTGTACAAAGCGCGAGAGTTTAAAGTGTTATAATTATAAACGTAACCCCGTTGAGTATGGGCTCGTTAGTAATCGTCACAAAAAATTAGAAGTTGATGACAGTATACAGAAAAGAAACTTTGCAAAGAGCCGAAGCGGGCATGTGTAGCATAAAAAACTGGTTAGACAATAATCTTCTGTCTCTAAACCTAAAGAAAACCAAATATATTTGTTTCCATAAAACTAAAAGCTCTGAGCCTAAACACGCCACAAAGCTCTACATCAAGAGTGCTGCTAACCACCTCACGACAGATCCCTGTAATGAGATTGGTCGCACTGATTGCATTCGCTATCTGGGTATCGATATTGATAAGCACTTCTCCTTTAAGCAACATGTGACCTCTCTCTCACAACGTGTGAGAAAACTCACTTATGTAATGCGTCTGCTCCGCAACTCCGCCGACAAAAGTGTCCTACGCTTAGTTTATGTCTCCTTATGTCAGTCCATATTGGGGTACTGTATTTCGGTTTGGGGCGGAACATGTGCGTCTACAATGCTGGTACTAGAAAGAGCCCAGAGGGCGGTACTCAAGGTAATGACCAAGAAGCCTTACCAATATCCAACGAAACAACTTCTTACCGAAACTCAGACGCTCTCGGTCCGCCAATTATTTATTTTTAGGGTTACCACAATTATGCACCGAAAGACGCCGAACTCTCCCAATTACGCGGTGCTCCAAAGCAAAAGGGTGTTCCGTGTTCCACAAGCGTTGTCAAAAACGTCCTTCGGACGCCGCTTTCCACGATTCCTGCACCCATTTATTTACAATAAAATATCGAAGCTAACCAATATTCAAAACTTGTCTCACAAAGATATTCAGAATATCCTTAGAAAATGGCTGATCTCTCTTTCTTATAAGGCGACTGAAGACATGCTGAAACCCTTACAATAAATAACACATCATCATCACTCATGGACACACACAAACATTCACTCACACACAGACCAACACTCGCACACATACAGAGCATCCCTCTACAGTTTTAAATAAAGTATTTAACTAGTTTCCCTAATGTAAGCTTATTGTATTTTACGAATGTACCTATGTTTAACTTCCTACCTCTCACTGTATTTTTGCGCATCACGTTTGGTTTAAATTCTTCTGAAAATACCTTACAGTTCTCACGACACAGGCTCGACCTAGTGTGAGGACTATAGCAACCCTAATGTTAAAAAATCTTAAGCTAAGCTCTTTGTAATTCTTCCTGTCTGTAACTCATTAGGTAAATAAATAAATTTTGTATTGTATTTGTATTTGTATTAAGTACAGTCGGTAATAACAGCTTGTATCAAAAATTAATTTTTGGACAGAAACTTTTTCATTAGCATCTTTTGTGTATAATTGTACATCTGATGGGTAAACACGTAACGTTTTGAGCAAGCGTTAGGAACATTCAACTGTCATTTTCCCATATAAAAAGTGACATATAGATCTAATTGACGCTCGTATAATGTGCGTTACGTGATCGACTAGCAGAAGAGTTCTTTATTTTACGGTGTAACCTCAGAACTTCTTCATTTGATGATGTTTTTGAAATAAAGCACGGACCAGGGAAATACCCAAATTGTATGCATGCAATTTATTTTTCACCTCAGCAGCTCGAACAAGCATTTAATATGCTGCGTGAAAATGGATTATATAATATTTGGAATTCAATAGCCTTGGCATTTTCATTTCCTTATGAAAACAGATTCTAACTTTGAATATTTCTCTTCCTCGGGACTCAAAATCAGCACTTGTAGCAAAAAAACTAATTTGCTCTCTTTTAGCACAAATAATTATTTTCTATAGTGACTCGTGCACTTATATATTAAGGTGGTTCGATTGCCATACAAAGCGTTATTTGACATTCGCAGGCTAACGGCGTGATATTTTAAGAAACTTATGTAACAAACTTTCATCAGTTGGCTTCCCATTTGCGCCAAATTCCCCCTTTCCTAGAATAAACTTGTATAAACTAGATTAATTTGAGAAAAATAGTTTTCCCAAAATATCACGTGACAAACCAATTTCTCAAAGTAATCTAGTTTATACAAGTTTATTCTAGGAAAGGGGGAATTTGGCGCAAATGGGAAGCCAATTTATGAAAGTTTGTTACATAAGTTTCTTTAAATATCACGCCGTTAGCCTACGAATGTCAAATAACGTTTTGTATGGCAATCGAACCACCTTATATATTAAGGTGGTTCGATTGCCATACAAAGCGTTATTTGACATTCGCAGGCTAACGGCGTGATATTTTAAGAAACTTATGTAACAAACTTTCATCAGTTGGCTTCCCATTTGCGCCAAATTCCCCCTTTCCTAGAATAAACTTGTATAAACTAGATTAATTTGAGAAAAATAGTTTTCCCAAAATATCACGTGACAAACCAATTTCTCAAAGTAATCTAGTTTATACAAGTTTATTCTAGGAAAGGGGGAATTTGGCGCAAATGGGAAGCCAATTTATGAAAGTTTGTTACATAAGTTTCTTTAAATATCACGCCGTTAGCCTACGAATGTCAAATAACGTTTTGTATGGCAATCGAACCACCTTATATATTAAGGTGGTTCGATTGCCATACAAAGCGTTATTTGACATTCGCAGGCTAACGGCGTGATATTTTAAGAAACTTATGTAACAAACTTTCATCAGTTGGCTTCCCATTTGCGCCAAATTCCCCCTTTCCTAGAATAAACTTGTATAAACTAGATTAATTTGAGAAAAATAGTTTTCCCAAAATATCACGTGACAAACCAATTTCTCAAAGTAATCTAGTTTATACAAGTTTATTCTAGGAAAGGGGGAATTTGGCGCAAATGGGAAGCCAATTTATGAAAGTTTGTTACATAAGTTTCTTTAAATATCACGCCGTTAGCCTACGAATGTCAAATAACGTTTTGTATGGCAATCGAACCACCTTAAAGCACTGAAAAACATCAACTCAGAATTATGCTAGACTTTACACAATTTAACAGCAATTGACCATATTCATTATAATCATTATTCAGTAAAGAATACGGTGACATATCGCTGCCGCAATATTATAGGGCTCTATGTTGCACTTTTATCAACTTGAAATTTGAACTTTGTCAGAGTGGCACTTACTAGGTCTAAATTGAAGTACCCCGACAATGTAACATAGAACCTATGCATATTGGGGCAGCGATATTCAAATGTCTAAAATAAATGCATTAGTTTTTCAATACAAAAGTGGAATTGAGGATTGCGAAAAATTACGTATGAGCTGAAAATGATGTTGTGAAGAATTGCGTTTTTGAGTAATTTTTTTTAATGTGAAGATAACGAATGTGGTAAATTACTTTTGTGCCTAGCATGATTCATCTTCGGGTATAATAAGATCGATGGAAGTCCTACATATAGGTTCATTGCCATATAAAAAAATATCATAGCGGTACATCGCCCGTGAAATCAATACATTTATCAATCACTTGACACGTCAATCAGGTTCAGTTTATCGCGCCTGGTGATACTGCAGCAACAAGTGATATTAAGTTTTTTTTTACTCGATGGTTTTTTTTTACTTGCCCGATTATAGAACAACAAACTCGGCAGATGCACTGTTCCTTCTGAACCTCGCAGCGCACACTGGAACTCTATCAGCGACATCGATACGAATACATACATGTACCAGTGTGTAACCGCCATACGATAAATAAATAAATAGTTTGTTTTAGTTAAAATGGAGAAAATGCATTAACGTGGGCTTTTACAACTTCTTTTGTTGTTAACACAAAATGAGAAGATAACAAAGAGATGTTATAAAACCGACCGAAGTGTGGCACTTGTAGTAGCTATTGTTTGTTTACAGTATGCTGTGGGCCTCTCAATCCCAACCCACCATGCGTAATTGTTTCACAACCCTACTTAATGATAACAGTTAAACAATGGATGTCAGTAAAGCCATCTTAACTTTTGAACCATAATTTTTAAAAATATGAAAAAAGAACCTTCTCCAAAGTAGAACTTTATAAAAACTTTCTAGGAAAATTAATTTGGACTTGATAGATTGAATAGTTTTTGAAAAAAATTACAAAATAATTTCACACACTTACTGCGACGGACGAAAAACTACGGAACCCTACACTGAGCGTGGCCCGACACGCTCTTGGCCAGTTTTTGCTCCTGATTTTGACCCATATTCCTAAGTATGATTTCATGATGAAATTTAAGATCAATCGCACGCCAGCAAGTAATTGAAAATAACTTCCATCCCTTTTTTTTATATGACATTTCGTTATTTGTTTTATACATTACGAGCCCGCGCGACTTCACCCGCGTAGGTATAGCAAAAAACGCAAGTGAAACCGCGGGATAAAATATAGTCTATGACCATCCAGAATGCCCATTCTACACGCAGGTGAAGATTTTTTTAAATCGGATTAGTGGCTCCGCAGATTATCCATTACATATTTATTAACTTACAATCTCACAGTTTTTTCCTCTTTATAATAATAGATATACTCGTACATACTTACAATAAAAAAACTCGAAAATGCGATCAAGAAATACACCAAGGCATCGTAATAAACAAACACTCGGGCCAAAATTGGATATTTTGTTTGCACGTCTTTTGATATCGAACCAATCAGAGTGAGAGTAGGTATCATTCCGTTACGCAAATAGGAGACGAAAAGATTGAGTGTTCGAGTTTGGATAAAATTGAGTTACGCCGTTTTATCGCGCGGGTAAATAGCCTATTGCGGCAGTGATTCGGCTATTATACTGTTGGTTGTGTGTGTGTGCACTTTGCATAGCAAGTTGGTACTCGTAATTAGACATATACATTTTATTGGTAAAATATTAGGTGGAACAGTGTTTTAGTAATGATCAGATCATCTCGCCAAAATTTTTGGCCATGCAAAACTTTTTAAACTTGCTTTAACATATTATTTTTAATTTTTTATTCCAAATTACAATTAACATGGGTACTTAAAGAATAAATACAATTAAACGACATCGATAGTAAGTTAGTAATAATTAGGTTCTAAAATAATCCTGCACGGAATAAAAACATTTTAGGTAGGCTGTTGCCGAGGGCCCATTCCACAAGGCGTAGTATTGTGTAATTCAATCTCTTTACAACATCTTTTATTAGAAAGTGATGTGGGCTGTGAAATGTATCTATGAGTTATCATTTTGTTTCAATATTTGACTTTTCTTTTCATGAAATTTCCAAGTATCTAGGGGTAACTCTTTTTCAGAGTAGCAGTCTTGCCTAATCTTGCTAGTTAGTATGCATGGTTTACTAAACAGTAGTTGTTTGGTCGATATACCGCCTACGTCTAATAAGCTTCTGACAAAAAAAATGGTAATTTGGCTTTTATTGCCGCTTGTATCTACTTATTTTTGCACAGTCATCAATTGCAATGACCACCTTCTGTCTACATCATCAGATCAGCTTGGTGGTGTCATAATATTGCGTTGTTACCTTAATAAGAAGGTACGCCAAATTTCAGCTCAATCGTATACCAGCCAGGATGAAAAATGGTTTGTAAATTTTGATGAAGTTGTTTAAAAACTTGAAAAGGATCAAAGTCCAGTATATCAAATCATTACCATTGTCGCAGGTTTATTTTACAAGCCAGATTTTGCCTAGGTATGTGGCTCTCAAGAGTCTACTTGGGACATAAGCTATAAAATAAAGTCCAGATAATGCTATCCACCGTGAATATAAAATATCTCTCATTTTCCTGGCTGCAGTGACAATATTTGTGTTCCCTAGTTGAGCGAACAGATCCTCGCTAACTCTAAAATAAACAGACATCTTTTTTTCTCTCATCTCTTTAAGTAGTTGACAACATTGAAGCTAACGAAGTAATGAAAAAACTTGGTTGTTAAAAATGTTAAACACATAATTCTTAGTAAATTTGCAGTTTAGCTAGTTTTTTTATAAGCCTATTTAGGTAACAAAATTCCGACCAAAATTTTCAAACCACCTGCGTTTACTTGCTCGTACCAATTGTGTTGAAAGGAATATTTATATGGTACCATCAAGCTCGTCTGATGATGAAGACGAAACCTTGCCATAAAACCTTCACATAGAATACAAATACACATGATAAATTCGTTGTCTGGGCACAATTGTTTGATTGCAAAAGTCCCTTAAATACTGATTCTTTTTTAAATGTTTTTAGGTATAAGAGCGTTTTTCAAAAAAAAGTGTACAAAACAACTTTTTTTTCAAAATTCATTTTTTTTTGTTTTTCTTACTCAGAATCTTTGATACTATCGATCCTCATACAAGAAAAAAAGTGTCCTAAATATTCCCATTTTTGTATGCAGTCTTTTTTTATTTATATGATCGTGCGTGACGCACTGGAAGAAAAAAAATTACATAGTAAAATCTGTGACACTTTTTTTTTGTATGAGGATCGATAATATCAACGATTCTGAGTAAGAAAAACCAAAAAAATTCGAATTCTGAAAAAAAAAAGCTTTTTACACTTTTTTTTGAAAAACGCCCATAAGGTAGTTAGTAGATACATACTAACTAATGTAAAAAGTTACAACTCTTTGTTAGATTACTATTAACTACTAGCAAATGATGAAAACACGTTGCAGTTCATTGCAAAAGTCCCTTAAATACTGGTGTTTTTTTTAATAGTTTTTAGGTACATTACATACTAATGTAAAAAGTGGCTATTCTTTGTTAGATTACCATTAACTATTAGCAAATGATCAAAACACGTTGCTGGTTGCTAGTAAATAATCCAATAATGTGCTCGTAATCCAATTCTTGACAAACATTTACTCGTAATTCCACTCCTAAGAGTACGTAATAAGTAGATCAAGGCAACGTGGAAGAATCGTTCCCTGGGGCATCACACGCGGAAATACCCAAAGAGCGACAGAGATAGCTTCTTGCAAATCGAACACATAATCAGTGACTCAGTTATACCTATATGTATAATGCTTATCGAATCGAAGGGCAACCAAAGTCAACACAATGTTTTACACCCTTTCAATGTATTTAAAGGCTCCAAATTCACGCTTGAACGTACGTCTACGTAATATCGTTATTTACCTCCGCCGCGGTATGTTTCATGTGAGAGCTTTGATAGGCACTCCATTTATTTATGGTGTCTTTGTAACAAATTGAATTTATTTTCAGGAATGTTTTATTTTGGAGGCGTTGAAAGAGTCAATATTTCGTAACAAACACGCAACAATTATGTCGAATAAGTATGCCATCAATCGGATACCAGCAGGTGGCTGGAAAATGCGAATTTTGAAGGACAACTTAATCTCACGAGCGAGCGAAGCGAACGAAGATGTTCTATGCTTCAGAGAGGTAATCACGTAACGTTCCGAACGCGCGTCGGTACAATTTAACTGTCAATTTTCCATATAAGAACTGACATTTAGACCTACCTGACGCGCGTACAATGCGTTACGTGATCGACCTACTGCTTGGGCCGAAAATCGTTCGTCTGTCCGGTGTCTGTACCGCTGTCCGGCTGTCGTCTTCCACAGGTCGCATTTCTCAACCCATTATCGTGACATTTTGTAAGCTCGATAATTAGGTATCCCATAAAAAACATTTCATGTAAAAAATAGGCCAAGTCTCGAAACTCTTTCACAGTAAAAAGTGGTGAGATATTTCGTAGAGCCAAGTCAGGCATTCTTATTAATTTTTATTTGCTTGCTACATAAAATTCTGGAACTTGGGAATCACACAACTTTACTAGATTTACTAATTTTTGCATAGGTACCTAAAACTATGTAAGTGTGATTGCCAAGTCACAAAATTTTATTTAGAAAGCAAATAAAAATTAATACAAATGCCTGACTTGGCTCTACGAGATATCTCACCACTTCTTACTGTGAAAGAGTTTCGAGACTTGGTTTATTTTTTGCATGGAATGTTTTTTATGGGATCTCATTTCTTTTTGTACACTTTGTATGGGAATGTTGTTTATCGCAAATAACGTTAGTATAGTTTTGCAGGAAGGAACTGCAAAAGTAACTTTGTAAACGTGACTGAAATTGCAATATTTTTAGGTTTTTTATGAATGAATAGGCTAAAAACTAATTACGTTTGAAATTTAGAGCTTGTGGGGTCTGCTAGAAGTACCTTAGAATTAGCGTGATCATTATCAGTATATAAGTGAGTCAGTGACAAAACTAACGAACATTGACGGATAATAATTCTTAAACTAAAAGTTCAAATTGAATGTTATTGATATTATATGTTAGCCATATTATGCCCTACATGTTCCTGAAAATTCAGGGTTTTAGCTTTAGCCAGCACAAAATTACAGGATGTTGAAAATGGCCTGAATGGCTTCGACAAAATGATGGTACGGCCGTGCCTTTATTTTGCTCGACTTGGCGGGGGCACTGCCGTGCCCCCAGATACAGATTATTTTGGTAAAGTCATTACGTGAAAATTAAAAAATAAAAGTTTTTTTTATAAATACAGGATAGCGTGTTCTACACGTCACATAACCACTTGTTTATAAATACACGTTATGATATGAGATGGGTTCAATGACATGGCAAATAATATGGTTTTCATGTATTATTCCGAGCTACCCCTCAGGCAGTCAGTTGAAAAGAATAATCAAGAATATTACTCAAACCAAGATTATACCTCGTTCGCGTCTATTTTCCTCCTACGCTTATATTAAAATGGCCATCATCAGTTGTTGACGTCACTCTTTGATGTGGCGGCGCCTCAATCTGATGTAGAGTCGAAGGTAGCGATAAATTGTATCCGGGCCCTTTGCCGCTCCGGCGCAAGTGATACGAAATAGCGGTTATTCACATCCGCGGGCCTAATATGATTCACATTAAATAGATAGATAAACCCTTTATGCTGCGGGATTATACAACAAGTTGCCCCAAGAAGTCAAAAGCGCGCCGTGTATGAGGTGTTTTGTGAACAGACTTAAAATTAAACTAGCATCCGATGCATGCTATTCCGTAGACGAATTTCTCAATAATGGCTGAAAACCGAACGACTTTTCAACTGGCTCGCTGCCCAATCAATGGTTATGTAATATTTAAGGACATTTTAAGGATGTGTACTTACTAGTAACTTGACAAATAAATGTAATAATAATAATTAATTCGTTGACTACACGCTGCAGTGTACCTAAGCTAAGACATACTTATAAGAGATATTTAAGATCTATAAATTGACATGTAAAACTTACGTTTTATAAAGGAATAAATGAAATGAAATGAAATTATCCGTGCGGGGGAGCGGCAACAGTATCTTGCAGATGGTCGCCGAGAGGCTAGACTCGAGTGCCAGACTCTAGCCTCTCGGCGACCATCTGCAAGATACTGTCGCGCTTCATACTTAGATCTGCACGTCAGGGGGGATAGATGAAGCGCGGGAGGAGCCCTGTTAGTTAGTTTTTACAAGCTTTATATTAACTTGCACTGTTTGTATGTATGTAAATATGTACGTATGTAAATTGTCCGTCAAAATTTGCAATCCATTTTTCAGTCACTTTTCGTTGTCCAATTGAGCTGAAATTTTGCAAGCATATGTAAATCGCATGACAATGCAATATTATGATGACTTGGAGCTGATCTGATGCTGGAGCTGGAAATTGGCCATAGGAACTCCGCAATGAAACGACACAACCCCATCGAGTTTGGGCTCGTTAGAATCGTCTCAATGAATTGATGATGCTTAAAAGCTTGTACCGAAAATTAAATTTTTGACAGAAACGTATTAGTGTTTTATTTATTTTTTATATATTTCATGTGTGTAACATATTAGTTTAAGGCATTTGGTACTAAAAAAATATGGAACTAGTTTTCTGAATTGAATGTTTTTTTAAGGGTTCCGTACTCAAAGAGTAAAACGGGACCCTTTTACTAAGACTTCGCTGTCCGTCCGTCCGTCCGTCCGTCCGTCTGTCTGTCACCAGGCTGTATCTCAAGAACCTTGATAGCTAGAGAGTTGAAATTTTCACAGATTATGTATTTCTGTTGCCGCTATAACAAAAAAATTATACTAAAAACAAAATAAAATATTTTTTTAAGGGGGGCTCCCATACAACAAACGTTATTTTTTTGCCGTTTTTATAGATAATGGTACGGAACCCTTCGTGCGCGAGTCCGACTCGCACTTGGCCGGTTTCTTATTCATGTCCACAAAATACATGGTATTAACATGCATGCAAATACTGCGAGTTGGTTCGTGCGCGGTCGAAGTCGACTTGAAAGGACTACCATAACTACTATCCATATACTTATAACACTTAACCCATTCACGGCCAGGCTACGCTCGTAGCTCTACGCCGTAGTCCGTAGCAGCTAAAACTCCGTATGTATCAAAAAGCGCTCGTGGTGCTCTGACGCATGTATGTCGTGATTGGCGCTCAATGGGTTAGTATTACTAGTGGCTCTGGGCGGTGTAGAACATCTTATATTATCTTATCTAGGTGAGGGCCCTTTCGGATGCACTTCGACCCAGTGGGATCTTTTGTGCATTTGCCCTCACATTTATACCTGCTCCCAGGCTTGCTCCATCATTTCCACAAAGCGGATGATGCAGTTCGCCGGGGAGCACCTTGAATTCCTTTGGTTGGTGTAGAACATGCAAGTGTCTCTAAAAAAACGGACTCGACATAAAAAAATCTGTATAACAAAATCACACAATTACGAGAAACGATTTACAAATGCGACCTGCACAGGAGAATTGCCAGACAGCCGGATATACGCAAGAATTTTTGTTCAAGCTGAAATGGAGTTCGTTCACTTCGCTCGCTCACTCAATAAATGAGAAAGTAATACTCTGTCAGGTCGGTCTGTCTGTGTATGTTTACCTGTTCACGCTTAAACGGGTGAACCGATTTAGATGAAATTTGGTATAGATATAGTATTAATCTCGAGGAAGGACACAGGATACTTTTTATCCCGGAAATCATCTGGAGACACGATATAAACTAGTTCCACGCGGACGAAGAATTACTTATTCTGTGCTAGTATTTAGAGAAATATTATCTTTCTTACCTTGCGCCAAACGCAGCAACAATGTCGCAACTCCCGTGGAAAGAGACCAGATACTGGGCTGTTATTAGCTACGCGTTAATGCTGCTCACCCCGCCGGTCACCCGTTACGAAACTAGACCTCTACCTACGCTTAATTACTACGCATCGCGGTATCAAGGTGTTGTATATCATGATTATATATGTGGGTAGCTGTGTAACGTAGGGTAGGGTGTTGAATTAAATAAATCAGTCTAGATCTTGCTCTCAAACTGGTGGTTTACTTTATATCCCTATATCTAAATACTACATGGTGTCAGGTGTAAATCGTGAAATTAAGTTAAAGACGGGATATATACAATGACGGGAGGGAACAATAACCCGGGGACGAGTGCGCAGAACGCAAATAATGTGTACGCGAATATACAGCAGCCGCCGCCAATGTGCGATAGCGGTAATATGGCGGACAATTGGCGAGATTGGAAAAAGACGTTCGAGTGGTATATGGTAGCTTCGGGACGCGAAGACTCGCCAGGAAAGGAGAAGTGTGCATTGTTTTTGCATATAATTGGTAAAAGTGGTCGCGAAATATATGAAGAGTTGGACTTTGTGGAAGCCGAGAAGAATGATTATGTTGTTTTGTGCCAGAAGTTTGATCGGCGATGTGACCCGTCAAAGAATATAAATTTTGAAAGACATCTGTTTTTTGAGTGTAACCAAGGTACTGAACAATTCGATAAGTACTTCGCAGCGCTGAAAGTCAAGAGTAAATCGTGCGATTTTGGAAATCTGCGAGAGAGCTTGATACTGACTCAAATGATAAGAGGGATAAGAGATAGTCAGCTCAGGGAAAGGATGCTTAGGAAGTCGGATTTGGAACTGCAAGAGGCGGCATCGTGGTGCAGGGCGGCGGAGGTAGCGAGCGAGCAAGCCGGGGCCGTGCGGGCCGGCGCTACGGGTGAGGCGCCCGCGCCGAGCGCCGCCGTCGAGCGCGTCGTGGCGCGCCCGCGGGGTGCTGCGCGACCGCGCGCGCCACTGCTCACTCGAGGCGCCGCGCCGCCCACCGTGAGCCGGCACTCGCGCAAATGTGGAAATTGCGGCTACGCACATGATAACAATAGATGTCCCGCTTTTCAAGTAGTATGCTTCAAGTGCGACAGACGGGGACATTTCGCGAGGTGTTGCCGTTCAATAGGATTTGCGAATCGCGCCCTTCGTGAGTTATCGTGTCAGTCTGCGGGGGAGATGAGCGACGAAGAAGAGTTCATGATACGGGGGATCGAAGTTGGAAGTATTGGCATTAAGGGCTGGCAGGAGATAATAGGAGTAAACGACGTTCCTGTGCAATTTAAACTGGACAGTGGGGCCGACGCGACGGTGATGTCGTTGGACAGTTATGTGGCCGCGGGATTTGATAAGCGAGCATTACGTAACACGAATACAGTTTTAAAAGAGGTCAGTAAACATACTTTACCTGTTGTAGGTTACTTTGAAGCATTTTTAAGTTATAAAGGTATGTCAATAATGCATAAAATATATGTACTAGACACTTCATGTGGTAATTTATTGTCAAGAAATGCCTGTACAGATTTAAATTTGATATTGCGCATAAAAGAAGTTTGTGATATGAAAAATAATAACATACTTACGACTCATAATCATATTTTCGAGGGGATTGGACAATTGCCGGGGCTCCATAAGTTAATAATCGATGAATCTATCCCTCCTGTTGTTAGAGGGTCACGAAAAATACCTATAAAATTAAGACCGAAACTAGAGGAGGAATTGGAAAGGCTACAAAGGCTAAATATCATAGCTCCGGTGAGTGAGCCCACCGATTGGGTTTCAAATATAGTATTAGTGGAAAAAGCTGATGGAAGTATTCGATTGTGCCTTGATCCCCAGCATTTAAATCAAGCGATAAAGCGAAGCCATTTCCAACTCCCCACTCTTGATGAAATAACAGCGAATATTTCGGGTGCTATGTATTTTTCAGTTTTAGACGCTAGCAAAGGATTTTATATGTGTGTTTTAGATGAACCGAGCTCAAAACTGTGCACATTTGCGACCCCTTTCGGTAGGTACCGTTTCCTGAGGTTACCGTTCGGAATCCGGAGCGCTAGTGAGGTTTTCCACGGTATAATGTACAAATTGTTTGCCAGGCAAGGTGTGGAGGTATTTGTCGACGATATTTTAGTTTACGGCAAAACGCAGGCCGAGCATGATGAGAGGCTAACGGAAGTGTTACGGCTAGCAGCCGAATACGGGGTTAAATTTAATAGAAACAAATGTGTTTTTGCTCAGAACAAAGTTAAATTTTTAGGGCATATATTTGATACTAATGGCATACGGATTGATCCAGACAGGGTAAAGTGTATCGAAAATATGCCAATTCCGGAGGATAAAAAAGCATTGGAACGGTTCATCGGGATGACAAATTATGTGTCACGTTTCATTCACAAGTATGCGGATCGAGTTGAGCCATTAAGGGAACTGTTAAAAAATAACGTAAATTTTGAATGGCATGAAGCGCATACAAAAGCATTTCAGGAACTCAAGCAGCAACTGGCGCATGCTCCAACACTCAGGTACTACTCACCCAACGAGCCGGTGACAGTGTCGGTGGACTCCAGCTCGCGTGGGCTGGGCGCGGTGCTGCTGCAGGGCGGGAGGCCCGTCGCCTACGCCGCGCGCACGCTCACGCCCACCGAAACGAGATGGGCTCAAATTGAGAAGGAACTTTTGGCCATCGTGTTTGGGTGCAGTAAGTTCCATCAGTTCATTTATGGACACGCTCAGGTAATTGTCGAAACGGACCATAAGCCGTTGGAGGCTATCTTCAGAAAGCCGCTGAATGAGACACCCATTAGACTGCAACGTATGTTATTAAAATTGCAAATATATTCTATTAAGATCTGTTATGTACCGGGGCGGTTGATGTACGTGGCAGATACGTTATCGAGGGCGACAGTGGATGCGGGAGGTAAGAGAGATCAACATGTGCAGGACGAGGTAGGCCTGCATATAAATACTCTATTGGGTAACCTACCATTCAGTGATAGTAAAATGCAGGCGATAAAAGAAGCATCTAGGTTAGACCAGGGTCTATGTGAAGTAATGGAATGCTACAGAAAGGGATGGCCGCATACAAAGAGCATCGTGAAAGAGCAAGCCAAGCCCTACTGGGAGGTCAGGGATGAAATCCACGTCGTCGAGGAGATAGTGTTTCGTAATGACATTGTGATCATTCCGACCAGTTTAAGGACAGACATGATTGAGAAAGTACATGAAGGTCATCTCGGTATTGAGAAGTGCAAGAGACGAGCACGGGACGTGATGTGGTGGCCAGGTATGGCGGCCGCCGTGGAGCGCGCCGTGCGGGCGTGCGAGGTGTGCGCGGCACGCCAGGCCTCGCCGCCGCGCCAGCCTCTCGCACCGCACGCCACGCCCGAGAGACCATGGCAGGTGCTAGCTGCGGATATTTTTCAGGTAAAAGAAAGATATTATTTACTCGTGGTTGACTATTATTCAAAGTATGTAGAGGTAGCGACCATTCTGGATCTGAGGAGTACGACGGTAATAGGTATCTTCAAACCTATGTTTGCTCGTCACGGTATACCGCAAAGATTAGTTTCTGACAACGCCACTCAATTTGTATCGCAGGAATTTAAAACGTTCGCGAAAGATTGGGATTTTGAACAGGTAACCAGCTCACCCCACTATCCTCGTTCAAATGGTTTTGCGGAACGCAATGTGCAAACGGTTAAAAAATTGATAATAAAAGCGCAGGAAGATAAAACTGATTTTTACGTAGCACTTTTGAATTTTCGTAATACGCCAATATCGGGAGAACAATACTCACCTGCTCAGCTATTGATGGGAAGAAGACTAAATACAAAGTTACCGGTAAAAAGTAGTTTACTAAACCCGAAAACACCGTCGAAAAATGAAATTAAAATCAGTCGCGAAGTAAAGAACGAGAAATCAAGGCAAAATTACAACAGAGGAACTAGAGTACTAAAACCATTAAGTGACAATGAGCAGGTGCGTATTCGGGACCCGGGACTGCCTAATGTCGCGGGGCGCTGGGTGCGAGCGCAGGTGGAGCGCGCCGCCGCCGAGCCGCGCTCCTACTGGGTGCGCACGCCGGACGGCCGCCGGTACCGTCGGAACAGGCAGCAGATCATACGGGCGCAGCCGCCCGACACTGCCACCGCTAACGCTAAGAGTACCAGTGCACGA
The DNA here is from genome assembly GCA_963854355.1 of Epinotia brunnichana. Taxonomy (NCBI): domain Eukaryota; kingdom Metazoa; phylum Arthropoda; class Insecta; order Lepidoptera; family Tortricidae; genus Epinotia; species Epinotia brunnichana. The sequence continues at coordinate 3,922,349 of OY977956.1, forward strand.
TATTACGATGACTTGGAGGAGTATGGCGGAGGTCAGGAAACGGGGCCGCGGAGCTCCCGGGAGTCCGAAACCAAAACATCTGGGGATCCGACTTTCCGTTACACTCGTTCAGGCCGGCGAGTGCGCACGCCCGATAGATTTTAATAAACCTATAGTTGTGCATGTATGTAGGTAATGTTCGTTAAGATAACTGTTACCTAAACAAGTATCATAAGATTATATTGGTAGCTATGTATGTTGAGATTATTTAATGTGGCCGATTTTTTTTTGTTACTTTGTATGTTATGAGTTATGAAGCTGCCATTGGAGTGGGAACCTTATACCTAGGAAGGTGGAGTTGTTTTTAAATAAACAGCTTCAATGCAGTTCGGCCGACTCAGATAATCTCAAGTATACCTACGTTACAACATTTTTTTTTCTGACAAATATGTAAATCAGAAACAAGAATCGATTCGTTTATTATGCAGCTAGATCGAATCGTTTAGCAATAATATTGTAGTATAAAGCTTAATAGTGGAATTAATATCAATAAGTATGATACCATCGGTGGCACAGTCACCTGCCCACTCGTGAACCTTAAGTAAACGGGTTAAGGTCTATTACCAGTAGGGCGTGCTGCTGTTGTGCGTAGCCACATGGTTTGTTTATCTTGTTATACGCTTTCGTCAGGAAAGCAATAACAAAGAGAATTATATATATAAGTAAAACCATGTAAGCATGTGAGCATGTACGTAGACAGAATTCATGTATTGTATAGATAGATAGATAGTGAATGAGATGAAGGTAGTTAAAGCAGGTCAAACAGGTCTCTGTGGCATTGACGACTGAGTCTTGTCTGGCCTGGTCTTCATCACAACTGTACAGCATTATATCCGTATTCCACTTGTGCGAATATAGGTAGGTATGCATAAGGGGGAAGATGTTGTATATCATGATTATATATGTGGGTAGCTGTGTAACGTAGGGTAGGGTGTTGAATTAAATAAATCAGTCTAGATCTTGCTCTCAAACTGGTGGTTTACTTTATATCCCTATATCTAAATACTACACAAGGTATAATTGTGGGTGAGCGTTGAGGTGAGCTTAAAACAAGTTACAGAATAGGGGGGCTGAGCGGTCCCATTCGTTAGTTCGTCGCCACTGAGCACCTATTCGTTGGTACAGTCGTTCAAACAAAACATTCCTTATTTGCTACAGATTTGATGTACAATCAAGGGGAAATCTTCAGAACAACTCATCCAAATCCAAAAAACCTTTCACTTGTGTACTTACTAAATGAAATTTCTGGACGCACGTCCATATCTATCCATACTTAATATTATAAATGCGAAAGTTTACGTGTCTGTCTGTATGTTACCTTTTACCGAATATATACCCTTAAACCGCTGATCCGTTTGAATTGAAATTTGGTATGGAGTTTGAATCCCGAGGAAGGACATAGGATAGTTTTTATACCGGAAATTATCCCCTAAAGAGGTGAAAGGGGGGGTGAAAGTTTGTATGGAGCTACGATGTAAACGAGTTCCACGCGGACGGAGTCGCAGGCAGAAGCTAGTAGTCTATATGGGGGCACAGTAGTGCCCCTGCCAAGTCGAGCAAAACAAAAAGGCACGGCCGTACCATCCTTTTCTCGAAGCCATTCAGGCCATTTTCAACATCCTGTAATTTTGTGCTGGCTAAAGCTGGAACCCTGAATTTTTAGTAACATATAAGGCATACTATAGCTTACATATAGTGTCAAAACCATTCAATTTGAATTTTTAGTTTAAGCATTATTGTCCGTCAAAGTTCGTTAATTTTGTCACTGACATACTCACTTAAATACTGATGATTAACATAATTCTAAGGCACTTCTAGCAGATCCACAAGCTCCAAATTTCAAACGTAATTCGTTTTTAGCTTATTAATTCATAAAAAACCTAAAAATATTGCATCTTGATTCTCGTAAAGCAAGTCGCTGGGTCCTGAAAACCAACCACAAAGATGTTGCTGGGGAGCTGGAAACGGTCGACTGGAGTAAAGTGACTGATAGTAGCGACATCAATACTGCAGCAAATAACTTCAATTACATACTAAAGACTGCAATCCAAAATAACACAGTAAAAGTTAAAATCAGCCGAACAAAATTCAATCTCAAACCTTGGGTAACCCCCGGTATAATCAGGTGTATAAGGCATAGGGACAAACTGCACAGAGAATCTCGAGCCTCTCCGAATAACCAGATTTTGCATAAAATATATACCCGCTATAGAAATTTTTGTGACAATCTTCTGTATAACTTAAAGACCGAGTACCAAAACAAACAAATACATGATCACAAAGATCAACCCAAAAAGTTGTGGAAAACCATTAAGTCGATATACCAGTGCACTAATGTCAAAAACGATACGACCCCACTTACCAAAATCAGTACCTCCATACAAGAATCTCTGGACAGATGCAACTCGCATTTTGCCACCGTGGGAGGCAAATTGGCTGACCATATACTGTCCAGACTTGCTGAAACCCAGACTTCTTTGGCTGACAAATTTGTCACTCCCCGTGCCGTCCTGAATTCTTTCTTTATGAGACCGACAGATGTCCACGAAGTGGATAAAATCATAAGGCAACTTAAGGCTGATGGTGCACCTGGTTACGACGGTATTAAGCCAATATTAATTAAAGAAGTTAAAAATGCCATCCTTGAGCCCTTGGTCTATCTCTGTAATCTCAGTATGGAAAAGGGATGCTTCCCCGACTGCTGGAAACTGGCAATGGTGACTCCGATCCATAAAGGCGGTTCTAGGGATGCACCCACTAACTATAGGCCCATCTCGTTGTTAAGTGTTTTTTCCAAAATCCTAGAAAAAGTTGTCAATGCTAGACTGTTAAATTACCTAGAGAAAAACTTACTGATCTCAGATCGCCAGTTTGGGTTTAGGGCTGGGAGGTCAACGGAGGATGCTGCTCTGGACCTCACAAACTCGATCTCTCGTCACCTAGATGCTGGCAGGTGCTGTTTGGGTGTATTTTTGGACCTAGCTAAGGCTTTTGACACCGTTTCCATTCCAATTCTAATAAGAAAGCTTGAAGCACTAGGAATCCGTGGGTTATCTCTTGACTGGTTTACCAACTACCTTACCAATAGACAGCAAGTGGTAAAAATCGGTGAGTCCAAAAGCAGCAGGTCTCCTACCTGCTTTGGCGTCCCCCAGGGCAGTGTTCTCGGTCCAACGCTTTTTCTTATTTACATTAATGACCTTCTCCAACAGTCCATTGCCTGTTCTGAAATAATTTGTTATGCGGACGACACCGTAGTACTTTTTAGCGGCAACACATGGGAGGAGACTTACCTGTCAGCTGAGGCAGGACTATCAACGATAGCAAACTGGCTTGATACCAACCTACTCACACTTAATGTGGACAAGAGCCACCACATTCCTTTTTCAAAAACGAGAGTTTCCTCTCCCCCGGCTACCTTTCAACTTAAAATGCACTCCTGTGGAACTCATGATGCAGGCTGCTCGTGTGACACTTTAAGCAGATGCAGCACAGTAAAGTATCTAGGTCTAACACTGGACGAACACTTAACATTCAAACATCATATAATCGCTCTGTCGAAAAAAACCAGGAAATTGATTTATTTAGTAAAACGTCTAAGGGACTGCTCACCTCCGGAGGTACTACGCGTAGTCTACCACGCGCTGTGCCAATCAATTATTCAATACTGTATTGCGGTCTGGGGCAGCGCTGGTAAGACAGCACTTCTTGACCTTGAACGCTCGCAACGAGCAGTTATCAAGGTAATGATGAGAAAACCTTTTCGGTTTCCCACGGACACTCTTTATCAAGAAACAGGTCTACTTAGAGTAAGGCAACTGTTTATCATGAATGCTGTCATTAGAGTCCACAGAAGTACTGCAAAGTTGCCGCTTATAGATTGCATCACGAGTAGACGCATATTTAGAGTCCCCATTCCCTCTGTCAACTCGGCACATGCCCAACGCTCCGCATTCTTCATCCACCCCTTTGTTTATAATGCTGTCTGTAAAGTCTGTGACATAAAAAAGTGCACCATACGCAAAGTTAAGTCCACTCTAAGGAAATGGTTTGCTGAACTCTCGTATAGTGATACGGAAGAGATTTTACGTCCCTGCATCTAAGGTTGCTTTTTCCAATAGGTACCTAACAATTCAACATACACTCGTAACAAACACTTAACACACGTAAACACTCCCTCTCACGCACACTTACACACTTACACACACTCACACACTCTCATACACAAACTCTCTTTGTACTACTAAAACAGCATAATTTTTGTTTTTATTAATGATGAATTTGTGTTCCCATTGATAAGTTAGCAGCGCTCGTATTATATGAAATGTTTAATTTTCACTTTGTTACTTTCATGTCGTGCTTCTTGAGACGTGTGTCTGAAGAGACTTGTTAACCGACTCAGTGGGTCCCAAGATACAGGCTCAGCCTAGTTTGGAACCCCACGGATAATGTCTGTATAATCTGTTATCATGTGCTTGTCCAATAATAAATTATTCTTATTCTTAATTATTCTTATTCTTATATGCAATTTCAGTCACGTTTCAGAGATATACAAACTACTATAGTTTGTAATCCTATACAAATACATACGATTACAAAGTTACTTTTGCAGTTCCTTCCTGCAAAACTATACAAACGTTATTTGCGGTTGGTAAAATAACATTCCCATAAACGAAGTCTACAAAAAGAAATAAGATGTAAAAAATAGGCCAAGTCTCGAAACTCTTCCACAGTAAAGTGGTGAGATATTTCGTAGAGCCAAGTCAGGCATTCTTATTAATCTTTATTTGCTTGCTAAATAAAATTTTGTGACTCGGCAATCACACTTACATAGTTTTAATTATGCAAAAATTAGTAAATGCAGTAAAGTTGTGTGATTCCCAAGTTGCAGAATTTTATTTAACAAGCAAATAAAGATTAATAAGAATGCCTGACTTGGCTCTACGAAATATCTCACCACTTTACTGTGGAAGAGTTTCGAGACTTGGCCTATTTTTTACATGGAATGTTTTTTTCAACACACCTGCTCGTAAAGTAGGTCTTATTACAGCGTATTTACAATGATAATGCAGAATATTACCCATGCCGTGCCTTTTACATTACATTATTGCACTAGTGCCGTTTCAAGTTCAAGTTCAAGTTATTTATTGCATCATGTTGTTTACAAAGGTCTTAATTTCTAATACATATTTGCATTAAAAGTATCAAACATGAACCCTGCTAGGGCGTTGCATTCTTATGGCTACCTATACATAAAATACAATACAATATATCCCTTAAAATAACTAACATTACTTACGAGTATCTATTAGGTACTCTTCAGTTGAATAGTAGCATTTTTTAATTAAGTACGTCTTTAACTGTGTCTTAAGTTTATATACGTTATTTTCGTTTTTAAATGCGGTAGGTAAGCTATTATGCAGTTTTGCACACATTGCTAAAGGACCGGAGTGAACCATTTGCAATTTTGAAGTTGGCCTTTGTAATTCAGTTCGTGGACGTAAATTGGTGGGGCGGGAATATTGTGGGAATAGGTGCATGTTCTTTTTTACAAAAATGCATGCTTCCAGTATGTATACTGACGGCAAGGTCAGCATTTTTTTCTCTGCAAAGTGCGCCTTGCAGCTTTCCCGCATACCTATATTGTTTATTATTCTAAGGCACCGCTTTTGCATCCTAAATAAATGCATAAAATCTACACTATTTCCCCACAAGACGATGCCATATGTCAACCAAGAGTGGGCATAGGCATAATACGCGCTAGTGGCAGTTTTAGCATTTGTACATACTTTTAGTTTATGAAGTGCATAAGTAAACCTGTTTAGTTTGGCCGTTATGTTATTAAGATGTTCTTTCCAATTAATTGCCGTATCAATAGTGATGCCTAGTAGGGGGAAAGTTTCTACGTGCTCTAACGGGATGCCTTCAAAACAATAGTCCATTTTAATTGCTCTTCGTTGGTGTGGCTTGAACTGAAGCAATTTTGTTTTCCCAAAGTTAACTTGCAGGTTATGATCAGCTAACCAGGTCGTTATATCTTTTAAAACAGAGTTTAATTGTAGTTTTAAGTCTAGTTCGTCTTTGCAAGGTATAACAAGGGATATGTCGTCTGCAAATAAAGTGGACGTGTGACTTATTATTTCGGGCAGGTCATTTATGTAGATTAAAAATAAGACACACCCGAGGACACTACCTTGGGGGATTGAATGTGTAACCCTTATCTCTTCTGATCGTATTGTTTGTAATTTCCCATTTTCATTACATATCTTTTTAAATATTAGCAAAATAATGCAGAATATTACCCATGCCGTGACTTTTACATTACATTATCGCACTAGTGCCTTTTCATTACATATCTTTTAACATTTTCATTTTTTATTTTTTTTCCTCGCAAATGTGTTGAAAAACGTCGTATGAAACACGTGAGCATTGGTCATTACACTTCTCGTCTCCATTAAGCCTTCGCCTTCGGCTCAGGCTTAAAAACCGACTCGAGTGTAATGACCAACTTAGCACACTTGTATCATAATGTACTATTATGGGATATTTTATACCGCGACTTGACTTACGTTCTGGCTGCTGCCCCGCCCCTACCCTGCCCGTACATCGCTACGCCCTTGATAATATTTATTTTTTCTATTAATTTTTTTGGAAATTAAAAATAAAATTGAAAAAAACAGACTCGCGAGCAACTATTGCCAGCAACTGTACCCACACACCTCGATGGTTCACAAGGTTGACTGAGCAATTGATTAGTGAAATCTTCGGGGTGATTGCACGCGTGATTTGCGCCGAAGATACATGCGTTGAACCTATAATGTGTTGACTTTTCACAATAAGACAAATTGCTTCGACGGATGAGTGAACTTTATCGTGCATCGTTTCGATATCTCTTTACAAGCTTTATATTAACTTGCACTGTTCGTATGTATGTAAATATGTAAGTATGTAAGTTGTCCGTCAAAATTTGCAATCCATTTTTCAGTCACTTCTTGTTATCCAATTGAGCTGAAATTTTGCAAGCATATGTATACATATCGCATGACAATGCAATATTATGATGACTGATGCTGGAGCTGGAAGGTGGACATAGGAACTCCGCAATAAAACGACACAACCCCATCGAGTTTGGGCTCGTTAGAATCGTCTCAATGAGTACTTGATGATGTTATACAGAAAAGTACAGTCGGCAATAAAAGCTTGTACCAAAAATGAAATTTTTGACAGAAACTTATTATCTCTTACTTTAAGTTCACGGTAGGTTATCATGTTTTAGAGATATTATAGGGTTACCGTTACTGAGACGGGAAGGGGGCGACAGGAGACGACAAAGCGTACCAGGCGAGTATCGCCCTGTCTCAGTTAAGCGGTCGACCTACCGGGCGCGGGCGCGGGTCGGGCGCGAGCGCGGGTCGGGCACGGGTCGCGCGTTCGATGGGTGTTTGAAGTGTAGTTTCAATGTTTTACAACTTGCGCGGGCCCGCGCCCGACCCGCGTCCGACCCGCGCCCGCGCCCGGTGTGTGGAGGCCTTTGAAGTTACATTGAAAACATTGCAACTCGAACAACGTCGTGTCAGATATATAACACTTTTGTCAATCCGATATTTTTTACGCAACATAAAATAAGAACATAAATAGTTTTCACAAACGGTTGACTGGTTGCGAGGTTTAAGGCGAGGTCGGTTCACGATCTGACGAAAAGATTGATTTTTGAGCTTCCAGTGTGAAGAAATAATGAAGAATTCTACTACAGAAAAATTACTATAGACTGAAACAGAAACAAAGAAAGACAATAACCGAACATCATATTAAAAAACGGCTTGGTAAATCTGTAAAAAAATCTTAAAAATATTTAGATGGTAATAACCATAAAAATAAACTGTTATGTTCGAGATCTCGTAATTTTCAACGACAATATATGTTTTTTTTTAATAAAAGGATAGCTTTTTTATTTTTCTGAAACAATAACCAATTCAATTTAGATAGAAACTAACCAGTATTCCAAAAATCATATAATATGTACTAAAAAGTGATGTTACACACTTCCGAACACGCACTTCCATCTCGCTCACGCTTATGCTCAGTGAGAGGGAGAGAAGATCGTGAACCGGCCTCGCCTTAATAAATTTAATTGCAAACCTAAACTTCGTCAGGAGCCGCTAGTGCCTTGCCTGAAATAAACTTCATAGTGAACTTCATTTAATTATTTTCAAATATGAGACTGTGATGCTATTTTACGGTTTCGTTGTCTAACAAGCTAAAAATACCATAGGTAATTTAATTTTGCCATCGTCCTACCGTGACTATGCTATATCTGTAGCTTAAAATTGACCATGCCGAGGATTTGGTTACATACGGATATGACCATATTTAGGTTACCATGATTTAGGTTGTCGTCTTTCCTGTGGACATTGTCTTTGGACTGGTTAATCCGTATAAACGGCGCCTCTTCTCTTATATATTATCTATCTTCTATGAATATGAACGTAAAAGACCTGACTGACTGGAGTGAAATTTTAGGTGAATGACTTGAAACTTTGTGTATAGTCTTTATTGCAATATAAGAAAAGTAATTTTAGGGTTTTAAAAAAACTCACACCTAAGCGTTAACCATACCCGGTTGTATCCAAACTCTTTTTTTGAGCTACAACATGAAAACTTTATGGAGAGATTCCTTATCAGAATACAAAAAAAAACGTTTTTTGCGTGTTGGAAAAATACACCCCTAGGGGGGTTAAAAATTTTTTTTTGATTGGGTTGAGAGTTTGTAGGTATGGATCTACGATATAAACGAGTTTCACGCGGATGGAATCAGGTGCAGAAGCTAGGTATGCAATAAAAACATTATTTATATGCAAGCTCTGAACTAATGACCACAGGAAATACGAATTTTGTTTTAAACACTGTGTATGACCCAGATGTAGTGTACAAGTATAGTATTAAACAGCCTCAGAATAATGTATATAGTTTATACCGAAAGCTAGGTGATACTACTAAATAGATCCATGTAAGCAAGCCACGCAAGTCTAACCACACATTAATTACCTCGTGTCTCGACTCCGTTGTGGTTGCGGGGCTGAACACTTCCAACTTGGTCCCGCCACTTTCCAACTTGTGCCTCCATATGTTTCATATTAATTTGTATTGCTGCTTGATTTATGGGTAAACTATTTAGCAATTTCCTGTAATGTTCACTTATTAATTATAGTAAATAAAAAAGCGGCCAAGTGCGAGTCGGACTCGCACATGAAGGGTTCCGTGAAATAAATTGCGGTTTACGATTTATGACGTATTAAAAAAAAACTACTTATTAGATCTCGTTCAAACCAATTTTTGGTGGAAGTTTACATGGTAATGTACATCATATATTTTTTTAGTTTTATCATTCTCTTATTTTAGAAGTTACAGGGGGGGGGGACACACATTTTACCACTTTGGAAGTGTCTCTCGCGCAAACTATTCAGTTTAGAAAAAAATGATGTTAGAAATCTCAATATTATTTTTGAAGACCTATCCATAAATACCCCACACGTATGGGTTTGATGAAAAAAAATTTTTTGAGTTTCAGTTCTGATTATGGTATACCCCTAAAACTTAATGTTTTTTTTATATTTTTGTGTGAAAATCTTAATGCGGTTTACATAATACATCTACTTACCAAGTTTCAACAGTATAGCTCTTATAGTTTCGGAAAAAAGTGGCTGTGACATACGGACGGACAGACAGACAGACAGACGGACGGACATGACGAATCTATAAAAAAAAAAATTAAAATTTTAAAATTTGAACTGTTTATTTTCAGATCTGTGATTAAATTATATATATCAGTTACATTTAGTACAATCTTTAATATTTAAGATTATTTACTAAACCTTATAAGGGTTCCGTTTTTTGCCATTTGGCTACGGAACCCTAAAAACCAGCCAAGTGCGAGTCGGACTCGCGCACGAAGGGTTCCGTACCATTATCTATAATTTTTTTTTTTTTTTTTATTTAATATCCTTAAGTGTCCCACTGCTGGGCAAAAGCCTCCCTCTTTTCCTTCCACGTATCCCTATCCTGGGCAGTCTCCCACCAGTCTTGGTCATATTAAAAAAATTATCTATAAAAAACTATTTTATTCTGTGTTTTTAGTATTTGTTGTTATAGTGGCAACAGAAATACATCATCTGTGAATATTTCAGCTGCAACTATCACGGTATCAGTGAGATACCGCCTGGTGACAGACAGACGGACGGACGGCCGGACAGCGGAGTCTTAGTAATTGGGTCCCGTTTTACTCTTTGAGTACGGAACCCTAAAAATGGTCGTGACGCATAATTAACCGACTGATGTATTGTAGTGTAAAGCGATAGTATTTGCACATAATGCATATATAAAAAAAAAATGTGTTTGTACAGTCGACTACAAAGAGATGTATCCATAATACGATGTTACAAAAATATGTATCCATAGACTTTACTACCATAGTAATAAGATATACATACATAATTGTGTAACATTAAAAAACATACTTATCTTTGTAGTCGATTGTACCTACATAATTGAAAGGATTAATCATTTACGACTATTAATATTTATTTAGCTTTCTTAGCGAGTGATTTTATCGTTTCTTACATGTATAGAAATTGAATTCAAAAATCATAAAATATGGTATTGAAATGCGACACGATAAAGCTTCAATCTAACAACTAACATTGTTTTCTTTCTTTGCAGGTTAAAGTGTGATGAGTGAAGTGCTCCAGTGGTAACATAATGGCTGTGAACAGCCCTGGTGGTTATCCCCCCATTTCCCCCAAGCCCCACACCCCTAAAAGCCCCCGCCACTTCGTATTCCCTCAAAAGAGTCCCTCTGTCGCCTCAAGCACCTCTTCGTCCGGGTACTACACCCCCCAGTCTGGATGCAGCTATGACAAGCACAATCAGCCTCCTAAGTCCCCGCTTGCGCACGGACATCGCAGTCCCATGAGCCCTAGACATTTCAACTTCCCCCAGAAGTCTCCATCAGGACGCTCCAGCCCCTGCAATCCAGGCATCGACAGGCAAAGCCTGCACTACTCCGCGTCTCTGAAACACGCCCGTCGTGAGAAATCACGGTCTCCGAAACCGCCGCCCGTACACATCCACACCAACCCTGGCTATGTCTCCCCGAATCGCACGAGAAAATTGTACGGCTCGACGTCCACTGTCAGCTCGCCTAGGCTCGCGACGTCACCCAGCATTGTTTCCAGCCATACCGACGACTCAATGGATGCCATGCCCGGAACGCCTTCCGCAATAAATAATGATGCTGATGACGAAGCGACCACAACTTCTTCAAGGTTCTGCCGTAAATCCACATCGGATTTGACAGATATTACGGATGACACGCCGCAGACCCGATCGACCAGTATTAGCAGACCCTGTTCGCCCATGCGGAGAGGTTCTATGAAAGGAGGGCTCGCCTATCTGGCCAGTAGGAGGGGATCGAGAGAATCGACTATGTCGAATTGCGATTCGGTGGAGGATATCGGGCCTCTTAACTTTCAGAATACGGTGCGTGGGAGACAGAGGCGGACTTCGAATTTCTTAGAATTGCCAGGTGAGATTTACATAACTATATTCACTGTATTTAAAGCTCCTTCTTAAACATAGAAAGTTGGCTTATGTAATAAGCGCACACTAACTTTACGTTACATACGTTTCTTTTCTCGCCATTTCAGCACTATATAATGAGGTTGCTCTGTGGCGTTATACGGCTTTAAATGGTAGTAGTTTATGCAACTGTTACATAATAACGGTCCTTAAGAAACGAGTGCTTTAACGCCTAATTATGTACAGTTGCATATATTACCTACTGCATATTCTATAGATAACAGACATTAGAACTCTATAACATGGTCAAAAAACTCTATGGAATAACCTGTATTCATTTAATACCTGTGCTAAAATTACTAAAGAACATACCTGAGGCCCTTGCACACTAGGTTTTATTACCACGTTTTACGGCGAAAATGTACTGAAACGTCACGTAAAACGTGACATAAAACCTATCGTGCTAGTAAAGATGCGAATGAATGGAAGTTTAAATAATAAATGAATTATAACACATTGTTCATTGCATACACATACCAATTTCCATCGAGTTAAAATCAAATGGAGATTCCTGCACAAGTTTAGCTACGTAAAAACTCAGTTGTGTGTTTAGGTAAACTTTGACTTGATTGGCATGATTTAGCATCAGATTCGAAAAGTTAGTGGAAAAGGCTATTAAACTTGCAGCACCATAACACCGAAGGCAACAACTTTTCTCATTATTTAACCAATTTCCTGATCTTAACGCGGGAAGTTTTTTAAGTACTCGTCCGTTACTCCCAATTTGGGAGTAATTTAATGGAAGTGAATTGATGTTTAATTTTATTTCTGCTCCTGTACTGTCAGAAGAACAGATTATAGATTCTATAACTTAATACCAATGGTGTAATATAAAATATAGGTAGATATGTTATAAGCGTTCCAAAAGTGGCACACTAAAACCTGGTTAACTGACACGGCTTGCCATAGTTTCGCGTCGTCAATGGAAACGAATGATGTCAGAATTCGGTGGCCAATTTTAAACACGGAATTTCGTATAGACAACGTATCTACCTCTTTTTAGGGTTCCGTACTCAAAGAGTAAAAGGTGACCCTATTACTAAGACTCCGCTGTCCGTCTGTCTGTCTGTCTGTCTGTCTGTCTGTCACCAGGCTGTATCTCACTGATACTGTGATAGTTACTGTTGAAATTTTCACAGATGATGTATTTTTGTTGCCGCTATAACAACAAAAACAGAATAAAATAAATATTTATATAGATAATGGTACGGAACTCTTCGTGCGCGAGTCCGACTCGCACTTGGCCGGTTTTTTAATATATTACATCATTGCTTAATACCATCACACTCAAAAACAATGACACAGATCTGATAAAATCTTGGCAACTCTATGGCCCATAAACAAACTGTTTAGCGTGTTTTTATATAGTGGTACCAACTTATCAAACAAAATAGACTCAAAATTAATTATTATATTTACAAATCTCAGCAAACATCTGCGTAGCATTCTTTGTATTATGTGCGGTGTATCAGGCATCGTAAATTTTGTAGTATATTTGGGTGCTGCATGGTTGTGTTAACGGAGGTTAGTATCGACCATATCAATCAAAGTAGCTAATCAATGTTAATATTAACCATATAAACGCTAATTAAGCAAAACTATTAAAATTGTTTATAACAATTCCGTTTAGAGCACCATGCTGCACCGAAGATGCTACAATAGTAGGTACATTGTGATGCAAGTTAGTTGTGATATTCTCGCGAGCCGCAGGCGAGTATTATACGAGAGCCGATAATGAAATGATCAAAGCTCACGCGTCCCATACGACGTTTTTAATTATGGAAACACTTTCCATAAGATGATAAAAAAATCACCTAATAAAGTTATTTAATAAAAACTAGCTACAAATTATTATTACTTACCAGTGGTGGAGCACTCCCGCCCGCGCGTATGCTCCCTACCGGAGAAGCCGTACAACCCGCGCATCTCCGACGACCTGTACCGGCTGCGGACCTTCTCCATCACGAACAAGGGCGGCGTCGTCAACTGCGGGGACTCCATCTGCAACCGCCGGTCGCGCTCCAACACGTCCGTCAACTCCACTAACAGCAGGCAAGTCATTACTAGCCATTACTAGCCAGTACGACATGCAAGCCATTACTCCTGCCCGCGCGTATGCTTCCTACCAGAGAAGCCGTACAACCCGCGCGGACCTTCTCCATCATCAAAAAGGGCAACGCGCACTCCGCAATTAATTCACCTGTAATCAGGAACCCTCCTTGATGCGTTCAAGAACCGCACATTATGACCACCATAAAAATAGACTGTTTTGTTAGAACATATTTCTTATCTGTAAAAATGTTATTATTGCTAAATAATAACATCGATTATGATAATATTATTTCATTCAAATTTCGAACATCTCTGAAAAACAAAGAAATTTGATTTTACCTCAATTCTTTCTTCTTTAGTTATGAATTGTCAATTCGCATACAAATTTGACAAATGTGTAAGTAAGATATCAAACGATATGATAGTTGGGGCCGACTCTAGTTTGTCTCTGAATTAAAAAAAAAACTATGACAGCTGCTGAGCTGCCAGAAAACTTTTCATTAGTCTATTTTTACGGTGGTCATAATATGCGGCTCCTGAATGCATAATGGAGGTTTATGATATGTGGGTAGATAAAGTAGTGTATGTAACTGAACATAATTAGGCATTCAAACACTCGTGTGATGTGAAACCCACACTCGTGTTTAATGCCCTTCATTATGTACAGTCACATAAAATACTATTTCCAACTCATCTAATATTCTAGTGTCACTATGTACTTAAATACAATTTTAGAATACCGGAAAAATACCGCAAATTGAGGATGGTATTTTTTATGTTGATGTGATACCGTTACCGTTAGGCTTTAATGTATGTTCAACAAGTAGCTACTAAAGATAGGTTCATTTTTAAAGACACGGGCATAAAAGTCGGAATACCATATATCATGCCATATAATATGACATGGAATCAGGTTCCTGGCCTTTATTTCATCCATTTAACGATAGACGTGGAATCCTCCATTTATGTCGGAATGTATCGATGGTACCCGGCTGGCACATTGTTGATCGAGAAATGTACCAAATTATCAATGTTACCGCACTATAACGCGTTTTCACATTAACTTAACGGACACTATCATTACACAATAATCTGACACTGCCCCGGCTAATCAGATTACAGCAGATTTGTGAGCGATTGCCGCTTCGCGTGCCAACTCCTGACCCACATACACAAGATGAATGAAGCCGTTAGTCGCACCTCAAAGGAAAATGTCTCCGCTTTTGCATTACCCTCAAGGAAACTTGCCTAGCCAAGCGAAAAACGATCTTACGACGCTGTTTTTAAGTAAGAGTATTGATTATCATAAAATTCTATTGGTCTTTTGCTATAGTTCGACGTGGTTTTAAGGGCGGGTCGTTGAAACAAAATGCGATCTTGTCGTTAAGAATGAGTTCGCTTTGAAGAGTGACATTGTGAATATCGTTACGCGTCGCTACTCAAAGCTAATGGTCAAAGGCAATTTAATTAAATTCCTTGTCCTGCTCTTTTACAAAAACATTCGTTTTATTATTGTTTTTACACGACTGCCCAACGAAAAGGAGTGTAATGTTTTTTAGGGTTTCGTACCCACGGACACGGACAACAGGACAATAATACTTAAACTCCGCTGTCTCTCTTAGTGTCTCTGGTCCATACCAGAGACACTGAGAGAGACAGCGGAGTCGGATCAACTCCATAGTTGATTTCTGAACAATAATAAGGTGACTATTAAGTACCTAACATAACATAGGGCGCCCCACCGGTCGCTTAGCGTAAGCTAATTCACTCAGGAGAGTTTTACGTGGCAAACGAGAGGGCTCCATCCTTTGCACGTGCCCGAGCCAGCGCAGACGTCTTTGTTTTAAAACTGCTGCAATACTGAGTAAACGCGCGATGCTGAGCACCCAACAGCGATGTGTATGACATTTACATGTCATATATGCGGGCGTCACTGTCGCTCTCGTATTGGCCTGACAAGCCACGTACGCAAGTGCCGCACTTTAATAATGGACGCTGCTTAAATCATCTTTTATAGATGCTACAGGCCATTGAACTGAACTGAATTAAGTACCTACTGTCCAGAAATAGGGAGACTTAACATTTTCATAGAGTGTTTGTTAACATGACCGCTGTAACAATTAGGAAACTAGTGACTCTGCGTGAGCTGTAGAAATCGCTGTTTAAAAAAAAACTAAAGATTCCTATATAATTTTTCATGAGAATCGGTTGAGAAATGCGACCTGTAGAGGAGAACAGTATGGAAACGCGACAGCAGGACATCGAACATCCGGGCATACGAACGAATTTCGGCCTAAGCTGAAGCAATGAAATTAGCTCGCTTGGCTCACTCGTTCAATTAAAATAAAAAAATAAAAAATGGGATCCTCTGTACATGTTTTTTCAGCGTAATTCGTTTACTAAAACCTTCCCGTGATATTCTTTCACAAGATTTAAAAATCGGCCAAGTGCGAGTCGGACTCGCGCACGGAGCGTTCCGTGCCATTATCTATAAATATTTATTTAATCCTGTTTTTTAGTATTTGTTGTTATAGCGGCAACAGAAATACATCATCTGTGAAAATTTCAACTAACTATCACGGTTCATGAGATACAGCCTGGTGACAGACAGACAGACAGACAGACAGACGGACAGCGGAGTCTTAGTAATAGGGTCCCGTTTTACTCTTTGAGTACGGAACCCTAAAAACGAAACAAAATCTTTAATCAAATACACCACGATTAAAATCAGTTAACGATTCTGAAGTTAGCCTCGAGTCGCCTCCCGCATACCCGCCCGACCCCTCTGACACCTTTGCGGCGCTACTAGTAGCTAACATCAGGAATAATCAGAATCGTTAACTGATTTTAATCGTATTGTACCTAAGTTAGTAATATGTATCTACTAATAACTTAGCCCGTGACGGTTTAACACGATTGTGAGAATTGATTACATCAATTGAACCACAATGAACTGGCCCCGTAGCATGGATGGCGTTATCACGCGATAAGTGATAGGATAAGCGCGTCGTCTCATTCTATCGAACGACGTCAGCCAAGGACGGATGCTCTATCCTGTCACTTATCGCGTGATACCATGCTACGGGGCCGGTTGTTTTCAAATAAAGTGTATCCTAGCCTATACTTCGTTTTTTTTAAGATTAGAATTATCTGTCAAACGGGTAAACACAGAAGCAGTGGTCATAAACCTTCCTTCTTCGATTCCGACCGATACCACTGAATTTCTCGGAACTTATGTAATACATACTTATATAGTGTATATACGAGTACATATCATTTGATATTTACCGATAGCTGAACGCATATATTTTGTTTTAAAATGTTGTATACCGTAGCCAACGATATGCCAGCAGTCTCGGCAGTCTTTTTCACACGGTCTGATTTAGTGGGATAATAAATAATAATAAATAATAATAAATATTACGGGACAATCTTACACAAATCAACCTAGGCCCACGGTAAGCTCCAATAAGGCTTGTGTTGTGGGTACTAGGCGATGATATATATAATAGATACATACATATAGATACTTATATACATATATAACATCCATAACTCAGGAACAAATATTCGTGATAAACACACAAATAAATGCCCTGACCGGGATTCGAACCCGGGACCTCCAGCTTCGTAGGCAGAGTCACCACCCACTGGGCTACGGAGGCCGTTCCTACTCCTACTCCTTTCTATGGCACATTTCTGACACTAATTTGTAAATATTCACCACTATCCGCTTTTCACTGGCAGTCAGAGGATTCTGCTTTTGCCTTTTCTTCTTTGGAGATGAAAGAACATTAGCCGGAACCGGCTGCGACTTCTGTAGCCCACTCGGGCCAGCCTCGGCTTCATACATTGTAAATGCGCACCAACAAACAAAATATCTAAATAGATCAACAACTAATAACAAAATTCAACAAAAACGATAACAACAATCTTTAAGTAAGCTTACAGCAATAGAAATCACTACCTACTCAACCGACAACAATATGAACTCGAATGAAAAACCCACATGAGTGAAATACAGATAGTGACAGTGACGTTTAAAAATAGACCATTGTGTGAGAACTCTGCCTCTTTAGGTTTTTTAATGTACAACCTTTCCATGAAAAATTGCAAACGCAATTTATTAAAATTCTTATCTTTTCATCTTAGAATATAAATTAACTAATATTATGTTTCTTATCTGTTCACAACACTGAGTAATGTATGTATTACTAAAACATGATAATAAATACGTGATATGTATTAACTCGGATTCACTGTTCGATCCGCAGAGTGTGCCCGATAAAAAACCTTATATCTCGTTCTGCAAAGGTCTCTCTTATGCTAAAAAAAACGAAGTATAGTTAAGGTAAAATTAAGAAACGTTAACGTTGTGAGGCGAGTTCTGAAAATTTGCCATACATACGGCTAAGCAACCCACTTAAAAATAGGGTTTTAAACTATCTCTATATTGACTAAAAAACAAACAGAACGTTACTTTCGCATTTATAATTAGATTTGTGTATGATTGTCCCCTAATCTTTATTTATTATTCCAAGTTCTTTTGAAACTCAAACAGAATGATATAAATAAAGCCACTATATGAACAATCGCATGATCCATTTCCATTTATTATTTAAGTTTTTCCCCAATGGCGGACGATGTAGCCAAGCTGCCCCGCTATTCTGTAACGTGTTTTAACCTCACCTCACCCTTCACCGACTAATATATCTTGACGCCGCGATTCGTAGTAACAAAGCGTAATCAGAGGTCTAGTTAAGGGTGAGGTGAGACGCATGAGCGCGTACCGAATAACAGCCCTGGAGTTACTTACGCAGTCAGAAATTGAGCGAAAAGTTTATTTCATTCCGCGACGATCAGTCAACGTCGGTTGCTGTTGGGTTTTAATAAAAGAACTATTTTGGCAGAGTTCGTATGTAAATGGGAGTTTTGCCCAAGTTCGCCACGGAGGGGTCATGATATTTTATCCATGTAGGAAATTCTCCCTTACGATACCTAATTTATTTCTCAAAATATTTTGTGTTAAGTCTGAAATGAATAATTGACTTACAATTTCACTAATATTGTGTATAGGTACTTGCTTAAGGTGGTTCGATTGCCATACAAAGCGTTATTTGACATTCGCAGGCTAACGGCGTGATATTTTAAGAAACTTATGTAACAAACTTTCATAAATTGGCTTCCCATTTGCGCCAAATTTACCCTTTCCTAGAATAAACTTGTATAAACTAGATTAATTTGAGAAATTGGTTTGGGACGTGATATTTTGGGAAAACTATTTTTCTTAAATTAATCTAGTTTATACAAGTTTATTTTAGGAAAGGGGGAATTTGGCGCAAATGGGAAGCCAATTTATGAAAGTTTGTTACATAAGTTTCTTAAAATATCACGCCGTTAGCCTGCAAATGTCAAATAAAGTTTTGTATGGCAATCCAACCACCTTAACAAAGTGCTAGCTTAGAAAATAATGTAAGTTGTAGTTTTTAAGTATTCGGCAGTTAAGTTTGTCCGTCAATTAAGTGGGAAGAATCATCGAGACAAATTTCTGTGTTGGATGTAGTTACAGTCGCCATCACATACTCATACACATTTATTCATAAAATATAAAAATGTACATGTCAAAAAGCTTATCTAAGCTTAAAAATAAGAAACTGAATCACATCAATCACACAATAAGTGTATTAATGCTAAAAATTGTAACACAACGCATGATGAGGTTGCTTATTATTAGGGTTACAATTAGACATTACACAAGTGCTTGTTTTTTCATAAAATATAACATTGTGAACTCCGTTGGTAATCCTTAAATAAAATATATATTAAAAAAAAAGATATAAAAAATCATGCGAAAGAAAAACCTAGGTTTTTTTCCCTGAAAGATCTGAACTTTGAAATTGTGCATGTTAGCTACAGCTGTCGTACGAACCTATAAGTATTTTAGAGGCTTACAAAGTTGTAATAGGCTCAGTTACATAAAAACGTAATGTTCTATTCAAGAAAATACCTAATTTAAAACTGTGTAACTTTACGGAGCTATTTTAAGAGTAGTTAAAAGTTTGACCCGAGCGAGGGGTTTATTCTCAATTTTCTTTCTTCTAAGTAAGTTGTACCATAATTTGATTCAGAATTCCGTACCTTAACAGGAAACCCGCTTTGCTTGACCCGTCTCAGATTACAAAACAATATCTTAAAAATCCGTGGTAAACTGACACTGGCAATGATATTGACAGCTGCAGCAGCTATATTTGTCATTGCCAGGGTCAAATATTAAAAAAAAAAAATTGTAATATGAGACGGATCAAGGAAAGCGTCTCATTCGCCGTCCTTTAAACCCAAAACGTAAGTGAGGAAACTGTTTATATTTTTCAAAGATTATTGACGCAGCTGAAAAGTCTGCAACTTTTTTCTAGTACTAAGGAAGGTTATACCTATTGGTTATATCCGTGTCGCAGCTGTATGCTCAATGGGCATACACTGCCATACTGTGCACGCGTGCTGATCGCAGAGAATATTACGTTTTTTCCCAAAATGCCTGATATGATGCGCGTTTATTGTCAAATAAGCGTGTAGGTATACAAGTGTGTGTGTTTTAGATGTATGCGTGCTTTGTCTTGTCAATTACTTGGGCGTTGTGTGGGTAATGTACTTGCGACAGGCTCACTCTATACAAATCGGCCGCCATGTCCGATCTCCTTATATTCATACATCTGTGAGCGAGACCCTTTATCTCAAAAATGCGCGGGTGACACAGCGTTGTCCCGGCTGTCTAGTTTTACGAATGCAACTGCCATCTGGCTTTCCAACCCTGAGGGAAACTAGACATTGTTTTGATATAATTGGTTTCCTCACGCTGTTTCATTAATTCATCGAAAATGTTGCCGGTACCTATCTAAACATTGTATGGGGGAAAAACTTTCCAACGGCAAATTCCCCGGCAAGCTCGGTTCTCCATACAAACGTAGTTAAGTACACTCTCATTTTAAAAAGACTTGCTAGTTTGCTCTGAAACTTTGTACTTAGAATAAGTTAAGGTATAGGCAGGTAGGTAATTAGTTTATGTAGCTTCAGATACCATAGTAAAAAAATACAGTGAATTTAAGTTTTTCATATTGTAGCATATATTGTGTTTATGGTTTAGTTCTAGGATGTCTATGCTTGACAGGAGTAATAAAACATTCTTAGACCAATCTAGTAATGGTTGCAGTTTCATTTTATACAAGTACAAATATTACATGGCGCAGTCATGGCTACGGGGTATAATTTACCGTCCAAATTATCCTTAGTAGGTAATTTAAGTGAAAATTTCAAGAAGTTTAAACAATCCTTCAACATATACTTGGAAGCGGCGGGCCTTTCCGAAATAAAAGAGCCAAGAAAAATCGCCATCTTATTAAATCTTGTTGGCGAAGAGGCCCTTACCGTATATAATACGTTTGATACCAATGGCGATGACACTAAAACACTTGAGGAGGCTTTTCAATTCTTTGAAACATATTGCAATCCAAAAAAGAACATACTCCATTGTAGATACTTATTTTACAATAGAAATCAGAAAATAGGAGAAGCTTTTGACAGTTATCTGACGGAACTCACAATGTTGTGTAATGATTGTAATTTCCAAAACAAGAATGAGATATTACGAGACCGTCTTGTACTAGGCTCTAGTGACACTGAATCTCAGAAGAAACTCATTAAAATAGGAGACCCACCACTAGATGATGTTGTCTCGTCTCTCAGAATATCTGAGATCACCAATGTACAAGTCAAAGATATAACAGGAAATAAGAGTGAAGTAGATGCCATAACAGCACCCAGGACCAACTTGATCCAGAAGAAGACGTGTGCAAACTGTGGGTATCATCATAACTATGGTCAATGCCCAGCATACAACAAGACTTGTGCCAACTGTAACAGAAAACATCATTTTGCAAAGATGTGTCGTTCTGGAAAAGCTGTAAATGAGGTAACTCTACAAGATGATTCGGATTATTATGTCGAATCTGTCACATCCAACATGTCAGTAGACTCATTGGCATGGTTTCAAGAGGTAGTACTGCCAGGTAACAACTCAGTTCAGTTTAAACTCGACCCTGGGGCTGATGTCAACATTTTACCCGTGTTCATGTTTGACAAAATTGTTTCATCAAACCCCCTACCGCTGAAGGATACGGCAGCCTCACTTGAGAGCTGGAATGGTTTCAAGACCCCAGTAAAAGGCTTGGCAACGTTTGACATACTTGTAAATGGAAAAAAATACACGGAAACATTCTGTATTGTGGGCAGCGAAAAATCCATGCCGATTCTATGCCGTGATACATGTGTGCGCTTAAACTTAGTGAAAAGAGTTTCATCAGTTGAGAAGAAACAGGACAAAAAATTAGATTTAATTCTCAAAAATGAGGATCTGTTTGTAGGTTTGGGTAAGTTCAGTGAACCATATGACATAAAATTGAAACATGATGCTGTTCCTACCTCCAAACCTCCATACAGGGTTCCTCTTAAGTTAAGACCGAAACTCCAGGAAGAATTGGAGAGACTGGAGGGTCTAGGCATCATAAGCAAAGTCTCTGAGCCCACGGAGTGGGTTAACCGATTAGTGGTCATAGAAAAGCCGGATAAATCCATCCGAGTATGCCTAGATCCCAAGGATCTCAATAATGCAATTGTAAAAGATTATTGTTATATACCTACAATCGAAGACTTATCTGCGAAAATTAAAAATGCCAAGTTTTTTTCAGTACTCGATTTGAAGGATGCGTTCTGGCATATTGCCTTGACAGAAAAGTCTTCGAAATACTGCACATTTGCCACAATGTTCTCGACATATAAATTTAATCGATTACCGTTTGGAATCGTGTTAGCTTCGGAAGTTTTCCAAAAGCGCCTATCTGAAATCTTTGCCTCAATTGATGGTGTTGTTAACTACATTGATGATGTGTTATGTTTTGCAGAGACTGAGGAAGAAATGAATGATATTCTAGCCAAAGTATTTCAAAAGGCAAGGGATTGTAATGTACGTTTTAACAAAAAGAAGTTCCAATACATGATAAAAGAAGTTAAGTACTTAGGACACATATTTGCGAATGGTACGGTCCAACCTGACGACGACGCAATCAAGGCCATAATAGACTTTGACAGACCGAATGACAAGTCTGGTTTACAGAGACTTCTTGGACTCGTAAACTATTTACGACCCTATATTCCCAATCTTGCTTCAATTACAAGCCCATTAAGAGATTTACTAAAAAAGGACACGATATTTGACTGGCAAAAAATACACACAGATACATTTGACCAAATTAAAACGATTCTATCAGCGCATCCTGTTTTACAAACTTTTGATCCAAGCAAGGAGATAGTTATTCAAACAGATTCAAGCAAGACTGGAATAGGGTGTGTACTTTTGCAAAATAATAAACCAGTTTATTATGCATCCAAATCATTGACCGAGGCGGAAATAAATTACGGTCAAATAGAGAAAGAATTTTTGGCTGTGTTATTTTCATGTAAGAAATTTCACTCATTTATCTATGGACAAGAAGTCACTGTGCTAACAGATCACCTACCCCTGATTTCCATTATGAAAAAAAACTTGCATGACATCCCATCAACACGTCTACAAAGAATAAAATTGAAGTTAAGTAAGTATGACATCACTATGAAGCATGTTCCAGGCAACAAAATGCACATAGCTGATGCATTGAGCCGAGCCTGCTCCATGGCTAGTCGCGACTGTGACAGTGACCTTAATGACATAGTCCATAGTGTCAATGTTTCTAATGAGATATTATCTCAACTGAGACAAGAGATTAAACAAGATCCCATAGCATCAAAACTGATAGATTTTTTCAAAAATGGATGGCCAAACTCATTATCAAAGGTACCAAATGAATTAATATACTATTACAATATAAAAAAAACCATTTGTTTTGAGGATGACTTAATATTCATAGACCACAGGCTTTATGTCCCAAAATCTTTACAAAGACTTATATTGACAAAACTACATGAGTGTCATTTTGGAATGACCAAGACTAAAGCTCGGGCCAAAATATTATTTTATTGGAAAAACATGTTCTCTGATATTGATAATTTTATTGCGAGCTGTAGCATTTGTCTCAAACATTCCAACAACAACATAAAGGAACCAATGGTCATTAGGGAACAACCTGTACTTCCTTTTCAGCACGTATCCATAGATATTTTACAATATGGTAATGATGACTATTTGACTCTACGAGGGTCAAACTGAAAGTTCTTAGAAAATCAAAAACTGAGCAATCAAGCAACTTATTACTTTTATTATATCTTTTCAAAATAGCCTCCCTTCACATCAATACATCGCTGCATTCGATAGAACCACTGAGAAAAGCACTTTGCCCACTCGTCCTTAGGGGTCTCTTCGACGGCCTTTTGAAACGCAGCCACTGCTTCGTCGGCGTCCATAAAACGTTTTCCTCGAAGTTTTTCTTTAATTTTTGGGAATAAATAAAAATCACAAGGTGCAAGGTCGGGGCTATAAGGTGGGTGACCCAGTAATTCCACGTTTGCCGTCGCCAAATAGTCGATCGTTTGCTTGGCGGTGTGCGATGAGGCGTTGTCGTGGTGAAGCAGGATCCTACTGCGAGGCCGTTTTTCTCGAACTTTTTCCAAGACAAGTGGTAAACAATTGTTAGTGTACCACTTCGCAGTAACTGTTTTTTGATCCTCTAAAATAATTGTTGCGTAATGACCAGTCCTTCCGAAGAACGAGGCCACCATCTTTTTTCCCACACTTCGACCTCTCTTCACTTTAGTAGGCAACTCCTCGGAAGGAAACACCCACTCAGCAGACTGTCTTTTAGTTTCAGGATCATAACAGTAAATCCAGCTTTCGTCACCCGTAACTACGTCGAACACAGCATTTGAGTCACCTCCGTTGAATCTTTGACCCATTTCACGGCACCAATCAACACGACGGACTTTTTGGGCTTCTGTCAAATTATGAGGTATCCACCGGGCACAAAGCTTCCTCACCGCTAAATGTTCATGGAGGATTTTGTGGACTTGACTCATACCAATGGCTAAGCTTGTACGAATCTGCTGATAGGTTACTCTTTTGTCAGTCTCTATCATACGCCGCACAACACTGATGTTATCTTCAGTAGTCGCCGTAGAAGGCCGGCCCTCACGCAGATCATCAGTGAGATCAGTGCGGCCACGTTTAAATTCATTAAACCAGTTGTAAATAGTAGCACGAGATGGGGCTTCATCGTGAAAGGCCAATCGAAGTCTATCATAACTTTCTTGTTGACTTAAATTACATCGAAAGTCGTAAAAAATCATTGCTCGAAAATTTTCTCGCGTTAAATTCATGCTCACGTAGTACACACAATTTTCAATTTGCCGCCAAATCGTAAAACAAATGACAATCGAGTGGAATTCGTACACAAAAATATTAAGAAAGAGTTCCATTTTCAAATTTTGAACTTATTTTTTTATTATATTTATTACAAGTGGCCAGTTCTAAAGACTTTCAGTGTCGCCCTCGTAATAGATCACTATTCAAAATGGGTTGAGTTACGCAAGCTAAGAAATAAAACATCCCAAGCTACAATTTCCGTTTTAAAGGATATATTCTCAACTCATGGCATTCCTGAATTAATATATTCTGACAACATGCCATTTAACTCATTGGCATTCCGGGAATTTGGCTTTGAATGGGGTTTCAAAACCAAGTTCTCGAGTCCTCACTACCATCAAAGTAATGGAGCTGCAGAAAGGGCAGTCCAAACTTGTAAGAGTTTTTTAAAAAAAGCTTATGAGACAAAGACCGATATTGAATTGTTTCTGTTAGAATATAGAAATACTCCAATCGTCAGTCTTCAAGGATCTCCGGCTGAGTTATTGTTTAACAGACTTTGTAGAACCAAACTTCCAATAAAAAAGGACTTATTGAAACCAAAGTTGCATCCTAATATACAAAATTTGCTAATAAACAATAGTAACAAAAACAGAGCTTATTATGATCAGCATTCGAAAATAAGAAGTGACTCTTTGAAAGAAGGGCAAAAGGTGCTTTATAAAGAGAATGAAAACAGCACTATTTGGAAACCAGCAACGGTACACAAAATTACCGACAACCCACGTTCTGTAGTAATAAAGGATGACCGTGGGAACTTAAAGACTAGAAACTCATGGTTCATTAAGGTGGACAGGAGCAAGGAGTGTGTGCAGCCAACAATGCAGTCTGCTTGGTCTCAGATTGCTGTCCAGCAGCCACCTGAGGCGGAGTTGACCAGAGCTCCTGAGATGGAACCCACTAATGATGCCTCTCCAGAAGTTCCACTTAGGAGATCTAATAGAGACGTTAGACCTCCTGGGTATCTCAATGATTATGTCTGTAGCTGTTTGTAATTATAGTTTATTTAATTTTAATTTGAAAAGGAGAGATGTAGCATATATTGTGTTTATGGTTTAGTTCTAGGATGTCTATGCTTGACAGGAGTAATAAAACATTCTAAGACCAATCTAGTAATGGTTGCAGTTTCATTTTATACAAGTACAAATATTACACATATAACTCTTGTTTTTGCTGTATTTCGTTTGTTTTATAAACTGGTGCCATATAAACTAATTACAAACCTAGATATGTATATCTCATGTCATTGTGTATGCAAAGTTTCGTCACAATCCAACACGTAGTTTTAAAATGAGAACGAAACTCCGTTTGTATGGGAAGGTGAAATTCGGCCGCTATGTATATGTCACCGTTAGATTGTGAAAACCTTCAGTTTATAATCTTACCCGTTATATTGTAAACTGCCAAAATAATTCATAATTTTACGCATTCACAATGTCATATTGTCAAATTGTGAACTGAATCAAATTCGCCTGATTCAGTACGCAACCTGTGCGCTGTTTGGTTGAGCGAATTATTCCACTTGCATCAGTTTCCACTTACGTCGGAACATGCTTGTTTTTTTTGTTATTCAGACATTTTATTTCATTCATTTCGGCATCCAGCAGTGTCGACGGAGCAGCGCAGCGGGGCTCCTATTTCCGGGTGCTTTGCCCTTCGGGCAACTGAAGAAACGTAACTAACCTAACCTACCTAGTCTTTGTGTACGTTTCGTAGCAAGCCGATTTGATCTCAGTTCACAATTTGACGATTCGACATTGAAAGTTTATAAACTAACGAAAAATATTGCGTTATAGTAGTTTATGTGACTGTACATAATGAAGGGCATTAAACGCGAGCGTGGGTTTATGAAACGAGCCGAAGGCGAGTTTCATAATTACATCACACGAGTGTCTTAATGCCTAATTATGTACAGTTACATACACTGCTTTATCTATACAAATATCATAAGCCTCCACGATGCATTCAGGAGCCGCATATTATGACCGGCATCGCGGCGTTGTTTTCTGGCAGCTGTCAAAGTTTTTTCTTAATTAGAGACAAACTAGAGTCGGATCTAACTATCATATCATTCGATATTTTACCTACGTGCGATATTTGTCATATTTGTATGCAAATTGACAATTCATTTCGAACTAAACGTCATCTCGACTGATATTAGAATAGAGGTCAAATCAAATTTCTTTGATTTCAGAGATGTTCGAAATTTGAATGAAATAATATTATCGAAATCGATGTTATTATTTAGCAATAATAACATTTTCACAGATAAGAAATTTGTTCTAACAAAACAGTCTAATTTTATGGTGGCCATAATGTGCGGTTCTTGAACGCATCATGGAGGGTTTATGATATTTGGATAGATAAAATTGTTAACGGTTTTGACAGTTCACAATTTTTCGACAGTTTAAGTATAATATCGTGAGTAAGATTATAAACTGACGGTGTTCAAAATCAAACGGTGAATGAATTAATATAATATACTTACAAATGGAAACGGAACCCTCACTGCGTGAGTCCTAGTCGCACTTTCTTTTTGTCCTATCAAATCAAGTCGCCTTGTATAATTATCCTTACCATATTTCACCAGTATACTGCGGCCCTATGGCGACGCTACTAATGACAATTTAATTGTGTTACATTAATATGACGCTACAAAAACGAATGAGCTAAACCGAATTAATTAATATTAATGATACCGGGACTGGACTGTGGTTTGTCACGGAATTCGTTGAATTTCACTGGCGAAAACTGAAAAGCTTTCTTTACAAACTTTATGTTAACTGCACCTGTAATTAATGTATGTATTTCACTTTCAATACAGAGGGGAAATGCTGCCGTTATATTAGGGACGTTTGCGCCAGGTACTTATCGGTCCTGGAATTCAATACTATAATATTGTTTTTCTGTCACATGTTTTTTTTTCTTCTTTGTAACGAGTCTTGACGAAGCATGTTGCTGATTACTGGTTGTAAGTATTTAATATTAGACGAAGTTTGTTGCGGATACTCACTCTGTGCTTATTTTTGACGAAACCTGCGCTGTGGAGTATATTTAACATTGTGGATTGCTTTGATTATGCTTAGAATAAATATTTTTGTAATTAGTATGTACCTACATAAAATTGTATTGTAATGTGTGTACATTTATGAATAGTGTAGTCTTAGATAGGGAAACGTAAGCGTATATCGTATAATGTACACTGAATATCGTAATTACGCATAAAGGATGACTCACGCTAGAACGGGCCGTGTCCGGCCTGGGCCGTTTTCTAAGAAAAACGACGGCGTTTTTCTCTGAAAACGGCCCGGGCCGGACACGGCCCGTTCTAGCGTGAGTCATCCTTAAAAAGCCTGTAACTTTTCCATTTTAAATGAATTGTTTAAACGATGTGATATGTTTGAGTTAAGGTGGTTCGATTGCCATATAAAGCGTTATTTGACATTCGCAGGCTAACGGCGTGATATTTTAAGAAACTTATGTAACAAACTTTCATCAATTGACTTCCCATTTGCGCCAAATTCCCTCTTTCCTAGAATAAACTTGTATAAACTAGATTAATTTGAGAAAAATAGTTTTCCCAAAATATTAGGTCCTTCCCTATGAAATTGGCGGTGTGTAAGTATGGAGAATTTTATGAAAACTGTGATTTTCATACATTGAATTTTGCGGATTATTCAGCAATGTCAAATTCAAAGCAAACTAAATTTTGGTAGGAATATAGAAAACTTTTAAGCTACTTTACACATATCTTCATTCTTTAAAAATAGTTCGCATCATAAAACTATACGTAATTGAAACACTTTAACCGGCAGCACATGAAAAGGGCGGTTTTCAAGTTTTAATTTGAAACACTAAATAAAAAATTCAAACCTATTTTTTGTATTTAAAACCTTTGTTACATAGTCTAATAATGAAATTAAAAAATAATTTGGAAGTTGCAATAGAAATGAATAAATTACGTACAAAATAATATCTGTGAAAAAACCGCCAATTTCATAGGTAAGGATCAATATCACGTCCCAAACAGTGAATTTAAATAATAAAACTTTTTGAAAATCGATTTATTTGGTTAAGATGTTCGAACGAGCGAGCGAAGCAAACGAAGTTCTTTGCTTGGGCCAAAATCGTTTGTATGTCCAGATGTCCCGCCTTTTCCACTGTTCTCGTCTACAGGTCGCATTTCTCAACCACGATTCTTGTGAAATTTTGTGAGAAGGTTCGTTAATTATATAATATTCTTCAAATCAGTAACCGAATTGCTTCAAGTTTGATTATAAAATTTGAAGATTTCCCTCGATTTCTCCAAGATCATATCACCAGAACTGGATTTTGGTGACAACGGGACCAATCTGGAAGTATATGCTTCCAAACAAAGGAAAAAAAATCTAATCGGTTCATAAATAACCGAGTTATCACGTAACAAACACACATTAAAAAAAACATACAGATGAATTGAGAACCTCCTCCTTTTTTGAAGTCGGTTAAAAAATTAAAACGAAATCTGCCTCGCGATTTCTACAGCTCCCAGAGCCATTGGTTTACTTTAATAACGAAGTTTTAACCGACTTCAATTCAGTGCTCCGCAAGCCACATACATATTCGTACCTATACATGAATATTTCCACATTTCCTCAAAAATAAACACCCAAATCGCTTCAAGCTCATCTTCCGTGCGAACTATGGGTTTGTAATCTGAATACAACATAGGTAATATGTTTTTAATGGACTCAATTATTGAATATCGTGACACCGTCAACAACTATGTATTATTTAGAAATAATTGGATAATTGTCATTTAATGTTTGTTACTAAATTGTTATTTGACTTCAATTGTGTTTTTCGTTTTAGAACTGAATGAAGCGTTCATTAGGTAAATTTTGAATAGGTTACCCCTGTGTTTACTTGATACTGAAAACTTTTAATCTCTGAAGATTTCCAGACATAGACAGGGGTGAGATGTTCGAGGGAATCCTGAAACGCATTCGTAGGTCAAACAACCTCTGTCAATTTGATCAGATTGCATGGCTAATACAAGTCTATAATTAGTCACTCGATTTTTTTTTAGGGTTCTGCATCTCAAAAGGATAAGGAACCCTTATAGGATCACTTTGTTGCCCGTTCGTCCCTCCGTCCGTCCGTCCGTCCGT
Organism: Epinotia brunnichana; assembly: GCA_963854355.1. NCBI lineage: Eukaryota > Metazoa > Arthropoda > Insecta > Lepidoptera > Tortricidae > Epinotia > Epinotia brunnichana. Next base: position 3,952,628 of record OY977956.1, read on the forward strand.
CCGTCCGTCTGTCAAGACCCTTTTTCTCAGGAACGCGTAAAAGTATCAAGCTAAAATGTGTATCAAATACTCAAATCTAGCCTTGGAGCTGAGAAAAAATCTAACTTCTAAGCCAACGCAATCAAAAGACAGTCGTTTATATTTCCGCAAATTTTCGAAACTCGCAAGGGAATCAAAACCTACAGGGTACTTCCCGTGAACTCAGAATCTTGAAATTTGGTACGAAGCAACGTCTTATAGCATAGGTAAAGGAAAAATTACGAAGCGTGTAAGTTTTTAGTTACATCATTGAAAATTTCAAATCCAGTATAAACTGACACGCACTAAGTATGTGAATGTGTGACTTAGTGAGTGTCAGTTTTTAGTGGAATTTTCTATTGCACGGGGTGGTCCGGAACCCTCGGTGCATGAGTCTGACTCGCACTTGACCGGTCTTTTTCACTAATATCACAGAATAGATAATAGTACAAGTACTAATATTGAGAACGGACCATCAGGCTATAATTGAACGAGCAAGTGAACAAACGAAATTCTCCGTTTCAGCTTGGGCAAAAATGCTTTCATATGTCTGGCTGTGCAGCGGGGTTATCACGTGACGTTCCGAACGCGCGTTAGGACAGTTTAACTGTCATTATGCCATATAAAAAGTGACATTTTGATCTAACTGACGCGCGTACAATGCGTTACGTGATCGACCTGCATGCGGGCCGCATTTCTCAAACGATTCTCGTGATTTTTTTGAGCAGGTTCTTCTGTAGTTAATCTTTTAGAAATAAAAAAAAACTAGTAGATTTTGCAGAGACGTAGTTTTATCCACTGGCGATGAACAACTACATATAAATAAATTAATTAATTATTATTATTCTCTTCATTTATTTTCATTCTTGGATTAGGTTTTTTACAATATGAATATAAAAGTACAATAAATATACAAAACATACAAAATAAAAACACATTATATAAAAATATAAAACCTAACCTAGGGTGCCACCGGCAGCGAGGCAGGGCCTAAGCTACCGGTGGTCAGGGCGACAGAGACAGGAACCTCCGGATTATCCGCGCAGTATCCAGCAGTACCGCCTTCTGTATCTGACCCTTGATCCATCCATCTAGCGAGAGTCTCTTAAGGTGACGGTCGAGACTCTTCGCTATTAAACCGTTTGCCGAAACGACTATCGGGACAATGATCGTCGAATCAACATAGATTTTGCAGAGACGTAGTTTTATCCACTGGCGATGAACAACTACATATAAATAAATTAATTAATTATTATTATTATTATTAAATAAATATTTGGGGACAATCTTACACAAATCGATTTATTCCTCAACTAAACAAAGCGTGTACTAATAGTTACTAGACAATATACATACTTATAAAGATAAATAAATACTTCAACCCATTCAGCGCCCATAACGACACACATGCGTCAGAGCACTACGAGCGCTTTTCGCTACATACGGAGTTTAAGCTGCTACGGAATACGGCGTAGCGCTACGAGCGTAGTGTGGCCGTGAATGGGTTGAATATATAGAAAACTTCCATGACTCAGGAACAAATATTCGTGCTGTCCACACAAATAAATGCCCTTGCCGGGATTTGAGCCCGGCACCTCCGGCTTCGTAGACAGGGTCACTACCAACTAGGCTACAGAGGTATACAAACGGTCGCAGACAAAAGTTAGTGCTGTTATAAATTACAGAATTTCTTAAAACGTAATCATATTTCGTGCAAAAGCGAAGGCATTAAGTCATAATGGATGGTTTTGCGGGCGTCCTTAATCCTGACTAATAGAGTTCGTAATCGATTCGGTTCCTCGTCAGGGATTTACCCTACAATATAGAATAGAATAGTATGGGACGCAACATGTGCCGACACCCTAGCGCTCTCCCATCTCCGTGGCACCTCCGTGAAGGCTGGCGCTGCAGCCAACTCGGCCGAGCTCCTCAAGCGGCGCAAGTATGCAAACATTAACAGTGGTTGCATATTTGAGCCGTTTGGGGTTGAGACCTTAGGGCCCTGGGGGGAAAGTGCCCACAGGGTCTTTAAAGAGTGCTCGAAGCGACTGACCGGAGGGCTGGCTCATACTTCGCACAGAGGATAAGCATTGCCATCCAACGTGGCAATGCTGCCAGCCTTCTGGGCACGTTGCCCAGCGACGGCGAACTCGGACAAATATTTTATTTGTAAGTTATTTTATTTTATAAGTAGTTTAGTTTTAGATAGGTATAGTTTTTTTAAATATTGATATTATAATATTGATTAGATTATAGTTAGAATAGAATAGCATATTAGAATCTGAGTGAAAGTGACATCATCCGATATTCAAATTCATATTTCCGCTTTTGGCGGTGTGGAGTCCCTGCTGTCAGCTGTGTCAAGTGTCAAGTCAGCAGTGGAGGAGCGTTCACACAAGTCGATTGCCACCGGCTTACCCAAAATTAATTTTTAGGCAAGCCTATATTTATGATCTCCAATCTCTTTCGTAACTTATTTTGTTCCGGGTTGCCCATCGAAAAATTTCACGCGCTGCGACTGCAAGTCAGTAGGTACATATATTTTACTGCGGGATGTATACCATAGGGTAGTTTCCTTATGTTCAAATTTATGACTTAACTAGTGTTGCTTTATATGGTTAGTCATCAAGTTATTGCAAAAAATTACTAAATATAATCAAAATCATAAACATATTTTTATCGTCCTAGAGTAAATTTAAAACTCAATACTAATCCTTACGCTTTGATAAAAAAAAACATCTATGCCCTTAAACGTGGTATTTCACGACCAAAATAGTAATTTACCTGATTTTACACACAACGATTAGTTCCAATAGAAAACTGAAGTGATACATCTATGTCAATTGGACAGTGTTATGAAATAAGCGATCAAGCGACAGCGCTTTAGATAGCGCTTAGTTCGCTATTCCATAACACTGTCCAATTAGTGTGAGGCGTTTCGGCTGTCGCCTGTGACAGTGTGACTCATGTCTATTAATTTTATTAATGTCCGTTAATTGAAGTTACTTCCATACAAACATTTGTTACTCTCTACAAACAGGTTCAAATGGCACCGTAAAAAAACGTAGGAATTTATCCCATTATTGGCAGAACTGATCTTGAATCTTGACAGCGAATCATCTCCAATGCACGCATGTAAAATAAAAGCTAGTAAATATATGCCACTTGTTACAGTATTAGTTCTCTTCTCTAGGTACTAATCTCAACCCGTGGCTTAATCAACCAAACGGGAGCAAAAAGGGGTGCCAGGCTCATCGACTGAGATTGCGGGGACTCCCGGCCAGATTGGGTGCTCAAACTAAGATCTATCTTTAGTTCTGAGTTGATTGACGAAACCAAATTAATATGAGATTTCAAGCCTTTGAATTAAATGTCACAGTATTTTTTGGTTCCTACTGTGCAAATTATCGCCAAGTACCAAATTGTTATTCAAAATTGATTGATTAAGTAATTGTTAAAAATCTATTAACTATATGGTGGGTCAAAATCAGGAACAAAACCAAGCGTCTTTCCTTTAGAAAATATAGTTAACAGTTTAAATATATATATCAGATACGTTTCCGTCATACCAGTCATACGCCACAAAGGCACTTTTTACATACTGAATATACCAACGCCAAGATAAGGCTTCAAAAACTTTGTATTAATCTACAACTCAGTCAGATTTTTCTGGTGGTCACCTTGCCGGCAATAAGAAGGAGACATGGTGGGGGTGAGATTTTGATTGGGTCTTAAAGAGGCTGGCAAGGTGACCACCAGAAAAATCTGACAGCTTGGGATTTGGTGAAGCGAGGTTCGCAGATATTTCCGACGAGTTGTACGTGAAAGACTGAACACTAACTCACACCAAAAGAATTTTTTATCCAGCAGCAGGTCGATCACGTTACGTATTGTACGCGCGTCAGGTAGGTCTAAATGTCACTTTTTATATGGAAAATTGACAGTTAAATTGTACCGACGCGCGTTTGAACGTAACGTGGTTACCCCTCTGGTTGATCACTTAACGCATTGTACGCACGTTAGGTACCTAGATATAAATGTCATATTTTATATGGAAGAATGAAAGTTGGATTATCCTAACGCGCGTTCGGAACGTTACGTGATTACCCCTCAGGTTCACGAAGCACACTTTAAATCAGACCAATGAAGGACATCCTCCATTTTAGAATTAAATGGGAAAACTTGGCAAACCCTTTAACTTCATCATGAGAGGAATGGCTCTTTAGTTGATTTCTTTATTTTCTAGCTTTTTACACGGCGGTTTACCTGCCAGCGGAGATTAGATTTTTTCAAGTGCCTATTATCAAGATCCACACAAATGATAGTTAGGGAGCTGGCGAGCATTTCGGTATATGATTTTCACACGTTTCACGTCGAGGTGGATTGCAGTTTAAATCATTACGAATTGATTTGGTCCAATCAATTAAGGTCCTATGTCGCTGCGTTTTCGCGTTACAGCGTATTGAAGTTTCTTAAAAAAATCGGGGTAATAAATCATTTGCACATGTAGGTATGCCTCTGGAGTTCATGGTCAAAATCATCTTGGAAACGAAGAAAATCGAAGAGGCAGACATTCAGGACTCATCTTATCATGGGACATGGGAGTTGTAAAAATGTAAAAAAAAAGCTCTACTTAGTCATTTGCACGCGGTTCTCATTGTGCCCATTCGATTCACTATGACTCCGTGGATTCAAAAAAAATGTGGCAGACACTTTGCTCACTGATTTTCAGCTGTATAACTGTTTGAAATTCACGGAATCAAGGGAGTTAGGGAGTTAGTAATTTTTAGATTTAAATGCACAAAAACACGTGCCTTTAACGTAGATGAACTTTGGAACCACAATATTAAATTTACCCCTAGTCTGGGACGCCACCTGCGTGGACACATTGGCTCCGTCCCACTTACCCACCACTTCGCAGAGGGCGGGCGCAGCGGCAGCATCGGCGGAGGCTGCCAAACGCCGCAAATACACGGGCCTTGCATGTAACCATGTGTTTGCGGCTTTCGGAGTAGAGACCCTTGGGCCGTGGGGTCCAGACGCCTAAGATCTATGCCGGGTTTTAAAAAAACGTCTCTTCGAGCACACTGCTGACCATGGGGCTGGCTTGTTTCTCGGTCAAAGAATTGGCATCGCCATTCAGCGAGGAAACGTAGCCAGCCTTATGGGCACCCTACCGCAGAGCGCCGACCTGGGGGACTACTTTATAGGAAATTTATAAATATGTACATATTTTAGCTGTAAGTCTTTGTGTATATTTGAATTGTTAAACTTAAATATATTCAAATAAAAGTCTTCTTACTCGAACTTGTCAATGACATACTCCGGTAGTGCGTTTCGGAACGTTTAAAAAAAAACGAGAGTGAAGGCGGGATGTGGTCTTGTCTGTAGCATTTTGATCAATTCAATCATACTGCAATGTTCTGCCGCCAGAGGCAGCACTACCACTAATAGTAAACCAGTATAGGAATATAGGGATTCACACACACATGCACAATTGATTGTCAAACGAGTGACAAGGATGCTTGCATAGACAATACCGCAAGTGGGAACGAGATACAATGTCAACACTGTTAGTGTCGCCACCTTCGAAGAGTTTTGCGTAATGTATATACCCTATTTATACCTACTAAGTGTGGCGCGAGCGTCGGGTTAAAAAAAAATCAAATGGTCTGCCTTTGGAATATCAGAGGCCTGAACGTCTGCCTCATCGATTTTCTTGGTTTTCATAAGGAGTTCAAACATCAGTCCCAGAGGCAGACGTGTGCGCATAATATAGCCTTTTCTGATCGAACAATTGAAATCTGCCAAGTGCATATACAGTTTTTTAAATCATAAAAAAAAAAACAAAAAATGAATACTACAAAAGTCAGAGCCCTGGATGTCTGCCTTTTTGTTTCTAGGATGACTTTGATCATCAGCCCCAGAAGCACACCACACCTTTTTTTTTTATTTTTGAAACGCTGTAAATGTACAACGCAGCGCCACCATGGTGGCAGACAAGATCCTTGATGTTTCTTAGGGCATAAATATCACTATAAATAACGTCTGCCTTGTGTGCTGATCATATAGAAATTTTGCTCGCCAGCTCCCTAACTATGATGTTTGTTGGTGTATTTTAGCACTCTCCATTTCAGTCTGCTTTGCAAGCTAACTACGAATAAACAGCGAAATAAATAGTAAACAACATTGCTCGTTTCAGATTCAGTGTAGTAAAGCAAGAGTTTAACAAAATAAAAAACGGTTTGGGATTCTATATCATATCACTGACGTGATACCCGTGGCGAGTGATTCGCTCATTCAAAAGGAAATTCGTGACAGTTGCTTTTGATATTAATTTTTAGTAAACAGAATATAAAAAGTAGTGGCTTTGTGAGCTGTAGAAATAGGGTGCCTGTCTTTTTAGGGTTCCGTACTCAAAGAGTAAAACGGGACCCTATTACTAATACTCCGCTGTCCGTCCGTCCGTCTGTCTGTCACCAGGCTGTATCTCACTGATACCGTGATAGTTCCAGTTGAAATTTTCACAGATGATGAATTTATGTTGCCGCTATAACAACAAATACTAAAAACAAAATAAAATAAATATTTTTATTGGTAATGGTACGGAACCCTTCGTGCGCGAGTCCGACTCGCACTTGGCTGGTTTTTTTTTCCAATTATTTTTGAAACATAATTTTATTGTACCGGTTCACAATAATTCATGAGAATCGGTTAAGAAATGCGACCTGTAGAGGAGAAAAGCTGGACACCGGACACCGGACATACGAACGATTTTCTGTCCAAGCTGAAGCATAGAACTTCGTTCGCTTCGCTCGCTCGTTCGATAATAAAATTGAAATATGAATGTACTAAAAAGGACTTTTACAGCAGTCTGGCGACCTCCTTTACCTTCGGGAGGGTGGAGATCACAGATGTATGAATATAAGGAGATCGGACATGGCGGCCGATTTGTATAGAGTGAGCCTGTCGCAAGTACATTAACCCACACAACGCCCAAGTAATTGACAAGACAAAGCACGCACACATCTAAAACACACACACATCTAATACCTACACGCTTATTTGACAATAAACGCGCATCATATCAGGCATTTTGGGAAAAAACGTAATATTCTCTGCGATCAGCACGCGTGCACAGTATGGCAGTGTATGCCCATTGAGCATACAGCTGCGACACGGCCGCCGGCGGCTTGTCCTCTCTCTAGTATTCTATGCTCTGAGGTGGAGATAGTTCGCCAGTTAGACCGCTCTATTATACAGGATGGACCCTGTAACTGGAGCGAAAAATTAAACGGTAGATTATTAAGCTTGTGAACATCTTTTTCCAAGTAGTTTTACGCAAAAAAAAAATACTTTTTTTTGAAAAAATAAATTCTTTAAAATAAGTTTAGTTGTATTTTTTTACTCTTCTGGAGTGCTATGAGTAACTTTTTATTTTAAGAACACAAAAAAAAAACAAACGATCACAAAGCTATCTGTTGAACACAAAAATGCAAAACCTATTGTGACTCATTACATGATGTTACCTCAAAATCTGCATTGACTGTCGTGATATGATCTCGTGGTGCCAAGATACATGGAAGTCATAACTTTAGATAAAAATTACTCCGAAACCAAAAATTTTGAAAGTGAATACACAAGGGGTTACTGCAAATGTTCTAAGGAAGCGTCCTTTTGAATATTTGCTCCTATTACAGGGCCCATCCTGTATGAAAGAATTAACATTACCTCTCAGTAAAGTACCTACATCTATACTTCTAACAGGGTGTTTCCTGTATTCCCCCTTGTGTCCCCATTCATTTTATTTTTTTTTGGATTCGGAGAAATTTTGATCGAAAGTTATGACCTCCAAGTAATGTATCTTGTCACCACGACATCATAGCACATCAGTCAACTTATTTTGAAGAAAAAGAAAAGGTTTTTTTTTTAAATAAAACTACGTGGAAATAATTGTTTACAAGCTTAATAATCTATCGTTTAATTTATTGCTCCTATTACAGGAAACACCCGTATATACGAGTACTAATATTCATCATCATCATATTAGCCGAAAGCCGTCTACTGCTGGACATAGTCCTCCCCCAAAGAGTGCCAAAATTACCGGTCCTGCGCCACCCGATCATCAGTCCACCTTGTAGCCTTATCCACGCCGCTGGTACCTACTAACATTATAAAGAGGAAAACTTTTGTAAGTTTGTATGTATTGGGTAATCTGCGGAAACGCTTATCCGATTTAAAAAAAAATCACCAGCGTGTAGAATGGACTTCCTGGGTGGTTATAGGCTATATTTTATCACGCGAGTTTGCCTGCGTTCTTTGCAATACGCGGGTGAAGCCACGCGGGCACCTAGTGAGTTATAGTACATTTGTATATAGTATGAAACTTAGATTTTTCTGTCTTTTGTAGTTATTTATTTCCTCGCAAATGTAATAAAAAATATTAAAAATATTTTTCATTACATTTGCGAGGAAATAAATCTTCACAGAAAAATCTAAGTTTCATACAACTGCACCATTCAAAAATTGTCGAAATTGTCAACTTCACTTACATATTTGATGAGGGCGAGGGGGCGTGGCGCCGCATGGCCTGCTAGATTTGTTTCAACCAATCACAGAGAAGAATTCCTGTGACGCGCGGCCAACTAGATTTGCCAACCAATTTGTTTGATTTGTTTTTAACCAATCAGATCACAGACAAGCTCATAATTCCCTAGGGAGTTATAAATTCATAACTCCCGCGGGAGGTAAATCGGGTATAGCTGCTCTATAAACTTGCCTATAATACACCCTTTACGAGCAAGTGTAATGAAAATATATAAGCTCATTGCTGAAAGCATTATATTATAAGATTTATAAGATCCATTTTATGCTATTACCATTAAAATTTTATATCTATAGCTAGTTTACAGCAAGCCGTTAAAATAACAATTAAACGCACACCGCGCGTCGTTTCATGAGATCTTATTATTACGATCTCATAACATTCATTTATCTCGATATAGCGCAGTCCGGCGTATTTTTTTTCCTTTTAATGATGTATGAATAAAAACAGAAAACTCCCAGCTGGCTGATTAATAACAAGGCTCGGTTGAAAATACGGAGAAAACTAATTTTCCCGGACATGTGACCTAGCTAATTTTTCGAATTCTCGCCCCCGTAAACCCATTTTACAAATTTTCATTGAATGTCGTTTTTGAGAACGTGATTTCAAATATACAAATATTGCTTTTTTATTACAAGCTTTGAGGGTGGTACAAAAAGGTAATGAACTCTGATATACACATGAATCTGAAGAAAAAAATAATGGATACCTATCTACTGCCCTGCCTCACATACAGCTGCCAGACATGGATACTTGATGCTAACGCCAGAAGAAAAATAAGAAGTACTCAGAGGGCTCTAGAAAGAAAACTATTAAAAATAAAAATCTCGGATAGGATAAATCATGCAAAGATAAGACAGAGGACCAAAGTAATTGATGCACTTTCATTCGCTCAAGGCTTGAAGTGTAAGTGGGCAGGACATGTCGCTAGATACAAAGACGACCGCTGGACGAAAACAGTGACCATGTGGGCAGGACCAGCAGGATCGAGACGTGTCGGCAGGCCTAAGGGCAGGTGGAAAGACGAGATCGAAGCGATAGCAGGAGATAACTGGGCTACAAAAGCGAAACGAAGAGACGAATGGGCGACTTTGGAGGAGGCCTTTACCCGAAGAGGGGTCCATACGTAAAGCTAACAAAGGAATTTTAATCTGTAACCTATATGGAATAATAAAAGGCTTTTTTATTTTTATTTTATTTTATTTATTACAAGCTTTATATTAACTTGCACTGTTCGTATGTTTGTTAATATGTAAGTATGTAAATATGTAAGTTGTCCGTCAAAATTTGCAATCCATTTTTCAGTCACTTCGCGTTATCCAATTGAATAACGGCCTCCGTAGCCCAGTGGGTAGTGACTCTGCCTACGAAGCTGGAGGTCCCGGGTTCGAATCCCGGTCAGGGCATTTATTTGTGAGTTTATCACGAATATTTGTTCTTGAGTTATGGATGTTATATATGTACATAAGTACCTATATGTATTTATATATTATATTATATATATCATCGCCTAGTACCCACAACACAAGCCTTACTGAGCTTACCGTGGGCCTAGGTTGATTTGTGTAAGATTGTCCCGTAATATTTATTTATTATTTATTTAATTGAGCTGAAATTTTGCAAGCATAATTATGTATATTGCATGCAATGCAATATTATGATGACTTGGAGCTGATCTGATGCTGGAACTGGGAGGTGGCCATAGGAACTCCGCAATGAAACAACACAACCCCATCGAGTTTGGGCTCGTTAGAATCGTCTCAATGAGTACTTGATGATGGTATGCAGAAAAGTACAGTCGGCAATAAAAGCTTGTACCAAAATTAAATTGTTGACAGAAACTTATTAATAGTATAGGATTAATTGAATAAATGGTCTCCTGTAAACTCACAAAATTTACCTCTGCCTATAATACTCGTGGCTCTTTGACTGAACTCAAGAGTAAAATACAAAATTTCAATAACTGCATCGGTAAAAAAAAATTACTATGGGCTCTGTTTCCTGTAGACATCGAGAGTATGTCTTTAAAAAAAACAGCCGGACAGCCGGACATACGAAAGAATTTTTGCCTAAGCTGAAACGGAGAACTTGGTTCGCTGCGCACATTTCACGAGAATCGGTTGAGAAATGCGACGTGTAAAGAACAGCCGGACAACCAGACATCACAAACCGAAACGGAGAACTTCGTTCGCTTCGCTCGCTCGTTCAATTAGAATAAATAAAAATAAATAAATATTTACGGAAAATCTTACACAAATCGACCTAGTCCCAAAGTAAGCAAAGCTTGTACTATGGGCACTAGACAAAGATAAACATACTTATATCTTAGATAAATATATACTTAAATACATAGAAAACATCCATGAAATGCCCTTACCGGGATAATAATTTTCGGGATGAAGGACGACGGCCATCCATGGCTTTGAAATCGTCCATAATCTAGGCATCGACATTGTCTATTGGGATCAAACAATTGTTTAACATTTGACCTTTAGTTGAATTCACATTTCGTATCTGAGCCAGAAGCGTTGAGGATTACAATTGTTATCCTTATTTAGAGTCGGAAAGGGTCAATCCCGGGATCTCGGGTCCTTTGTGTCCCTTTCTGACCCTTGGGATGGGCATTGGGCATATCCTCAAAGTGCACGACACAATGACATTGTTGTCTATTATTATTGAAGTCGTTACGTACTTGAAAGAGGTTAGTGTTCAATTTGCGGAACTTGAAGGGCGTGACTGGTTGCCAACTAATTTTGGGGGAGATATAGTATTTTCCAGAAAAAAACGACAAAAATATAGTACACTGAAAAAAAATATAGTACTTGGCTGGCCAATGCCATGTTGCTATTTAGCAGTGGCAGCGCTTGAAAATTTTCTATGGGCAACCCGAAACAAAAAAGTTATGAAATAGTTCAGAATATATGTACAACTATAGGCTTGCCTAAAAAAAAATTTAGGCCGCCACTGCTATTTAAAACCTCGGCAATTTGAAGCACTTCGAAAGGTCCCCCAAAATATAGTATTTTCGCGTACTATATTTCTTCAACAGTATATATATATAGTAGAAAGAGTCAAAATATAGTACAATACTTACTACTAATAATATAGAACGGTTGGCAACCCTAGGCGTGAGTACAAATTATTCCCGTGACTTTAAACTTATTCTGTGGTAAGTGATGTCTATTTCGTGTTTGACTGGATTAACTCAAGTAATTTTCGTAATAGGGGTGTAGACTCAAAATTTATTATCACTTCAAAAGAAAGAAGGCAAAAAAATATGCTTAATGACGAAAATCGCATTCGAATATCTCAAAAAATTACGAAGCTGCAACCGTTTCAATGTTGCCTGTTAGAGAGAGAAATATCGTTTCATATGAAGGTGAGTTTTGCGGAAAAGGGACAGAACATGAGGTATGTTTTCTTAAAACTTTGGACGCTTATAACTTTGTGATTATTTAACCTCCTGCGTTGCATTTTTCTCCATTCGACTACATTTTAAAAACTTTTTCGAGAAAATGCAACATTAATGATTATTTTATTTAGTGTCTACACCCCTATTTAGTGTATAATAAAATTAACCGACTTCAAAAAAGGAAGAGGTTCTCAATTCGTCTGTATTTTTTTTATGTGTGTATGTTACGCGATATCTCGGTATTTATGAACCGATTTGAATTTTTTTTTCTTTGTTTGAAAGCATATACTTCTAGATTGGTCCCGTTGTCACCAAAATCCAGTTCTAATGATGGGATCCTGGAGAAATCGAGGGAACTCTTCAAATTTTATAGCAATTTGGCTACTGATTTGAAGTCGGTTAAAACTTTGTTTTGAAAGTACAATTATTTGAGTGTTTGTATTGTAGCATGTCTTTCTTTAGCACTCTCTGCAACTTAAACGACTGGACAGTTTTTAGCATGTGAGGTGTCGTTAGATTCCTTTTACTCGTCGGAGTAATGAAATTTAACCACTACCAACGTCCACGTCTTGTTTACAACTATTCCAAATTAAATATTGATATCATAAGTTACTGAGACATGATTCATTGTTGTGAGAGACGGCGTTCCGTACATTTTATTACATACATACATATATTTTCGAACGCGTTTGCCTTAAGTTTCAATTTGTATGGCAATGTGTAGTTTTCTTTTTTTTTATACAACAACGGTGGCAAACAAGCTTACGGCCTGCCTGATGTTATAGCCTATGGACACTTGTGACTCCAGAAGAATCACAAGCGCGTTGCCGACCCTTTATTCACTTGAGGATTCGCTGTGTTGGCAGATAGAGACATGCAAGTCCCTCAAATCCCAACACAGCGCATCCTAGGGAGCTATGGCGACCTTACTCACCACCAGGAACACAACACCACATGCTTCATAGCATGCAATAATATAGCAACACTACAAAGCAGTGGTGCTATTATGGCTGCGGTCTTCTGTAAGGTGGAGGTACTTCCCCAGTTGGGCTGCTCCATATACGAGCGAGATGACATTCCGCTGTGCCCCTGCTGCTGCTGTGCTGTCTTCCTAATAGTTACCAACAGAGGAGCTGTTCGCGTTGCCATAAAAATTGAAACTAAACGCAAACGCTTTTGAAAACGTTTTGTATCGATAAAACGTATGCTAGAGCTTACATTTTTCTCTTTTACACAGAAATAAAACTTTCATCAAGAAATAAAATTACGAAGACCGCCAATCTGTTGAATTAAATTTCTCTCGAACCAAGAGAACAAAACTCTTCACTCAGAAAGATAATTTCGCTTCAAGATAATTTAACATCTTCCTAATTCATTTTCGAATTATGTATAATTTTTATTTTGTATCTTCATTTAGAGTAGATATCGCTTAGCATTAGTTTGCGCATGGAAAACTACTCTCATGGTACCTTAGCATAGCCGGGTATTAGCGGGCGGTCGCTAAATAATACTGCGAATAGGGCATGGGTGAAATTTTTTTGAAGTGCCTGATTATTTTTTTGGTGATAGGAATAACCTTCCTTAGCACTAGAAAAAAGTTGCAGACTTTTCAGCTGCATCAATTATTTTTGAAAAATATAAAAAAAAATAAGCGAAAAAGACACTTTGCTTGATCCGTCTCTTAGATATTCCAAAAAAATCTCTTAAAAATCCATGGTAAACTGACACTGGCAATGATATTGACAGCTGCAGCAGCTATATTTGTCATTGCCAGGATCAGATCTTTAAAATATTTTTTGTAATCGAGGTTTTTTGGAGACGAATCAAGGAAAGTGTCTCATTCGCCGTCCTAAATCCAAAACGTAAGTGAGGAGACTGTTTATATTTTTCAATAATAATTGGCGCAGCTGAAAAGTCTGCAACTTTTTTCTGGTGTTAAGGAAGGTTATTCCTATCACCAAAAAAATAATCAGGCACTTCTAAAATTTTCATCCATTCCCCATTCTAAGGCGGTCTGCATGCCTTTCTAGTGCTAGATAGCTAGGCATGTAATACGCTAGTCTATACGCAGTAATCGAATGAGCGAGCAAAGCGAAGGAAAATCTATTACAGCTTGGGCCGAAAATCGTTTGTCTGTCCGGTGTCCGGTGTCTGTCCCGCTGTTCTACTCTATCTACAGGTCGCATTTCTCAACAGATTCTAAAGTGAATTTTTGTGAGCAGGCTCATTAATTATAAAGGGTGTGGCCTGTAACAGGAGCAAATATTCAAAAGGACGCTTTCTTAGAGCATTTGCAGTAACCCCTTGTATCCCATTAATTTGATATTTTTTTTGGAATCGGAGATATTTTGATCTAAAGTTATGACCTCCAAGTAATGTATCTTGGCACCACGACATCATAGCACAGCAGTCAATGCGGATTTTGAGTTAACATCATGTAACGAGTCATAATAGTTTTTGCATTTTTGTTTACAAAATATATTTTTTTGATTTTTAAAATTTTATTTTTTATTTTTTTGTGTCTTAAAAAATTACTAATAGCACTCCAGAAGAGTCAAAAATACAACTTAATTTATTTTTAAGAAAAAAAACCATTTGGAAATAATTTTTCACAAGCTGCATAATCTACCGTTTAATTATTTGCTCCTATTACAGGCCACACCCTGAATATATTTTTTTAGTAGAGTCTCTTTTTCGAAATTCATTTTTTTAAGCAGGTTCTCGATTTCTACATCTCACAGGGCCACTAGTACCTAGTAAGTTAATGTTTGTGTGTGTGTGTGTTGTTAATGTGACGTGACGTTGCAGGGCCTCAGACCGGTCACCGTTCGACGGGTCCTGCTGCTCTGGGTACCGGCCTGTAGACTCGGCCAGCCTCGACACCCCTGACGATGACGAGCTCGAACCGGTGAGAACTACTTTATGGCTAGAAAGTTTTTTTTTTCTCAGAAAACAACTTAATGGTAATTACATATTTTCTTATTTGGCAAACTGAGGCCAGTTTGTCGGTGAATGTACGCTCCTTTCTTAAAGTTAAACATTTTTGTGTTATACCCAGGCATCGGAGTATTTTTAGCACGGTTAGGCTAAAGTAAGCTATGGAGTCGTTGTAAGCATTAAAATTATTTTTTTACTTATACTCATCCTCATTATTTTAATTCATAAAATAAATAATAACTATAAAATAATACACCACCATCTTCATTGACGAATAACAAATAATATGAAGGGTCCACGGAAAAAATATGTCTAGTTACTTTTTTTTTCAAAATTAGATTTTAATGTCACGTTCATAACGAGCGCAACATTTTGACATCAAAATCTCATTTTGAAAAAAAATGTGACTAGACATGTTCTTTTCGTGGACCCTTTATATTATTTGCTATTCGTTAATGAAGATAGTGGTGTATTTTTGATAGTTATTGTTTATTTTATGAATTAAATTAACGACTCCATTGTTCACTTTAGTCTAACCGTGCTAGAAATACTCCGCTGCTCACTTATATGCCTACCTACTTACTAAATTACTTAATTCACTAACACTGAACTTAGTGTACCACCGACGACACACTCAGCCGACCATTTGTGAACCTTATTACAACAGCATCTCTATCCACCTATAGTCCGCCGAGTTGTTATTACAACAATGATCAAATCAACACAATGAAAAAGAATAGAAATTGAAAAATTCGCGTCCTAGCGGAACTTGAAACTTGAACCCACAAAAATATCACTGTGTTGCCTTAACGCGGCAGATGGTTTTACCAATTAAACTATAGGTTCAGTTACTAAGCCCATAGATTGTTATCATGTGTTTCTACTTGATCTATGTATTAACTGAACCGTATGTTTTACCTTTCTTCTCATTTGCCTCTAACTATGCGCCTCAAAAAAGTACGAAGATACATTTTTAAACAATAGATAGGTACACTTTTGCTAACATTATACACGAGTGTGTATGATGTTAGCAAAATTGTAACTATTGTAGGCTTTTGAAAAGTAACACCCTCCTGCGAGACACCTGTTTTCATTACTTAATGGAGCACATGTGGAAACCATTTTCACGGGAGTATGTCCATAAAGTATAATACACAATGAAAAGGTACTTAATTATTAATCTCATTGCAGATACCAAAATACAGAGTTGTGCTGCTCGGTGACGCTGGGGTGGGGAAAACCGCTCTCGTCTCCCAGTTTATGACGTCAGAGTACATGAATACCTATGATGCGAGTCTGGGTAAGATACCACAAGCCCTAAGCTTGAATACCTTTTAAATATAATACCTAGGCATGCTGGCATCCCTTTTACAATATGCATGTCATTTACTGCTTGTTCCGCCGAAAAGCCATCGTTTTAAATTAGCTTTGTGTTTAAAAAAGTACTAATATTATAACGTAAATTTTGTGAATCATTAGTGGAGATTATCGGAACGGCAGCAATCCTCTATTATTGTGAGTTATGGATTAAATTTCCAATATAATCCCATTTTTGATTCATGCGTCTGCTGTTCGTTTATTCGCACTGATATTTTAGTACAACCGTCATTCAATACTGCGCTGTCCAAATTTCACCCTGCCTGCATTCACATTGTTGCATGTTCGTACATTATCGGAGTGTTTGAAAGTGCCTTTCATTTTATGAGTTTGTGGCTCAGAGCATAGAATACTAGAGAGAGGACAAGCCGCCGGCGGCCGTGTCGCAGCTGTATGCTCAATGGGCATACACTGCCATACTGTGCACGCGTGCTGATCGCAGAGGATATTACGTTTTTTTCCCAAAATGCCTGATATGATTCGCGTTTATTGTCAAATAAGCGTGTATGTATACAAGAGTGTGTGTTTTAGATGTGTGCGTGCTTTGTCTTGTCAATTACTTGGGCGTTGTGTGGGTTAATGTACTTGCGACAGGCTCACTCTATACAAATCGGCCGCCATGTCCGATCTCCTTATATTCATACATCTGTGGTTTGTGGCCTTTACTATCTTTTATGCATGTAATTGTTATTATTATTAGGTAGGTAGCATGATTTTGTTATCTTTCAAATTAGTACCTATAGGCTAGTTAAACTTACTTTCGGATCAATAAATTATTTAGTGCTAGGCTGTTAGAAATTAACATTCATCAAAAATACTCCAATAATTGATGGAAAACAAACACTATTTAATCACTATGACATACCTAAGTGCCCAGTGTTCTACCAAGATATTTAATGAATTACATGCTGCGATATCGTGATGTCAAATTTCATTACTTATGGACCAAAATTCATTGAATAACTGCGGATATTTTATGGAGTCATCCTTTAATTTTTTCGCTCTTATTACAAGCCACACCCGGTATAAGTTAAACATGATTAAGCTCTAACCCGTTCCTTGGAGCAATTAATAAACTGATCTTCTCGGCCGCTTATAAAAACCAATTTCATACTGAAATTCGTTATTACTGGCGAGGTCTTTAAGCGTCATAATTAAAAGAGTAAATTCTATCTCTTGGGACTTGTGTTAAGGCCATTTTAAAGGGAAACTTGGTTGGGTTTTGCACTGATTACGCACTTGATTGATCCTAGGATATTTTTATTATAAAAATCTCAATTTTAGTACAAACCTTTAACCCAAGGTACCTACTTAACACATTCGCGGATAATACTTGAGGGTTTACTATTAACCGTATAAGAGTTTCACCTTCTGGGGACCGATTTTTGACTTTCGAGCGCTCGAATTTTTCACTCGTAAACTGTAAAAAAATATGAAATGCTCTTTAGAAATAGCGATATAAAATTGAAAAGCTAGTGGTATTAACCACTCGTATTCAATTCTCTCGTTAGAAAGTTAGTGCCTGCAATTTTGACACTGAAATCGTATTTACTTTTATTTAATTTTCGAGCGCTCGAAAGTCGAAAATCGGCCCCCTGGGCTCGATCATCAGATCGATTATAATAGTAAGTACCAATCATTGAGTTATATTATTAGAGTAGACATCACCTAGCATAAGTTTGCGCATGTCAACATACGCTCATGAGCGTATGTTGGTTTAGTCTGTGGCGAGCACTGATGGCGGTCGTTTCGAGAGCAGAATGACTTAAAACTATTAAAAATGCCTTCTTGTGCATTGCGCTGTTGCACCAACAACACCACAACAGTAGTAAAAATACGGAAATCACTTTTCATCGGTACATTCACGGATATTTTTCATAATATTAATTTATTAAATTTTATTGTAATTTGTAAGATGCGTGCCATACTGTCGGCCATTATTTCAAAGATTAAAAAATGTAGAAGTGACAAAATCCTAATACTATTTTCTCCCTATTAACTAAGTATAAGCCGTGCTAATGGAACATTAAACTTAATAAACTGACTATTTGAACCTTTAATTATCAGCATTTTAGCTCCAAATTAGCAGCAACCATTTGTTTTTATTTATTTAATCGTTTCTATGAATTGACAGCGTTCAGTTGCTATTTAGATTTTAAGTTCTACTCATTTAAATCCTAGGCCAATTCTCTTACATAAATAATGTCCGCAAAGCGAGGAAAGTCTCCGAATATGAACCCATTGGCAATAATAATAATAATAAAAAGTAGCCGCCATCCATTTTAATATCCAATTGCTTCAACACAAACAACACAGTGCATCCTCGGGAAGAATACAGATATCCAATATAAAAAAAATACAAATACCAAATGTCGATGATGTGATTCGTTTTTAAATCAATAAGTATTTTTTTTTTATATGAATGTATTAAATCACGCTATGGCTTTATCTGAATCTAAACTCAGAAAAATGACGCATCTACTGCACGTTCACATACTCTTTGATTTTTAAGATGGCGGCCTGATTGGAAAACGTCAAGAAAAATGTTCTGGGTTGCCAGTCTATACGTAGTAATAGTAAGTCAATGGTACCAATCAAGGTGGACAAACCAACGTAGCATGTGAGCTTAAGTTTTTAGGGTTCCGTACTCAAAGAGTAAAACGGGACCCTATTACTAAGACTTCGCTGTCCGTCCGTCCGTCTGTCTGTCACCAGGCTGTATCTCAAGAACCGTGATAGCTAGAGAGTTGAAATTTTCACAGATTATGTATTTCTGTTGCCGCTATAACAACAAATACTAAAAACAAAATAATTTTTTTAAGGGTGGCTCCCATACAACAAACGTGATTTTTTGCCGTTTTTATAGATTATGGTAGGGAACCCTTCGTGCGCGAGTCCAACTCGCACTTGGCCAGTTTTTTATTTGCTAATAACAAAAAATAAAAAGCGGCCAAGTGCGAGTCGGACTCGCACATGAAGGGTTCCGTTAAATAAATTGCTTTTTACGATTTATGACGTATTAAAAAAAAGTACTTACTAGATCTCGTTTAAACCAATTTTCGTTGAAAGTTTGCATGGTAATGTACATCATATATTTTTTTTAGATTTATCATTCTCTTATTTTAGAAGTTACAGGGGGGGACACACATTTCACCACTTTGGAAGTGTCTCTCGCGCAAACTATTCAGTTTAGAAAAAAAATATGTTAAAAACCTCAATATCATTTTTGAAGACCTATCCATAGATACCCCACACGTAAGGGTATGATGAAAAAAAAATTTTTGAGTTTCAGTTCTTAGTATGGGGAACCCCAAAATTTATTGTTTTTTTTATATTTTCGTGTAAAAATCTTAATGCGGTTTACAGAATACATCTACTTACCAAGTTTCAACAGTATAGCTCTCATAGTTTCGGAAAAAAGTGGCTGTGACATACGGACGGACAGACAGACAGACGGACATGACGAATCTATAAGGGTTCCGTTTGTTGCCATTTGGCTACGGAACCCTAAAAATACCTTAAACTAGTGGTTTTGTGAACTGTAAAACACGCGAATGTCATAACAAAAATGTTTTAGCTAAATTTCCAAATACTGAATTGTCAAAAAAGGTCTGTAAGGTAATTATTGAACCAGCTCACAAAATTACATGAGACACGGTTCAGAAATGCGACCAATATAGGAGAACAGCTGGAAAGCCGGTGTCCGGCACAACGACAGAATTTCGTTCGCTCGTTAAATTAAAGATTCGCCAAACAGCGTCAAAGTCTCTACGACGATCTAAAATAGTTTAAACAATAACTTCAATTTATGTGGATAACAACAACAACATATCAAAGAACATTTCAGTGAACATTTATGAGAAACACATGCAAGACCGAGTTACCAACATAAATGCATTTTGTACGTGCATAGAATGCATTGCAAAGCAAACTGAACACTAGAACAGCTAGATATCCGGAGAGGTTAGTACTCCCTTATATGCATACAGCCATGAGAAGTAAAAGTTGTTACGCAATGTGCATTAAGATATTTAACCGACTACCTGACGAGCTTAAAAAACTACCACTCAATAAATTTAAAAACAAACTGTTCTCTTTTCTTGTTGAAAAGTGTTACTACACTCTGAATGAGTTTTTAGATACGACAATAAATTTACATTTTCATAATTGTTGCAATAGTTCACATTAATGTATTAACGACTTTGCAATAAATACTATTAATGCATGTTAATTTTTGAAATAATAATGTTGATTAATCTTAATTTTAGTGTAATTTCAATTTGCATGGCATTTTAAAGTCTAAATGTGTATGGCTCCACAACTTATCATGTAACACCACTTGTATACCACATTTAATGGCAAATAAATATATTTCATTTCATTTCATTTCATTTACGTGCATAGAATGCATTGCAAAGTAAACTGAACACTAGAACAGCAGTTGCAGCGATTTAAGATAATGCTGTAGCTTAGAAATCTAAGCAAATAACGACTGTGTACTGAATATACAAGGCTCAAAATCCAATGACACGTAAGTAACTAAAAAGATTGCGCGATATCCAAACGTCGTTGGTACGAGAACACTATTTCGTTAATTGGAACTCATAGAACTAAGTTTTCATTAACCCCCGGCGGAAAAAGAGGGGTGTTATAAGTTTGACGTGACTGTGTGTCTGTGTGAGTGTGTGTGTGTCTGTCTGTGGCATCGTAGCTCCTAAACTAATGGACCGATTTGAATGCAGTTTTTTTAATCCGAAAGCTGACGTGATCGAGATGGTTCTAAGCTGCGTTTCAACAAAATCGATTCAGCCGTTTTTGAGATATTGAACTTTGAAATGAAAGGGTCGGCGGTTTTTCAACTTTATAAGTTATAGTTATTTTGTATGTTCGTATTTACCACAGATGTATGAATATAAGGAGATCGGACATGGCGGCCGATTTGTATAGAGTGAGCCTGTCGCAAGTACATTAACCCACACAACGCCCAAGTAGTTGACAAGACAAAGCACGCACACATCTAAAACACACACACTTGTATACCTACACGCTTATTTGACAATAAACGCGCATCATATCAGGCATTTTGGGAAAAAACGTAATATTCTCTGCGATCAGCACGCGTGCACAGTATGGCAGTGTATGCCCATTGAGCATACAGCTGCGACACGGCCGCCGGCGGCTTGTCCTCTCTCTAGTATTCTATGCTCTGAGGTATTTACCTTATTAATAGGTTTTAGGTAAATCATTTATTTGGCATTTCGCAACATCCAACAAACAAAATAAAAAAGTACATAAATAAAACCGACTAAGTGCGAGTCGGACTCGCGCACGAAGGGTTCCGTACCATTATTTATAAAAACGGCAAAAAAATCACGTTTGTTGTACGGGAGCCCCCTTAGATTTTTATTTTATTGTGTTCTTTAGTATTTGTTATTATAGCCGCAACAGAACTACATCAGCTGTGAAAATTTCAATTGACTAACTATCACGGTTCATGAGATACAGCCTGGTGACAGACGGACAGACAGATGTACAGACCATAGTAATAGAGTCCTGTTTTACCCTTTGGGCACGAAACCCTAAAAAAATTAAATAGATAGAAAAAAGATTAAAAGAACAAGTAACTAAAAATAACTATGTTACAAAAATAATTATGTATGAATTATATTAAAGACATACCTACTGTGCGTTGTAATTATCCCAAAAAGGTACTAGCTCAGTTTTGCAGTCAGCCAAGAAAGTGGTCTCCCACTTTTCGACTTTATTGCATACAAAATAAGGTCCAAAAGTGGTAGACCGCTTTTTTGGCTGATGGTACCTACCTCAGGGGGGTGTGTAATGATCGGTATAAAAACAAATAATATAATTTCATTGGGTATAACCATTTTTGATATAATTTAAAAGGGTAGAATCATTCATAGTATATAATAAACGTTTGGTATAATATCAAAATATATATTTTTATTTAGTATAACTATCATTCGGTATAACGCTTATTTCCTATAACCATCATAGAGTATAATTCTTATTTGATATACATCTCATATTGTATAATGATCAAGCGGTATAATTTTTATGTGCAAATTGCGTTTTACGTTAGCTAAACTACTATTTTTCCGTTCTAACCTAACGTAAACCTAACCCAACCGCCAGCGTGTCGACGTCACCCCGCTTCGCGGGGTGCCTATTTCCGCTCTAAGGGACACAAGTGAACCCTAACCTAACCCACCAATAGTACAATTATTGCGAGTGTTGGTTTTTTTTCCTGCGGGGGGCTTAGCCCCCCGAGTCCCCCCCCTTGTGGGGGCTTCGCCCCCCCCGTCCCCCCTTTTTCTGGCTACCCTGGCTTGATTATATCAACTGTACATTAGACGGAATAATAACGGATAACTTTTATGTGCAAATTGCGTTTTACGTTAGCTAACCTACTATTTTTCCGTTCTAACCTAACGTAAACCTAACCCAACCACCAGCGTGTCGACGTCACCCCGCTTCGCGGGGTGCCTATTTCCGCTCTAAGGGACACAAGGGAACCCTAACCTAACCCACCAATAGTACAATTATTGCGAGTGTTGGTTTTTTTACTGCGGGGGCTTTGCCCCCCGAGCCCCCCCCGTCCCCCCTTTTTCTGGCTACCCTGGCTTGATTATATCAACTGTACATAAGACGGAATGAGCATTATATCCAATGTTCAATATAGCAAATATGCATTATACTTAATGTATGTTATACTAAATATTATTATATCAAATGATCGTTATATAAAATGATAATTATACCATATGAAAATATATTAAGTGTTGTTATACAACTCGAGAATTATATCAGATGAGCGTTATTGCGAGTAATATTATATCAAAAATATTTATAGCCATCGTTACGCACCCACCTCAGGGTCACGATGCAGGTTAAATATTAAATATTGCTCCTAAGTTCAAATATAGAATGGAGATTACCTATAATAATAACTGCCGCCCAAATGTGTAGAACTTTTAAATCACTCGTTATAAACCCATCGTGTTATGGCTCCCTATTCTCACCTATAACGGCAAAAAATCTTGCCTAAAAATATTTAAAAACAAACATAAAATGTTCAAAAAACTGTAGGTATCCCGAAAGCGGAAAATAAACTGTTTTTTTAATACTAAATGCCTATGTCAACCGGAGCATAATTTCGGATCGATTGATACCTCATTTATCAAAATCGATTCAGTATCTGAAACGCTACGATGGAATACCTACACGTAAATACAACAATAAACTGCTAAAAAGATATTCCGTCCTTTCGTTTTTCCCGTAGTCTGGCAAAAAATACGCGAAAGAAAACATACGACCAAATAATTTTAGTAACCTTCGCATTTATAATATTAGTAACTTTTTGTTATCACGAACACTGTCAACCTTTATTGGAAACCACAAATCATCCCCTAACTCATCCTAAATACGAGTAACCGAGAGTTAATATTGCGGGGGTGTGCAAAAACGGGGTTTCTACTTGCGTCACCAAACCCTTGTCAACTCACGGAACTAAGGAATAGTCCACATGATAATTTGATTCGAACAAGGTTAATTTCATTGTGAATAATCCTTTTACTGACCGAACCCAAAGAATAAAACTAGTGTTACTTTTTTCTCCATGTGACTATTTAATCCTTTTTAGAGAAAATCCAACATTATTGATTATTTTAAGGATGACTCTTGCTTGCTACAATTGCTCTTGCGCGGCCGAGACAAACCCATGCCCGGCCCGGCTACGGCCGAGGCTCGGAAGCGGTCAAGTGTCGGTAAGACCCAGCCGTGGCTCGGCCGGGCTTGGTTATGGCTCAGCCGCGCAAAAACGCCGTCGTTTTTCTTTGAAAACGGCCCTGGCCGGACACGGCCCGTTCTAGCGTGAGTCATCCTTTATTTCGTGTCACCATCACTATTGCACCTAGGAGGTGTGCGAGAGCCGAGTTTAGCCAAAGCGGCAAGAAGGACAGGCCTGAAACCACTTAGCTGAAAGCAGTAAAACAAACCCACACATTACATGTAAAGTGATTGCCAAGACTCCCTAGCTCATATAGCTTTCAGCGTTAAAAAGATATCAGATCATAAGGAGCGCCAAGCTTCCTACTCCACACGGCGTAACCTACTACTACCTACCAGCCACGCTCTAAAAATTCTTCATCTTGGCTTACGAGTAAAAGTATCTGGCATTATACTCTAGCGCCGTATGAATTTATGATGATATTATTACGCGACGGGTGCAAAGTGGAAAGGAAATGTGGAAACGTTGTCACATACAACATTTCCACATTTCCTTTCCACTTGGCGAAGTACTGAATTGAAGTCGGTTAAAACTTTGATTTTAAAGTAAATTATTATGGAGCGCAGGTCATAAGAGGTTTGAATGAAGTGATTCTAGTGAAATACAGCTGTAGCTAAAACCTATTTATGCATACTTGCTGAGCCAAAACTGAAAGACCGTAGCCAGAGCAGAGTTGAATTTAAGATAGGGCAGCCGTAGGGCACAAGTCAAAACTTAACTTGATCTAATCTCTGTGATGCAGTTTCTTGAGGTAGGGCAATGGTATTTTGAAAGAAAGAAAGAAAGAAAACATTTATTCGTGGACAAAACAATGGGTGTAAAAAACAAAACACAGAACGTAAAAATAGCAGGGTTCACGAAAAGGCCCCGACTCAGCATGGTGCTAACCTAGAAGGCCAGCGCTGGTCTTCCGTCGGAACCTTTACATGAGTTACCTCCTGGAAGGCAACAAAAAACAAATACCTACGCTAAACATAATATATCTTACAACTATTCCAAATCCGACGCCAGAGTGGCACGGCAGATTGCATCGTGTGAACGCGTCGCCAAACTGTGTGTCAATCAAGACCAACTGTGCGAAAAAGCCAACTTTAAATCGTTATAAATCCTAAACGGTTTTTTTAAAACGAATAAATGATTCAAGAAACATAACCTGATGATTTCCATATACTTATTCAACGATACCCCACATGACATAGTTCGTCCACGTTTTAACCGACTTCAAAAAAGGAGGAGGTTCTCAATTCGATTGTATTTTTTTATGTGTTTGTTACGCGATAACTCGGTAATTTAATTTATGAACCGATTTGAAAAATTATTTCTTTGTTTGAAAGCATATATACTTCCAGATTGGTCCCGTTGTCACCAAAATCCAGTTCTGATGATGGGGTCCTGCATAAATCGACTCTTCAAACTTTATAGGCAAACTTGAAGCAATTTGGCTACTGATTTGAAGTCGGTTTAAATTTTGTTTTTAAAGTAAATTATTATTTTAAACAATACGGCGTCTGGTGGCAGCCATTTTGAGTTTCGATTACTGGCTTGCCTTCAGTGACACTCGCAAGATTAAAACGAATCGATTGACGTATGATTCATTAAAATCGGGTCACGCATTTGATCTCTATAGTGCCAGAAAGGAACAAACATATATACATACATATACTGGTAAACACACTACCCCCCTTTGCGTCGTGCAGTCAGATAAAAATGCAAGGTTCTCCAATACGTTAAAACTTAATAATGAAGGAAAATGGTTTCCATCCAATATGCAAGTACAAACAAAATTCGAGGCAATTTCCTCAACCTTCGGAAACAGCGGGAAATCTAATAATTCGGTTCACCACAATCAGCATTAACTAAGAAATGGTTTTCATTCAACATTGCCCCTTGAAGTATATTGCTTCATATTGGTACTTAAAGTTAGTTGTACAAGTTCTCGGCGTTGGTCATGGTTGAGGCTTGTGGTGTAACGTGGGTCATCCTTAACTCACAAAAGAAACAAAAGTATAACGTTAATGTAAATGTGCTTGTTAATTTTATTTCCCGACTACATGTCGTTCTAGAACACTGAACGCTCGCTTTGATGTTAAACGACTTCATTACTGCCACAAAGGTAAAAGCGCTCTATCTCAAACGGAACGCGGCCATTTTTAGCTGCTCCCTTCATGTATCAAGTTACGTTTGCTTTATATCGGCCAAGGGTGTGTCAAACTTGAACTGCCAAGTTCAGTGGCAATTAACTAGGGATTCATACAAATTAGGTACACGTCCCAGTGTTCGCAATTCATAACAATACAGGTGAATAAATGGGTGTCAATTAGTAGCTCTGTGAGCGTTAAACTCGCGAGTCTGTATTCTTTTTAAATTATAATTTCAAAAAACTGTATTGGCAAAAAATTCTAGGTGCTAACAAATACAGAACAGGCGGATAGCGGGACAGACACCGGACACCGGACATACGAACGATTTTCGGCCGCTTATACCTACTTGTGTTGCCAGTGATGACATATGGCACGGAAACGTGGTCGCTTACTATGGGCCTCAAAGAAGGCTCAAAGTCACTCAAAGAGCAATGGAGAGGGCTATGCTGAGAGTTTCTCTGCGCGATCGCATCAGAAGTGAGGCTATCCGCAGCAGAACCAAGGTAACCGATATAGCCCTCCGAATTGCTAAACTTAAGTGGCAGTGGGCCGGGCACATTGCACGTAGAACCGATGGCCGTTGGGGCGGAAAGGTTCTTGAGTGGCGACCACGTACCGGGAGGCGTGGCGTGGGTAGGCCCCCCACGAGGTGGACTGATGACCTGGTAAAGGTCGCGGGAGTCCGCTGGATGCGGGTGGCGCAGGACCGGCCATTGTGGCACTCTTTGGAGGAGGCCTATGTCCAGCAGTGGACGTCTTTCGGCTGATATGATGATGATGATACCTACTTGAAATATTGTAGCGTGAAATACGTGCCATAAGTTTTTTACTAACATGATATGGACACGAGTCTAAATAATTTGAATTGAATTGAATAATTGTCTAGTCAGGTATTTTTTAGATAATCATTAACAACAATGTCCCATAGAAATGAAAAGCAGGGTGTCAATTAGGTAGGTACTCAAATTAGGGAGTCAAACAGTCGTCTTGATTCTAAGATCATCAATCTTTTCGACGTGTAACGCCAA
Organism: Epinotia brunnichana; assembly: GCA_963854355.1. NCBI lineage: Eukaryota > Metazoa > Arthropoda > Insecta > Lepidoptera > Tortricidae > Epinotia > Epinotia brunnichana. Next base: position 3,979,953 of record OY977956.1, read on the forward strand.
ATACCTTCAACTAGTCATATAAAATTGACGACCGCTTTAGCCTAGTTGGTAGTGAACCTGCCTACGAAGCAAGAGGACTTGGGTTCGAATCCCGGTAAGGGCATTTATTTGTGTGATGAGCACGAATATTTGTTCCTGAGTCATGGATGTTTTCTATGTATTTATTTCTCTATATAAGTATGTATATCGTCGTCTAGTACCCATTGTACAAGCTTTGATTAGTTTGGTACTAGGTTGATTTGTGTAAGATTGTCCGCAAATATTTATTTATTTATAAAAGAAAAAAAAAAAATATATATATAGATATAAGTAAACATTAGGGGGCAATCCTACCCAAATCGAACTAGCCCTATATATAGTATGCTCAATAAGGCTTGTTTTATGGGTACTAGACAATATATTTATTATATATAAATACTCATTATACCTGCATATAAAACATCCAAGACTCAGAAACAAGTATCACACTCATCACACAAATATTTGCCCTTACCGGGATTCGAACCCTGGTAACAAACTTTCATCAATTGGCTTCCCATTTGCGCCAAATTCCCCCTTTCCTAGAATAAACTTGTAAAAACTAGATTAATTTGAGAAAAATAGTTTTACCAAAATATCACGTCCCAAACCCATTTCTCAAATTAATCTAGTTTATACAGGTTATTAATCTAGGAAAGAGGGAATTTGGCGCAAATGGAAAGACAATTTATGAAAGTTTGTTACATAAGTTTCTTAAAATACCACGCCGTTATCCTGCGAATGTCAAATAACGTTTTTTCTACTCGTCGACTTTAATCTTTGAATTAAGATTTCGTACACGAAACTAAGATCACATACTTTTTAATCCTGGAGCTCCACGAGCTCGTCACGGAGCTCGTATGGTTTCATAAGATAACCGCCAGCAGTCATCTTCTGAATCCAGGAGCTGTATAAGATAACTGTGAAGACATCAACGCGCAAAATTACTAAGCTGCTGCGCTTCATTTCAGCAGGGCGATTTTCAATAGATAGCAAGTTTGTTTAATAAATTATTATTTCCGTTGACTCGTAGAAAAAGTATTGTATACAATAGTTATATAATTAGCTTTTTAAGTCTCGTACCTTAATTAGGCCACTCAGCATGCTTTGTGGCCTAAACGTGGTACTCGACTTAAAAAGCATCTATTATATAACGATTACATAAACTACTATTGTATGGCAATCGAACCACCTTAAGTGATAACGTTATGACGCCGAACACTCGGCTCACGCGGAGCGGGACAATGAGTCATACTTTATCGTGCGTGTTTCGTGTGTGTGTTCATCGATTTATAGGAAGTTATCACGTCAAAAATATATTTATTTATTTTTCTAATCTAATACAGAAGAAAAATGTTACATTGGAACAAAGAATTCCTGTATAACAAAGGGTCCCTTTAAAGATTAGCATGTCTTGAGTGAGGTCCACGACCTTCAAGGCTTGATCCATTAAGATTGATAGAGGCTCGTTCGGCCGTTAGCCGTATTCAGCCTTCTGGGAGTTTATTAACCTATATACTTAAGGCTCCACCTTTGAAATTTTCGTGAAAATGAATTGCTTAGTAACCATTATAACGTCACAATCTTCGGGTCGGAAAAAATATATCTGCAAGATATAAGAAGTAATAATAATATAGTTATTGTAGAAATCCATTTTAACAAAAGAAAGTAGAGAAAAAATAATCTGAAGTGAACCCTAGTATTTCACTTGCAACCATTTTACTTCTCCATTTTTTATCAGAAAAAAATGAAAGTTTATAATTTACTTCATAAAGTCATGAACAATAACTTTATTTTCTTACTTAAGTACTTAAATTTCTTAAAAATTTACCTCGTTTTCTGGAACATTCCGAAAAAACACGATATCCACGCTTTCGAACACGCACTTCCATCTCGCTCATGCTTATGCTCAGTGAGAGGGAGAGAAGAAGATGAACGTGTGGCGCCTTAAATGAAGGCACTAAGCTTTTTGTCTTATCTTATCTTATCTAGGTGAGGGCCCTTTCGGATGCACTTCGACCCAGTGGGATCTTTTGTGCATTTGCCCTCTCCTTAATGCCTGCTCCCAGGCTTGCTCCATCGTTTCCACAAAACGGATGATGCAGTTCACCGGGAGCACCTTGAATTCCTTTGGTTGCGGATAGCCGTTACCAAAGTAATTCATTCTTTGTCTGGCATTCACACAATAAGTGTTCCATAGTCTCATCCTCCTCGCCACACATTCTACAGTCTAAACTATCCGAAAGTCCCATCTTGGCCAAGAGATCCTTGACCCCGAAGTGACCTGTGAACACCCCAGATATAATTCTGAGTTTCTTTCCTACTGGATTTCCAAGTTTTCTGGTCCAGCCAGAGTCCACTCCTTCTATGAAGAGCTGAGAGTGCCTTAAGCCAGCCTCATTCCTCCACTCGTGTTGGTGTTTGGTTTTGGCTTAGGCTTTAAAACCCGATAATATGGTTCCCTGCGATATTACCACAAATGGTTCTGGACCTACAAAGTGATTTGTAGAGCAAGTTTGCAAGCTTTTTCATATCAATATGCAAGCATTGTAACATTAGCAATAAGGTTTTTCAATAAACTATTCTTATAGTTCAAAACAAGTGAAATCAAAAGGTTTTTTCAAAAAACCCGACGGCTTTTTGCAAATTTTACAGTCTATTAATAATAATATTTTTTTATTTCGAATATTAATATCCATATGTAATGTATTATGAGTTTATGTTACTCGAAATAAATTATAGAATATCTTGTTAAGTATAGAAACACGACTTATCAACTAAGGTTATTAATACAAATTAATTTAATCCTAATAGAGTAGAAGCTCCATCCCCTGGCATAGGTCACTCACACGATTAAGGATGACTCACGGTAGAACGGGCCGTGTCCGGCCGGGGCCGTTTTCTAAGAAAAACGACGGCATTTTATCTAAGCCATCGCCTCCCTTAAATTTCCACCCGGAAATTATCGCGTGCTGTCAAACGCCGTTCTGACCAGATTAAGAAGCAATAAAGTCTGATTTTCAGATATATAATTCGTGACTACATGATTGTTTATCTGATTTAATCGATACATAATTGTCTAAAATTTCCTCGATAAAAAAAAAAGTTGTATCTTTACTTTCCTTCTTTTACTCAGCCTACTCAAACAATACATTATTTTACGGCACACTCAAGTTAATACTATAGCATTCCATCTCATTTAAAATCTCACTTACTGAAACATGAATAAAACTTCACTAAGTCAGGTATTTATCGTTTGACCCAAAAAGCGATTCCCGAAGATTTATTTTTCTCGTGTGCGGAAGGCTTGAGCGTGTCTCTGTCAAGAGGGCGTGGTATTCGCGAATCGACTCAAGGCATCCCCTTAACCATATGTAATAAGAGCATTATGTACTTCCTCGAAAATGAAGTTGTGTATTGTAATATATAAGTAATTTTGTTTACATATTTTTTACAACGCGTGGTTTTACTCATATACCGCGTAATAAATATGTAATCCCTAACGGTTGGGTCGTAATAGATTGCTAACTGCTCGTCTGAGCGGACCCAGCACTCCCGAGGGGCGCGGAACGGAATCGCTTGCTGTTATCTTATTATTACGGCTCTGTACCGTATGGGCGGGAGAATATTCATCATAAAGAAGATGTCCCGAAGAGATCGGAACATGTCGCCCGTACACACATTTAATTTCGTGAGTCTAACCGTTTAAGGCGACGCGTAGGGCAAGGCCTCAGAGCATAGAATACTAGAGAGAGGACAAGCCACCGGCGGCCGTGTCGCAGCTGTATGCTCAATGGGCATACACTGCCATACTGTGCACGCGTGCTGATCGCAGAGAATATTACGTTTTTTCCCAAAATGCCTGATATGATGCGCGTTTATTGTCAAATAAGCGTGTAGGTATACAAGTGTGTGTGTTTTAGATGTGTGCATGCTTTGTCTTGTCAATTGGGCGTTGTGTGGGTTAATGTACTTGCGACAGGCTCACTCTATACAAATCGGCCGCCATGTCCGATCTCCTTATATTCATACATCTGTGGGCAAGGCATTCTCCATACAACCGTTGTGCATGTTTTTTTTTCGTGGGTTTGGCACTACAGAATATTCGTTTTTTTTGCTTATTCACATTGGATTTACGCATGCCATGATGTGAAAATTTTGTTAGATTTGAAAAAAAAAAAAAAATAATAATAACATCAGTGAAATAGCTAACAAAAAAATCAGTGTACTGTCTAACACTTTTATTTATAGCGCAAACACAATTGAAGAAAACTTGCACAACATTTGTATGGAGAATACTTGCCCTACCCGTCCCCTTAAATAGTATTATCTTAAACATGACTCATAAAAGCGTAAATTCTGTAACTTAATTAGCCACAAGTTGTAATTATAACTAACTAGGCTGACACGACAACCCAAAAAGAGTTTTTTTTTTGAGCTACTAGTTATACAGGGTGAAATATTGTTGCAGTTCATATTCCTCCCAGGCAGGTATCAATAAATGGTGCCATTTCTGAAAAAAACAAAGGTAATTTTTTTACAATAAAATGAGCTGTCCGAATAAATAATTAGTTACGTCTCAATATTTTAGTGATGAAAGATGCTTGAAGAAAAAACAGGTATTTTTTATTTTTCGCTAAGGAATTCACAGTGAAAATTTGAACGGTCAATAATATTTCACCCTGTATAGAGATAAACATGTATCCGATCTTAAAATTACAGTAGGTATCCATCAAAAATGCTCGATGTTGTTAGCCTTATTCGTAGTATTTGCGTAATAATGTTCGTTTCTTACGTTGTTAATTATTTAGCTCACTATAACTAGGGGTTGATTCGAGATGTAGGAAAGGCATTCCAATTTCATCTGATACGGTCAACCTCACAAGGAGCTTAACACCTTTGTACCATGTCGCATTAAACGTCATGTTAAACTGCCATATGAAGTTGTCAAACGAGTGAAAACGACAAGGTACTTAGGTGTTCAGCAACTTATGACTCTTATGAGACCGACTGTACTAAGAGCCTGTCCGAGGGGTATACACGTAACGTTTCAATCGGAATTTTTTACAAGCTTTTATTTAGCTCACCCCGTTTGTTTTATTTATTATTTTTCTTTCTAGGGTCAAATTTAGTACTTAATGGAAATTTCACCCACTTCCCAGTTTCCGATTGATCTGAAATTTTGCATGCAGCTGATCTGATGCTGGAGCTTGAAGGTGTCCATAGGAACACCGCAATAAAACGACACAACCCCATCGAATTTGGGCTCGTTAGAATCGTCTCAATGAGTAGTTGATGATGGTATGCAGAAAAGTACAGTGATAAAAGCTTGTACCAAAAATGAAATTTTTGACAGAAACTTGTTCTATATAAAAAGCGACATTTAGATTTAAATGACGCGCGTTGCGTTAGGTGATCGACCTGTTGGTGACGCGATTTACGCGCGAGTCCACTCGTGCGGTTCAATTTATATTGCGTCCAGATGCCACGTTTTACGCGCGTTCCTGCGGGGGACGGAGTTAGCCAGTTACTAAGTTCCGTATCGAAGTTAGCACGCTCCATTTTCAACCAAATATGTCCACTCACCACGGACTCGCGCGTTCTACTGGACGTAGCAATGGCGCCCGAGTATCTCCACTCGCGCGTAAAATGAGCGAAGCGAGCGACTCGAGAGTAGCGCTCGTTGCACGCGTTTTAAAGCCAGGGTTATATTAGAGCCACGCCGCGTGTCCCAACGCAATCGGTTAAATACATATTGTATGAACGTGGTTACAGTAGCTCAGTCCCGCGTTCAATACAAAGTACGCGTTGCGACACGCGGCGTGGCTGTAATATAACCCTGGCTTTACGCACGAGTAAGGAAACGCGCGGCAGCTTCGGACGGGATAAAACTCGTATATATGTAGTTCTATTTAGTACCTTGGGAAAGCGCGAGTACACTCGTGTGTAAATCGCATCATCTAGACAGACTCTAGCTCCTTTACCTAGTCACGATCACGCTACGCTCATAGTAGCTTAATCTCTAGGGGAAGGTTGCTATCATTGAACCGGTGCTTTGATTGGAAGTATTGGAACATCAAAATATTTTTAAACTCTACGCATGCTACGTAGAGTTTAAAATATTTAAATGGTCCAATCAAAGCACCGGTCTAATGATAGCAACCACATAGCAACCTTCCCCTATATGTAGCGCCCATTACATTATGTGGGTGAAACATACTGGTAAGGCTGTCAGTGCGCTGCGAGTCCATTACAACAACATTTTTAGGATGTTGATGCAGCTGCCCCGCTTTTGTAGCGCGTCGGGAATGTTTGCGGAGGAGCGCACGGATGGGTTCCACGCGATCATCCGCAAGAAAGTGGCCTCCCTGCTCTGGCGCGCTCGGAGCAGCAGCAACAGCACCCTGACAATGTTGTCAAATAAATTTGACTGCTCCATTTATAATAAGTGGAGGCAGATAATCCTTGGCATATAAATATAAATTTAATTCCATTTTATTTAATACAAATTAAAGCATAATACCAATTCTAATGTAATAATTCATACTAACATAGTTTTATGATGAGTAATTGTACTGTACTAACAACTTAAAGGATGACTCACGCTAGAACGGGCCGTGTCCGGCACGGGCCGTTTTCTAAGAAAAACGACGGCGTTTTCGCGAGGTCGAGCCATACCCAAGCCCGGCTGAGCCACAGTCGGGCCGTGCCGACACCGAGCCGCTTTCGAGCCTCAGCCGCGGCTCGGCCGGGCTTGGGTATGGCACGGCCGCGTAAAAACGCAGTCGTTTTTCTTAGAAAACGGCCCGTGCCGGACACGGCCCGTTCTAGCGTGAATCATCCTTTATGGGCTCCTGGCTTGAAATAAATAAACAATAATAATAAGAATTACGCTCATAGCACTCTGATGCATGTACTTACATAGGTCGTGATTGAAAATCACCCGACGTCACAACTTTTCGTAGAATTCGGAAATACTCGTATGAAATTTAGGAATAATGTAGAGTTCGGGTGAATGCGTCTTTGTAATGTGCGTGTTATCTCCTAGCATATAGCAAATACCTGTTATGGCATGTTAAGCGTCCCCAGTACGGTTGACCCAAGTTGACTCTCCATACAAATACAAATGCAAAAAGGTTTATTATCAAAAACAAAACATCCATTCGACTTCTTACCATCAGAGACCAAACTAGGCTGAGCCTGTATCTTGGCCTTCTGCCGGTGCGATTCACAACAATAACATTAATTAATTTAATATTTAGGTACAAACACACAAGAGTCGTTAAGTTTTAAGAATAAACTTACGTAATTTAAAAAAGCGGCCAAGTGCGAGTCGGACTCGCACATGAAGGGTTCCGTGAAATAAATTGCGGTTTACGATTTATGACGTATTAAAAAAAAACTACTTACTAGATCTCGTTCAAACCAATTTTCGGTGGAAGTTTACATGGTAATTAATGTACATCATATATTTTTTTAGTTTTATCATTCTCTTATTTTAGAAGTTACAGGGGGGGGGGGACAAACATTTTACCACTTTGGAAGTGTTTCTCGCGCAAACTATTCAGTTTAGAAAAAAATGATATTAGAAACCTCAATATCATTTTTGAAGACCTATCCATAAATACCCCACACGTATGGGTTTGATGAAATTTTTTTTTTTGAGTTTCAGTTCTGAGTATGGGGGGGGGGGGAGTGGGGGGAAACTTAATGATTTTTTCTATTTTTGTGTGAAAATCTTAATGCGGTTCACAGAATACATCTACTTACCAAGTTTCAACAGTATAGCTCTTATAGTTTCGGAAAAAAGTGGCTGTGACATACGGACGGACAGACAGACAGACGGACATGACGAATCTATAAGGGTTCCGTTTTTTGCCATTTGGCTACGGAACCCTAAAAAACTAACACTACTTCCACTACCTACTAACACGTATTCTATACTTATTCGCTACTTACTCTCTGTTTGAGTGTGTGTGAATTTGTGCTTATTAGTTTAGTATATATCGTGTGTGTGTGTGTGTTCGCGCTCGCGCGTGAGTGTGTGTGTGTGTGTAGGTTTACTTTGACTTTGTGGAATTTACGATGTCTTCTGTTGCCTCATAGGACAATGTGAGAAATACATACAAGTTTGGTTCTCACTTTAAACGGCATACTGGAATAACATGAAACTGGGACATACACATATGGGATGGGGAATGGGATTAGTTTCTGTTGCTATGAATTCTAAAAAAATATTTTTAAAAAAAGTAAGCGATTAGACACTTGTCTGAAAAACGTCTTTTTTAGGGTTCCGTACCTCAAAACGAAAAAACGGAACCCTTATAAAATCACTTTGTTGTCCGTCCGTCCGTCTGTCAAGACCCTTTTTCTCAGGAACGCGTTGAGGTAATGAAACAGGGATTCTAATGGAAATGCACGACTGTACCATAAGAGATGTAATTTAATACTGTCACGATAACTAGAGTCACACAACCTCACGTGGAGTTACCAAGCTGAAATTTATATCAAATACTCAAATCTACTGTCTCTTGGAGCTGTGAAAAAATCAAACTTCTAAGCCAACGCAATCAAAAGATACAGCCGTGTATGCCGCAAATTTCCGCAAATTTTCGAAACACGCAAGGGAATCAAAACCTACAGGGTACTTCCCGTGAACTTAGAATCTTGCAATCTAGTTCGAAGTAACGTCTCATAGCACAGATAAAGGAAAAATTGCGAAAACCGTAAATTTTTAGTTACATCACTGAAAATTATATGTCCATGTATAAACTGACACGCACTAAGTATGTGAATACTTAGTGCGTGTCAGTTTATACATGGAGGGTCCGGAACCCTCGGTGCTCGATTCTGACTCGCACTTGACCGGTGTTTAGTTTCTAGCACCAGAAACTAGTTTTCGGTCTAGATATGATCCCATTGGTTATACAAAGTTTCATGTTATTCTAGTACGTCGTTTTAAAATGAGAATCAAACTTCGTTTGTATGGACAGTTGTGCGCCCTGGCGATCCTTAAAGTGTCTGCTAGACGGTCGCTAACACGCCCCTCCGACCGAGCGACCTTGGTCCGCACCGACCGTGTAGAGTTGTTTGCAGCAAAATTCCATTCTACAGCGGTCGGTGCCGACTAAGGTCACTCGGTCGGAGGGACGTGTTGGCGACCGTCTAGCAGAGGCTTTAAAGTGTCTACTAGACGGTCTCCAACACTCCCCTCCGACCGAGCGACCTTGGTCGGCACCGACCGTGTAGACAGTTGTTTGCAGCAAAATTTCATACTACAGCGGTCGGTGCCGACCAAGGTCGCTCGGTCGGAGGGGCGTGTTGGCGACCGTCCAGCAGAGGCTTTAAAGTGTCTACTAGACGGTCGCCAACACTCCCCTCCGACCGAGCGACCTTGGTCGGCACCGACCGTGTAGACAGTTGTTTGCAGCAAAATTTCATACTACAGCGATCGGTGCCGACTAAGGTCGCTCGGTCGGAGGGGCGTGTTGGCGACCGTCTAGCAGAGGCTTTAAAGTGTCTACTAGACGGTCGCCAACACTCCCCTCCGACCGAGCGACCTTGGTCGGCACCGACCGTGTAGACAGTTGTTTGCAGCAAAATTTCATACTACAGCGGTCGGTGCCGACCGAGCTCGCTCGGTCGGAGGGGCGTGTTGGCGACCGTCTAGCAGAGGCTTTAAAGTGTCTACTAGACGGTCGCCAACACGCCCCTCCGACCGAGCGACCTTGGTCCGCACCGACCGTGTAGAGTTGTTTGCAGCAAAATTCCATTCTACAGCGGTCGGTGCCGACTAAGGTCGCTCGGTCGGAGGGACGTGTTGGCGACCGTCTAGCAGAGGCTTTAAAGTGTCTACTAGACGGTCGCCAACACTCCCCTCCGACCGAGCGACCTTGGTCGGCACCGACCGTGTAGACAGTTGTTTGCAGCAAAATTTCATACTACAGCGGTCGGTGCCGACCAAGGTCGCTCGGTCGGAGGGACGTGTTGGCGACCGTCTAGCAGAGGCTTTAAAGTGTCTACTAGACGGTCGCCAACACTCCCCTCCGACCGAGCGACCTTGGTCCGCACCGACCGTGTAGAGTTGTTTGCAGCAAAATTCCATTCTACAGCGGTCGGTGCCGACCAAGGTCGCTCGGTCGGAGGGACGTGTTGGCGACCGTCTAGCAGAGGCTTTAAAGTGTCTACTAGACGGTCGCCAACACTCCCCTCCGACCGAGCGACCTTGGTCCGCACCGACCGTGTAGAGTTGTTTGCAGCAAAATTCCATTCTACAGCGGTCGGTGCCGACCAAGGTCGCTCGGTCGGAGGGGCGTGTTGGCGACCGTCCAGCAGAGGCTTTAAAGTGTCTGCTAGACGGTCGCCAACACTCCCCTCCGACCGAGCGACCTTGGTCGCAGGGGTTTAAGTAAAATAAGAGCACGTTTCTGTAACGCTTCTTCATTTCTCATACTTACCCGTTTGAATTGTCTTCGCTGTTTTGCTTAGTAGCTATATATATAATTTTCTATTGTAAGTAGATAATTACTTCGTGAGATACTTTGTTTTTAACGTCACCTGTTACACTTAATGTAATACAAGATTATTTTAGCTGTAATATAAATAACTCGTAAACAAAATGCAATTTTTACGGTCAAACTGAAACTTGATTTTTGTGAATCTATGTATTAGGTCTTAAACTAAGAATATGAACTGAGCTTGTTGAATTGTATGGTTTCAACTGTAGTGCACACTATACTGGGCTAGGTTGGTAAGTAGTCCTCCGTATAGCAGTGCTAATTCGAAGTATTACCTATTAAAGTTTAAGTACCGTAAAACTTCACAACTGTAGTCCACTACCTAACCCAACTATGGTCCAAAAGTAAACTCATTCTTTTCTATCAATACCAATTTCGTATTAGTTATTTTATAAGTTTTTATTTAAATTTGTGTTATTATAAATTGCCTTTCTTTAAGTTCATCCATGAAAATAGTCCCACCTGAGCAAGTAATATATGAGAATTGATTTGGACCATAATTGGGTGACCTGGACTATAGTTGTGTAGTTTTACTAAGTACTTCGAATTAATTAAACTGGATCATCAATTTGCTTGATTAACAAAGAATCAAATATTTAACACTTGGCAACCACTGTCTGAACAATTAAATTACCGGAACTTGGTTTACCGATTCCTGGAATACGCTCGTGATTCAAAATATATTCACAACACATGTTGTTTGAACCAGAGCTTGTTTCCAGCGTAACTTGACACGGAGTTTCTTAACAACTATACAAAGGGAGGTTGGAGTTGAAATTGCTCTGCCTGTAGCGAATGCATGGTCAGCGGATGTGAAACTTGTGAATATAAACCTAGTACTGGCACCAAATAACAACAATGTAGCTTTTCATAACAAATAAAGTGGAAATGAGCATGCATTAAGCTATTCAGTTTAGCTACTCATCGTACTAACCTCAAGGTACACTTTCCCCTGTCACGGATGCTTACGGCTTATAAGAAACATCAGAATTGTTTTGATCTCAACTCGTCAACTATCCCATTCATAAAAGCCACGGTTGCTGGCAAGACTTGGTCTGTAGCCTGACTTGGCACAAATTTTAGGTTTTTATCTCATTTAAAATTTGAATCTGACATAGAATAGTTTAGGAGTCAAACTAATTGCAATCTGTTTTTATTTTTATTTTCACTATTAATTGGTGCATGCTGTGTCCTTCTGTAATTAATAAGGTACTTGGTTTTAATTTGTGCTTGTGCTATATTATGTAATGGTATGCTTATTGTTGAAGGTCCTTAATAAATTAACAATAAACAACAGGTGGCGTTTTGTAGAAGCTGGACTATAAATTATCTAGGTAGATATAGCGTTGCTGCTGCTACAGGTTATGGCTATAGAATTATAAGCGGAGCGTAGGCGGGAGGCGACTATCCTAGAAATTATATACAAAAATATTTTTTTAATTATATTTTAAGTTTGCCGTAGAACACGCCCCACGTCTAGTCAAAGCAATCGCACGCGGTTACAGAAACTAGCTACTGCGAATCTGTTGCAATATAGTAGTACACAGTCCCTATCCCCACGCACCATCCCATATTTCACAGTCAGCACCAAACAAAAACAACAGAAACAGACGCGCATGTCACCACAGATACAAACTTACAAAGCGTTCAACCGGAGTTCTGCGTTCGCGTTCCATTGGACCCCCACACAGACTGGCACGGCCTGGCCGCAGCGGTCAACAGTAAACTTGTCATTAGCTGTCAAAACTCCACGTACTCCACTTACTTCTATTAGTAGGTATTTAAGTATTTATTCATTATTTTTATTACATTCTTGTATGTGTACTAATTTGTAAAATTCCATACCTTGTCTTGCTCTATCTTTAAGCCGCGTAATTGTTAATCTGCAATGTTTGGTTTCCACGGGACAGGCCCAGCCTAGTGTGGAACCTTAGCCACTATGTTGTTTTTGAAATTCTCTCTCGGAAATAAATATATTTTCATTTTTTCATTTTTCAAATTGACTATTGACCGCCACCGCAGGCCGCGCCAGTATGTTGCAGGCCTTAAATGGAACGCGGAACGCAGAACTCCGGTGAACGCCTTCTCTGCACGGCCACAGCTCAAGCAGTACGAAGCCAGAGCGAGATCGGGATGTGAAGCCATTCTATTCCCTATCTCGCCCTATCTTATAGCTGCGTACCACTCATGCAGTTGTTTTTCTCCACATATTGTTTTTTCTAAATAAACCTTGAGTTTGAGAACGCCACAAAAATCAGGACTAATAAAGACAGTGCCGACGTTCACTTTACCTCACTCAAAGCCGTTTTCCCGAGGTGGCCGGAACACCCATTAGTTTCCATCTTTATCGACAATATTAAATTCCGTAAATTGATATTTGCTCTGGGAGTGGAATGGACTTTCATTAGCTGTCGGTTAGTATAAAATGATTTTGATGACTGATGAGTGAGTAGTGTTTAAGTGGCTCGTGATCGTTGTAGTCCAATGAAATAATACGGGTGCGGTGTAGACACCAAATAAAATAACCAATAATGATGAATTTTCTCGAAAAAGGATTAAAAATATTGTCAAATGGAGAAAAAAAGTAAAGCAGGGGATTAAATAATCATATAATTATTAGTTTCCAAAGTTTTATTGTGTCCCTTTTTCGCAAAACGCACCTTTCATATGAAACGATTAACATTTACTATGACGCTCGGGGATCATGACGTTACGACACCCGAGCGTTTTCTCTCTCTAAAAAGCAATATTAAAACGGTTGTAGCTTCGTAATTTTTTGTTATATCTGTATGGGATCTTCGTCATTATTAGGCATATTTTTTAAACTTTTTTCTTTTGGAGTACTAATAAATGTTGAGTCTACACCCCTATTGTAACATCGTGTAAATACGAGTCGACGTAAATATTAATGCCCTTATTCAAAAACGTCGATCAAACCTCATTTAGCTAAAATGCTTTTAAAATTATTTTGTTTTTAACTGACCTCAAAAATGAGGTTCTTTCAAAATTCGTCGGAGCCGGAGTAAAAGAACTACTTAAAGAATTACATAAAGTGGAAATGTTCATGTATGTGGCTTGGCGGAGTACTGAATAGGGAACATTACTGCCATGTTCTGCCGCCAGAAGCAGCACTACAACTAATAGTAAACCAGTATAGGAATATAGGGATTCACACACACATGCACAATTGATTGTCAAATGAGTGACAAGGATGAACATAGACAATACCGCAAGTGGGAACGAGATACAATGTCAACGCTGCTAGTGTCGCCACCTACGAAGAGTTTTGCGTAATGTTCCCTATTGAAGTCGGTTAAAACTTTGTTTTTAAAGTACCTAAATTATTGTCTGCCACTGCGACATTTGGGTTGGAGAAAAAACCAAACACATTTTAGTCAACTGAGGTTTATTACATTTTATAATAGCTGTCAATTTGCGCGTCAGTTGAAAACTACAGAAACTGTCATGAGATTATGAAGATATTGATTAGATAATTCTGTTAGACGTTAATTTATTAAATATATCATTAAATTGCTTAATTTCGGGAATCTGCCTCTAGTCGGATGAAATTTAAATGCCAAAGATAATTTACTACAGAAACCAATAATGTACCTATGATTATAAGACTGCGTGATTGCCTGCATTTATCGTTTTCAGCTATAACGGTAAATTTGGATTGATTTCTATTTGCTTTTTCAGAAATTCAAATTAAAAACTTAATCTAACAATTTCTAAATCATATTACTTATTAGGTACAATGTTTATAAATCGCAAGATTTATGACAAAGGGTACAATTTTATAACATAGTAATGCAATGTATTGTTTTATTCGTCGCCTAACTTCATATCGCTCTCGCTCCCGCCTGCGCCCGTGGCTGCAACCCTAGTTTTAACTCTGGCTGACTGGCGCTAACTTTTTTGTAAATAACACAACTTCTTTTTACTTGCTCACGTGGGTGAAGCTAAACACGGTAAGTTCCCGACACCTTACCTTTAATATTCGATATCCTAACGATAATCCCAGTAAAAATATGTGTTGTATTACTTGTATTAAACATGTGGTAAGTGCCGAAAGCCACGTACCGGAAGGCGCGGCGTTGGTAGGCCTCCCACAAGGTGGACTCATGACCTGGTAAAGGTCGCGGGAGTCCGCTGGATGCGGGTGGCGCAAGACCGGTCACTTTGGAACTCTTTGTGGGAGGCCTATGTCCAGCAGTGGACGTCTTTCGGCTGAAATATGATGAAGTACCAAAAGGGTCGTATAGAGGTTTAGGATCGCGCCTTACATTTGGGCATTGCCAAAGTTAAGGACTAGAACACCTAATGTTTGGATAGACACATAATTCGCATAAACGGTTTCTCCTCTTAATAAATCTGTGTGTTTAAATCATATTTTAGTACAGTTTTGTACATGTAGGTACAAAAGATGTAAGCTATAGACCAGAGGAAAGACGACTTTTGTTTTTAGGGTTCCGTACTCAAAGAGTAAAACGGGACCCTATTACTAAGACTTCGCTGTCCGTCCGTCAGCCCGTCCGTCCGTCCGTCTGTCTGTCACCAGGCTGTATCCCAAGAACAGTGATAGCTCGAGAGTTGAAATTTTTACAGATTATGTACCTATTTCTGTTGCCGCTATAACAACAAATACTAAAAAAAAAAATATTTTTTTAAGGGGGGCTCCTTTACAACAAACTTGATTTATTTGCCGTTTTTATAGATAATGGTACGGAACCCTTCGTGCGCGAGTCCAACTCGCACTTGGCCGGTTTTTATTAAACTCTGTATCACTTTAAATTGCATGAGTTTTGAACCAGCCGTCCAGTCCGTAGATATACTTCAACAGTCGTTATTAGTTATCATTCGAAACAGTTAAATTGTTTTTTTAGGGTTCCGTAGCCAAATGGCAAAAAACGGAACCCTTATAGATTCGTCATGTCCGTCCGTCTATCTGTCTGTTTGTCTGTCTGTCCGTCCGTATGTCACAGCCACTTTTTTCCGAAACTATAAGAGCTATACTGTTGAAACTTGGTAAGTAGATGTATTCTGTGAACCGCATTAAGATTTTCACACAAAAATCGAAAAAAAAAACATTATGTTTTAGGGGTCCCCATACTCAGAACTGAAACTCAAAAAAAAATTTTTTATCAAACCCATACGTGTGGTGTATTTATGGATAGGTCTTCAAAAATGATATGGAGGTTTCTAACATCATTTTTTTCTAAACTGAATAGTTTGCGCGAGAGACACTTCCAAAGTGGTAAAATGTGTGTCCCCCCCCCTGTAACTTCTAAAATAAGAGAATGATAAAACTGAAAAAAATATATGATGTACATTACCATGCAAACTACTAACGAAAATTGGTTTGAACGAGATCTATGTAGTAGTTTTTTTTTAATACGTCATATATTAAAAAGCAATTTATGTAACGGAACCCTTCATGTGCGAGTCCGACTCGCACTTGGCCGCTTTTAGCCAAGTAGGTACTCTGTACATCTAGAGTGTAGTTAACATATTTAAAAGTTTGTCATACTTTGTTTTTGACTGCGTTGTGAATCCATCCTAATATCGTAAAAGCGAAAGTGTATTTGTCTGTCTGTTACCTCTTCACGGATAAACCGCTGAACCGATTTAGATGAAACTTGGTATAGAGATAGTTTGAGTCCCGGAGAAGGACTGAGGGGGTGAAATGGGGGGTGAAAGTTTGTATGGAGCTACGATATAAACGAGTTTCACGCGGACGGAGTTGCGGGCAGAAGCAAGTCCATCTACTATAATATTATAAACTAGCTTTTGCCCGCGACTTCGTCCGCGCGGAACTCGTTTATATCGTAACTTTCTCCCCCCTTTTCACCTCCTTAGGTGATGAATTTCCAGATAAAAACTATCTTTAGTAAGGACTCTTTGGGAAGGCCCCGGAATTCAAAGTGTTTCTATACCAAATTTCATCTCAATCGGTTCAGCGGTTTAAGCATGAAAAGGTAACAGACAGACAGAGTTACTTTCGCATTTGTAATATTAGTATGGATTGTATGAAGGAAAGGGTATAGATGCATGTAGGCTTTTTTCAGTATTATTTTGCATATTTTCATATCACACGGCCGTAAGGACCTTTTCTACTAAACCGTAGGATTAAATTAACTGACTTGTAATTTAAACATTTTATATTAAAAATAAAAATACTTCAACAAAATGTTACATCTAATAGCTTTCAAAATAGCCATAACAAAACGTCTTTTTTACCCCGTTTTAGAAAACATCTTCAAAACTAAGGCCGCCATAAGGTACATTTACCCTTGGAACGTCACATACATATATTTACTTATGTAATGTTCATATTCCCCAGGACTCCCCATTACCGCTATACCGTAAATGGGTTCAATCCAAATTTTCACCCCCTATTTCACCTCCTTAGAGGATGATTTTCGGGATAAAAACTATCCGTTGTCATTCTCCAGGACTCAAACTATCTCTATACCGAATTTCATCTAAATGGGCTACATCCAAATTTTCACCCCCATTTCACCCCCTTGGGGATGGTTTCTGGAATAGAAACTATTATATGTCCTTTTACAGGACTCAAACTATCTTTCAACCAAATTTTATCAAAGTGTGTCACAAACAAATTTCCACCCCCAATTACACCCCCTTAGGGGATGATTTTCGGGATAAAAACTATCCTATGTCCTTCCTTAACTATCGTTATACCGTAAGTGGGTTCAATCCAAATGTTCATCCACCATTTCTCACCCCTTAGGGGATGATTTCCTCCTTTTATGTGTTCCGGAATAAAAAATATTCTATGTTCTTTCCTAGGACCCTAACTCTCTCTATACCAAATTTCATCTAAATGGGTTCTATTCAAATCTTCAACCCTCATTTCACCACCGCAGGAAATGATTTTTAGGGATAAAAACTATGCATTGTCCTTCCCTAGGACTCCTTCTATCTATTTACCAAATTTCATCTAAATGGGTTTTATCCAAATTTTCACCCCCTATTTTATCCCTGAGGGGATGACTTTCGGGATTAAAACAATCCGTTGTCATACTCCGGGACTCAAACTATCTTTATACCAAATTTTATCAAAATGGGTCACAACCAAATTTTCACCCCCAATTACACCCCCTTATGGGATGATTTTTAGAAGTAAACTATCCTATGTCCTTCCCTGAGACTCCAACTCGCTATACCGTAAATGGGTTCCATCCAAATTTTCATACCCCATTTCACCCACTTAAGAGATGATTTCTGGACTAAAAATTATATTAAGTCCTTCCCCAGGACTCTGAACTATCTTCATACCAAATTTCATCTAAATCGGTTCTATCCAAATTTTCACCCCTCATTTCACCCCCTCAGGAGATGATTTAGAATAAAAACTATGCATTGTCCTTGCCTGGGACTCCTTTTATCTCTATACCAAATTTTAACTAAATGGATTTATCCACATTTACATCCCTATTTCATACCCTTGGGGGATGATTTTCGGGATTCAAACTATCCATTGTCATTCTCCGGGACTCAAACTATATCTATACCAAATTTGATCTAAATGGAGTCCATCCAAAATTTCACCCCCCATTTCACCCTCTCAGGGAAAGATTTCCGGAATAAAAACTATCCAATGTCCTTCCCCAGAACTTAAACTACCTCTAAACCAAATTTCATCAAAATGGGTTACATCCAATTTTTCACCCCCCCATTTTACCCCCTAAAGGGAAGATTTTCGGGATGTCACCTATCCTTTAACCTTCTCCGGGACTCAAACTAATCATATACTAAATTTCATCCAAATCGGTGCAGCGGTTTAAGTAGCTCCATACAAATTTCCATCCCCCATTTCATCCCCTTAGGGGTTGATTTCCAGGATAAAAACTACCCTAAGTCCTTCCCCAAGACTCAAACTATCTCTATACCAAATTTCATTTTAATCGGTTCAGCCGTTTTCACGTGATGCGCGGTCACATAAACAGACAAACAGATAAACAGATAAACAGACAAACAGACAAAAATTCTAAAAACTGTTGGAACGTGTTCTGTTATCGATTCTAAGTATCCCTAGCCAATTTTTTTTCGAATATCTTCCATGTACAGACTTTCGATCCTCTTCAGCTTTATTATATGTATAGATAGATGGATGCGAAAGTGTGTCTGTCTGTCTGATACCTCTTCACGCTTAAACCGCTATACCGATTTAAATGAAACTTGGTATAGAGATAGTTTGATGAGCTGAAACTGAGGGGGTGAAATGGGGGGTGAAAAAACACGCGGACGGAGTCCCGGACAGAAGCTAGTAATAAATAAAGCTGGATTCACATTTATTTGATGTGATGCTCTCTGATATGCTCTGACATGTGACACAACAGGAGCCGTCACGTCAGAACGCATCAGATAAGTGTAAATCTAACCGTATTATATGTATGATACCGATACCCTTATGTTGCGTCACGATACGTCATTTAAGTATGAAGCTTTAACGGCTAGTTTTTTTTCTTAATAGGTGCCCTGCATATTTCAATTTATTTTCCTCAGCTCCATTAGCAGTAAGTCGAATTAACTTTTCGAGACACCCCTGTGTCTCTTCTGTTGATTCCTCTTCCTACGATTTAGGTCACCAACAATTGGTGTCTTTGCTACCCACACTTGGAACAAAAAGTCCAAATTGGCAATCATTTTCGTCACAGTCAAAATCTTATAATTATTCCGGGCGTGCTCTCATTCCCCGAGTACCGGGTTAATAACATACTTTACTTAAAAACAACCGGTCAAGTACGAGTCTGACTCGCGCACCGAGGGTTCCGTACAAACTTTCATACACCATACCCGTCATGTCATGACCCCATTCATTCTTGAACAATCTTAAACAGCTCATAGTAGAAGTTACCGTTGCATAGCGCCTTCTGCATTTTGGTACTAACAACTTACAACCTAGTATGTATGTTTATCAGCGATAGCTTTTTATCACGCGTACCGATTTCGTTTATTTATTTTTTATTTGAAAGACTTTAACGATCTGATAGGAATTTGAAGATATAATATTTCATACAAAAGTAAGTAAATTACAAATTTAATAAAGAAATTATTTTTGATAAATAAAAAAAAATAAGCTTGATAGATATATCGTTTTATTTTTCGTATATTATTTATGTTACTCTTAATCATATGTAATTATTTCAGAATTTTCGCTTCGTAAACTTCTGAAATAAGGGTGGGGGATGGTATTTTTTAGGGGGTTTTTAGTAGGTCCGTCCGTCCGTCCGTCCGTCTGTCTGTCACCAGGCTGTATCTCACTGATACCGTGATAGTTCCAGCTGAAATTTTCACAGATGATGTATTTCTGTTGCCGCTATAACAACAAATACTAAAAACACAGAATAAAATATTTTTTATAGATAATGGTACGGAACCCTTCGTGCGCGAGTCCGACTCGCACTTGGCCGGTTTTTTCTACATTTTCCTTAATAAATCAAAATTTAACCACTGTAGAAAAAAAAAAAACGGTTTTAAAAAGTGCAACTCTAGCCTTTTGATATGATACCCCACTTGATCTATTTACTAGACTTTGATTTTTTAACCCCCCTCTTATTCGTCATTTAAACAACAAATTTCAAATTGATAGCTTAAGTAGTTCCTGATATATTTAATGCTGTGACAGATGGACGGACAGACGGACAGACAGACAGAGTCGCACCAAAAGGGTTCCTTTTTTAACCGACTTCAAAAAAGGAAGAGGTTCTCAATTCGTCTGTATGTTTTTTTTTTATTTTATGTGTGTATGTTACGCGATTACTCCGTAATTTATAAACCGATTTGAACAATTATTTCTTTGTTTGAAAGCATATACTTTCAGATTGGTCCCGTTGTCACCAAAATCCAGTTCTGATGATGGGATCCAGAAAAAATCGAGGGAACACTTCAAATTTTATAGGCAAACATGAAGCTATTTGGCTACTGATTTGAAGTCGGTTAAAACTTGTTTTTAAAAGTCAATTATTGCCTTTTTGGTACGGAACCCTAAAAACATAATATCAGCGTTCGCTGGGCATTTCCATACCTCTCGGTCGTTCATCGTCTCACCACTCATATTCTTCCTGTTCATATCGTCTCTTACTCAGTACATCCATCTCTTTCTTGGCCTACTTCTTCTCTTACAACCCTCTAGAATTTATACTTGATACCTAGAATACTCTAGAATTTTCCATGAAGTTATGACTGTCTTTTATTATGAAGGAAAAACCTAATTTTATCTACCTTTAGAGCTAATTAAAGCTGTTCACTCGTTCCGCATTCCGCGACGACAGAACTGTTTCATGTTCAGCACATCTTCACCCAAGAACAGCCTTGTCGTATCTATACTGGAGTTCCATAGCAACATACGATGTTACAAAGCTAATATAGACAGTAACCCCAATCGGTAGTAAATTGAATTGCCCGGTTACGTGACAGCCGTACTCGCAACACGCACGAATAACGTTGTTCCACCCTCTTACATTGATGAGTTGGGCTGAATGATATTAGGGTGAAATTAGGTACAGATTATCTCCTGAAACGTGTTACAACGAAATGTTCCTGTGCAAAATGTGCAACTTTTTTCCGTGATTGCGTCATAGAGGTTCATTTATTTATTTGATTCGCTTTCGTTTCATAAAAAGTTGCTGATTTGATTATCAGTCGTAGTTAATGTAGTTACCCGAGTTTTGATGATCTTTAAAACTTTGGATGTGTCCAGAGGAATGACTGAACACTAATTCATACTAAAAAATAATTTAGAACCTAATATTATGCGATGAGTCTTATGCTTCACTTCAAGCATAAGACTGACGCGTAACACTGAAGCGTTCATAGCCCGGTGGCGCCTGCGTATCGGAAACGATAACGCAGGTCAAGCAAAGACGGCAGGGGTCAGTCTTTGGATGGGTGACCGCCTGTTTGAGTGGTTACTATAAATGAGCGCTTCCGTGCTTTGGAAGGCACGCTAAGCAGTTGATCCCGGTTGCTGTCTATGACAGTAGTCGTTAAGCCGAGTTAGAGGCCTCTAACAGTCGAGTTGCCCACTCACTTGACAAAGGGGGGACAACTGTCACTCGCGTCCGCAGGAGCTACCTACCACAACCCTGCACGTGTCCCCTGGGTGGTACTAAAGAGTGACAAACTCAAAGGCCAAAATAATAATTGCCATACGATTAAATAAAATAAGTCTTATGAAAATACTAGCTTCTGTCCGTGACTCCGTCCGCGTGGAACTCGTTTATATCGTAGCTCCACACAAACTTTCACCCCCCATTTCATCCCCTTAGGGGATGATTTCCGGGATAAAAACGATCCTGTCATTCCCCGGGACTCAAACTAACTCCGTACTAAATTTAATCTTAATGAGTACCATCCAAATTTTCACACCCCCTTTTTTTTTTTTTTTTTTTTTTTACTTTAGGGATATGCCTTTACGTATCCCGTCCGCCACGGGGAAGGGGCAGGGCGGGTATGACGGACTAACCGCGGCAAAAGCCTTGGACTACCGTCTAAAACCCCAAGTTCGTCTTATAATTCTAATCATTTCCCCCCAAAAAACAACGACATAGCAAGCTCGCGAGTTATAAGAGCCACTATATAGTTTGTAAATTGTAGTAGAAAATAAATTGGTGTGAAGCTTGGGTAGTTGTCATCTAATATACCTATAGTGTAAGTCTCCATAAAGTGCACATATGAAATAGAATCGAGACCCAATTTCATAGACGGGAAAAAAAACATTTTTTTTTGTAGCCAGTCTGCCGCTCCGAATCAATCCTACTACTTAAGTATCCTACTAATATTATAAATGCGAAAGTTTGGATGTTTAGATGATTGGATGTTTGTTACTCAATCACGCTTAAACGGCTCAGCTGATTTGGATGATGCACAAACATATTATAGCCTGGTTTAAAATATGGGATAGTTTTTATCCCGGGTCCGTGCAGACGAAGTCGCCGGCGGAAGCTAGTTTGGCTATAAATTGGATGGAATTGGGTCTAGCTAGATGCACCTTATTTCATATGTGCACTTTACATACATGACCCACACTGTATATATATATATGTATATTGTAGTAGATACTTACTATTCGGGTATATTCAGCACGTTAGTCGGTTCGGACTCTTTGCCGGATAAACATCGAGCACTCATCCCCGTGTATCAACAAGTAGTGTCTGCTTGTTTGCACTCACTCATCTGCCATAAATAAACACGTCGGGAGGTCTATCTGACCTGACGTATTGAATCGATATCATGATATCAGACACACCTTAAGGCGAGAAACACACGGAGCAGTGCGGCGCTATGCTTCGGCTTGGGCCAAAATCTATCTGACTTGACGTATTGATTCGATATCATGATATCAGACACACCTTAAGGCGAGGAACACACGGAGCGGTGCGGCGCTATGCTTCGGCTTGGGCCGAAATCTATCTGACTTGACGTATTGATTCGATATCATGATATCAGACACACCTTAAGGCGAGGAACACACGGAGCGGTGTGGCGCTATGCTTCAGCATCGGCCGAAAATCGTTTGTATGTCCAGCTGTCATGCTGGCCGGTTGTTCTTTTTTTTAATTACAACGACGGTGACAAACAAGCTTACGGCCTGCTGGCACCGTAGCATATGGACACTTGTGACTCCAGAAGAATCACAAGCGCGTTGTCTACCCTTTATTAACTTGAGGATTAGCTATGTTGGCAGATAGAGGCATGCAGGTCCCTCACTCCCAACACAGCGCACCCTAGGGAGCTCTGGCGACCTTACTCACCACCAGGAACACAACACCACATATGCGTCATAGCATGTAATAATATAGCAACATTACTAAGCAGTGATGCTACTCGTATTATGGCTGCGGTGTTCTGTTCTCCTCTACATTTCTCAACCGATTCTCGTGAAATTTTGTAAGTGGTTCGTTAATTATATAGTTTTTTTTTTATCGAGTCACTTTTTCGTTTTTTTTTGAAAGGCACGAGTGTTACGTCTCACAGAGCCACTGAACTTCAAACCTCTCCAAATGATGAACGTAGCTAAAAACTAGCTAACTACGTCCATCATTTGCCGGTGTCTGATGGTTTCATTTTGATTTATTATTTTGAGGTACTTTTTTTAGAATCTATATATGGTTTCAAGTTTAGTTTATAGTAATAGTAGTCCTCCTAGCAGTTACAGTCGCCCTTATATGTTCTTGTTTGGATAGTTGTGCAATAAATACTCTGATATCAAACCAACACCTCGGGTCAGATCTCAGAGCATATAATACTAGAGAGAGGACAAGCCGCCGGCGGCCGTGTCGCAGCTGTATGCTCAATGGGCATACTCTGCCATACTGTGCACGCGTGCTGATCGCAGAGAATATTACGTTTTTTCCCAAAATGCCTGATATGATGCGCGTTTATTGTCAAATAAGCGTGTAGGTATACAAGAGTGTGTGTTTTAGATGTGTGCGTACTTTGTCTTGTCAATTACTTGGGCGTTGTGTGGGTTAGTGTACTTGCGACAGGCTCACTCTATACAAATCGGCCGCCATGTCAGATCTCCTTATATTCATACATCTGTGGGTCAGATACACCGCTAACACTGTACTTATGGAATGTTATGAAAATAAACAAAAATACTTCAAAATAGATAGGTACTAATCATTATGCTAATTACACGTGTAATTAGACGCTTATTGCCCACGCGTATTGGAAAAAAACTGGTCAAGTGCGAGTCGGACTCGCGCATGAAGGGAAAAAAATCACGTTTGTTGTATGGGAGCCACCTTAAATATTTATTTTATTCTGTTTTTTTAGTATTTGTTGTTATAGCGGAAACAGAAAATGTCTGTGAAAATATCAACTGTTCAACTATCACGGTTCATAAGATACAGCCTGGTGACAGACGGACAGACAGACAGACAGATGGACGGACAAGCGGAGTCGTAGTAATAGGGTCCCGTTTACCCTTTGGGTAGGGAACCCTAAAAACGCAGGTAGACTCGCAGGATTTCTGGATAGGCTAGCTGGTAGTAAATATAAACAAATCATTGAATATTCCTCACTTCATTCAAATCTCGTAATTCATAACTACCCAGTAAATAAATGGCTATCTTAAATTTAAATTGCAAATGCTTACATTTAGATCAAAAAGATCTTTAGCTAAATATTAAGAAGATAGCCTTTCGCCAATACCTTCGTCAGTTATTGGACCTACCATTCGGTGTTTTTATTGATCTACCGTAAAAAAGGTTTTAGGCATATTATATAAATTACTGTTTTACACGGGTCTAACGCGATATTTATTTACTTTTATTTCTGAACTTTTCGACACCGATTGCACCGGTCCAGTATAACTGTCGTCTCAGCAAGTTGTCAACTGAGATATGGGTTCACTATCCTCCAGAGGGGTAATCACGTAACGTTCCGAACGCGCGTCGGTACAATTTAACTGTCAATTTTCCATATAAAAAGTGACATTTAGACCTACCCGACGTTCGTACAATGCGTTACGTGATCGACTCACAGAAGTCGATAAAAAAATGGAGGGTACACCCGAAAAAAGTCCATTACCCGTCCATTATTATATATGATCAAACGAACTTCTGGAAGCGAAGTTCGATCAATATTATATGAGTCGCTTCATTCGAATATATAATTTACCAGGTAGTCCTTTTATCCTACAAGGCAGGTCGCACGATGTTCATAGATCTAAAAATCGATACTTCTAATCGAGTTTTGACAGTTTTATCGATTTATACGCACAGCACTATCTCACCCTATCGGCGAGCGCTCATTCTTTTAGAGATTTACTACTTGCAAAGCTTTATCTTCAGGGTTTGGGAGGGAGGGTGATTATATATTCGAATGAAGCGACTCATATAATATTGATCGAACTTCGCTTCCAGAAGTTCGTTTGATCATATATTATATTTCCTCGCTTCATTCTTCATATATAATTTACCAGGTAGATGTTTAGAGATAAGCTTTGCAAAATACTATCAATAGTGATTCAATAAGACATTGTAATGAAATTAACATATCTTTTAATTATCTCACAATGATCAGAGCAAAATAAATCAATAATGTAGAATACAAATTATTGTAGGTATAGCTTAGAATTGTAGCTAAATCACTCTGTAATTAGACACACTGATTCGGCGAAGTTATTAGAATCAACGATCGGACGATTGTAATACTTGGCAAATGTCTGAGAAGCATTCGTCCAGCCGGCAGTCTTCCGGATTGCATCGACGGAGAGGCCGGCGGCGGCGGCGGCGGACGTGGCGGCGTGCCGCGCGCTATGCGCGCTGAACACCGCCACGTCCACGCCACTAGCTTTCATCACTTGTTTTGTCCACCTGCTTAGTGTCTGTGCTGTCGCGGCCCTAAAGGGACGCTTCACAGTCAACAAGAGGTGTGACCCGTTTTCTGGTCTATCCGAAGTCGTCACTTGGAGATAATCCTTGAGTGTCGTTGCTGGACAGATTCGAGGATTCTCTCGAAAGTACGGTAGGAACAGCGTCGGTTGTTCTCGGCCAGCAGCAGACGTTTTGATAATATCTTTGATTGCAATATTTATGCCCTTTTCATGTAAACTAATGTTTTCAACTTTGATTAATGAAAAGGTTTGCATACGGTGAGCAGTACAAAGGGCTAAAAGAATAACTAACTTTTTTGTGATATTTTCTCGGCTCAGTTCTCTATTGGGATACCAATTGGATATGTAGTTGAGCACGATTTGTGGGTCCCAAGTACTACGATACTTGGGAAGGCTCGGTTTTAATTTATAGACGCCTTTCAGCAAGCGAGTTACTCGATAATCTGCTCCAACCCGGTTACCCAACAGAAGGGACAGCGCCGTGCGGTGCGAGTTGATTGATCCGTATGATGCGCCTTTATTGTACTGTTCACTCAAAAAACCTAGCACGTTTGAAATAGAGCAATCAAACATATTAAAATCTTTGTCTACACAATATTGCCACCATAATTTCAGCGAAACATTGTACTGCTTGGTTGTGTTGGACGATAAAGATGCTAACATCAAATCTAATGCTGTCTCCGGGACGCCACGCGCCGCGAAGGACAGCCTGAGAGCACTGCTGCACCCAGGATAAGTGGGTTTCTGTAACAACACGACACGCGATGTTCATTTGGCTGGAGCCAGATAATATCAGATGCTACCAATGTTTTTAATAACGGGTACCACGCCTGGCCGGGCCAAAAAGGGAATATTAATATTCCTGACGCCTTGTCTTGTTCAATTTTTTGAAGACATTTGAGGAGTAGCGGAAACGGCGGGAACGCGTAAAAGAAAAAACTATTCCAATTTAAAGTGAAGGCATCTATAAAAGAGGATTCTGGATCCTTCCTCCATGAAACAAATTTTTTGCATTTGGCATTGGCTCGAGAAGCGAAAAGATCAATATCTGGCTGCCCTAGTTGTTCTGTGATCAAATGAAATGCTCTATCTGCCAGTTCACACTCAGTATCCGGGTTAAATTTACGAGATTCTTCGTCTGCTTCATAATTATCTTTGGTATTGATGTAAGACGCAAACAGCCAAATACCTCGCTTCTCGCACCACTGCCAAATCTGCCTGGATAACTCGTTCAGGTGGGGAAATTGGATTCCGCCCATACGATTAATGTAGCTTATTGCTGTTGTATTGTCTGCTCGTAACAGAATAGAACAATCTTTTTTAGTTTCTGCGAAGCACTTCAGCGCTAAAAAAATAGCCAATAGTTCTAGAGTGTTTATATGTAACTTGCGTTCTTCGCGTTTCCATGCTCCATGCATTCTTTCCCCGTTACAGATAGTACCCCAGCCAGTGAGTGATGCATCAGAGTAGATTTCTAAATCGAAATTATTTGTTACTAATGAATTAGAAGCACGTGTTACGTTATGTTTCCACCAATTTAGGTCGTCCAGAACTATTTCCGGAGGTTTGAAATGCTTTTCAAAATCTGAGTATTTTTGTAAAGCCAGGTATTTTTGTCGTTCCAAGATCTTTGTATAAATCCAGCCATATCTGACTGCTGGACATGCAGACACTAAAACCCCTATTAGATGTGCAAACTCCCTAATAGAACATCTGGGCAACATTACAAATTTTTCAACTAAGCTCAAAATTTTTTGACGTTTGTCGCTTGGTAAGGAAATTGTCTGATTGACAGAATCAAAATTAAAACCCAGAAACTTGCAAATTTGTTTTGGAATAAGCGAGCTTTTGTCGTAGTTAACGACAAAACCAAGGCATTCAAGGAGTTTTAATGTCTCATTTACATTGTTATGGCAATCAGTATATGTATTTCCAATACATAAGATGTCATCTAAATAGCACACGTTCTTATAACCCTGATAACGTAGATATGAAATGACCTCTTTCATAACTTTAGTGAAAGTTCTCGGACCCACAGACAATCCATATGGTAAGACATTAAATTCATAAGTAATTCCGTCAAACTGAAACCTCAAATATTTTTTATCCTCGTCGCGTACTGGGATAAGAAAATATGCCTCCTTGAGGTCAATAGTTGCCATATACCCATTCTTGGGTAACAATCTCACTGCAGTCCTGTGATCTTCCATTTTAAAATGTAATTTGACTACGAATTTATTTAATTTTTTTTAAATTTAAAATAAATCGTCGTCCTCCATTAGGTTTTGGAGCTAAAAATATAGTTGAAATAAATTCATCTTTGGATGGTTCACATGGACTACAAGCGCCTAAAACTAAAAGATTTTGAATAGCATTAGCCATATCATTTTTTTCCGATTTTGACCAAGATATTTGAGGTACATAGGGTTGTGATACTTGTGTCTCGAATGGTATAGGAAAACCAAATTTAATCCAGTTTAAAATGACGGAATTACTTGTGACCTTAAGCCAGCAGTTATAAAAATGACGTATACGCCCTGCGTGTACCTGATTTAAGTGCGTGATGGGGCACGAGTCCTGGCCAGGTATGCTGCACTCGTCGATGGTTGAGGCGGCGGCAGTCGACGGCCTTGGGCTGCAGGCATCCTCCTCTGACCTCTGCGCCCCCCCCTGTTCTGCTGAAAGCGAGGGGGCCCGGACCAGTTTCCCGGGTTTGTTACCGAAGAGCCCTGCGGGTATTGAGGCCGTGTGTTCGTTGATTGTTCTGTAGCCGTGGCTTTTTGAGGTTTGGTGTACTTTTTTATCTGCAGTCCTTGTTTTTCTATAACCTTGGACGCCTTAATCTTTTCTGAAAGCTTTACACCATAGAGAGTTTCGTCTCTTTCGCTCTCCTGCATCACATTAAGGAAGGGTTTAGCCAAGGCGTAATTAATGACACTAATTCGTGATTGAGTAGCTTCATAGTGCAAGTCGGTTAAAATTCGGCAACCGTCACTTAGAATTTTGATTGCTTCTATCTTGTTCTCGCTTGTAAGCAGTACGGTTATAGCTTTACTGAGAGCCGATATACCGATGCCCAATTGTTGTTGATCGGACTGTTTCCTTTTATCGCGGTTACGTGACGTCTCCGTTATAGCTGCTGCAACCTCCACATTTAACTTAGGTGCCTGAAGGAGTTTGCAGTTCTCTGGTACTAGGTGTTCCTTCAGTAATTTTTCTTTGGCCTCCTTGGGTAATCCTTTTTTGAGTATCGGGTCCCATCGCTGAGCCAAAGTGTTGTGAATATTATCCCCGTACTTTGGAGTATTGCCCGTTTCTTCACCAAGTGCCAAAAGCAACTCAGGATCCAGATCCGGTTCTGCGGCGCTAGGTTCATCCGGCGGGGCTGCCGATATATCAACGTTCTCGGGAACTGGGCCGGAACTTGATTCAGCTACTATTGGATCACTGTCGAGCGCATCCTGATTCGTCTCATCGTCTGACGATTTGTCTGAAAAGGTATGTATTTATATAAACTACACACCCACTGAATAGTTGAATAGGTATAACCTTCGTGGTAACTCGCGGTTACCCGCCAGGTGCTAAACGCTGATTACATCATGCGTACGTACGTACCAAACTATTTAATATGGCCATCGTGTTAACTCTCGGTTAACCGCTAGGCAGGTAAGTTATGTATCTATATAAAAACGTTGAAATTGAACAAGGTACATTACCACGCTCAATTTCTGCATAGATAGAACCATCTTGTACGTAGTCATGTTGTGATATGCCTCTTGTGTTAACTCCCGGTTAACCGCTGAGCACAACGTAAATACTACGAGTAGAATAATAACAGCCCTAAATGTATTAAATTGTTGTCGTCGCGGCCCACATTTAATTAGGGCATTTTATTTTGATGAGGGTAGAACTGAAATGGTTCACTAACTAACCTGAATCTGATGTTGTTTCGACGATAATTCTGCGTCGTTTCTTCGTTTGCTCCTTTTCCAACTTCTTTAATATTCGTTTATATCTTTCTATTCTTTCCTCGGACCTATCACGTTTGCGTTTTGGCATTTTTAATTTGTTACACTGTGCGCGTGCGAACGCTGCCTCGCACGAAAAAAGAATGAGCGCTCGCCGATAGGGTGAGATAGTGCTGTGCGTATAAATCGATAAAACTGTCAAAACTCGATTAGAAGTATCGATTTTTAGATCTATGAACATCGTGCGACCTGCCTTGTAGGATAAAAGGACTACCTGGTAAATTATATATGAAGAATGAAGCGAGGAAATATAATGTTAATTGTCTAGGGCACGACACACAATACTCACAGTATCCGCGCACAGATCCGAAGATATATCCCGAGATTTCAGTTTCTGAATCACTGGTCCCCAAGTCAACGATAAATTGAAACCATCTTCCCTATTGTCTTCAGCTGTTTCTTGATTTCACTTGCCTCTCGTACCCTTGTATCGTATTGCGTTAGACCCGTTTAAAGGATGACTCACGCTAGAACGGGCCGTGTCCAGCCCGGGCCGTTTTCTAAGAAAAACGACGGCGTTTTTGCGCGGCCGAGCCATACCCAAGCCACGTCCGAGGCTCGGAAGCATCCCAGTGTCGGCACGGCCCGGCTGTAGCTCGGCCGGGCTTGGATTTAGCCAGACCGCGCAAAAACGCCGTCGTGCCTCGTTCTAGCATGAGTTATCCTTAAAACAGTAATTTAAATATCTGTACAAAGCGCGAGAGTGTTTAGCCATAATGTTAGTAATGGTTCCAATTAGATATCATCTCCGATTTTCATCCAACACATCCTTTTTCCCAATTCAAACATTTACAAAGATGACAACAAGAAGCACAAAGATAAATTCCAGAAGCCTTTTCCTTCGTTACTTTCTTGCAATAATTCCTTAAGATTTTAATGTTCCATCAACTTTAATTTTCCATTAACTTTAATGTTGTTGCAGATGATGAGTTTGGCGAGAAGTCAGTGTCAGTGCTTTTGGACGGGGAAGAGTCTGAGCTTATATTTATTGACCATCCCAGTACTGAGATGTCGGTTAGTAACTTAAGATAAAGCAACACATTTTCCCCAAGACACTGTACATGGGAGGTTATCAAAATTTTATATTTACTATCAACCGCTCAGTTGACTGACAATTTGTAGATGTAAAACGCTTCCTGACGGGCGAGCATTACAGTCCTGCGAGCGAGAAAACCTTGGCCATTCATCTACCTACCTCGACTTCCCTTATAGCTTATAGGACTGCAATGCTCGCCCGTGAGGATGCGCCTATAATATCAATGCAGCAAAGGTTTACTAGTCAGACAAATGTGTTGATGTTAGTATGGACGACGTCAAAGACATGTTTACAGTTTGGCACCTAATTCCCGTGTGGTAAGGCGAAAAATGTACGTACAAATCTTTGACGTCAACTGTACTAACTAACAGATTGACTGTCTGTCTAGTTCAAAATATAATTCAGTTAATACGAGTAAACTAAGATATCAAAAAATAGCACCTACTTACAAACCAGCATACGAAAGCACACAATATCTACAACCTACCAAACTCCTTTTTTCAATCCAGGTGGAGAACTGCGTATCTACATACGAGCCTCATGCCTGCGTGGTTATATACTCCGTGGTGGCCAAGAGTTCGTTCACGCGCTCTGGCGAGATTCTGGCTTACTTGGCCAGGGAATTGTTCACTGTGGAGCGCACTGTAGTGCTTGTGGGGAACAAGGCTGACTTGGCTCGAGCTCGCCAAGTTTCCACTAATGGTAAGAGGCGTTTTACTCATCTTCTGTTACTCCGTGGTGGCCAAGAATTCGTTCACGCGCTCAGGCGAGAACGCAATATTATGGCACCAACGAGCTGGTCTGATGATGGGGACAGAAGGTGGCCAAAGAGACTAATAAACAACACAAAATAAACTCGTCTTGTTTGCGCATAATCGATTCTTCTCAAGGATTAGCTGATGTTAATGACTGAAAGTATACGTACAGTGGGCAACGAAAGCTTGTACCAAAAGGGTTTTTTTTGATTAAAACTTGTTGTAGTCGACTTTACGACGTATTGTCATGAATAATCGTGTTGAAAACGAGACATAACATCGATACGAAATAAAATTTTGCATACTTTTTGGACGACAATCTTTTGATGCGATTTATATAAATACAGACATACTCACATAATATAAATATACTCAAGAGAAGAGAATAAATATAATATATGTATGCTCACTATGCCCCGAATTTTCGAACGTTGCTCTTGACGAAGAATTTAACGTTTTTATTGTAATAATAAAATTGACGTTTCCGGGCACATTCGAGATAAGAATTGTATTATTCCAGACATCCGAGCAATATCTCCAATAAATTATGTTCCAGCTCAAGTTTTCAGCAAACAATCCCCAGTCAATACAGTAATCGAAGGGTTCCTATAGCGGTTCTACGCTATACTGTGTATTTACAGTAAACAGCAAAAGTAACGCAGCAAATGTCGTCGATGGTACACTAAGTTTAGTGTTAGTAAATTAAGTAGGTAATTTAGTAAGTAGGTAAACACAACAATGTTTGACTTTTGGAAGGGAGCGCACATTCGCCGACAAACTGTCCTTAGTTTGGCGAAGCAGAAAGGAATGTACTTGCCATTGTTGTTTTTTTTAAGAATAAATAAAAAAAAAAAAAAAAAACTAGTTGTCAAGTACACTAATATAGCCTTTATGGCAAAAGAGCCGAGTTCAACCTCCGTCACAAGCAAAAGATTATCTCTATTTTACTTGGAACGAAGGCTTATGTTGTAATATGTATTTCAAATTGAATGCGTTTGCGTGATCCAACTATTGGTTGAACAGTCGTGAAGTTTGGTTCTAGTTTCGACAGTTTATGTTAGTGATGTACCGACGGAAAGTTTCCTATATTGCGAAATGTTTCTGCAATTTAACATAGGAAAATTTCGGAAATTTTCCTCATTTTTGTATGGAAATTGAAACTTTCCATTTCCAACATGGAAATTTACGTACTGAGAAGCATAAAACTGTAACTCTTATACATACTGTTAAGAGATACATTTTTATGCTTCTCAGTACGTAAATTTCCTTAATTCCTTGTGAAACTTTCTAGAAATTTCCGAGAACTTTTCCAACTTTTTGGAAACTTTCCGCAATTTGAACATCACTAGTTTATGTTCTAGAAACAAACTCAAATTTTACCAAATACTGAGCTGGACGCTAATTCTAGGCTGTATTTATGGACAAATGGGATGTCCGGCGACGCGATTGAAACGCTTGTACATAAACTCTCCTAAGCAATGTGTGTATTTGTGCGTATTTCGACGGGACCCCGCCGACGCAGCTGTTGGTCCTTAAATACAGTCATAACTTATTAATTTAAGTTCTATAGTAACCGACTTTCATCTCCACAATCCAATACAGAAATTATGTTATCTATTCGAAATAAACCAAAACACTTTCCAAATCAGCCTGCAGTCAAGTTTGGAATGTCCTGTGGGTCCACGCTAGACGAGCCGAGCACGAGCGGAGCCCTTGTGGGCGTCGTCGTTTGCGGCTCAACTGTGGACTTACAGCGAACGTAACCACACTTGAGCCGCAAACGACGGCGCTTACAAGGGATCCGCTTGTGCTCGGCTCGTCTAGCGTGGAGCGGGCTTTACTTTTCGCAAGTTTAAAACATGATTGTATCACGGCAGAGGGCAAGGCGCTGGCGACGTCCCGCGACTGCAAATTCATCGAGACCTCGTCGGGCATCCAGCACAACGTGGACGAGCTGCTGGTGGGCATCCTCAAGCAGATCCGACTCAAGGAGAGCCGCGAGAAGAAGCAGGCCAAGAAGATAGGGAAACAGGTAACCTCTCGTTAGGTTTCTCGCCATCAAACGTCACAGTTTGGCGAGTTACCTATATGAAACTTGTAAAATGTAATTGATTTAAAAAAAAAAAAAAAAGTATGCTGGCTGCTTGCTGGTAAGCAGACACTGTTGCACAGATTGAAGAAGAACCATAAACGCGTTGCTGACGGTTTATTAATATGAAGATTATTTGTGTTGATAGCTAGCGACGAACGCGGGTCCCTTCATTTATGAACCTATTTTTCCAGACGAAACAAGAAAATGGAATGAATGTAATAAACTGCCAACACGGTCCTTCTACTCCAGGCAAAATACGGTTTTGAAAAACATTAATTTATAATAGCGTTTTTTTTCTTTATATCATTTTAAAACATTATTCTAAGACGCTTTATTCAAGAATCCAACAAACTTTCTATCCGGAAGTATTTCAATAGATTTAAATAAAGCTTGAATTGTTTTTTTTTATTATTTATATTCAATATTATAGAGCAAATGTAAATGAACCAAAATAAAGATAAAACCATCTATTAATATTTTTTCTGACTTTTCAAAAGCTAGTTAAGAAATATTTTTTTTTTGATGTCTGAAATTTTGTTGGATTTTGTCGCTAGGTAACTATTTAATTGATAATATATCCATTACAAAGAAAAAATCTGCTATTATAAATTATTTCCAAATTTGTAATTTTTTCCATACAAGTTGTCAGTTCATTGCCTGGACTATTCGGGGTGTTACGGGAACAAGCTGCACACGCATGCTCTATAGGTTATAGGTTGTACGCGGGCTGGGTCTCCGCTACTCGACGTTAACAACACATCCTCGGGAGCTCTGGCGGCCATACCCTTGCCACAGTCTATAAACCAATACAGTCAGTCGACGAAATCGTCTAGATAGCGCAATCGTGCGGGGTGTGAGGGGCGAGGGGCGTATAGGGCGAGCCGAAGTTGCATACATGTAGCTTGGGACATGACGTTGTCAAACCCACAAATGTCAAAGGCGTCGGTCGACGAAGCCGTCTAGACAGGGCAATCGTGTGGGGTGTGATGGGCGAGGGGCGTATAGGGCGAACCCCTGCTTCATACATGTAGCTTGGGACATGACGTTGTCAAACCCGCAAATGTCAAAGGCGTCGGTCCTCTGTTACTCTTTACACTGTGCCCTTGGGGTGAAATAACTCTCAGTGAAAAGGTACCTTTATGTCGTTGATGCTTTTGGCATTTGTATCAGCGCCCGTAAATGTAGACACCAAATAAAATTACCAATAATGTTGAATATTCTCGACAAAGAATATAAAAACCGGCCAAGTGCGAGTCTGACTCGCGCACGAAGGGTTCCGTACCATTATCAATAAAAATACTTATTTTATTTTGTTTTTAGTATATGTTGTTATAGCGGCAACAGAAATACATAATCTGTAAAAATTTCAGCTAGAACTATCACGGTATCAGTGAGATACAGCCTGGTGACAGACAGACGGACGGACGGACGGACGGACAGCGAAGTCTTCGTAATAGGGTCCCGTTTTACTCTTTGAGTACGGAACCCTAAAAATGGAGTAAAAAGTAAAGGGGATTAAATAATCACAAAGTTATAAGTGTCCAAAATTTTAAGAGGGGGTATATTCTGTCCCTTTTCCGCAAAACGCGTCTTCATTATGAAACGATTGTCATTTACTATGACGCTCGCGTGTTCTCTCTCTTGCAAGCAATAAATATTAAAACGGTTGTAGCTTCGTAATTTTTTGAGATATCTGAATGGGATTTTCATCACTAGGCATATTTTTTGCCTTCTTTCTTTCGAAGTAATCATAAATTGTGTGCCCAAACCCATTGTATCGTTAACACTTTCACTGCCAAGAACCCGCTAGTAGTGGAGGCAGTTACGAAGTTTACCCAAAAAAAAATGTATAAGCTATGTGCTTCATCATATATGTCCCTTGAGTAATTCTAGGCATTTCTAGTCCGGGAGACAATAAAACGTGAGGCTAGTCGGGTAGAGAGGGGTACAAAGATGGCCGCCAACAGTTGTCTTTAAAAAATAAATATTCTCGTCCTGGTGGCTACTAGGGCAAGTTTGGTATCATTTTCGTATAAACCAAAGACGTAGAATTCATTGCTGATATTAGTTTCAGTTTCATAGTAATTTTACAAGAAAAACGTAAAAAGGGGAAAATGTTGGTCGGTGATTTTTGCTTTGGGAGCTAATAACTTTTGTATAGTGACAAAAACTATCAAACAAAAAATACAATAATAAAGCGAAATTCGTGCAATTTTTAGGGTTCCGTAGCCAAATGGCAAAAAACGGAACCCTTATAGATTCGTTATGTCTGTCTGTCTGTCTGTCCGTCCGTATGTCACAGCCATTTTTTTCCGAAACTATAAGAGCTATATTGTTGAAACTTGGTAAGTAGATGTATTCTGTGAACCGCATTAAGATTTTCACACAAAAATGGAAAAATACATTAAGTTTTAGGGGTCCCCACACAGGGATACACAGAACTGAAACTCAAAAAAATTTTTTTCATCAAACCTATACGTGTGGACCTATGGATAGGTCTTCAAAAATGATATTGAGGTTTCCAATATCATTTTTTTCTAAACTGAATAGTTTGCGCGAGAGACACTTCCAAAGTGGTAAAATATGTGTCCCCCCCCCTGTAACTTCTAAAATGAGAGAATGATAAAACTAAAAAAAATATATGATGTACATTACCATGCAAACTTCCACCGAAAATTGGTTTGAACGAGATCTAGTAAGTAGTTTTTTTTTTAATACGTCATAAATCGTAAACCGCAATTTATTTTACGGAACCCTTCCCCTGAAAACATAGTGATTAAAATATTAAATGATCGCAGCGCGGCTAGCTGGACTCGCGCTAGGCGGCTTTTATCTTAAAAAAGCGGCCAAGTGCGAGTCCGACTCGCACATGACGGGTTCCGTGAAATAAATTGCGGTTTACGATTTATGACGTATTAAAAAAAAACTACTAACTAGATCTTGTTTAAACCAATTTTCGGTGGAAGTTTGCATGGTAATGTACATCATATATTTTTTTTAGTTTTATGATTCTCTCATTATAGAAGTTACAGGGGGGGGGGGGGGACACACATTTTACCACTTTGGAAGTGTCTCTCGCGCAAACTATTCAGTTTAGAAAAAAATTATATTGGAAACCTCAATATAAGTTTTGAAGACCTATCCATAGATACCCCACACGTATGGGTTTGATGATTTTTTTTTTTTTGAGTTTCAGTTCTGAGTATGGGGACCCCTAAAACTTAATGTTTTTTTTCGATTTTTGTGTAAAAATCTTAATGCGGTTCACAGAATACATCTACTTACCAAGTTTCAACGGTATAGCTCTTATAGTTTCGGAAAAAAATTTGCCATTCGGCTACGGAACCCTAAAAATGGTCGAGTAACTACGACTACGACCTACGAGTATCTGCGTATGCTTACTTTGTTAAATTTTATGATGCCAAATAAAATACATTCTAAACATTTTTATAAAAAAAAAGTCCACAGTTCCCGGCACTCAGACATACATTGTGCGCCAACGATAATAAAGGCCCTTATCACTCAGAATAACTTAAATATCCAT
Source organism: Epinotia brunnichana (assembly GCA_963854355.1). Classification (NCBI taxonomy): domain Eukaryota; kingdom Metazoa; phylum Arthropoda; class Insecta; order Lepidoptera; family Tortricidae; genus Epinotia; species Epinotia brunnichana. The sequence goes on from OY977956.1 coordinate 4,017,316, forward strand.
ATTGTCTGATTCCAAACTGCGCATGCGCAGCTTGTGCATTGGAATAGGGATTTATAAAAAAAAGTTGAGTGTGGTATCGGGATTAAGTAGTTGGGAATGGAACGAGTTGAAAATGGTGACGGATTGGGAATGGGAAAGTGTCGGAAATGGGAATACATTGGGACGGCTGACGTATTAAAAATATGAATGATTTCGGAATGGAGACGAGTTGAAAATATAAGCGAGTTTAGAATGGGAACTAGGCGGATCCACGCAAAATTATTCATTGGACAACGCTGTCATCTTTATAGAAAGTGACTTGCTCTTGTCATGAATGAGAACCTAGTTCTCCATAATTTGGTACTAACTGTTTCTAAGGGGTCAGGCTCATAATGCACACTTTCCCGCTATGTACACTTTGTCTATAGGTGCACTTTCCCGCAATGTGCATTCCCGATATGTACACTTTCCCAGTTTGTGCACTGTCTTACAAAGTGCACTTTTCCGAAACATACACTTTCCCAAAATGTACACTTTCTCTATAGGTGCATTTTCTCTATAGGTGCACTTTCCCGCAATGTGCATTCCCGATATGTACACCCAAACATTAAACCTTAAACAAATAAATGAAGGTAGATTTTGGTCCCGGTCAGTCCTTGGCGTTAAACCTGCGGTGCTGATGTAATTATGTGTCGTTGGCGTGGAAAAGATTAGCACTACCAGAAATAAGCCATACATAAAGAAAGTGCACATTGTGAGAAAATGTGTTTTCTGAGAAAGTTTTCTATGCGAGAAAGTGTACTTAGTGGGAAATGCACTTTTAGAAAAAGTGTACCTTCCGGGAAAGTGTTCCTTCTAAAGAAGTGCACCTAAAGAGAACGTGTACATAGCGGGGAAGTGTGCATTACGAGCCTGACCCTTTCTAAGCACTTCGATTAATATGAAGACAATACGGTAATATTATAGGTACTGTCGCTCATAATTCTGATAGTATGCCCATATTAAACAGTCATGGGCCCCAATGTATACACCACAAAGTCTCATAAATTTAACACACACCTTATTTCTGCAACAATAAGGTTGTAGGTACTAATACATATTCATGAAACTTTGAGTGAATACATATTGTTGCCCTTGACTGTACAAAGAGCATCAACAGTGTATGAATGCTATGCTAGTGCAAGTAAAAATAAAGCCGACCTTAAGATATATAAATTATACAAGCTATTCGAATGGAAATTATGTTTCTAGAATAAATTGACTTGTAACGGGACAGACGTTAAAGGTTGCTGAATTAAAAGTCTTTAAGTGGTATTTCTACAAACAACTTGAAACAATCTGAAAATCCAACTGAAGCCGATTTTGCAAAACGATAATAAGTAAGTAGGTAAGAAACAATTAATTCGACTTTCGAATTATCTACATCTATAACAATTCTCAGCCGAACCTAGCTAGAGGCTAGAGGCAATAAAAGAAATATTAATCTTTGTGATTTAAAGAAAATCCAATTTACGCAACTCATAAACCAGCGATCAGAAGTAATCAGCACCAAGAATCAATTAAGATTTTTCGTTTGAATTATTCAAAGGGCCGGCCGTCATACGGTTCAAAGCTAACCATCTAAATTATTGGTAAAATAATGGCTCTTCCCGAGAAATGGTCGGGAGATTTTCTCTTTCAATAATTAAAGATTAATCAAACGTTTTGAGAGCAAAAGTTGAAATATTTTTCGCAGGATTCGAAGCCGCCTAAACTCGCGAGCTCAAGGACGCACATCTCGCTGAGCATCGCGAGGGAATTACTTCAGAAGATCTGCATCAACGACATCTCCAAGTCAAAGTCGTGCGAGAATTTACATGTCCTTTAAACTTATGGTTGCCTGGTATATTTATACCGAGAATTGAGGCTTCGTTGGGAATATTTTAAGAGGGAAATGTGTGATAGATAGTGTATTGTCTGATAAAGAAGATCAATATCGATTAGAAGAAGAATTAGATAGAAGGTTGCATTCTTGTATTCGTAAGAAATTGTCAAAGACAACTATTTTCATAATATGGTTGGATGTTAAACTCTACAATGTTACTGCAGATAATCTTGATAGAACGTAGAATTATCTTGTTTACCGCCGATTCTGTCATTCCTCTTTTGTCTCGATGTTGTTCAAGCCCGACTAATGTGATTGGAATCGGGCGTGAATATAATTTGATTCAATACCCCAAACACATGTGAATTTAATCAAATATAAACTGATATTTCCATGAATATGTCGATCTAAAATCGTCGTGTTCCTCCACGTATTCTATCAATCAATTTATGACATGTTTCCAGAGAGTGATAAAGGTATCGTGTTTAGAAGTGTCTTAAGCAATCGATCGAATCGAGGAACACGACGATTTTAGATAGACGTATTCATTAAAAGTTCAGTTAATATTTGATAAAATTCACATGTGTTTGGGGTAATTAAAATTATTTATTTTCAGGTTGTGTATATTCTTCCTTAAATTAATCATGATAATTAGATATACGTTTAAAATATCTAAACGTTGGTGTTAGTTCTTACTCACTTCTCTGTCTGAATTGTAAATATTATTCTACTGACAAGTGCATGACTCTGATCTCTTATTTTTGAAATGTCGCGGTTCACTTGCTTGTATTTTTACAAGCTTTTATTTACTTTCACCTGTCCCGTTTTTTGTCTGTCTGTAATCAAATCTTGCAAGTTAAATTTGACCCACTTCCCGGTTTCCGATTGAGCTGAAATTTTGCATGCATATGTATATCGCATGATAATGCAATATTATGATGACATGGAGCTGATCCGATGCTGGAGCTGGAAGGTGGCCATAGGAACTCCGCAACAAAACGACACAACCCCATCGAGTTTGGGCTCGTTAGAATCGTCTCAATGAGTAGTTGATGATGGTATGCAGAAAAGTACAGACGGTAATAAAAGCTTGTAACAAAAAAATATTTTTTGACAGAAACTTTTTAAGTTTAATCTATCAACTATCTATATAACTAATTCATACTTTCCAAAACATACATATGTTTACACAACTGTTGACTCTACTAGTGTAGGTTGTTGTCAATTAAAAAAAATATACAGCCAGCATTAACTATGCCCTATACCCTCTGGGCATACACATGTTTCTGGTGGCATACTTTATAATAGGTTGCATATGTTGGCGTAGAATCACGTAGTTTGTTTCCAGGTTGCCAGTGATTACGTGAAAAATCGGATTGATATCATTAAATACGTTACAATAACAAGGTAGAATAGGTGGGTAATATTTTATAGGAATTATAATAATATTAAAAGTGGTTTCATACACCGACAAAAGACCACGGACATTAAACCAACGGATATTGATCCACTTGTAAAAAACTGTGGAAATGATTTCCAACGAGTCTTTAAGTTTGGTTCTTAAGAACGATGGTCTGAGAAAAGCTAGGACAGGGTAATGATTCTCAAAATTTGTGGAAATGACAGCATGAGGAGGATACATACATATATACAACCTAATGTTAGAGGCCTCCGTTTTACCATTTGCCATATCATGTTGTTTTATGATCCGTATTATATATATATGTAAGTTATGTTTCACGCAATAGTCCCATTTTTCGTGAAACTAGTGGCAATTTTTGTTTCTACGCTGACAAATGCAAATCTTGTCATGTTGATGCGATGTTACAATATTTTACGTAGTTAATACTCGTTGTAGAACACAGGCCAGGCCAGGCCTGGGTTTCCATCCTCAATAATTGCCTGCCAGAATGAAAGAAAGTGGAATACTATGTAGAATAGTGTGAAGTAGTGTCCTAGTTAAGGTAAAATTAAGAAACGGTAACTTTGTCAGTTTTATCACGAAAATTAGCCGTATAAATGTATGGCAAAATTTCGTGACAAAACTGACAAAGTTAACGTTTCTTAATTTTACCTTAAGTAGGGTAAGCTTTATTTGAAAAACGCTCAGACAGACTCACTCACGGCTCAACCTCGACTGCGTGCGGCTGTTCAACATCATCATATATTTAGGACCCAGGCTCTTGTCGGTGGAGCAATTTCCATTCGTCTCTATTCTCAGCTTTCTTCTTGACATCTTGATACGACACGCTGTCCACTTTTTTATTTATTTGGTCCGCAAAAGATTTTCTTGCTCTCTTCCTTCCGTCAGATGTTACTCTAGGAATAATACGGTTTTGAAAAACATTAATTTATATTAGCTTTTTTGTTTAATTAATAATTTAAAACGTTATTCTAAGATGCTAAATTCAAGAATCCAACAAACTTACACCACCCGGGGGGTAAACACGTAACGTTCCGAACGCGAGTCGGTTCAATTTAACTGTCAATTTTCCATATAAAAAGTGACATTTAGACCTACCCGACGTTCGTACAATGCGTTACGTGATCGACCTACAAGTAATTATATAGATTTCAATGAAGCTTGAATTGTCTTTTTTTGTATGATTTATCTTAAATATTATAGAGCAAATGTAAATATGTATATCAAAATAAAGATAAAAACATTTATTGATATATTTCAGAGTTTTCCGAAGGGTAAGCTATCATTTTTTTGACGTGTGAAATTTTGTTGGATTTTTGGTCTAGGTAACTATTTAATTGATAATAAATCCGTTACTTAGCAAAAATCAGCTATTTTAAATTATTACCCACAATTGTCATGTTTTCGATACAAGTTGTCAGTTCATTGAGAGATCCGAGCATGCCCTCTCGCTCCCGCGTATTACCCTGAGAACTTTAGGGTTTCGCTCTATGAAAACACAACAATATATCGATATCAGCCATATTTTTACACCAAAAAAAAGGTTGGGTAATTTGACTAAATATTCATTAATAATCCAACTAAATTTAATACCGATACAGTAAAAAATTAAGAAAAGTAATCTTCATAAATTCCGTAAAAATCAGGCGAAAATGGTACAAACTTTCTTTACTTTATAATTGACTACGTCTATATACGTTCTTTGGGATACGCGCATAATCCACTTATTTTTGTTAATGAATAACCCTTCCCATAGGCCAGGTGAAATTCAATATTATCTCAAGGTCGTAAATATTTTATTAAAATGCCGTTATTTCCTGATGCATATATTTTTGGATTCAGGTAGTAAGTTTCCAAATTTGTGTACTCAAACATGTTTTCATTATAAAAATACTGATAGCATTTTTGCTTGCGGGTTAATTTTTTTTCCTAACTTCCGGTCCATAGAATTATTGATTTCAATAGTAAAAGTTGTTTAAAATAACATATAAAAGCCGTATACAAATAATTAGCCTGATATTGAATTATTTCCAAAAAAACCGTAATTTTCTCAGGGTAGGTGTATAGCACATCGCTGCCGCCACCACTCCAAGTTGTGGCAAAGCTCTCAGATTGTATGATAATTTATACATAACAATCCATGGATTTTAATTAAAAAAATCATGTTAGGCATAATTTTAATTTAATACTAGTCATTCAATATGATTACGGCTGTAAAAAATTAAATATGTTCTATTTTTTTTGCAATTTCAGACCCAGTTATTGTTCTGATTTTATCTTCTTACTACAAAGTAGGTACCCTATATTTTGACATTGCTCAGTACTCTTAACAACATTTGATTCGCAATACCATCAATTTCTCATTAGGCGGTACGGAGTCGGCGCTGTACCAGTAAGCTGTACCGAGTTAGTATTTTAACTTCAATGAAATAAGAAAGAAAGAAAGAAAATACATTTAATTAACGCCACAAAATAAATGACCAATGAGTGCTTCCTCTTTGGCGTGGGATGCACGCAAGCGGGCGGTATGAATGCATTTAGGTATCTAGTGCATACTTAGCAGGGTTAGGCAGGCACAGGCAGCTGGTGCAGTAGTATTTTATGCGGTAGCATGGGCATAAAATACTACTGCACCATTATCATACTGACAGTATACCGACAAGTATTTATGGAAATCTGGGAATCAGCTAAGCTCTAGGTAAATTAGAAATTATCGCATAGCTAAGGTAAAAGTCCGAGTGCTCGACGCTGTACTAGGGTAGGGCACTCTATGTCGAATGAAGAAAAATCCTCTTAGTTCGAATTAAACCCATATTCATCATCATCATCATCATATCAGCCGAAAGATGTCCACTGCTGGACATAGGCCTCCCCCAAAGAGTGCCAACATGACCGGTCCTGCACCACCCGCATCCGCCACCCGCAGCGGACTCCCGCGACCTTTACCAGGCCATTAGTCCACCTTGTGGCACGTCCCCAATTGCAAACCCATATTGATTTGACATAAAGTTCCAATGCCGATCACTCGGACGTTTACCTTACAGCTTCCTTTCCGCCAAGTGAAAACGCTATGAATTGCGATTCGAAATATTGTTGCAAGAAATCTTCTATCCACATATCCATAAACGCCTTTTAGAACCAAAGTTTTTCTTTATTAAGGCAACGACTTAATTTTCTATTCACTTAATTTGCGCCCTTGTAATTAAGTTTATATAAATGTACCTATGTCTTAAGATTTTTTGTTTAATTAAGATAATTGAAAATAAGTAAATGTCAGTATTAAGAATAAGGTTTATAGAATAAGTAAATACTACATACGCTTGTTTAGGAAAAATTGTTATAAGATGTATCAATCATGACTTAAGTATAGGTGTTAACTATTAGACTCTTATTATATTTTTCTATCTAAAAATACTTTTTACGAGTTTTACATTTTACGAAAATATTTTGAACTTTTACCTGTGTTACCAAGTAATGTTATATGAATGTACTCTTCCCATATCTATTTCATGTAAAATAACAGTGTTTAAAGATATGTATTTTATTGAAAGTTCAGGTCATGAAGTAACTAGCGACAGAATCTTATGATTACCTACTGATAATTTCAAAGACATATTTGATAGGTACTTAATTTACAAAGAGTATTGTATTTCATAAAATTATTGAATGTCTATATTTCTTTTGTTATCTACTTCTTGTTATCAAGGCATGAAGTAGCATTTGTTTTGTCATCTACTTCTTGTTATCAAGGCATGAAGTAGCATTTGTTTTGTCATCTACTTCTTGTTATCAAGGCATGAAGTAGCATTTGTTTTGAATAAGGTGTGCTTACAAACATAATCGTTATAATTATAAACTGTGTTTGTTTTTGAAACTTACTTCAAGTATGACAACATATTTAACGGCCTCCGTAGCCCAGTGGGTAGTGACTCTGCCTACGAAGCTGGAGGTCCCGGGTTCGAATCCCGGTCAGGGCATTTATTTGTGTGTTTATCACGAATATTTGTTCCTGAGTTATGGATGTTATATATGTATATAAGTATCTATATGTATGTATCTATTATATATCATCGCCTAGTACCCACAACACAAGCCTTATTGAGCTTACCGTGGGCCTAGGTTGATTTGTGTAAGATTGTCCCGTAATATTTATTTTATTTTATTTTATTTTAACATATCGTTGACCATAGGTTCAAATAAGGTGAGGGACAAACTGGGCAAAATGAGTTAAGAATACAGTTTTGTTCAGAATTTCAGTCAGTCCGCTCTTTCGATTGATGAATATAAAAAACCGGCCAAGTGCGAGTCGGACTCGCGCACGAAGGGTTCCGTACCATTATCAATAAATATATTTATTTTATTTTGTTTTTAGTATTTGTTGTTATAGCGGCAACAGAAATACATAATCTGTGAAAATTTCAATTCTCTAGCTGTCACGGTTCTTGAGATACAGCCTGGTGACAGACAGACGGATGGACGGACAGCGAAGTCTTAGTAATAGGGTCCCATTTTACTCTTTGAGTACGGAACCCTAAAATATCTAGCAAAAATGTCCCTTACACCACATATTTTTGTGAGTCTCATACCAAATCAGGACCTCAAAAATGATAATTTGATTTAGGTAAGGGACTGTTTGTTTTATTTTTAGCAACGAAGAGGCCAATTGATATAAGAGACGAGACTATTCAATGCAAAACAGACGACTTTATATCATTAAGGAACGAGACTACAAAATAATCATGATAGAGTAGTCCTTCACGAAATACATTGATGTAAGGGACATCCATTTTAGACCAAATAGCCTATTCCTTCCGAAAAGAGCACTAAAGACTAAGATTTTATGTAAAATCAGACCCAAAAAACATATGTACCTAGTCCTAAAAAAAGATTTGTGGCTCGCCTGAAAAATTGCTTTTTGTCCGTTACCTTAATGAACCCACAGCCGACGGTATAATATGTACAGGTGTTGTGTAGGTATATATATTTATCTTCACGAATCAGCACATATTTTTCGACTGAGTCAATGATTAGAATTTTCAAACTATCTTCCATTAGAATTTTTTCATATTATTTACTGTCGCTATATTGAGAGAGAGTGTTTCTAAAATGTAGTTAGGAACAAAAAGGTAAGTAGGCAAGGGTTTGTGTATTCCGGAAGTCAAAAATAACTGGTTAATTCAGTCAATTAGAGATAAGAAGTTTTCTCCAGTCCAGTTTTCCCTTGTTTGTCATAAAAACAAATTTTAAAATTTTAAAAACTCGGACACTTCAAGCGTATGTAAAATCAGTAACAAGACTTTTGATTAAAAAAACCGCACTCATATTGAATCATTGCAGATACGATGCCACAGACAGACAGACAGATACACATGTTAAACTTATAACACTCGTGGTAGTCGATGTAAAAAATTATAGGTACGAAAGGTGCAATATTTCATCACTGAAAGCAAAAATAATAGGTACGAAAGGTGCAATATTTCATCACTGAAAGCAAAAATAATAGGTACGAAAGGTGCAATATTTCATCACTGAAAGCAAAAATAATAGGTACGAAAGGTTCAATATTTCATCACTGAAAGCAAAAGTCTGTAGTGGCTCCTAAAGGTTACAATTAAGTTACCTAAGAGACTTACAATTAAACTAAATTGTTAAATAATAACAACACCAATAAAATGTTAAACAGCTAGGAAAGTAACAAATTAAGGCAAATACATGCACAAACCCTTTATATTCCCTGAGGGGAAAATGAGCTTTAATGTATTTTAGAAAGGATTTTTCTATGACTTATTTATTAAGAGGCAAAATTTACATTATTAAATATACATTTTAACGTTTCTGCAAAGCCCCATCCAACCGAATTTAAATGATCAAACTCTCAACCTGTGAAATAATAATACAGTACTTACCTTGGCTGGTAAAACCAAGAATGTCTCAGATCGCAGGTATTTTTGACGCCCGAGCCGAAGGCAAGGGCGATAAATATGCGATCTGAGGCTTTCTTTATTACCGCCCTTTCTGTAGTACAAATTATTACGTCTCTCCCTGGCCAGGAAGTGGAATTTTCCGCACGCATAGCGTGCGGTAATTCCTACTTTACGGCCAAGTATGACGTAAACGTACTTACCTACTTATAGAAGACTTTAAAGGAACACAAGCAATTCTATGATTCCTACTGTTTTAATTTATAGTACGTACTGGCTATAAACTTTAGCAAAGGAAATTTAAAAAGAAAAAATCTGCATTTCCGATCTTCATTTATGTTCTATATCATAAATCCTTTATAATGTGTTCGGAAACCATATAGGTATAATGACCACTATTATTGCAACCAGTAACGTAACATCAGCGTTTTATCTGTGCCAGCGTTTTATCGATATTGATGTTGTTATGGAAATCTAGTTGGTCATGATTTGAAATCTAATCGGCCATGGCAGCACATCATTGAGCATTTATAATGTGGGTAGATAAAGTAGTGTATGTAACTGTACATAATCGGGCATTAAAACACTCTTGTGATCCTATTATGAAACGAGCGTCACCCCGTCAACTCGTCTTTAATGCCCTTCATTATGTACAGTCACATAAACTACTATTATGGACAGTACGTTTTGCTACGCGTTGAAACCGTTGAGTTGATTGGTTGAGCGTAGCATGGTTGCCATTTTTAACCGACTTCAAAAAAGGAGGAGGTTATATGTTCCACGTATGTATTTTTTATCACTTATCCTTGTGGATGTCTACATCCGTTACTTTTTGACAAGTATGAGAGTGAGAGAGTGACGGATATCTTATCCACAACGATATTTATCATTTGATAAAATGGCAACCACCTCGTAATCTTAGAAAACGATGTCTCTAAAACCAAATGTTAAAGCATCTTTTGCCGTTGTTACCTACTATGTGTAACATTATTGTGTACTTAATTAATGTCAGTTGTCTATAATTGATAACTTAACTGTAGGTATATTGAAGTTGGCGAGGTCTCTATCAACTTGATTTTAAAACATTAAGTGTTAGTAAATAAAGGTACTACATATGTAAAGGGCTACTGATGCACTGTTATTTTTTCACTATGTAGAAAAGTTTCTTTGATTCTAATAAAATATGTTCAATCTTCAAAAAAAGGTGGTTTTACTGAATCTTTATAATCGTCCATTTAAAATTACAAGAATAGCAAGAACCCCTTATAATCATACTAATTTAAGGCGTTTGACACATTTGACAGCGATATTACTGTTGCCATATAAAAAGTTGAATTTAAAATTAAAATATAAAATAAATATTTAAATAAATATTTGCGGACAATCTTATACATATCGACCTAGTCCCAAACTGAGCAAAGCGTGTACTATGGGTACTAGACGACAGTATACATACTTAAATAGAGAAATAAATACTTAAATACATAGAAACCGACTAGAGATTCAAGGAAACCCTAGCACACTTACCCTAATCTCACTTTCCTTCCTTCTTTAGCACCAGAAAAAAGATACAGACGTTTCAGCTGCGTTAATTATTTTTGAAAAATATGAACAGTTTTCTCACTTACGTTTTGGGTTTAGGACGGCGAATCTGATAACTTGGGCGATATGTGTGGATTCGTGATAAAATCGCCAGTTTCGGGTGAGGAACGAGTTGTACAGAATTCTCCATCTTTTTTAGAACATCTTCATCCCAATCTAAAGACGCCGTAATAAAATCAAAGCTAGGTATTTTTTATCAAAACCTGTGTGGTGTTACAAACAAGAAGGATGAATTAGAATTATATCTACATCAGGTTCCAGGCACAATCCAGTATGTCTGTATATGTGAACATTTTTGAATGATATATCAGCCCCCCTTTTTCATTTAGCTCAATACAAGCTTGTTACATTTAATACCAGATCTAAAAAAAAGGCGGTGGCGACACTCTCCTTGATCCATCTCAAATTGCAATTTGATTATCTGACCCTGGCAATGACAAACATAGCTGCTGCAGCTGTCAATATCATTGCCAGTGTCAGTTTACCACGGACATTTAAGATACTTTCTTGTTATATGAGACGGATCAATTAAATAGACTAGAACATATTAATCGACTTGGCGGGGGCACTGCCGTGCCTACATAAAAAAGTCATTTATTTTTTTATTCGTATGGCATGGGTACAGTTCTTTACAAACTTATATTAAGACCATCGTGGGTAAAAAACTGTATGTTGCTGCGAGGCTATTAGAATAAGCAGTGCAGCAGCCAGAAGTTGATTACTCTTTAGCACCACCCGGGGGACACGTGCAGGGAAACTGAGGGTAAATCTTCCCGCGGACGCGAGTAACCATTGCCCCCAAAAAGTCATTAATATAAAAACTGTCTCACGGCTTGGCGACTTCCAGTGGCGGTGGCACCAAGCTGATATTCGGAACATAATAGCAGTTTATGTGACTGTACATAATGAAGGGCATTAAACACGAGTATGGGTTTACGAAACGAGCGTCAGCGAGTTTCATAATAGTTAGGATCACACGAGTGTCGATATCGGTGTTATTATGATTTTTCATACATTATAATAATACTGGCACAGATAAAACGCTGATGTTACGTTACTGGTTGCAATAATGGTGGTCATAACATATGGTTTCCGAACACATATCTATAATCCTCTAGGATTTATGATATGGGTGTAGATAAACTACTATTATTTATTTCGAAAAGGTGAATCGACACAATAATAATCATCGTCATCATCATCATCATCATATCAGCCGAAAGATGTCCACTGCTGGACATAGGCCTCCCCCAAAGAGTGCCAAAGTGACCGGTCCTGCGCCACCCGCATCCAGCGGACTCCCGCGAGATTTACCAGATCATCAGACCACCTTGTGTGGGGGGGGGGGGGGGGGGGGGGCAACCCACGCCGCGCCCTCCGGTACGTGGTCGCCACTCGAGAATCTTTCCACCCCAACGGCCATCGGTTCTACGTGCAATGTGCTCCGCTCACTGCCACATAAGTTTAGCGTCTCGACAATAAAACACTATATAATCTACAAACCTGCTCTCAAAATTTCACGAGAATCGGTTGAGAAATGCGACATGTAGAGGAGACCAGACGGACAGCGTAACAGCGTGACAGACACCGGACATACGAACGATTTTCGGTCCAAGCTGAAGCATAAAATTTCGTTCGCTTCGCTCGCTAGTTCGACAAGTTACAGAATAGCGGGACAGCGATGGACCGAAGCGTATCCTGCCACGGTGGAAATGAATCGAAATCGTGGCCTAACCGTCAGTTTTCCAATCGAATTGCTCGGTAAAGACAAACGCAATCATTTGTAACGTCCGTGTTATTTTCCAGTTCGGTAGACAAAGGATTTTCATATCAAACGCTCTGACACCTGTCGAACGAAGTCTCCTATATTAAAAGCCCCTATGAGCCCATTCCGACGCTGGAGTTTTAAATTGTGGACGGTCCAACAGACGTTGTAATTGTTTGAAAGGTTTCTGATGTTGGGGTTTTATTACCTGTAACCCGTTTGTATATTGTTAAATATGTGTTAGCATGATTCCTGAACGCCCCTTATTTGACATTGATTTAAAAACATTTATGAAAAGAAGAGGGTATAGTTAATACTATATTTTTGTCGTATGGCGGTAGGAAGCGCAGGCGGCGACCGGGCAGTCGGAATAGACCCATCGGACCGTACGGTTAGAGATACTACGATACTTGCCTAATAACAGCTGATAGTGACATATCTGTGGCTGAACGCAAAATGCAGCGCGAATTTGATACATTATGCAGGTGGTCACATGATATAGGCCTATCCATTAACTACCAAAAAACTAAAGTATTGCACATACATTCATCACATAATAAAACTAATATAGTGCCCAAAATAGTTGCCCACAAACACCCCTGCATGCATGACTCAAGTCCGTGCTGCAACTGTGAGCCCCTAGACCTAGTAAAACAGCATACATATCTTGGTTTATTAGTAGATAACAAATTAAACTGGAGCCCACACATTGACCATGTATGTAAAAAATTAAGAGCAATACTCAGTCAGCTAAACATACTTAAAAATAAAATGCCATATAGCACACTTCGTCTAATATACTTGGCCATGGCTGATTCAGTGATAAATTATGCCATATCTAGCTATGGAAGAACATATAAAACATACCTACAGCGTATATACAAGTTACAATTAAGGCTGATAAAGACAATTGTACCACTTAAAGTAAAATATAAGCACAAAAACAACTATGATAAACTATTTAAATATTGTAGAATCCTTAATGTATATGATAAAGTTAAAATGGCAGTAATTCTAGAATATAGGCAATACCTAGGAGGACTGAATAGGTATAGCAGACCACAGAACCTCCGGACACTAACAAGTAATAAAACCTTTACGGTACCAAACAGCAAAAACTTTTATGGACAAAGGGTCTGGTCCAGTTATGTGCCTGTTATCCTAAACAGCTTCCCTACAAATATATTGGAAAATGTAATGGATTGTATAAGGGATAAACCGCATAAAGCCAAATATGTAATTAAGAAAGCCATACTGAGTGTAAAAAATAATGTTAATTCTTAACTTAACTAACAATAACTAACAAAAACTTACTAACAATAATTTAAATTAAAATGTCAATGATATGATATATAACTAACTAGCTAATAATCTTTAAAATTTAATATTGGGTTAAGTTGTACCTGAATAATATTTTTTTTGTTGTCTATCAATTGAAATAAACAGTTCAATTTTTTTTTTTTTTAAGATATCAGGCTAGTTGGATTAAATAATCATTGTAACTATTGGCAGAAATATAAAGCTGTTGGATATCTTCACTGGTTTGTATCATTTCTCTGAGACTCCGGTCACATATGTATGTATTATTTAATCCTTTGAAGTTAGATCCAGAAAAGTCCGAAATAAAAGGTGTGTGGATTTTCCTAGAATCAATTAGAAGTCCTACGGCAAAGCCGAACAGCCAACAGTTGTCCAACAGTAGACGTCTTTCGACTGGTATGAGGGTGATGATGAATTAGAATTCATAGTCCCATCATAATACATGTTATCACATTTGTGATTTATATATGTGTGAGTGGGTGGGTGGGTGTTTGTGTGTGTGTGTGTGTTCGAAATAAAAGGTGTGTACATTTTCCTAGAATCAATTAGAAGTCCTACGGCAGAGCAGTTGTCCAGCAGTGAACGTCTTTTGTATTTTTTTTTTAATTCGGAGAAATTTTGATCTAAAGTTATTACCTCCGAGTAATGCATCTTGGCACCACGAGATCATAGCACAACAGTCAATGCAGATTTTAAGGTAACACCATGTAATCTCAGTCATAATAGTTTTTGCATTTTTGTTTTTAAAAGATATTTTTGTAATTTTTAAATTTTCATTTCGTTTTTTTGTGTTTTTCAAATAAAAAGTTACTTACAGCATTTCAGAAGAGTAAAAAAATACACGTACCTACCTAACCTTAATTTAAAAGAAAAAAAAATGTTTTCAATTTTAATTGTGGTTTTGACCACTCGGAAATATTTTTTCCCAAGCTTAATAACCTGCCGTTTAATTTTTTGCTCCTGTTGCAGGTTACCTAGGCTGTTTTTTTAAGCCTCCTGAGTTCTACTGCTTACAGAGCCACTAGTACCTATGTATGTATGTATGAAACCTATCTACCTACTCGCCAATCATATTTAGCCCATACATTTTACATTCTAAAGCCTCATCCATTGCAATTTTTCCCAGTGTTAATTTTTTCCCTCGCTTATTTTAAAGGCCATTCAAGGATAAGCTAAGTGAATCTGCCCCCAGCGAGTTTTGGCTTGTAATTTTTTTTATTGATTTGTCTTTCTATTAGTATCGAGTATGCCAAATTTAAGCTGCCCAAACTTCATCGTTTTTTTTAAAAAAAAAACGAAATCTGATCTTTCTTCAATATTTTTTTTTCTAGCAGTAGATTGTGACGTGAGTCACGTATATTGTGCATGTAATAAAGACAATTACCTATATGATATTAATTTTAGGACATGTTGCCAAACAAAAACTTGAAAAAAATATATATATTTTTAATTTTTTTTTAAAGTAGGGTAGAGGAACCAAAAGATGAACACCACCCAATAGTTGGACATTTTGTCGTAAAATTGAAATAAAAAAATCGCGACACATTTTACGCCTTCGGGATATAAGATATAATATCCCTTTGCCGAGGCTGGCATTTAAACTCCCATACAGTTCCCACACACACACGGCTGTGAGCGGTTGTCGCGTCGAGGTCTCGCGCCAAAATCACCGTTTGTATGGAGATTTACTTAAGGGGACGTAGGTTCGTGGTCTTCTCTCCCTCTCACTGAGCATAAGCGTGAGCGTGATGGAAGTGCGTGTTTGGAAGCGCGGATATCATGTTTTTTAATTTTATTTCTGTGTGCATTTTAATAAATAAAAAAGTAATAGCTGATTTCCCTCAAACATGACATTGCCAATTTTAGGAACCAATTGTAATATGTTTAGCTGTCGTGCATAATTTGTTAGAATTTTTTTAAGTGTATTTTAGACCTATGTTCGTGATTTTTTTCTATCGAGCGAAAGTCAAAAACTCAGGATTCGAATAGCTGATTTCCCTCGAGAAAGGCCTCAAAATTACTAATTAAATTTAAGGCAGCCGTATTATAATCCAAACAAGAGCTACGATTTTTTAAAAATCCGTTTTCGGAGCTCATGTCGCCTTAAGGAAAGCGCTCTTAAATTTAAGCTCTAAATTATGTATAAAATTGAATAAAACGTCTACATGGATTGTTTTGCGTAATATAGATTCTTGATTAATGCCTTTAATGGATTATCTATCACAAATTGCGTATTTATTGTTAATTTAAGAGATATTTAGCGTTCAACTAACGGTTCCAACTTTTTGTACCTGAGCCAATAGATGAACGGTGTTCATCTACTGGGCAAGGTATAGTTTTTTCAAATGCTTATATAAATTCTTATTGAAAAGGTACATAAAACTTTTATGGCTCAAATGAATCGTTTTTTAACTGTTGATTTTTGAACCAAAAGTTGAACGTGAGTATCCATTCGCAATACGGTTATTTAGGGCTTTGTTTTACTATGAAAAGCACGATTGTTCAACAAAGAACCGCTGCCCAGAAGATGAACGAATAAAATTAGTTCGTTCAACTTTTGGCTTCGATTCCAATAAGTGAACGCTCTGTTAAATTTAGTCCGTTCATTCCTTTGCCATCGTGCCCAATACATGAACGTACAAAATGTATTCGTTCAAGTTTTAGGCAAGGGTTAGTACAATGAACATCTTAATAACAAAGATACGTAATAAATATGAAATCTGACTTATACATATAAAACCCAACAATTTATCTATTTTAATCTAATGATAAATTAATAAAAAAATGTTTTAATGATTAATATGTAAATAATAATCTCTTATAATTGTAACCATATGAAAAGGGTACATTTGAACTGTTTTATTCTGTGTTTAGTATCAATATTGTGATTGTTAACTAGTATAAATTGCTATAACAATGATTATATAATAACTTGACCAAAAGTCAGAGGCTGCGCGGTGTTACGTTTTTCTTCGTTCAACCATTGGTGTCAAAATGTTCAACTATTAGGCACAGTGTTCATCTTCTGGGCAAAATGACATACTTCAGCATAAAACCATTTTTAATAAAATACTGTATTGTAATAGGATGTTTTAAAATAGTCATATCCAATCTCGACTATATACGAAATCGTATAAAAAAATTAAATGGAAACAAACTAAATCACCACTCCTCGAAAAAAAATTGTAAAGTTGGGATAGTCGCTTAAACGTTCATCTTTTGGTTCCTCTACCCTATTATCACTTCAGCGACACCTCCAGATTTTTCACCAAAGTAAGCCTCTTTAATAAGCTATCAAATGAATATAATTAATCTATTTTATCTGTGGTAGAACAATGTGTTTTTTTTTATTGAATACATCACTATACATTTTTTTGCATACCCGCTCGTTAAAACTAATCGCTTAAAAACTTTTTAGAGAAACATGCACGTTCGTCATAAACACTGACCACTAATAAAAAAAAAGAATACCAATGCGATAAATCCTTAATCTAATAAACAGTTGAAATTAAAATAACCTATCTAAAACTAAACTACTTATAAAATAAAATAAAAACTTATATCTAAAACTAAACTACTTATAAAATAAAATAACTGACAAATAAAATATTTGCCCCAGTTCGGCAACGTGCCCAGGAGGCTGGCAGCATTGCCACTAGGGTGTCGGCACATGTCGCGTCCCATACTAAAGGCCGTCTCATCTTCCATGGCACGAGGGTCATATATACCGTCGGGCCTTTTGCCATCATCTTGGGCAAGACCGGATGGCTCCAAGATGGCAGGTGCTCCTGCGCTGGCTAGGGCCCGACGGATGATATCGTTCAGGCTAGCATGTCGAAGTGCACGACCTGCACTTCTGCAGCAGGATAGACCATACTTAGTGGCCGAGCTCAATGCGATTAGTTTTAACGAGCGGGTATGCAAAAAAATGTATAGTGATGTATTCAATAAAAAAAACACATTGTTCTACCACAGATAAAATAAATTAATTATATTCATTAGATAGCTTATTAAAGAGGCTTACTTTGGTGAAAAATCTGGAGGTGTCGCTGACGTGATAATACTTGAATTTTTTTTAAATTAAACTCTAGTTTTTTATTCTAGTTTTTGTACGGCAATTACATATGTCCTAAAATTAATATCATATAATTGTCTTTATTACATGCACAATATACGTGACTCACGTCAAAATCGACCGTTTAGAAAAAAAAATATTGAAGAAACATCCCATTTCGTTTTTTTTTTTAAACGATAAAGAGAGCTGAAATTTGGCATACTCGATATTAAAAAAAAACAAATCAATAAAAAAAATTACAAGCCAAAACTCGCTGGGGGAAGATTCACTTAAATTGAATGTATCCAAAGATCTTTTTTTTTCTTATTTTTTTTATTGCCCTTGTATTATTGCAATGCTTATCTTACTAAAATACCTTTAACAAGTAGATAAGCAGTATAAAAAATTCAAATATTACAGACGATCTTTTATAATTAAAAATGTTAACATTAAAAGTAAATAACCATGCCTATATCAATCCTCGTAATTAAATTGAATGTTAGGATTTAGTGGTCAAGAATTATTAAAACAAAACGTGATACAATAGGCTACACGACGGGTGTACACAAGTACCTACCTCCATAGTTTACTTTCAAAACAAAGTTTTAACCGACTTCAATTCAGTACTCCGCCAAGCCACATGAACATTTCCACATTATTTTCCAATTTACCACATTAACTGATTTCCGAGAGCAAATACGTTGATTATTAGAGAAAAAAACCAAATCGCTGTATGTGGGCCGATAATATTTGAGGACTTCCGTCAATTACTCAAGGACCTCAGAATCACCTTTGGCACTTCTTTGTTTGCTATTTCAACTGAATGATATCAGAATCAGTGACGTACCTTTTTTTTTTTTTTTTTATTTATATATATAATTATTTTACAATACATGGCCAGACAGCGGACAAAACCCAGCAGGGTTTAACTGCCACTGCATTCACTCAATTAATATTTAGTTTATACATAGGATAACAAGCTTATAAAAATAAAGAGCACACGGCGATTGCCTACACAAAATGCGACATTATGACGTGATATGCTGTGAAGCACTTGGGAGCACGCTGGAGACGTGCATACCGTTTCTTATCCTATTGCCGCGGCTTAGGGTCCAACCTACTTTTATAGTTTGAAGTACATCATTGACAAGTTCCACAAGCCATCTGTGGTCTTCATCATCACTTCCACTTCACCAAATTTATGATTTCCGAATGTAAATACACGATTTATAATAGAAAACACCGAAATTACTACACGCATTTTTGAGGAGCTACATATATTTGAGGAGTTCCCTCAATTCCTCATGGTTCCCATGATTCAACTGGAGTTTTGAAAACAATGGGACCAACCTGGAAGCATATACTTTCATATAAAAAAAAATGGTACGTAAAAAAAAAAAAAATTAAAATTTGAACTGTTTATTTCAATTGACGTATCGGTTCATAAATGACGAAGTTCTGAGGTAACACACATTAATTAATTAATTATTCGCTGAGGGTTTTCCAGCTGCGTTCGCGCCACTACGTGAACTTCAGCTCGTTTGTGGTGCGCGTGCCGCGGCCGCTGCAGGAGACCATCGCGTGTGCTGACTTCTGGCCGAAGGGTGTCGTGTTTCGGCGGTTCCGGGGCAACCTACCGAATGCTACACCGGACTTGACGTCACAATAGAGCCACGCTGTTATGTCGCCTCAGTAATTAGTTTTTAATTTTATAAATATTTTGTATGTATGTTAGTCATTAAGGTATTTGTTACGATGGGCCTTAGATGCCTGAAATAAATGGTTTTATTTTTATTTTATTTTATTTTTTTATTTTATTTATTAAAAAAATACAACCGAATTGAGAACCTCCTCCTTTTTTTTGAAGTCGGTTAAAAATCGTCTTCAACCTGTAATACGTCACAGAACTCTTATCTTATAATAACTGTTATAAGTTTGTTGGATTTCGTATGTTGGTCTTTCCGACTTTAATCTGTTGTCGTGTCTATACTCGCGATTCCTATACCTACATCATCCCTTTCCAACATGCGCACTGATATATCGCGCCGTCTTTGTCACATACACGACGTGTGCGCAACGCTCGCCCCACCTGGCGAGAGTTAAGTGTTGTTGAATTCTCTCCTGCGTGCGTGTAACATCCTCCGCTGATAAAAGACATTAAATCTTATTTAAATCCGACGCATTCTCTGTACATCATTGAAAACTATATATGCTGTCAGCTCAGCATTAAAAGGTGTTCGACTGTTCGTGAAGTGAAGGTGTTTTTGGACAATTTGGGATTGCGCTGCGCGCCCCACACGAGCACATGGTGTGCCACGAGACGCTAGCGTGAAGGAGGAGTTCACCCAAGTCACAAGTAAGTGCGCATGGCTCCTATAACCTTCTGTTAGCTGATTCATCCACCTGTTCCGAATTCCAAAGGCAGCTGACTTTCCTGTACAATTTCGCATCAAGTAGCTACGACAATAGACCATACGGTTGGATACCTACATACAGTCCACTAACGCGCTAATCTCTGAAAAGGGAAATTAGAAAGCGCACCGCAAATAAAATAACCCTTGCAGGGCGTGATCTAAATTCAATTCTGTACGCCCCAAGTTTTGGTCACTAACGATCCGGATAATTATATTTCATTCCCAACCTAGGATTTATAATATTTATATCTATTTAAAGTAGCTTCTTGACATTATATTATATAATTTACCCATAGATACGTAAAATCTACGTACTTCGCATCATATCTTCGTATCATTATTCTAAAGATACTAACATTTCAGCAACGCAATTAACGATTCTTAGTTTTCAATTGATGTACACGTCACAAATACATGCTATTGTTCTCACTGGCTCGGGAGCGCTGACCGGTTTCGTTCATATCTACCCGCTTTTATTTCGTTCTAATCTTTTCTCGAACTACCGCGTGCCGCGCGCTCCGATCTGTGCCGTCAATAGGTACCTACACGGTCATCGCTTAACCTACTTTGTAGACGGATAGTTAAACCGCCTTATTCTCACAAACTGTTTCTTTTTTGTAACACATTTCCTTTGTATACTTTTATATCCCGCGATTCGTGTTACATACCTACATCTATTTTAACCGCACTTCTATTTCCGCGACTTTTGTCAAACATTTAGGTATTATTACCGCTTTTTCCTGCGACTTGTGTTTACGAGTAGGTACTCACATTTATTTAACCGCACTTTTATTTCCGCGACTTTTGTCAAACATTTATTATTACCGCTTTTTCCCGCGACTTGTGTTTACGAGTAGGTACTCACAGTTATTTAACCGCACCGTTATTCCCGTAAATCGTGTTTACGGACATTTATTTGAACCGCATTTTTATTCCCGCAAATCGTGTTTACTTATATTTTATTTGTGTGGGCTAAGTTTTATAGTCACACTCAACGCGCAACATCATGCCACCGAAAAAAGACCCTAAAGACGAGGCGGCTAGGGACCCCGTCCAAAATGAACTAGTTATTTTAGAAGCTAAGCGCAGTGCCTTCTTCGCCCGCTTACAAACCATATACAAATTGTCGGTTAAGGCGTACGAAGACGAAATTCAACGTAAAACGTTCTTAAATAGCGTATCAAATCTAGACCAATTGCGATCAGATTTTGAGCGTGTTTTAGACTCGTACAATGAATGC
Organism: Epinotia brunnichana; assembly: GCA_963854355.1. NCBI lineage: Eukaryota > Metazoa > Arthropoda > Insecta > Lepidoptera > Tortricidae > Epinotia > Epinotia brunnichana. Next base: position 4,038,898 of record OY977956.1, read on the forward strand.
GTTTTACGATTAACGCCTGATGCAACCGCTAATTATCAGTCCTGGATCGCGTTTGAGGATATGTATTGTCAAATCAAACGCATTCAGTCTGAAATCGAAAGTTCGCCAGAGTCTCAGCGGCCTTTGCAATCCGCTCTAAAGCAAAATCTCCCGCCTATGCAGCTAATGGAATTTAATGGCGACCTTCGTAATTGGCCATTATTCTATGAACAATTTAAAAGTGTGATTCATAACAACTCACGCTTAACAGATAGCGAACGCATTCAGTTCCTAGTAGGTAAACTGACTGATAAGGCTAGGTCGGTATGCGCGGGGCTGCCAGCCACAGGGGAAAACTATCCCATAATTTGGCAAGCGCTCGTTGATAAATATGAAGACAAACGCGCCATGGCAGCCAGCTATATTAATCAGCTGTTAGACTTTAAACCCATAGCGAATGGGTCCGCTTCTAATTTGGAGTATTTTCTATGTAATTTCGACGCCTCCGTTAAGGCGTTTAAAGCGCTTAAATTACAAGATTTAGCAGATTTTTGTTCTTGCATATCGCATTACAAAAACTAGATCCCGAATCGATAAAATTATTTGAGATGTTTTATCGCAAGGAAACGTGTCCTTCGTACAAAAATCTTATTGATTTCGTCAAAGAACAATCCAGGGTTGCATCGCATTCGACAACAAAACAAACATTTTCACAATCACAACCGAGATCTAATAACAATAAAAATATACCGCTACCAAAAAACAATTCGACAAAAACATTCGTTAATACGCAAACGCCCGCGATTGATTCTTGTTTGTTGTGTAAAACTAATAAACACGAACACTTATATCAGTGTGCCGCTTTTACAAAAATGTCCCCGTACGAAAGATTTAATTTTGTAAAAACTAATTCCGTGTGTAACAATTGCCTTAGTTATAAACACAAATTTTCCGCTTGTATGTCACACAGAACGTGTAGTATATGTAATGCACAGCACCACACGTTATTACATTTTAATCCGCCGCATAAACAAACTTATTTACCTAACTCGCATCAAACCAGTACCAACACTTTTGTTGACAAGGCGAATTCCACACCGCCATACAGCAGTAGAAACGGGGTGGCAAGCAATTTGCAGTCTTATCACCCGGCCGATAGGGTCGATAATGGTTTGAGGCATGACTCAACGTTGAATCATTTGTCGGCTCGGAGTGCAAATGATGATGATAACTTGAGAACGCTTATGCATAAAACAACCTTATTAGGGACCGCAAAAATTCGACTTTATGACGCAAGCGGTAAGGTTCATTATGCAAGGATTCTGGTCGATCCTGGAAGCCAATCTGATTATATAACACTCGAGTGTTGTAATCGATTAGCGCTACCGATTTCGAACCAGAATCGTTTTGCCAGGGTTCAAGGTATTGGGGGTTCGTCCCAAAAAATACTTGGGATGTCAATAGTGCAATTTAGTTCCCGATTCGACAGTAATGGCGATAACTCTTACACTATTCAGCCTCTGGTGGTGGAATCCATTACGTCACACTTGCCTGACTCGCCTATCGACATATCTTTGTTTGATTGTTTTAAGAATATACCTCTGGCCGATGATTGTTTTAATGAGCCCGGGCCCATTGATATGCTTATAGGAGCAAATTTATTCTGTGACATCTTACTTTCTGACAAAGTCCGAAGTGGCGGCTTGCCTTCGGCTTTGGAAACCACCCTGGGTTACGTCATAATGGGGGACGTCACTGTGACGTCACCTCCGCGCGCGACTCGTGCTCTCTGTGCGTTTACGCACGAACCGCTTAACCAAACTTTAGAAAAGTTTTGGAACTTGGAGGAAGTACCCTCAAAGAAATTTCTACGTCCCGATGACAAGGGATGTGAACAAATATTTACCGCAACGACGACGCGTAACGATAATGGTTCTTACGCAGTCGATCTTCCCTTCAAGCAAACGCCAGATAATCTGGGCAATTCTTTTGTAACCGCTAAAAGAAGATTTTCGATGCTCGAAAATCATTTCTTAAAATACCCGCAACTCCGCGACAAATATGATGACGTCATTCGGAATTACCTGGATAAGGGGATTATTTCTTTGGTTCCGCCCGAAGAGTCCTCTACGCCAGGGTTTTGTATACCTCACCACCCGGTCATCCGGAACGACAAATCCGCGACAAAAATCCGCCAAGTTCTGGACGGTAGCTGCAAATCAGACAGTGGACTGTCATTAAACGACATCCTACATACTGGCTGTAATTTGCAAGCAGACATTTTTCACATTCTTTTGAATGTTCGCATATTCCGCGTTGCCTTTTTTGCTGACGTCCGCCAAATGTACTTATGCATAGAAGTACATCCGCACCACCGCTCTTTTCAACGATTTTTGTATCGCTTTTCGCCTGAAGTACCTTTGGAGATGTATAATTTCAACCGGGTCTGCTTTGGACTCCGGTCTTTGTCATTTCTCGCGCTTCGCACGCTCCGCCAGCTTGCTAGTGACGAACGCGAGAGATACCCGCACGCTGCCGCCGTTCTCGAGGGGGACGTTTACATGGATGATCTAGCTTCCTCTGCTTCTTCATCCGAGGAAGCAGTTGCGATAGCGAATCAACTAATCAGTCTCTTCAAGGCTGGCAGGTTTGATCTGGTCAAATGGGCTAGCAACTCTCCGCAGTTGCTAGAGCACATTCCCATATCCCACCGCCAGTCGGAAGACGCCTCCTTCGGTGACGGCGACACTTTGAAGATTCTTGGTCTTCGACGGCTTCCCGCTTCGGATGAATTTGTCTTTGACGTTTCTCCTCCGCAACTCAGTGGCACGAAGCGTGCTATTCTTTCAGCTAATGCTCATTTATATGACGTGCTAGGGCTCGTCAGCCCTGTCATACTTTATTCCAAGCTTCTTATAAAGGAACTATGGCTCTTAGGGACAGATTGGGATGATTTGAGGCCACCGCCGCACATATCGCATTTATGGGAGCAGTTCGTCAGTGAGCTTCCACTGATTTCAGCTCTTAAATTTCCGCGTCAATTCGGTGTCGAGTTTGACGATGTTTTGTCTCAGCGTCATCCAATTGCGGATACGTTTGCATTTTCTGACTCTGAAGTTATCTTATGTTGGGTGCACTCTTCACCTCACAGATTCTCAACTTTTGTAGCGAATCGCATTGCTCAATATCAAAATAATTTTGCAGCTTCTAAAGCTTACCTAAACGAGCTTCACACGTTTCTTCAGTCTGATCCGTATTATACGCATTTCAAGGAAGAACTTGAAAAAAGACGAATTACTTGGCGTATGAGCCCTCCAAACGCGCCTCATTTTGGAGGCATTTGGGGAGGTAACATTAAATGCTTTAAAACTCATCTTCATCGTGTTATAGGCAATCAAATCCTGACATGCGAAGAATTACTTACCGTGCTTACTCAGATCGAAGCGATTCTTAATAGCCGCCCGCTTTATATACTAAGTTCTGACCCGTCAGAACCCACCGCACTAACGCCAGCTCATTTCATGTCAACCTCGCCGTTGCCGCGTTTGCCCGCCGCCGACTTAAGCCAGGAGCGACCGAATCTATTAACTCGTTTTTCAATGCTAGACTCGCCTGTCCAATCATTCTGGAAACGGTTCCGAATTGAGTATCTTCACAACTTACAAAGCAGAGAGAAATGGAATACTCCAGACAAGCCGATAGCGGTGGGAACAATAGTTTTAATAAACGTTGCTAACGCGCCACCCTTGCAGTGGCCGCTCGGAATAATAACTCGTGTATTCCCTGGGCGAGACGGTGTTGTCCGCGTTGCTGAAGTGCGGACCCGCAACGGTACGCTCGAGCGACCGATCGTTCGGCTGTGCCCGCTGCCTACGCAGTAGGGTTGCCACCACATACATATCTATGTATATATATTTTTTAAGTTATCATAAATAGTTATTATTTTAGTATAATTACCTAATTATAGGTAAATTGTACACTTCGCTTATCTTTAGTTATATGGTGCGATATTATCTTTTTCTATGTACATCCATATGTACATAATTATTATTTTTCTCTTTGAAGGGAACCCTTCAAGCCGGGGGAGATGTTGGATTTCGTATGTTGGTCTTTCCGACTTTAATCTGTTGTCGTGTCTATACTCGCGATTCCTATACCTACATCATCCCTTTCCAACATGCGCACTGATATATCGCGCCGTCTTTGTCACATACACGACGTGTGCGCAACGCTCGCCCCACCTGGCGAGAGTTAAGTGTTGTTGAATTCTCTCCTGCGTGCGTGTAACATCCTCCGCTGATAAAAGACATTAAATCTTATTTAAATCCGACGCATTCTCTGTACATCATTGAAAACTATATATGCTGTCAGCTCAGCATTAAAAGGTGTTCGACTGTTCGTGAAGTGAAGGTGTTTTTGGACAATTTGGGATTGCGCTGCGCGCCCCACACGAGCACATGGTGTGCCACGAGACGCTAGCGTGAAGGAGGAGTTCACCCAAGTCACAAGTAAGTGCGCATGGCTCCTATAACCTTCTGTTAGCTGATTCATCCACCTGTTCCGAATTCCAAAGGCAGCTGACTTTCCTGTACAATTTCGCATCAAGTAGCTACGACAATAGACCACACGGTTGGATACCTACATACAGTCCACTAACGCGCTAATCTCTGAAAAGGGAAATTAGAAAGCGCACCGCAAATAAAATAACCCTTGCAGGGCGTGATCTAAATTCAATTCTGTACGCCCCAAAGTTCTACGTAACTACAGCTTACAAAAGTTGAAAAACTCCCGACATTTTCATTACAAAGTTCAATATCTCAAAAACGGCTGAACCGATTTTGTTGAAAAGTAGCTAAGAGCCACCTCGATCACGTCAGCTTACGGATAAAAACCCCGTATTCAAATCGGTCCATTCGTTTAGGAGCTACGATGCCACAGGCACACACACACACAGACAGACATACACACATACACGTCAAATAAGTTTGACGTCAAATAAGGTTGGGTTAAAAACAGTTCTAATTTCGTAAAAGAGAAGTAAGTACTTAACTAATCTTTTCAGTTTTTTTTTTATAGTTTTTTCAGGAAACAAACAGCCATGTACAAAATAATACTTGCAAATATGGACAGGAATTAGGCCTAAAGTTTCCTATATTACTAAGTAACAATTACAAGTTAAAGTAAATTATTCAATTATGATTAGATTACCTATATAATTGAGTACTACACGCCAAAATAATGGTTGTAAGAAAGCTCTTTGACTCTTGCCTATTGAATAAATTTCCATATATTTGCATAGTATACGGAATTGTTACGCTCGATCAGGCGACTACCCTAGGGCGGTACCACGCGGTAGGTACAGTCAGCCACGAAAGTGATCTACCACTTTTGAACTTTATTATTATAACAATAGGGTCGAAAAGTGATATTCCACTTCTTGGTTTACTGTACATTGAGTAGGCGCAGTGTAGGCGGTCTTAATCGAGCGGAGATGGAAGACGTAGCAGGACCAGGCTCCGTAGCATGGATGGGCGTTATCACGCGATAAGTGACAGGATAAGCGCGTCGTCTCGTTTTATCGAACGGTGTCAGCCAGGGACGGATGCTCTATCTTGTCACTTATCGCGTGATAAGGCCATCCATGCTACGGGACCTGTATCTCTTTATACATAGCATACCGCGAGCACGGTAGATATATAGCTAATACAGTTACCAATCCGTACTAGTTACGATAGATTTGACGAGCTCACAAAAACTCACGTCGCTACAATAGGCTTGTTGCGTGGTGTTAAAATTGATAACGTCGTGTTGCTAAATGGATAACCATCAAATGATTGTTATAAAGTATAAATTACAAAATATAATTCAAATCATAAAAAGATAAAAAACCTTGAAAGTTTAGAAAAAAACGTTTTCACCTCAGCAGCTCGAACAAGCATATTTTGCTGCGTGAAAACAGTGAGCAAAATGCGATTTTGCTCACTCCGTGAGTCAAAGTAGCTTTTTAATGTTGATATCGAGCACATCAACATCATAGTGTGAATACTACAACTACAACTATGATGTGCTCTATTACAAATTCAGAATATTATAGGTGCGTAAAAGCCTAGCGATATATTTTTTAACGTGACGATGTTCTCACTGCTGAGGTGAAAAGTTGTATGTATCACACGAGAGCAAAGATATTTGCATCTCGTGCCTTTGAGTCCCTCACTACGCTCAAGATTCTAATTTTGAATCACTCGCTACGCTCGTGATTCAAATATAGAATCTTTCGCTTGCTCGGGACTCAACATCAACACTCGCAGCAAAAATCTACTTTGCTCTCTTGTTGAACAAATAACTATTTTTTTAATTATTGTCTAACAGTAAATTTAAAGGTAAGTACCAATAGAATCCTTACGCTTTTAGAGAAACAAATTTGTATGGCAACCATGGAGCTAAACACAGTATTTCGCGACCGAAACAGCAATTTACTTCATTTTCCATGCAACGGTTAGTACAAATTGCACGGTGTGACGTCATACTTTAAAGCCAATCAGTACGAAGCGTTTCGGTTCGGCTGCTGTCAGCGAGGTCCGTCTTTAACCGGCCATGTGATTTTCTACGGGCACTCCTTTGACTGATACCTTGTTCTGTGATTTTAGGTCCAATCAGTCCGGGATGGGAATGCCCCATTGACAATCAATAAAGCGGGTCAAACCGCCAGTCAGTGGTAAGTGAGTCCCACTGCTTTGGCTTAATATTGTAGCCCTGCTGGTCTTGTTCTAATCATGCAAATTTTTTGCCCTTGCCAGACAAAGAATGAACTACTTTGGTAACGGTTACCCGCAACCAAAGGAATTCAAGGTGCTCCCGGTGAACTGCATCATCCGCTTTGTGGAAATGATGGAGCAAGCCTGGGAGCAGGTATAAAGGAGAGGGCAAATGCACAAAAGATCCCACTGGGTCGAAGTGCATCCGAAAGGGCCCTCACCTAGATAAGATAAGATAAGATAAGATAATCATGCCAATTTGATTCTGTTTCCAGCGGGTTAGGATTTCATTAAATAGTTTTATTTTATATTATATTTAAATTAACTTCATTTGCGAGAGCTTCCTTCGAAGACAGGCAGCTTGATGATGATGATGTCCTCCCAGATGTATCCGTCGACATCCTGACAAAATCTAAGATTGGGAAACTTTACGTGCATGGGCTCGTATGACTTGCAAAACCAAATTTGGTTTTGAACGTACGACAGCAAGAGACACAGTGAAGCTGTCCACTTGAGTCATAGGTGTAGTCACAGAAATATTTCTGTGGGTGTAGTGGTAGGAGGGCTTGGGCCGAGTCTTACGGGCAGCTTGAAGGATGCTCGTGGCCGAAGCTGTCGCCGCTTCGGGTCCCTCTAGCGTGACGGAGGCAGTTACCCAAGCTTCAAAGTCCACCTGCTGTAAGGCCGCATTCTACAGCAGTAAAGACAGGTGTGTTCGATCCATTTTAATGTTGGTTCCTGCAACAATGATTTAAAACACTTTAGCTATAAATTTAATCCCTGGCGTCGACCTTGCCAAATTAGAGTTTAGAAAGTTTAAGATAATAACAGTGTAATCTTAGTAGTTAAATCATGGGAGAGACTTCAGTCATCAGGACCTATAATTAGCACGACCCTGCTCTACCCTGTGCCTTAATCTCTGTGAATAAAACTAAGTTGTTGACTGAACCTCGCCCCATGATAACATAAGGGATTCAGATTGTAAGTTACCAGTTTATCCAGAGGAATATACAGTTGTTTAGATTTTACTTTGTTTTCTTTATCATACAAAGCTTTACCTGGGTTTTATCTACAAAGACTGACCATCATTTTGTAATTAATATTTCTTTATAAATTTCTGTTAAGTGGTGTTTTTAAAGGGGCAATTAAGCCGGTGAAAACATCAAAGCTTACAGTGGCAAAGCATGTAGTTGCTTCCATACAAACATTTGTTCATCTACAGAAACTGGTTCGAATGGCATCGTAAACAAATTTAAGGTCACAAGCACATTAATTTCGGTGGACGGTTGGCATAGGCACTAGTTTTACGAGAGCGACTGCCATCTGACATTCCAACCCAAAGGGAAAACTAGACCTTATTGAGATTAGACCGGTTTCCTCACGATGTTTTTCCTTCACCGAAAAGCTAACGGTAAATATTCCGTACATAAGTTTCGAAAAACTCATTGGTACGAGCCGGGATTCGCACCCACGACCGCCGCTTGACAGCCGCATGCCTGAACCACTTGACTACCGTAGCTAGTACAAAAAATAACCATAGTATGTATGAAAAATCTGTCTTCTGTCGGACCCGTCAACTTTACCGTAAAATGCTCCCTGAACTTTACATATTGGTACGGTGTGGAGCAATCCGTACTGACGGTCCGCAAATAAGTCCGCATGACACTAAAACCAGCCTAAAGCTGACGGGTCCGCGCGGACAACCGTCCGCACGGACAGTTTCCTCATACATTTTGTTCGTGCGGATCGCTCCGCTCCGCAGCCTTAAATACCTTTCAAACCAATCCGATAGGTACCTACATATTTCGCCGTCAAACGTGGAAGTGGCCTTAGGTTCGAATTTAGACATCAGTTACAGTACGATGCGATATTCTCTAAGTAAATGTGAAACTAACGGTTCACAGTTCCAAAAACCCTTGAGACCAAACATATTTTTTATGACTCAGGAGATCGATGTAATATGCTTATTAAAAGTATAGGAGTATGATTTTTTTATAGTTTCGTAAGAAAAATATATAAATTTGGCCATTTCCGGTATGTATACTGAAACGGAAAAAATGTTTATTTTCTTTTATTGACAATTTATGGAATGTTATTTATTTATCATGTTATAATTCATAGAATTGCGCGTTTTTTGAGACATTAAACGTGCAACTCGTACTATTTAGTCAATAGCGTCCAAAAAAATGACGATAATCCCATTTTACGTTATATATTTTTAACTGTTGGTTGCTATTTAAATGGTTATTTCTATAGCCATTAATAATAACAGATCTTAATCTCGTGGAGTTTTCGATAAATTGGAATTTTAACTCTGCCGTGAAAAGCGCCTGATGCTTGTTGAGTAGCTCTAGTATAAGTTTTATCGATATATATACGTTTTCGAACGCGTTTGTGTTTAGTTTCAATTTGTATGGCAACGCGTAGTTCCTAATAATTACCACCAGAAGCGCTCGCTGTTCGCGTTGCCATACAAATTAAAACTAAACGCAAACGCGTTCGAAGACGGATTGTATCGATAACACTTATACTAGAGCCTCTGAGAACTAAACCAATGCTAACAAGTATGAAAAGTTCAAAAAACTGTATCCTGACTACGGAAAAGGAACTGAAAAAAACTTTTTTTGTATAAACGGTAGCTTATGTCACTCATAAAATCGGTTCAGTATCTCAAACGCGACGGTGGAACACACGTGAATAAAAAAATTTTAAATGTTTTTTTGCTTTATAAATCTTTTTTCTTTTTCTCCTTTTAAAAAATGTTGTTTCTCTTTTTAAATGTTTTGTTTCTTTTTGAATGTTTTTCTGTATTTTTTTTCTCTTTTTAATGTTTTTTTGGTCTTTTTATACGTTTTTTTCCTTTTTTTTTATTTCTTTTGTTTTTTTTTTGATTTTTGAAATTATATTTATTTTTTTGATGTTTTCGTCTACATTTTAATGTTTTTTTTATATTTTATTGATTTAAATGTGTTTATTCAAGGTTTATTTTTATTTTTTCCACTTTAAAAAAAAAAAAATTGTAATGTTTTTTTTCTTTTTGATTTATTTTTGTGGTTTTTCCACTTTTTTTCTCTTTTTAAATGTTTTTTTAAGGTTTTTCTTTTTTTATCTTTTTTTTACGTTTTTTCTCTTGTTTTTTGTAACTTTTTTTCTTTTATTATGTTTTTGTCTCTTTTTTCAATGATTTTTGCTTTTTTCTCCTTTTTATAAATGTTTTGTTTCTTTTTGAATGTTTTTTATCTTTTTTTATGTTTTTTTGGTCTTTTTTCTTTTTTTTTATACGTTTTTTCCTTTTTTTTATTGTTTATTTTTTATTATTTCAAGGTTTTTTGAAAATCTCTTATATTTTTTTGATGTTTTTGCCATATTTTAATGTTTTTTTTTTTATTTTTATTGATTTATATGTGCTTTTCAAGGTTTTTTTCTTTTTCCATTATTTTAAATTTTTTTTCCACTCTTTTTACATGTTTTTTTTTGTTTTTTGTCTTTTTTTACGTTTTTTCTCTTAATATAATGTTTTTTGTAACTTTTTTCTTTTTACATGTTTTTTTTTGTTTTTTGTCTTTTTTAACGTTTTTTTTCTTAATGTTATGTTTTTTGTAACTTTTTTCTTTTTATATGTTTTTGTCTCTATTTTATTGCTTCGTTTTTCTTTTATCAGTCTTTTTTAATGTTTTTTGAAATTATTTTTGCCTTTTTAAAAGTTTTTCATTATTTTAATGTTATTTTTTTTGTTTCTCAATGTTTTTTTCTCTTTTCCTCTTTATTAAATGTTTTTTTTAATTTTGTAATATTTTGTTTCTTTTTTCATGTTTTTAATTTTTTTTCCTCATATTTAATGTTTTTTTCCCCTTTTTAATATATTTTTTTAAATTTTTTCGTTACTTTACTTTTTTGTTTTTTTTGTTTTTTTTCCTCGCTTTAGTGAGGTGAAAAGATTTGTGTTACACACGGGTGCAAGTTATTTTGACGTCTCGTGTGTTGCAACACTCGCTACGCTCAGGATTCTATTTTTGAACCACTCGCTTCGCTCGTGGTTCAACCATAGAATCCATTCGCTAGCTCGTGGTTCAACCCTAGAATCCATTCGCTAGCTCGTGTTTCAATTCCACACTCGCGGTTAAAATACAACTTTGCACCCTTGTATAACAAATAACTAAAAAATACCAGTCAGTAACTTAACTAACATAGACTGCTAAAATCATATCCCTTCGTTTTGGCTCTGCCGTAGTCGGGCAAAAGTGTTACTAATTTCAAGTCTCGATTCATTGTTAATGTAGGTAAAAAAGAAAAATCAGAAACAGCCTAGATACGTCGACATATCTGGGCTGTTTCAGATTTATCGAGCGCTTAATTGAATTTTTCTGGCAGGGCGGTACGAGAATTTTCATAACGATTAAACAGTCTTTTTTTATAGTACATACAGAGATTTAGAATCGCCGTGGACATAGCCAAAGTTCTTTTCTTTCTTTTTTTTTCTTTTTAAATATTTTTCGGACCATCATACAAATCAACCTAGTCCCAAACTAAGCAAAGCTTGTACTATGGGTACTAGACGACGATATACATACTTATATAGAGAAATAAATACTTAAATACATAGAAAACATCCATGACTCAGGAACAACTATTCGTGCTCATCACACAAATAAATGCCCTTACCGGGATTCGAACCCAGGACCTCTTGCTTCGTAGTGACCCTGCCACTACCAACTAGGCTAAAGCGGTCGTTAAATCATATTATAAAGTTTTGGTTAGACTCATAATCCACATAAACAGTTAAGATAGCTCCGTGTAATGATACACAATAACATTAAATTGCATGTGCATAAGCTGTTATCTATTGAGCACAGCGGGCGCGTAGCATGATTGCCAGTTTATTACTTATCGCAGTGTATAAGACGTCCGTCACGTTCTGACAACTATGTGAGTGCGAGAGTGACGGATGTCTTATCTACAACGATAAATAAGTGATAAAATAGCAACCATGCTAAGCCCGCAGGAAACACGACTTAATGTTTTACCCCTTATCGCTGACAGAACAGCGGCGGACTCGTGGTCACACCATTTTGTCACACTAGTGTGACGACGAGTATTTTATTATACTCGTGGTCACACCATTTTGTCACACTAGTGTGACGACAAGTATTTTATTATACTCGTGGTCACACCACTTTAACATAACGGGTGGATTTACCTACATATTCTACACTTAGGCAGGTCGGTGTTGGTACGACGACGAGCGAAGCGAGGAAGAGTGTTAGGAAGAACCGCGACCCTACGAATGAGCGTGCCGCGGCAGCGGCAGGCGAAGTGCCAGAACCAAACATGTTTTATTTCACTTCCTCATACTAGACGATACTTGTAATTTGTGAATACAAGTCTCATGTTTTAGTAGCTTACTATTCGTCACACCAAACAGTGTGACTACGAGGAAAATAAATTCCTAATGGTCACACCAGTGTTACAAAATGGTGTGACCACGAGTCTGCCCTCGACAGAACGACCTTGTCTCGTGCACGTGCGATGCTACAAATCAGACGGTTATAAAATGATCCTTCCTTGAACAAAATCCGTAAGATTTTCCAGCGCTTCTAATCCCCGATACCAGCCTTTTGTTATTTTGCTCGAATTGAAATAAAATTGTATTTTGTTCTTATCGTTTTCCCTTTGTAAATTGAAGCCATTCAACATTTGAAAGCAAATATTTTCACGCTAAATTTAATAAAGCCTAGGGCTTAAATGTTTTCAGTTTTCACAGGCTTTTATTTAATAACATGTATTTTCAATCCAAATCTTTCAAACGGAATAAAAGTTTACCTGAACAACGCGGGCGGTGCCGCGTTGGCTGGTCAATATACAGACCTGACTCAATAAAGCGTTGTTGAGCAAGTTTGTCTCACAATAAATACTAATGAGGCCCAAGTTATTGGTGAGGAGTTACCCAAGGGACTTGTCTTATATCTATACTAATAAGTAATACAGAGTTAATGTTTGTGGAGAATGGAGATGTAGAATGTTTAGAACGTCCAGTAGCAGCCACGTTCTAAAAATTCTAGAGTTACGCCGTCTGATGTAGGAAGCTTGGCGCTACTTACGATCTGATATATTTTTAACGCTGAAAGCTATTATGAGCTAGAGAGTCTTGGCAATCACTTTACATGTAATGTTTTTGGTGGGATTCTGTATGTAATCATCCCGCAGGTCATCTAAGGTTATTGTTATTATGTTTTAAATAAAAAAAAAACGTAATTCGATAACAACTTGCTAAGTACATAAAATGTCATAACTCTCAGCTTTGTTGGCTTTTGGTCCACGTTCCATACAAAGTTGCCCATGGTCCTTTCTTCTGGGTTCTCTCGGGTACAACTCCCTGGAGGTCAGGCGTATTGCCTTGCTTAGTGAGTCGGAATGTCCCGAACTCATGTCCATCGTTCTAACTCGTCTGTCTGTCACCAGGCTGTATCTCACTGATATCGTGATAGTTCCAGCTGAAATTTTCACAGATGATGTATTTCTGTTGCCGCTATAACAAAAAAACATAGAATAAAATAGTTTTTTATAGATAATGGTACGGAACCCTTCGTGCGCGAGTTCGACTCGCACTTGGCCGGTTTTTTTTTTTAAATTCAACCTCTAAAGGGGATTCCAAGTTTGTATGGCGAGCAAGTTATTTTTAATGTAAGGGATTTGTAACTTCGGTTGTAGACTGTTTGCTGAAAGACTACAAAACTTATTTCAGCGTTTTTTTTTATTTATCGCCTAAGAAGGTTAAAAGGGGTTCGAAGTTTATGAAGAGAGCAAGACATTTTTAAAGTAAGAAATTTGTAACTACGGTTTCAGACTTATACTATGAGGGTTCAAAGAGGGTTCTAAGTTTGTATAGAGAGCAAGACATTGTGAAGGTAAGAGATTTGTAACTTCGGTTTTAGACTGTTTACTAAAAGACTACAAAACTAATTTCAATGTTTTTTTTTTATTAATTCCTTAAACAAACATTTAGATGATAACATGTTCTACACGGACGAAGTCGCGGGCAACAGCTAGTTTTGATACAAAATCAAACTACGAAGTTTCAAGTTTCTATTTAAAAAAAAAATTAAGTCTCATACAATCTTTGGTTCCTTATTCCACCCTCTGAAGTAATTATATTTAAAAAAACGGCCCGCTGTGTTCTACTCTGAGGTATAAACAACAACATTGGAAAGTCTCAATAAAATCGGTTCGCATGTTTTTGTTTAATCTATCCTCAAAGCCACTGGATACATTAGCGAAGAATCCTTGTCGCCACTGGATACCAAAAGATGGCGCTGGTAATGTGTTTTTAAATCGGTCATTCTCGAACTCTGTCTACGGATACCTAAACTCCATCAAACTTTTTTTTTACGTTCTCATATGGTTTGGCAGAATTTAAACGCATAGAAAAATCGGAAGAATTATCTACTACGACTAGAATATGCCTGGAAATGTGTGACGCGCTGCATCGCAGTATTGAAGTGTTTAACGTTAGTTGTATAAATACAATTTCCGTCAATGTTATTTTATTATGTATCTTTGACCACATGGATTTCCATACATATACTGTTTCACATTTATAATATTAGTGTGATAGTGTGAAGTGTGATGTGATGAATATATACTTAGATAGATTAGGGCAGCATATCTATTATTTAAATCACACTTCGTGTAAATATTTATAGAGTGTACAAAGGTGCAAGAATTTACAAGGACGTTAGAATACATATCAACAAAAGACGCACGCTGACAGCGGTGGCGGCGCGCGTGCGCCGCGTTGGTTGATGTTGATGTGCGCGTCGTTTACAGTTATACCACCTACCTAGAAAAGGCGAAATAAAAGCTAAGACAATAATCAACGACTTAGAAAACTCAAAACCGGCTGACCCGATTTTGTTGAAACGTAGCTAAGAACCAACTCGATTTTGTTGAAACGTAGCTAACAACCAACTCGATTCGGATAAAAAACCGCATTAAAATCGGTCCATTCATTTAGGAGCTACGATGCCACAGATAGATACATAGACACACAGATACATAGACACACAGACACGTCAAAATTCACCCCTCTTTTTGCGTCAGGGGTTAAAAGGTAAGGGATATTGTTATAGTTCAATATGATACAATTTCAACTTCTGATAGAAGAAAATGTGACTCGATCAAAGCAAATTCAATAGGCAAGTATTCACAAAAGTTTACTAACCTAAACCTAATTTCCCTTACGAGATTAACCTGACGAAAGTTAACGTAATTAGAAAGGGCTTCTTTTTGTTGCTCTGACATAGGAGTGAACAAAAATGGACAAGTTATTTATCCCATTTTCAGCTCAAATTTTAATCTGATTGATTAACAATAATTAGGGTGCTCGAGTGGCGACCACGTACCTACCGGAAGACGCGGCGCGTATAATCTGCACTAAAATCACACCCGCACACCGAGGGTTCCGTATAAATTTTCATACACTAATTAGGTACCCGTCACATCACAACCCGCTTTTTTTTTGGAAAATATTAACAAAGATAACTAAAAAGTCGGGTCCTCAGACGCAATAATTCGAAGCACGAACTTCCGCAGGATCCATAGCTTAGTTGAGTAAGTATTAGTCCCCGAGATGCAGCATTAAAGTAGCGCTCCATCCTTTCTGGTCACGTGTTGGCCACAATAGAAAACCTGATGAACAGAATTCACCTAATAGCACAGAATAAGTAATAGTACTATACTTCGATTTTTTTAGCATTAGAAAGACCTTGACAGAAGTAAGTGTAAGGTTTTTTATAGAACACGTTTTACGATACCTGCCGTAAATGCGGCGGAATAAGTGGAAAACTATGAAAACATTTTTTAAAGCATATTAGACGATAGCAAAATGTGTAATTTGCATTTACTTAAAATGATTATTTAATAATACAGCATTAATATTTTATTTGTGTTATTTTTAATGTATCGCAAAAAAATTGCATGATAAAAAACCCAGAGAAGCAGAGGTTTCAAACAAACGGAACGTTTTAAACGCATAAATTGCGACTAAATTGAAGAGATCGTGTCCCACATCAATAAGAGTTTAGCGTTTTGACATTTGCAATCGGTCGGATAATATATAATCGGTTCATGTTTGTTTTTAAACGTCACTCTCATCGTCTCATCTCGTACAAAGAGTATACAATCACTACGTTTATCTCGTATGTCATGCGAATGCAAGTGCGATACTTTGTCATTATCCCAGAATCTTGTTGTTTTGAGTTTTTAAGTTTCATTGTTTTCCGTTAAAGTTATTTGTTATTGTTGTTGTTATTGTTATTATCTTTCGTTGATAGTGCGGTTCAATTCAGGTGCCTGAGTGCGGCCCTTACTCTGATACTATTTACTAAATAATAACTACAAGGTTACATCGCACTAGTGTGTGGTGGAGGTGGACGAGGTCGGCAAAGCTTCAAATTAAGCTAAAATAGGTTCTACTTACTTATTTCAGAGAGACCACTTGATATGCATGCATTTTAAGGTTAAAACCACCCAATTTAATGTAGTGAAAGGTTAGGTTAGGTTAGGAATAGTTAATAATAATATAATTATATATAATATTTACAAACCTTAGTGATAGGAAATGTGAAATCATTGATAAGTACATACCTATGATGTAACAAACAAAAATACACAGTAATTTAATATTTTATTATTAACTTCTAAAGAAACAGGTTAACGACACCTGCTTCTTTGTTTATCGAATTTCTAATGCTAAAAAAATCGAAGTATACGTACAGAATGTTTTCTGTTAACAAATTTACTGTCAGCGACATCTAGCGTGAAAATACACAGAAAGCGTTTCCGAGCAGGTGGGGTG
Source organism: Epinotia brunnichana (assembly GCA_963854355.1). NCBI lineage: Eukaryota > Metazoa > Arthropoda > Insecta > Lepidoptera > Tortricidae > Epinotia > Epinotia brunnichana. The sequence continues at coordinate 4,055,485 of OY977956.1, forward strand.
AAAATACAAGGTTTTATGTACCTAATAAATTAATAATAATAACTTAGAAATGTGCATAATTTGTTTTATCTTAAGGGGCTCCACGCGCTTTTTGACTAGTTTTGATGAGTTTTGAGTTGATATTCCTCCGTCATTACCATAGATATATTTATGCCACAAACGTTAATCGGTTCTTCAATACTTTATCTACTTTTGCAAGAGATTTTTTTGGAAAAAAAAATATTTTTTTTCTATGATTTATTCAAACATATGGTCCAAAAAAGCTCTGTTTTCGATATTAGTATGTTGAAATTTACATGTAACTGTTCCTTTTTGACGTTTCTAACAACCCAAGAGAGTTTTTTTTATTTTTAACTCATTTTTACAAAAGTTACGTCCAAAAAACTGGTTTTCTGGCCTAAAACTGCTAAAGTTTAGTGCCATATATCTCAAAAACTATGAGTTTTGAAGTAAATATGGGATACTATTTCGGTTAACCTCGTTGTTGTTAATACGGTAAGCCAAAAAACACGAAGAAACGGACGGTAACAGATCGAAGGTCATTGGGAGCTGTGAGCCCCTTAAGTCAACGTTACTAGAATTACCAAAACCCGTACTTCTACCCAACGTATCGATTGGGAACTCCATAAACTTCGTAGCTCCGTCTCACCTGGACCAGGAAAAATGTTCGGCACTCGATCAGGCCTGAAGGTTTAATTTGTCCAGCATTCCGCAGCGCCCCAATATCCATTAACAACACAAAAACGTTTTATGCCTACTCAAATAAACTGGAAAACATAAACTCAAGCCTGTCTTCTCAAAAGGCGTAGGCAGAGCTCATAAATAGTACATTGTTTAACAAGGAGCGTATGAGGAATTTGATGACTCGAGTTTGCAATATTCTTACGCCCGTGTTATACACAATGTTTTTCATCACATTTGCGAGGAAATAAATAACCACAAAAGACAGAAAAACCTATGTTTTATACAAGCGCATGAATCAAATGTTGACGAAATTGACAACTTCACTTCTAGCTCAGTGCGAGTGGAGGGCGGAGCTTCAATATTTCAACCAATCACAGAGCATGGACCATGTGGTTCTTGCAGGGCTTTAACCACATACTCCATGCTCGATTTTATTTTCCAACCAATCACAGAGCAGAATTATTGCCATCCAGATTTGCTTAACCAATCAGATCACACACAAGCTCATTACTCCCTTGGGACCATTATTTGCCGCGGGAACAATTTAGGCCATTGTCCTCCTGTATACAGGCAAGGAATAACACCATTTATGAGCAAGTGTGATGAAAAGAATTTTACAAACTCTCCAGCGTCAGGCTTCTGATAGAATCTTGTTCGTAAAGCATCCCTTACCGTATTTATGACACAATGTACTATTATCAGTGCCATTTTTAGTAATTGTGGGCCTAAACATGGAGAAAATATGATATTGTAGTAATAGGCTCCCAGCGGACCGCTCACAAAAAAAAACATATTTCGACTCTTATGTATGACACCTACAGAAAGAAAAGGAATTAGGTACCTATACTGCCTGGGTTCTCAATGTTCCGCTCGGTTGCTTCATTTAAAATTAAGTACAAAAAAGCGGCCAAGTGCGAGTCGGACTCGCACATGAAGGGTTCCGTAAAATAAATTGCGGTTTACGATTTATGACGTATTAAAAAAAAACTACTTACTAGATCTCGTTCAAACCAATTTTCGGTGGAAGTTTGCATGGTAAAGTACATCATATATTTTTTTTAGTTTTATCATTCTCTCATTTTAGAAGTTACAGGGGGGGGGACACATTTTACCACTTTGGAAGTGTCTCTCGCACAAACTATTCAGTTTAGAAAAAAATGATATCAGAAACCTTAGTATCATTTTTGAAGACCTATCCATAGATACCCCACACGTATGGGTTTGATGATTTTTATTTTTTTTAGTTTCAGTTCTGATTATGGGGACCTCTAAAACTTTATTTTTTTTTCGATTTTTGTGTGAAAATCTTAATGCGGTTCACAGAATACATCTACTTACGAAGTTTCAACAGTATAGCTCTTATAGTTTCGGAAAAAAGTGGCTGTGACATACGGACGGACAGACAGACAGACATGACGAATCTATAAGGGTTCCGTTTTTTGCCATTTGGCTACGGAACCCTAAAAAGGCTGGTAAACTCTGCCCCTAGGTACCTAAAAATGTCGCGAGACGTAAAGTAATATCGCCCCAAGGGTACATCGCGAACGCAGGCAACTGTAGGTCCTATTCAAACATTTATAACCCAATACTATGTGGGGAATTTCCGTTATTTTTTGAATTTATGTACCTATACGTTAACAATTCGATCCGCCCGTGCTACGAATATTTAATGTGTACATTAGATATCATCAAATATGTATATGAATTTATTTGTTTATTTATTTACTAAAGTACAATTTGCAATTACAGTTTACGCCAAATCATTACAAACTTAAATATATATTCCAACTCACTCTCACTCGTCCGCTCACTTTCAGCCTCGCAATCCAGAAGGTCATTACCGAGCTAAAGTCACCTCTTAACATCTGGTACCTTGATGATGGCACCATCGGGGGCAAGCCGGAAGAGGTGGAGCAAGACTTGCTCGTCCTACTGCCACGCCTGAAGGATATGGGGCTGGAAGTGAATACCTCCAAATGTGAGTTTTTCCCCTGTGGACCGCAGTCAGCTTCTCTCTTCTCTTTTTTCTCGGGTTTACTTCCCGGCCTCAAGGAACTGAGCGCTGATTCCTTTTGCCTACTTGGTGCCCCGATTTTTCCTTCCGCAGTTCCTGAGGCACTCAACATTCGTAAGGCTCTCCTCCTCCTCGCAGGCGAGCGTCTCAAGGGTTTGGCCCCGCACGTGGGCTTGGCTTTGATGCAAAAGTGTTTCGCGGTTCCCAAGATCACGTATCTGTTGCGCACGGCCCCGGTTTGGTTATTCCCTGCTGACATTGAGACCTTTGATTTTGCCATTAAGTCGACGATTGAGTCGGTGGTCAATGTGTCTCTGAATGATATTCAGTGGGCACAAGCAGGTTTACCCATCCGCCATGGGGGCATTGGGGTGCGGCGTGTGGGGGACGTTAGCCTACCGGCTTTCTTGGCGTCGGCCCATGGGGTTGCTAATCTAGTTGCTGAGATTTTATCATTTGATGGCGACGTGGTAAGCATACCGTATGTGACCGACGCTGTGAGGCGGTGGTTGGCTGTCAACCCGGGGGCGTCCGTCCCGGAGAATCCAAGTCTCCAGCGCGCGTGGGATGACGTAGGGTGTAAGGCCATCTTAGACGGTCAGATTGGGAACGCTTCAGGTGTGGACCGCGCAAGGCTTCTGGCAGTGTCGCGGCCGGAGTCAGGGGCTTGGCTGCAGGCGTTACCCTCCCCTCAACTGGGCACGTTACTCGACGGTGACTCGTTGCGGGTGTCGGTCGCTCTCCGCTTGGGCTGCAATGTATGTCAACCACACGTATGCATATGCGGTTCCACGGTGGGAGTTGACGGTCATCATGCATTGAGTTGCCGGCGATGTGCCGGGAGGCATCCGCGTCACCACGCCTTGAACGACGTGGTCCAAAGGGCGCTCAGGTTAGCGGGTGTTCCGTCTGTGCTTGAGCCTCCGGGTCTTAGTCGCACGGATGGCAAGCGACCTGATGGCCTAACGTTGGTGCCGTGGGAGAGAGGACGTTGCTTGGTCTGGGACGCTACTTGCGTCAGCACCTTCGCCGCCTCTCATATCAGTCGCACTGTACGCGCGGCTGGAGCAGCAGCCGAGTCTCAGGCGGCGGTGAAGCGCCAAAAGTATGCTCCATTGGGCTCGGGGTATATTTTCGTCCCTTTTGCGGTGGAAACGGCGGGCTGCTGGGGTGCTGACGCGAAACAATTCGTGCGTGACATAGGCCGTCGACTCAGGCAAAAGGGAGAGGACCCCCGTTCCGAATCGTTTCTGGTGCAGAGACTGTCCATAGCCATCCAGCGGGGTAATGCCGTGAGCATTATGGGCACTTTTGCACCATAAGCGATAACGAACGGGGTTAACTAGTTGTAGTGTAGTTGACGTGTGTATTTATATTATACTAGGTTTTTGTATTTTTAAATTTATGTTTTTTAAATTGTACTTTGACTTGTAGTTTATTAAATTAAAATGTATTATAATGTTATTATATTGTGCAAGCAAATTTAATGTATGAAATGATTAATTAATTATAAAAAAGCAAAATTCCAACTTAACAATAACTATTTATTTAAGTAAGGACTCGAAAATCCTTTTTTGTACTATTAAAATCTGTGTATTAAGATTTCATAGAGAATACTGCAACGTCACTCTTTTCATAGTTGTAGTCCATGTTACTGTCGAAACAATCGAAATAACTGTTTCGATACGCTCCAGACAACCGAAAAAAAATTGAAAATAGAACTAAAATAAATTCGACCAATCACGTGGCTGCTTTACTGAACTGTAATGAATTGGACCAATAGAATCGCTTTGATTATTGAGTTTACTCGTTAATGTCGTACGCTCGTTCATGTCTTTTACTTAAGATATCAACGAGCGTACAAGCGATAGGCTGCACTTCGTTTCAACAGTATCGAGTTTGTTTAATTAGTTCAGTTGACTCGTAGAAAATTAATTTTAATGAACTCGTACAAAAAGTATTGTTCACAATAGTGTTATAATCAAGCTTTTTTAATCTCGTACCTTACTTAGGCCACTCAGCAAGCTTCGTGGCCTAAACACGGTACTCGACTAAAAAGCTCTCTATTATAACACGATTGTGAAAAATACTATTACATTCCGCTATCAGTAGCGGCCATCGGGTAGCGAACACATTGACGTGCTTCGCTGCGCTGAGCACAGAGTTGAGCAGCGCCAGCGCAGCGGACATGCGGCGCGTGGCGCAGGAGCTCGGTGCGCGCGGATGGCGTTGCCAGCAGCGGCGCTCTGCTGAATTAATAGCTTCTGCCTGCAACTCCGTCCGCATGGAACTCGTTTATATCGTAGCTCAACTAGCTGTTGCCCGCGACTTCGTCCGCGTAGAACATGTTATCGTCTAAATGTTTGTTTAAGGAGTGAATTAAAAAAAAAACATTGACATTAGTTTTATAGTCCTTTAGTAAACAGTCTAAAACCGAAGTTACAAATCTCTTACCTTCAAAATGTCTTGCTCTCTATACAAACTAAGAACCCTCTTTGAACCCTCATAGTATAAGTCTGAAACCGTAGTTACAAATTGCTTACTTTAAAAATGTCTTGCTCTCTACATAAACTTCGAACCCCCTTTTAACCTTCTTAGGCGATAAATTAAAAAAAACGCTGATAAAAGTTTTGTAGTCTTTCAGCAAACAGTCTACAACCGAAGTTACAAATCCCTTACATTAAAAATTACTTGCTCTCCATACAAACTTGGAACACTCTTACAATCCCCTTTAGAGGTTGAATTAAAAAAAACGCTGAAATAAGTTTTGTAGTCTTTTAACAAACAGGCTAGGATCGAAGTTACGAAACTCATACTACATATAAAATTTTCTGACTCTCCATACCAACTTTGAACCGCCTATACACACTATATATATAATACACTTTTCAAGGAAAAATTAAGAAGAAGAGTTTTTTTGTTGTAATAAGCATTTTTTCTACAAACTATCAAGTATCTAAGCTCAATAAAAGTTTTTCCCATACGAATCTTGCACCCTTTTTAACCCCTTAAGGGGTGGAATTTTCCAAAACGCTGAAAGTACTTTATTTGTAAGCTTTCTACAAAGTTTTAAGCTTCTATCTCAAAACAGAGTTTCCCTCATACAAACTTTGCAACCCTTAGTAACCCCCTCAGGGGTGGAATTTATCAACACGCTGAAAGTACTTTAATAATATTCTAATAAGTAAGCTATTTACAAAGTTTTAAGTCTCTTGCTAAAAAAAACGTTGTCTCCACACAAATGTTGCACTCCCTTTTAACCCCCTTAGGGGTGGAATTTTCTAAAACACTGAAAGTTCTCTTTTGTAATTCAATAAATAATCTTTCTACAAACGTTTAACTTTGTATCTCAAAAAAGAATTTTCCCCATACAAACTTTGCAATGATTTTTAACCCCCTTAGGGGTGGAATTTTCCAAAACGCTGGAAGTACTTTATTTTTATTCTAATAAGTAAGCTTTTTACAACGGTTTAAGTCTCTAGCTAAAAAAACATGTTTCCTCCATACAAATGTTGCACCCCCTTTTAACCCCCTTAGGGGTAGAATTTTCTTAAACGCTGAACGTTCTTTTTTGTATTTCAATAAGTTATCTTTCTACAAACTTTTAAGCTTCTGTGAGCGACCCAATTATAGTTTTAAATCTACCTCTTATTTAATTGTAAAAGCTAGGGGCGCGCGGGGAGAGCGAGATGCGCGGGAGGGGTGCAACTGTTATTTTACCTCACCGTAGAAAATTTAAAGCAGTCCATATAAGCTAATGCGCTCGCCGCACGCACCTTACGCTAGTAAATTTGTATGTGTACCGACCTCTTTCAAAAATATAAGTTTGTCGCGAAATATGCCTATTTTTTCATCGTGAATCGAACCCTGAACGCTACAAAGTGGTCTTCGAACCGAATCTTAATGTATTTCACGCCGCCGTCGAAAAAAATGGTTAATACACGCAGTACCGCAAGGAAACAGCAGGAGAAAAATAAAACTACTGCTACTGAGGTCGACCCAGGAAAGGCAAGTACAAGTGCAGCTCCAGATGTTGAAGAAAAAGTGCAACCTGACAAAACAATAGTGATAGATGCCGGAAGTGTTAAGTCCGAGATGCCTAAACTTAATGAGCCTACCTTCCAAAAGTCTTTGACAAAAAAGTCTTCATCATCATCCGTCGCAGCACGCAAAAAGAAGCTGGAATTACAAGCGGCCGAGGCAAAAGCACGAATTGAAATGGAGCTTATCGATAAACGCTTAGAAGCGGACCTTGCTGAATTAGAAGAAGAATACAGTCCACAGTCTTCAGTTACCGATAAACAAAGTGATGTTGCTAGATGGGTAGAACGCAGCCAACTGGAATTGGAGTCACAGCATGCCACCAAGCAGGAAGAAACTTCAGGTGTGCTGTGCCCGCCGGCGATCATGGACGCTGGCACTGATGGTCCAATTCAACAGTTAGCCTGTGTACTTAAGGATATGATAACTACCTCTGCATGCAACAGCAATAATAATAATAATTTACTTACCCGCATCAGCACACCCAAGGATCTGCCGCTGTTTGCTGGTGACTCAATGGAATGGCTCCAGTTTAAAATGGCCTATGAAGAATCCACCCGATTGTGTCAATTTAGTGATTCGGAGAACTTGTGGCGCCTACGAAAGTGCCTTCGTGGCGCAGCCAAGGATGCTGTCCAGGCGTTACTTATCACGGCTACTTCTCCTGAAATACTTATATCCACACTGGAACTGCAGTTCGGGAACCCAGATGGAATCTTGTCGCGTATAAGGCAAGAAATCAAGAAATTAAATCCTGTGTCTACAGAATATCACAAAGACATTATTGTGTTTTCAAATAAAATACAAAATTACGTCGCCGCTGTGCGTGCCCTTGGCCGTGAAAATCACCTTGAAGATTCGAGTCTAATTACCGTTGTGTTATCAAAACTGCCTACAATCCTGTTGTCTAAATGGGCAGACTACAGTTACTCACACAACACTGCAAGTACCTCGACTAGACTCGACCAACTATCGGATTTCCTCAACCAAGAAGCCGTTAAAATATCGAAGTGCAGTGTGTCGTTATTAAACACACAAAAGGACAACTACAGGCGTAAATATGCGGACTATAGTGCTAACTCACAGACAATACTATTGCAAAGTCAACAAAGTTATTCGAAGTGCCGTTATTGTCATGGACCTAATCATAATTTATCTGACTGTAAAAAATTCAAGAAGTCATTAAAAAAGGATCGCTGGAGTTATGTTAAACGGTTCGGACTATGTTATAAGTGCTTATTACGTCATCAAGATAGAAAGATGTGCCCGGCGCCCGTGTGCGATATTGATAACTGCGGCCTGGCGCATCATTCCTTGTTACATTTCGTGCCTAGTGAAAGACAATACGAGAACAATAACAGTGCTGTCCAAGTGACAGAAATTGATGAACTTACCTGCAGTGACGAGTGGAGGTACATTCCGACGCACCTTAATATAGCGGACGTAGGAACACGGGAAGCATACGATGTGTCTATTTTGCAAAATCAATGGCTTCACGGACCGGTATTCTTATACAATGATGAGCGCAGCTGGCCAAAGGATTTTTTGCAACCTGCAATAAATGACCTTGAATTAGAATGCATATCTATTGTACAAACGGTAAACAAGAATAGCTTACCTGTACCTGAGCCTACACGATTTTCATCCTGGTTGCGCCTGCTAAGATGTACCTATACTTTTCTGAAGTTTATAAAAAAGTGTCGAAAACTTACTGATGACCTCAATCACGAAACAATGGAAGAAGCCGAGCGCCTGTTGATAAGATATTCGCAGGCTCAGACATTTAACGATGAGATTAAAAACCTAAAAAATGGTAAATATGTACAGAAGTATAGTAAGCTCCTTACCTTATCACCTTACCTTGATGAGCACGGAGTCCTGCGCGTCGGGGGCCGAATTGATGCTGCTGCCGAAGTGTCACCTGAAACTAAAAGACCGGTTATTCTAGACGGGCGAGATTACATAACCAGATTGATCGTTAAATCTTACCATGTCAGCGCTGCTCACGAGAATCAGGAGACTGTAGTGAATAATTTAAAACAAAAATATTGGATTATTAAAATTCGTCCCACAGTTAAAAATGTTGCCTCGAAATGTATGGTATGCAGAATTAAGAAAAGTAAACCTGAAATCCCAAGAATGGGTAACTTACCTGAAGCACGCATGGCTCATCACCAGCGACCCTACACTTTCTGCGGAATCGACCTATTTGGGCCGTATGAAGTTACGATTGGGAGACGACGGGAGAAGAGGTACGGAGTGATATTTACGTGCCTCACTGTACGAGCCATTCATTTAGAGACAGTTGCTTCTCTGACGACCGATTCCTTAATTATGGCCCTTCGACGTATGGCAGCCAGGAGGGGATGGCCGAAGCACATTTTTTCTGACAACGGTACAAATCTCCGTGGTGCCGATGTTGAACTGAAAAAAGCGATTCAGGAACTGAAAAATGACGAGCTTTACAACACAGCCATAAATCGTGGGACTAAATGGACCTTCATTCCGGCAGCAAGCCCACACTGGGGTGGGGCGTGGGAACGGCTCATTAAGAGCGTGAAGAGCTCGCTGAAAGTCGTCCTGAAAGAACGCGCGCCTAGGGAAGAGACCCTTAACACTTTTCTCGCTGAGGTGGAAAACATGGTAAACAGCCGACCACTCACCCACGTCTCTGTCGAAGCGGGAAGTAAAGAATCTCTGACCCCAAACCACTTTCTCTTGGGGTCATCGTCGAACTTACCTCAGATGGGCGTTTTCGATGACTCGGAGTTTTATCTACGAAAACAGTGGCGGATCGCGCAAAGGCTTGCCGATTCATACTGGAAACGATGGGTGCGAGAAGTGTTGCCCGATATGCTACCACGACAGAAATGGAACAAGGAACAAAGGTCCTTACAAGTGGGAGACCTAGTTTTTGTCGTCGACCCTGACGGACTCCGGAACATTTGGCCGCGAGGCATTGTCGAGCAAACTTTACCCGGCAGAGACGGGCGGACTAGAATGGTTAAGATAAGGACGAAAACAGGTGTCCTTACCCGATCCGCCGCACGCGTCGCTCGAATACCTATTGGAGAAGAGTGCTGCTAGAACAGCACTGGGGTGGGGCATGTGAGCGACCCAATTATAGTTTTAAATCTACCTCTTATTTAATTGTAAAAGCTAGGGGCGCGCGGGGAGAGCGAGATGCGCGGGAGGGGTGCAACTGTTATTTTACCTCACCGTAGAAAATTTAAAGCAGTCCATATAAGCTAATGCGCTCGCCGCACGCACCTTACGCTAGTAAATTTGTATGTGTACCGACCTCTTTCAAAAATATAAGTTTGTCGCGAAATATGCCTATTTTTTCATCGTGAATCGAACCCTGAACGCTACAGCTTCTATCTCAAAAAAGAGTTTCCCTCATACAAACTTTGCAACCCTATTTAACCCCTTAGGGGTGGAATTTTCCAAAACGCTGGAAGTACTTTATTTTTATTCTAATAAGTAAGCTTTCTACAAAGGTTTATGTCTCTAGCTAAAAAAACATATTTCCTCCATACAAATGTTGCACCCCCTTTAAACCCCCTTAGGGGTGAAATTTTCTAAAACGCTGAACGTTCTTTTTTGTATTTCAATAAGTTATCTTTCTACAAACGTTTAACCTTGTATCTCAAAAAAGAATTTCCCTTATACAAACTTTGCAATGATTTTTAACCCCCTTAGGGGTGGAATTTTTCAAAACGCTGGAAGTACTTTATTTTTATTCTAATAAGTAAGCTTTCTACAAAGGTTTAAGTTTCTAGCTAAAAAAACATGTTTCCTCCATACAAATGTTGCACCCCCTTTTAACCCCCTTAGGGGTGGAATTTTCTAAAACGCTGAAAGTTGTTTTTTTGTATTTCAATAAGTAATCTTTCTTCAAACTTTTAAGCTTCTATCTCAAAAAAGAGTTTCCCTCTAACGAAGTTTGCAACCCTATTTAACCCTTTAGGGGTGGAATTTTCCAAAACGCTGGAAGTTTTTTATTTTTATTCCAATAAGTAAGCTTTCTAGAAAGGTTTAAGTCTCTAGCTAGAAAAACATGTTTCCTCCATACAAATGTTGCACCCCCTTTTAATCCCTTTAGGGGTGGAATTTTTTAAAACACTGAAAGTGCTTTTTTGTATTTCAATAAGTTATCTTTCTACAAACGTTTAACCTTGTATCTCAAAAAAGAATTTCCCTTATACAAACTTTGCAATGATTTTTAACCCCCTTAAGGGTAGAATTTTCTAAAACGCTGAAAGTTGTTTTTTTTGTATTTCAATAAGTAATCTTTCTACAAACTTTTAAGCTTCTATCTCAAAAAAGAGTTTCCCCATACAAATTTTGCAACCCTTTTTAGCCCCCTTAGGGGTAGAATTTTCCAAAACGCTGAAAGTACTTTATTTGTATTCTATAAAGATTCTTTTGAAGACTCCAGCTCAAAAAATAAATATTCCTCCATACAAACTTTGCACCCCTATTTAACCCCTTTAGGGGTGGAATTTCCAAAAATCCCTTCTTATCCGTCGCCTACGTTATAAAAGGTAGTATGGGTGTAAATTTCAAGTTTCTAGTTCCAGTAGTTTCGGCTGTGCGTTGATGATCTGCCAGGAAGTCTTCTTTTATATATATAGATAAAAACTATCACCCCCTAATTCATCCCTTTAGGGGATGATTTCTGGGATAAAAATCCTATGTCCTTCCCCGGGACTCAAGCTAACTCAATACCAAATTTCATCTAAATCGGTTTATTATTGTTATATAGATAAAAACTATCACCCCCTAATTCATCCCTTTAGGGGATGATTTCTGGGATAAAAATCCTATGTCCTTCCCCGGGACTCAAGCTATCTCAATACCAAATTTCATCTAAATCGGTTCAGCTGTTTATTTATGTTTTTGTTTTTTTTTAATATACGTTTACGGTTCGACCAGCTCGTGCTACAAATATTAAATGTGTACAGTACATATCAATATCATCAAATATTCATCATCCTATATATATGTATATATACTATATATCCTATACTCTATTAAACGAGCAATATTTGTCTATAAAAAAATAAAAAAAGATTTATTGTCGCAAAAAAAACACAAAATCACAAAATCGAACACTGATGTAGATACTTATATAAAACAACACAATGCAGAAAATAAATGATGCGACAATAGGCTCGGGGCTCAGCGTTTGCTGCTAGCCTGTCGGCTATACAGCGCTGTACATATTTGCATTCACGTTCTCGTAAATGTCTGTAACGATTTCGATGCAATTTGGAATATAGGGGTTTATGGGAGCGAAAAATCGATCTAGCTAGGTAGGTCTCATGGCTGGGACAATTCGTTTTCTCCGTGTTTTCTCTATTTTCACCCGAGCAGAGCTTAGTCGCCCAGGGACTATGAATTATACAGTATTTTAAAGGCCTTATTTTTGTGCACGGCTATTTAACACAGTCTGCTGATTAGTGGCGTACACCCAAGTCATGGTCATCAATCATCTCGTAATGACCGTGTTATCTGGATTGATTTGAAGTGGACAAGGGCGCTAAGGGTCACTTTAACGTACGATGTATCGTAACCCATTTCCTGTCGCCGCTACCACGGAGAGTTGAAAAGGGTTTATTTTACTTTGACATATGGGTTTGATATATTGTCGACCTCAGAGCATAGAATACTAGAGAGAGGACAAGCCGCCGGCGGCCGTGTCGCAGCTGTATGCTCAATGGGCATACACTGCCATACTGTGCACGCGTGCTGATCGCAGAGAATATTACGTTTTTTCCCAAAATGCCTGATATGATGCGCGTTTATTGTCAAATAAGCTTGTAGGTATACAAGTGTGTGTGTTTTAGATGTGTGCGTGCTTTGTCTTGTCAATTACTTGGGCGTTGTGTGGGTTGATGTACTTGCGACAGGCTCACTCTATACAAATCGGCCGCCATGTCCGATCTCCTTAGATTCATACATCTGTGTTGTCGACCGTAGGTTAAGGGCCATTTACAACTCGCAGGCGATTTTTATTGCATTGCAGGGCATCCGAGAGATGTTGAGCCATGTAAATGGCCCTTTAACGCATTGACGGCCACGCTAATCTCGTAGCGCTACGCCGTAGTCCGTAGTAGGTTAAACCTCCTATGTAGCGAAAAGCGCTCGTAGCGCTATGACGCATAATTATGTGTCGTCATGGGCCCTGAATAGGTTAAGGTAAGGGACAAAATACGATCTTTCAGGAGAGCCCGATAGAGTTTTTTTTTGACTAAACCACGCATAACTTTAACTTTGACGACCGCTTTAGCCTAGTTGGTAGTGACCCTGCCTACGAAGCAAGAGGTCCTGGGTTCGAATCCCGGTAAGGGCATTTATTTGTGTGATGAGCACGAATATTTGTTCCTGAGTCATGGATGTTTTCTATGTATAGTATTTATTTCTCTATATAAGTATCTATATCGTCGTCTAGTACCCATAGTACAAGCTTTGCTTAGTTTGGGACTAGGTTGATTTGTGTAATATTGTCCGCAAATATTTATTATTATTATAACTTCTTTTATGTTTAACCTTTTTCAGGTTTAATTTTACAAAAATACTTAGATTTGAGTGCTCTGTCTGCCTATAAAAGTATATTTTTCATGAGTAGGCTATTTTTGTAAAATAGATGTCCCCTTACATCAAATTATTTCACGAATGACGTCTCTTACATCGTGATTCTTTTGTAGTCTCGCCCCCTACATGAATTTGTCTCTGGTTGCTAAAAACAGATTTAAGACTACAGTCCCTTAACTTTATCAAAATTTATTTTGCGCCGGTACTCACAAAATTTTGCAGTCGGTTAATTACAAAAGTTCTCTGTTACTTCATTATGTAGGCCCTGATTTGATATGGGACAAAAAAATGCAAATCTGTGGTGAAAGGGACATTTTTTTAAAGATATATTTTGTTTATAGTATAGGTACCAATCGAAAGAGCGGAAAATACTGAACTAAACTGAATACCTACTTAAATCAATTTGGACATTTTGTCCCTTACCTTAATTGAACTTACACGATCGACTATACAGGGTGTAGCCTGTAATAGGAGCAAAAAATGAAAAGGTAGATTATTAAGTTATATTTTTTTTCTTCAAATTAAGTTTAGTTGTATTTTTGAAATCTTCTGGAGTGCTATCAGTAGCTTTTTATTTTTATCTATCCAAATATCATAAACCCTCCATGATGCGTTCAAGAACCGCACATTATGACCACCATAAAAATAGACTGTTTTGTTAGAACAAATTTCTTATCTGTGAAAATGTCATTATTGCTAAATACTAACATCGATTTCGATAATATTATTTCATTCAAATTTCGAACGTCTCTGAAAAACAAAGAAATTGAATTTAACCTCTATTCTAATATCAGTCGAGACGACGTTTATCGAAGTGAATTGTCAATTTGCATACATATTTGACAAATGTCGCACGTAAGTAACATATCGAAAGATATGATGGTTGGATCCGACTCTAGTCTGTCTCTGAATTAAAAAAAAACTATGATGACAGCTAACAACACAACAGTGTAAACAACGCCGCAATGCCGGTCATAATATGCGGCTCCTGAATGCATCATGGAGGCTTATGATATGTGGATAGATAAAGTAGTGTATGTAACTGTACATAATTAGGCATTAAAACACTCGTGTGATGTTATTATGAAACTCGCCTTCGGCTCGTTTCCCACACTCGTGTTTAATGCCCTGCATTATGTACAGTCACATAAACTACTATAAAGACACAAAAAAAAATGTAATAAAAATCAAAAAATCACAAAAATATCTTTTGAAAACAAAAATGCAAAAACTATAATGACTCGATACATGATGTTACCTCAAAATCCGCATTGACTGCTGTGCCATGATATCGTGGTGCCAAGATACATTACTTGGAGGTCATAACTTTAGATAAAAATATCTCCGAATCCAAAAAAAAATATGTGTGGAACACAAGGGGTTGCTACAAATCCTCTAAGGAAGCGTTGTATATTTGCTCCTATTACAGGCCACACCCTGTATGTCAAATGTATATAGGACTAAATGATATCTACCTACAGCTATTCAACAGATCTCGCCTCGTGTGTGACACGGGATGACCGGACACAGGCCTGTTAATAGCGAAATGATGTCTGCCGATATCAAGCTGCCATTACGTCAAATGATTTCCAGAAAGCCGACGAATATTTCAGAGAAAAGGACGTGATACTCATTTATTAAAAAAAATACTTATTTAAAAAATAATAACGCTGTTAATGTCGGTACTTTACTATAAATAGTAAATTTAATTTGTACTTTTACTAGAATTTCATCATAACGTCACATAACGTAGCAAATTGCATAGATCTAAGCGACCATAATCACACTCAACTACTCTTTCATTATCATTAATCGCTGGACAATATTATTATATTTTAGGTAATTGTCCCTTCTCGTGTTTAACTAAGTTTTTATTACTATTTTGTTTTTTGTTTGTTATCCACCGTGAACTCACTCGAAGGTTCTAACGGAAGATCAGCGCTGGCAGCAATGCCAGCATTATGCTGAGATAGAACCGTTTCGTGACAAACGCTGTGTGTTTAAGTCTCGAATAAATGTTTCTTTCTTTCTTTCTTAAGATGAAATAAACTACCTAACATCGACGGAACATCAGCAAAAAAGAAAAACAATGGTTGGGTAGCTTCTCTACAGCTCCTTCTACGAGTACCAAGTCCCACGTGGATCGAATGGACACTTCAAGAGTTATAAACTCGCCAATATTGCGAAACGAAGAGACCGCTAATAAAAGCACTAGCTTCTGCCTGTGACTCCGTCCGCGTGGAACTCGTTTATATCGTAGCTCGAAACTAACTTTCATCCCCGTTTTCACCCGCTTAGGGATGATTTCCGGGATAAAAAATAAAAAAAGTCCTTCCCCCGGACTCAAACTCATCTAAAGTGGTTCAGCGGTTTAAGCAAATTTGTAAGACACTTCAATGTATGTTAATGCTGAAGAGAAATGAGACTGTAATTTTTGACTCCACAGTCAAACTGAAAAATTTAGTTTATGTACGTATTTATGAAACTTTTTGTTGTTAATAAATAAATAAATAAAATAAAATAAATAAGCGAGAAGAGGTAACAGACCGTCTCAGAGGTCAGAGTGTCTGTCTGTCTGTCAGACACATATGGACAGACGGACAGACAGACGGACAGACGGACAGACGGGCAGTCGGACAGACGGATAGACGGACAGACGGACAGGTGGACAGACAGACAGACAGACAGACAGGCAGACAGACAGACAGACGTCTGTCTGTCTGTCTGTCTGCCTTATAAATATGAATCCATGCTAGTATTATAGATGCGAAAGTGTCTGTCTGTCTGCCTGTCTAGGCAGACAGACAGACACTTTCGCATCTATAATACTAGCATGGATTCATATTTATAAGCAGTTTTATTTTCAGCTACCTAAAGCTATATTTTGTTATTTGTTGCAAGTTATTTTTTGAAACCCCAAACGGGAGAATATCTTATGGGGTAACTAGCATGGATACCGATATTTATATTGCTTACCAGCCGCCCATGTGGCCTCGCGTATACTTTACTGTAATATACTGGTGAAGACATTTTTAGGGTTCCGTAGCCAAATGGCAAAAAACGGAACCCTTATAGATTCGTCATGACTGTCTGTCTGTCAGTCCGTCCGTATGTCACAGCCACTTTTTTCCGAAACTATAAGAGCTATACTGTTGAAACTTGGTAAATAGATGTATTCTGTAAACCGCATTAAGATTTTCACACAAAGATCGAGAAAAAACATTAAGTTTTAGGGGTTCCACATACACAGAACTGAAACTCAATTTTTTTTTCAAACACTTACGTGTAGGATTTATTATCTATGGATAGGCTTTTAAAAATGATATTAATGTTTCTTATATCATTTTTTTCTAAACTGAATAGTTTACGCGAGAGACACTTCTAAAGTGGTAAAATAAGTGCCCCCCCCCCCTGTAACTTCTAAAATAAGAGAATGACAAAACTAAAAAAAATATATGATGTACATTACCTTGCAAACTTCCACCGAAAATTGGTTTGAACGAGATCTAGTAAGTATTTTTTTTTAATACGTCATAAATCGTAAACCGCAATTTATTTTACGGAACTTTTCATGTGCGAGTCTGACTCGCACTTGGCCGCTTTTTATTAGTAGGGTAATTCGCCAGTAGCTTTATTAGTAGGGCAAATCGCCAGTAGCTGCCCCCCCCCCCCCCCCCCCCCTCATACTAAAATGAACTATGTTCCACTACAAACAGAATTCAATTTAGTATGACGAGGCCAGTTGGGTGGCCAGTAATTGAAACATTATACTAAAATTAATTCTAGGTGAATAGATTGAGAACAGTTCCCCGTCGCATGGCACTTGCAGAAAAGAACCCGCGTGTCATTGGGCCTACCTTCTACGAGCGACTACCCGCTGATCTTAGACTGGAACCATCTGACGAAGCATTTAGACGCGCCGCCTGAAATACCTTTTATTGGAAAATCCATTATACTCAGTTAAAGAGTATATAGATCTTGATCTGACATGTTAAATTATAATTTTTACCTATTTACATTTGTTTTAATATGATTTGACATTAAATATCACCTATATTCTAATGCACATTACACTATATTGTAAATTGAATGACGATACCTAGTGGTTGACATATTTGTTCTTTTGATTTTGTTTTATTTTGGTCTCTTTTGTAAGTACTCAAACTAAAGTAATGTGTCATTATTTAATTAGGACCTGTGAATATTTGAAAAACTATACCTATCTAAAACTAAACTACTTATAAAATAAAATAACTTATATCTAAAACTAAACTACTTATATTATCGATCGCGCCAGAATCTTGGCTGTGGGGACCAGAGAAGCCGGCTCCTGGTTACACGCATTCCCGTCGGTGCATACCGCACCTTGCGTGTGGCTACCTGTCTGCGGCTTGGAGTCCGGGTATGTGCTCCACACACGTGTCCCTGCGGCAGTGAGGTCGACGCGCTGGGACATCACGGTCTTTCGTGCCAAAAGAGTGCGGGCCGCTTTTCCAGACACGCCGCACTCAACGACTACGCCGCTCTCTTGCCAGCGTCAATGTGCCGGTCCTGTTAGAGCCACCCGGCATTCTCAGAGACGATGGCAAGAGACCGGATGGAATGTCGTTAATTCCGTGGAAGATGGGTCAGGTGTTGGTGTGGGACGCCACCTGCGTCGACACAGTGGCCCCTTCCAATCTCCACGGAACTTCCTCCAGAGCCGGTGCGGCTGCAGAGGCCGCGGAAAAGGCAAAAACTAACAAATATAGGGGTCTCGGCGCCGAATACTGCTTTGTTCCGTTCGGCGTCGAGACCCTTGGTCCGTGGGGTCCCAGCGCCCTCAATCTTTACAAAGAACTGTCTAAAAAATTAGCCGACACCACCGGGGACCGAAGAGCTGGCAGCTTCCTCGCTCAACGCATTAGTATTGCAATACAGCGGGGAAATGCTGCCAGCATCTTCGGCACCATGCCGCGGGGAGACCCTTTATTTTAGTTATAAAATAGGTTTTTTACATTCTTTTGTTTTTAATCTTATTTAGTTTAAGTTTTAAAAAAAAAAATGGATAACTACTTATAAAATAAAATAACTTACAAATAAAATATTTGCCCCAGTTCGCCGTCGCTGGGCAAAGTGCAGCATTGCCAGCATTGCCACGTTGGATGGCGTTTTATTTTTATATTTACTCGTTATTGAGTAAATTTGTTGACATTGTATTAATTTAATATCATATCTGGTCTGGAACTGTTTGGTTCTTAATCCTAGCAAGTCGAAGTATGTGGTTTTCGGGTCAAAACATCAAATCCGTAATACCCTTGATGCTCGAACTTCCGGGAATGTCGCCGTCATGGGCGAACCAATAGAGCAGGTGGTAGAAGCAACCAACCTCGGCCTTCTTATGGACGAGAATTTGCGCTTTGAGAACCACATACTAAATGTTGTGAGTAACTGCTTCTATCGCCTTAAAGTCCTATATAATATACGTTATTACCTTAGTGTCGATTTGCGTGTCGACCTATGTGAATCGCTTATATTATCTAGGTTAAACTATTGTGATGTCGTGTATGACGGGTGCATTACTGGTCGTTCCAAGAGGCTCATACAACGAGTGCAGAACGCATGTGCTCGTTTTTGTTTCCGAGTCCCTCCCCGGTCCCACATCACTCCATACTTGAACGCCGCTAACTTGCTTAACATGTCTGCACGCCGACGCCTGCACCTTGCCACTCTGCTTTTCGGGGTGGTAAGGCACGAAACCCCATCTTACCTTTTCAATAAACTGGTATGGTCAAAGAGTGCGCGCAGATTCAAGGCAATGGCCATAACTCCTATGCACCGAACCGCTGCTTTCTGAGGTAGCTTCAAGTTCGCGGCGTCTAAGTGCTGGAATGATATCCCTCCCCCTATCCAAGGGGCGCTTAGCAGATACACCTTTAAGCGTAAGCTTAAAGGCTATTTGTTGACGCTCCAAAAATCCTAATCCTAATCCTGCACTTTTGACAGCAAAAATATGCCAATTGCACATTTTTATCTAGTTTTTGTTTTTAGTTTAATAGTAAAATTTACTTTAATGTGTAACGTAGTTATTATTTTATTAAAGCTGCATGTAGGTAGTGCTGTATGTATTATCTCACTATGTATTTATGTTTATTTCTCTCTCGCCTTGCACAATTTATTATATATATAGTTGTGTAATTATAATTGTATGACGTTTCCGTGAGTCACCAACGGTGCTGGCTGAAAATCAGCGCTGTAGGTGTCTGACTGACACCTCAGCATAATGCTGAGCCAGTGTCCGGTTCACGGCCGCAGAGACACACTTGTTACATGTTATTTTTATTTATTTTTGCTTAATATATGTGTCCTGTGTGTTAGTGAATAAATGTATCTTTCTTTCTTCTTTCTTTCTATATCTTTATTTTTTCTTTGTTTTTGACGATCGTGATAAATATTCTTATTTTTTTGACATGAAAGCAAATTTGTAATGTAATTTTTTATCATGAAATAAATAATCTAATCTAATCTAATCTAATAGAGTTTACTTTTAGTATGAGGTGGCCAGTTATAGAACGGTGGTCAGCTACTAACGATTTACCCTAGTTCCGGAGCCAAATCGTACTTTATTAACCCCCGACGCAAAAAGAGGGGTGTTATAAGTTATAAGTTTGACGTGTCTGTGTGTGTGTATGTCTGTGTGTCTGTTAATTATTTAAAGACAGGCTAGCGAGTTTTACAACTCAGAGAGCCACTAGTACTTACACATATTTTTAACATTGCATGGCGTGTCGCGTATCGTGCTAGTCCGATGTAATAAATAAGGTGTCCCTTTCACCAAGTAAGTAACGAGGCCCAATAAAACTTCCATTTACCGGTGTTTGCACAGAAATATCCTCTTACACGGCTCCGTAGTAAAACCAATTTCCAAAGACATGATACATTTTGAGGTACCTCTATATTAAGAAAGTCGTTCAAATTAATTCTCGAATTACAGTCATAACTGAAAGAAAAGAAATTATTTTGCAATGTTCAATTTTAACGTCGTAATTATTTAATCGTCGTAACGCACTTGTACAAATACAAAATAGTGGTTCTGTGAGATGTAGAAATTGGCTTTAAAAATAAAATCGACAAAATGATTCGACAAAGAAAACTTTATAATTATTGACCTGCTCACAAAATTTCACGAGCATCGGTTGAGAAATGCGACCTGTAGAGGAGAACAGCCGGACAGCGGGATAGCCGGACATCCGGACACACAAAGAATTTTGACCCAAGCTGAAACGGAGAACTCCGTTCGCTCGCTCGTTCAATTAACGATATTATCTACTTCAGACCGCACGTCAACTTGGATCATACAATTACCATAAAAAAATTAACTAAATAAAAAAAATAATAATACTGATACCTACCATAAAAAATAAAAATAAAAAATATAAGTCAGGGTTAGTGGGTAATTAAATTTCATCTTACGTCTAAATTATTATTATTAAATATTATTATTATTATGGGACACAATCTTACACAAATCAACCTAGGCCCACGGTAAGCTCAGTAAGGCTTGTGTTGTGGGTATTAGGCGATGATATATATAATAGATAAATACATATAGATACTTATATACATATATAAACATCCATAACTCAGGAACAAATATTCGTGATAAACACACAAATAAATGCCCTGACCGGGATTCGAACCCGGGACCTCCAGCTTCGTAGGCAGAGTCACTACCCACTGGGCTACGGAGGCCGTTAAAGTACTTAGACATTATTTCCTATTACATGCAGCGCACTACAATGGTTTATGCTGGCACCATCCAACCTGCCTGCAAACATCAAAACCAAATTGCAATAAAGGATACGCTAAAGACGATATACATAAGGAATACTCATAAAATACACATAGCAATATATTCCCAGCTAATCAACACATATCTGATGGGCGTTCACTGTCCGTCACCAATGACCCCGAAGCTTGCATCTCAGCCCCTTGGAGGCCATTGGAGGTCGTTGTTCTTCTACGTCCGTAGGAAAAAACCCCACACCCTAGAAACCCTACACGTGACCTCCGGGTGGTTCTAAAAGAACAACAAACTCGGCAGCTGTACTGTTCCTTCTGAACCTCGCAGCGCACACAAGAATTCTATCAGCGACATCGATACAAATACATATATGTACCAGTGTGTAACCGCCATACGATAAATAAATAAATAAGCCCCAAGAACAGCTTTTATCCAGCCATACATACATATACCAACTTTGCAAGCATCAGGATTGAAAATAGCCTTCCAATTCACTCCACAGTCAAGCTGTGTGCGCAATTTTGTAAGAAACCCGACACTGTAGTCACCCCTGACAAAGATTGTCGCGCCGAAGGTTAATAAGGGCTGACGCCCACTCACTCGGCTCAGACGAGGGTTGCTGAGTATTTTTTTTTTATGTTTGTTAGCTCAGAACTCCGTCATTTATGAACTGATTAGTACAATTCTTATTCTATTGAAAGTACATGCTTCCAGATTGGTCCCATTATTTCAAAACTCCAGTTGGATGATGGAAACCATGAGGAAATGATAGAACTCCTCAAATATATTAGGCACGCGTGTAGTAATTTCGGTATTTTCTATTACAACTCGTGTATTTACACCCGGAAATCATAAATTTGGTGAAGTGGAAGTGATGATAAAGACCACAGATGGCTTGTTTAACTTCTCAATTATGTACTTCAAACCATAAAAGTATGTCACAGATTCTGATATGATTCCGTTGAAATACCTAGCAAACATAAGTGCCAAAGGTAATACAGGCGCTACAAGAGAGTTGCAGATCGAGACAAAACGAATCAAAAAGAATAATGGAGATTTCAATGTATTTAACGCGCTCATGGTACGTTAGCTCGACCAAGCTCGACGCATGTTAAAGTGAGCGCGCGTATTGAAATCACTTTGCAATACGAAATATAGGTATCTATTCGACCCCCAGCATCCTTCGGCATCCTTACACGAAAGCACAAGAGTGTAACTGGGGATATTCATTATTTTTGCACCCTTAAACGGACAGTTAAGGGTATAGTAACAAAACCGACAGTCAATGCCAATCGCCTACGTTTAGTAACAAATCCGACAGGTTAGACGTGACTTAGAACATCACTTTAGTTAACCTTAGTCGGCCATTTTTTTTGAAATTCCCCAATTGCGGCAGTGTACCATGAAATCTCGAAAATGGAAACTACAAGTTACGTATCTCCATTCTCCATTGCAATCGCTAAAATGTCACAAATATGATAGAGGTGAGGAGATGGATGCATTCGAACTTTGATCTACGATTATCGGGATAGCCCTGCGCGATACTCGTTTTCACCCCATGCCCCTCTACGCTTGTAGCACTACGCCGTAGTCCGTAGCAGCTTAAAGCGCGAATTACACATGCAAGAAATTGTATGCAAGTTAAACTACGTTGCGGGGTTTGATAGATCCAACTCAGTATAAGTACCTACCTAGCTCAGTAACCCGCAATGTAATGAAACTTGCATGCAATTTCTTGCATGTGTAAATTGCGCTTAACACATTCACTGCCAACCATACAGTGCTAGGCTCGTAATTGTTGCAACATGCTAAATATAGCCTAGCAGCTTTCGGGCACTGAAAGGGTTAATTTTCATGAGTGAAAAGCGCCGGTAGTTCACTGACGCGCATGTGTGTTGATTGGCGTTAAATGAGTTCATATAAATCATCATCATCATCATGATATCAATGAAATAAAAATAAACAAATATGATGATATCAAAAAAATAAGAAACGAACCTTGTGACGAAACATTTAGGCGTAGACTGAGAAATCTTTTGTTGGATAACCCTCTGTACTCTGTTCATGAGTTCATGGACATGGTTTTTTAAGTGTTTATTTCATTTATTGACAGCTATAATTTGATATGATTTCTTGTGTAACATTTATATTCTATATTCAACTTTTAAATCGTACCTAATGCATAATTAAATTGACATTGTTTATTTCTGTTTAATAGTATGTGTCTATTAGTTGTTAAATGACAATCCGTAATTGGAGCTACAATTTCCACTTTGTGTATTTACATTTTGAATATTTTTAAATTTTATATCTGATTATTGACGATCCTGATAAGGATTCCTATAATTTTGACATTGTATGCAAACCTATATTGTAATTTTTATCTCGAAATAAATAAATCTAAATCTAAGCATCCTCCCTGTCAACTGTCACTAAGGCTGTACTAATGTCCTGGTAAATGTCGCGGCCGCGGGGGTGGCGCAGAACCGATATAAATATGTACAAACAAACAGCATCTCACCCTAAACGCATATACCTTCTCCGTTCCGTCGTAGGTAAAAATGAAGTTAGTCTATACACACTTCATTTAAATTTGCTGCACAATAGTTTTAAGGATGCCGTTTGGACCGCTCTGATCTGTGGCGAACATTGACAGGTGACAGATCAGTTTGTTGGAAATTGCAATGTCACGAAAGTGCATCTAAAAATTAAATAAGATAATTAATATTAAGGAATTGGAGAAATAATAACTTCAAATGTTGTTTCTCTTTACAGGTAAGAATTGTAATTATCCTATAAGCATAGAATAAGATAAATTGTAGCTGTAAACTCGTTATTAATAAAAATGTTTTCTCTTTACAGGGCAACACAATTTAGTTTTTATTTCGTCGTTCGTGTCCAGAACAACACATTATAAATATTTGGTTCGCCAATTAACATTTCTCGGCCACGAGTGAGCGCTACCCCTAACCTATACTTCAAAGGTCCTTTGTTTGGGAGAAATAATTTTTTCCGATCCTTTAATTAAGGATTCTATTCAGCCTGTACTTCAGACGCCTTTAAATGGCGTCTGAACCTTCGAGCAATACGGAAGGGAGTAGGCATTCGCACCATTTCCATTTGGGCTACAAGCCCAAGTAGGCGTAAACTTCGTATACAAAAATTTATGAAGTTGTGCATGTTTTTTTCGGTGTATTGAGTAATTTTTTAACCGACTTCATAAAAGGAGGAGGTTAGAAGAAGAAGAAGAAGACATTTTTTATTTACTACACAAAAGACACACAGAGACAAAGGGAGTAGGCATACATTACAATTTAACACATATTGTGTGTGTCTTCGCGGCAGTGAATAGGCCGCTGTCTCAGCATTATGCCGAGGTGTCAGACAGACACCTACAGCGCTGATTTTCAGACAGCACCGTACGTGACCCACGGAACGCAACACAACATAAGACCATTGATAAACACATAATTACTGTATACACATAATAAATAATAAATGTAATAAATTTGTAAAATATGTACCAGTAGCCAAATGGGATAGAAAGAAAAACACAGAGCAAAAAACGCGACACGGTTGGGATAGGAAAGTGCTGGATGGGTTAGGATTGGGTTTGGGATTTCTGGAGCGTCAACAAATAGCCCTTAAGCTGACGCTTAAAGGTATACTTGCTAGACGCTCCTTGAATAGGTGGAGGGAGATCATTCCAACACTTGGACGCCGCGAACCTAAAACTACCTCGAAACGCCGTGGTCCGATGCATTGGCACCAGAATCATCGCCTTACACCTACGCGCACTCTTGGGCCATACAAGTCTACTCAGCAAATATGCTGGAACCCCAGATCGCACTATGCCAAAGAGAAGAGTGGCAAGGTGAAGCCGTCTTACTGTATTGGTTATATGTTTTACTGTATGTTTTTCTTTTGTTTTCTTATCAACCGACGAAAAAAACGGAGGAGGTTCTCAAGTCGACGCGTATATATATGTTTTTTTATGTATGACCACGCATAACTTTTTACAGAGTGGTTCGATTTTGATAATTCTTATTTTATCGGAAAGGATATACCTACCCCGAATTTGGAAAAAAAATACCAACTTAAAGGGTAGGAAAATAGGGGATGATTGATTTTTCGTCGGTTAAAACTTTGTTTTTAAAGTAAATTATTTTATGTACCTACTTATGTTCGCCGATTTCTCCGTCAATTGTGGACCGACGCACCAAGTCAGGGAACCCAGGGAAATTACGATGTATTGGTTTCATGATGACAGCAAATCCCCCCCCCCCCCCCACCCCCCCCCCCCCCCCCCACCCCCGGCCCCGCAAGAAATGACAGAATTATTTGACTGTAATATTCATAACTATAAGCCGACTCCCTCCGCTAGGAAGGCCGTGTTGCTCGAAGGTCTGAACAGTTTTTGTTATGAAATAACTTGTGCAAATGTGTAGCTTTAAGCTTACTTAGCTTAAGGTAGCAGAGTGTAGGGTTCCGTAGTTTTTTTTTATTTATTAACCAAAGATATAAAAACTTATTCTAAAACGTGTCCCTGCAAAACTGTTTAAATAGTTTGCCCGCATAAGTCTCTTTTATGCTTAATATACATACTTAACATAATAATAACATTGTTGCCCTTAGGCCATTTTTTAATGTCGCTATTAATAGGGGCCCATCTAGCAGTTGGCGAGTCACCGTCTGCCAGAGATAAAAAATGAGACAGTTTATTAGGCAGGCGTCCGATGTTTCACCCAATAGCCCAGCCACTAGTCCATCATTTTCACCCAATAACCCGTTTTCTTTAGATTCCATCAACCAGCATTAGTCCCTATACACCCCAGCGGGTGCTGTCTCTGTGTGCGTCCCATGACACGGGCAGGTACAGCATCCGCTCGGTGTACTCCTTGCATTTCATTAAATTGTCAAAAGGGCCTCTACGTGTTGGCTCAGTTGGTACTTTGTAGGTACCTAGCCCCACGCACGCCTCCCAAAGGTCCGGGACATCATTGTCCCGTGAGCGGGAAAGACATCGTTTTTAATCCTATTTTATACTTAAATGCTAACTTATTTTTTTTTTTTTTTTTTTTTTTTTTTATTATTCATATCTTTATTCAAAAAAAACAATATACATTGCGTTTGAAATAGGTAGGTGTAGGTACATAAGCTCGAAGTTTTACATCAAAGTATAATAAGTAAGTTAAAGCGAGTTCCAAATTAGTTATAAATTCACAATCACAATATTATATAATTCATGAAATAAATTTCAATTCACAATAAAAAATAATAAAAATAGCACACTACTGACAATTTAAATAATTTAGTTTTAATTAGTAAAACATAATGAAAATTATTAAAAAAAAATTAAATAATATAATTACATTAATTATACACAGCCAATAAATAACTTAATTATTTTAGTTTGTTACAATTTTGACAAAAACCTTCGACTGAATAAAAACAACTCTTTAGCAAAAAGGCTTTAAGCTTGTTCTTAAACACAGTAACACTAGACAGTGACTTCATTTCCACCGATAACTTGTTAAAAAGGACAATTTCCTGATAACCAGCTGACTGCTTAACTACGTTTAGCTTGGTAATTAAAGAAGGCAACAAGTCCTTCCGCCTAGATTCTAACCGCTGTTTTCTCTGTTCAGGAGTTTCCAACCCTGGTAAATTCTTAAATAAATCCGTGAGAAGTACCAGAATATATAAGCTGGGAACCGTGAGTATCCCAAATTCTAAAAAGTAGCACTTACAAGACGTATACTGTGGTATTCTAGCCATAATCCTTATCGCCCTTTTCTGAGCAATAAACGCCGAGTAAATATTGTATTTGTAACTGTTCCCCCAGAATTTTATACTGTAACGGATTCTGGATTCCACCAATGCAAAATAAACAGTTTTAAGCTGGTTCAGTTTTACCTCATCTCTAAGGCTTCTAAGAGCATAGCAGGCAGAACTGACAGAATTGACAACCGCTAACAGTTCATCCTTCCAGGTAAGGCTGGAATCGATACAGACACCCAGAAACTTCACAGAATCCACCTGATGTATAGTGACATCTTTTGTAACAATCTGCAGAACATCTTTATTATTTGCAGTTGTTTTAAACAACAGAGCATTTGTTTTGCTGCAATTTAGTTGTAGTTTATTTGCATCAAACCAGGTGTTAAATAATTTCAACACTTCATTTACTTTATCATTTAATTGAGTGATGTTTTCTGCAGATATGATGGCGTTTGTGTCGTCAGCAAAAAGTACTAGGCTAGTGTCAGGAAGGGAGTTGTTGATGTAATTAATTAAGTCATTGGTAAAGATAATAAAAAAAATAGGACCTAATGTGGAGCCCTGTGGTACACCTCTTGTCACGTTGGCCATTTCAGACTTGAACAATTTTTCATTATTATCCTGTACCCACTTAATTTCTACAAATTGCTTCCTATATGTAAGATATGATCGAAACAGTGCCAGCAATTGGCCCCTGATCCCATAATGTTCCAGCTTAGAGAGAAGGATACTGTGGTCAACTAAGTCGAAAGCTGAACTCAGATCCAGAAATAACCCTGCCACTTTCTTTTTGACGTTAATTTGTCCCACTACATCACCAATTAGTCTATATATGGCATCGTTTGTGCCTCTACTCTTTTGATAACCAAACTGTCTCATATTTAAAATATTATTAAGGTTAATATGCTTCATTAACCTATCCTTCATTAGACGCTCCAAAAGTTTGGACAATGTAGGCAATAAGGAAATCGGTCTATAATTTGCTGGATCTGATTTGGAGCCTTTTTTGTAGACGGGGAGAACTCTTGCTATTTTAAATTGATCTGGGAAAGTGCTAGTATTTAAACATTCATTAAAAAAGCATGCTAATGGCTGGGCAAGTATGTCTATGTTCTCTTTTATGACTACAATGGGTATGTCATCATATCCACTAGATGTTTTGTTTTTGAGTTTATTTACCAAAAGACTTACCTCTACCGGATCTACCGGTTCCAACTTCATTTCTTTTGAGATTCTGGTAGTATTGTCTTGTAAAAATGTAGTAGCTAAATTTGAAAAGTTACGGGTATCGGAATTCTGAGTAAATTTATCTAAAAAAACAGAACATACTCTTTCAGGAATATTAACAGTTTCTGAAGTCCCATTTTGCAACTTTATTTTTAAGTTCAAGTTCTTGGGTGATTTATCAACATTCTTATTGCGATGTTTATTTACGATCTTCCATATTTCCTTCGAGGAGTCCTTTGCTCTATCTATCTGAGCCTGAACTGCCGTTTTCTTGGCGTTCCTAATAACGCGCTTAAATATGTTAACATATTTTTTCCTGTAACATGTGATCGACTCAGAACTGGAAGTATTATTTGTAGTGAGGAAACGCTTCATGATACTCGAAACCCTTATTCCTTTCGTAACCCAGTTTATTTTAGCCTTTTTCTGGACTGATTTAATCTTCTTTTTTTTGAAACATTCTTTAAATATTCTATTAATTTTTTTAATAAATGTATTTATTCCTATATGAATCCAATTTTCTCTTATAATTTTATGACGAAATTTTATTTTATCTCTGTAATTGAACTTTCTCACTTCCTTGTAGATTGGGTTCCCTTTTATTGATTTGCCAGCTTTATCCAAAACAAAGGTACTTTGTATGCCAGCATGCCCGTCTGCCAATCCGTTATGATCAATAACCGGAGCTTCAACGCATGTTTCTGGTGAATTAGTTAGAACGTTATCTAAGCAGGATTGAGTACTATTTCGTATGTATGTAGCAACCGAAATGAGATGCCTAAAGTTATAACATGCTAGTAAACTTAAAAAATCACCAGTCTTTTTGTCCTCTTTCAACAAGTTAATGTTAAAATCTCCTACAATAACACATTTTTTGCTAAAGAAATGTTCCAAGAGCTGCTCTAATCGATTCATAAATTGATCAAAATTTACATCAATGGGATTACGGTAGCAACAAATTATATTCAAATTAGTATCACAATCTTTCACACCACAAACCTCGAAACATTCCTCCTTATACAAGTCCTTGCACAATGCAAGTTCTTCAAATGTGCTGTCTGTGTGAGCTAAGATTAATGAGCCACCCCTTCTTTTGTTTAATCGAGTATTAAAAGCCGCTAGCCTATATTCAACCAAGTTAAAAATGGGTGCTGAAACAGAGTTTAGAAAATGTTCGCACACACAAATATACTTATTTGTATTCGGAAAACCTTGCAAGTACATTTCAAGTTCATCTTTTTTGTTAGCGATGCCACATAGGTTCTGATAGAAGATACATAAATTTTCACAATATTCCTTATTTACGATTGCTTTAGGACCGGTTGATACGTTCCTAAAAAAGAGAGTACAGTCTGTTTATTAGGAATTTGTTTGTGGCATAGAAGCAGTTTAACATTTGTTAATATATTTTGAATTCCTATCGGCAGTATTTTCCCAGATTGTGGAGAAAACATGTCGAATGTAACGTTTAGATTGGAATCATAAAAATGTGCACATATCGAGTTTTGTAGACCTTCATTAAGGCAAGTGTTAAATAATTCCACTCTATAATTAAACAGTGGAGCTCCACATATGTAAGTTGGCGTGCAAATTATTATATTAGTATGAGTTATTGTTTCCATGGTTAAATGTATTTCGTTCACTAGTGTAGTAGGCTCGAAGTCTTCCCATATCACGAAGTCTTCCTCACCAATCATTAGAACACAGCAGTCTTGTTTAGTGTAACCTTGGAGCTTTGCAGGAAGAGTAGTTAAAAGCTCTCGAATTCTTCCCCCAGGAGTAGCATGGTGTATACATTGAACATTTTCGAAGTTCCGTAACATGGCTGGCAATATCTTTTTGCCTGTGTTCCCGCTGATCGTGCTAACGACGCATAATCGATTTATGGATGGAATTTCTTTTTGTTTTAATAACTTATCGTTGAATATGCTACAGTTCGTGGTCGCTTGGTTTGATTGTGACTGTTGAGTGGCACATTCTTTAAAGGATGTTGTTCTTGATGACGTTGGAGTATGTGATTTTATGTCTGGAATCAGGAGTTTTTGTGTTAGACTTAACACTTGATTGGATAGGTTCATGATCTCATTTTCAACGTTTTTTACCAGTTTTTCAATATCTAAGATTTTAATTTGCATATTGAATAGGTTTTTACTGATCATATCTGAGCCTTTGTCAGTATCAATAAGGCTAGCCGTGGGTGAAGACGGTGTCGATGAAATTCTAGGTAGTAAAGAGTGTCTCTGCCGTTTACTAGTACTGTAGTTATTTTTCGGTTCGACTGATGTTGACAAACATAGAGATTGCAGTGCTTTTACTTCAATCATTAACTTGCTGTTTTTTTTCTGAAGTTCATTATTTTCTAATATTTTATTTTCTAGTTCATCTTGCGTGCTATTAAGAGCGATCTCAAGCTCCGACATTTTTTTATTCAAGTCTTCCAGGGGTTGGAGAGTATTGGTCCTTAATATTGAGCCGTCCAGGCTCTTTGACAATATGGCGGAGCCACCAGAAGGCGACAAGGAATCATGTGACACATCGCTCTCCGAAAGTGGATGAGAGTCCGAGACCTGGGAGTTACATGACACATTGTGTGGTGAATGACATGAACTATTGTTCATCTGCATATTATCATCAATTATTTGTTCTAGAGACGTAGAAGGCAAAACAGGATTATCATTGCTTGTGCTTGTGTTGTCCAATGGCAAATTATTACTAGCGGTAACTTTTGTGAAAGTCAGCGATGATGAGGTCGAGGTTTCAGGCATGACATTTTTCCTACTTTTGATATTGTTTGCCTTCCTCAATGTGATGTTAGAATGTCCGCTTGTAGCCTTGTCCTCCTTTTTCGATACGCATACTTTACACTTCCAGTTTTTCTTAGAATCATCCTTCATTAAGTTAAAAAGCTTTTCTGAGAAGCCAGCGCTATTATATATATATATTATCTTATTATATATATGAGTGTGATAGCGCTTGCTTGCAAAATAAGCAAACGTTACTTAACTGTATGCAGCAAGTAGGTGTATTTTTAGTGCTTTTTTAAACTTATGTTTATTTGGTTCATGTCGGATGTCTTCGTTGCCAGTCTTTCTTTGTTACATCGACTCGCGACTCACTAAACGTCGCGGTTGCATCGCCCGTGAACTAATAATTGTTAAGGTCGTCATTATTTTTTTTTCCATAATTTGTTATGATTCTAAAACTTAATATTTACTGCTTAATATGACCCCAATAACAATTTCATCTAAGTAATTTTCAACAAAATATGTACGAAATTTTTCTGTTTCATAGTTTTGTTCAAAGTCAAAATCAATATTTTTTGCGAACATTTTTGCACCGCATTTTTATCGAGTACCTTATTATAATAAAAAGTAGGTACAAAACGAAAGTCAAGAATAGACATTTTCCAAGATTGCCGTTAGCTACTGGTAGCTCGGTATCTGGGTAATATCGGACTTGTATTCGAATTATTTTTCCTGTTAACAGAATGAAAAATTTCAAAGGAATAACGTGAAAAAATCTCGATACTACGGTATTTTTTTTAAGCCTATTTCTTTTACCCCGCGATCATTTTGGAGCAAGTTTATGTACTTTCAAAAAAGTGCGCACTTTCAAAATAAACGTCGTTGAGAGATTGCGTGTTTTAATTTCTCTCCAAAACATCGGCTTCGTAAGACAGAGGAACTTTCTTTAATTATGTACTATTATGTCTATTATTATTCAGTGCTATTGTACTTAGTGCACTGTCGTCCGCAATGTTCAACATGGCTGGACACGGAACAAAGCCATCAGTGCAATACGTCTCTGTGAATGACATCCTCTAACAGTCTGCATGCGCTCAACTGGACATTTGTATTGAACTGTTAAGGGGCTCCAAGCGCTGATTGACTAGTTTTGATGAGTTTTGAGTTGATATTCCTCCGTCATAACAATAGATATATCCATGACACAAACGTTAATCGGTTTTTCAATCTTTTATCTACCTTTGCACGAGAGTTTTTTAGAAAAAAATGTATATATATTTTTTTATGATTTATTCAAACATGGTCCAAAAAAGCTCTGGTTTAGATATTAGTATGTTGTTTATGCACTTTTATATATTAAATTTACATGTAACTGTTCCTTATTGACGTCTCTAACAACCCACGAGAGAAGTTACGTCAAAAAGACTGGTTTTTTGGCCTAAAACTGCTAAAGTTTGGTGCCATATATCTCGAAAACGGTGAGTTTTGAAGTAAATATGGGGACACAATTTCGGTAAACCTCGTTGTTGTTAATACGGTAAGCCACAAAAACACGAAAAAACGGACAGTAAGAGATCGAAGATCATTGGGAGCTGTAAGCCCCTTAAGGCGCTGTCAACACCAAAAACGCGCACACTGTCACAGAATAAGTAATAGTACTACGTACAGAAGGTTCTCTGTTAACAAAATCCCTGTTTAGGTACGCCAAACGTGCCTAAATGTGGCCATCCCTTTCTATCGCATGCAACGCGCTGCGACCCGTGCGAGCGTCTCGTACCAACGCGCGGCAGCTACTAATGGGCCGCCAATTTGGCGGTCGCCGGCATGTACTTGTAGCGGCGCCACGGAATCACAGAGTGAACCGCCCCTGACACTGTCAATATGTATCGGAGTAAACGAGAGCGAGTGTTACTTGGACGGCCAGGTTTTAGAAGAAAATAATGAATAAATATTGAAATAAAAAAAAGTGTGGATTTTTTGTGAAATATGGCTCGTTAGCGGTTTAGGTATGAATATGTGGACTTCATGTTTTTAATTGCAGACCGTCAAAAAAGATAAGGACATAGAACCGTTTAAGATGATTTTAAGACCAAACTTTGCAATTTTCTATCGATCCGATTTCGTCTAATTATGTTTCGAGACGGGTCTACGGTCTTGGAAATATGATGAATATTAACTTTTTTTTATTTGATGTGCTAGAACAAACAACTTTTCTTAAAAAAACTGCTTTTATAATATAAATTTCAACAAATTAGGTCTTGTCAGCCTCTTAATTGCACATGTACATGAACCTTTTATTAAATTTTATTGGAACTAACCAATCGACTATCTTACAAGTTATCCTAAAAATCATATGGTTTGGAACGATTGATTGTTATTAAGTCGTAAACTGGCATGTGACGTGATCGTTCAAATTAAATCTTACAAGGCGTTTTAGTCATGTAATTTAGTCATATTGCATTTGTTCCGTGGCCAGAAAGGCAAAAACGGAGCTCTTATAGTTTCTTCATGTTCGCCTGTCTGTCAATCCGTATGTTACAGGCATTTAAGTCAATAACCATGGGGTGTATATATAAATGTATTTTGCAGTGCAGGTGCACTAAGTAACCCGTTAATTAGTTGTGTTGTCAAATTACCAAGAAGAAAATTTGGGGCCAAAAGATTTGGCAGTCATACATCGATTGATAGGTTTTTAGGGTTCCGTAGTCAAAAAGGAACCCTTAATAGTTTCGCCACGTCCGTCTGTCCGTCCGTCTGCGGCTTAACTCAGTGACCCTTACTACTAGAAAGCTGTAATTAGGCATGAGTATATACATAACATACGGATACTCTCAGACAGTAAATCGGTACTTCAAGCTCTGAGCAGTGATAACATCACATCTAGCTTGATATACGAATGTAAAAACAAAGTTACTATACAATGGATCAAGGACCACAGTGGCTCACGAGGAAACGATGCAGCGGATGAACTGGCCAGGAAAGGCACAGAAAGAACGGCATACGGACCGGAGCCAATCTTGCCCCTGCAACAAAGCTACATATACAATCAACTGGACCAACACACTAAAGACCCACACCAAAGATACTGGGAGGAGATAGACACATGCAGACAGACCAAAGAGATTCTGTCGAAACGCGACTACAAACTCACAACCACACTACTAAGGACACATAGAAACCAACTGCGTATGATAGTGGGTATAATAACAGGACACAACACCTTGAACAGACACCTCTATAACTTTGGTATCACAGACAGAGCGTGCATGGAGGCAGAAGAAACGACTAAACATATACTACTGGACTGCAAGCAGGTGAAGCACCTAGGTTCTCCAAACACACTACGGGACGCAGTCAGCAACACCAAGGCACTCACCAACTTTCTAGACGAGCTGGGGTGGTTAGAGTAGCGCCACACCGCCGTTTCACGCAAAATAGGCACAATGGATGTCGACTTGCGGAAAACGTCCAATATAACTAACTAACTATACATAAGTCAATCACGCCGACAATAGTGTCGAATAACATTTTTAAATAAAAAAACCTTCAGGGTTTAGAGGCGGATATCTGGGGGCACGGCAGTGCCCCGCCAAGTCGAGCAAAACAAAGAGGCACGGCCGTACCATCCTTTTCTCGAAGCCATTCAGGCCATTTTCAACATCCTGTCATTTTGTGCTGGCTAAAGCTAGAACCCTGAATTTTCAGGAACATGTAGGGCATAATATGGCTAACATATAATATCAATAACATTCAATTTTAACTTTTAGTTTAAGAACTATTGTCCGTCAAATTTCGTTAGTTTTGTCACTGACATACTCACTTATATACTGATAATGATCACGCTAATTCTAAGATACTTCTAGCAGACCCACAAGCGCCAAATTTCAAACGTAATTAGTTTTTAGCCTAGTTATAAATAAAAATCCTAAAAATATTGCAATTTCTGTCACGTTTCAGTGATATTCAAACTGCATAAGTAATCTATATATATAAAAGAAGACTTCCTGACAGATCATCAACGCACAGCCGAAACTACCGGAACTAGAAACTTGAAATTTACACCCATACTACCTTTTATAACGTAGGCGACGGATAACAAGGGATTTTTGGAAATTCCACCCCTAAAGGGGTTAAATAGGGGTGCAAAGTTTGTATGGAGGAATATTTATTTTTTGAGCTGGAGTCTTCAAAAGAATCTTCAAAGATTACTTTATAGAATACAAATAAAGTACTTTCAGCGTTTTGGAAAATTCTACCCCTAAGGGGGCTAAAAAGGGTTGCAAAATTTGTATGGGGAAACTCTTTTTTGTGATAGAAGCTTAAAAGTTTGTAGAAAGATTACTTATTGAAATACAAAAAAACAACTTTCAGCGTTTTAGAAAATTCTACCCCTAAGGGGGTTAAAAATCATTGCAAAGTTTGTATAAGGGAAATTCTTTTTTGAGATACAAGGTTAAACGTTTGTAGAAAGATAACTTATTGAAATACAAAAAAGAACTTTCAGTGTTTTAAAAAATTCCACCCCTAAAGGGATTAAAAGGGGGTGCAACATTTGTATGGAGGAAACATGTTTTTCTAGCTAGAGACTTAAACCTTTCTAGAAAGCTTACTTATTGGAATAAAAATAAAAAACTTCCAGCGTTTTGGAAAATTCCACCCCTAAAGGGTTAAATAGGGTTGCAAAGTTTGTTAGAGGGAAACTCTTTTTTGAGATAGAAGCTTAAAAGTTTGTAGAAAGATTACTTATTGAAATACAAAAAAATGACTTGCAGCGTTTTAGAAAATGCCACCCCTAAGGGGGTTAAAAGGGGGTGCAACATTTGTATGGAAGAAACATGTTTTTTTAGCTAGAAACTTAAACCTTTGTAGAAAGCTTACTTATTAGAATAAAAATAAGGCACTTCCAGCGTTTTGGAAAATTCCACCCCTAATGGGGTTAAAAATCATTGCAAAGTTTGTATAAGGGAAATTCTTTTTTGAGATACAAGGTTAAACGTTTGTAGAAAGATAACTTATTGAAATACAAAAAAGAACGTTCAGTGTTTTAAAAAATTCCACCCCTAAAGGGGTTAAAAGGGGGTGCAACATTTGTATGGAGGAAACATGTTTTTCTAGCTAGAGATATAAACCTTTCTAGAAAGCTTACTTATTAGAATAAAAATAAAAAAACTTCCAGCGTTTTGGAAAATTCCACCCCTAAAGGGTTAAATGGGGTTGCAAAGTTTGTTAGAGGGAAACTCTTTTTTGAGATAGAAGCTTAAAAGTTTGTAGAAAGATTACTTATTGAAATACAAAAAAACAACTTTCAGCGTTTTAGAAAATTCCACCCCTAAGGGGGTTAAAAGGGGGTGCAAAATTTGTATGGAGGAAACATGTTTTTTTAGCTAGAAACTTAAACCTTTGTAGAAAGCTTACTTATTAGAATAAAAATAAGGCACTTCCAGCGTTTTGGAAAATTCCACCCCTAATGGGGTTAAAAATCATTGCAAAGTTTGTATAAGGGAAATTCTTTTTTGAGATACAAGGTTAAACGTTTGTAGAAAGATAACTTATTGAAATACAAAAAAGAACGTTCAGTGTTTTAAAAAATTCCACCCCTAAAGGGGTTAAAAGGGGGTGCAACATTTGTATGGAGGAAACATGTTTTTCTAGCTAGAGATATAAACCTTTCTAGAAAGCTTACTTATTAGAATAAAAATAAAAAAACTTCCAGCGTTTTGGAAAATTCCACCCCTAAAGGGTTAAATGGGGTTGCAAAGTTTGTTAGAGGGAAACTCTTTTTTGAGATAGAAGCTTAAAAGTTTGTAGAAAGATTACTTATTGAAATACAAAAAAATGACTTGCAGCGTTTTAGAAAATGCCACCCCTAAGGGGGTTAAAAGGGGGTGCAACATTTGTATGGAAGAAACATGTTTTTTTAGCTAGAAACTTAAACCTTTGTAGAAAGCTTACTTATTAGAATAAAAATAAGGCACTTCCAGCGTTTTGGAAAATTCCACCCCTAATGGGGTTAAAAATCATTGCAAAGTTTGTATAAGGGAAATTCTTTTTTGAGATACAAGGTTAAACGTTTGTAGAAAGATAACTTATTGAAATACAAAAAAGAACGTTCAGTGTTTTAAAAAATTCCACCCCTAAAGGGGTTAAAAGGGGGTGCAACATTTGTATGGAGGAAACATGTTTTTCTAGCTAGAGATATAAACCTTTCTAGAAAGCTTACTTATTAGAATAAAAATAAAAAAACTTCCAGCGTTTTGGAAAATTCCACCCCTAAAGGGTTAAATGGGGTTGCAAAGTTTGTTAGAGGGAAACTCTTTTTTGAGATAGAAGCTTAAAAGTTTGTAGAAAGATTACTTATTGAAATACAAAAAAACAACTTTCAGCGTTTTAGAAAATTCCACCCCTAAGGGGGTTAAAAGGGGGTGCAACATTTGTATGGAGGAAACATGTTTTTTTAGCTAGAAACTTAAACCTTTGTAGAAAGCTTACTTATTAGAATAAAAATAAAGTACTTCCAGCGTTTTGGAAAATTCCACCCCTAAGGGGTTAAATAGGGTTGCAAAGTTTGTATGAGGGAAACTCTTTTTTGAGATAGAAGCTTAAAAGTTTGTAGAAAGATAACTTATTGAAATACAAAAAAGAACGTTCAGCGTTTAAGAAAATTCTACCCCTAAGGGGGTTAAAAGGGGGTGCAACATTTGTATGGAGGAAACATGTTTTTTTAGCTAGAGACTTAAACCGTTGTAAAAAGCTTACTTATTAGAATAAAAATAAAGTACTTCCAGCGTTTTGGAAAATTCCACCCCTAAGGGGGTTAAAAATCATTGCAAAGTTTGTATGGGGAAAATTCTTTTTTGAGATACAAAGTTAAACGTTTGTAGAAAGATTACTTATTGAAATACAAAAGAGAACTTTCAGTGTTTTAGAAAATTCCACCCCTAAGGGGGTTAAAAGGGAGTGCAACATTTGTGTGGAGACAACGTTTTTTTTAGCAAGAGACTTAAAACTTTGTAAATAGCTTACTTATTAGAATATTATTAAAGTACTTTCAGCGTGTTGATAAATTCCACCCCTGAGGGGGTTACTAAGGGTTGCAAAGTTTGTATGAGGGAAACTCTGTTTTGAGATAGAAGCTTAAAACTTTGTAGAAAGCTTACAAATAAAGTACTTTCAGCGTTTTGGAAAATTCCACCCCTTAAGGGGTTAAAAAGGGTGCAAGATTCGTATGGGAAAAACTTTTATTGAGCTTAGATACTTGATAGTTTGTAGAAAAAATGCTTATTACAACAAAAAAACTCTTCTTCTTAATTTTTCCTTGAAAAGTGTATTATATATATAGTGTGTATAGGCGGTTCAAAGTTGGTATGGAGAGTCAGAAAATTTTATATGTAGTATGAGTTTCGTAACTTCGATCCTAGCCTGTTTGTTAAAAGACTACAAAACTTATTTCAGCGTTTTTTTTAATTCAACCTCTAAAGGGGATTGTAAGAGTGTTCCAAGTTTGTATGGAGAGCAAGTAATTTTTAATGTAAGGGATTTGTAACTTCGGTTGTAGACTGTTTGCTGAAAGACTACAAAACTTTTATCAGCGTTTTTTTTTAATTTATCGCCTAAGAAGGTTAAAAGGGGGTTCGAAGTTTATGTAGAGAGCAAGACATTTTTAAAGTAAGCAATTTGTAACTACGGTTTCAGACTTATACTATGAGGGTTCAAAGAGGGTTCTTAGTTTGTATAGAGAGCAAGACATTTTGAAGGTAAGAGATTTGTAACTTCGGTTTTAGACTGTTTACTAAAGGACTATAAAACTAATGTCAATGTTTTTTTTTTAATTCACTCCTTAAACAAACATTTAGACGATAACATGTTCTACGCGCACGAAGTCGCAGGCAACAGCTAGTCCTATATAAATACATGCGATTACAAAGTTACTTTTGCAGTTCCTTCCTGCAAAACTATACAACCGTTATTTGAGGTTGGTAAAATAACATTCCCATATAAAGTCTACAAAAATAAATTATATCCCATAAAAAACATTCCATTTAAAAAAAAAGCCAAGTCTCGAAACTCTTTCACAGTAAAAAGTGGTGAGATATTTCGTAGAGCCAAGTCAGGCATTCTTATTAATCTTTATATGCTTGCCAAATAAAATTTTGTGACTTGGCAATCATACTTGCATAGTTTTAGGTACCTATGCAAAAATTAGTTAATGCAGTAAAGTTGTGTGATTACCAAGTTGCAGAATTTTATTTAGCAAGCAAATAAAGATTAATAAGAATGCCTGACTTGGCTCTTCGAAATATCTCACCACTTTTTACTGTGACAGAGTTTTGAGACTTGGCCTTTCTTTTACATGGAATGTTTTTTACAGCATGAGCTTTTCGGAATATTTCAGAAAACGAGAAGAAATTTAAATCAGTAAGATAGTAAAGTTATAGGTAGTTCAGTACTTTATGAAAAAAATTATGAAATTTGATCTTTTTCTAATAAAAATCGTTTTTTATTTAGGATGTTTTATACTTAGTCGTAGTAGTATAGTAGATCATATAATTTAATTATAAAAAAGCGGCCAAGTACGAGTCGGACTCGCACATGAAGGGTTCCGTTACATAAATTGCTTTTTACGATATATGACGTATTAAAAAAAAACTACTTCATAGATCTCGTTCAAACCAATTTTCGTTGGTAGTTTGTATGGTAATGTACATCATATATTTTTTTCAGTTTTATCATTCTCTTATTTTAGAAGTTACAGGGGGGGGACACACACATTTTACCACTTTGGAAGTGTCTCTCGCGCAAACTATTCAGTTTAGAAAAAAATGATGCTACAAACGTCCATATCATTTTTAAAGACCTATCCATAGATATCCCACACGTATGGGTTTGATAAAAAAAAATTTTGAGTTTCATTTCTGATTATGGGGACCCCTAAAACTTAATGTTTTTTTTTAATTTTTGTGTGAAAATCTTAATGCGGTTCACAGAATACATCTACTTACCAAGTTTCAACAGTATAGCTCTTATAGTTTCGGAAAAAAGTGGCTGTGACATACGGACGGACAGACAGACAGACAGACAGACGTCCGTCTGTCTGTCATGGACATGACGAATCTATAAGGGTTCCGTTTTTTGCCATTTGGCTACGGAACCCTAAAAATGGAGCAGTAAAATGGTTATAAGTGAAATAATAGGGTTCACTTTAGATTTTTTTCGTCTACTTTCTTTTGTTAAAATGGATTTCTACGAAAACAATGTTAATTCTCATACATTGCAGAGTATGATATATTTTTTCCGATCCGAAATTATTTATGTTATAATGTATAAAATGATTACTAAACAACTCATTTTCACGAAAATTTCAAAGGTGGAGCCCTAAGTGAAACATTTTATGTCGTTCCCGAAAGTCACAAAAATTGTGTCCCTCCCCTTTAACTCTTGACCCGTGCAATCGAAAAATGTAAATCCAGTTACCTTCTTACTACATGTCAGGTAAACGTCCCAATGCCCGGCACCTTAATTCCAATAGTGGACACCACTTCTTTTTTTATACCACGTCGTTGGCTGATAATCTTAAGGCCCACCTGATGGTAAGTGATTACCGTAGCCTAGGTACGCTTGCAACTTCAGTGATGTTACATGTGCGTTGCCGACCCTTTAAGAATTTATACACTATTTTTTTGAAGAACCCCATCTCCGGGAAAACCTCGGCTCATTCCACAACAGGAGTGTCCGAGGGAGGAAATTTCTCTGAAACCGTACCTCTGTCACATTTATTACAATGCATTAATTAATTCAATTCAAAACATTTATTTCGACCGACTGGGATCATAGATAAAGTAAGATTGAAAGTGCCAACTATTGAGGCAGTGTCTGGCACTAGGACAATTACCTTATATATATATATTTACACCGTGTTTTTTTATTATTTCCGTTAACTTTAAGGGAAGAATCCTCAGGTTAAATGGAACTAATTTCTCTATGAAACTAGTGTCTTAACTCTTACTATTTTTCAGATATTCAATAAATCAATTTAATGACTGAATCAGTGTGAAGGGTCCTTTATTTTATTTACGTTTTAATTTTCGTTAAACGAAAAAGGGAATTATTGGGATTTGAACCTGGGACCCCTCACTCCATAAGCAAACTATTTACCACTGAGCCATGGGTGAAAATTAACTTTGTGTTAATTGAGATTACGTGTTAGAGCCCTCCCACACTGTAATATTGATTTAGTTTGTATGAAAAATGAAAAAAAATTTTTTTAGAATTTAACAAAAAGCAACATACCAGGTAGCTTCTGTTAATGAACCGAACATCGTGTCGAAATTAACGGAAATCAATAAATACACGGTGTATATACTTACCTCAAGGTACAAAAATTCATAAGCATACATTTTTATTTCACAAAACTGTATATCAATCCATCAACGTCCAGATTTAGCCAGGTATTTAGAGCAGTCCGTAAATTATGTCAATAAATATCTGCCGGCCATTGTTCGCACCGACGCCGACGTCGCGTTGGACCCGTGTCAAACAAGCCATAATGTAATGGCGGATTTTGATTGATTCATTAAGTTCTCGACATTGTTTTGGATTTGGTAGACAGATTTGATTCATATCCAGGTGAAAATTGCATTGGTATTACAAGTGGAAGGTAGTTTTGGCACTTTTGAGAATAACCTGAAAATTATGTGCTCGTCAATTGAGTTAAATTACCAGAAATGAGCATGTTACTTCATCATCATCATCATATCAGCCGAAAGACGTCAGCTGCTGGACAAAGGCCTCCCCAAAGAGTGCCAAAGTGACCGGTCCTGCGCCACCCACATCCAGCAGCGGACTCCCGCGACCTTTACCAGGTCATCAGTCCACCTTGCGGTACGTGGTCGCCACTCGAGAACCTTTCCGCTCCAACGGCCATCGGTTCTACGTGCAATGTGCCCCGCCAAGTCGCCGCCAGTTGTTGGCTTCTGAATTAAATATATTTCTGCAGACAGAAATCTGACTTTTGAGATTTTTTTTTTTATTGTCGACTGTATTATATTTATATTGATTATATAAACACATAAAACACGGATTGAGCGGTTGTTGCCCGCACGAGGGCAACAACCTTTGAAAGTAATTTCCGCTGCAGGTAAAATTAACCAGCCGTGGTACTTTTCACATTTTGTTGACACATATCTCTTCACAATACCTATCATTATTTGAAAAATAATAAAAGACCGAAAGGTCACACGCTGGAATAACTCAAGTTAAGAAAATTCCCCGTGGACATAGGCAATTATTTATCGTGTTTAGGTAGTAATAGATAGAACTTAGGCAATGCCACAGGATAACATATAACCCTTCAGCTGTGGTTGCCTCTCTGCGGGCTTCACATTTTTTCCTGCATGTCTGTGAAGACCCCTCAGAGGGCCGCAAGAGCTGTTCTTACTTTCATAGAGAAATAACAGCCAAACGTGTATCGATCTCGTTTTAATCCGTTGAAATGTATAGCCAATGAAGCGAGACAGCTAGCAAGCCATAATTTCAATGGCCAAATGGAGGGAAAATTGAATTTGGTCGTTAGTCTAAAACGGTCACGGTGCGTATGACACGGTCGGTGTTCGCGAGTAAAAATTTGTGGGTTTAGTGCTAAATTTTAGTGCCAGAAAGAGAACACTTATGAACAGATAAGTAACTATCGTTCTTCATTAAAAAAAATCAAAGTTCAGCCCATTCTCGGTACTAAACACAACATACCTACTCAAGGTCAAAATCGTAGGTATAACAAAATATACCTACTCAAGGTCAAAATTTGCCTACACGTTATTTAGCGCTTTTCTAATAATTTGATATCATTTACAGCTATTAACATTACCGTTATTTATCGTATATTAATTTAAAATTAACTTAAATGTAATAACAATTGCCCGAAAGTAAATAAATCGATCGAAATGGGTAG
Source organism: Epinotia brunnichana (assembly GCA_963854355.1). Classification (NCBI taxonomy): domain Eukaryota; kingdom Metazoa; phylum Arthropoda; class Insecta; order Lepidoptera; family Tortricidae; genus Epinotia; species Epinotia brunnichana. The sequence continues at coordinate 4,098,303 of OY977956.1, forward strand.
CGATCATAACAAAGCCCTCAGAGGGCCGGTAACAATCCGGTAAAAGGCCCTCCGAGGGGTACTCACATCGCACCCCACTATTACCCATAACGCAAGCCTTATCAAATTTAGTATAGGGCACGCACTCACACCACACACACACACACACACTCATGCTCACACACTGACAGAACTAAAATTATTGTAGCTTTGTAACTGCAAAATATTTATTATATACTTGTTCGTTAAGCCTGTACGAAGACATGTTAATTAATATCGTAAGTTTGCTATTACGATATTAATTAACATAGTCAGGACCCAATGTCTTTGTATCTTGTGTACCTACCTACTTATAATATTTTTGGCAAATACATTTTGTAAGATTGTCCCCAAATATAGTAACATAATGTTTCACCGTATTATAATTAAATCTGAAAACATTCCGGCCATGTGTACTCGTATTGTAACTTATCTTCGTAAGCTCAGCGGTATGATAAAAGGACACTGAATTTTTAATATCACGTCATTAAAATTCATATATTCAATATATGATTCATAAGAATGGCATCAAAGACGGCTTAACATGTCGTCTATTAATTCAGAAACTCACAATATCATTTTGGTCATATTCTTTGCTTGTTAAATTGTGTCACATCGCAAAATTTTATGGAATTTCGTTGGAAAATGTTTAGAGGCTCTCATCTACAAGACTGGGTGTTTTGAGTACACATAAATAAATAAAATGTTAGGGGATAATCTTATACAAATCGAATTAGCCCTATAGTACGCTAAATTTGGTCGTTGGGACGGAACGGTCGCTATGCACAGCGCATAGCGATTTTCAAAGTTGTTAATTATTCATTCTGTTGACAAAAAAACATAGGTATTCATCAAACACTAGTTTATTACCGCGTAATCGGTCACAAATTGCCGATTGATTCAGCAACTAGGCAATATTCTACATTGACTGTTCCAAGTGCCAATCAAATACAGACCGTATGGCTTTGGAAATAAGATTGTTGCTAAGCAAAGGGGTCTTGTTAATCAGTCGCAGCAACAGAATGTGCCAATTTACGGCACACAGGCCCTTTGTGTGGTATTTGATTGTATATATTATATTGTGCCACCTAGTAAGGGAGGTGGTGGGTTGTGAATTAATCAATATCATCAATATAGCGCTCTGTAGGTAACTAATTTACGACTAAGCTCTTGAGGTGCTTGGGGTTTAGGATTTCCAAACAAAAGTGGGACTTCACGTGGAAGTAGTCGGAATTGCATTTTTAACCGACTTCAAAAAAAGGAGGAGGTTCTCAATTCGGATGTATTTTTTTTTTTTTTTTAATGTTTGTTACCTCAGAACTCCGTCATTTATGAACCGATTCGTACAATTCTTTTTTTAACTGAAAGTATATGCTTCCAGATTGGTTCCATTGTTTCCAAAGCCCCAGTTGGATGATGGGAACCATGAGGAATTGAGGGAACTCCTCAAATATATTAGGCACGCGTGTAGTAATTTCGGTATTTTCTATTATAACTCGTGTATTTACACCCGGAAATCATAAATTTGGTGAAGTGGAAGTGATGATGAAGACCACAGATGGCTTGTGGAACTTCTCAATGATGTACTTCAAACTATATAAGTACGTCACAGATTCTGATATTATTCCGTTGAAATAGCAAACAATGAAGTGCCAAAGGTAATTCTGAGATCCTTGAGGAATCGACGGAAGTCCTCAAATATTATCGGCCCACATACAGCGATTTGGTTTATTGGTCTAAAAATCAACGCTTTTGTTCTCGATAATCAGTTCATGTGGTAAATTGGAAAAAAAATGTGGAAATGTTAATGTGGCTTGGCGGAGTACTGAATTGAAGTCGGTTAAAACTTTGTTTTGAAAGTAAATTATTAAATCCTCTTTTTACTTTCACTTTATAGGAAAGAGGTTAAGTTGACGTTGTTTCAAGCCTACTGTCAGTCTTTCTACACGTGCAGCCTATGGGTCAATTATACAGCGCGCACGTACAGCTGCGTACAGCGCACTGCTTGTGCAGTACAACAACGCGTTCAGGGCGCTGTTGCGGCTGCCGTGGAGCTGCAGCGCGTCCGGCATGTTCGCCGCGGCGCGCACGTACAGCGCACTGCGCGTGCAGTACAACAACGCGTTCAGGGCGCTGTTGCGGCTGCCGTGGAGCTGCAGCGCGTCCGGCATGTTCGCCGCGGCGCGCACGTACAGCGCACTGCGCGTGCAGTACAACAACGCGTTCAGGGCGCTGTTGCGGCTGCCGTGGAGCTGCAGCGCGTCCGGCATGTTCGCCGCGGCGCGCACGTACAGCGCACTGCGCGTGCAGTACAACAACGCGTTCAGGGCGCTGTTGCGGCTGCCGTGGAGCTGCAGCGCGTCCGGCATGTTCGCCGCGGCGCGCACGTACAGCGCACTGCGCGTGCAGTACAACAACGCGTTCAGGGCGCTGTTGCGGCTGCCGTGGAGCTGCAGCGCGTCCGGCATGTTCGCCGCGGCGCGCACGTACAGCGCACTGCGCGTGCAGTACAACAACGCGTTCAGGGCGCTGTTGCGGCTGCCGTGGAGCTGCAGCGCGTCCGGCATGTTCGCCGCGGCGCGCACGTACAGCGCACTGCGCGTGCAGTACAACAACGCGTTCAGGGCGCTGTTGCGGCTGCCGTGGAGCTGCAGCGCGTCCGGCATGTTCGCCGCGGCGCGCACGTACAGCGCACTGCGCGTGCAGTACAACAACGCGTTCAGGGCGCTGTTGCGGCTGCCGTGGAGCTGCAGCGCGTCCGGCATGTTCGCCGCGGCGCGCACGTACAGCGCACTGCGCGTGCAGTACAACAACGCGTTCAGGGCGCTGTTGCGGCTGCCGTGGAGCTGCAGCGCGTCCGGCATGTTCGCCGCGGCGCGCACGTACAGCGCACTGCGCGTGCAGTACAACAACGCGTTCAGGGCGCTGTTGCGGCTGCCGTGGAGCTGCAGCGCGTCCGGCATGCTCGCCGCGGCGCGCACCGACGACTTCCACGCGACGCATAAGGAAGCGTTGTGCCACCCGCCACAGCACGACCACAAACAGCAACCTGAACGTGTTTGCTGACAGGTGGAACACTCCCGTGATAAAGAGGTGGTTGGCTCTTCACGGTCCTAGTTATAAGTAGTTTAGTCAATAATTTAGTATAATATAATTGGATTAAGTACGAGTACACTTTAATCTGTGTCTGTACGTTTTCCTTTTTTAGTAAATCAGTTTAGATTAATTCTTTTAGTTATGTTTATTATTTTAAAATTCAAAATTTACTTAAGTATTTATTATTTTGCTGATAATGCTTCTTTTTTATGTATACCTATGGATGAAAGTCTGAAATAAATTGCTATTTCATTTATTACATTTTATTTATCCTAGATACAACATAAAATGAAATGCAGTTGTTTTTAGGGCTCCGTACATCACAGGGATAAAGGAACCCTTATTCCTACCTCTTCGTTGTCCGTCTGTCTGTCCGTTTCTCTCAGGAACGCGTTAAGAGGAAAGACCACTGGCCATTTTTCCATACAAACGTTCTCGACTGTTTCCTCCGAGGTTTTTGACCGTAGATTTATGATTTTTTGAAATAATTTTATTTTATTATCATCAATATCTGTGTCGGTCCGGTTTGTTTTTTTTGATATTCTTATTTTATAAGTGCTAGGTTACTTTAAAGAAACCTTAAAACGGCCCAATTACATAGTCGCAAACATACGCCTAGTACACAAATCTGTTAACAATAAGCGCAAAAATCAAAACGGCCCGACATTTAACATTTCCTTCCTATTCATTTACCAAAATTTGGTTACGATTGACAAAGTTTCGGAGGAGGAAACAGTCGAGAACGAAACCTCGATTCTTATGATTTTTACTTGGGACTTTTAGTCGGAGCAGCACTTGTCCTTATAACACTAATTTTTGGGGCGGTAACGATATGGTAAATAGGTAAACAGACGAAAAAGTGATAGACAATCGTTGACACTAAAGGTTGATATCCTAGTGGTGTGGTGTGAAAAGTTATCGATAAATCTAAAGTCATCGATATCTTCTTTTTAAATGGCCTTTAGTGAGACTGAGAAGTATACGAGGGAAATTCACTTCTTATTGATAGCAGGTACCATACCTAAGTCAAAATAACGTTTTATTTCGAATATCATAATGCCGTAAAATAGGTACTTCGTGACTTGAACGTGACTATTTGGAAATAATTACTTTGCTTAAAAAATCTTATATTTTTACAAGCTTTTATTTTTTAGTTCTACCTGTCCCGTTGTCTGTCTGTAATCAAATCTTGCAAGTTTAATTTGACCCACTTCCCGGTGACCGATTGGGCTGAAAGTTTGAGTAAAAGTATAGTTTGGAAGTTTTGGCTCTTTTTGCCGCATCTCGAATTGAAAGGGCGGATTTTGTTTAAACATTCTTACGACTTTCTTTTCTCATGCCAAGTCGGTTGTCCCCGGTTTTCTTCCAGATCTAGGCAAATCTTGGAGAGTACAGAAGTTACCAAATTTGTTTATTATCTTGTGCACGCCCGCGGGACTCAACTCGTACTTTTTAACCAGTTTTCTAATCGTCATACCTTTTATTTTGCACCAATCGTCCAAAATATTTTTACGAACGTGTAAGCTAATTCGCCCCATGTTGACAGTTTGACAAAAGTAGTAATTGCTTTTTGTTGCAATTAAAAGAAAAAAATATAGCTCGTTATTTAAAAAAAAAAATATGCCGATTTTATATACTATTATTTTTATTTTATTTTTATTTATATACGTACCAGTTTTTAGAGATGCCTAAAGTTGTCTACTTTCTTTCCGATACGGTCCTTATTCGTGCAAATAAACATTTATATTTCTATTTCATACGTTTCGTGTTTCGTTTTCAAAATCTTTTACGGGCTAAGAAACGTGTCAGAGCAATCGCGAGAATCTCATCAAATCAAATTGGAATACGAAATGTGTACTTCAAATTGAGCCCACTATTCTGGTCGCATAAAGGGCCTCACCGGCCCGACAGATGTATGATTAATTACCTGACTTTGATACAGCCAACGGTGTGTACAGTGAACGGCAACACGGCATGTGCATTATTCACCTTGTCACAATAGTACATTATGCCACAAGTACGGTAAGAGATGTATTACCAACGAACGAGAGTCTAAGGCCTCCACACAACGGTCGCGGGCGCGGGTCGGGCGCGGGCCCGCGCAATACACCTCGCCAATCCCAGAGAAATAGAAAACCGAACTGGGAACACAGATTGGAAAAGAAAATAAAGGACTTAAGAATTAAAATAGGCAGACTGACCCAATATATGAATGGCAATAGAAGCCGGAATTTAAGTTTACACGTAGAAAGAATTCAAGACCAGTATCAGGTCCACTCTACACATGAAGGTTTACGCTACAGATCTAGCAGAGTTTCTGGATACGTTGAAACAAAAACTTGCAGTTACCTCAAGCCGCCTCCACAGATACAAGGCTTGCACGCTCCGTAAACAACAAAATACACAGTTTGTCAACAATGAAAAGCAGTTTTATCGTGCACTTAAAACCGCTTGTACTAACAATCATGAAAATAGCCAAAATACCTCTAACAGTAACAACGGCCCAGACACAGAAACCTTACACCGATTCTGGTCAGACATCTGGCAAAATCCTGTTGAGCACAACGCTCAAGCAGAATGGATTGAAACTGAAATGTCTACCAACTCTGAGTTATCAGCAATGGAATTTGATTTTGTCCCAGTAGAAACATTCCGCGAAGTAATACAAAATTTACATAACTGGAAAACACCCGGTTCTGACCACATTCATAGCTATTGGTATAAAAAGTTTACTGTAATTCACCCTTACTTACACAATCATATAAATAACTTCATTTTGCAGAGACAATACCAACCTTTCTTACAGCCGGAACAACATACATGCTCCCGAAAGACCATGATGACCCCAAAAACCCAGCCAAATATAGACCTATCACATGTCTACAGACCTTATATAAAGTAATAACCAGTTGCATTTCCAACCTCATCTATAAACACACCCACAGTCACAATATTCTTGCCGAACAGCAAAAAGGCTGCAAAAAACTGAGCCAAGGCTGTAAAGAGCAATTAGTTATAGATTCTGTTATCCTAAATCAGGTATACAAATCGAAATCTGACATGTACACTATGTATATTGACTATAAAAAGGCGTATGACTCTGTCCCCCATTCATGGTTAATTAAAGTACTCGAGATGTATAAAATCCATCCACAGATAATTATTTTTCTACTTGCAATAATGCGAAACTGGACCACCCGACTCAGACTCACTTCACCCACAGGTACAACAGAAACAAGCCAAATCAAAATACAGCGAGGCATTTTCCAGGGAGATGCGCCCTCTCTGGTTTTGCCCTGCTCTGAACCCCCTATCTAATATACTCAATAATACAGAAAAAGGACACCCACTTAAATACGAATCCCACGCGAACGACGGACAGACAGACAAAGACGAAATACACCTGAACCATCTACTCTACATGGATGACATTAAATTATATGCCTCTGACGAAACCGACCTTGATCAATTAGCTAATATAACCGAAGTATTCTCACGAGATATTCAGATGGAGTTCGGGATAGATAAGTGCAAAATCAATTCCATGAAAGCTGGGAGAAGTTACAAACATAGTTATACTCTGGAGACCGGTGAAACGATCGACCCACTAGATGAAAAAGCAGGATACAAGTATCTAGGCTACTTGCAGTCGCAACTGATCCATCATAAAGACACAAAAAACAAATTAAAGATCCAGTTCAAACACAGACTTAATTCCATTCTTAAAACCCAACTAAATTCAAGAAATACCATAAAAGCAGTCAATACTTACGCAATACCTGTCCTGACATACTCTTTTGGCATCATCAGATGGAGTAAATCCGATCTTAAATCTTTCCAGCGCACCATAAACACCACTATGACTAAGTTCCGTAAACACCATCCTAGATCCTGCATACAAAGATTAACTCTGCCAAGAAAGGAGGGTGGCAGAGGTCTCATAGATGTGACCAACTTACATCATCATTTCCTTGCCCTTATCCCATTTACTTTGGGTCGGCGCAGCATGTCTTTTTCTTCCATACTTCTCTGTCAGCCGTCATATCGTCATTCACTTCTTTTCTCTTCATATCGTCTCTCACACAGTCCATCCACCTTTTTCTTGGCCTACCTCGTCTTTTACATCCATCCACATTCATACCTAATACTCTTTTGGTCACATGACTTTCATCCCTCCGCATTACGTGCCCATACCACGCAAGGCGATTGGCCCTCAATTTATCCGCGATAGGTGCTACTTTTAGGCTTCCCCTTACATACACATTTCTTATTCGGTCCATCCTCGTCACACCACACATCCATCTTAACATCCTCATCTCCGTTACATGCAATCTCTTTTCATCCGTCACCTTTAAGGCCCAACATTCCGATCCATACATGACGACAGGTCTCACAATGGTCTTATAGATTTTGCCCTTTAACCTAGGAGGCATTCTGCCATCGCATATTGTTCCGGAGACCTGTCGCCATTTCATCCACCCAGCGCTAATTCGGTTTTTGACATCACGGTCGATATCACCATCACACTGTACAAGCGAACCGAGGTACTTAAAATCGGAGCAGACTGGGAGCATAACGCCGTCTAGCTTTATGCCTGTAAAACTGGAGAGACCGCCGAAGTCACAAAACATATGCTCTGTTTTGGACCTACTGATCCTCAGGCCAACATTCTCCAGTTTTTGTCGCCACTTCTCCAATCTGCTCTGTACCTCGGATGCGTCTTCACCGACAAGAACAATATCATCCGCGAAGAGCATACACCAGGGTGCTTCTTCCTGTATGTCCGACGACAGAGCGTCCATAATCAGTACAAAGAGGTATGGACTTAAAGCTGATCCCTGGTGCAAGCCTACCGTTACACTGAACCTGTCTGTGGTGCCAGCCGCTGACCGGACGCGTGTACAACATCTGTCATACATAGACCGAATTAGTTCCACATACTTCCCAGGCACACTTTGCTCTTTCAAGGCCCACCACAAAACCTCACGAGGTACTCGATCGTATGCCTTTTCGAGGTCAACAAACACCATATGCAGGTTTTTCTGTGCATTTCTGTATTTTTCGCACAATTGGCGAAGTGAGAAAATGGCGTCTGCTGTACCCCGACCCGGCATAAAACCGAATTGGTTTTGCGTTATAACACTCTCATCTCTCATTCGTCTCTCTATCACTTTCTCCCATACCTTCATACTATGTGACATGAGCTTTATTCCTCTATAATTGTTGCAATCCTGTATATCTCCTTTATTTTTAAAAATGGGCACTAATAAACTGTCGCACCATTCGTCAGGGATAGTCTCTTCACGCAACATTTTATTGAAGAATAAAGTCAGCCACTTACATCCATCCTCACTCAAAACCTTCCAAACTTCTGCTGGTATATCATCCGGTCCTACAGCCTTGCTCCCTTTCATACTTCTCACAGCTTTTCTAACTTCATCCATACCTATTTCTCTTATTACACCTATATTGACCGGCTGGTTTTGCAGCACTTTGCTCCAAGGATTCTCTTCATTCATTAACCTTTCAAAGTAGGCTTTCCAACGTTCTTTTATGACATCATCTTTCACCAACACCTTTCCTGCCTCATCTTTCACGCATTTTATATGAGAAATATCTCTTGCATTCCTTTCTTTCATTCTTGCTAAGCGATACAGCTGTTTCTCGCCTTTTGGGCTATCTAGCGAATCGTACAAGATGTCCTGTGCTGCTGCTCTGGCGATAGCAACTGCTCGCTTAGCTTCTTTCTTACGCTCTTTGTACACATTTCTTTTAGCTTCTTGCACACTTTCAAACTCACTTCCAACATCTTGCCAGTCTTTAAATGCTTGTTTCTTTTGTTTTAGCTTTTCTTGCACATCCTCATCCCACCACCACGTTTCCTTATCTATCATACATTTCCCTTTCGATTCTCCCAAAACATTCTTTGCTACTCCTCGTATACAATTTGCTATTTTATTCCAACATTCATTCACATTCAATCCTTCCAAATCCTTCATTTCTATCATTTTATCTACCACGCACTCTTTGAATTTACTTGCACACTCTCTCTTTTCCAGCATATACCATTTCGTTTTAGGAGGGGGCCGTGGTTTTCTAAAGTTTGACTGGACTCTTATGGTCACTTCTATAACTAAAAGCCTATGTTGTGCTACTAAATTTTCACCGGGGATTATCTTGCAGTCTTTGAAGCAGTTGATTTTATTCCTCCTTACGAGAAAGTAGTCAATCTGCGTCATGTGGTGGCCACTTTTATAAGTTATAAGATGTTCCTCACGTTTCTTAAACCAAGTGTTAGTGATTGCCAGGTCAAACGCGGAAGCGGCTTGTAACAAGGTTTCTCCTTCCCTATTACGGTTCCCAAAGCCCAAACCTCCATGTACTCTTTCATATCCCACATTCTGTCTTCCCACATGTCCATTAAAATCTCCACCCACATATACTTCTTCATTTTCTGGAATTTCCATTATTACTGCATCAAAATCCTCCCAAAACTTCTCTTTCACTACGTCATCACATCCACTCTGAGGAGCATACACACTTACAAGATTTAGTATAACGTTCTCCACCATTAACTTCATAGCTATTATTCTATCACTCTTTCTACTGACATTCGTTACCCCTTGTTTCAGCCTGTGGTCTAACACTATGCCAACGCCATTACGTTTGCCATCACTTCCACAATAGTAAAACTTATATCCTTCCCCAATCTCTCTAGCCCTTTCACCCTTCCACTTTGTCTCTTGCAGAAAAGCTACATTTATCCGTCGTCTCTTCAGTACATCAGCTAGCTCTCTTCCCTTTCCAGTCATCGTCCCTACATTCCAACTCGCATACCTCAGTCTCTCATACCTTGGTTCCCGGGCTCGCTTCTTACGTCGCCCCCACCCGGGCTGGTGCGACAACCCTAGTCCATTTCCCACAGGAGCCGGGTGCTGCCCCTGCGCGTTGCCTGTGGGGTACGCCCTAGCCCTGTCACATATCCTATTTCGTTCAATATCCATGCTGCTGAGAAGATTTGGCAATTTTCTTTTTACAACCGGCCGCCTGCCTGACGTTAACCCTCCTTGGGAGTTCTAAGTTGACTTAGGTATTTGTCATTTAACTCCTTTAGTCGCCTTTTACGACATCCACGGAGAAGCTCGGAGTGGGCTATTCTCAGGCCGGACACCACACGAAAGTGACCAACTTACATAATAAACAAATTACAACTTTAAGAACATATTTTCATCAAAAATCCAACTCCTCTCTCATCCACGCAGCAATAGAACAGAATGACCACCAGTTTACACCTTTGAACTTAAAAGACCGAACCACCCAAAAAACCGAAGAGCTCACCGACCATACAACCAAAATAGCCCAGTGGAGTGCGAAGTCTCTACACGGAAGACACCGCCAAGATTTAAGCCAACACAATGTCGACAAAGTGGCGTCGAACGCATGGCTAAATCACGGCGAGCTCTTCCCAGAGACCGAGGGCTTCATAATGGCTATTCAGGATCAAGTTATCGAGACCCGCAACTATCAGAAATTCATAATAAAAAATAGAATTTTAGATTTATGCAGGAAGTGCAATAGCCCAGGAGAAACCATTCAACACATCACCGGAGCATGCAAATCAATAGTTCAAACTGACTACAAGCACAGACACGACCAAGTTGCCAACATAGTACATCAGAAACTAGCAATTAAATATAACTTGATTCCTCAGCCAGCCATTCCTTACTACAAGTATACGCCTGAAAATGTGCTAGAAAACCAAACCCACAGAATGTATTTTGATAGTGCCATCTTAACAGACCGAACTACACACTTCAATAGACCGGATATCACTGTAGTGGACAAAATCAATAAGACGGCTCTTTTAATTGACGTAGCAATTCCAAACACCCACAACTTACAAAGTACAATAGCTGGTAAACTCACCAAATATACCGATTTAAAGGATGAAATAACCAGGATATGGAAACTGAGAAACGTCACTATAGTACCCATCGTGTTGTCCACTACAGGTGTCATCCCTCAACAGTTGCATACCTCTATCAAAACCCTATCATTACCACCGTTTTCTTACACTGCAATGCAAAAAGCTGTAATTCTAAACACTTGTAGAATAGTCAGAAAATTCCTACAGAATGACTCACTCACTAACGTACAAATCCATGCACACCCATCAGTTACTCATCTTCCACCCGAGTCAAACCATAACCAAGAACATCTCTCCGATCATCATCATCAAGATGTTCTCTCAGATCATCATCATCAAGATCTTCTCTCAAATCATCATCATCAAAATCTTCCGTCTTAATTAAAACGTAATAGGTATATGAGATGCACTTGGCTTCGGCCCGTGCTTCCCATTAGGTACACCAGTATTTAGGTAATTACTGAGAAATTTAAAGAACCAAAATAATAATAATAATAATTTATTGAAAAAACCTTACTGCTAATTTTAACAAAGTGCTTGCGTTTTAATACATAGTACATACATTAGATTGCGTCTGAACTAGGATGATCCTGCGTCTCAGAAAAAGATAATAAACACAAACTAATTAGTGCAATTTGTGCAAAAGAATGGTATATAATATTATCGTACATTTAGAAACAATTGGCATATAGAATATAGTAACTTATATCTATTTCAATTAAACAAATTAAGTATATACATATCAAAATCGTCTATTAAAATTACGTTAGGTATACATAATTACAGTGTCAGCATCTGCACAATGTTTTTCATCACATTAGCGAGAAAACAAATAATACATTTGAAACAAAAATAATACTAATCGCAATAAAAAATACAAGATGTCGATCGTCCATTTTGTTGAATTTGACTTAAGGCGCGTAAGGCAAAGACCCATCGGCATACAGTCACGATTTGAAACCTCTGTTAAAAATATTTTACAAAGACACTAAATTACCACGTCGATTTTTTTTTGATATTCAAATGGATGCAATTGGTTCAAATGGATGCAATTGATTCAAATGGATGCAATGGATGCAATGGATGAATTGGAACAATTTAGTTGAACAAGTTTCATTAGTGTTTATACGTGTACCTATATATATAGGTTTTCAAACTCCTTGTTTTACCTATAACTGACTCATGTCATGAGTAAAAGATACAATTTAAGAAATAAACCATTACGCCCGTGGGCGTAAGCGAGGCTATTGTAAGCCATTTACGAGCGTAAAGTGTACGCATATCTTCGACGCCGACCGTACCAGCTGCTGAGTGCTGAAACGTGTATGTGTCATTTTATTGGAACAGTGACTTTGCAACTATTAAATATGACTAGCATTGTTTTCAGCTGAAACTTGGGTAGAAGGCGTCACTATTTTGAATAAAAGTCGTCATTATTCACAGACTCGTAGACAGCGACAGCGAGGATAGATTTAGAAAATATCCAATATTTACCAAACTCGATGTAAATACCTACCGGAATAATTTTGAAAATCATTTTTATTTTCAATATTCAAAGCATACCTATATTTAGGTACTAGATTCAGATTCTTTCCTCAGCGAAAGCAATTCCGAAGTTTCTTAGCTTTTTGTTTCTGTTGGTCGATTACGTAACGCATTGGTACGTGCGTCAGGTAGATCTAAATGTCACTTTTGGTATGAGAGAATTACTGAACATAATATTAAAAAAGCGGCCAAGTGCGAGTCGGACTCGCACATGAAGGGTTCCGTAAAATAAATTGCGGTTTACGATTTATGACGTATTAAAAAAAACCTACTCACTAGATCTCGTTCAAACCAATTTTCGGTGGAAGTTTGCATGGTAATGTACATCATATATTTTTTTTAGTTTTATCATTCTCTTATTTTAGAAGTTACAGGGGGGGGGACACACATTTTACCACTTTGGAAGTGTCTCTCGCGCAAACTATTCAGTTTAGAAAAAAATGATATTAGAAACCTCAATATCATTTTTGAAGACCTATCCAAAGATACCCCACACGTATGTATGGGTTTGATGAAATTTTTTTTTTGAGTTTCTGATCTGAGTATGGGGACCCCCAAAAATTACTGTTTTTTTTTCGATTTTTGTGTGAAAATCTTAATGCGGTTCACAGAATACATCTACTTACCAAGTTTCAACAGTAGGTATAGCTCTTATAGTTTCGGAAAAAAGTGGCTGTGACATACGGACGGACAGACAGACAGACAGACATGACGAATCTATAAGGGTTCCGTTTTTTGCCATTTGGCTACGGAACCCTAAAAATGGCTTCTTAACTCTGTAAAAAAATCTTAAATATCACCATAAAAATAAACTTAAATGTTCGAGATCTCGTAATTTTCAACGATAATCTATGTTTTTAGGGTTCCGTACTCAAAGAGTAAAACGGGACCCTATTACTAAGACTTCGCTGTCCATCCGTCCGTCCGTCCGTCCGTCCGTCCGTCCGTCTGTCTGTCACCAGGCTGTATCTCAAGAACCGTGATAGCTAGAGAGTTGAAATTTTCACATATTATGTATTTCTGCTGCCGCTATAACAACAAATACTAAAAACAAAATCAAATGTTTTTTTAAAGGGCTCCCATACAAAAAACGTGATTTTTTTGCCGTTTTTATAGATAATCTGTTACCAGGCTGTATCTCAAGAACCGTGATAGCTAGAGAGTTAAAATTTTCACAGATTATGTATTTCTGTTGCTACTATAACAGCAAATACTAAAACTAAAATAAAATATTTTTGTATGGGAATACAACAAACGTGATTTTTTTGCTGTTTTTATAGATAATGGTACGGAACCCTTCGTGCGCGAGTCCAACTCGCACTTGGCCGGTTTTTTTTTAATAAAAAGGATTGCTTTTTTTATTATTCTAGTGTACAGTACCGGCCAATAATATATCACCTTTGCGTTTTATTGTATGAACATAGAGTTACTCGTACATATTTTATATAAAAATTTAAATGAAATATGTACGAGTAACAAGTAAAATACGAGATGTTTCAACAAACCTAAATTGTTTACTGTATCCACGTTCATACAATAAAACGCAAAGGTGATATATTATTGGCCGGTACTGTAATAACCGGACAGATTTTTAATAAATTACCCAGTATTCCAAAAAATTCAATTAATATGTACTAAAAAGTGATGTTACACACTTCCGAACTCGCACTTCCATCTCGCTCACGCTTAATGCTCAGTGAGAGGGAGAGAAGACCATGAACCTGCCTCGCCTTAAAATATACAGTTACACAGTATTAGGCATACTCAGCGCGTCTCCATTATATTGTAGTCAACAGCACACCAGCCAACAAACGCAAAGTTTCGACTAAAACTGACGTGAAAATTTCAGCTCGAGTTGTATTCATTCTATTTGTGCCGAGGCTTAATAAACATTTTAAGTACTAGTGGCACTGTGAACTGCAGACATCGCGAGTATGTCTTTAAAAATAAAAACAAAAGGTAAATCAACAAAAAAAACCGGCCAAGTGCGAGTTGGACTCGCGCACGAATGGTTCCGTACCATTTTCTATAAAACCGGCAAAAAAATCACTTTTGTTGTATGGGAGCCCCCTTTAAAAAAATATTTAATTTTGTTTTTAGTATTTGTTGTTATAGCTGTAACAAAAATACATAATCTGTGAAAATTTCAACTCTCTAGCTATCACGGTTCTTGAGATACAGCCTGGTGACAGATTATCTATAAAAACGGCAAAAAAATCACGTGTTTTGTATGGGAGCCCCCCTTAAAAAAGTATTTTATTTTGTATTTAGTATTTGTTGTTATAGCGGCAACAGAAATACATAATCTGTGAAAATTTAAACTCTCTAGCTATCACGGTTCTTGAGATACAGCCTGGTGACAGACAGACGGACGGACGGACGGACGGACGGACAGCGAAGTCTTAGTAATAGGGTCCCGTTTTACTCTTTGAGTACGGAACCCTAAAAATTACATGCTTAAAAAAATTCACGAGAAATGGTTGAGAAATGCGCCCTGTAGAGGAGAACAGGCAGACGACAGCCGGACATACGATAGAATGTTTGGTCAAACAGAAACATAGAACATCGTTAGCTTCACTCGCTCGTTCAAAAAAGAGTTGAATACTTTTTGAATCTCATTCTGCGTTGGTGTACCTATTATTATGGTCACCATACGTTTCCATGGGCAAACTATCTCTAAGAAATTATGGTCTTGTCATGCGCTTTACTAAGTTAAACAAAATCTCTGCTCAATGGAACACAGGACAGTGGGTTGAAAAATTGGATGGTATATCTAAATAGAAGCTTGTAATAAGTTTCTGCCAAAATATTTATTTTCGCGATAAGCTTTACTGCCGACTAATATTAAAAAAAATTTGTCATTAACGAGACCTAATGGAACGGATTTATCATAAACAATTTAGGAATTACTTTGGCCACCTCCCGTCCCTCATGAGCCTAGATTAATGGTACCGTTTGTTTTATTATCTCCGAGGTTACGTACCTCTATGCCTTCCAGTGATAATGGTTTGCAAAATTTGTACAGCGTACTTAGACACCTCAGTTGAAATAAACTATCCTATGCTTTGCCATATATATATATATAAACCATTTATTTCAGGCATCTAAGTCCCACATAGTTACAAATACCTTAAAGACTAACACGAATTATACGTTGGTACATATGTTGGTATTAAACGAGGCCTTACACACAACAAGCATAAAAAGTTCAAAAACTGTATCTCGACTACGAAAAACTAAAAGTAAAAAAATTGATTTTATACAAATTGTAGCTTATTCACCCGAGCATAACTTCGAATCGATTTATATTCATCAA
The DNA here is from genome assembly GCA_963854355.1 of Epinotia brunnichana. Taxonomy (NCBI): domain Eukaryota; kingdom Metazoa; phylum Arthropoda; class Insecta; order Lepidoptera; family Tortricidae; genus Epinotia; species Epinotia brunnichana. The sequence goes on from OY977956.1 coordinate 4,114,205, forward strand.
AATCCGATTGAACACACGTAAATACAAACATGACCTGCTAAAGTCATATCCCTTCATTTCGGCTTTGCCGTAGTCGGGCAAAAAGAGCGGAATCGTCGACTACCTACTTGTTATATAGTTAGTAATTCATAATTCATTTATTTGTTGCAGTATAGGTCTTACAAGGTGTTACATATAAATGCAGTTCCAGCATAACCCTGTTAGAGCACAGCAACATTAATACAGGGTGGAATTTCATAAACTGTACAAAATAAAAGGAGAAAAATTTCAGCCAATTTCATCGGTGAAACGGTGTTTTTTTTTTTTCTAGTCATTAGTTTTTTTTTTACAGAATTTTGAAAATTTTTGTAAAAACTCGGGTAATACACCTAATTCAGACGGTATAACTTTTGATCCAATGGTCCTAAAATGAAAATAAAAAATGCAGAGTATTACCAAGGGACAGGTTAATAATTCTTAATAACAATAAAAAACCAACTAGAAGAGAAAATCCGCAAAAAAAATTATTGTTTTTGAAAAATGGCTACAAAAATTACGAATTTTAAAAGAAAAACACAATTTTCTGAAAAAAACGCAGATTTAGTTACCATTTTTTTTGCTTAGTATTAAACCTCACTTAATGCCGATTCTAAAACCGTTTTTAAACTGTCTCAGACTTTGAAAAATACCACGCTAATGGGTACGTAAATCAAACCATAATTTTATTAATTTTAATCCTCTTAAAATCCTTAATGACCGCTTGTTCCCAGGTAGTTGAAGGGTGTTATCGGGTTTTAGGTAGAGAAAACAATAGGAAGAAAAGTAGTCCTAAAAATTGCGTAAATAAAATCATGTATTTTAATTAAAAGTCATAAATTCGATTGATAAACCTTTATTAAAGAAAAAACTTATTCTAGTGTTGCAAAGGGCGTTCCCTGTATGGTATTAATTGTTCAAAATGACCTCCTCTTTCTTGAAGGCACAATGTGGCCCGAGCTTGAATTTGTTGCGTAGCCCGTCGAATCATTCCCGGATTATTTTTTATTTCTTGTGCTGCATTTAAAATTCTGTCGTGCAATTCTGCTTCGGTATTGACGATTCTGTGATATACCCGTTGCTTCATATCACCCCAAAGAAAATAATCCAACGGCGTCATATCAGGCGATCTTGCAGGCCATCCAACGGGGCCGTCTCGGCCGATCCACCTATTGGGATATTACTCATTTAAAAAATGTCGAACTCTTAATGCCCAATGAGCTGGGCATCCATCCATTTGGAGAAACAGGCGTTGTCTCACATCTAACATCACATCTTCCAAAAGCTCTGGGAGCTCGTCTCTCAGTAACAGTAAAAATCTGTCGGCGTTCAAAGTATTCGGTAAGAAGACTGGTCCAATCAATTGATCGTCGAGTACCGCTGCCCAAACGTTTATGGAGAATTGGTCTTGAAAATTAGATGGTCTTACTAGGTTTGGATTATCGTGAGCCCATGTGTGTAAATTTCTGAAGTTAGTTATTCCCGTATGAGTAAATCTTGCTTCGTCCATCCATAAATTCTTCTAGTAAATTCCGGATCCCTTCTGATATTGCCAAGTATCCAAGTCGACATAACACACCTAACGCGGGCATCGCCAATTTGCAAATTTTGTACCCGTTGATAATGAAATGGATGCAGTCCTTCCTTCTTCAAAATTTTCCAGACAGAGAATTTTGAGATTCCGTGCCTCAATGCCAAGCGTCTTAGACTCGTGGTTGGGTCCGCGTACAAGTCTCTGAGAACTGCTTCTTCTATGGCAACATCAATTATGTTTCCTGGCTCTCGGCGATCTCGGCCACCGTATCCCAGGCCAATATTGCACAACCGGCGATGAACTTCTTGAAAGTGGCGAGCAGCAGGTCTTGGAACGTCATTAGGATACTGCTCCAAATAGGCGATACACGCAGCTCTTGCAGATCCATGGCACAATCCATAATAATAGTGCATGTTGGCTATTTGTAACGGCGAAAACTCTCGTAAGCGGGGCATGATGATTCAAACTGAACAAGTACTGGAGTAATCAAAGAAGTGGCGAGCAAAGACAAGCAATTGCGATTTGCGAGCGACTGAATAGTTGACCTATTGCCCAATGCCTTTATACCCCTCATGTTATCTCCACCTTCAACCCAAAAACACCCTTCAACTACCTGGGAACAAGCGGTCATTAAGGATTTTAAGAGGATTAAAATTAATAAAATTATGGTTTGATTTACGTACCCATTAGCGTGGTATTTTTCAAAGTCTGAGACAGTTTAAAAACGGTTTTAGAATCGGCATTAAGTGAGGATTAATACTAAGTACGTAATTTGTTATTTCCACCTAAAACCCAATAACACCCTTCAACTACCTGTGAACAAACGGTCATTAAGGATTTTAAGAGGATTAAAATTAATAAAATTATGGTTTGATTTACGTACCCATTTGCGTGGTATTTTTCAAAGTCTGAGACAGTTTAAAAACGGTTTTAGAATCGGCATTAAGTGAGGTTTGATACATAAGACACGACAAAACCTTAGGAAAACCAGGCTTTAATCAGCATAAAACATTGCATAGGGAATACAGGATAATAATTGACAAGACAGCTATGACAATACATGTCATTCACCCCCCCTTCTAGAGACTACAGCTCGTAGTCCTGCAGGTGGTGTGGCAGATGCCGACTCCGCCCGGATCTGCGCGGCGCTTCGGCGGCGGGCTCGGCCTCGGACTCCTGTGAGTCAACGGATGGTGTTGATTCGGCATCGAGCATCTCCAGCTCATCCTCATCAGATATCGATCCGGGTTCAAGTGCTGGGAGAGGCGCTAGTTGTCTATTTGAGATAGTGGTTTCTCGTCCCTCTGGTGTTCTTACAAAAGAGTAGTTAGGATTACTTTGTAAAAGTTCCACTTCTTCGACATAGGGATCAGTTTTGTTACGTACATTTCTCTTCATTAGAACTGGACCTGGCACTAGCCACGATGGTAAAGATTCTCCGTTTGAAGATCGACGCGGGTGTAAGAATAATCTCTCATGTGGCGTAGCATTAGTTGATGTACAGAGAAGCGATCGTATAGCGTGTAACGACACTGTCAGCACTTGCTCCCAATTTTCAGTAGGTAACTGTTTAGAACGCAAGCATAATTGGATTGTCTTCCATAAGGTGCCATTCAGACGCTCTACTTGCCCGTTACCTTCCGGGTTATAGGGCGTAGTGCGACTACAGGCTACGCCTAGAGACGATAAAAACTGTCGCAATTCTTCAGACATAAATGAGGTACCTCTATCGCTGTGTATATAGAGTGGCGTGCCAAAAATATAAAATAAGTCTTTGAGACAATTGATTACGGTAGCGGAAGTCATGTCCTTACAGGCAAAAGCGAAAGGAAATCGACTATATTCATCGATTATTGTTAAGATATATTTTCTGCCTGTATTACTTGGTAAAGGTCCTTTAAAATCGATATTCAACCTCTCCAATGGTGAAGTTGCTTTTATTAATTGTCCTCTAGACTTCATGTAGCGCGGTTTTATTTCCGCACAAACCGGACATGACGCAGTCATTGCTTTTATGTCATTTATCGAATAAGGTAAGTTCTTCATTCTGATCCAATGCGCCATTCTAACGATACCAGGGTGGCAGAGAGATTCGTGTAGTTCCTTAAGTTTATTGTGATTAAGGTATGAGCATACTCTCGAAAGAGCGTCGGCGACAATGTTTTCTCTCCCTGGTCGGTAAACTATATCATATTTATAGCAGGACATTTCGAGGCGCCAGCGTTCTATTTTTTCATTTTTTATTTTGTTATTATGTTTCTGATTGAACATAAATACGACCGATTGCTGGTCTGTAACAAGCAAAAAATGTTTACCGATAAGATAATGCCTCCATTTTCGTAAACATTCCACGATGGCGCTGGCTTCTTTTTCAACCGATGACTGTTTACGCTCAGATTCTGATAGAGTGCGTGAGAAAAAGGCGACAGGACGCCCCTTCTGAGAAAGCGTAGCGGCTATTGCGAAGTCCGAAGCATCTGTCTCGACTATAAAGGTCTCGTTGGGGTCAATAGCTACAAGACACGCTTTAGCAATATCTGACTTCAGTATCTCGAACGATGTTTTAGCACAGTCATTCAAGGGAAAAGTTGAAATGGCAATTAATGGTTGTAATTTCTCCGAAAATTTGGTAATCCATTTAGCATAATGGGCGAATAAACCCAAAGTTCGCTTAAGCTCACTTGCGTTAGTGGGGACAGGCAGCTCTAATAGTGGTTTTAGTCTCTCTTGATCCGGTACGATAGAGTTGTTATTTATTGTGTATCCCAAAAGATTAATACGATCCACACCAAAGGTACATTTCTTTTCGTTTAAGGTCAGTTTGTATTTGTTTACGGCGGCCATAAATTTATGGAGATTCTTATCATGGTCTTCTTTGTTTTGGCCACATACAGTAACATCATCCAAATACGCGTATGTACCCTCTAGTTTTTCTGTTTTGATAATAAAGTCGAGAGTCCTTTGAAAAGCTGCTACCCCGTTGGTCACCCCAAAGGGGATTCTAGTAAACTGGTACAAATTGCCGCCAGCTTCAAATGATGTGAAAAGTTTTTCTCTCTCTACGATTGGAACTTGGTGATATGCGCTTTTGAGATCAATCTGGCTGAAGTAGTTGAATTTTGCAACTTTGGATACGATAGTTTCTATATTGGGTAATGGATAGGCATCTAGCATTGTATACCTGTTAATGGTTTGTGAATAGTCTACGACGAGACGTTTACGATGTGCACCACCACCTGCAACCATTTTACATCAGCGGCTGTTGTATTTGGTTCAATATCGAAACGGTCGGGCCGCAGATAGCGCGTCATGGAAATGTTGTGAGTTGGCAGGACATCGGAATTGCTGGCTTTAGATTTTTCTTCATTAGCCATTTTTAAATATGCTGATTAAATTGATACATAAGACACGACAAAACCTTAGGAAAACCAGGCTTTAATCAGCATAAAACATTGCATAGGGAATACAGGATAATAATTGACAAGACAGCTATGACAATACATGTCAAGGTTTAATACTAAGCAAAAAAAATGGTAACTAAATCTGCGTTTTTTTTCAGAAAATTGTGTTTTTCTTTTAAAATTCGTAATTTTTGTAGCCATTTTTCAAAAACAATAATTTTTTTTGCGGATTTTCTCTTCTAGTTGGTTTTCTATTGTTATTAAGAATTATTAACCTGTCCCTTGGTAATACTCTGCATTTTTTATTTTCATTTTAGGACCATTTGATCAAAAGTTATACCGTCTGAATTAGGTGTATTACCCGAGTTTTTACAAAAATTTTCAAAATTCTGTAAAAAAAAAACTAATGACTAGAAAAAAAAAAAAACACCGTTTCACCGATGAAATTGGCTGAAATTTTTCTCATTTTATTTTGTACAGTTTATGAAATTCCACCCTGTATAAAAATATTTATTCTAAAATTAATGCATGCAAAAACACTATGTATAGGAATTCAAACTTTAAAATTTGAAATTACAATTCAAGTTACAACAAGCATTATACACAAATCATCGTTATAATTTTACGCAAGGGTGTCAATAGGTAACATTATATGATGACAATTATTATTCAATTTTATACATTCAGATGTCAGCAAGCTAAATTAAGGGTCTCGTCTATCATAAATTCGTTCCAATAGTAAGTAATAGCATTTTCTTAAAAATGGCCCGCAAAGTGAACATAACTCGCTACATATTGGAAGGTTAGTGTATAGTTTAAGGCCAGAACAAAATTAAAAAATGAAAAACATTGCAGGCCGCCTGGAATGTTACATATAAATTCCTTTATTTGTCGAGTGCCAAACTTTTTAAAAAGTAGAAACTGGCATATAAAAGACGGCACAGGTCGTATTCAGCCAAATCAACTCGTATTTTTCTGTTACAAACGCAACATTTTTGTATGAGTCTCATTTTTTTTGTGTTTTTCGGTGGAGAAATACACTTGCGATTCTGTTTAAAAAAATATACTATGACGTTTAATTTTATGTAATTTGCAGTATCCTCAATTTGTATTTAATTTAGTGTTTTTTATTCCCCCATTTTTGAGAAAAGCACTATATTAGCCTCGGCCGGAATGGCAATTGCAGGCTTCGTATTATAATTAAACGGACTCGCTGCAATTGCCTCCTTCCCGGCCACGGCAATAGTGTACTATTTTTTTAAGTTATTGTAGAAAACATTGTAGTACCTACTGTATGAGTTGCGATGAATGTGATATTCTGCAAGCGGCACCTGCTTCCCGCCTATAAATTTATGGCTCAACCTTAATTAATGTACATTTTCGATGCTTACGTAACTACTTACACAATATCCATTTATTATGCGGATTTAGACGTCGTTTAAAAATAATGGTAAGTTATTTATCTCTTCGCGGCGTAGTTGGCGTCTAGTAAATTAGTAATCGTATAACGAGTAACTAGATAGGTAGGTATCTAACTAGTTAGTTTAATATTATTACTTTGAAGAGCAAACCATTTATTGGGTTTGATGATTCTCTATGTGTTCTTTTTTTATAATTTACTTCGGAAGTATTATTTCCATCATTTGTTAGTAACAGTAATCTTAAAACTATGTTAGTAGGTATTTTATCACAATTACAATTAGCAGTTGGATGGCCTATGCAACCTATCCCAATGGAACAGGAAGGGACCATCCAAGCGCGCCGCCACCGTCTGCAGGAGGCTGTTCGGGGCCGCGCAGGCGCCTCGTCAGGGACGCGACCCGCGCCCGCATTATGGCGTGAAACCCATCCGTGTGCGCTTCGCAAAACATCCCTGATGCACTGCAATGGCGCGGCAGCCCCAACAACATCCTAAACCCATTATTATAGTGGACGCGTAGGGCACTGTAAGCCTTTTGCGTATAGTTGATCCATAGGCTGCAAGTGTACATTAGATAATGGTAAAAGTTAAAAAATATATGTATCTATATTGTATGTAAATAAATATATATATTGTAAGTAATGATATCGGTTATACCTAGTGATTTAAATAGTTATGTTAATTTTAATAACAATAAGGAAACTATAGGTCTAGTGATATTGTTAATGTATAGCTTCCAGCTAATTAATTTGTATATTTTAAGACCGTTTGTTTCTAAATAAATAAAAAAAAAAAAAAAAAAAAAGTGTTAAATGATTGGCAGAACGCCTTAAAAAGGGTAATATTTACGTCGGTGGTACACCTTGCAAACCTACGAATCAACATGTTGCTCCTGACTGAGAGTGCCCTACGCTCCCTCTCCACGTCCTTGTTGTCACTCTGGGTCTCCGTGACCCAGTGACCCAGGTACTTGAACTCCTTTACCATTTGCAGAGGTGTGCCGTATAGATAAGCCGGTGGAACGCGTGGTTCTAATCAAGGCATCGTAAGATCTTGTTTTATGTACTAGATACGTAAGATCTTGTTTTATGTACTAGATACATAAATTATATAATGCACAATCATAGCCTACGCCCCTACGGGTACTTTGTATCGAATTGACTCGTTTACGTTTACCTTTTATTTGGCTTGTTCGTAAAGTTATATTTGATCTCAGGAAATAACCTACAGGTTGCTTTTGAAACAGAGTAGGTAGGTACTTTGTTTTAGCATGACCCCAAAAATAGTACAGTCGGCCAAAAATGTGGTCTACCACCCTTTTTTTTTTTTTGACGGAGTGGAAATTCACTTACGCATCCCCCCAGCCGGGAAGCTATATTGGGGGGTATGTGGTACTCACACCCTCCAGCCATCTCTATTTAAAGAGAAGGGGGAGGGAGTCTACCCACTAAAACCACTCCGGCGTTTCCGTCCCTGCGGTTAATGGGATCGCGAACATGTCACCACGACGCCCCCCGTGGTCTACCACCCTACGTTCGAGGTTCATTTGAACGTCATGAAACAACAAGGTCGATTTCCACTTGGAATAATATTATGACAGTAAGTAACCTTAGCGACAATCAGATCTCACAGAATTTTTTGTCAAAACTGGTAGACAACTTTCTTGGCCGACCGTACCTACATTCAGATAAAAAAATCATTTTCACCTCACTAGCTCGGAAAGGCCTTTTCGTATGTTTGATATCTATTGAGAAAATCGCTTTTTATCCACATGTGAAGAAAGTACACGTAGAACGTTAAAAGTACTATGACGTAGAACGTTAAATGTTTATTTTCCTGATATATTTTATGACATATTTTTTTTTTTTACTTTTTTTTTACTTTTTCTAACTTTTTTAAAACTTTTTTTCAACTTTTTATTTTACTTTTTTTATACTTTTTCTTATTTTCCTCGCTGTAGTGAGGTGAAAAGGTTTGTGTTATACACGGGTGATAAATTATTTTACGTCTCGTGTGTTGAAACACTCGCTACGCTCAGGATTCTATTTTTGAACCACTCGCTTCTCGCTCGTGGCTTTGCTCGTGGTCAATCATAGTATCCTTTCGCTAGCTCGTGTTTCAAATGAACACTCGCAGGTAAAATATAACTTTCCCCACCTGTATAACAAATAACTATTACCTACAGTAAACTAGGAACCCACTTTCTTTTTAAATCCGTTGTATCTGAATACAGAACACATCCAATCAAAGCCTAAGTACTCAAACTATCTGAAAACGACTTTGTATGTTACGTGCCTGTTAGTTTGTACAGCGCTCCGGATCTATTCACTAAATCGAAAACACGTAGTTTTCGCCCGTATCAAAAGTTCGATGAAAGGGCCTTTTATGCGGCGAAAACAAGGTGCTTTAGAAAACGGCTGTGAATGTAGTGCCTTTGTGAAGATTTTTTTGGTAAGTTTTCTAGGGTTTTTACAAGCTTTTATTTGATTTTCAGGTCCTGTGTTTGTTTACCATTAACATGAAATAAATAAACATGGACCTGCAAACCGCAATGGCACTTTGACAAGTCAAAATATCTAGGTCTTCCAAAAAGGGAGACCTCTATCAACAAGTAACGTTGTAAAAAACTCAATATTATAGCCAGTAATGATTAGGGTTTTACATACATACATACCATCACGCCTTTATCCCATAAAAGGGGTAGGCAGAGCACATGAAACTTGTGTTCCAGTGCCACTTTTAGCATAAATGTGGGTATAAAAGATCGACAAAATGTGATGTTGCAGTGATAGGTTGCTAGCCCATCGCCCACAACACACTTCAACCCTGTCCCCTTAGTGTTTTGTACCAAAAATTTAATAAAATACTGGTCAAGTGCGTTGTAATTGTAAGGTTCCGTAGTTGCCACAAGCGCCTGCGATTCCTATTAAAACTATTGACTCTGTAGCTGTAGAACTCGCAACCCGTCTTTTTTTTTTATTTATGCTGATAAACCGAAATGACATACCTACTTATCTAACTAACAACTTAAAAAAGTTCAAAAACCCCCGGCATTTTCTTTTCAAAGTTCAATACCTATCTCAAAAACGGCTCAACCGATTTTGTTGAAACGTAGCTAAGAACCATATGGTATACGTCAGCTTTCACATTCAAATCAGTCCATTTGTTTAGGAGCTACGGTGCCACAGACAGACACACACACACACACAGAGAGACACATAGTAAGACAGACACACAGACACGTCAAACTAATCATAACTTCCCTCTTTTTCCGTCGGGAGTTAAAAAGACAATCGCGCGAGTTCTACAGCTCACAGAGTTATAATCTGTATAACTATGTCGTAGCTAGAATTTTAAACACCGACTGGGTACTAAGTATGTATTTCCTCTCAATCTTCGCGTAATTTCTGCTGTGTGCAAATGGGTCAATCAACTTTTTCTTGTTGTTATTCTGTCCCGGTAAGCCAAGAGACAACAGTATTATTATTATTATTCTTGTAGTGGCTTTCGGGCTGTCAAAGCCCCTATATCACTGCGACCATCGCTGATCTATTGTGATCGCCACTTACTACAATTCTTGGTCAAGTCCTGCAAACTCGAAGAATTGCAGGATTTTGTTGAACTCAAGAAATTTGATCTCCTCCGGGCACATGATGTGTTTGCCCAAGAAGGAGTTACGACTGCGCATGAGGCAAGGGCAATCGGTTAGGATGTGTGTAGGCGTCTCCTCTGCTTCAAAGCAGAACCTGCACTGCCTTGTGTCACACAGTCCTATCGTTTGCATGTGCTTATTTAGGCAGCAGTGCCCAATAAGCACCCTGACCAGCATGCGTAGGCGGTTCCTACTTAGCGCCAAGGCGTCAGAAGACGCCTTTTTGCTAAAGGCTTTCATAAGTGCCTTGGAATGTTTCAGTCCTGGGTTAGTTCTCCAGGCTTGAATAGTCTTGTACAAACAATAGGCTTTTAGAGTGAGCTTGGTTAGACTTTTAGGGATACCACAGAACGGCTCTGGTCCGCAGTGTGTTCCCTTTGCCCCCGCTCGTGCAAGCTCATCCGCCTTTTCATTTCCCTCGATACCTGCATGCCCTGGGACCCAACGTAAAATTACCTTGTTTTTGGCACCCATCAGGTCATTCAATAGTTCCCGGCAGTTCTCGACCAGAGACAACAGTTCAAACAAAACAAAGTTTTAACCGACTTCAATTCAGTACTCCGCCAAGCCACATTAACATTTCCAATTTTTTTTTCCAATTTACCACATGAACTGATTTTCGAGAACAAAAGCGTTGATTTTTAGGCCAATAAACCAAATCGCTGTATGTGGGCCGATAATATTTGAGGACTTCCATCGATTCCTCAAGGATCTCAGAATTACCTTTGGCACTTCATTGTTTGCTATTTCAACGGAATAATATCAGAATCTGTGACGTACTTATATAGTTTGAACTACATCATTGAGAAGTTTCACAAGCCATCTGTGGTCTTCATCATCACTTCCACTTCACCAAATTTATGATTTCCGGGTGTAAATACACGAGTTATAATAGAAAATACCGAAATTACTACACGCGTGCCTAATATATTTGAGGAGTTCCCTCAATTCCTCATGGTTCCCATCATCCAACTGGGGTTTTGGAAACAATTGGACCAATCTGGAAGCATATACTTTCAGTTAAAAAAAGAATTTTACGAATCGGTTCATAAATGACGGAGTTCTGAGGTAACAAACATTAAAAATAAAAAAATTATAAAAAAATAAAAAAATACATCCGAATTGAGAACCTCCTCCTTTTTTTTAAGTCGGTTAAAAATACTATAAATTGGACTCCTATCATGCTAAGGAGATGAACCACCATGGAATGGGTTTACCAATATGACAAAAACACGTGTTTAGTGGATTTAAACCCCACAAAATGATAGTTTTAAAGAGTGACCCAGGAGACGTAACCATGGCAACGAGCAACAAGAAATAGTTGATTGACCCAAATACTGGTCGTTTAACCTTTTCGCCGCCAATGACTTGATATGAAGTGAGAACATTTCGTGCCCCACACGCCACGACTTGATATCAAGTCACAAAATTCAAAATAAAATGCACCGTCATTTGATAATACAAAATTGACAGTTGGTTACGTGCAATATGTTAAGTTTCTTGGCGTGGGTGGCACGCTTTTTCTTTTTTGACGTGGCGGCGAATAGGTTAATAGCACAAACAGGGGCGGTTCACTCTAGTGATCCCGTCGCACCGCTACAAGTACATGCCGGCGGCCGCCAAATTGGCGGCCCATTAGTAGCTGCCGCGTGTTGGTACGGGACGCTCGCACGGGTCGCAAGTTCGCAACGCGTTGCATGCGATAGAAAGGGATGGCCACATTTAGGCACATTTGGCGTACCTAAGGCTTATACACCCGCTAACGTCCTTGAGTCGTCGTCCGTATGGGCCAGCGCGCGACTGATCGGGCCTGCCGTGCCTCCGCGCTCGCGTATTTTGTAGGTATTTAAACATAGTAATTAAGATAATCATTTTATCTATTCAAACTCTACGAATTTGTCTATAAATATTTAGTTACTTTATTTGAGTACAAAAATTTAATTTAAAATATCTGTAGTTTAGTCATAATATTGAATAAACTTTACAAAAAGAGGTAACTTTGGGATTTTTTTCTATCGAGTGAAGTTCATTAGATCGCGTAACTGAATGCGATTTTGACTAGATTAGATCCTTAAGTAATACGTATCTTTTTTTTAGATTTTTAAACCCTATTTTCTACGTCTGAGATTGTTTTAAAAAACTCGAAAACGCTGCCCCTGTTGACTGTCGAGCCCTAAACAGGGAATTTGTTAACAGAGAACCTTCTGTGCGTAGTACTATTACTTAATCTGTGGCACAAATAAGATGGCTATAAGTAAACTTATTACACGTCTATTAACCTAGACAATATACCCGTAATAATCCTAATAGCCTTAGACTTCGGGGACAGGCCGATGATTATTTACTTAGTGCAGACTCAAATGACGGCAGTCTAGACCGGAGGCACTCTCTCGGGACAAACTCTGTCAATACCCAGGCTCTATTATCGTACCGTTACAGTCTAATTGGAATTGAACATATATTTCACCAACGTAAACGCAACTGGCGGCGACTTGGCGGGGCACATTGCACGTAGAACCGATGGCCGTTGGGGCGGAAGGGTCCTCGGGTGGCAACCACGGAAGGCGCGGCGTGGGTAGGCAAGGTGGACTGATGACCTGGTTAAGGTCGCGGGAGTCCGCGTGGATGCGGGTGGCGCAGGACAGGTCACTTTGGCACTCTTTGGGGGAGGCCTATGTCCAGTAGTGGACGTCTTTCGGTTGATATGATGATGATGATGATGAAACGTAACTGATTTATAAGAGTGGGGCACGCTCTTATGAGTAGAAGGAATGTGAAGCATCTAAGCTTGTTCGTATGTAAGTATAGATAGGTACCTATTCATTAACCGACTTAGAAAAAAGGAGGAGGTTATATGTTCCAGTGTATGTTTTTTTAATGTAGGTACATATGTTCACCGATTTCTCCGTCAATTGTGGATCTATTTCCAAAATTATTTTTTTAATCGAATGAGCGGGAGTCCGCATGATGCGGGTGGCGCAGGACCGGTCACTTTGGAACTCTTTGGGGGAGGCCTATGTCCAGCAGTGGACGTCGTTCGGCTGATATGATGATGATGAATCGAAAGAGTAGGTATACTCCTGAGATAGTCCCATTGTCACCAAGTCAGGATCTGATGATGGGATCCCAGGGAAATTGAGGGCAACCCTCAAATTTTATAGGCACGCGTGTAGTAATTTCGGTGTTTTCTATTATAACTTGTGTATTTACCCTCCCACATCGCAATTTTGGTAAAGTGGAACTGATGATGAAGACCACAGATGACTTATCGAAACCCTCAAAGATGTAAAGTACCTACGTCAAAGATTCCGACTTGATTCCGTTGAAGTAGCAACTAAATGAAGTGTTAATTCTGAGATCCTTGAGGAATCGACGGAACTCCTCAAATATTATCAGCCTACACATAGCGACTTGGGTTTTTTCTGTAATAATCAACGCAATTGCTCTCGGAGAGTAGTTCATGTGGTAAATTGGAAAGGAAATGTGGAAATTTTCATTCACCTTGGCGAAGTTGTATTGAATTGAAGTAAACCGACTTTGTTTTTAAAGTAAATTATGTGAATTGTCTTTCGAATTCTGCAAACGGTTTTTCAGCCACTTGCCTGTATCTGATTTAACTGAAAGGCATACGTGAGCGTCCAACTTGACTGTTAGAAGTTCAGAAGCCACCTAAAGGCCTCTAACTCGGCTTAAGAACTGCAGTCGCTGACATCAACCGGGATCAACGGCATATGCACGGAACCTTTCAGTTAGTAACCACTCAATGCGGACACCCATGCACACAAAAGAATGTGATTTTATTTCTTATAATGCTTATGAATAGAATATCTGTCACAGAGTGGAGGCCCTGTTAACCAAGAGTTAATAGGGCAGTGTGACTCGTTCATAGAGGTCGAACATAGATACCATGTTAAACTTATACTTACTGCTAATTGTTTTACTGTTTTCGACTTATAGCGCTCGCAGGCGTTTACAGAACAATAATATTTAACACTCTAGACTTCTAGAGGGCCGTAATGTAAGTCGAAAACCTAAGCCGGAAACCGTACGCGGAATAATTTACTTTAAAAACTAGTAGTGGCTCTGTTAGCTGTAGAAATCGCAAACATGTCTTTTTTCAAAAATAAAATTAATTTTACAATTTAGAAAAAGTGACACTTACTTATTTAATTGTATGGCATAATTCATAATTTAGTTCCCATATAGGCATGCTAAGATACACTTATGTCCGTCAACAATATACAATAAGATTTACACTTACAGATTATCGCTAGAATAATTATTTACTAGGTGTTACAATTCTTAAATCTAAATCCCAAACATTTTTGTCCGACATAAAATCCGTCACTTTATAATACGATTTCTGAATCAATCTTGCTTTAACAATCTTTTTAAATTTATTATCCGATAAGTTTATTATGTGACTTGGGATTTTGATGTAGAAATTAAGCGACTGTCCATCAAATGATTTGCTCACTTTTGCTAGTCGTAATCGAGGCACCATTAATTTATCTTTGTTGCTCGTGTTAAAGTTATGTATGTCACTATTTTTCGGAAGATCTTTGTAATGCTTCCTGGTGTACATAATGACCTCATAAATGAATAGTGAAGGCAGTGTTAAAATATTAAAGTCCCTAAATAGGTCTCTCAGTGAGGTACGCGGCTTCAAGTTGTAGATGCCTCGCACTGCTCGTTTTTGTAGAACAAATATGCTGTCTACTTCGGCACGTTTTCCCCACAGCAGGACTCCGTAAGAGATAATGCTATGGAAATAACTATAATAAACCAGTTTTGCGGTATCTGTATCAGTTATCTGTCTTATTTTTCTAACAGCGTAAGCAGCAGAACAAAGTTTCTTACTTAAGACAGCTAAGTGCGTATCCCACTGCATCTTGGAATCCACAGTCAAACCCAGGAAATTCGCACCATCAGAGAACTCCAGAGTATGGTCTCCTAGGACCAGCTTGGGTCCATAGTATTATTGTTGGCGGCAAGTTGAAAATAAAATACATTTTGTTTTTTTGGGGTTCAAAAGTAAGTTGTTTGTCGAGAACCATTTCAATACCCTTTGCAATACAGGATTAACAATGGTTTCGGCTCGATCACTGTTTCTTGGCACCTTAAACAAAAGGGATGTGTCATCTGCAAATAGGACTATACGAGCTAAACCTTCCAGCATATATGGTAGGTCATTTATGTAGGTTAAGAATAGGAAAGGTCCCAAAATAGATCCTTGAGGGACGCCTATCTTAACCAACATTTCCCTAGATTTAGATCCATTCACATCAACACACTGTGTTCTATTAGATAGATATGAGCGTAGCACATCCAGGGCAAATGGCCCATCCATTTGCCCTTGACACCATAATGACTTAGTTTCGCCAACAACGTCAAACGTGGTCCACACAATCGAAGGCCTTGGACAAATCGCAAAAGACACCGATGGCGTCATGAGAGTCCTCCAAGGCATCGAATATGTGTCTAACCAAAGTCGCTGTGGCATCAGTTGTAGAACGACTCTTAGTTAATCCAAACTGTTTAGAGTGAATCATATTGTTCGTGTTAAAATGGAGCAAGAGTTGATTCAAAATTATTTTCTCAAATACTTTACTCAAAGCTGGCAAAATTGAAATTGGTCGAAAATTACTACGGTCTTTGGGGTCTCCGGACTTAAAAACTGGAATGATTTTACTACATTTCATGAGCCTACGAAAAGTACCAGTATCTAGACACAAGTTAAATATCTTACATAGTTGAGGTGCTAAGATGTCCATAACTGAGTCAAGCAGTTTCACGGATAGTCCAAAAATATCCTTGGTGTTCTTGAAATTCAGAGACCTGTACGTTTTCAAAAGATAAATTTCATTAATGTGGTGGAACTTGAAAATAGAGCCTTCAGCCACGTGTTCGCTTAAAATGTTTTTAGAGTCTTCGGAAATCGAGTTTAAGCATTTAGTAATTTCTTCAGGAATCTTACCGAAAAAGTTTACAAATGAATTTGTTATTTCAATGTTTTCTGTAAGGATCGCATCACCGACGAGGAGCCGTATTTCTGTTCTGCACGTAGTCGATCCTAGTTCCTCATTGATAACCGCCCATGTCGTTTTAATTTTATTACCTGAAGACTTAACGCTGTTACTTAAATAAATTAATTTGGCCTTAATACAAACTTTTTTGAACATTTTGGAATATTCTTAAACGAATTCATTGAAAGAACTATCACAAAGACTGGCTTTCGAATTATTCGAATGCCCTTACTCAGTAGCCCAATCGTTGAAATACATTTTAGATTTAATTTTTACGGTCTTTGTTGGAAATGATTTTTCATGCGCTTCGGTAACATCAAAGAGAAGATCAATCATAACAACTATCTACAGTCTGTTCAGATCGATACTACTGAAATCACTACACTCGTGCCCATAAAATTTGAGGGTAGCTCTCAATTTCCCCGGGACCCCGTCATCAGATCCTGACTTGGTGATAGTGGGACCACCTCAGAAGTTCTTTCGAATAAAAAAAATATTATGAAAATCGCTCCACAATAGGCTTGTTGCGTCGTGTTAAAATTGATAACGTCGTGTTGCTAAATGGATAGTAGACCATCAAATGATTGTAATAAAGTATAAATTACAAAATATAATTCAAATCATAAAAAGATATGAACCTTGAAAGTTTAGAAAAACAAGTTTTTTTTATTTATTGTCCAAGAGTAAATTTAAAGGTACCAATAGAATCCTTACGCTTTTATAGAAACAAATTTGTATGACAACTATGGACCTAAACGCAGTATTTCGCGACCGAAACAGCAATTTACTTAATTTTCCATGCAATGGTTAGTACAAATTGCACGGTGTGACGTCATACTTTAAAGCCAATCAGTATGAAGCGTTTCGGCTGCTGTCAGCGAGGTTCGTCTTTAACTCGATTTTTTGGGTATTAATGTCCTTTAAATGTAGTTGCTTCCATACAAACATTTGTTAATCTACAAAAACTGGTTCGAATGGCATCGTAAACAAATTTAAGGTCACAAGCCCATTGACAGAGAAATCGGTGAACATACCTACACGACAAAAAACTACATCCGAACATAGAACCCCCTCCTTTTTTGAAGTCGGTAAAAAAATCGTTTCTTCCTATTCGCAATTATGTTCAAACGCATTTTTTTACAACAACAATTCACAAACATTCTTTATTCAGTACATTGTTCAGAATTCTGTTCGACATTGGACGGTGAGGAATGACGAATAGGTATGCAGAAATACTGTATTGCAGACTCGCACACCGTACCTACAGTGAAAAGCCTGTAAAATATTTTATTTTAAAGCTAGTACGTTTTAAAAGTTGGCTGAGTATTCGATGTAGTACCGTATGGAGTATGTCTATATATATAAATAAGTCCTGTTCCTACCCTGTGCTTTGTGTTAAAAACACGTCCCTCACACGCGTCAGTGTTTTGAATTGCCTAGCTGGGGGCCGATTTTTGACTTTCGAGCGCTCGAAAATTAAATAAAAGTGAATACGATTTTAGTGTCAAAATTGCAGGCACTAACTTTCTACCGATAGAATTGAATACGAGTGGTCAATACCACGCGCTTTTCAATTTTCTATCGCTATTTCAAAAGAGCGTTTCGTAATTTTTGTCCGTTTTCGAATGATAGATTCGAGCGCTCGAAAGTCAAAAATCGGTCCCCTGCCTTTGAGGCTGCAAAACCGACTGAATGCTACCTAGTACAGAAATGTAATTAATTATTATGCTTGTATATACATACTTTCGGATCGGATCAGGAACACGGAGCTGCGTACCAAAACTGGCATCGTAGATGTGGGCGCCAAGACCGCGAAGCTTAAGTGGGACTGGACTGGACATGTCTGCCGAATGCACGCAGAACGATGGGCCAAATTAGCCACCGAATGGACCCCACAAGATGGCTTTCGAAGTAGAGGCAGACCGAAAAGGCGATGGCGGGACGACCTTGACACATTTTGTACAGATTGGCGAACACTAGCACTGGACCGAGACCAGTGGCGGAAAAAAGGGGACACCTTTGCCCAGCAGTGGCTTGCAATATAGGCTACAAAAAAAATACCTACTTACATTTAAGTCTATTAAACAAACGAAGTGATTTGTTTTATTTTCTATATCAAACGTAGGTTCAATTCACAACCTATACCTACACGTTGAAAGTTGTGAAAAGGGATGTTCGGGGTGAATATAATTCGGGCTTTTGAAAAGGGCTTTTACAAACCCGATATAAGACTTCATACAGACTCCATCTGTCCGTAATTAAGTATACGTATACCTACATAAATGCATGTAATAAAATGGAAGTCGATTTTCATTACCGTAAAATGGGGTGAGTAGGGATTGAGGAGGCAGATGGGATGCGAAAAATTTCAGTTGCTACTGTGATTTTCTTGCTCAGGTTGCCCTAAAAGTGATTTTAGTATACTTTGAGACATATTTTCTTATCTTGCGGCAACACGGAGTAGCCAAACTATAACATTTGAAAAAAGTGGACCCTCTAGAAGTGAGAGGTGAAAGATATGTGGCCTGGAGTGGAACCAGGGTTGCGGGGAGCGATCATGCGGAAGAGGAGCGATAAATATGAGCGGAGAGTGGGACGGAACGCGGATCGTGGCAAGCTAATCCAAAATTCACAATCCGAAAGTTTTTCTCCCTCTAACTCCACTACGGGGTGAGATGGAATGTCTCACTATTATTGTGTTTATCGTTAAAATTATGAAATAGAACGACAGATAATCATTAAAAAACTAAAATTCATGCGGCCGTCATTCTTTATGTATAAAAATCAATGTAAAAATACAATTTTATCGAGGTTTGAATGTCTATTTTGACCCAACTCACCCCATTTTACGGTACTCGCTTAGATTAGAAACGTTGCTAGTATGTATAATACTTCTTATAGATGATTATACAATAATTTGTTACCATTGAATTGATCTGATGAAGGAGCCAGAAGGTGGAATGCGTTTACTCGTACTTATCGGAATACCTATACGTTACAAACGCTGTGTGTTGTTTGTCTCGAATAAATGATTATTTTGTTATTTCTTTCTTTCTTTCTTTTTTAACGCGGCCCGCGGCGAACCTTTAGCTGTCATCTCCGCACAATCTATAACCACAACTTAGGAAAGTTGAAAAACTCCCGACATTTTCATTTCAAAGTTCAATATCTCAAAAACGGCAGAACCAATTTTGTTGAAACGTAGCTAAGAACCATCTCGATCACGTCAGCTTTCGGATAAAAACCGCAATCAAATCGGTCCATTCGTTTAGTAGCTACGATGCCACAGACAGACACACACACACACACACAGACACAAAGACACGTCAAACTTATAACACCCCTCGTTTCCATCGGGGGTTAAATATTGTGCTGAGATGACAGCTGTCAAGGGATCAAGATTCGCCGCGATACGTAGGTATATTCCCCAATAGAACGTCATCGTCGGTCGCATTAATAATAATAATAATAATCTAGCAGTTGGCGAGTCACCGTCTGCCAGAGATAAAAAATGAGACAGTTTATTAGGCAGGCGTCCGATGTTACCCATTAGCCCAGCCACTAGTCCATCATTTTCACCCAATAACCCGTTTTCTTTAGATTCCATCAACCAGCAATAGTCCCTATACACCCCAGCGGGTGCTGTCTCTGTGTGCGTCCCATGACACGGGCAGGGGCAGCATCCGCTCGGTGTACTCCTTGCATTTCATTAAATTGTCAAAAGGGCCTCTACGTGTTGGCTCAGTTGGTACTTTGTAGGTACCTAGCACCACGCATGCCTCCCAAAGGTCCGGGACATCATTGTCCCGTGAGCGGGAAAGACATAATAATAATAATAAATATTACGGGACAATCTTACACAAATCAACCTAGGCCCACGGTAAGCTCAACGCAATAGACACTTAAACAACAGGCACACAGATATTTATGAGAATACATCCCCGTCTTGTGTTATTAGGCAAATAAAACGACCGTCGAATAGGAAACACAATGTTTATAAGCTTTCTCTATTTATCTTCCCTAAGTCGGGCGCCCTTGGCCTTTGACCTCGCAGCCTTTGAAAAGGACGAGCGAGGTTGGCGCGATGGGTAGTTACTATTTGTAAGCTGGGCCTTTTCATAATGGTCGCTGTACACATTGGGCCAACGTTGGCGCGTGAGCAGGATGTAGGATGTAAACTAATGAAATCGAATTATAGCCATCTCCCTCTAACGCATAGCTGCATGCTGCATCCAACGTTGGCCCAATGTGTAGCCACAGCGACCATAATGGTTAATATCTTGAAGACAACTTTTCTTAATATTTAATGATGTCTAAATCGAAAACCGTTTCGGTAAATAGGTCGGTAGCGTTTTTCAGCCAATAGGGGTGTAGACACTAAATAAAATAATCAATAATGTTGCATTTTTCGAAAAAGGATTAACTTAACTTAAATGTAGTCAAATGGAGAAAAAAGCAACGCATGAGGTTAAATAATCACAAAGTTATAAGCGTCCAAAGTTTTAAGAGGGGGTATGTTCTGTCCCTTTTCCGCAAAACGCTCTTTCATATTAAACGATTGTCATTTACTATGACGCTAGACGATCGTGACGTCACGATCCCGGAGCGTTTTCTCTCTCTAACAAGCAACATTAAGGCCTCCACACACCGGTCGCGCGCCCGACCCGCGCCCGCGACCGGTGTGTGGAGGCCTATAAAACGGTTGTAGCGTCGTAATTTTTTGAGATATTCAAATTAGATTTTCGTCATGAGGCATTTTTTTTGCCTTCTTTCTTTTGAAGAAATAATAAATTTTGAGTCTACACCCCTATTACCAGTATCCGATTGAGCTATGCAAATTTGGTGAGAAATCACTACCAAGCTGGTCTGATGATGGAGAGACGAGGTGCTTATGCTCGCTGAACGTAAGAAAGTAGTTTTCCGATTATTTTTACAAGCTTTATATTAACTTGCACTGTTCGTATGGTATGTACTCGTAAATACGTGTCCCAAAACTCAACGATAAGCCGGCACCAGAGGATGGAGCTGCTTATGATTAGTCGAGAAAAAATAAGAAAAAAAATATATCTAAATAAGTAGCTCCATCCTCTGGTGCCGGCTTATCGTTGAGTTTTGGGACACGTGGTAGATATATTTTATTTTATATATTTAGATATATTTTTTTCCTTATTTTTTCTCGACTAATCATAAGCAGCTCCATCCTCTGGTGCCGGCTTATCGTTGAGTTTTGGGACACGTTGTATGTAAGTTGTCCGTCAAAATTTGTAATCCATTTTTCAGTCACTTCCCGTAATCCAATTGAGCTGAAATTTTGCATGTATATGTATATCGCATATGACAATGCAATATTATGATGACTTGGGGATGATCTGATGCTGGATCTGGAAGATGGCCATTGGAACTCCGCAATAAAACGACACAACCTCATCGAGTTTGGGCTCGTTAGAATCGTCTCAATGAGTAGTTGATGATGGTATGCAGAAAAGTACAGTCGGCAATAATAGCTTGTACCAAAAATGAAATTTTTGACAGAAACTTATTCTCACTCGTTTTCAAGAAAATTGCGAAAATTTATATGCCGGAAGTACTTATGATGGCGCTGCTGTGGATTTAAATTGAAACTTTTGTCAACTCGACTTGAGAGAATTTGAATCACTTCCGGTTGGACAATTCTCCAACACTGACATTCTTGTGTTTTCGTTTCTCCTTTCCAGTGCGTTATCTTGATTAAACTCCGAAAAAATCTATGACTTTGAGAATAAGATCAGCTGAACGCCATGTCATATCGGGAATAAAAATATGCTAGGCTCTAAACTAAAAGGTTTCATACTGTAACAGCTGTAACCTGCGGCGCTACCACGAACTTCGAATCTCGAACTTCGTATATCTCCGTCTCTGTCGCTCGAGTACCATAAACCATAAGTGCGATAGAGACGGAGATAGATTATAGCTCTGTTCGCATAGAAACGCGGCATCAAACTCTCCAGATGCTGAAAACAGTGCGACTGAGACTAATTAAAATAAATATAGCCAAACATTTATACTTGCCACAACCATTTTTAGGGTTCCGTAGTCGACTAGGAACCCTTATAGTTTCGCTTTGTCTGTCCGTCCGTCTGCGGATAATCTCAGTTATACTAGAAAGCACTAGAAAGCTGAAATTTGGTACTACTATACTATGTATATCAATCAACGCCGACAAAGTGGTAAAATAAAAAGTGTTTTTTTTTTATTAGGTTACTTCCCCTATTTTTTCATTTCAACCCTAATGTGTGATATATTGTTGGATAGGTATTTAAAAATGAATAGGGGTTTGCGAAAATAATTTTTTGATAATGTTAATATATTCGGAGATAATCGCTCCAGAAGTAAAAAAAAATGTGTGTCCCCCCTCTAACTTTTGAACCATAAGTTTTAAAAATATGAAAAAAATCTCAAAAGTAGAACTTTATAAAAACTTTCTAGGAAAATTATTTTGAACTTGATAGGGTGAACAGTTTTTGAAAAAAATTACAAAATAATTTCACACACTTAATGTGACGGACGAAAAACTATAACGGAACCCTACACTGAGCGTGGTCCGACACGCTCTTGACCGGTTTTTTTTAAGTTTACCAAAGTATAGTTTTCTCTAGGAAGTATATCTAAATTAAACGTAGCCGACCAGCACTTATATCAGAAAATAAGTTGATTGTTTTTCAAAGGTTAAAACGAACAGTGACTTGTCATGTTTCACACCAAATGGAATTCTTGTGTTCTCGTAATGGCCTGCGGAGCTAGCAGACCAGCGGGGCGGACCAATAATAAACCTGGAACAGTAGATTTTTCCGCACGCCTTTACTTTCTAGAATATAGTAGTTACTCAGGACTCAGGAGAACATACGATGTACCGTTATATTTAACAAGTTAATAGTACAGTCGATGCCAAAAATATGTTTACACTTTTGCACCTAATTTCATTGTAATAAGGCGAAAACTGTAAACATATTTTTGGCGTCGACTGTACATTGCTTAACGAGGGGTGTATATAGCAAACAAGAGCATAATATAGCAAACAAGAGTCTATCAGAAGCCCGACGCCGAAGGCGGAGGGTTTTTGATGACTCGAGTTGCAATATACTGACGCCCGTGTTATACACAATGTATTTTATCACATTTGCGAAGAAATAAATAACTACAAAAGACAGAAAAATCTATGTCTCATACAAGCGCACCAATCAAAAATGTACGAAATTGACAATTTCACTTCCAGATCAGTCGAGTGGGGCGCACTGCTTCAATATTTCAACCAATCACGGAGCAGTATTCTTGCAGCGCATGGCCTACTAGATCTTTTTCAACCAATCACACAGCAGAATTCTCGTAGCGCGCGGCCATCTAATCAGATCACACACAAGCTCATTACTCCCTCGCAAGCTGTAAGATACCATTACTCCCTCGGGAACAATTTAGGCCATTGTCCTTCTGTATACAGGCATGGAATAACACCATTTATGAGCAAGTGTGATGAAAAAGAAATAACGAGACTGCTTAAAATATTTCGTTTGTCGTGCCCAAAGCTAAATACCTAGTTAGTCAAAAATCTAACAGCGCGTCATTTGCTCGTCTGCCTAGCCATTTGCTCATCTGCCTAGCCATGTGTAGACTGTGCCAATGCCGAAGAAGGCTAAGTACATGCACCCGAGAAACAATACCCAACCTGCTGAAGTTGGGGTGATGCGGGTGGGAGAGTGTAAGAGATCCATGGACCGGTCATTGCATGGCATGGCACTCTTTGGGGGAGGCCTATGTCCAGCAATGGACGTCTTTCGGATGATATGATGATGATGATGATACGAAGCAGTGAAATACCTACATAACATAATAAGAATAAAATGAAACTCCAATGATGGGGAATGGATGAAAATTTTAAAAGTGCCTGATTATTTTTTTGGTGGTAGGAATAACCTTCCTTAGCACCAGAAGAAAGCCAATTATTTTTGAAAAATATAAACAGTTTCCTCACTTACGTTTTGGGTTTAGGACGGCGAATGAAACTATTTCCTTTATCCGTATCATATAATAAAAAATATTGTAAATTATTCCTATCACCAAAAAAATAATCAGGCACTTCTAAAACTTTCATCCATTCCCAATTCCACCTATAAGATATCGGAAAATCCCGGATTGCTGTGTCATGAAGCTAGGGTGTGGAAAATGGGAAAATTCCCCAAAAGACGGGATATAAATTATCCCGGATGGAGTTGGAGATAATTTATTAGTTTTCGGAGAGGTGCCACTTCGGGTGGCATTCGATTATGTGTAGTTGATTTCTTATCTGTCTTGTGACTATTATTCACCTATCGAAAATGTGGATACTGTGCTCCAATCGTTGAACTACTGAGCGAAGCGAACGAAGTTCGTCGTTTCAGCTTGGGTAAAAATGTTTTCGTGTATTAGGATGCCCGGCTGTTCTTCTTTACAAATCGCATTTTATGAGAAGGTTCAAAAGTTACAAACGTAATAGTACATTACTATAGAGGCCGGATAGGGATACGCGGCCGGCAACCCCTATTCTCGCCGAGATTTGTATAGTGCTTTTCTCAAACTTGCAATGAAATAAAAAGTAGTCAATTTGTTTTATTCTTACAACTAAACAATACGTTTCTGATAGCTGTCAGTCCTGTCACATCATAACCTATAATTGTGTCCCACATTATTCTTACTAACAAATATTCCGCTTATTCACTAAATTAAGTATTACTTTATAGTTACATAAACTTATATCTAACTATTTAGACGAGGCACTACAACAAAGAAAATACTTAAATTTTTATGAAATTTTCTTACGCCGTCATGTACCTAACTTTTGATTTCGGGGGCAGTAAATTATTCATGGCTACTTCTGCTCGCAATTCCGGACGCGTACAGTTCAATTCCATATCATTTTCGTCCGCACTCATTTCGAAATCGATGGCTTTTATTAGACAGTTTCAAAATAATTACGAACTATTGACAAATCCGACAAAAGAAAACTTTTTTCAAACGTTTTACCCGGTGACATTAACATTAGTCCTAATCTTTTTCTTTTTTTTTGGTGATTGAATGCCAAGACGTTCTGTCACAATTTGACGTTTATAAATAAAAGACGGTTGCTTTGCAGGCCTAGGTGTGTAAGGTTGTATGAAATTCCTTTACATATCATCTTCACTAGTCGCACCGGATACGTAGTATTTCCGGACCTAATTTGAAGTAAGTCATGTCAACATTTCATTGCAAGTTTGAGAAAACGTCCCTGTCCTCGACAGTGCACTAGTGTATCACATGGGCACTTTATATCAAAGCAATATGGGTTAAATTCGAACTAAGATAATTTTTCTTCATTCGAATTTAAGCCATGTCACTGACATAAAGTGCCCATGTCATATACCAGTAAGTAGCAGTCATTTATTCATAAAATATACAATGTTACAACAAATATAAATATTAAAAAAAAGAACGGATGGTTGTATGTAGAGGGGTTAGGGGGCGATGTTAGGAAGAGCTGCCCCGTCGTTGAGGCCGAAAAAACGGGTCCCGCGAATGCACATGCTTGTGGCTCGGACTATTGATATTATAATTTTTGACCTTAACCAGCCCATTATTATAGATAGGGGTCGGTTCCAGCGGTCGGCAATAGCTTCACCAAGATGTTTAATAAAGGCGGACATTTGTGGGGCGAAGACTCCGTCAACTGATGTGACGAGAGGGGTAAATGTTGCATGTTGTTTCTCGCAGGCGCTACTGTATTTACGTTTTTTCTCTTCTTCTGCGGATTTTAAAATGGAAGCTACCGGGCGAGAGATGTAAGAGGGAGCGTCGGTGTCTACGACACGGATATCGAATAACGCCTCCCTTTGTGCATCCCAAACGCCGCGGCAGCTCCACGAAGTCCACAGTTTCCTTCAGTTAAGATCGGTTCTTTTTTCGGTCGATCGGTTGTTTTGGCATAGTTCACAAAACAGGTCTCTGATTTCATTGTGACGACGAGTTATTAGGCCATCGCATGATTTGGGCATGGAAACAGGTGTTATGTGGTATCGTATTACTAATGAGTCTCTAAATTCTAGTGGGGATAAATCAAAATTGTCTTTTTTTGTCGGTATCACAGACAGCCAGGTGGAAGGAATTTTGTTTTAGTTTTCTTAAAAATTGAACGTTCGATTGCTTGTTTTTTTTTGCTAAAATGGAGTCCAAGAGCTTATCCTCTTGAGAGTCTTTCTTTATCCAGCATTCTTTTCTTGCCTCTCTAAGGGATACGTGGTGTTGAGAGAGGTCTAAGGGTTTATCTTTGAGTAAGGCGGATGACAGGATAGCGCAGTCTTTTTTGGAGTTATCATAATTTAAGTTTGTCAATTTAGAAAGGACAGGGATGGCTAACCCGCCTTTGTGAACTTGGTAAAGAAAATAAGTCGGCTTCAAGAGAGGTTACGCCACCTCCTAGTGCACCGTCTGCGAATAGGACGTTTACCTTACCTATTATTATAATTCGGTTTTTTATTTTATTATTGAACTCGAAAAAAAAATACTTATAGCTTATAGTTACATATTTTACCTCGCCAAACTGTATTCACAGTTTGTTGGCTAGTGATCAAATCATTATTATCGATTATTCGTGCCTGGGTTTTAATATCTGGACTCCATTCGATGTTGAAGTCTTAGCCAAAGAGTCCAATTGCACCCTTAGGGCATACAACCCTGAAAAGGTTAAATTAAATTAAAAATATTTTTTGGTGGCTACTTTTGGTCTCAAGATCAATAAAGAGAAGACGGAATATCTACATATATATGGAGGTCCATAAACATTTTAGAGCCCAGAGAAAACCTGGATGTAAACGCTGTCTCATATAAAGAGGATGAGAGATTCAAATACCTGGGCTGCGTGATAACTGATACCAAAGGCAGAAGCAGAGAGAGGGAAGAGGTGAATTTCGTATCCAGGGTGCTCTAAGGTGTGCAGCGGGACTTCACAAAGTGTTAGTGTCCAAGATCATGC
Source organism: Epinotia brunnichana (assembly GCA_963854355.1). NCBI lineage: Eukaryota > Metazoa > Arthropoda > Insecta > Lepidoptera > Tortricidae > Epinotia > Epinotia brunnichana. Next base: position 4,141,267 of record OY977956.1, read on the forward strand.
GCCGAAAAACTAAGATTTGGATCTACAAAACTGTAATTAGACGTATGGGTTCTACTAATGTATGGTTGTTAATTGTGGACACTGACACTATAGAAAGGAAACAAGTTACTTGTTGCCGAAAGGAGAATATTTCGGACAATCTTGGGCCCAGTGCAGGGCGGTGAAGAGAGCCTACGTAGGACGGGCACGCGGTCGAAGACCGGTGGGTCAGCTTAAATATCGCTGGAAGGATGAGGTAGAGAAAGACCTTCGCGGCCTGCATGCAGAAAACTGGGAGGAGATCGCACAGAATAGGGCGCGCTGGCGCCAACTCGTATCGGACACCAAGATCCACTTCGGGTCGCTGAGCCAGCGGAGTAGCTACGAACGTATTTAAAAGACAGCTGCTTTGTAAGTCGTTGCAATAGGTATAGCTATGAGGTACATATTTGCTTAATCAAAAGTACCATTTAGGTATTTCATTCGATTTAGATAAAAACAACACTAATTAAATTCTTTATGAGAAATTTCCAAATGCCGTCTCCCACATCCCATTTTGTTTCCTCCAAGCCCTTTGTAAATAGGATAAAGGTTTTAATCTTTTCAATGAAACTTGGCATTCGGAATCCCTCAGCCCTTTGTGCTAAACATTTGCTTACAGCTTAAGGTCTAAATGATTCACGTAATTACAATTACACGTGCCTTATAAGACTACTTAATCACTTTGGATTACAAATTACGACAGCTTAAGTCCAATTTACAGCCGACTTCAAAATAAATTTGGTCGAGTGTGAATAAAATTCGTGCACCGAAGCAAATACAGTTATAAGTCGCCATGTGTGGGCTGATAATACAGTTATAAGTCGCCATGTGTGGGCTGATAATACAGTTATAAGTCGCCATGTGTGGGCTGATAATATTTGAGGAGGTTCGTCGATTCCTCAAGGATCTCAGAATTAACACTTCATTAGTTGCTTTGCTACTTCAACGGAATCATGTCAGAATCTTGACGCATTACATCTTTGAGGAGTTCCATAAGTCATCTGTGGTCTTCATCATCAGTTCCACTTCACCAAAATTGCGATTTCCGAGGGTAAATAAAATACAAGAATCATAATAGAAATTACCGGAATCACTACATGCGTGCCTATAAAGTTTGAGGGTTTCCCTCAATTTCCCTGGGATGCCATCGTCAGATCCTGATTGGGCGACAATGGGAATTTTGGAAACCGGTCCACAATTGACGGCGAAATCTATGAACATACAAAATATATATATATATACGTACCTACAGTGGAACTTATAACCTCCTCCTTTTTTTAAAGTAGGTTAAAAACAAAGTTTTAACCGACTTTAATTCAGTGCTTGAATTTATTTGAAGAGTTCCCTCGATTTCTCCAGGATCCCATCATCAGATACTGACCTGATGGCCATCTGGAAAGGGTACCTACCTACATTGTCAAACAAAAAAATTTCCAAATCGGTCCAACCAAGCGTCTTCGAGATATCGGGGAACATAGTTGTTAGCTTGATGATGACATGTATAATATTATTATTACATAATTTAAGAGTATAAATGACTAAATGTAAGCCACTTAACTATTTCTCGATAAACCGAAGTTATTGATTTGACTATTTCCGATAGAGCGCCCTGTGGTGTGGTTTAACGGTTACCAAGTGATAGTCGAGCCGTCGAGCGGCGGGATCGGTGCACGATCATTACGTTGGCAGCAGCCGGATAGTACGGACGGTTATGAAAGTGATTGTAAACGACTAAAGTGTGCTGATTGAATAAATCTTATTATAGCAATTACATAGTTTTTCTCACTTCTGGAACTAACCCAACAATAGGAAACTACATAGGGATCTACATCATCATCATCATATCAGCCGAAAGACGTCCACTGCTGGACATAGGCCTCCCCCAAAGTGACCGCTCCTGCGCCACCCGCATCATGCCGCGCCTTCCGAAATGAGATCAGAAATGAGGCTATCCGCAGCAGAACCAAGGTAACCGATATAGCCGTCCGAATCGCTAAACTTAAGTTTTAGTGGGCGGCACATTGCACGTAGGAATCTACATAAATAAGTACAACTTAAACCCCCGACATTTTCATTTCAAAGTTCAATATCTCAAAAACGGCTGAACGGATTTTGTTGAAACCTAGCTAAGAACCACCTCGATCACGCCACCTTTCGGATAAAAAACCGCATTCAAATCGGTCCATTCGTTTAGGAACTGCGATGCCACAGACCGACACACACACACACACACACAGACAGACAGACACATAGCCGCGTCAAACTTATAACACCCCTCTTTTTCCGTCGGGGGTTAAAAATAAACGATTCCGACGACGATGTATTCGAGAAAAATTAAAGAAAGAAAAATGAATGAAAAACGTTGTGAAAATACCTCGAAAGGTTCGCATTTTCCCTCATGCATTTGGAGTATATTTATTTCCATACATAATTGCCGAGTATTAAGGATACATTCACTTATTTCAAACCTTTCACTTACTTGCCTATACCGTAGTAGTAAGGGTCACTGAGCTAAGCCTCGCAAAGATGGACAGGCGATCATGCCGAAAGTACGAGTTACTGGCCGCACTGCAGGCCAAACGGGAAAAAATAAAAAATAAAAAATAAATCCCGAAAGTGTGAAACCACCTACCTATACAAGGGTTCCCCGCTGATTACAGGACTCTGAAAATTATGTACCACGTGTAGGGTATTAAGTGCGGTTCACAACTCAGAGCCTTTAAAAAAATACGCATTTGCATAGGTAATTTCATTCCGTCCGTACACATTAGAATAATGTTTGTTTGTAACAAGTGGAACTGACGCGATTTGGTCCACAAAGAGAAATTATGCCGTTAACCCTAAGCCTTTGAATTGGCTGTTTCGATAGGGATGTAAAAAAAAGAATCGATTATTATTTTCTTAAAAATCGATTAAATAATCGATTCAGATTTTGAAATATGATAGATATCATTTTATAACCGATTTTAATTTAAAGCGATATAAACGATTTTGTAAGTGATGTTAAAATATAATGGATTATTAAAAAAAACGGTTTTCAATAAATTTTAATAAGATTTTCAAATAAATCGATTATTTTTTTATCGATTTAAATTCAGAGCATTATAATTGATTAATTAATAATCGTTTTTTTTTATGCGGAAGTGACATCCGTATGTTTCGGACAATTGCGGGATCACGAGCGGTTTATCTACTCACATCATGCTTTACATTCTCTATAGTAGTGGCTTTGTAAGCTGTAGAAACTCAGCAGTCTGTATTTTGTCAAAAAAATATAAGTATTTTTTTTATTCCAAAAACTGAATCCAAAATGAAAACACTAATTATCGAACCGGCTCACAAAATTTCACAAGAATCGGTTGACAAATGCGACCTGTAGAGGAAAACAGCCGGACAGCCGGACAGCGGGACATCCGGACATACGAAAGAATTTCTGCCCAAGCTGAAACGGAGAACTTCGTTCGCTTCGCTCGCTCGTTCAATAATATTGCAATATCATCTAGCTTACACAAGTGTATATTTCAACTCAATCGGGAAGTTAGTAAAAAACTTCTAGGATTGACTTTATCAAACTAGCATTACCTATGTACGGTCAAAGAATTTAATTTCCTACCCACTTTGGACTTTGTCAAAAAAATAATCAATCAAAACGTAAGAGACTTCTATGATTTTATTTACAGTGTCACTTTGAAATAGTCCTAAATGGGTAGGAAATTAAATTCTTTGATGTACCTTACACTGCAAATAAAATAATAAGCTTGTAAATATCCTACCAAGAACCTCGAAACAAACCACTACACGATAAAATTCAGTTGCGTATTTTACTTCCAAGGAGGTAGGCAGTAAGTAGCTACAATACAAACCAAGAACCCCTTTCCAACATTGTTTAACAAATACTTTCTTAGGTTCTACTTTGAATCACTTTCTTTGTGATTACTTGGAAAGCGAAACCTGTGAAAACGGTTAAAGATTACATAGGTACTTACTTAATACTGTTTTATTAGGGTTCCGTACTCAAAGAGTAAAACGGGACCCTATTACTAAGACTTCGCTGTACGTCCGTCCGTCTGTCCGTCACCAGGCTGTATCTCACTGATACCGTGATAGTTCCAGTTGAAATGTTCACAGATGATGTATTTCTGTTGCCGCTATAACAACAAAATTCTAAAAACAGAATAAAATAAATATTTTTATTGATAATGGTACGGAACCCGGAACCCTTTGTGCGCGAGTCCGACTCGTACTTGGCCGGTTTTTTTTGACATCCGTATACCTACTCAAAAGGAAGGTTGGAACTTGGAGCCCATTTATAAATAGTAAATTTTCAAAACATCTAATTAATGTTATTGTTATTACCCTGAGAAACTTACGGTTTTTTTGGAAATAATTCAATATCAGGCTAATTATTTGTATACAGCTTTTATATGTTATTTTAAACATCTTTTACTATTGAAATGAATAATTCTATGGACCGCAAGTCAGGAAAAAAATTAACCCGCAAGCAAAAATGCTATCAGTATTTTTATAGTGAAAACATGTTTGAATACACAAATGTTGAGACTTACTACCTGAATACAAAAATTTATGCATCAGGAAATTACGACCTTGAGATAAAATTGAGTTTCATATGGCCTATAGTAATTAAGTAAGGTTTATTCATTAACAAAAATAAGTGGATTATGCGCGTATCCCTAAGAACGTATATAGACGTAGGGTCGTTTCGCCGGTTAGCGACCACTTAGCCGAGTTGCTCACTTTAGATTAGTAAATGTATACCTATTCAATGTACACGCATAATAGATGGTATTCGTATAGGTTCTGAGTATAGTCAAGTTTTGAAACCTACAATAAAATATAGCACTTTCATCCATAGATTAGGAAAAAATATGGAAAAGGTTTCAAAATAGCGAATTCGCTGGATAGCGACCGCTTTAGTCGGTTTGCGACCACCCGTTAGCTAGTTGGCGACCACTCTTGCAAATAGTGTTTAAGTAGTTAATAAAACGATGCATCATCATCATCATCATATCAGTCGAAAAACGTCCATTGCTGGACAAAGGCCTCCCCCAAAGAGTGCCATAATGACCGGTTCTGCGCCACCCGCATCCATCGGATTCCTGCGATCGTTACCAGGCCATCAGTCAACTTGCGGGGGGCCTACCCACGCCGCGCCTTCCGGTACGTGGTCGCCACTCGAGAACCTTTCCGCCTCAACGGCCATCGGTTCTACGTGCAATGTGCCCCGCCCACTGCCACTTAACCTTAGCGGCTTAGGGCTATATCGATTATCTTGGTTATGCTGCGGATAGCCTCATTTCTGATGCGATCACGCAGAGAAACTCCGAGCATAACCCTCTCTCCATTGCCCTTTGGGTGACTTTGAGCCTTCTTATGATGCTTCTTATGATTTCTGTGCCACACGTGATCACTGGCAACACGCACTGGTCAAAGACTCTCGTCTTCAGACACTGCGGAATATTAGACGAAAAGATGTGCCATAGCGTAGCTTCCCGAACGCTGCCCAGCCGAGTCGGATTCGACGATTGACCTCTTTCTCAAAGTTGGACCTACCTGACCTGACTGCCCTTATACTACTACAAATTGTTACTCTTCTAAATCTACTTTACATTTCTTGTCAATGCAAAATAGAATCGAAAACGGCGCGCTATCTCGCTCACACCATAGTGCTATTATATATATTGCTATTACAGTCACACATGTCGTTCATAGTAGGTATCTAAATGCCACCATTTTACAAGCTTTTATGTAACTTTTAGATTAAATTCTACTTACCTACACTAGCTTCTGCCAACGACTCCGTCCGTGTGTCTCGTTTATATCGTAGCTCCATACAAATTTTCAACCCCTATTTCAGCCTCTTAGGGGATTATTTCGGGGATAAAAACTATCCTACGTCTTTTCCCGGGACTCAAACTATCTCCATACCAAATTTCATCAAAATAGGTCTATCGGTTTAAGCGTGAAGAGGTAACAGACAAACACACTTTCGCATTTGTAATATAACCATATCATATAATGATATGAATTATTCATTTTATAATTATATATTATTATTATATTACATATACCTACTAAAGACATAACATGGATTGGCGCGGCTTAAATACCTACCGACACAATTGGCTTGCCAAGCTAAATATCGCGGGTGCCGCAAGAATCCATAAGGAAAGAAAAAGAAAAACGATGTGGTCGCTATCCGACTTCTTTGGTAATAGTTTTTTTGGGTACGCGACCACCCCATTTTATTTAAATCTATTTTTATAATATGCCGAATTTCAACGAAATTATTACAATAGCTAAATCATTTAAGCAATCAACTAACTAATTTCAGCATAATAATAAAATTAAGTGACGTAACTAAAGTTTTCGCGCCAAATGTCGCGTTATTTTTTTTACAGATTCACTGCACGTCAACACTTTTCGGAAGCAATGTGTGAAATGTGTGAATTGAGGTTATTTTTTCTTGCTTTGGATTAAGGTTTGGGGTTTAAAGTGTATTTATTCTTATTCTGACACTATTCAAGAATAGTTAATAACTAATTAGTTTTCTGTTGGGTTTGTAGAAATGTTAATATCTTTAATTGAAGCAGCCTAGTCCGTCAAGTGGTCGCCAACCGAAGGTGGTCGCGTTACCGGCGAAACGACCCTACCTAGTCAATTATAAAGTAAAGAAAGTTTATACCATTTTCGCCTGATTTTTACGGAATTTATGAAGATTACTTTTCATTATTTTTTTACCGTATCGGTATTAAACTTAGGTGGATTATTAATGAATATTTAGTCAAATTACCCAACCTATTTTTTGGTGTAAAAATATGGCTGATATCGATATATTGTTGTGTTTTCATAGAGCGAAACCGTAAAGTTCTCAGGGTATAAATTTGCACTTCACATTTCTAAATAAATAATTTTGTTTAAATTTTTGGAACGAAATATTTCAAATTAATGCGTTACAAATATCAAATACAAATCGGCTAAGTATTTTATTTGAATTTTATTGACTAAAAAAAAATATGGGGCTCATCGTATGGAATCTACAAGCGCGCCATCTACAATTAGCTTTCACCGGCCTTCCACATTCCATGGGGAACAGCGGATTGCTTGCAGTCCGCCGTGCTCGCTCGACGAGCGACTGGACGAGCCTTTTGTGGTTGTGTAGGTCGCTTTGATAGTGATTGTACAGATGGCAGAACCACTCGTAAATAAATAAAATCCTTCCATTTGTGAATTTGAATACAAATGGCTTTACTTATTTGGCAAAAAAATATGTAATGATAAAATCGAGAACTACTGTTTGAAAGGTCTCCATACACTAGCGCCATCTCGTTTTACTTTAGGGAAATGACGACAGAACCGTATTACCAACATAAGCATAACACGCTGCTCGAACAATATTAGTTCTCGAAACGCTCGCTAGATCATGTACTGACTTCCGCCGACATTCTGGCGCCATCTTGGACGACTGACGCTCTTCTTGTCTATAATTTCGAGGCATAGATCGTATTTATGGGTGAGGTCCGTAGATAATTTTTACTCTTTGGATACCATTGTGCTCTTTGATTACTCGTATACAGTTTATCTGTCAAAACAATGGATTCACATCGTATTTACGTATTTTTTCCAGGTTTTCCTGGTGGGTTAATTATGTATACAACGTTTTGAGATGGATACGTGGTCTAGTTTGTGCCGTTGCTGCTTGTCGCCTGAATCTGAAGTGTCACTACACGATAACGAGAAAAACGTGAAGGATAAATTTTATGAAATTACAACAATCGAGGTACGTACCAGTCTAAGAAACGTTGTCCTAATTAAACACACTTAAATGGGTCAATTTACATAATTGCAAATATAAATTACTAGTTACATGTTTACTACCTAACCTTCATGCTTATTTCGAAACATGTCATTTTGAAGTGTGTCAATTTTTTCGCCTAAATTGTCGTGTTTTGCCGTGTAGTAAGTGATATTTGTTGTAGAATAAAATGTTAGGTTAGCTTTTGTATCTCATTCGATATAATCTCACATAGTTTTTCTGCTACATCTATAGTATTTATAACCTCAAACATTGATTCTAATTAATCTGAATCTGCTTGAAAGACATAGTAAGTACTACATCTTTATCATGAACTCTTAGCTTCCCTGCCTGTCTTTAGACTTTATGTCTATGTAGTCGGAATACCAGTGTAAGTGAGGATATATCTCTAACCTTACACTTCAATTTCTATACCATCGTGAAGAGCACCAAGTGGTAATGATTAGAAACTATTACTTGCTCTATAAGTATGTGGTGTTGTGTTCCTGGTTGGAAGTAAGGTTGTCAGAGCTTCTGAGGAGGCGCTGTGGTGAGAGTCAGGAACCTGCAATTGTGTGTTGCTGACAACAGTGACACAGTGAAGCCTCAAATTATGAAGTCAGCAACAGTTGTACCTTGTTTTTCAGATAAATATTTCATCAATTAGGAATGGATGAAAATTTTAGAAGTGCCTGATTATTTTTTTGGTGATAGGAATAATCTTCCTTAGCACCAGAAAATGTTGCAGACTTTTCAGGTGCGTCAATCATTTTTGAAAAATATAAACAGTTTCTTCTCACTTACGTTTTGGGTTTAGGACAGCGAATAAGACACTTTCCTTGATCCGTCTCATATTACAACAAAATATCTGTGGTAAACTGACACTGGCAATGATATTGACAGCTGCAGCAGCTATATTTGTCATTGCAAGGGTCAGATAATTCAAATATTTTTTTTTGTAATATGAGACAGATCAAGGATAAACCCAAAATGTAAGTGAGAAAACTATTTATATTTTTCAAAAATAATTGACGCACCTGAAAAGTCTGCAACTTTTTTCTGGTGCTAACGAAGGTTATTCCTACCACCAAAAAAATAAACGGGCACTTCTAAAATTTTCATCCATTCCCCAACCAATGTATGTTTTGCAGTTTTTTAATTTCAATGAAAACTGTGTTTCTCAAATAAAATGCGACTAAATTTTTACGAGATTTTCTGCAACTTTTACTTTATTTCTACTCAGATTCAGCATCTCTTTCCAACAGGAGGAAAAAAGCGTCCCAAACATTTCATACATTTTTGAACTTTTGCATTGCATTACAAAGTAGGTATATGGTAAATGGTAACACAATAGGAAAAATATCTATGGGTTTTTTTTTTGTCCTACTAGGATCAAAAGAGCTGACTCTGAGTGGAAATAACAAAACTCCTAAAAAAAATTACAATTAATAATAAGTATTGTATTTTTTTAAGAAAGTTCATTTAACCTGCTTCAAAAGTCGGAATCTTTTATTTTTTATAATGTTCGCTGATTATTCAGATGCCTGGACCGATTAGGAAAAATCTTTTTTGCTTGAAAGGAGTTTCCCATGTGGTCCCATGGTCATCAGGTCATGATCTAATGATGGGATCCTGGAGAAACCAAGGGAACTCTTCAAATGTTATAGGCACACTTGAAGCGGAGTATTGAATTGAAGTCGGTTAAAACTTGTTTTTAAAGTAAGTAAAGTAAATTATTTCAGAAACAGTAAACTTTAAACAGTACCTAAAAAGTAAATGGTTTCCGACAATTTTTTTATTACGAAATGAAAATCATGCAAAACGATACATTTGATGAAACATTTGAAATAAGGGAACACCATCAGCAACACTCTCCTGACTATGAACATCTAGAAGGGATCCATTCCGGAGCTACAATGCCAGAGACAGATACACAGATGTGGAACTTAGATACCCCTTATTTTCACCAGGGGATCATTTAGGGGGTTTTCATTTTGAAGTGGAACTAATGAAGAAGTTTTTATTTTAATTATTTATAGCCTTTTTTCTGAAATTTACAATAAAAATACTTAGTACTAACAGTAACCGCAATTATTTTACATTTCTGTGTCCCTATGGACAATAAAGCCCTCCCCCAGTTTTCTCCACTCCCCCTGTCTGTGACCACTATGGTCCACGTCTTGCTGGCCATTTCTGCAATCTCGTCCTCCCATCGTTTAAATTGTCTGCCTCTCTTCCGTTTACATCCTCTTGGGTACCATGTTGTGAAAACCTGCTCCATTTCTCAGGTCCTCTTATTGTACAATCGCCACTATAGTGTGTTCAAAAATATCGGCACATGCACCCTAATGCCTTGAAAATAGAGGTGTGTTCCGATGTTTGTGACGTGCTTGTTTGCTCCGATGTGTGTGATGGCGACTGTATAGTGTATGTCCTGCCCACTTCCAGTTAAGATGTTAAACTTTGTATGCTACATCCTCAAGTTTTGTCTTGACTCTCAGTTCTGAATTCTTTATTTTATCTAATCTTCTCTTCTTGAGTATGCTTCTTTCCATTGACTTTGGTACTTTCAATTCATATAGTTATTACAATGCACTTGCTCTGAATGTGCCCCTTTATATGGTTCCACATAAACACGGAAAGTGGTCGATGCCAGCACGGCGGTGCAAGGCAGGATCTGCCCGTGCGGGAATGGATTTCAGGCCCAAATTCCAGCACACTATGTGCGAATGAGATTTCGTGACGATTAAAATTTCACCTTTTATGCAATTTTTTTTTTATTTCCTCGCATGATGCATTGTAAAATGTTGTATGATACACGTGCGGATAGGTAATTCCCAATTCGTGTCGATCAAAACGAGTGGCGATAACTAAAAACACGACCATCAGGGAGTGTTCCCTGATGGTCGTGTTTTTGGTTATCGCCACTCGTTGGGAATTACCTACTTTCCGCACTTGTATCATAAATAACTATTCTCTCATTGCATTAGAGGCCTGTGTCCTGTGTCCAGACGTGGGCTGATTTATTATAATTTTTTTATACAGAGATAAAAAGTGTGTATTGTCCATTTACACAAAACTACCTAGTGGCTCTGTGAACTGTAGAACTCTCGAGCGGCTTTTTTAGGGTTCCGTACCCAAAGGGCAAAACGGAAGGAACCCTATTTAGACTGCGCTGTCCGTCCGTCTGTCACCAGTATCTCATGAACCGTGATAGTTAGACAGTTGAAATTTTCACAGACGATGTATATCTGTTGCCGCTATAACAACAAATATTAAAAAAGCGGCCAAGTGCGAGTTGAACTCGCGCACGAAGGGTTCCGTACCATTATCTATAAAAACGGCAAAAAAATCATGTTTGTTGTATGGGAGCCCCCCTTAAAAAAATATTTGTTGTTATAGCGGCAACAGAGATACATAATCTGTGAAAATTTTAACTCTCTAGCTATCACGGTTCTTGAGATACAGCCTGGTGACAGACAGACGGACGGACAGCGAAGTCTTAGTAATAGGGTCCCGTTTTACTCTTTGAGTACGGAACCCTAAAAAGCGGCCAAGTGCGAGTCGGACTCGCCCATGAAGGGTTCCGTAAAATAAATTGCTAGATTTCGTTTAAATTAATTTTCGGTGGAAGTTTGCATGGTAATGTACATCATATTTTTTTTTAGTTTTATCAATCTCTTATTTTAGAAGTTACAGGGGGGGACACACACATTTCACCACTTTGGATGTGTCTCTCGCGCAAACTATTCAGTTTAGAAAAAAATGAAATTAGAAACCTCAATATAATTTTTCCATACGCATGGGTTTGACGAAAAATATTTTTTTGATTTTCATCTATGGCTATGGGGACCCCCAAAATGTATGTTTTTTTTTTTATATTTTTGGGTGAAAATCTTAATGCGGTTCACAGAATACATCTACTTACCAAGTTTCAACAGTATAGCTCTTATAGTTTCGGAAAAAAGTGACTGTGACATACGGACGGACAGACAGACATGACGAATCCATAAGGGTTCCGTTTTTTGCCATTTGGCTACGGAACCCTAAAAACAGAATAAAATAAATATTTAAGGAGGCTACCATACAATAATCCGTTGCCGTTTTTATATATGACGTATTTTATATTCAGTGACCTCTGTAGCCTAGTTGGTAGTGACCCTGCCTACGAAGCCGGAGGTCCCAGGTTCGAATCCCGGTAAGGGCATTTATTTGTGTGATGAGCACGAATATTTGTTCCTGAGTCATGGATGTTTTCCACGCAGGCGGAGTCGCGGGCAGAAGCTATTAGTACATAATACTATTGAACCCGCTCACAAAATTGATCGAAAATTGGTTGAGAAATGCGACCTGTAGAGCAGAACAGCCGGACATACGAAAGAACTTTGGCCCAACCTGAAACGAAGAACTTCGTTCGCTTTGCTCGCTTGCTCCACAATTACGCACCATTTTTCAGTAACTTACTTCTAATGGTAAATATTGATGACATGATTCCAACAAGCTAAAGTCAATTTTTTTATTCCGTAGACTAAAATGACATTTCATGTAGTGCTATTTGCTTGCTATTGTATTGCATGAAATGTCAAAAAATAGACTTTAAGCTCCTCTTACGATTCAGATGTAACATGGTCATAAGAACTTTTCACTTATGCACGATGCACGATTAACCCATTGTGTTAGAGAGTACGTCAGAAACTGTGAGTTAATCCTGAAAAAAGGCAAGCAAGAATAGTACATTAGTTTCCTAGGGCGGTAAAACAAAGGATGTCACAGATCGCAGGTATTTGACAAATATGCGATCTGAGCCTTTCCGATTCTGAGGCTTTCTTTATTACCGCCGGTAGTGAATACAATATTTTACGTCATACCTGGCCATAAAGTAGGAATTACCGCACGCTACGCGTGCGTAAAACCCCACTTTCTGGCCAGATAGAGACGTAAAATATTGTACTTACCACGGGCGGTAATAAAGAAAGCCTCAGAGTGCATATTTATCGCCCTTGCCTTCGGCTCGGGCGTCAAATACCTGCGATCTGAGACATTCTTTGTTTAACCGCCCTAGGTAAGTAATGTACTATTACGTCTCTTCCTGGCCAGGAAGTGGGATTTTCCGCACGGCGTTTCCGTGCGGCAATTCTGACCTTATTGCCATGTATGACACACTACTTTATTAGTCAGCAGTCGATTGCTTACATTTGACAGATTTTTTTTAACTCCCGCCGGAAAAAGAGGGGTGTTATAAGTTTGACGTGTCGGTGTGTCTGTCTGTCTGTGTGTGTGTGTCTGTCTGTCTGTCTGTGGCATCGTAGCTCCTAAACTAGCGTAGCTCGAATGCGATTTTTTGCTGACCCTATTATGATGAGAACTTTTTAACTGCAGAAAAGTACAGTAGGCAACAAAACTTGTTGAACGAGCGAGCGAAGCGAACGAAGTTCTATGCTTTAGCTTGGGCCGAAAATCGTTCGTATGTCCGATGTCCGTCTGTTCTTCTCTACAAGCCCCGTAGCATGGATGGCCTTATCACGCGATAAGTGATAGGATAGAGCTGCCGTCCCTGGCTGACACCGTTCGATAGAATGAGACGACGCGCTTATCCTATCACTTATCGCGTGATACGCCGTCCATGCTACGGGTCCAGGTCGCATTTCTCAACCGTTTCTCGTGAAATTTTGTGAACAGGTTCAATAATAGGGAACATTACGCAAAACTCTTCGTAGGTGGCGACACTAGCAGCGTTGACATTGTATCTCGTTCCCACTTGCGGTATTGTCTATGCAAGCATCCTTGTCACTCATTTGACAATCAATTGTGCATGTGTGTGTGAATCCCTATGTTCCTATACTGGTTTACTATTAGTGGTAGTGCTGCCTCTGGCGGCAGAACATTGCAGTAATGTTCCCTATTATATAGTTTTTTTTTGTGTCGTTAACTTTTTTGGAAATTTTAAAAATATATATTTTTTATAAAAATACTGAGACGCGAGTTATGCAGCTCACCGAGCGATTAGTTTATTTTGGACAGAAACAAGTTAAACTGCTTCTTTGCATTGTATTGTTATAAGCTGCAGCTGGTACAGTCAGTATCATAAACATTAGTCCAGGCAATGAACTGACAACTTGTATGGAAATAATGGCAAATTTGGAAATAATTTATAATAGCTGATTTTTTCTTTGTAATTGATATATTATCAATAAAATAGTTACCTAGCGACAAAATCCAACAAAATTTCAGACATCAAAAAAATTATTTAACTTAACTAGCTTCAGAAAAGTTAGAAAAAATGTGAATAAATGGTTTTGTCTTTATTTTGGTTCATTTACATTTGCTCTGTAATATTCAAGATAAATAATAATAAAAAAACAATTCGTGCTTTATTTAATTCTATATAAATACTTCCGGATGGAAAGTTTGTTGGATTCTTGAATATATAATTGATCTTAGAATAATGTTTCAAACTGATGTAAAGAAAAAAAACGCTATTATAAATTAATGTTTTTCAAAACCGTATTTTGCCTGGAGTACATGTATACATCCTAGATGGATCCAGGACCTTATAGATAAGGCTAGAGCTATTGCTTAGAGATAAGGTCGAAAAGTGTATACATGTTTATGATGATCATCCTAAACATGTAGGGTCAATCAACTTTTTCACTCACACTTTTTCTGTCTCCTGTGTTACTTTTTACAAACTTTCAAATCAATCTATTTTAAACCTGTGTCTATCAATCCAATTAAAATCTGTGGCATATCGTAACTGCTGGTGTAAACCATCGTTATACACAATTGGGTACCTGGTTTATAGCAGTTTCTCTAACAAACATGACAGTTCTGTATCTTGCGTTACCGGACAAAATACTGTGGGTCCAAAAGTTGATTGGCCCCTACACTCTTACGATCTCAAACATGACGCAATAATCATGTACAGTCTATTGCGTCATGTTTGAGATCGTAAGAGTTCGCTATGAGTAGCTGAAGTGAAAAGAAAAGTATTAAGCTCCTCTCAAAAGAAAAGTGCAAAATTACTTATCATCATCAGCCGAAAGACGTCCACTGCTCATCCAGCGGACTCCCGCGACCTTTACCAGGTCATCAGTCCACCTTGTGGGGGGGCTACCCACGCCGCGCAAGCCGGTACGTGGCCGCCACTCGAGAAACTTTCCGCCCCAACGACCATCGGTTCTACGTGCAATGTAGGTCCTACGTTGAACAAATATTTGACCTTATTTTATTATAATTACAGGTGGATGCAGATGATGGACTGCCACAAAAGCTCTGTGGCCAATGCTACGAAACCTTGAGCTCTGCGTACCAGTTCCGGAAGCAATGCATCAGAATGGAGTCTGAACTGAAACTACAACTAGAAGCTCTACTGACTCAGGCCGAGGAAGAAGACGACATAGTGGAAGACACAGAGACCCAGGAACAGGAATTTGACCTGGATGACATAGCCAACAACCCTGAAAAACAACTAGAGGCTATCATCAAAAAAGAACCAACTGACAGTGATGATGACTATTACTATGTACTGGTCATTGATGACCCAAAAGATACAGATCAGGAAGAAAACGAAGAAACCGCCATTGCTAATATTAAACAAGAACTCATGGAGCATGTTGAAGAAATTGTTGAAGACAAAAATGAAGATAGAATAAATGAACAACAGTTTGAACTTAACCATTTTCTTATGTCAGACACTAAAGTACCAACAAACGTGCCAGCTACTATACTGGAGAATGAAGAAGAGAGTCAGGAAAATGAAGAATTGCATTTTGAGAATGCAGTAGACGATGAAAATCAAGATGAAAATGGTCATGATGACCATGACGACCATGACTTCACTATGATGGATGCAGATGTCGAAGATTCCCAGGACAATGTCACCGACTTAGTGGATGCTATAACCGGGGAGATTGGTGGAGGAATAACTAAAAACATTGGCAAGAACAGTTTCATTAAAATTATTGCGTCAAGCGGTGCCGATGGCACAATACTGCTCAAAGACAATGTGGCTTATTTGACCGAGGCCGAGTTGGACGGAACTGAAGATGGGGAAGCCATGTCACAAGAGGACGAAGTAATTTTCTGCGAAGGAGATGATACCTCACAATACCAAATATTGAAATGTGAGGGCTCAGAATTGGTTATAGAATATGCAGACGATGGTCAGATAGCTACCGTTCTGCAGCAGGAAGATGGTAGCTTCCTCTGTGACTGCGGAGAACAATTTGAGGATTTAGCAGACTATGAAACGCATCAATATACACACAATGCTACTGAAGAGCATATCTGTAATCTGTGCAGCAAAGGATTTGAGTCTGCAGAGATATTGACAGGACACACGTTACTCCACAATGTCACCGGTCTGCTCGTTATGTGTCCTTTCTGCAAGCAGCTCATTAGGAGAAATGCTCTCACGCAGCATATAAAATATGGCCATAATAACATCAAACCCCGCTGCAATGTATGCTTGAAAACATTCGCCAATCCCAATAATTTAAAACGCCACATGATGATTCACAGTGGGATCAGACAGTTCGAATGCGATATCTGCTTCAAGAGATTCCACCAAAAAATAACGATGCAGACGCATAGGCTGACCCACATCAACCCGTTTTCGTGCAATGAATGCGATGAAACATTTCCAAGTAAATCGGAGTTGGCCACGCATAAAGAGTCTAATGAATGCACTAAATCCAAAGTGAAAAAGGTCAGAGACGAGCTGATGAAAACGGCGAAACATGAGATAACTACTAATCTGGGCAAACTTCTAGGTTATGCGTGTGCCTTGTGTAAGAAAATGTTCTCAGTCGAGTCGGCACTAGAGCAACATATTGACAATGTCCATTTAGTCGACCCAAATGAGCTGTTATGCTCAGAATGTGGTGAAGTTCTGACGTCTAAAAGGGATATGCAAACACACATATTGACGCATAAGACTATGAAGTCGAAGAATTCAAAGAGGTTCGAGTGTGGGATATGTGGGAAGAGTTGTGCTAGTCAAGCCATGTTAGTGATGCACGAGAGAGTCCATACAAACGAAAGACCTTTCCCCTGCCATCTTTGCGCGCTCAGATTCAAAACGAAAACGCATCTGAGAACACATCAATTGACACACACGAGAGAGAAAAAGTTTGGATGCTCGGTTTGTATGAAATTCTTTGCGCTCAAAGGTAATTTGGTAGTTCACCTCAGGACGCATACTGGAGAGCGACCTTACATTTGCACTTTGTGTAGTGAGGCCTTTATTGACTCGAAATATTTGAAAAAGCATAAGTTAAAGAAACACTCTATACAGAATGTTCCGTGGAACAAGTACTGAATTGATCTTGAATTGGTATACGCCTATTTATCTGTAAAAATAACTATATTCTAAGTAGATACAAGTTTAAACTGATAATATTATGTTTACAGTTGGGATCAGTCATCGGAATTCTTGTCGCATTTTTGAGCTGTCATAGGGACTTCTAGTTATGTATATCGATAAATACAGAATACAATATGTAAAATAATTATGATTACGAGTGGAAGTAAACAACATGCAGTCTTATCGCGAATGAGCGATCTCTTCGAGATAACCTTTGGATACCAACGTTTAGGAAATTATAAATATAAATTAAAATAATAAAATAAAAATCTAATAAACTACTATAAATGTGCACCTCTCGCTTCCATCGACGTAGAACGTTCTTTTTCCACGTACAAATGGATATTTGACAGTAGACTAAGTAGGTTGAAACCAGATAATCTGGAAAATGACTATCAATTTCTTTCATAGATAAACTAACTACTCGTAATGATGAAACACTTGTAACCTTTTTTTTCTTATTCTTACTAAAACAGACTTTGAACATGAAATTGATGTGTTAAACTCATTAAATGTAAAAATGTTAACTTTTAACTTTTCATTGCTTTCATTGCAAATCTCTATTTAACATTTTCAGCCACTCAAAAGTTATCTAAAAGAGATCGCTCTTTAGCGATAAAACCGCCTGTTGTTTACCTCTACTTATAATCTTCTTTGATATGTTGTGTTGTGCTCTATAATGTATCGACAAAATATGTATATCGCAAGTCGATAAACGAGAAGTCCCTATGACATCTCAAAAATGGTACGAGAATTCCGATGAGTGCGGCGCTACCACGAACTTCGAATCTCGAACGTCGTATATCTCCGTCTCTGTCGCACTTATGGTTTATGGTACTCGAGCGACCGAAACGGAGATATACAAAGTTCGTGGTAGCGCCGCTGGTTGGGATACATAGTCACCATAGCCTTTAGAAGGCTTGTCAAAGTCATATCATTCATCTATCTAAGACAGAGTGATTTCAGTTCATTATTTTTGTTTAAGAGTGAGGTTATGGATACATTTTTTTTTCACTATACAGTACCGGTCAAAAGTTTAAGTTCACTCTTTGTTTTAGGTACAAATGAGTACTTTTGGGCAATATTTTTTTGCAGTTCGGAAGCCGAAATTTGTTTCCAAATGATCCGTTATTGTTTACGGAGATGTGTTTGATTAGTCAGACACAATTTACGTAGATTTCTAAACGACTCATTCCCTAAAAACCAACATTGTATCTGCGCATTGTACGTTTTAAGTGGCAAGCCCATATATGGTCCAGCCTTTGCCGTCATTCCTATAAGATTTTAGGGAATGCGTTGTTTAGAAATGTACGTGAATTGTGTCTGACTAATTAAACAAATCTCTGGAAACAATAACGGATCATTTGGAAACAAATTTCGGCTTCCGAACTGCAAAAAATTATTGCCCAAAAGTACTCATTTGTACCTAAAACAAAGAGTGAACTTAAACTTTTGATCGGTAGGCTCAGGAGATAAAATAAGTGTGGAAGATATTGAACATTAAGTAACCGATCCATCAAATTGTTTATTATACATATATTGTCAATAGCAGTAAGCTCAATGTTCAAAATGCTATGTTTTACTTGAAATCTGTGATTATAATGGTAAAAGTTAAATTCATTCGCTTGTAAGTGTGTAAGCATATCTGCCAAATTTACATTCAATGTGAAATACAGTTGTGATATAATGTTTGGTTTGTACATATCGTAACTGCGACTGTATTGATAATACTGAATTCTGTATGTGCTTAGGATTTCAGACAAGAGAGTTGAGGTATATAGTGTTAAAGAAAGTAAAAGTCGCCGCGAAAATACAAATTACCTTGGCGGGCGTTTTCACTGAAATGTGCGCCTTTTACTTTTTTCTCAGAATTTTATTTTTTTCCTGTTCAGAACCATGAGCATTCTTGATCACGGTAAAGAAAAAAAGTGTCCTCAGTTTTTTATTCCATTCAGTGTTTTTCAACCTGTGGGTCGCGACCCCCAGGGGTGGGGGGGCGGTTGCGAAGCTTCTTGAAGGGGGTCGCGACTGCTTGAATTTTGTTACTTAAAACATGTAGGGATTTCATATTTGTAAAATAAAAAATATAATTTAAGAACAGCGCAGAGTGGGGTCGCGAAATATTTTCTTACTCTAGGGGGTCGCGCGATGAAAAAGGTTGAAAAACACTGCACTATGTGACGTTTTTTTCATACATTCCGTATGGGACCGTCATAGTGGAATCCTAAAAAATGTTTGTTACCCATTATAGTTAAGGGCTTATGTTGTTATCGCATATAATTATAGAAGAGGCAACGCCGCTTATGCGGTTTCAGAGTTCAACCAAAAATTAGGCTTTAAAGCCCTTAACATGCAATTTCCATATGATTCTCTACTCTTGACGGGCTCGGGACCTTTAAATAATTCACATTTTAACAATAGAATACAGATATTCATTATTGTTCACCAAAAAAAAAAAATTTGAACATGTTTTGTAGGACCGGTCACTTTGGCACTCTTTGGGGGAGGCATATGTCCAGCAGTGGACGTCTTTCGGCTGATATGATGATGATGTTTTGTATGTTACTTTCGTCCCATTTGTAACAGACTTCAAAAAAATTTTACCGAATTTAAAAAAAAGAGGAGGTTCTCAATTCGGATGTAATTTTTTTTTTTTTTTTTTTATTGTTTGTTACCTCAGAACTCCGTCATTTATGAACCGATTCGTACAATTCTTTTTTTAACTGAAAGTATATGCTTCCAGATTGGTCCCATTGTTTCCAAAACCCCAGTTGGATGATGGGAACCATGAGGAATTGAGGGAACTCCTCAAATATATTAGGCACGCGTGTAGTAATTTCGGCATTTTCTATTATAACTCGTGTATTTACACCCGGAAATCATAAATTTGGTGAAGTGGAAGTGATGATGAAGACCACAGATGGCTTGTGGAACTTCTCAATGATGTACTTCAAACTATATAAGTACGTCACACATTCTGATATGATTCCGTTGAAATAGCAAACAATGAAGTGCCAAAGGTAATTCTGAGATCTTTGAGGAATCGACGGAAGTCCTCAAATAGTATCGGCCCACATACAGCGATTTGGTTTATTGGTCTAAAAATCAACGCATTTGTTTTCGGAAATCAGTTCATATGGTAAATTGGAAAAAAAAATGTGGAAATGTTCATGTGGCTTGGCGGAGTACTGAATTGAAGTCGGTTAAAACTTTGTTTTGAAAGTAAATTATTTTCCATTCAAAACCCAATGTGTGTCATCTCTCGTAGAGGCATGACTCATATGTATGAATCATCCATGCTTATATTGTGTAAGTAATAATAGGTGCATTACCTACTTACCTAGGGCGGTAAAACAAAGAATGTATCATATAGCAGGTATTTGCGATCTGATGATTTCTTTATTACCGCCCGTGGTGAGTACAAAATAACAACTAAATATGGTAGTTATTACCCTAGTAGGTGTCTGAGCTCGGAAAGTTTCTTACCAAATATGACAATACATGTACTTTTGAATCTATTGTAAGTTCAGTGTTTTTATTTTAATTACTGAATTTTTAGTCTGAAAGCTCTGGAATAAATTATTTCTAGAAAATCGGCGTCTTATTTACGTTATCGACCCATTTTCAGCAGATTATGTCGACCACATAATAATCATAATATCGGCTTGCCTATGAAGCGTGTATCATCCATCATCATCCATCATGCGTGTATCACTGCAGCCTGAAAATGTTAAATAAATACACTTTGCGTCATTATGTCATGCACTTCGTGATGGTACAGCCTGCAGCAGAAGTAGCTACGCTGCTGAAGTGCTCAAAATGATCTTGACCTCTTACGCGTAACGGGCGTAGCGTAACTAGTATAATAAATGCCATATTATCGTTGCCAAGTTAGCACAGTTGGGAGTAAAGTTCTAATAGGTTAGCTAAATGCTAATATTAACGCAAAATCGTGAGGTGAAATTAGCAATTTCACTAGATTGCCTTTGAAGAGCATCAATTCTGCCGATTTCAAATGTCAACACCATCTATTGAACGAACACTTAACTATTATAACAACTACCGTAGTATGCACGGAAGCGATACCGCTACTCAACACAAGATGGCGCAGTAGACAGCATTACCATTGACAAATTCTTTAGAACTTGCCTACAAAAGTTCCATTTAACTAGATTTGTTCATCTTTAGGTAAAACTAATTTCACAGTATAATTTAAGTCGGCAACATCAGTTTGTTATTAACTTATTAAATTTATGCTACTCAAGACTAGATGGCGCTATATGCGCACGCAAACTCAAACAATTTGTTGGGAATTCATTAAGCATTTGGGTCATTGTCAGTCACAAAAACAAAAATCATCTTTCCGGTGGTCAATAGTTAAGGGCTTTACGCTCACATATAATATGTGTTTATCACATAGAATTATAGAAGGGCAACGCCGTTTACGCGGATTCAGGGTTCAACCAAAAAATAGGCTTTATAGCCCTTAATTTTGGCAATGTCCACCGAAAAGACGCGAACCTAAATCTGACAATGACCCATTTACCTTATTATGGCTAAAAATAACTACCTCTAGTAGATAATTGAATACCCAGTAATTGCTATTTATAGCAATTAATTAACTGATTATCCTCCTGAGACCCAGGGTACGCTTTTGTGTTTTTGAATAAAGAACTTTTTGACATTCAGTAAAAGTTCAAAATAAATTTTGAAATTTGTACAAAATTTTGTACGAGGGGTCTTAGGAGGTTAAATCAGTTATTTTTGTAATCACCATTCTGTACTTAGGTTTTCGCTTACTTTACTTTCACTGTATTAACGTCAACTAAATGCAATATTTTTATAACAATCGATAAGACGAATTAATTAACTTAGAGTTTTATAAAACGAATCCCGTCATGAACATTTGCGCTACGTCGGGTAACTTCTAGCCCCGCATCTAATTAGTCATAACAGTTTGCTAATATCGCCTTTGCTCGATGTAGATAAGGTTTGGAATACAAAGTAATTCATTAGTTTGATACGATATTTGCAAAGTTGCGATTTGCCGCCACGCCGGTCCCGTCCCGGGCCACCTCGTAAATAACCGGCATCTCAAGTCTGCTGTGCTATTCACAAACTGCCTCACCTCACCACTAACACCTCGTATATCTTGACCCAAGGTTCATTAACAACTGCATGCGATGGGAGGGGCCGACTTGGTTCGCCTCAGGCGTTTGGTCGGTTTGCATTGTGAATAATAGCCTCGCCGCACGTAACAGACGGTGACACGCCTTGACACGGG
Source organism: Epinotia brunnichana (assembly GCA_963854355.1). NCBI lineage: Eukaryota > Metazoa > Arthropoda > Insecta > Lepidoptera > Tortricidae > Epinotia > Epinotia brunnichana. The sequence goes on from OY977956.1 coordinate 4,163,749, forward strand.
CAATCTATCGTGCGGCTATGTGACCCTGGTACTCATAGTGCCGATTCAGGAAAAGTTTTATTATAAAAAAAAAACTACAACTACAATTCGACTGACAACGAAGTTGACGTTTGTTGGCGTTCGGTGATTCGGTGTTGCTGTTAATGAAATGTTAAATAACTTGCCAGAACATTTTTGAAGTGGATACTTCTTTGCTCGCGTTCTTGTATACAGTTCAAAATGTATCACGTGACTTCCGGAATAACTTTTTGTAGAGAAGCCTAATCTGATTTCATATAATTGTTTGTTACATATTTTAATCCTCCTTTATTTGCCATTAGTTGTTAATCACAAAATATTTTTTAGTTTATGTGGCGGACATGAAAATAATGCTGAAATGACCGCCATTTTCAATGTATTGCCACAGAATAAGTAATAGTACAATACAAGGTATTGCGACTATTGCGAGTCAAATGAGCTACGTCAGTCAATGTTGCCATATATACCTATTTATCTGTACTTATACAGATTTTAGTGAATTAATTCAGATATATATTATACGGGTACAGCCAACAAAGAAGTATTCACTTAATTAAAGTTAATTAACGGTTGTATTTCCGACGCAACCCGCTTCTTTTTTGTAAGTAAATAGTTGGTAGGTAATATAATAAGTAAGCGTTAATACCTTGGTCTAAAACCAATAAGTACGATTACTTACTATAAAGCTGTGTTCCAACTACCAGGGTATTTAAACAGATCGCACACAGCAAACTCAGTTCTCATAGTTTGCGAGAAAACAGTATGTACCTACGTATACGGTAGGTACATACCGGCAAACAAATAAGAGCGGCCTACAGGCAGCTTCATTCGCAATAAACCTAACTCGAAATTATATTGTTAAAGGTCTCTTAATCTGTACGTAGTTGTTATGCAAAAAGCACAACACAAAGGTAGACCGCTGCCTGATGACATAATTCACCTCTCCCTGCTCATTAATCATGGCTTCGTGTCATGGGATCGAATACACTGACCTACTATGAACCCCGCAGGGAACAGCGGGCCATGCACGCGTGGCCTTTGTCTGTCATTCTGGATTACGAGGAATTTTGCTGTTATTGGTGCGATTTTATTTATTTCTACTTCATTCAGCATAAAGGCAAGCTCTCAATACAATGATGTTGATGTTGTGAAGGGACGCCTGGCCGGAAACAGGCGGGCAGTCGACCGCTCGTCGCGGTCATTCAGCCCAATTCCCTTACCCCCTGGCCACGACTTTGGTCTTAAGCGACCTGCGACCAGCGTTTTATCTGTTCATTGCGCGTGATCCCAACTAACCACAGTGCGTTGCGCGTCTCGACCGCGCAATGAACAGATAAAACGCTGGTCCCAGGTCGCTTAAGACCAAAGTCGTGGCCAGGGGGTTAGGTTGGAGACTCAGGTTACTGCCCCGGCGGCATTCCCACATCAAACTCTTCCATTCTTCTTGTTTTCCTGCAGAACAGAAGGACATCTTTAAGGTCGACATCCCTCAATTCCCTCTCCTCTAACACCTCTTTACCGAATGTGTTAAACCGCGGTGCCGCGTACATAACACATTCCGCTAGTACATGCTTTCTTGGTTACTTGTTTCTTCCTGCCTACAGTGTGGGCAAGTAGCTTTGAGTAGATAAATACATGGAGAGGCCCTATTCTACTATAGATACATTTATGTTACGCAAATATACATGAATCTACATAGAAGGTCAAAAACACAACTTATCTCTTTCTTTCCAACTTTCGATAGCGTATGGTGAAAGAGATAGCATGATATTACGTTGCTCTTACTTCCGATACTAGAAACAGACATTACAGCCGCGTGCCATGCGCCATTTTATGCGCCAAATGTCTTTGTAGTACATGCGCTGTCAAGTGGTAAACAACTCAGAGTTAAAATCGTAATTTTCCGTACTCAAATAGTTTTTTTGGACTTGGTTTTGTGTAGTGAACACATATAGATGTGAACGCAAAATGCCTGCGTGCTCAATAAAGCAATGTGGTGCACGGAAATCAAGTAATCAACCCAATTTGACCATTCATAGGTTAGTAGCCGTTTTTCTTTGTTAACTGCCAGTATATCGCACTATTCGCCAAATGATAGTCAGTTTTGAAATGGATTTATCGTTCCCAACAAGAAAATACACGTTTCGCTATATTTACAGCAGTATTATTAGCATTTAAATCATACATCTTATTTTGACTAGTGCTGCGCTCTGATATCGACAACTTGCTATTAAATTAAAGACTATGTGAGTAATTTTATGATGTTATTTCAGATCAATCCGTTGACAGGAAGAAGGGGAAATTTCAATTACTAAATTTGACCCAAGAAACAAGAATAAATAATAAAAACAAACGTGGTGAGCTAAATAAAAGCTTGTAAAAATACCATTGTTTTATTCACTTCTGCACCATTCATATAGTAATCATAGTATACACAGTGGGCTGGGCCTGAATAACCCGACAGATTTTAATTGTATTTCTGACCATATTGGAAGGGTCCACGAAAAGAACATGTCTACTCAATTTTTTTTTTTCAAAATGAGTTTCTAATGTCAAAATGCTGAGCTCGTTATGAAAACTTGACATTAAAACCTGAATTTGAAAAAAAAGTGACTACATCTGTTCTTACCGTGTCATTCACACTATAGCTGCAGCTGCGACCTTATCGGTTGTACCAATAAAATGCAATGTTGGTAAAACACTTCACAAATAATAAATAAAATAAAAATAAAATAAAAATAAAAAGCATTTATTTCGGACAAAATAATCCATAGATGTTAGTATTACAATAAACTTAAATAACTATGTTAGTACCTAAACTTAAGTGCTGAGAGGTCCAGTGCCTGATTAGGGCGCTGTCCCATCTCTCTGCCACGACAGCCAGGAGACCGTGGCGGCTGGTGCGCACTCTGCGGAGCGTCGCGGCGCAGCGTTTGCGCAGCGTGGCGTGGAATCCATCCACATGCGCGTCGGCGAACATGCCCGACGCGCTACAGTATCGCGGCAGCCGCAACAATACCCTGAAGGCGTCGTTATATTGTACACGCATGGCATTAATAGCACGCTGCGTGTACCTCGTCCACAGGCTGCAAGCGTACAGCGAAGTACAGTACGCTCGAAAGAGTGTTACTTTAACTTGCGCTGTACACCTGCTGAACCTCCGGGCTATCATGTTGGCCCTGACGGCCAATGCCCTACGCTCGCGTTCGATATCCGCATCGTCACGCAGATCATCGGTGACCAAGTGCCCAAGATATTTAAATGAATAAACCCTTTTAAGTAGCTCGCCATTCAAACGAATGGGTGGGACATGAGATGGGCACTTGTTCCCCGCCTTAAATACCATGTACTCGCTCTTGAGCACATTGTACTTCAGGCCGTGACTTAGAGCATAGGATTCGCATTTCTCAATCAGTACACGCATACCACCAACCGAGGGGCTCAGCAGTACCATGTCATCAGCATAGCTTATGTTATTAAAACAAACCCTGTCTATGTGACAACCAACATGCATACTGCTAAGCCCACCGATAAGGGCATCCATGTACAGATTGAAGAGCTTGGGGGAGGTAAGCCCCCCCTGCCGGACCCCGCACTCCAAGCCATATTCGTCCGACAGCTCGTTACCCCAACGAACACTATTTCGCTGGCTCGCGTACCAACACCTAATATAGTTACGGTAATAGAGTAGTGTACTTGGATATTATTATTCATCTCGGTCAGTTTCAATTACAGAGAAAACTCAAATATTGATGTCGATATTTTTCAAAGTCCAAGTTGATATCGATAATTGTCTCTAATCGATGACAACCCTACAGCCACGAATTGACAGGCCGCCATATTATGCGCCAGGATTAGGTATACACGCTCATTTCGTAGGTATTTCGTGTCCATATAGTTTAATTAGTCTGAGGCAAGTAGCATCGTTATTTATACCTATTATCTTTATGTGACAACATTTCATAATTCTAAGTCCATGATTTGACTAGCTCCTTGTATTCTACTCGAAAAGAGGAACACGCTGGTAGTTTTATATTTCCGGTATTATTTATGTTCAATTGTTAACGAATCTTTAAAAATGCACTCTTAGCAAATCCAATTCTACTGCAGAATGGGCACCTTGCTTTAGTCTTGTTTACATATACCAAATTAAAAACAAACATTGTCAAGATGGCGTCAATGTCACCATATGTAATCCACCCGAAAATGACATTTAAACTTTTTAAACGTTTTCATCGAAACGGGACTCAAGCAAGGTGCCTATTCTGCAGTAGAATTGGGTTTGCTATGAATGCATTTTTAAAAAAGCGGCCAAGTGCGAGTCGCACTCGCACATGAAGGGTTCCGTTAAATAAATTGCTTTCTACGATTTATGACGTATTAAAAAAAAACTACTTACTAGATCTCGTTCAAACCAACTTTCGTTGGAAGTTTGCATGGTAATGTACATTATTTTTTTTTTTTAGTTTTATCATTCTCTTATTTTAGAAGTTACAGGGGGGGGGGGACACATTTTACCACTTTGGAAGTGTCTCTCGCGCAATCTCTTCAGTTTAGAAAAAAATGATGTTTGAAACCTCAATATCATTTTTGAAGACCTATCCATAGATACCCCAAACGTATGGGTTTGATGAAAAAAAAAATTTTGAGTTTCAGTTCTTAGTATGGGGAACCCCAAAATTTATTGTTTTTTTCTATTTTTGTGTGAAAATCTTAATGCGGTTCACAGAATACATCTACTTACCAAGTTTCAACAGTATATCTTATAGTTTCGGAAAAAAGTGGCTGTGACATACGGACGGACAGACAGACAGACAGACATGACGAATCTATAAGGGTTCCGTTTTTTGCCATTTGGCTACGGAACCCTAAAAATCGTAAAAAATTGAACATAATACTGGAAATATAAAACTACCAGCGTGTTCCTCTTTTTGAGTAGAATACAATGAACTAATCGAACTAAGGGCTAAAAGTTATGAAATGTTGTCAATTGTGACCAGTACCATAGTCTGCCTGGGAAAGTGGGCACAGATTTCCTCCCAAAGACAAGAATGGGCTATTAAGCTAGTATCCTCACGGCCCGGGGACTTGACAGTCTTGACTGACACACCTTTTCCTTCGCAGATGTATAGGTTTCCTTGCTATGTTCATCCTAACCTAAGTTACAGCACAGAATAAGTAATAGTACTACGTACAGAAGGTTCTCTGTTAACAAATTCCCTGTTTAGGTACGCCAAACGTGCCTAAATGTGGCCATCCCGTTCTATCGCATGCAACGCGCTGCGACCCGTGCGAGCGTCCTGTACCAACACGTGGCAGCCACTGAATAGAGCCCTTCGAAGGGGCGACCGGCATGTACTTGTAGCGATAAACACAAATCGCGAGTGCGCCGCGCCTGCCGTTAGAGGTAAATATCAAAATGTATACTGAACACACCACGTTTGTGTATTTCACACACACAGTAAAAGTAGGACTGGTACTTTCCCACCATCGGAATACACGTCATGTGTCATACGGCGTAACAAAGTACCAGGCTCGCATGGCTCGCAAGAGCACGCGATATAAAATTGTACATACGCCTATTGCAGTATGTATGTATGTATTGTATCCACAATGTGTAGTAGATTTTTATCTAACGCTGCTCGATGCTTTGTAAAATGCTGGTTCTCAAAATATTCAATTTAACAGTCAGCTCAAATGACGTGATAACGTGACAAGCTTTAGCTAAGAGTTTGTAAGCGCGACGAACTAATATACTTAGGTAAGTACTTTTTGTACGCCCAGAACGTAAAATTCAAGGATAGGTACCTACTCGTATTCATAAATCCAGGATTCTGACGAATTATCATTTAATTTTCATGTATTTTACAAGACTGCCGAATAAAAGGAGTGTAATACATGTTCGGCATGTTTTTTAATGTTCAGTATTCGACCGAATTATTCGATTCAACTGTCGAAACTATCGAACCATTTTAAGAGGTTTTTGTTACAAGTTACAAGAATGTAAAATAGTGACTGCTTCGTGAAATTAATACTTTTACGCCATTATTATGCTATTGACAATATTCCGCTTTGATAACGAACAAAATTTTTACCATTGAATTTGTCTGTTTTAGAACAACGGATGAAGGCAAAGGCATTCATTACGTTGAACCGAGTATTCGGTGAAACCCATATTCGGCGCATCTTTAGTAAGTAGGTACATATATAAGTAAGTGAGTTTACGATTTGCGAACACCGCTTAACAACACCTTAATTAACCGATGTACTTGTGTGATTTATCGTTACAATCCTTACGATATCCCGAGTATTAAAGGATACATCCTATGCTATGTATTAAACGAGAAATAGGTATTTGTAGGTACCTTCTCGAAAACGGTTCTAACGATTACGATGAAATATGCAGGACGGGTTCACGGGAAAGAAAAATTGTTTTATATACATACCCTTCATTCATAAAACTTGAAATGCCTCTACTAAATAAAATGTGCTTTGTCCCTTTCTTACAAACACAAATGTCAACGTGACAGTTAACCCTTTACCTACGGGTGTCAACCAGAGTTGCCAGGACGGCAACACCGCTGCAGTACGGGTGTCAACCAGAGTTGCCAGGACGGCAACACCGCTGCAGTACGGGTGTCAACTATATGGTTGATCGAAGTAATGGTCATGTTCAAATTTTTTTTTAATCAAAACGAAACCTTGTGTCTTGGTAATAGCGGTCACATTATGCATTGAGATTAGTACATATACAAAGAAAAAAATATCATAATGTTACGGTAGATGGCTCTGAAATAAACATATTTATAAAAATGACCGCTTTTTTGGTGTCAACTGGGGTTGACACCCGTACTGCAGATGTGCAAATAATTGAATTTCGTGTAAATTCATTAAAATTAACAACTTGTTTTTATAATAGTTAGTGTTTGTTTTGTCCTTTGTTCTAGAATCTAATCTCAGTGAACCTGCCAATTGGTTTAACCTTGACGTTGGCGGAATCATCGGCAATACTGATGGGGCCGTAACACAAAGATTGATTAATTGATTGATTGAATTACGGCGTGGGAGGGAGTGTTTGGAGTGTTATTTTTAGTAATTGATATTTATGCATATTTTTTATAATTATCGTTATTTAAGTGTTTAATTGTGTTAAATATACTATAAACTAATGTTCTTAAACTTAAACATGTGAAATCCGCGAGTAGTAACTTAAAAATCTTCAATTTCATAGTGACTGATATATTGCTTGATATCAGAAAAGATAGTGAATAATATTACTCCAAGTGATTATTTATTGATTAAACACATTATGGGGAAATATGGTGGTTCGCAGGTTCGCTAGGTGTAATAAGGACGTCAAAAAGACGTTGTTTAAGGCATTCTGCCAATCCTTTTACACCTGCAGCCTGTGGACCAGCTACACCCAGCGGTCGTATAACGCCCTGCGCATACAATATAACAACGTCTTCAGGATGCTGTTGGGGCTGCCGCGATATTGTAGTGCGTCCGGAATGTTTGCGGCAGAACGTACATATGACTTTTACGCAATAATACGCAGCAGGACGGCATCACTAATGCGGCGGATGTGTGGCAGCGGTAACAGTATCCTGAGGACGCTGGCTGCGAGGCTGGATGCTCCATTACCTAGGCACTGGAACACCCTACATTGTGCAGGACCCTATGCTAGGGGATGGAGCATCTAACTCCATTAGGATTATAGGATTAAATTAATTTGTAATACTAACCTTAGTCATAATTCGTGATTGTATACTAACAACTTATGGACATTACCTAGTCCGAAACAAATAAAGAATTGAATTATACTTATTGTGTGTGTGAAATTTCAATTCAGCTGATTGAGCAATTTCAGCTGTAATACTTCAAAAGTTACAAGTAAGTGAAATTATGCCTAACCACTAACTCTCGCCAAAACATGCCCGTATTGAGCGATGACGGCGTGATTCAAGGCCCCGTAGGTAATAGTAGTTTATGTGACTGTACATAATGAAGGGCATTAAACACGAGTGTGGGTTTATAAAACGAGCCGAAGGCGAGTTTCATAATAACATCACACGAGTGTCTTAATGCCTAATTATGTACAGTTACATACACTTCTTTATCTATCCACATATCATAAGCCTCCATGATGCATTCAGGAGCCGCATTTTTTTTTTTTTTTTTTTTTTTTCCGTGTTGTGGCTTTTTGCTGCTTAGGCACTTTGCCAATGTCAAGTGGGGGAAGAGCCGCATTTTATGACCGGCATCGCGGCGTTGTTTTCTGGCAGCTGTCATAGTTTTTTCTTAATTCAGAGACAAACTAGAGTCGGATCCTGATATTAGAATAGAGGTCAAATCAAATTTCTTTGATTTCAGAGATGTTCGAAATTTGAATGAAATAATATTATCGAAATCGATGTTATTATTTAGCAATAATACCATTTACACAGATAAGAAATTTGTTCTAACAAAACAGGCTATTTTTATGGTGGCCATAATGTGCGGTTCTTGAACGCATCATGGAGGGTTTAGGGCTAGTTCAGACACGGCGGGAACCGCGCGATTATAGAATCGCATGGAAATCGCGCGGGTCTTATTTATATGAGTTAGTTAGTCATCGTTCAGACATAACCGCGCGGTTAATCAAGCCGCGCGGTTACCGCAACCCAACCGCCAGAAAATAGAATCGCGCTGCTCCCGCGCGTTTCGCATACTAACGTCACGAAATCGCATACTAACCGCGCGTGTCTGAATAGCAATCACAATTTTGCGGTTTGAAAACGCGCGATTCGTAAACGCACGATTCCCGCATGTCTGAACGGGCCCTTATGCTATTTGGATAGATAAAGGGATAAAGACCAACAAATTTTAACGCCATTTTAGTTAAAACAGGCTTGTAGATTGTAGACCCGTTTATGAATACGGTCGTTAGTCCCTTTTTATTTCTGGGAAAACTCGCTTACTCTATTTTCATTCAGAGCTCGGTCGCCCATGCACTACACATTATAATCGGAAGTCAAGTCATATTATAAGAAAAAAAATATTTCATGAATCATTAATCAAATCAGTTCTTATTTATTGACAACGATCATCAAATTCCTTCAACATTTTCATAACAGACATCTCAAATCTTCCTGATTATTGTCCCATACACGTGTCTGCATTACGCTCATACTTATTTGAATGCCTACCTGCGATGTGGGTGAAGCAGAGTACCTACCTATAGCGACGGTAGGTAGGAAGGTATAGAAGTGTGCGATGTACGCGACGCGGGAGCGGGCCGCGCCAGGGGTGATTCATCGGGTGTACGACGACGGGGGTGTCTTGATCCTTTAAATTTCATTTAGTTTTAAATTGTGGGGAAAGTTGTAGCTATCTGATACTTCATCTACGTTCTTGTGTGAATGCTAATTATAGTTTCACTAGTGACCCGCCCCGGCTTCGCACGGGTTTATATGTATAATACATGCATTTATTATACATATAAACCTTCCTCTTGAATCACTCTATCTATTAAAAAAAGCGGCCAAGTGCGAGTCGGACTTGCACATGAAGGGTTCCGTTAAATAAATTGCTTTTTACGATTTATGACGTATTAAAAAAAAAACTACTCACTAGATCTCGTTCAAACCAATTTTCGTTGAAAGTTTGCATGGTAATGTACATCATATATTTTTTTTAGATTTATCATTCTCTTATTTTAGAAGTTACAGGGGACACACATTTTACCACTTTGGAAGTGTCTCTCGCGCAAACTATTTAGTTTAGAAAAAAATGATGTTAGAAATCTCAATATCATTTTTGAAGACCTATCCATAGATACCCCACACGTATGGGTTCGAGGAAAAAAAAAATTTTGAGTTTCAGTTCTTAGTATGGGGAACCCCAAAATTTATTGTTTTTTTATATTTTTGTGTAAAAATCTTAATGCGGTTTACAGAATACATCTACTTACCAAGTTTCAACAGTATATCTCTTATAGTTTCGGAAAAAGGTGGCTGTGACATACGGACGGACAGACAGACAGACAGACAGACATGACGAATCTATAAGGGTTCCGTTTTTTGCCATTTGGCTACGGAACCCTAAAAACCGCATCTAAATCCGTTGCGTAGTTTTAAAGATCTAAGCATACATAGGGACAGACAGACAGCGGGAAGCGACTTTGTTTTATACTATGTAGTGATGTTGCATGCTATAGGTAGTTTTAATTCATGCAAACAAAAAGTTTGTATGTAGGTAGGTACATTTTGGTGACTTTTATGCATATTTTGAAATAAACTCGAGAGGATCAGGGACCGATTTTTGACTTTCGAGCGCTCGACTCTTTCACTCGAAAGCTGTCAAAAACGATGAAATGCTATTTTTGAATTACGAGCGATAGAAAATTCAAAAACGAGTGGTATTGACCACTCGTATTCAATTCTATCGGTAGAAAGTAAGTGCCGACAATTTGGACACTTCACTTGTATTTAATTTTAGACTGACAATGAACTTAGAAAGAGATAAATAAAGATACATTCCTATTCAATTGATTGATTAGCTGGTGTACGATTAATATACATATTTTATATTATTTTTCTGCCGAATTTTGTGGCTGAAAACAAAGAACGTAGTCTTTTGGCGGGTTTGTTTTTTAAGTTAAATAATTTAACTTGTCTGTCTCTCTTTCTTTTTGCACAGGTTAAAAAGGGACAGCGATATAGTGATATGTGAAGGCCTGGCAATGAGTCCCCAGCGCCATCAGCGGATTTTACCGAAATCATTCAAAATTATCAACAGATGAATACATTATTAAATTTATTAAACATATTAAAATATAAAACATAACAAACAAACACAACAAAGAAGCCTAACAGTTCTATGGATAACGAAAAATTTTGTTGTTTTCTATGTATTAACAAAGGTAATAAAAACAGCAAAATCGGCATTGCCTAATTGGTCACAAATTCACAATCAGAATATTAGTTTGAAACATACAACCTTACCTACTGTCTTCTCAGGCGAATAGTCTCGGTAGAAAACTTGTAGAATACTAATAGTGATAGTAAATCATTAAAATGCAAGCAGAATGCAGAAGCAAAGCAAAAACACGATTGTTAAACATTTAAGTACGTAGCAATTATTAGTCTATAGCTGATTGGTTAAAATTGTACATAGCATTACATTATGTATTTATTGTCCTATGTACGTGGGCATATATATTTATAAAAATAGCGAAATAATATAAACCTATGAAGTACCAAGATCGCATAAGCGGCGTGGAGAGCAGTGAGTGGCGCTCGACGCGGCTGCTTTGTTCCCGGCTGGCAGCCGACGCGCCCGCCGACAGAATGTGCTCAGGGTTGCCGACCGCGTACATATTTTATTATTATTTCGAAAAAATATTTATTTTATAACGTTGCAGATTTCTATTTGTATAAAGGTATAATTATATATATATAATTTCCTCGCCATAAACACAGTATCCTCACTTCTCACAATATCAGTATTAACAACATCCCACTACAGGAAACAAAAACAATTAAATTCTTAGGTTTACATATTGACTCTTATTTAAATTGGAAGGAACAAATTAACTCGTTATGTTCTAGATTAGACCGGTTCATATTTGCGTTGAGAAAACTGAGGCAGTGCGTGTCGTATGACTCGGCGCTTACAGCTTACCATGGCCATGTGTCATCCATTCTTGGTTATGGCCTCATCCTATGGGGTAATTCAGTAGAAGTTGAAAGGGTTTTCAAACTACAAAAGAAATGTGTTCTTGCAATAACAAATGCTAGAATAGGCAGTAGTTGTAAACCCCTATTCAAACAACTTAACATATTACCCTTAGCATGCATGTACATATTGAAAATTTGCTGTTTTTCCAAGACTTTCCAAAAATATTTCATAAAGCGTTCCGATATGTTTTATTTATTTATTTATTTATTTATCCAAACAATTATTACACAGTATTACAGTTACAGAACTAATGCACTGTGAATCTTAGAATTAAAATTTCCAGCATACTTAATATACTATCGAAGACTGGCGGTCATCCATCGTCTCGCTAAACCTCAAGCATTCACGACAGACTTTTACCCAGCTACAAGCGAAAACATCCCAGTCAGAAGCAGATACGAGAAGTACATTGAGGCAGTGAAGAGCTCGAATAAGCGGCGACTTACTATGAGCCACAGTTCGCGCCTCCGGAGGAGCAAGCAGTGGACGGTTTCGCGGACGTAGATGCATTTATAATAATCCAAGGACGCAGTATAAATCTGTTGTTTCAACCACGCTGTACGACTGACATGTACAAAAAAATGCCTATAACATGAGCATCATGATTTACAATAAGTTGCCGGTCGAAATAAAGGAGCTTGAGGGCAATAAGTTTAAACAAACTCTTAGAACTTGGCTCCTAAATCAGTGCTTTTATAACATCAACGAATATCTGAACCACTAAATGTAATATGATGTATATGTAGGTAGTTTTTAATCTGTACAAATTTTATTTTATGTTTGTCATGATAACAATGAATAATATAAGTAAGTATTGTTACAATTTAAAATGTTGGCATAATTAAATAACTGTTCAATACTTAAATATTATAATTATTTGTTGCAAATGTTATTGAATTATTTAAGGGCCACCATAGTTACAAAAATGTTATGATATAGATGTACATATTTGCATGCTGTTTGAAACAGCTGGAAAAGGTGAAACAATTATGTATTTACTCTAAGATATGTAAACTACCCTTTTTCTGCAAATAAATTATTTGATTGATTGATTGATTGAGTTGTCAGTTAAGTTACACTCCAGGTTTCTTATGAATAATGATGTTTGGATTGGATAAACTGTTTCATACATTTTTCAACTTGATAAATGACTAAATAAAAATTGTTAATTCGTTATTATATTTTCAAGCATCAAACATATTGAAAGCATGTTCGTAATTCGGCGTTTTCACGAAAAGTTGTTCAATTTCGTATCATTTTATATCTGGATAAAAATCGTTATATTCTACTCAGAATTTGAAGCCCTTTCAATTTTAATAAGAGAAAAAAAATGTGTCCCTCGTTATTCATACAATTTTTTGTTTCTATTACGCTACCGTCCTACAAACTTCTATGAAGACGGTAACGTAACGGAACGAAAAAACTTTTCTTCTGCTACTAAAATCGAAAGGGCTTCAAATTCTGAGTATAATAAAACAATTTTTATCCAGATATAAAATTATACGAAATTGAACAACTTTTCTTGAAAACGCCCATTTCTTCATGGACTATTTAATTACAGATACTGATATTTATTTACAAAATATAATATTTTACATGTCAGAAGAGTATACGGGGTGGAACAGCACGACTTACCGTCCCGCAAGAGGGGGATTATTAAGCGTTAGTTAGTACGTACGTAAAAACTAAAAGAATTTTTTTTGACGTGATTTTTTTTTTCACTTTTCTATGGAGCATTGGCCGTCTGAGGCGACCTGCTCCATTCAAATGTTTAAAAAAAATCGCGTCAAATTTTTTTTCTTTTTGTTTTTACGTACGTACTAACGCTTAATAATCCCCCTATTGCGGGAAGGTCTGTCGGTCCGTTCCACCCAGTATAATTATTAGGTTATATATATGTAACTACAATGTTTATATATATATATATATATATATGAGGAGTGAGTAGATATAGGCAAATGCGGAGGAAATACGCGGTATGCGCTCGCCTCTCTTTTGGTAGAGATGATTATTTTCGCCGTATTTACCTATTTCTGCCCATTTCTAATTGTAAGAAAACAGTAACCAACTAGTTCGTGAACTAACAAGTGAACTCATCGGTTTCACGTACCAACATTATTTAATATTTTTTTTAATTATTCACGTCATTGGCAACCCTACGAGCGACCGGGGCGGGCTGATAACAATATCGCTGAGTGCGGCGCGCGTCGGGCGCGATGTCCGCCGCCTAATTTACTCCGCTGACGTCTGCGCGCTCTGCCCGCCTGGTACCCGCGCCGCGCGGTTGCGAGATGGCTTCGCAAACTTGTTTGAGATGCTATTTCTATTATGCTCTGGTAACTCGGTGTGTCCTTGACGCTTGCTGCTAGCCTGGTGTTCGGGACACATTTTCGGATTTCCTTTTGAACTTTAATGCCGATACAGACTATACTTACGTGAAACTGGCATCCTAATTACGATACGACTCCAACTGATGTTGGTCCTTAGGTATCCATGACGTTTCTGTTCAATATTCAGCTTCAGAACGTTTCTAAATGAATAGCTATAACCGCGAAAAATTTAACTGGCGGCTCTGAGAGCAGTAGAACAAATATTTCGGAAAACCTGCTCACACAATGTCACGAGAATCGGTTGAGAAAAGGAGAACAGACGGACAGCTGCACATCCAGACATACGAAAGAATGTTGGCCCAAGCTGAAACAAAGAACATCGTTCGTTTCGCTCACTCGTTCAACTATGCGATAGTTAGAGATTTTTTTTTAAAACAAGTTTACATACTTTGATTGTTAGGTACAGGCTTTCAATGTTTGTAGGTACCACCTACCTAACTATGTATGTAAATGTATGTGGTATGTAACTATGTATGTTTGTTCGGGTGGAATCTTGCAACTCAATTTTGAAGCATATATCTTCAACCGACTGAGCTGAAATTTAGGGTAAAGGTATAGTTTGGATGACAATTCAATATTATGGGACCATCGAGCTGATCTGATGATGGAGACAGAAGGTGGGCATGGGAAATCAGTACGTAGCCAACGTAACCCCGTTGAGTTTGGGCTCGTTAGAATCGTCTCAATGAGTAGTTGATGACGGTATACAGAAAAGTGCAGTCCGCAATAAAAGCTTGTACTTACCGAAAATGTATTTTTTGACAGAATCTTATTCATGTGGAATACAATTGTAGCATAGCATTGTGCAAAGCATTTCTAAAAGTGCACAATATCACATGTCGAACAGCGAACTATCCTATTTGCAATTTCCGCTACGAGTAACGGAGGTATTTCATTTTGCTTTTCAGCTATTACCGAAGCCTCTTATTTGCGGCCCTTTGTGCGGTATTGTGAATAGAGATGTAACCAATTCGCATTCGTATCCAATCCAATCCAATCCCAATTCTTAAAAATTCTCCGTTTTTTGACTGTTTCTTTTGTATACACACAATTACCCAGCTGGACGCCATATTTCAACTTTCTAGGTCATCTGGAAGTGGACTAGGTTTTTGATCTATCGGTTAGCTAATAAGTCAGTCAGTGATAAAATACCGATTTTTGGGCGTTAATATCTCAATAACCGTCTTACCTGCAGTATGTTTGAAATTTGGGGTTCTAAATCTAAGGGGTTTTAGTACACATAGTAATTTTCATGTTTGTATGTCTAATAGATTTTGAGTTATTAAGGAGTCAAAAGTGGCTCCAAATGGTTCGTGTATATATAATTATTACACACGGCTGCTGCGTCACGCCAGTTCCTTTTGGCTTTGAACTTGGCTGGACACGCTGCCACGGGTCTAGATTATTTTGTGCTTTTCAGTGGGGTGGTATTTTGAAGGCAATTCCTTTTTTTAGGGTTCCGTAGCCAAATGGCAAAAAACGGAACCATAATAGATTCGTCATGTCCGTCTGTCTGTCTGTCTGTCCGTCCGTATGTCACAGCCACTTTTTTCCGAAACTATAAGAGCTATACTGTTGAAACTTGGTAAGTAGATTCTGTGAACCGCATTAAGATTTTCACACAAAAATACTGTTACGTACTAAACAGTCTACAACTTAAACCCCTGACATTTTCATTACAAAGTTCAATATCTCAAAAACGGCAGAACCGATTTAAATGAAGCGTAGCTAAGAAGTAAGAACCATCTCGATCACGTCAGCTTTCGGATTAAAAAAACCGGTAATTCAAATCGGTCCATTCGTTTAGGAGCTACGATGCCACAGACAGACACACACACACGTCGAACTTATAACACCCCTCTTTTTCCGTCGGGGGTTAAAAAATAGTCATTAACTCATTTAGAAATTCCTGCTGTTTTCGCTATAAGTATTTCGATTTGTAAACAGAAATGTCCCAGCAACGATGAAAATGAAGTCTTCCTCAAATTCTCTTTGGTTTTCCCGTTTCCTCTTTTAATTTTGAAGCGGGATTTCTTTGATCGCCCATTGTATTTGACAATGAGTTTTGGCTAAATGTCCGGAGGCGGACGCGTGATCTTGATTGGCTTCTGATGGAGGATGTAAGGCTTTAATTCATTGCAAATTTCTTTAGACAGACCAGAAACAATTCTTAGTCAATTTTGTATAAAGCAGTTACGCTGCTAACGATATATACAGGGTGTGGCCTGTAATAGGAGCAAAAAATTAAACGGTAGATTATTAAGCTTGTGAACAATTATTTCAAAACTTTTTTTTGAATTTTTTTTTCTTCAAAATAAGTTAAGTTGTATTTTTTTACTCTTCTGGAGTGCTTTCAGTAACTTTTTATTTTAAATACACTAAAAAAAAAGAAATAAAAATCATAAATATCACAAAAATTTCTTTTGAAAACAAAAATGCAAAAACTATTATGACTCGTTACATGATGTTACCTCAAAATCCGCATTGACTGCTGTGCTATGATGTCGTTTGTACTATTCATAATCGAAATCCCGCAGCTCACTATGGTTTAATTAAAAAAAAACCCGCCGTCAAACGTGGGTAATTAGCGCGAGGGCGCCGCGCCGGTCGCCGGTAGGCGCTGTCGTTTAAATTTTAATTACAGCCTGTAAGTGGGGAGGTGGAAATGCTGAACTTGTTATACCTAGGTCCGTGGCGATATCTTTATTCAGGTGTTGGCTTCACTCTAAATTATAGGACATAGTTAGGATTCTGAGAGGTGGTTTGAGGTTCATTTTAGTGGTTTTATTATCAAGATGTCTCTAGTCAATCTTCGTTTCTTATACCCTGAGAAAATTACAGTTTTTTTGGAAATAATTCAATATCAGGCTAATTATTTGTATACGGCTTTTATATGTTATTTTAAACAACTTTTACTATTGACATCAATAATTCTATGGACCGGAAGTTAGGAAAAAAAATTAACCCGCAAGCAAAAATGCTATCAGTATTTTTATAATGAAAACATGCTTGAGTACACAAATTTGGAAACTTACTACCTGAATCCAAAAATATATGCATCAGGAAATATCGGCATTTTAATTAAATATTTTACGACCTTGAGAAAATAGGTATTGAATTTCATCTGGCCTATAGAAAGGTTTATTCATTAACAAAAATAAGTGGATTATGCGCGTATCCCAAGTATCCCGCGTAATCATTCAGGCCCCGTAGCATGGATGGCCTTTATCACGCGATAAGTGACAGGATAGAGCATCCGTCCCTGGCTGACACCGTTCGATAGAACGAGACGATGCGCTTATCCTAACACTTATCGCGTGATAACGCCATCCATGCTACGGGGCCTGATGTTAGCTACGAGTAGCGCCGCAAAGGTGTCAGAGGGGTCGGACGGGTATGCGGGAGGCGACTCGAGGCTAACTACAGAATCGTTAACTGGTTTTTAATCGTATTAGTACGCACGGTCAACCTCACAAGGGCCTTAACGCCTTTGTACCGAGTCGCATAAAATTTATGTTAAACTGCCATATGAAGTTGTCAAACGAGTGAAAACAACAACGTACTCAGCACGGAAGCCTCGGTGGGCGAGTCCGACTCAAAACTGCTCGGTTTTTTTATTTCTTCCTAATTTGTAATTTCCATTCAGAAATATCAAATTAAAAAGTAGCGAACTCCAGAAGGTCGTAAGTAAATTATAATATGACGTCAATAAGGAACATTACTGCAATGTTCTGCCGCCAGATTCTTATTTAATCAACTTAATGTTATATGTGTATAGAAATTGTTTGTATTCGAATGTTACTCATATTATTCAATTGTGCTGTGATGTATTATTGTGTCCTATTATTTTGCATGCCTACTCTAATAAGGTATGAATATTACTGATTCAAAAAATTGTCTTCCACCTTCAAAATAGTACGTAATGTTCAGCAAATAAATGAATTTCAATTTCAATTTCAGAGGCAGCACTACCACTAATAGTAAACCAGTATAGGAATATAGGGATTCACACACACATGCACAATTGATTGTCAAATGAGTGACAAGGATGCTTGCATAGACAATACCGCAAGTGGGAACGAGATACAATGTCAACGCTGCTAGTGTCGCCACCTACGAAGAGTTTTGCGTAATGTTCCCATAGAGGTAGAATAGATAGAGGGAGTCACCCACACATACACACATGAGTGACAAAGATGTATGCATAGGCAATACATCAAGTGGGAACGAGATACAGTGTCATATTTTCTGTCCCTCGTCGCGTATACGGATTTTTTGTTTGCCACCACACCTGTCAAAATTTGTTATGAGGGCCTACCGCGAAAGGCATTCGAAGTTTCCCCTCTCTGTCATACTTACGTGTTAGTACGTAAGTGCGACAGAGAGGGAAAACTTCGAATGCCGTTCGCGGTAGGCCCTCTGAAACTGACACCACCATGACGTCACCGATGTAATACGACTAAATTATAAATGACATTAGACGTCAAGAATGTATTAGCTTCTGATACTTCTTAATTTAGTATGGTTAATTTACCATCGTCCCTTTTGGGTATACGCTAGGACGCCATCTATATATCCTCTAATCTACGAATGTTCCCTATTTATAGTGGCGCTGTATGGCGGCTTGCACACCTTTCATATGGCAGAAGGAGTATTTATTTACGTCACACACGTTTTTAACCACGTTATACAATTTGACGATATACTTAAAAACGTGTGCGAAAAAAATCTGAAACTACTTTCATTACCTTACGTTCAGGTAACATAATTACCGAAATGATTTTCAATTTAGGCATCATTACATTACATAGTTTCAAATGTTGTCAATAGGGAACATTACGCAAAGCTCTGCGTAGGGGGCGACACTAACACAACCCGTAAACAAACCGCCATGACGTACAATGTCATATTTATTTACCTAACAAACAATAACAAATACCTACTCGTAATTGATGAAAACGCGTTAAACTACAATCGTTTTATTATCATTCGTGTGTAAAATACCTGTACTGTGATAATAAAATGGCATCCTATAGCTATTTAAAGGTGGATGAGGGCTTTTTTTTTGCTTTACGACGTATTGCCGCTTCCCATAGTTTTCGTATTTTATTGTATTTATTGAAATGTTTTCTTCCCTATTTGTTCCAGAGCTTTGAAGGACTTGTCAAAGTTGTCAAAAAAACTGTTTACTAATTGTGATAGTGCTGCACTCTGGCGGCAGAACATTGCAGTAATGTTCCCTATTGATAAAGTGTGCGGTGTTAACCAATTTGATTCCTAGGCCATCATAGAACCTTGCCGTTGTAAATGCTATGTCAATACGGGTTACTAGGATTATTGCGTCGCTATGTAGCAGTTAAACTGACAGGGTTCTACGGTGGCCTAGGAATCAAAATGGTTGACCTGTGCACAATTTATCCATTGTATTGGAACATTGATCGGGCGTGTTGTTAAATTCACGCATCTGACAAGGGTGTAGTCGACACCTGTCAATCGGCTCACTAATTAAGAATCAGTGGGCCTACCGCGAAAGGTATTCGAAGTTTCCCCTCTCTGTCATACTTACGAGCTCGTACGTAAGTGCGACAGAGAGGGAAAACTTCGAATGCCGTTCGCGGTAGGCCCTCAGGCGTTAGAGTGCCAAAACCTCAGAAGGCCCGAAATTTCCTTTGGTTATTCGCTGGGTTCAATACTGAAGTGCCGTAAATAATAATAAATAAATAAATCAAACGGCCTCCGTAGCCCATCAGTGGGTAGTGACTCTGCCTACAAAGCTGGAGGTCCCGGGTTCGAATCCCGGTCAGGGCAATTATTTGTGTGTTTATCACGAATATTTGTTCCTGAGTTATGGATGTTATATATGTATATAAGTATAAGTATCTATTATATATATCATCGCCTAGTACCCACAACACAAGCCTTATTGAGCTTACCGTGGGCCTAGGTTGATTTGTGTAAGATTGTCCCGTAAAAAAAAAAAAATCTAACAAAAATACACTTAAATTATAAACGTTATACCCGTCAGACGCCAAACTAGGCTGAGCCTGTATTTTGACCGCCTGCGAGTGCGATTAACACGAAGTACTTAAAAAAAAATTTTTTTTTCAGTACAAAATTGAGATAAGATTAACATTACAATTTAAAACTAAAATTACTATTTATGCATGGGCGAGTGTGTACGTGAGTTTGTGTGCGACTGTGTGTGTGTGTGTATGTGTGTGTGTGTGTGCATGTGTGCGTGTGAGAGTTCCACAAGGCTACAACTGTATCGGTTTCGGTTTGGTCACTTTTGTTATAATAGATTTTCAGTCAGAGAGTATGAAAGCGTCTGTAACCAGCCCCCCTATTCTGTAACTTGTTTTAAGCTCACCTCAACGCTCACCCACAATTATACCTTGACACCGCGATGCGTAGTAATTAAGCGTAGGTATGTAGAGGTCTAGTTTCGTAACGGGTGACCGGCGGGGTGAGCCGCATTAACGCGTAGCGAATAACAGCCCAGTTCTTCACTACACATTTGGCTTTAATCACGGGTGACGTTTTAATGTGAAGATTATTGCAAATGTTATTGTAGATGTGGGGATGAGAAAATGCAGGACTTTGCCTGGACAACGCTGAACTAAGTGGCGGCAGAGGCGCTATGAACCGGAACATTACTGCAATGAGCTTCAAACAAGTTACAGAATAGGGAGGCAGAATAAGGGCTCTGCGGGCTGTTATTCTTTACGCTCTCATGCATCTCACCCCATGACGCCTAAAGAGACTAGACCTCTACCTACGCTTAGTTAATACTTCGAATGGCGGCGTCAAGATATATTTGTGGGTGAGCGTTGAGGTGAGCTTAAAACAAGTTACAGAATAGCGGGGCTGGCGTCAATGTACGCATTGACTTGTCTGAAAATAATCCTCTTAAGTTTGATTAAAAAAGAGCTGCCTTTACAAGGTATTTAGCAGTCAATTTGAAAAGGTTTTAATTAGTATACTGTGAATAGGTAAGTAGTTAACCCTTCCAAAGGGTCCAGATTTAGAAAGTAATATAGTTTTTGATAGCTTATTTTTAAGTTAGTTCTAGTTTTTATTTTAAATGTATATATTCTGTTGTTAATGTACATAATTTTTAGGTAGTTAACTTAATTCGAGTGAGAATTTTGAAAAAAAAAGGCAATGATTTTATTTTGGTTTTGAAAATTAATTGTCAGAAATTATACATATACCTATATATTTATATTTGCGGACAATCTTACACAAATTATTTGTGACAAATCATACAGTGATCGGATCTAGGATGCAATTTGGGGTGAACAACCTCAAACGTTATGGTTATCGTGGATGTGTCTCGGATTTCCCGGGAGTTTGGGAAATCGGCTATTGTAAATTAAAAAATAAGTCACTTAATATTTGCACACTTAAAGAACACTAGAATTGTCTAATAATGGGTATTTATAACTGTAATTATTATTATTTGTCGATATGTTGAGAATGTGATAATGGGTCAATGTCAGATTTAGGTTCGCGTCTTTTCGGTGGACATTGCCAAACTTAAGGGCTATAAAGCCTAATTTTTGGTTGAACTCTGAATCCGCATAAACGGCGTTGCCCCTACTATAATTCTATGTGATAAAAACATATTATATGTGAGCGTAAGCCCTTAACTATTGACCACCGGAAAGATGATTTTTGTTTTTGTGACTGACAATGGCCCTAATGATAAGCAGGGTTCGATTTGAATGACAATGTCAGTCAAGACATTATATACTGCTCATTTCAAGTGGCCATTTCATTTAATAAAAGAGGTTGATAAGTGGTAATTGTTTACGAATATACTATTAGAAGGCATTTTATGTGCAGTGCAGTGCAACGTCATCGGCACTAAAATTCGAGCCCAGGGGGCCGATTTTTGAATCTCACTGGTGATATCAAAGTCACCGGTGACTAAAATTATCACCGATGACTTTTATGTCACCATTTTCCAAAAGCCGTATTTTTGAAAGTCACACGCTGTTTACCAACATGCAGAAATTTTACAATGTCAGTCAGAGACAATCTTCCCGTTACGTTCCTTTTTACGCAGATGTTATAGTGTTATCCTTGATACCGGTTTTTATTTTCTCATACTATAACTTAAAATAGATTTATCAAATTGGTCAAACGTAAAACGTAGCGTATCTGCCCGAAACGCTGCATGTAAACGAAAATTAAAGTTTTGAAAAATTCACTAGAAAACGAGAAGAGAATACCTATAACAAACAGATTTTATAATTTATAAGAAAAGGTATGTACATTTGTTAGTGGCATATGTTTTACAAGTATATGTAACTTAATAATTGTATTAACTAATAACTTGGATATTGTTTTACTTGATAATTGTAAGCTTTTTATAAATAATTGTGTACATTCTTCAATCGAGCCCCCGCTGCTAATTCTTCCGAAAAACATACTTTGGCACTTTTGGCAGATGTCACATACGTCAACTGTCAAAAACAATCGCATGGTGATTTCAATTACGAGTGGGTAGGGGCACTCGTAAATCGATATCATAGGTATGACAAATGTAAGTCACCGATGAGTTTCAAAAATACGAACTTTCGGAAATCACTCACATCGGTGAGAATTAGTCACTTGGTGAGATTCAAAAATCGGCCCCCTGGTGATAAGATTAACAAAATGGTGATACTAATAACTAATAAAAATTATTACTTTTACTTGTATACCCTGGTAAACATACATGAATAATAAAAATACATAAAAGATAAGACATACAAGTTACGTTCAGTTATTCTATTCTATGCAGTAGGTACTGTAAACATTTTTGTTGTTTTTACATTTTCTGTAAATTTTATACTGTAAACTACTTAAAATTAAAGGTTATTTACCTTTTTGTAAAGGTAGGTAACAAAAAAGTCGCGGGATTGTAAGCCATATCCATCTTAATATTACGGACTTAAACCCCGGGAAATTGCATCCTAGATCCGATCACTGCAAATCAACCTAGTCCCAAATGTCCCAAACTAAACAAAACTTGTGCTATGGGTACTGGCCGCGGCGGTCAATAGTAAATTTGTCATTAGCTGTCAAATTTACTACTCGTATAGACAGCCACCGCAGGCCGCGCCAGTGTGATGCAGACTTAAGAGGCTGACAAGACCAAATTAGTTGAAATTGATATTATTTAAGCAGTTGTTTAAGAATAGTAGATTATACACCAAGGGGATAAAGCACTGTTTTATGTCACGGGAGCGAATTGAATCCCGAACGTAACGAAGGACTCATAATTTAACTCCTGAGCGTAGCGAGGGAGTTATAAGTTAATTCCTGAGCGAAGCGAGGGAATTAAGACTGAATCCTGAGTGCAGTGAGGGGTTCAACCGCCCAAGACTAAAACAGTCTTATCCCCGAGGTGTATACTCTACTTTTCACACCTTATGCGAGACAAAAAAACAGGCTCAGTAGATAAATAATGTTTATTTAGCAAATTAAAAGTACATAGTAACATTAGACACGTTAGTCCAATTATGGAAAGATAAGGTAATGTTTTTATTTGTCAAAATCGTTGTAGGCTTTTAGGTATTTTTCCTTTGACTTCTCTGGCAGCAGATTGTTGACAATGCCTATGGCATCTAATTTGATAAACTCAGGAGTCAAAACACTTTCATCACTCGACATTTTCAATATTATTTTTGAAATTAAATCTTCTATAGGCACCTACAAGAACTCGATTTGTTCGTCACGCGTGAACAAATGAAGGCGCGCGGCGTTCCAAATTCGAAAGCACAAGCCGTGGTCCTAGATTCGAAATTCGAATTTCGACCACCGCGCTCGTCCGGACCGGGGTTCACACGGAGGCAAACTTCATTTATTTTGTCAAATCAAGTAGGCCATGGCCTAGGACAAATTGTGTTTAGCAAAATTAAACTTTATGCATATAGTAATAAGAATTATGAAAAGTGAAATCATATTATTAACCAGCGGGTTATAATGAAATTCAGTACAACATTATAACCCGGCTAATACCAAGGGATTTAATGTCTTGCTTTCGGTAGGGTTTACATGACCTATAATTCGGCATTGTCGAGCATGTGGTTTGAAAAAACTGTTTTTCTACTCGTCGACTTTAATCTTTGAATTAAGATTTCGTAAACGAAACTAAGATCACATATTTTTTGATCCTGGAGCTCCACGAGCTCGTCACGAAGCTCGTGGTTTCATAAGATAACCGCCAGCAGTCATCTTATGAATCCAGGAGCTGTATAAGATAACTGTGAGGACATCAACGCGCACAGATACTAAGCTCCTGCGCTTCATTTCAGCATCAGCAGGGCGATTTTCAATAGATACCAAGTTTGTTTAATAAATGATTATTTCCGTTGACTCGTAGAAAAAGTATTGTATACAATAGTTATATAATTAGCTTTTTAAGTCTCGTACCTTAATTAGGCCACTCAGCAAGCTTCGTGGCCTCTCGACTTAAAAAGCATACATTATATAACGATTGCATAAACTACTATTGTTCTAGCACATCAAAGAAAATATAAGTTAATATTCATCATATTTCCAAGACCGTAGACGGAATCGAAACATAATTGGATGAAATCGGCTCGATTGAAAATAATTGCTAAGATTGGTCTTAAAATCACCTTAAACGGTTCTATGTCCTTATTTTTTTTACGTATGGGTCTGCAATTAAAAACATGAAGTCCACATATTCATACCTAAACCGCTGACGAGCCATATTTCACAAATAATCCACACTTTTTTTTATTTCAATATTTATTCATTATTTTCTTCTAAAACCTGGCCGCTCAAGTAACACTCGCTCTCGTTTACTCCGATACAAATAGACAATGTGCGCGTTTTTGGTGTTGACAGCGCCTTAATGCAGCATACAGCAACGAATAGGGAACATTACTGCAATGTTTTGCCGCCAGAGTGCAGCACTACCACTAACCGTTATCCAGTATAGGAATATAGAGATTCACACACACATGCACAATTGATTGTCAAATGAGTGACAAAGATGCTTGCATAGACAATACCGCAAGTGGGAACAAGATACAACGTCAACTCTGCTAAAGTGTCGCCACCTACGAAGAGTTTTGCGTAATGTTCCCTTTTGAAGTTCCAATAGGCTTGTTGCGTACTGTTAAAATTGATAACGTCGTGTTGCTAAATGGATAGTAAACCATCAAATGATTGTAATAAAGTATAAATTACAAAATATAATTCAAATCATAAAAAGATATGAACCTTGAAAGTTTAGAAAAAAAAGTTTTTTTATTTATTGTCCAAGAGTAAATTTAAAGGTACCAATAGAATCCTTACGCTTTTATAGAAACAAATTTGTATGGCAACTATGGACCTAAACGCAGTATTTCGCGACCGAAACAGCAATTTACTTCATTTTCCATGCAACGGTTAGTACAAATTGCACGGTGTGACGTCATACTTTAAAGCCAATCAGTATGAAGCGTTTCGGCTGATGTCAGCGAGGTCCGTCTTTAACTCGATTTTTTGGGTATTAATGTCCTTTAAATGTAGTTGCTTCCATACAAACATTTGTTCATCTACAAAAACTGGTTCGAATGGCATAGTAAACAAATTTAAGGTCACAAGCCCATTAGATCTGCCAATAGTGCCAATGCTACAAAAAGATGCTACCAAGAAACGACGCAGTACTAGGAGCAAAGAAAACACAAAGGGGTTCACAAGGCACTGTCATTTCTCAACAGAAAAACTAGCGAATGGCGAGATGAAATATCCTCGGTGGCTTCCGCGGTAGATAAGCTATGGAGGGGGCGATCAGCTAATCTATTCACGAAATCACACAAAAGATTTGCCCACTGCTGTGAGCTAGAGTCTAGTATAGCTGGAGCTCAAGATTCGTAACGACTATCTCTAATCGGTGGTAAGAGTTATACTGGTTTAGTTTGAGGGGAGGTGTAAGTAGGCGTTGTGAATTAGTACGGACGCGGTGGCTCGGCCAGTTAAGTAGGTGTCAGTTGGGATGGGAAGGAGTCGATAGTTTTAGCCCTAGTTTTAGTCCACCATCATATTTTTTTTTTTAATTGAAATTTTATGTTTTGTGTGTTTTGGTCCTAATGACACCACATTATTTCCCGTAATTAGTATGATCGTGAAAGAGTGGATAGACGTATTCTAATTTGATGGATACATCAAAGAAAAGAATAATATGAGAATCATCATCCTACACCCTGTTGACACGAAAGGAGAGATTATGAAACGTCATAATTCAAAATTATGATGAACACGCTCGTGATAGTAGAGTAAACAAAAGATAACAGCAACTGCTTTGCATGTTGCACTTGTTAGTTCAGGCATAGAAATAATATGTGAATTATATGCTTTTTAGGGTTCCGTAGCCAAATGGAAAAAACGGAACCCTTATAGATTCGTCATGTCTGTCTGTCTGTCTGTCTGTCCGTCCGTATGTCACAGCCACTTTTTTCCGAAACTATAAAAGCTATACTGTTGAAACTTGGTAAGTAGATGTATTCTGTGAACCTTATTAAGATTTTCACACAAAAATAGAAAAAAAAACAATAAATTTTGGGGTTCCCCATACTAAGAACTGAAACTCAAAATTTTTTTTTTCATCAAACCCATACGTGTGGGGTATCTATGGATAGGTCTTCAAAAATGATATTGAAGTTTTTAACATCATTTTTTTCTAAACTGAATAGTTTGCGCGAGAGACACTTCCAAAGTGGTAAAATCTGTGTCCCCCCCCCTGTAACTTCTAAAATAAGAGAATGATAAATCTTAAAAAAATATATGATGTACATTACCACGCAAACTTTCAACGAAAATTGGTTTGAACGAGATCTAGTAAGTAGTTTTTTTTTAGTACGTCATAAATCGTAAACCGCAATTTATTTAACGGAACCCTTTATGTGCGAGTCCGACTCGCACTTGGCCGCTTTTGATGAGTTTGGTCTGCCAACACAGCGAATCCTCAAGTGAATAAAGGGTCGGCAACGCGCTTGTGATTCTGGAATCACAAGTGTCCATAGGCGACGGTACCAGCTTAACATCAGGCAGGCCGTTGCCACCGTAGTAGTATATAAAATATATATATATATATATATATATAGCAAGAAATTTTAGGGAAGCCGGTGGGAATCGGCTTGTATGGGCGCGTACCGGGAATACTACACAATACCGGGTATATACGGTGACTACGTGACGTGCTTGCGTGTCATGGTGACGGGCTTGCGTTTTACTTCATTTCCAGCGGGCGATTTAACATCGATATTCGATATCGACAGTAATTTGGTCGACCCAACACTGCGCCGCCGGGCATTAGCGAGGCGCGGGTGATTGTATCAGTGTGCATGCTGCAGTTAACATATCTAACACTACACAATACCGGGTATATAAGGTGACTACGGTGTCATGGCCACGGCCTTGCATTTCAGCTATCATCATCATCATCATCATATCAGCCGCAAGACGTCCACTGCTGGACATAGGCCTCCCCCAAAGAGTGCCAACATGACCGGTCCTGCGCCACCCGCATATAGCGGACTCCCGCGACCTTTACCAGGCCCCGTAGCATGGATGGCCTTATCACGCGATAAGTGATAGGATAAGCGCGTCGTCTCATTCTATCGAACGGTGTCAGCCAGGGACGGATGCTCTATCCTATCACTTATCGCGTGATAAGGCCATCCGTGCTACGGGGCCAGGTCATCAGTCCACCTTCCGGTACGTGGTCGCCACTCGAGAACCTTTCCGCCCCAACGGCCAGCAGTTCTACGTGTATTTCAGCTATACTTTGGTCAATTTGACCTGTGTGAGTTGCGGGTCAGGACACAAAAGAAATACTAAATAGTATCTTAAGGCTCCAACTTTGAAATTTTCGTGAAAATGAGTTGTTTAGTAACCATTTTATACAGTATAACGTAACAATTTTCAGGTCGGAAAAAAAATATCACAATCTGCAAGATATGAGAAGATATGATAGTTTTCGTAGAAATCCATTTTACCAGAAAGTAGACAAATAAAATTCTTAAATGAACCCTATTATTTCACTTGTAACCATTTACTGCTCCATTTTCACAAGCTTTATATTAACTTGCACTGTTCGTATGTACATACTTACATAAATATGTAAGTATGTAAGTTGTCCGTCAAAATTTGCAATCCATTTTTCAGTCACTTCCTGTTATCCAATTGAGCTGAAATGTTGCAAGCAATTGTATATTGCATGACAATGCAATATTATGATGACTTGGAGCTGATCTGATGCTGGAGCTGGATGGTGGCCATAGGAACTCCGCAATAAAACGACACGACCCCCATCGAGTTTGGGCTCGTTAGAATCGTCTCAATGAGTACTTGATGATGGTATGCAGAAAAGTACAGTCGGCAGTAAAAACTTGTACCAAAAATGAAATTTTTTACAGAAACTTATTATCAGAAAAAGATGAAATTTTATAATCTTCTTCATAAAGTAATGAACAATAACTTTATTTTCTTATTTGCTTATTTTTTTTTTAAATTTACCTCGTTTTCTGAAATACTCCGAAAAAACATGATAGCTTGATAGCACACACTTCTTCTTGCTCAGTGTAAGGCCTGAGTGGACGCTCGAGTCGGGCGTGCGGCGTGCATGTTAAACAAATGAAACTCTTACTGGTGTCCATGCTATGCGAACTTAGAACTTAATGCAAATCCAGTTTCTTATTGAAAACAGTGCCACCTTCTTGATAGCTGGCGAACTCTCTGAAGGTCTAGCGATTGCTAGGCTAGGCTGTCAAGGTATTTCAAAATTCGCCGGATTGTCACAAGGCATCAGTAGCCTAGGGGTACAGACGGTGGTATTTGGAGTCGATGATCAGGGGTTCAATCCCTACGACCGACGCACTTTTTGTATGTTTTGTACATTCAAAGAAAAGTTGTAACTACCGCAGAAGAGATGGCGCCTGTATACGCAAGCATTAAATGCCTTCTCAATTTGGTCGAGTTGCCTGTCTATCTCAGTATGTATATTGTAGTCTTTGCTGGTGTCCTGAGCAGACGCTGCACAACAAAGACTACAATATACATACTGAGACTGCACAAAGCGAATGCACGCTCGCCCGCCCCGCCGCACGCCCCGCCGAACGCTCCGGTCCGAGCGTCCACTCAGGCCTTACACTGACGCTTATGCTCAGTGAGACGGAGGGAATACCATGAACCTACGGCGCCTTAAGTACAGCACGGTTATCACAAGACGGCGCCCGAGCTGTGTCGTGGTAACACGCTTCAGCTCGGAGCAAAAGGGCTCTCAGAAATCAAGCCAAAAAAAAAAAAAAAAGCTGTGTCGTGGTGAAACAGACTAATTAGAACGCTTAGAAAGGGACGGTTAGTCTATCTATCGCGTCCGTCTCTTTCTAATAGAAAACTCCACGTAGGGGGCGACACTAGCAGAGTTGGCATTGTATCTCGTTCCCACTTGCGGCATTGTCTATGCATGCATCCTTATCTCATTTGACAGTCAATTATGCATGTGTGTGTGTGAGTCCCTATCTTCGTCAACTGGTTTACGGGTTGTGCTAGTGCTGCACTCTGGCGGCAGAACATTGCAGTAATGTTACCTATTAGAACACTTAGAAACACACGGATTGTCTCGCCGCCACAGCGGCGCTACCACGAACTTCGAATCTCGAACTTCGTATATCTCCGTCTCTGTCGCTCGAGTACCATAAACTATAAGTGCGATAGAGACGGAGATATACGAAGTTCGTGGTAGCGCAGGGCTGTTATTCGCTACGCGTTAATGCGGCTCACCCCGCCGCGCCGGTCACCTATTACGAAACTAGACCTCTACCTTCGCTTAATTACTACGCGTCGCGGTTTCAAGGTATAATTGTGGGTGAGCGTTGAGGTGAGCTTAAAACAAGTTACAGAATAACAGCCCTACTCGCGGCGTCTTGTGATGTTGTAAAAATCAACCCATGGCATCCCGTTCTAACGCATAGTATCATCTCTTTCTAGTTGGGATCGTTGCGTTTGCGTACCATCGTCGAGGTACAACGATGGCCGCGGTACAGTCGCCATCACATACATAGGTACACTATAGGTGTTCAAAAATATCGGCACATGCACCCTAATGCCTTGAAAATAGAGGTGTGTTCCGATGTTTGTGACGTGCTTGTTTGCTTCCATGTATGTGATGGCGACTGTCACACTTGTAACACCCTATTACCCCCAACTATTGGCGTCGGGGGTTAACAAACGGGGGTAAACTTTTGCTTTTGAGTGTAATTTCACTGTCTAAACTCTAATCACAAAAGTTTGGACAAACGCATACTGAAATACGTAAAAAACTGTTACAGCAAAACGTTAGCGGCCTCTACAACCGGAAGTTTTCTTCTACCAATTCATAATCTCCTAGTACAATATGTAATGGAAACGACGTTACAATGAACAATGTCCGCGGCTGGTGCAACGTACAGTAGTACCCTACGGATATGGCGCGCGGATTAAGCAATAATAGCCTTTCGGTCAACGAATTAAGCGCTTTGACGCGCGCCATATCAGTTGGGTACTAACGTACTCGGGCGTGTAAACTCGATCACTACTACGCAACTCTGCCGCCTTGGTGCGTGCGGATGGAAGCTTGATGCGCACGGGGTTAGTTGGGAGTGACGTCACTTGCAGCAGTTTATCAAGTTATCAGTTATGTTTTTATGCACTAGAGTTGCTTGCTTGCCTAAACATTTAAAATAGTAGTTTATGTAACTGTACATAATGTAGGGCATTAAACACGAGTGTGGGTTTATGAAACGAGTCGAAGGCGAATTTCATAATAACATCACACGAGTGTCTTAATGCCTAATTAATTATGTACAAACATCTAACAGTTTGTTGGCGAATATACACTCTTTATAATTATGTTTTAGTATCTATAACTAAAATGTGTACAATCTACATATGATTTTATTTCTAATGCTTATTATTATTAGCGGTAACAAGGAATAGCAAGTGATGTAACTACTTTATCTATCCACATATCATAAGCCTCCATGATGCATTCAGGAGCCGCATATTATGACCGGCATCGCGGCGTTGTTTTCTGGCAGCTGTGATAGTTTTTTCTTGATTAAGAGACAAACTAGAGTCAGATCCAACTCTCATATCGTTCGATATCTTACTTACGTGCGACATTTGTCAAATTTGTATGCAAATTGAGAATTCATTTCGAACTAAACGTCATCTCGACTGATATTAGAATAGTGGTCAAATCAAATTTCTTTGATTTCAAAGCTTTTCGAAATTTGAATGTAATAATATTATCGAAATCGATGTTATTATTTAGCAATAATAACATTTTCACAGATAATAAATTTGTTATAACAAAACAGTTTATTTTTATTGTGGTCATAATGTGCGGTTCTTGAACGCATCATGGAGGGTTTATGATATTTGGATAGATAAACAATTTTAAGGAACCGTTAGCTAGATTTTCTACTATTTCATGTACATATTTACCAACCAATATACCTATTTATAACCTCTCAGTGCAACACTATTGTTTGCGATGTTTTTCTCAGATGCAGTGCAGTGTTTGTACACGTAGGTTGACGTAGGTAAGGTATGTACTAAAGTACGGGCTTCTTAATAGTTAGTAGTACTCTCTTTCGTATAATTTTCATAGATTCACCAGTACAGTCAGCCTACCTTTTTTGTACCGTGTTGCATATTAAACGTAATGTTGAACCACGGAACAGAAAAATAGTTATTTATGATACAAGTGCGGAAAGTAGGTAATTCCCAACGAGTGGCGATGACCAAAAACACGACCGTCAGGGAATGTTTTTGATCGACACGAATTGGGAATTACCTATCCGCACTTGTAGCATAACTACAACATTTTACAATGCATCATGCGAGGAAATAACAAAATTTGCATAAAAGGTGAAATTTTAATTGTCACGAAATCTCATTATCGCACAGTATGCGGGAATATTGGCCTGAAATCCATTCCCGCACGGGCAGGTCCCGACCGGTGACGCCGTACTGGCATGGGCCACTTCCCGTGTTCATGTTGAACCATATTAAGGGGCACATTCAGAGCAAGTGCATTGTAAACAGATTTTTAATACACTTGCTCAAAAAGGGCTACTTTACGTAGCAGTTTAGCGTGCGGAAAGTTGGTTTTCGCAAACTAATGCTTTTCACTTTTCCACGTACATCAAACGACGTTTTTAGGGTTCCGTAGCCAAATGGCAAAAAAACGGAACCCTTATAGATTCGTCATGTCTGTCTGTCTGTCTGTCCGTCCGTATGTCACAGCCACTTTTTTCCGAAACTATAAGAGCTATATTGTTGAAACTTGGTAAGTAGATGTATTCTGTGAACCGCATTAAGATTTTCACACAAAAAATCGAAAAAACACATTAATTTTTAGGGCATACACAGAGCTACAACTCAAAAATTTTTTTTACATTAAACCCATACGTGTATAGGTCTATCTATGGATAGGTCTTCAAAAATGATATTAACGTTTCTAAGATAATTATTTTCTAAACTGAATAGTTTACGCGAGAGACACTTCCAAAGTGGTAAAATGTGTGCCCCCCCCCCCTGTAAGAGAATGATAAAACTAAAAAATATATATGATGTACATTACCATGCAAACTTCCACCGAAAATTGGTTTGAACGAGATCTAGTAAGTAGTTTTTTTTTTAATACGTCATAAATCGTAAACCGCAATATTTCACGGAACCCTTCATGTTCGAGTCCGACTCGCACTTGGCCGCTTTTTTAATACAGTTGCGAAGACATCATTGTAATACAGTTGAAAAAAAATGAAGTTGGTCAAAAATAATTTTCTTTAATACAATTCTTACTTACCTGTTGTTTTTTTGATTTTTTCGCAACTGTATTAAAAAAACGTCGTTCGATACACGTGCGGGAATGTCATTGCAGTTCACTCGTACCGAGTTTTCACTCGTGGCGTAATGACATACTTTCCGCACTAGCATCGAAATGTACCACCTAATACTGTTACAAATTGTTTTTACTGTTCTGTGTGTTGATGTGTTAAACTGTCATATGAAGTTGTCAAACGAGTGAAAACGACAAGGTACTTAGGTGTTCAGCAACTTATGAGGCTGACTGACACTTTGACAGTCGCTTCCCGCTGTCTGTATGTCTGTCTGTCTGTCCCTATGTATGCTTAGATCTTTAAAACTACGCAACGGATTTTGATGCGGGTTTTTTTAATAGATAGAGTGATTCAAGAGGAAGGTTTATATGTATAATACATGCACGTATTAATTGTTTTATACATATAAACCCGTGCGAAGCCGGGGCGGGTCATAAGTCCTGCACACATAAACAATACATATAACTACTGGCTACATTTTATCAGCCAGTTTTGCAGCGCGGGTGTAGCCTAGAAGCGATTTGAACAAATAACGAGTATGAACACAAATTAACAGCGGCGGTACCACGAACTTCGAACTTCGTATATCCCCGTCTCTGTCGCTCGAGTACCATAAACCATAAGTGCGATAGAGACGGAGATATACGAAGTTCCAGATTCGAAGTTCGTGGTTATAGCTCAGATAAGATAACAAACATATTTCAACACTATTTATTTTATACAGAGCTATATAGTTTCATCTCGTTTTCTCACACAGAAGGACATCCTCCATTTTCGCGTGGGAGTGAGATATCAGTATCACGCAATTCCACATTGTGGCGTGGTGATTCGATGGTTTGACTAGCATGCTGTTTATGAAGTCTTGGTAATTAAAAGAAAAAGTTTTACGAAAAACGCGTATCTGCACTAGCTGGCAGCGAACGACTCTGGTCAATGTGGCCAATGGAACAATGTCCCCTTCGTTTACTAAGTAAAAAGTGATATTTTATATTTACAATTACAATACAACTTTGATGTTAGGCGGTTCCCGATGTTCCCTGGCAATTACTTCTTTCGGGATATTTGCTACAGCAATTTGAGTAGGCAATAGAATATTAAACTTGGCACCTCGTTTACCAAATCATGTTATTATATTTTTCTACTCCTGTACCGTTATCTGTCATTTATATAGGCTGTAGCTCAAATACAATGACACCACTAATAAGTCGTCGAAAAACTCTATGCTCTATGGCCCAAAAACGCACTGTTTAGCGTACTTTTTTGGTTCATACATTTTTCATAAAAGCACTGTTTAACTTTTTTTAAATCGGCCGCTATATTGCAGTGGTGCCAACTTCATAAACAAATATTTCGAAATAAAAGTATTTATTTACGATTTAACATTTGTATACCTATTATAAATTATTTACTACAATAATAAGAAATCATCATCTATTGTGTGTTAAATTACATGTTTTATAAATACTTGGTATTATTTATAAAAATAAACAGTTCGAATTCTGTCCGGGTCCGGATTCGGTTTGGTTCGGATGGCAAGTGCAAACAAATTAAAAACAAAACAAACCATAAGCAAGAGCTGTCACATTTCCGATTTCCCACCAAAATATGGTTCAAAATGAAAAGACGAAATATGATAAACTATTAGTCCTAAACTATTAAGATTTTATTCATGTTTGTGAAGACAAAAGTGTACGTTCCTTATAAAATGGTCGAATAAATTAATAACTCCACTCCTGAAGAAATTGCGTGAGTAGCAAATGTACGAATAGAAAACATGCTGCCTGAAAAAAATAATTATTTTGTAGTCTGCTATTTATCTAAAAATTGTCGTAGAAAAAGTATTGTATGCAACGGTGTATAAATGGTCTAAAAACGCTCGTGGCGTTTTTAATTGCGCAACCAACGCCACTCGCCTTTTAAGGCCCTTCTTATACAACAGTTGCATAAAATACTATAAAATACTTACATATTATCAAAAAGTACCAACCTCCCAAGTCCTACCTATCGGATGTCTTACTACATAATGTGATAAAGAGATATCGATATCTTGTTCTCAATAAACGGTTGGCAACGCGTAGGTATGTTATTCTGTTATGCATAGGTATGTTATTCTGTTATTGCCATTGCCAATTTGCCAACATCATAGTATCATCAATATCATCCTCCTAGCGTTATTCCCGGTTGTGCCCCTAAAGGAGCCCGGGGTCCGCACCTGAGACCTAATCCCAAGATTTGGCATAGGCACTAGTTTTACGAAACCGACCATTATCAAATTATGAATGAATACAATGAACAATTTTGGATTGTTTTGTTTTCATTTAGTGACATTTAGTATGTTAACCGTTTAGGTACTTATTGGTTAAAATCTGCAATTTTTAAATGATTATTGTGTAAGATTATTAATATAATATTGTAAAATACCATTTGACATGTAAAAGTGCCCTTGTGGCCTTATTCGCAGAATAAATAATTGATTTTGAGTTTTTTAATAAAAATCGACAGCAATTAAAATTGTTTGCGCCACTAGCAACAATTTCCATGTGATTGTCTTGTAGATTGTTTTCAATGATGTGCGCTCGTTTCGTTCAGAGTTGATGGGCGATCCGCTACATCCGCTACCAACTCATGCGCTCCTAGTACACTGCGCACATTTCGCGCAAGCGTGCTGCCGCTTCGTCGTGCGCGCGCGCCACTTGCACGTTGAACGCGCACGATGCGCGCGCAGCCTCTTTCTGTGTAGTCTGTAGAAAAACGAGCCGTATTGTGTAGGCGGTAAAGTGCAGTATAGGTAAATTAGTACTAACGTTTGTTAATGTGTGTGGGTGTTTATGACAACATTATAAGTAAACGTGCAATCTGCAATCACAGTCAGTGTATTTCAAATGATACAATAATTATTATCCATAGCATTACAAACGAAATGCTGAAACCTAAGCTGAAACGATAGATTTACCTCTCTTTTTGCCCGACTATGGCAGAACTGAAAAGAAGGTATATGATTTTAGCAGTATATGTTTGTATTTATCTGTGTTTCACCGTAGCCTTTAAGAGGATTGTGAAGTGTTCATACGCAGCGCGAGTAGGTATTTTAAAAAATGCTATCTGTTTCACACCGCTCTGTGCCTCTCCCGTATCGTGCGATATGTGCCTACAATTTCTTGTTGAAATATTGTTTCGGGTGATAACGTTTTTACCCCCTAAACCTTTATGAAATTAAACAATTTTGGTATAATTAGATTGAGTACACTTTAATCTAACTTGTTTTTGTTTTTTAATTAATTTAATTAAAAAACAAAAACAAAAATGTCAAAAATACAGATTTTTAGATGCTAATAACTTATAACGTAAGCTATATTACTTATAAATCAAAACGTACAGACCTAGTTTTTCATTATATCTACAACATGTTCAAAAATTATAAAAATCGAACTACATATGTTTGCGGGGTGAAAAACGTTATCGCTTTTTGTATGAAATTTTCCAGGTTCACAATCCTTTTAAGATACTGAGCCGATTTTGATAAATGAAATGTCAATCGATTCCAAATTATGCGCCGGCCCGCCGGGTGACATATATAGGCTTCCTTTTATACGAATACTAGCGACCCGCCCCGGCTTCGCACGGGTTTATATGTATGCAAACAATAATAACATGCATGTACCTATTATACATATAAACCTTCCTCTTGAATCACTCTGTCTATTAAAAAAACCGCTTCAAAATCCGTTGCGTCGTTTTAAATATCTAAGTACACATAGGGACAGACAGACAGACAGACAGCGGGAAGCGACTTTGTTTTACACTATGTAGGTAGTGATGATAAAAACACATATTTTTTTAATTACTTTTCCGTAATCGTAACAGTTTTTTGAACTGTTTATGGTTGTTAGAATTAGGATGAGAGCGTTTTTCAAAAAAAGTGTACAGAACAATTTTTTTTTCAGAATTTTTTTTTTTTGTCTTTCTTACTCAGAACGTGTTATGGTGATTTAGTTACTAATTAGCTTAGGTCGAGCCACACCGACTGCGTGTGCAGCACGTAAAGTCAAGGTTACCAATATGTATATAC
Organism: Epinotia brunnichana; assembly: GCA_963854355.1. Taxonomy (NCBI): domain Eukaryota; kingdom Metazoa; phylum Arthropoda; class Insecta; order Lepidoptera; family Tortricidae; genus Epinotia; species Epinotia brunnichana. The sequence continues at coordinate 4,200,840 of OY977956.1, forward strand.
CCAAACTTGCAAAAATATGTATACAACAACCTTACTTCCGTAGTAATAAGTCACCGTAGTAAAGTCTGTATACAAATTCTGTAAGTTTGTGGTGTAATACATATTGGTGACCTTGACTGTACACCGCTGCGTTGTAAAGTATGAATCCCACATACACATACGACATGTCACACCGGATGCGTCTGCGTTGCGTGTCACGCACTCACGCATCCGGTGTGGCATGTCGTATGGGATGTGGGATTCATACTATACAACGCAGCGGTGTACGTGCTGCACACGCAGTCGTCGGTGTGGCTCGGCCTGCACATTAACTGCCACTAATCGCAGCCAATCCCGTGGTTTTCGAACGACGTTTTTTAATACAGTTGCGAAAAAATAAAAAAAACAACAATTAAGGAATTTGAAACTTTTATATTATTAATTCTGTAACATCATTGTAATACAGTTGAAAAATAATGAAGTTGTTCAAAAAAAATTTTTTTTTAAATACTTTTCTTTCTTGTTGTTTTTCAAATTTTTTCGCAACTGAATTAAAAAACGTCGTTCGATACACGTGCTGAAATGTCATTACTTCACGAGTGCCGAGATATCTTGCCACGAGCCGCAGGCGAGGAGAGGCCGATATTAGTTTTTCTAAGTTACTTGTTTTGTTACTAACACTAGTTTTTAAGTTAATATATTGTTACTAACAAATTATGGATGAATTAGTCCGAAATAAATGATTTTTAATTTAATTTAATTTTAAGATATCTCGGCACTCGTGAAGTAATGACATACTTTCCCCACTAGCATCGAAATGTACTATATTTTCACTGTTGTCAAATACCCAATTTGTAGGGGGAACGAAAAAAAATCATGTTCATGCACATGACTTTTTTTCGTTGTAATTTTTTCGTTGTTATTTTTCTTTTAACCTAACAATACTTTATGGAACGAGCAAGCGCAACTGTTCTCCGTTTCAGTTGGGGCAAAAATTATTTGGTATTTCCGGCTGTTCTCCTCACCAGGTCGCATTTCTCAACAATCTCGACCGATTCTCGTGAAATTTCGTGAACAGGTTCAATAATCAAGTTATAAATAGTTTTGTGATGTCGATTTTTTTTAAAACGCCGCTCTCTTAAACCCACATACATAGCATAGCCACTAATATAGTTTGTTCAACGTTGTGTTTGTATCAAAATTAAATGACTATACCTAGATATTTTTCTAGCAGGAACAACATTTTTTTAGTGCTTGCAACAATAAAAATATCGACAATCCTGTTATAGATAAATACATAGTTACTACTTCAACGACAAGACGTACATACAACAACAGACTTATATCGGCTACCTACCTACCTATAGACGCCGCGCGCACCGATCTTTTCGAATTGTTTTGGGACCAAAAATGAGTTTGGGAAAAACTACATGTTGTGACATTCTGCGTCGATTTGAAAGACAATTTCGGTGTGTGTGTGTGTGTGATGTGTGTGTGTTATGGAGTGACTTATGGGACAATTAACATATAATTAATTATCCCATAAGTCATATCCAAATTGTTTTCTGAAATATGTAAAATATAAATAAATTGATAGTTTTGTTATTATTATCTACTAGCGACCCGCCCCGGCTTCACACGGGTTTATATAAACCTTTCTCTTGAATCACTCTATCTAATAAAAAAAACCGCATCAAAACCTGTTGCGTAGTTTTAAAGATCTAAGCATACATAGGGACAGACAGACAGACAGCGGGAAGCGACTTTGTTTTATACTATATAGTGATTTTCTAACACACCTATTACCCTATATAATATGTGTCTTTGTTAATACATCCTCTATGACGTTGAAGTGGTACTTATCGATCGATAACAGGACTGTCGATGTTTTTGTTTTGTCAATCACTTACAACAAGTCGTTCGTGCTAGAAAAATATCTAGGTATACAAATGACTATGGTAGGTAAGTCAATGTTGCCGTAGTTTGAACAAACCCCCAACTTAACATAAAAACATTCACAACTATTTTCTGCCTATACCTACCTATAATTCTTAATCCTCGCCTCTAAATCCGCGCGCCAGAACCTTACACAAGACAGCCCTATTTCTAGTTTCTGCGGCCGAACAATAGGAGCCCGCTATCTCGCAAGTGCGAGCATTATCGCGGCGCCCGGCCGGCGATCGGGCCGATTGTTTTGCGGGCAATTAGCGTCCCGTGGCCCGTCCCGTCCCGTCCCTCGCCGCACGTGCGGGCCCGTACGGGCCGGGCCAGTGCGCCGCGCGTGTTCACCGCGAGCGGCTGTTGCTACCCGGCACCCGCCCGCGCGCGGCAACTAACCATCTACACGTTCATAATCACCTGGTACTTTTGCGTTCCCCGGAAAATCGCGGAAAAGTTTTCGCGAGCACCTGTTGGTGTGTTTGAGAAGTTTGCGTGCTGTTTACTAAGTTGGGGGAATGTAGAAAACTTTTTGTTTTCGTTACTTGTAAGTTGAGTTTCTTATTGGAATATTTTTTTACTAAAAAATTAAATGATAATCAGGTTACAGAAACGCTAATAAATAATAGGGTGAAAGCGGGCGACATCCTTCTGCCGTCATCACAAAAACTTTTCACCCATCGAGAGTCCTTTAGGTCGGCGCGAATTTCGTACTCACAAGTTGCCGTCCGCAAAGTTGTACACACGCGAGTCTCGGAACTTGGGAGTTCCCAACTTTCCCCGACAACAATCCGCGAACGATTCCCGGGAGGTTTAGGCTAAAAGTTCCGCGGGAACAAAAGAGTACCGGGCCCGAACAATGAAATGTGAATTCACGTTCCAGGACTGATTAAATATAACGTTGGAAATGTTTTACATGGACTAAGTGTGTGTGAAAAACAAAATGGCTGCTGCGATGATAGCCGATAGAGGACTACGCAAAAAGTTGACGCAAGAAGCGATACCCGTGAAAACTCCCAAGAAGCCGTCTAAGCGAAAATCGACTGCTAGCGGCTCTAGAAATGACAAGAAGAACGAGCCAAACAACAACAAGCGCCCTAAAATCAACACCGGTGATCCGAAATTGGATTTATTCGCGACTTATCAACCATGGGTTATCCAGACGTACGGCGATCTGGCTAAAACCAAGACGATAACGCTGAAGAAGTACGCGAGGATTCTCCGTACGCTTCGCGGGGAGGAGTGTAACAGTTCCGACAGTTCCAAGTTCCGTTTCTGGGTGAAGGCGAAGGGTTTCCACGTCGGGAAGCCGGGTGGATACGAGGCCAAGCCGGCCGACGGGATCGTGTGCCGGTACAGCGTCCAGGATGCGGAGGGCTGTACCAAGAACCCTGAAGGAAAGGAGGTCTACACCGGATCGCAGAATGACCCGCCGCTTTACATCCATACGCCACCGCTAAAGGTAAGTTTAGGTTATGTATTGTTATTGCCTTTGTTATGTGTCCCTTATAGGTGCGAATTTAAGGAAGCCTGATACTTACGCATGGTCGCCTTTGTATTTGTAAGGGCTGGCTGCTGGCTGGGTCCGTTAACCATAATAAATATTTAAGTTATCGCAAATTTTCACATAATACACGTGTAGGTAAGAAAATCAAGACGCTTTAATTATCCTATCCTATACTATTAAACGAGCAATATTTGTATATATATAAATAAATAAATAAAATAAAATATCTTTATTTCGGATCTTTAGTCGATCCATATGATGTTAGTAACAGTGGAGACTTATGAACTACGTTAGTGACAATAATGACAATAAATTAATGGTACTTAAATGACAAATGACTTAACGTCCCGGCTTTGCACGGGTTTATATGCATGTATTATACAAATAAACCTTCCTCTTGAATCACTCTATCCATTAAAACCCGCATCAAAATCCGTTGCGTAGTTTTAAAGATCTAAGCATACATAGGGACAGACAGACAGCGGGAAGCGACTTTGTGTTATACTATGTAGTGAGGAATAACTGGTTCTGGTGAATATATTGCAATCACGTTCTCGGAAACAGCTCGAACGATAACGATGAAATTTGGAATACTGGGGTTTACGGGGGCGAGAAATCGATCTAGCTAGGTCTCATGTCCGGGAAAATTCATTTTCTCCGTATTTTCACCCGAGCGGAGCTCGGTCACCCAGGGATTGCTTCTTAATAATAGTAAGCTTCGATGTATTGAGGTACCCCTACGTCCCCTACCCTCTTGCATTTCATTAAATTGGCGAAAGGGCCTCTACGAGTTGGCTATGTGGTACTTGTTTGGTACTTCGGCTCCACGCACGCCACCCAAAGGGCTGGGACGCCATTATTCCGTGAGCGGGAAAGACAATAAGATTTTACAACAGCTTCTGTAAAAAAAATGCTTCGAGCTTTTATTGCCTACGGTGTTATGCAAAACACGATGGGTTAGTTTTGTTTAATTGAGGAGTTCTTAAGTTGGTTCGCATTTACATCTCATTTAATTTAATTTTCTATTTTACTTGTATTTTTATTTTTGTTTGCTTTTGATGAACCTACTAACATAGTTATTAAGTCTAAATTTGTTACTAACATACTATGGACCATGGGTCTAAAATAAAAGTTTTTATTTTATTTTAAGTCCACCTTCCACCTCCATGATCACTGATCACTTGATCAGTCAACAATGTCCATCATACAAATGTAAAAAAAATCAACATATTATAATTGGTCTTCGGGAATTTGGTCAAATTTTACATGCAAGATTTAACCCAAACAAACTTAATGGAACTTACTTACATTTTACATTGCAAGTTAAAACTATTTTTAGTTACAAGCCTTTAAGGTACCGCGTTCACGTGCTCACTAACACCACTCATAAATAATTGAGATTATTTAAATTTAACGATAGATATTTAAAAAAGTATGCCGCTACACACTGTATTTTGTATTTAAAGAAAGAAAGAAAGATAGGTACTTACATTTATTCACTAACACACAGGACACACATATTAAACTAAAAAAAAACAAAGTAAGTTAGGTAGGGTAGGTACCTTGTGAATACAGCAAACTTCCTAGTTTTTATGTTGCTGGATTCGTCGATCTATTAACTCCAAAGAAAAATGGCCTTTTTTACTTGACGAATCCAGTAACGTCTGCCGTCATCAACTACTAATTGAGACGATTCTAACGAGCCCAAAGTCAACGGGGCTACGTCGGTTAAGTAATGAATTCCCATGGTCACCTTCTCTCTCCGTCATCAGATCAGCTCGATGGTACCATAATACTCTCATTGAATTGTCATCCAAACTATACCCTTAACCAAAATTTCAGCTCAATCGGATGCAGGTATCTGCTTCAAAATTGAGTTGCATGATTTCACACGAACAAACATAGTCCCGGACATACTTACATAGTTAATTACATACATCGCAAATAAATTAATAATAATAAAATAAGAAAGCTTGTATAAACAAATTTCTCGGACCTTCTACAGCGGGTGAGCATTATCCATCCACAAGAGATTTGGCAAGTTGTGTTTCCATAGAATTGACGCCCCTAGCTGTCATGCATGCAAGGATTGCTAGGTGTTAAATATATGAAAACTAAATGAGCGTGACTTTTCATAACGTCCTTCTGGCAATAACTATATACTGTTTAATCTAATCACAAAACAATAATTAACATGCAATTATTTTGTAAGAACACAACACAACGAAGTCTAAATAAGTCAACATCATCATCATCATATCAGCCGAAAGACGTCCACTGCTGGACATAGGCCTCGCCCAAAGAGTGCCAACATGACCGGTCCTTTTTTTTTATCTAAATGAGTGACTGACAAAAATTACATTTTTGGTACAAGCTTTTATTGCCGACTGTACTTTTCTGCATACCATCATCAACTACTCATTGAGACGATTCTAACGAGCCCAAACTCGATGAGGTTGTGTCGTTTTATTGCGGAGTTCCTATGGCCACCTTCCAGCTCCAGCATCAGATCAGCTCCATGTCATCATAATATTGGATTGTCATGCGATGTACATACATATGCGTGCAAAATTTTAGATCAATCGGTTGACAGAAAGATGGTGTAATTTCAATTACTAAATTTGACCCAAGAAAGAATATTGATTAAGTTTAAGTGGATTCATCTTTGTTGGCTGTACCCGTAAAATATATATCTGAATTAATTCACTAAAATCTGTATAAGTATGAACAGATAAATCGGTATATATGGCATATTAGGCTTCTCTACTCACTAAAAGTTATTCCGGAAGTCACGTGATATATTTTGAACTGTACCCCTATACAAGAACGCGAGCAAAGAACACTTCAAAAGTTAGTATGGACAGTTGACGCTAACTATCATCTAGCCGCTCAAACTAGGTGGTAGTAAATCGACTGCTTGCTGGCATGAATCAGAAACAGGTGATTTCTGGAACAAAATTACCAAGCATACATAAACGTAAGATAGCTCAGCTTACATCTTTATCATTCGCTTTAGTGACGACAAGGAAAACAAATGTGTTGATTTCTGTATGCCCGTTCAGTACTTGCGATGACAGCCTCTTCGGTCCATGTCTCCACTGGTTGCTTACTTGACTCTCAATTTCATAGAAATTATACAGAAACTCTTCGGTTGATGATAGTTCAACACACGCACACCTCACAGAGATCAAAGAACAGGTGATGTGTGCCACCCCGCTACCAGGCGCGCATAACGCCCGCGGAGATCCAACGTCATTATCATTAGGCGGGTCGTTTATCATCGTATACGATTAGACTGCCACCGCTTGGACGCCTCGAGCGATGTGTATGAGTTTGAGTACCTACGCTCGATATTAACGTGGTCACAATTTGACTTAATTAACAGAATGGGTATATCGCTTTTATTTCATGATGACAAACATGAATGTCTGCGAGTCTGATTTTAAACGACAGACTGAAGTGGGGATATCCCTATGACTATGACAAACCGCAGAAATTTTAGATTAGAACACTAGTTTTGATGCCAATTGTTGTGGTACCAAAAAGCTGGTCTGATTATGGAAACGGAATGAGGCCATAGGAATTTTTCAATTACACATAGTTGATGATTGTGCAAAAAAGAATGTAATTTTTGACAGAGACTTATGTCTTCTCGGATCAGGCGCGCAGAGTTGTAGCCTTGTAGGCAATACTAAATGCCTTGCCCATAGGGGCATAACCATAACCTTCATTGGTTCAATCAAAATGGTTTGACATTGGACACTTGTAGCAATTGATAGCTTTCAAGGGTAACTGTTATAATATTAATTACTAGCTGTTGCCCGCGACTTCGTCCGCGTAGAACTTTTTATCGTCTTAGAAAATGATTTCTCTCAATACAAAATTTGAACCCTCTTTTAGGGGATAATTAAAAAAAAAGTTGATGTTCATTTTCTAGTTTGTGAAGAAACAGTCTAAAACCAAAGTTAAAAATCTCATACTTTAAAAATGCCTTGAAATACTCAAACTTTGAACCAATTTTAACATTCTTAGGGGATGAATTTGGAAAAACTCTGAAATCAGTTTTGTAGTCTTTTAACGTACAGAATAAGACCGAAGTTAAAAATCTCTTACTCACACTTTAAAATTTTATTGCTCGCCATTTAAAATTTGAACCCCCTTTTAAACCCCCTTAGAGGTTGAATTTTTCTAATCGCTGAAAGAACTTTTTTCGTAAACTTTTAAGTCTCTAGCTCAAAAAAAGTATTGCCCATACAAAGCTTTCTTAACCCCCTTAGGGGTGGAATTTTCTAAAACTCTGAAAGTACTTTATTATTAATTTTAATAAGTAACATTTTGAATAGTTTTAAGTCTAGTAAAAAAAAAGTTTTTTCCACACAACACTGGCTACCCTTCTTAAGGATCTTAAGGATCCCCTTAGGGATGGAGTTTTCTGAAACGCTGAAAGTTCTTTTTTAGTATTCTAATAAGTAATCTTTTTGCAAAGTTTTAAGTCTAACTCAAAAAAAAGTGTTGCCCATGCAAAGCTTGCTCTCCTTTTTAACCCTATTAGGGATGGAATTTTCTAAAACGATTTGTGTTCTTTTTTTGTATTTTAATAAGTAATCTTTCTACAAAGTTTCAAGTCTCTAACTCAAAAACATAAACATTCCCTGATAAAAACTTTGCACCCCTTTTTATCCCCCTTAGGGATAGATTTTTTCAAAACGCTGAAAGTCTTTTTTTTTGTATTTTTATAAGTAATCTTTCTACAAAGTTTTAAGTGTCTAGCTCAGAAAAAGTGTTCCCCATTAAACCTTGCACCCTTTTTTAACCCCCTTAGGGAATGATTTTTGTAAAACGCCGAATGTAGTATTTTTCATGTTCTAATAAGTAATTTTTCGTCAAAATTTCTATTAAAAAAAATATGTTTTTCCCATACAAACTTTGCACCCTATTTTACCCCCTTAGGGGTGAAATTTTCCAAAACGCTGAAAGTACTTTCTTTGTATTTAAATAATCTTTCTACAAAGTTTTAGGACTCTAGCTAAAAAAAATAGTTTCCCACATACAAACTTTGCACCCCTATTTTAGCCCCCTATTTTTAGGGGTAGAATTTTCTAAAACGCTGAAAGTACTTAATTTGTATTCTGATGACTAATCTTTCTACAAAGTTTTAAGTCTCTATTTAAAAAAAATATTGTTTCCCCCATACAAAATTTGCACCCCTATTTTACCCCCTTAGGGGTAGATTTTTTTAAAACACTGAATCTAGGTACTTTATTTGTATTCTAATGAATAATTTTTCTACAAAGTTTTAAGTCTCTATTTAAAAAAAAGTAGTTTTTCCCATACAAACTTTGCACTCTATTTTACCCCTTTAGGGGTAGAATTTTCTAAAACCCTGAAAGTTCTTTATTTGTATTCTAATGACTGATCTTTCTACAAAGTTTTAAGTCTCTATTTAAAAAAAAAATGTTTCCCCCATACAAACCTTGCACCCCTATTTTACCCCCGTAGGGGTGGAATTTTCCAAAACGCTGAAAGTGTTTCATTTGTATTCTAATAACTAATTTTTCTACAAAGTTTAAGTCTATAGCTCAAAAAAAAAAGGTTCTCCCATACAAACTTTGCACCCCCATTTTACCCCCTTAGGGGTAGAATTTTCAAAAATCCCTTTTTATCCCTAGCTCACGTTATAAAAGCAACATACTGTGCAAAAATCAACTCTCTAAGATTAGTAGTTTCGGCTGTGCGTTGATGAGTGAGTGAGTGAGTGATTGAGTGAATAATTAGTCAGGACATAGGCATTTATTATGTATAAATAAATAGAAGATAATGAAACTCCCATTCAAATATCTCAAAAAATTATGAGGCTACATCCGTTTTAATGTCGCTTGTTAGAGTGAGAAAACGATGAGGGACTGTGACGTCAATATACTCGAGCGTCATAGTAAAAAACAATCGTTTCATATGAAGGTGCGTTTTGCGGAAAAGGGACAGAACATACCCCCTCTTAAAACTTTGGACTCTTATAACTTAATCATTACCTATATAACCTCTTGCTTTGTTTTTTTCTCCATTTGACTATATTTATTTTAAATTCTTTTTCGAGAAAATACATTATGATTATTTACCATATTTTCGATTCCTGAGCTATAACCACGAACTTCGGAATTCGAAAATATTCGGGTATCTCTATCTCTATCGCACTAACCATACTCGAGTGACAGGGATGCAAATATATGAACATTGAGTATCGGTTTTCGTGGTAGCGCCGCAGGTACTTTGGCTGAATGCGCCGAGCGCGTGCCATTGTCATTCAAAAAAAACAAATTCGTGTTAATTATATTGTTCAAATTTGTTGATTTCATTTATTGAAATTACGACATAAAACGACATTTGCGCATATAAGTTCTCATATCAGAATCGAATATTTTTTTATGTTTTATATTTTAGCATTTGTCTCGTAAAGGTCTATCGTAGACGGGATTTAAATTATTAATAAGTGAAAGGTAAAGCAATTCCGCCATTTTGACGAAAATTTGACGGTTCTTATAGCTGACAGTTGGAGCAGCGTTTGATTTCAATAAAAATAAATGAAAAATTAAATGAAGTCGTATATTTCGGAAAATTAATTAACTGTCGCAGTCGGATAAAAACTATCCTAAGTTGCAGCTAGAATAATAATGTACCTATATAAAATGTTTCATATTTTTCCGTTCATGGGATGCTGAGAACATTCGAACCGCGCAAAGCTTAGTTTCAAACTGGCTGATTCTTTTTTTAATTTAGAGATTTATTATAAGTGGAGATAATTTATTTCAGATAAAAATCCATAGTTAATTAGTTAGATAATTACATTAATATTAAAATTACACCCATATAACATATATATATATATATTATTATTGTTATATGAGCATGATATGAATAAGAGATGAAATCTTGACGGACGAGTTCTTAGAATAGCTACAGGGTCTACAGGCGCAGAAAGTTGATGAAGTTACGGCCGTAGTGAATATTCAGTTCATTTGTAAGCACAATTTGGTACAGGCTTTTCGCTCTTGTTTAAATTAGCTGATGCAAATGTTGATGTTGCATCTAATGGGATAGGACAGTTGATGACCGTTAAATTAAAACTGTTGGCATACGGGTTTGTACCTACTTGGCAATTTGGAAATTGAGCAGCGCTACCTCCTTTTTCGAAAATCCTTATTAAAGCTTAAAAACTCAAGGTTTCCTTTAATAAGTTGACTACAGTGAGTTTTCCGAAAGGGTCCTTGCCTTTTACGCTCCCCACAAACAATTTCGCTGGCCCGTATCATGTCATTTTCAGCCGCCATACAAGTCGAAGTATGTATAAGTTATTCGCAACCTCCTGCCGCCGGCTGCGCGCCGGGTGTTCGAACGTGCCAGTCGGGCCGCCGCGCTCGCCTCATTTATTATTGCTGGCTGCCTCTCATGTTTATTAACCAAACTCTCACCTGAACCTTTGCCTGAACTCTGTCTTAACTGCTATCAGCTCTAAAACACAGGGAAAGTGTGTGATATTTGACATGAGCAGGCCTGCATCGATCGACTGAATTTAATTACTGGCTAATATGGAAAGAAAACAACTACCCTGTACCTAAACAATAATGCACTAACCCTGCTTGATACCAAGATGAGAAGAAGACAGCGAACAGTTTAATGAACAATGAAGGAAGTAAATTTTGGGTTCAGAGAAACGTAAATCCACGATGAAATTGAATTGGCGGATCTATTTAAATACAAATTTCTAAGAATTGATCTTCAGAAAGTTCGGGCGGAACTTCAGCTTCAGCTACTAGATAACGATGTTGAATTGTGATCAAAGCAACAATTTCCTTGTTGTCAGTTGCAAATGTTTATCTTGTGGGGTTTTTAACTACAAAATGTTTAAATATTTACAATGCTACGTACTCAAGTAAAATGACAAGTAAAGAATATTCGTTGCACTTCTGAAAATTTTAACAAACGCTTTCCATGTCCAGTAGTACCTATTCCTAAGCGACGCAGGTTTTAGCAAAAAACGACTACCTAGCCTGGACAATAGGAATTGACGTGAGTGCGACCACACAGCCTGATGTGTGGGCGATAAGCTTGATCGATTCGTAATCCTTGTTCACTCGTCGCCTCGGCTCGCTTGACTTACTCGTCGAACTCTCGCCACATCATGCCGCCTTAGTCATTTATATCGAATGTATCGATGATTTCTGTATTGATTGTGAATGGTTTTCTCGATAATTGTTTAGTCATAGACAAATTTATGGATTATCCCATTTCCCAAGACTACTTTGGCATAAAAGTATCAAATAACGTTCCCTAAGTTGAATGCACGTCAAATACGCTTTGAATTTTATCAGCCAGCTTGAACAAATCAAATAAAATAGTTGACACGTTTCATTGAATATCTATCCCGAGTTCAAGATTATAATGCTTTTGAACACGGGCACTAAATTTATAAAGCTTTATGTATCCAAATATCATAAACCCTCCATGATGCGTTCAAGAACCGCACATTATGACGACCATAAAAACAAACTGTTTCGTTAGAACAAATTTCTTATCTGTGAAAATGTTATTATTGCTAAATAATAACATCGATTTCGATAATATTATTTCATTCAAATTTTGAACATCTCTGAAAACAAAGAAATTTGATTTGGCCTCTATTCTAATATCAGTCGAGATGACGGTTAGTTTGAAATTTATTGTCAGTTTGCATACAAATTTGTCAAGTGTCGCACGTAAGTAAGATATCGAATGATATGATAGTTGGAGCCCGACTCTAGTTTGTCTCTGAATTAAAAAAAAACTATGACTTTTGCCAGAAAACAACGCCGCAATGCCGGTCATACTATGCGGCTCCTGAATGCATCATAGAGGCTTATGATATGTGGATAGATAAAGAAGTGTATGTAACTGTACATAATTAGGCATTAAAACACTCGTGTGATGTTATTATGAAACTCGCCTTCGGCTCGTTTCATAAACCCACACTCTTTATTAATGCCCTTCATTATGTACAGTCACATAAACTACTATTATATACGCCGCTGGTTTCATTCAATTTCATTCAAAGAATACATGTTCTGAAACAATCGAAGACTGCTCCTCTTTGGTTTATTAGATGCAATAATTATGTACCGTCAAACATGCCTACTTTGCCACCAGGAGGGGGAACCTTGCACAAGAAGCAAATTTTAAAATTTGCATGTCACTATTTTCTTTCTTCAAGGCAAAGATCCTTTCCGTAAATTCCGTCCGGTGTTAAATTAAAACGCGCTCCTTTTCAACCCCTTCGCTAAAATTAGAAGCAGCAAGCCGTCTACACAAAAATATGGAGTCACCTAAACGGATGCAGCCGCGGCAATTAAATTATTCCGCATCATCTGAGACGTGTGCATTACGAAACGCTTAGGTATGCCGCAGGTCGGGCCAAGCTGTTGGTTTAGCATTAAACGGGAAGAAGGGAAATTGGCAAGGAAAAAATATTAGCTTCGACGTTCGCTTGTGTTGGGCGATTAGGATATTTCTACGGTTGTTATTGGTAACAATTTCGAGATTTAAATCTTTAATAATCCATGTTATCCATGTACTTCTTAGTTTAATGTAGTCTGCAGCTGTTATCATATTCTATGCATAATTCCTTAAATTTGGTTTGCTGAATGCACTATTAATTATCGTAGTTATTCAAATTATTAAGTCAAATTATTTTCTAATAATTCTAAAACTACCACTCTCCTATATTCAAATGACTTATATTATAAGTACGATCATATCAAAACCGGTCAACATCTGTACTTGAATGTAATTAATCCTATTATATTTATTAATACAGTCAAAAAACCTTAATAACGCTAAAAACTCGTTGATTATACAGTAGTTCGTGCCCAAACCCCAATCGGGCAATCTGGTCACTCCAGAACTTTATAATCCGGGATCGTCTGCAGCGGCCATTGTAAAAATTACACCATAAATTCGGCCCGGGCCGCTCCCGACCCGAAGAGCGGTCGGCGCGGCGCGGGCCCGCTCGTAAATTATGGCGGATGGCGCGGAGTGGCGTGGCGCGGAGTGAGGCATGGCGCGCGGCGACCGCGACATCACAAAGGCGCGGCGAAAAAATATAGATAAGCCCGTGTGGGGAACGGCACGGCGGGCACGCACGGTTGTTAGGGTTTTGCGGCCGCGGCATTTATAATGAAGGGAGCGCTCTGACGGTGTTTAGTATAGTTTGTACCAGCGCGCTGTTTTAGTTAGCTAGTTTTGGAATGCAATATACGTGCTAATGTGATTATCGGCTTTTCATTTCTACATTCAAATATAGATTTGTCAAAACCGGAATGTATATCGCCACGTCTGCGCTAATAAATCAAGTTACTTTAGGTGAAGTTCGGCCGATCACCGTCAACGGGCCACACGGTGCGTGGGTGTGAAGGTATTATTTATTAAACCGTGCTATAGGTATTGCATTGAGTTGATAATGGCTGAATTAGTAAATAGTTGGGAGGTATCGCATGATTAAATAAGGTTGGAAAGGTTGTGAAGGTAGAACAAGAATAAAATTCAGCAAAGAAAAGTTCGTAACCTATTTGCAGATCCGCGTTCTCTTGAGGCTTTGTAAACCATTAAAGTAATCTTCGTCCTTGAATGTGGCAAACCGCGTTTCACCCACCTTGCCCTGCCATAAATTCAAATACTTGGTAGCCCGGTCAGTCGTTAGTACTCATTAGGGTCCCACCTGGTTTAAAAACACAAAAGCGGACAAAAAAACAGAAACCGCATTCGCATTGCAGGCGTTCGGCTGGCGGTGGAGTACCGGGCGCACAGCAGAGCGGTGGAGATAAGTAATTCTGTGCCGAGGGGGGCGGGTGTGGGTGGGAGCGGGGCGGGGGGTAAATGCCCGCGCGGCGGGTAATTGGTTCGCGCCGCCCGAGGCGAGCCCGTAGTATCGCGCTTTAGCGACGGCGCCCTCCGGTGTCGGCGCGAATAGAACAGACGTGGAGACTTCAACCAGTATTATTTTATTAAAATTTTGTTTTTGAATAAAATCACAGAATTTACCTACGTCTGTGTGAAGTAACTAAGCAACGGATTAAATATAATTATTGCAATTAAATACAAACTTGCTATTGAACGTCAACGTACCAATTAGTCGAGTGTGCGAAAACATTGGTAGGAACCTATTAGTCGTCCCTAATTTATTCTATTTCAATACATCGTATTTGGCCCTGTAGACTTGAGTATACGTGGCTACCATAGTGCCTGAGTAGTAAAATATACTATACCATTACGAGCAATGTAGTGTTACATTAAACATAATATTGACCGCTCACCCGATCATCACCAACAACAACAAGCTCCTACGTTACTTTACTACTGACGTGGAAAGTAAAATATAACACAAGTGAGTTGTATAAAATAGTACATATTCAAAACCCTCACTAAGTATGTCTGCAGAAAACACGGTTAAATTTTAAACCGGAGCAGCATGACTGATCTTTAATATTTGTCACGCCAGTGGCATTACCACGCAGCAGAGCTCCGTAACACTTGAGAACAAAAGTCATAAAACAAAACAAAAAATAAAAATGTAAGTCCCATTTCGACTCCACACCTCCCCAGCTCAGCTGTTTGTCATGCCGCCGCGAGTTATAGCTATGTCATGCGGCCACCGGCGCGCCACTTTATACATCCGACGCTACCGCCCGCAACGCTCGTCTACACCTACCTTTATATACCTATGTTTGCTGTTCCTATAGACGCCCGGTGCCTGTGGCTTCGTTCGAATTTTGAATTTTCAAAGTTTTGAATGTCTCTTGTAGTGTTTTGCGAGCCTGGTATAATGGGTTGTGAACGTTTCGCTGAAATTGATATAACGTCTCTACGAGTTTTGTAATCATTCTCTTTTCACCTCTTGTTACCTAGTACTATTCCTACTAAAGTCATAGAGTACTAAATGCAGATTGATCGTAGTGATGTAATGATGGTCCATACCCACACCACAGGTATATTATAGAAGCCAACATTCGATTAAATGAATGAATTAAATTAATTACTATGCTTCATACAAACTAACGCTTGATGATAAAACGTCACCGATGAATGAGATCGACCCTTAATTTCGCTGGTCATTAGTGGTCAAAAAGAATAGAAAACGAAAACAGAGTGCAGTCGGGGACCAAAGTCACGCCAAGTCGAGACAAAGATCCAAAGTTTCAGCAAAGTCTTGCCGCCAAATGCTTGAATATTATTTGTCTGCCTTACCCAAAGGTTTTAAAACCTACACTAAACTTTTCTGTATCAATTCGGTCTTACCTCTTCATTATGACTACCTTGGAAAGTTTAGGACGGACTGTGAGTCTGCGAGTTTCAACATTGGTATGACTTTGTCTAATAGGTGTAGCTGCCAGGCTGCCACATTAACAGGACATGGTGTGAGAACATCATGACAATGTTAATCATAGTTGGCGTGTCTCAAAATCACGATTCGTTATAAATTGGTCCGGGTATAGTCAATACTTAATGGCTCAAATGGTCATTAAATATAATACAGTCAAGTTTAGTTAAAGAAAATACTTTTCCCCTCACTGCCTCGGAAAGCCGTCTTTTATCCTTTAAAACCAGTGAGCAAAATCGTATTTTATCCGCTAGTGGGCAAAGTAATTTAACCTTGGAGCGTATCTCATGTATCTCATGAACCGTGATAGTTAGACAGTTGAAATTTTCACAGATGATGTATTTCTGTTGCCGCTATAACAACAAATACTAAAAAACAGAATAAGGTTTTGTGTAACACACGGGTGCCAATGTATTTTACTTCTCGTGTGTTGAAACACTCGCTACGCTCAGGATTCTATTTTAGAACCACTCGCATCGCTCGTGGTTCAACTATAGAATCCTTTCGCTCGCTCGTGTTTCAATTCCACACTCGCGGGTAGAATACAACTTTGCACCCTTGTTTAACAAATAATTATATACCTGGTATAAAGGTGGCGACTGACGTCAGCACTGCGCTCGATGTGAGCACGAATATTCGGCACGTCAGTACAGCGAGCGGAGGCAGTCGCCACCTTTACAAATGCTCGATGCGAATAATAATGATTTAACGGCCTCCGTAGCCCAGTGGGTAGTGTCTCTGCCTACGAAGCTGGAGGTCCCGGGTTCGTGTCCCGGTCAGGGCATTCATTTGTGTATTTATCACGAATATTTGTTCCTGAGTTATGGATGTTATATATGTATATAAGTATCTATATGTATGTATCTATTATATATATCATCGCCTAGTACCCTCAACACAAGCCTTACCTACTGAGCTTACCCGTGGGCCTAGGTTGATTTGTGTAAGATTGTCCCGTAATATTTATTTATTTTATTTATTTATTTATAATCACATCGAATAATTAACAACTTAGAAAAGTTCAAAAACCCCCGATATTTTATTTCAAAGTTCAATATCTCAAAAACGGCTGAACCGATTTTGTTCAAACGTAGCGAAGAACCATCACGATCACGTCAGCTTTCGGATAAAAAAACCGCATCGAAATCGGTCCTTTCGTTTAGGAGCTACGATGCCACATACATACACACATACAGACAGACACACAGACACGTCAAACTTAGAACACCCCTCGTTTAGCTTTGGGGTGTTAAGAAATGGTCACGTCAGTCGCCACCTTAAAACTGCGTCCTATCGCTTAGTCCCACGATAAAGAGATAATGACCGTTTTTGAAACTTTTTCAGAATAGGGAACATTACGCTAAACTCTTCGTAGGTGGCGACACTAGCAGCGTTGACATTGTATCTCGTTCCCACTTGCGGTATTGTCTTTGCAAGCATCCTTGTCACTCATTTGACAATCAATTGTGCATGTGTGTGTGAATCCCTATATTCCTATACTGGTTTACTATTAGTGGTAGTGCTGCCTCTGGCGGCAGAGCATTGCAGTAATGTTCCCTATTCCTGAGAGCCCATTAAGGCGCTATATTGAAAATAAATCGAACCATGAGGGGCGTGGCTTATGCGCAAACGCGGGGCGCCTTCCCCGTCAATAAATAGGTAGGTAGGCACTTGCGTCGCGGGCGCAAGCGCGCGTTCCTATTTTGTGTGACTATGAGAATACAGGATGCATGGAGTTGCTGCGGCCGAATTCATATCTAGAATCTTATATCAAGTAATTTTGTTTATTAAAATTTTCAAACACTTTACATTCCTTAGTTTATTGCGTAAAGTATATATAAGTGGATTTTGTACTAAAAAAGCACTGCTAGTAATATAGTACGGCGGCGGCGGAAATTAGCCAATATTGATAAAAGTCGTGGACACGTCTTCTATATGGCTAAAACTGGTATGGATGTGTTCCGTGTTGTCTCCAGAGTACGAATCTACTGGTTTTAGTTAAGGCCGAGGGGCAGGGGCATAGCTGTGACGTCACAAAGATGGCGGCCGACGGTCATCGATTTTTGTTCACATCTCCGGTTCTATTTTACTGATCGGTTCGTGTGAGGTGTCATTTGAAAGCATAATAAATGTACTATAATGATGACTTGGAACTCTATAGCATACAAACAACCGTTTGTAATATAATTAATAAAATGAGATTTTTTTACCTTCGAAGTTTGCCTACTTACCAGCATAATTCGAGAAAGAGATAATTTAGCGTGATTAATGTTATTATAAAAAATATTAAACATTTCATTAGCTTGCCAAAAATATGAAATTTCTTGTCGTACAATAATAAATATGTAATTTATGGCCAATTCTGTAACGCAAGGACCTACCAACGGCGCAGCAACCGGCATGCTGTTTACGATCGAAATACCTTCTTAGCAAGTTTATTTTTGGTGTTGCCAAATGAAAGGTGGTGAATCATCATCACCATCATCATATCAGCCGAAAGACGTCCACTGCTGGACATAAGCCTCCCCCAAAGAGTGCCAAAATGACCGGTCCTGCGCCAACCGCATTCAGCGGACTCCCGCGACCTTTACCAGGTCATCAGTCCACCTTGTGGGTGGGGGGGGGGCTACCCACGCCGCGCCTTCCAGTACGTGGTCGCTACTCAAGAACCTTTCCGCTCCAAAGGCCATGGGTTCTACGTGCAATTCGGAGGGCTATATCGGTTACCTTGGTTATGCTGCGGATAGCCTCATTTCTGATGCGATCACGCAGAGAAACTCCCAACATAGCCCTCTCCATTGCCCTTTAAGGTGTCGAATATTAATAAATATTGTGTTTAACTGTATATTTGTACGCGTAGATTATAATCGACAAATTGAATAAATTCTTAATTTTACGCCTAGGAACAAGACATTAATCAACCAGATCAGCATAATTTAATTTATAAATATGTTTCAATAAAAAGGCATTTTAAATGATTATTATGAACATTGTTGAATTTGGGGCGCAAGCTTTCGCCAAAAGACTTGCAATTGAATTTGGACACATTTGCACGTGGTGATTCGTTACATTACCTTTCTAGTAAGAGCTATAGGTAAATCATTGTTTTTCTCTGGAAATGCGTATAGATATTTACGATTTGTCGAGTGATATACATATTTAGGTTGTGAACTATGGAGTTGCAGTTTTGCAGGAAATGATGTATGTATATCACTCGACAAATCGTTAATATCTATAAGCCCTTCAGACCGCGCTCTCCACGCGACCACGAGAGCTTAAGATCTCAAGGGCGAGCCCACGCGGACACTTTACTACTCGTAAGTCTCTTACAAGCGAACCCAATGGCCGAAGGTTCGAAGGTGAGCACCAAGGCATGTGAGGCTGCTGGCCAAACTCCGCGAAGGGCCGAAGGCCCGAAGCGTCCTTTTAGAGCGCTCTCTCTACGTGAGCCCAAGGGCCAAAAGCCCGAAGAGCGAGCCTACGCGGACACTTTACTACTCCTTAGTGTCTTACAAGCGAGACCTGAGGGCCAAAGACCCAAAAGGCGGGCCCATGCGGACGCTTCACTACTCTCTCACTCTTTCACAAACAAGACGGACCGGGTGCAACGTTTGATTTACAAATCTCTCTCCCGCTTTTCGCTTCCCATAGCAGTTACTCACTTCCTTGAATGTAATACAGCAGGACGACCACGTAACGCATTGTACGCGCGTCAGGTAGGTCTAAATGTCACTTTATGTATGGAAAAATTACAGTTAAATTGTACTAACGCTCGTAAGAAACGTTACGTGATTACCCCTCTGGGAACTAGATCAATTTCTCGCCTTCGGCTCGGGCTACAACGTTTCGAGTCGAGCGTGGTGATAGTGAATCGGTGCGAAATTAACAAAACGTATCATTTATAGGTTATTTATTACTGTATACCAACAAATTCTATATTTTTGGAAAGCTTATAAAATGATAAAAAAAAATTATAATAACTTAAATTGCGCTAAAATTATTATTTGCTGAGTTACAAGCGTATTTAATCAGTACTTATCCAAATTTGCACGGTAAAAAAGTCATACTTTTTCAAATATTTTAAAAACTGTTGATTGTACGTTATAGATTTTAAATAAACAATTATAGTACGTTTAATATGCTTTCAAATGACACCTCACACGAACCGATCAGTAAAATAGAACCCGAGATGTGAACAAAAATCGATGACCGTCGGCCGCCATCTTTGTGACGTCACAGCTATGCCCTTGCCCCTCTGTCTAAACTAAAACCGGTAGATTCGTACTCCGGAGACAACACGGAACACATCCATACCAGTTTTAGCCAAATAGATGACGTGTTCACGAAAATCGTGAAGGAGACGACTTTTTGCGATGTTGCCTATAGACTAATATGTGTATACCTTCATTGTGTGTATTTACGATCTTCTTTTGAGGGATTCCTAAAATGGGCATTATAAACTTCTATAGTTCTGTTCCTAAGTAAAGTAAGCCATTTTACGAAGTAATTCTTTATTTATACCGTTGTTTTTTTTTTATTTTCGACTCCAACACTTTCTTTCTTCCCATGATTGATATTTACAAAACAAGTTATTTACAAGAATTGTTTTTTTTTACTTTATCTACAACTGTGTTCAATATTTACACGTAGATATATGCGTAGAGGAAATATTATTGGCGATTTGCGATGTAGGTAGCGTTTAGGACAAACTGACACAGGCCCTTCGTCTAAGAGATCCGTCACCGCACTGGAGCTGCAAGCCCACGGCTCTACGGTTATACTCAATTACTACGGCCATACGGTTGGAAATGTACTGCGCTCCCGCGTACTCCGTGCGTTAGAAATATTGACGTAAGCGACAAAACACATTTAATTCATTAAAAAATAACCGTTACGATTAGGAAAAAAAAGCTTCTCTACGATCGTTAATATTGTTGATACCTATATAATAAAGAAATTTTGACGTGCATATCTTATGTGGTTTAATAATAATCTGAACATTTAGGACTTTTTAGACGTCTGTTCGAAGTTAAAATCTATCGAGCCAAAATCATGGAATTGCGTTTCTGCTTCATGTTAAGTCAAGATAAAGATATGAACTAATATAAACATTTATTTGAGATTTTTAGGATCTTTGAGCTACATATGGCGTTACACCAAAAAGAGCAATTTTTTTCAGAATGTCACCTTAAATATCTTGGAGCGACACATCCACACCGTTATTTTTACCCATCGTTAAGGCTGGCAAATCTTTTGTTGTTTCCACGCCCGGCATGAAGTATTCCGTGTTTTGGCGGCTCATGTAATCTACCCCGAGTGCGAACTAAGCTGCGTTAGCTGCGTATCCGACCTTGTGTACCCTACCTCTGGCTTTATGTTCAGTGTTTTTGGTTGCTACAAGTCTGTGTGTGTGGGCTTAAACGTGCTGATATCGAAGGATTTAATACAGGGTGTCATGAAGCTAAATATAAGTTACAATTGTATAAGTGTAAGTTACAATTTGATAAGTCTAAGTTCCAATGTTAAAAGTCTAAGTTACAATTTTATGAGTCTAAGTTACAATTTTATAAGTCTACGTTATAATTTTATAAGTCTACGTTACAATTTTATAAGTCTAAGTTACAATTTTATTAGTCTAAACTAAACTGTCAACACTGAGGCGATTGACGACTGGCCATTTGATGTGTGCTGCCTTGTAACTTGTAAGTTCGTATAAGTTACAGTCTAAAATAAATAAAAAATGGTACAAGCTTTTATTGCCAACTGTACTTTTCTGTATACCCTCATCAAGTCATCAACTACTCATTGAGACGATTCTAACGAGCCCAAACTCAACGGGGTTCCGTCGGTTAAGTACTGAATTCCCATGGCCACCTTCCGTCTCCATCATCAGATCGATGTAATAATACTGAATTGTCATCCAAAATATTGCTTATACCCAAATTTCAGCTCAATCTGTTGAGGTTAACTGGTTCAAAATTCAGTTACAAGATTTGTCCCTCGCTTACAAACAAATGAACAGGGTCAAGTTAAATAAAAGCTTGTACGGGCCACGGGAGTGTCGTTCTAAAATACGTGTGCACGAAGAGCGGTTTTGCGACACTACTTTGACGTAATGATTGAAAGAAAGTAAATAAAAAAGATACATTGATTCACAAACACACAGGACACACATTAAACAATAAAATAAACAAGAAAAACATACAGGGTGGGCCCTGTAACACGAGCAAATATTCAAAAGGAGGCTTCCTTAGAGCATTTGCAGTAACCCCTTGTGTATCATTCACTTTCAAAATTTTTGGTTACGGAGAAATTTTGATCTAAAGTTATGACCTCCAAGTAATGTATCTTGGCACCACGAGATCATATCACGGCAGTCAATGCAGATTTTGAGGTAACATCATGTAATGAGTCATAATAGTTTTTGCATTTTTGTGTTCAACAGATAGTTTTGTGATTTTTTCATTTTTTTTTCTTTTTTTTTGTGTTTTTAAAATAAAAAGTTACTCATAGCACTCCAGAAGAGTAAAAAAATACAAGTAAACTTATTTTAAAGATTTTTTTTTCAAAAAAAAATTTATTTTTTTTCGCATAAAACCACTTCGAAATAATTGTTCACAAGCTTAATAATCTACCGTTTAGTTTTTTGCTCCAGTTACAGGGCCCACCCTGTATAAAACATGAAACAAGTGTGTCTCTGCGGCAGTGAACCGGACACTGGCTCAGCATTATGCTAAAGTGTCAGTCAGACACCTACAACGCTGATTTTCAGCCAGCGCCGTTGGTGACTCACGGAAACGTCATACAATACACTCACGAGCAAAATAAAATAAATAAATAAAATAAATAAATATTTGCGGACAATCTTACACAAATCAACCTAGTCCCAAACTAAGTAAAGCTTGTACTATGGGTATACGACGATATAGATACTTATAAATAGAGAAATAAATAAATAGAAAACATCCATGACTCAGGAACAAATATTCGTGCTCATCACACAAATAAATGCCCTTAACCGGGATTCGAACCCAGTACCTCTTGCTTCGTAGGCCAGGGTCACTACCAACTAAAAGCGGTCGTCAAATAATAATAATAATTGCATCACTTTGCAATTTTTCATCTGCACCCTATAACTTTGTAAACGGGTTACTTTAATAAAACATGGATACCACTGAAGCTGAAGTAATATGAGACGGATCAAGCAAAATTCGCCGTCCTAAACCCAAAACGTAAGTGAGGAAACTGTTTATATTTTTCAAAAACGATTGACTGAGCTGAAAAGTCTGCAACTTTTTTCTGGTGCTAAGGAAGGTTATTCCTATCACCAAAAAAATAATCAGGCACTTCTAAAATTTTCATCCATTTCCCATTGTGGGTGAGCGTTGAGGTGAGCTTAAAACAAATTTTACCCTGAGAAAATTACGGTTATTTTGGAAATAATTCAATATCAGGCTAATTATTTGTATACGGCTTTTACTGTTGAAATCAATAATTCTATGGACCGGAAGTTAGGAAAAAAAATTAACCCCCAAGCAAAAATGCTACCAGTATTTTTATAATGAAAACATATTTGAGTACACACATTTGGAGACTTACCTACTACCTGAATCCAAAAATATATGCATCAGGAAATAACGGCATTTTAATTAAATATTTACGACCTTGAGATAATATTGAATTCCATCTGGCCTATAGAAAGGTTTATTCACAAAAATAAGTGGATTATGCGCGTATCCCAAAGAACGTATATAGACGTAGTCAATTATAAAGTAAAGAAAGCTTATACCATTTTCGCCTGATTTTTACGGAATTTATGAAGATTACTTTTCATTATTTTTTACCGTATCGGTATTAAATTTAGGTGGATTATTAATGAATATTTAGTCAAATTACCCAACCTATTTTTTGGTGTAAAAATATGGCTGTTATCGATATATTGTTGTGTTATCAAAGAGCGAAACCGTAAAGTTCTCAGGGTAGTTACAGAATAGCGTGGCTGGCTGGTCACGGAACCCCGGCAATAAGCCGACGGAATGGATTCCAGCTCGGTACTAACTCTCAAGTTGCAACATACGTTACTGCCAAGTGGCCTATGGAGACCTGGTAGGTAGTAAACGGCCCAAGAAAGGGATAAGCCTGGAACGGACGGGATGTTCCCAGTGGGGCGTGATGTTTCTGCGGTTGCTTGGTTAGGTATCAATAATTAGGTAGTTTTTCGTTCCAGCCGTAACTGGAGAACTAAACCTTTGTGTTTTTGTTAGGTTTTATACTGAGAGTATTCCTTGGCGTAAATCGCAATATAAAGTATAAACTTCCAAAAGATCGTTGTTTTAACCATTGATTGTATGAATGAGTTATATTATATTTATTATATGACAGCGCTAAAGCGCACTCCGGGTTCCTTTAGGGTAATATCGGTAATATAAACGGTAAATGCTAGGAGGTTAAGAAAATAAGCTATCATCAGATATCCTGAAAAATTAAATTTCTCCTGTTTCGCAAAGCTAGAGCATCGTTTTCAACCTTCTTCATGGCCCATGTAAGGGGACCCCCCTTACAGTAGGAAAATATTTCGCGACCCCCCCCCCCCTCACTCTGCGCTGTTGTTGGATTATAGTTTCCATTTCACAAGTATGAAATCCCTACATTCGTCATGTCTGTCTGTCTGTCTGTCTGTCCGTCCGTATGTCACAGCCACTTTTTTCCGAAACTATAAGAGCTATACTGTTTAACTTGGTAAGTAGATGTATTCTGTAAACCGCATTAAGCTTTTCACACAAAAATATAAAAATAACAATAAATTTTGGGGATCCCCATACTAAGAACTGAAACTCAAAAATTTTTTTTTCATCAAACCCATACGTGTGGGGTATCTATGGACAGGTCTTCAAAAATTATATTGAGGTTTCTAACATCATTTTTTTCTAAACTGAATAGTTTGCGCTAGAGACACTTCCAAAGTGGTAAAATGTGTTCCCCCCCCTGTAACTTCTAAAATAAGAGAATGATAAATCTAAAAAAAATATATGATGTACATTAATGCAAACTTTCAACGAAAATTGGTTTGAACGAGATCTAGTAAGTAGTTATTTTTTAATACGTCATAAATCGTAAAAAGCAATTTATTTAACGGAACCCTTCATGTGCGAGTCCGACTCGCACTTGGCCGCTTTTTTCTGTTGGGCACAACAGATTAAGTATGAAGTTGTGCCCAACAAAACATTACCCGTCCAAATTAAGTAGGTTGTTTATGGTAAGCCATCAGCCATTTTAAGACCAGTTTTTAATTTAGCTGCATAGGAGTCCTTCCGTCCCTCGTTGTGGCATCACGTATAGCCTGTCTAGAGTATCCTAATGTCCATGCTTGCAGCTTTATATAATTGGCCCCAGCCTAGCTAGCACGATTGTATTTATGTCCGACAGAAATCATACCTTACACCTGTGGGTCGATCACGTAACTTTTCTTACGCGCGTCTGTAAGGTCTAAATGTCAATTTTATATGGAGAAATGACAGTTAGATTGTGATTTTACTGTCAGACGCGCGTACAATGCGTTACGTGATTGACCTACTGGGGGTAAAACACGTAACGTTCCGAACGCGCGTTCGTACAATTTAACTCTAATTTTTCCATAGAAAAAGTGACATTTAAATCTACCTGACGCGCGACAATGCGTTACGTGATCGACCAGCTAAACGCGCGTGACGTAGTACATTCGTCCCTTAACTTTTAAATATTTAGGCCATGTTGTCACTTCAGACCTAAAAGACAACATGGATATCGAACGCGAACGGAGGGCCCTGTCGGTGAGGGCAAACATGATTGCACGTAAATTTGCGCGCTGTACTAGGGAGGTGAAACTAACTCTTTTTTAGAGCATATTGCACTTCCCTGTACACGTGCAGCTTATGGGCAAACTACATGCAGCGGGCCTATGGGGCCCTTCGGGTCCAGTATAACAATGCGTTCCGGGTGATGGTGGGGCTGCCCCGCTTCTGTAGCGCATCAGGGATGTTTGCTGAAGCGCGCATAGATTGCTTTTATACGACTATGCGCAAGAGATGCACATCTCTGGTGCGTCGGGTGCGGGCCAGCCCCAACCCCATCCTGCGTTTGTTGGCTGGGGGGGTTTAACTGCCCATATTTGAGGCATTGCGATGACATGCATGTTTCTAGAAGTACTTACTATGTCTGACCTACTTAAGTGCTTCAAGAAACATGACATTAAAAATAGGTAAAAATAATAATAATAATATGTTTAATTATTAAGTAATACAGATATTAACATACACACACGTAACGTACACACTAACCATAAATATATGAGTCTAAGTTACTTGAAATAAATGATAAATTAAAAAAATTACGAGTATCGAGTGCAAGAGAGAGGAATGCTTCGTGATAAACAAGAGTGCTAGCTAGTCAGGTGCTGATAAATAATAGTAGCTGACAATCTTAAGGTGCGCGCAATGAGGCGTGAAGAGCCGGCTCAGCGGGCATTTAAGAGGATCGAGGGGCGTGGAGGGCATTAGGTGCACTTTGACTTAATACTTGCTCTCTGTTACCCCTTATCCCCTGGTAGACGGGAGCAATTTTAGTGAGGACGTTTTTCAATAAAATTCAAGTATAAGCAGGTTCTGCTATTATTGTACAGTCGCCATCACATACATACTATACATCGGAGCAAACAAGCACGTCACAAACATCGGAACACACCTCTATTGTCAAGGCATTAGGGTGCATGTGCCGATATTTTTGAACACCTATCTATAGTGTACCGATGTATGTGTTTCTATAAAATTCAAGAATCAGTCCGTTATGTGCTGTCATTAGTTTCTGCTGCTATTTGTGTGCGAGACGCACCTATGACTGGCTCTGGGCTGGGTAGAATTGAAGGGAAATCCTGCACCTTCGGCGTTGGTCGTTACGGCTTAGCAGGAACTTGGTCGGGTCGGGGTTCTGAATTGAAAGGCTTGTTTACTTTTTCAAGTAATGTCACTTCGCTGCTACTGTAGTGTGCAGGACGGCATAGAATAAACCCGCTATAAACATAAAATTGTCAGTCGCGACCTAACTTGTAATAATCTAGCTTATAAACCTTCTTATAACATAGGCATTGCGCTACTATTGCCTTATGTCATCGGCACCTGAAATAAAGAATAATAGGCCTCACATTTCATTCCTACATAGTAAAAAAGGGTAATATACCGCTGGTTTCCTAAATAACGAGTGGATAACACTAAGTTTCCACTAAGAAATATAGACAGACTAAAGGAAACCTAGAGATCCTACTCGCGCGCCAGTCAGGCAACGACTGACGGGCGAGCGAGGGGGGAAACCCGGTATTTATACCTCAGGTGGGGAACGAGGTACGTATATACGGGCGGACACGGAATCCCCGCGTTTCAGATGCATTTTGACGCCGAACGAGCGGGATCTCGTGTAATAATGTATTATAAATAGCATAGAAATAGGTATAAGCACTGTAAATAATGTATTAGAGTAAGATTGAACTGTAATAAATGAACATGTCATTTCGCGCCAAAATTTCCCGCGCAAATCGCTTTCCCGCCAAATATACGGGGCGAAGGGGCGTCCGGCCGAGGTAACTTAATAGTATAAATTGGGCGGCCAGACCCCATGAAATTCAGTACCTACAGTAGCAGCGAAGTGACATTACTTGAAAAAGTAAACAAGCCTTTCAATTCAGAACCCCGACCCGACCAAGTTCCTGCTAAGCCGTAACGACCAACGCCGAAGGTGCAGGATTTCCCTTCAAATTCTACTCAGCCCAGAGCCAGTCATAGGTGCGTCTCGCACATGCTGGTCCATCGAAAACCGGATTCTACATAGAGGATGCCCCTTACAAGATCGAAAGCAGGAAAACGCACGTTCGGTCAACTTATCGCAGCGAACATCAGAGAAGCCATGCTGGAAGAAGCAACCACGTCCACGTCGGGAACTGCTACTACTCAAGAAGGTTCGAGGCCCTCGCAGGAAATCCCACAGACAAGCACTCCTGCGACGCCGGCGCCTCGTCCAGACCCACAGCCGAGGTCACCCATAGGGCAGCATCATGATGCCGCGCAGTCACAAACACTGCCTCATGAAACCCCACAGTCAACGCTGCCACCCATAGTCCCGCTGCTGCAGGAGAGCCTACACCCTGCAGCAACACTGCGGCAGGAAACCCCACAGTCAAGCCAGCATCCTGCCGCACGGCCGCCGTCAAAATCGGTGAAAACAACGTCGAGTCATCGCGTCCGCCGTCTCGCACAAGCGCGAGAAGAAGCCCTCCGAATCAAATTGGAGCTCGCGCAAGCGCGCATAGCCGCCATAGAAGCCGAAGACAGCGACGATGACACCGGCACAATATCTACAGTCCAACAAGAACGCCGCATAGATGAATGGCTCGAGACCAGCCAGAGACATGTCCTCGCCATCTCCAATGCACCTTACATCGAAGAACCCGAGCCTGCAACCCCACAGTACGCCGAGCAGGCTCGGGAGAGGAGCCCCGCCGAGGGCGCGGGACAGGGCGCCGCTGCCGTGCGCCCCGCCGTCCCCGCCCCTCCCCCCGCCGGGGGAACCCACGCTCCCGTTTTCGCGCCAACGCCGCCGCGCCCACGCGAAACAGACGCATATCCGCCGCCGTTAATGTATTCACAAGCGAATACGCAAGAAGATAGCGCCATAGTAATGAAGAATCAACAAAGTGTGAACCTGAGTGAGCTCGCCTCTGCCATCGCCATCGCCGCGCGTGCCGGCCCGAGAGAGTCATCACGCTATCACGCCGAGTTGCCGCCATTCAGCGGCTCGCATCAAGAATGGCTATCATTTAAAGCCGCCTACAACGGAACCACCGCAAATTATAGTGAAGTGGATAATATAGCAAGATTAAGAAGATGCCTCAAAGGGAGGGCCAAAGAAGCCGTCGAGAGCCTCCTCATTTACAACGCTCGCGCAGACGAAGTAATGAGAAGCCTAGAAGCCCGCTTCGGCCGCCCAGACGCCATTGCCCTCGCCGAGCTCGAGCGTTTACGCGCCCTACCGCGCCTTAACGACGGGCCGCTCGACATCTGTGTCTTCGCCAGCCGTGTAGCCAACGTCATAGCCACACTCAAGGCTCTTGACCGCGCTCACTATCTACACAGCCCGGAGACGACACGGGCAATGATGGAGAAATTTACGCCCGCCCTACGCTACAGATGGTTCGACTACGCGAATACGCAGAAAAACGACGAGCCTGAGCTAATAAAGATATCAGCCTTCCTGCAACGCGAGGCGGACTACTGCGCACTCTACGCGCAGCCCGAGAACGTCGACGGTGCAAATCCTCATCCTGCAAAGAGGACACACCGAGCCTTCGCGACCACAGACAAGCCTTCACCTAAGTGCGCCGCCTGCAACAACACCGGTCACCCAATAGATAAATGCACTAAGTTTATCGAAAAAGCCGTTGAAGACCGGTGGAAACTAGCCAAAGATCAACGGCTATGTTTCCGATGCCTGCGCTACAAGAACAGGATGCACTCATGCAAGCGCACGAAGTGCGAGCGAGACGGCTGCGAATACTTCCACCACAACTTGCTACATTATCAACGAATCGAAGAAAGAAACGAGGCCGTCACATCGACACGCGCCTCCCGAGAAGCGAGAGCTTATCTAAAAATTATCCCGGTCACAGTCTCTGGACCGGCGGGAGCCGTCGAGACCTACGCCCTCCTCGACGACGGCTCCACGATAACACTTGTACAAGAAGAGCTCGCGAACGACTTAGGCCTGGACGGCCCGACAGTGCCGCTACAAATAGAAGCTATAACGAAAGAAAAAATCGACGCATCGAGATCACGCCGTGTTACGCTCAGCATCCGCGGCACCGACCAACCTTATAGGGTCGGTGCGCATACCATAGACGATCTGAGCCTATCACCACAGTCCGTTAAGAAGGAGGATCTCCGCGAGTGTGCACACTTATGCGACATAGAAGATAGCCTGCGGTACGAGTCAGCGAGACCTAGAGTGTTAATCGGACAAGATAACTGGCATTTACTCGTCAGTAATGAAACACGCCGCGGCCAGCGGCATCAGCCAGCGGCATCCCTAACGCCGCTAGGCTGGGTGCTACACGGTGCACACACACGCATCACAGGCAAACAAGTACATGCGACGCATCGCTTGACCACTATTGAAGAAGCCGAGAAAAATGAAGATTTGAATTTACAACTCAGTGAATATTTCGCGCTCGAAAACCTACTTATCGAGCCGAAGTTACCCCAGTCAAGCCCGGAAGAGCGGGCGCGTATCATGCTAGCCCAGTCAATAACGACTACAGCCGACGGCCATTATGAAGCACCGCTATTATGGAAACAACCCGACAGCCGCTTGCCTGACAACTACGAAAATACACTGAGAAGACTTCATAACATAGAAAAGAAACTCGACAAAAATAAAGAGCTTAAAAGCAAATATAGTGAAGAAATGGACGCCCTTGTCTCGAAGGGCTACGCCGAGCCTGCGCCGCCCACCAAGTCATCGAGAGTGTGGTACCTCCCCCATTTCCCGGTGCTGAATCCTAGCAAGCCCGGGAAAGTCCGAATCGTCCACGACGCCGCCGCGCCTACAAGGGGCGTGTCGCTCAATGACCGCCTACTGACAGGCCCGGCCCTCCTACAGTCGCTGCCAGGCGTCCTTATGCGCTTCCGGCAACACCCAGTCGCCGTGGGGGCGGATATTAAAGAAATGTTCATGCAAGTGAAAGTCAAATCTGAAGACAGAGACGCCCTGCGCTATCTATGGCGGGGCGACCGGCGGGGCGACGACGCGCCGCAAGAATATCGCATGACTTCACTCATTTTTGGCGCTACTTGTTCACCGTCAATAGCAATATATGTGAAGAACGTCAACGCCCAGAAACACGAAGAAACGCATCCAGAGGCCGTCAAAGCAATAATAAGACATCACTACGTCGATGACTACCTACACAGCTTCAAAACGGAAGAAGACGCGATTCGAGTGTCAAGTGATGTACGCGATATACATAGAGAGGCCCATTACGAACTACGCCAATGGACCTCTAACTCCACGCGGGTCCTCCGAGCCCTCACTTCGGAGGACGCCACGTCCGCGCCCGTCGAACTGAATAAAAGCGAAATGAAAAATGAACGAATCCTGGGACAAATATGGAAACCCGCGAGCGACGAACTCGCCTTCAACTTGGACCTCAGCCGCCTACCTCCCGGAGCCCTGGACGACATCGAGCCTACCAAAAGGCAAATATTGAAAATAACAATGTCGATCTTCGACCCTCTCGGGCTAGCGGCGCCGGTAACCATCATAGCAAAGAAAATCCTACAAGAGGTGTGGCGGCGCGGAACTGGCTGGGATGACAAGCTGGATGCAGACTTAGCGCGCCAATGGACGGAGTGGACGCTGCACCTAAGGGCATTGCGAGACCTCGCGATTCCGCGCGCCTACCCCTACTACGGTGACGCAAACAAGCGTGAGATGCACATCTTCGTCGATGCTAGCGAATCTGCATATACAAGCGCGCTATACTGGCGCATAACTACGGGCGACGGGCGAGTGCACGTGTCCTTGATAGCTGCGAAGGCTAAGGTCGCGCCCCTGAAGGTGATATCAGTCCCACGCCTAGAGGTGCAGGCCGCGGCGATGGGGAGTCGAATGGCGGCCGCAGTAATAGAAGAGCACGACTTCAAACCAGACACGAAGACATTCTGGACCGACAGCCGCACAGTACTCGCGTGGCTGAGGACCGGGGCGCGCACGTACCGGCCCTTTGTCGCGCACCGCATTGCCGCCATAGAGGAGTACACGGCTGTCAAAGAATGGCGCTGGGTACCTACCAAGCTCAACGTCGCTGACGAAGCCACGCGCACAGTCCCGCTCGAGTTCAACACTGATCATCGGTGGTTCCAGGGCCCAGCCTTCCTGCGTGATGACCCGGAGACGTGGCCCACAGAGCCATCACAACCGCACGAGTCCGAAATAAGTGAAGAAAAGGTGCACACAATATCAGTCGTAAAGGGAAAACCCGGCCCGCTCGCCTGGCTACCAGACCCGGCCCGATTCTCGAGGTGGGAACGCTTGCTGCGAACTATAGGCAGAGTATTACAGTTCATCGACCTATGCCGAACCCGCAAGGCGCGCGCACATTACAAGCGCACTACGCGGAACAAACAGGCCGATCCAGACTGGAATAAACGAAGCAAGCCCGCCCCGCCGCAGCCGCCGTCTAAAGGGCTACAAAATAATAGAAAGTATAAAATACTCGATGCCACATACCTACGTGAAGCGGAACGCTTAGTGATACGCGCCAGTCAGCTGGAGTCATTCTATGACGACTTCAGTGACCTCAGAAATAATAAGCCCCCGGGCTCACATAGCCGCCTACGACACATGGCGGTCGAACTAGTGAACGACGTTATTGTTATCAAGACGCGTATCAACGCAGCAGTGGACATCACCGAACTACAAAAACGGCCACCCGTGCTCGATGGAAATCATCCGGCAGTGAAGCTATATATAGACTTTATACACAGGCAAATGCAACACAACGGCGCCGAGGCTACTATAAACGAGTGTAAACAATATTATAGTATTCTACGCCTGCGACCCGTGACGAAAATGATAGTGCATCGATGCCTGCCGTGCCGGATAAAGAAAGCAATGCCGTCAGTGCCGCCCACCGGCGACCACCCGCGGTGCCGGCTCGCCCACCACCAGCGAGCGTTTACCTACACGGGCCTCGATCTGTTTGGCCCGATAACAGTAACCGTCGGTAGAGGGACTCAGAAGAGGTACGTGGCACTCTTCACGTGCCTCACCGTGCGCGCAGTACATCTGGAAGTAATACCAAGTCTCGGCGGGGACTCCGCGGTCATGGCGCTCCGACGCATGATCGCGCGCCGCGGCTGCCCGACCGAGATCTGGACCGACAACGGAAGTAACTTCCACGCTGCCGACAAAGAGCTCCGCGTGGCCTACGGCGACGCCCTCGAAACCGACGCCGCGCAACGCGGTATCAGCTGGCGCTTCATACCGGCGGGAGCCCCATTTATGGGCGGGGCATGGGAGAGGATGGTACGAGCCGTCAAGAGAGCCCTACACGCCGTGCTCAACGAGCGCCGCCCCAGCGAGGAGACCTTGACTACTCTGCTCGCCGAGGCCGAATATACAGTGAACAGCCGCCCCCTCACTCACGTGGCGGTTGATCCTGACGAGCCAGAAGCCATCACGCCGAACCACTTCCTCCTCGGTGGCTCAGCCCGGGCCCCCAACCCCGGGACATTCGACGACACCGCACTCATCGGCCGCGCGACTTGGCGGACGAGCCAACGCCTGGCCGAGCACTTCTGGGCCCGCTGGCTCCGGGAGTACCTGCCCTCACTCCAGTACCGGCGGGAGCCCTACGGTCATGGGCGGCCTATCAACGTCGGCGACATCGTGCTAGTGGCCGACGGGAATCTGCCTCGCAACACATGGCCACGAGGCCGGGTTACAGCTATATACCCGGGCCCCGACGGCGTGACACGAGCAGTGGACGTGACCACCAAGGGCGGAGTCTTCAGAAGACCGACCAAGAAGCTGGTGATCCTGCCGACGGAGCCTGAGAACCTGCACGCAAAAGAAGATCCAACGTTCACCCGAACGATGGTCGGCGGGAGAGATGTGCAGGACGGCATAGAATAAACCCGCTATAAACATAAAATTGTCAGTCGCGACCTAACTTGTAATAATCTAGCTTATAAACCTTCTTATAACATAGGCATTGCGCTACTATTGCCTTATGTCATCGGCACCTGAAATAAAGAATAATAGGCCTCACATTTCATTCCTACATAGTAAAAAAGGGTAATATACCGCTGGTTTCCTAAATAACGAGTGGATAACACTAAGTTTCCACTAAGAAATATAGACAGACTAAAGGAAACCTAGAGATCCTACTCGCGCGCCAGTCAGGCAACGACTGACGGGCGAGCGAGGGGGGAAACCCGGTATTTATACCTCAGGTGGGGAACGAGGTACGTATATACGGGCGGACACGGAATCCCCGCGTTTCAGATGCATTTTGACGCCGAACGAGCGGGATCTCGTGTAATAATGTATTATAAATAGCATAGAAATAGGTATAAGCACTGTAAATAATGTATTAGAGTAAGATTGAACTGTAATAAATGAACATGTCATTTCGCGCCAAAATTTCCCGCGCAAATCGCTTTCCCGCCAAATATACGGGGCGAAGGGGCGTCCGGCCGAGGTAACTTAATAGTATAAATTGGGCGGCCAGACCCCATGAAATTCAGTACCTACAGTAGCAGCGAAGTGACATTACTTGAAAAAGTAAACAAGCCTTTCAATTCAGAACCCCGACCCGACCAAGTTCCTGCTAAGCCGTAACGACCAACGCCGAAGGTGCAGGATTTCCCTTCAAATTCTACTCAGCCCAGAGCCAGTCATAGGTGCGTCTCGCACATGTAGGTACTGAATTTCATGGGGCCTGGCCGCCCAATTTATACTATCAAGTTACCTCGGCCGGACGCCCCTTCGCCCCGTATTTTTGGCGGGAAAGCGATTTGCGCGGGAAATTTTGGCGCGAAATGACATGTTCATTTATTACACTTCAATCTTACTCTAATACATTATTTACAGTGCTTATACCTATTTCTATGCTATTTATAATACATTATTACACGAGATCCCGCTCGTTCGGCGTCAAAATGCATCTGAAACGCGGGGATTCCGTGTCGGCCCGTATATACGTACCTCGTCCCCCACCTGAGGTATAAATACCGGGGTTCCCCCCTCGCTCGCCCATCAGTCGTTGCCTGACTGGCGCGCGAGTAGGAACTCTAGGTTTCCTTTAGTCTGTCTATATTTCTTAGTGGAAACTTAGTGTTGTCCACTCTTTATTTAGGAAACCAGCGGTATATTACCCTTTTTTTACTATGTAGGAATGAAATGTGAGGCCTATTATTCTTTATTTCAGGTGCCAATTACATAAGGCAATAGTAGCGCAATGCCTATGTTATAAGAGGTTATAAGCTAGATTACAAGTTAGGTCGCGACTGACAATTTTATGTTTATAACGGGTTTTATTCTATGCCGTCCTGCACATCTCTCCCGCCGACCATCGTTCGGGTGAACGTTGGATCTTCTTTTGCGTGCAGGTTCTCAGGCTCCGTCGGCAGGATCACCAGCTTCTTGGTCGGTCTTCTGAAGACTCCGCCCTTGGTGGTCACGTCCACTGCTCGCGTCACGCCGTCGGGGCCCGGGTATATAGCTGTAACCCGGCCTCGTGGCCATGTGTTGCGAGGCAGATTCCCGTCGGCCACTAGCACGATGTCGCCGACGTTGATAGGCCGCCCATGACCGTAGGGCTCCCGCCGGTACTGGAGTGAGGGCAGGTACTCCCGGAGCCAGCGGGCCCAGAAGTGCTCGGCCAGGCGTTGGCTCGTCCGCCAAGTCGCGCGGCCGATGAGTGCGGTGTCGTCGAATGTCCCGGGGTTGGGGGCCCGGGCTGAGCCACCGAGGAGGAAGTGGTTCGGCGTGATGGCTTCTGGCTCGTCAGGATCAACCGCCACGTGAGTGAGGGGGCGGCTGTTCACTGTATATTCGGCCTCGGCGAGCAGAGTAGTCAGGGTCTCCTCGCTGGGGCGGCGCTCGTTGAGCACGGCGTGTAGGGCTCTCTTGACGGCTCGTACCATCCTCTCCCATGCCCCGCCCATAAATGGGGCTCCCGCCGGTATGAAGCGCCAGCTGATACCGCGTTGCGCGGCGTCGGTTTCGAGGGCGTCGCCGTAGGCCACGCGGAGCTCTTTGTCGGCAGCGTGGAAGTTACTTCCGTTGTCGGTCCAGATCTCGGTCGGGCAGCCGCGGCGCGCGATCATGCGTCGGAGCGCCATGACCGCGGAGTCCCCGCCGAGACTTGGTATTACTTCCAGATGTACTGCGCGCACGGTGAGGCACGTGAAGAGTGCCACGTACCTCTTCTGAGTCCCTCTACCGACGGTTACTGTTATCGGGCCAAACAGATCGAGGCCCGTGTAGGTAAACGCTCGCTGGTGGTGGGCGAGCCGGCACCGCGGGTGGTCGCCGGTGGGCGGCACTGACGGCATTGCTTTCTTTATCCGGCACGGCAGGCATCGATGCACTATCATTTTCGTCACGGGTCGCAGGCGTAGAATACTATAATATTGTTTACACTCGTTTATAGTAGCCTCGGCGCCGTTGTGTTGCATTTGCCTGTGTATAAAGTCTATATATAGCTTCACTGCCGGATGATTTCCATCGAGCACGGGTGGCCGTTTTTGTAGTTCGGTGATGTCCACTGCTGCGTTGATACGCGTCTTGATAACAATAACGTCGTTCACTAGTTCGACCGCCATGTGTCGTAGGCGGCTATGTGAGCCCGGTGGCTTATTATTTCTGAGGTCACTGAAGTCGTCATAGAATGACTCCAGCTGACTGGCGCGTATCACTAAGCGTTCCGCTTCACGTAGGTATGTGGCATCGAGTATTTTATACTTTCTATTATTTTGTAGCCCTTTAGACGGCGTCTGCGGCGGGGCGGGCTTGCTTCGTTTATTCCAGTCTGGATCGGCCTGTTTGTTCCGCATAGTGCGCTTGTAATGTGCGCGCGCCTTGCGGGTTCGGCATAGGTCGATGAACTGTAATACTCTGCCTATAGTTCGCAGCAAGCGTTCCCACCTCGAGAATCGGGCCGGGTCTGGTAGCCAGGCGAGCGGGCCGGGTTTTCCCTTTACGACTGATATTGTGTGTACCTTTTCTTCACTTATTTCGGACTCGTGCGGTTGTGATGGCTCTGTGGGCCACGTCTCCGGGTCATCACGCAGGAAGGCTGGGCCCTGGAACCACCGATGATCAGTGTTGAACTCGAGCGGGACTGTGCGCGTGGCTTCGTCAGCGACGTTGAGCTTGGTAGGTACCCAGCGCCATTCTTTGACAGCCGTGTATTCCTCTATGGCGGCAATGCGGTGCGCGACAAAGGGCCGGTACGTGCGCGCCCCGGTCCTCAGCCACGCGAGTACTGTGCGGCTGTCGGTCCAGAATGTCTTCGTGTCTGGTTTGAAGTCGTGCTCTTCTATTACTGCGGCCGCCATTCGACTCCCCATCGCCGCGGCCTGCACCTCTAGGCGTGGGACTGATATCACCTTCAGGGGCGCGACCTTAGCCTTCGCAGCTATCAAGGACACGTGCACTCGCCCGTCGCCCGTAGTTATGCGCCAGTATAGCGCGCTTGTATATGCAGATTCGCTAGCATCGACGAAGATGTGCATCTCACGCTTGGTCGCGTCACCGTAGTAAGGGTAGGCGCGCGGAATCGCGAGGTCTCGCAATGCCCTTAGGTGCAGCGTCCACTCCGTCCATTGGCGCGCTAAGTCTGCATCCAGCTTGTCATCCCAGCCAGTTCCGCGCCGCCACACCTCTTGTAGGATTTTCTTTGCTATGATGGTTACCGGCGCCGCTAGCCCGAGAGGGTCGAAGATCGACATTGTTATTTTCAATATTTGCCTTTTGGTAGGCTCGATGTCGTCCAGGGCTCCGGGAGGTAGGCGGCTGAGGTCCAAGTTGAAGGCGAGTTCGTCGCTCGCGGGTTTCCATATTTGTCCCAGGATTCGTTCATTTTTCATTTCGCTCTTATTCAGTTCGACGGGCGCGGACGTGGCGTCCTCCGAAGTGAGGGCTCGGAGGACCCGCGTGGAGTTAGAGGTCCATTGGCGTAGTTCGTAATGAGCCTCTCTATGTATATCGCGTACATCACTTGACACTCGAATCGCGTCTTCTTCTGTTTTGAAGCTGTGTAGGTAGTCATCGACATAGTGATGTCTTATTATTGCTTTGACGGCCTCTGGATGCGTTTCTTCGTGTTTCTGGGCGTTGACGTTCTTCACATATATTGCTATTGACGGTGAACAAGTAGCGCCAAAAATGAGTGAAGTCATGCGATATTCTTGCGGCGCGTCGTCGCCCCGCCGGTCGCCCCGCCATAGATAGCGCAGGGCGTCTCTGTCTTCAGACTTGACTTTCACTTGCATGAACATTTCTTTAATATCCGCCCCCACGGCGACTGGGTGTTGCCGGAAGCGCATAAGGACGCCTGGCAGCGACTGTAGGAGGGCCGGGCCCGTCAGTAGGCGGTCATTGAGCGACACGCCCCTTGTAGGCGCGGCGGCGTCGTGGACGATTCGGACTTTCCCGGGCTTGCTAGGATTCAGCACCGGGAAATGGGGGAGGTACCACACTCTCGATGACTTGGTAGGCGGCGCAGGCTCGGCGTAGCCCTTCGAGACAAGGGCGTCCATTTCTTCACTATATTTGCTTTTAAGCTCTTTATTTTTGTCGAGTTTCTTTTCTATGTTATGAAGTCTTCTCAGTGTATTTTCGTAGTTGTCAGGCAAGCGGCTGTCGGGTTGTTTCCATAACAGCGGTGCTTCATAATGGCCGTCGGCTGTAGTCTTTATTGACTGGGCTAGCATGATACGCGCCCGCTCTTCCGGGCTTGACTGGGGTAACTTCGGCTCGATAAGTAGGTTTTCGAGCGCGAAATATTCACTGAGTTGTAAATTCAAATCTTCATTTTTCTCGGCTTCTTCAATAGTGGTCAAGCGATGCGTCGCATGTACTTGTTTGCCTGTGATGCGTGTGTGTGCACCGTGTAGCACCCAGCCTAGCGGCGTTAGGGATGCCGCTGGCTGATGCCGCTGGCCGCGGCGTGTTTCATTACTGACGAGTAAATGCCAGTTATCTTGTCCGATTAATACTCTAGGTCTCGCTGACTCGTACCGCAGGCTATCTTCTATGTCGCATAAGTGTGCGCACTCGCGGAGATCCTCCTTCTTAACGGACTGTGGTGATAGGCTCAGATCGTCTATGGTATGCGCACCGACCCTATAAGGTTGGTCGGTGCCGCGGATGCTGAGCGTAACACGGCGTGATCTCGATGCGTCGATTTTTTCTTTCGTTATAGCTTCTATTTGTAGCGGCACTGTCGGGCCGTCCAGGCCTAAGTCGTTCGCGAGCCCTTCTTGTACAAGTGTTATCGTGGAGCCGTCGTCGAGGAGGGCGTAGGTCTCGACGGCTCCCGCCGGTCCAGAGACTGTGACCGGGATAATTTTCAGATAGGCTCTCGCTTCTCGGGAGGCGCGCGTCGATGTGACGGCCTCGTTTCTTTCTTCAATTCTTTGATAATGTAGCAATTTGTGGTGGAAGTATTCGCAGCCGTCTCGCTCGCACTTCGTGCGCTTGCATGAGTGCATCCTGTTCTTGTAGCGCAGGCATCGGAAACATAGCCGTTGATCTTTGGCTAGTTTCCACCGGTCTTCAACGGCTTTTTCGATAAACTTAGTGCATTTATCTATTAGGTGACCGGTGTTGTTGCAGGCGGCGCACTTAGGTGAAGGCTTGTCTGTGGTCGCGAAGGCTCGGTGTGTCCTTTTTGCAGGATGAGGATTTGCACCGTCGACGTTCTCGGGCTGCGCGTGGAGCGCGCAGTAGTCCGCCTCGCTTTGCAGGAAGGCTGATATCTTTATTAGCTCAGGCTCGTCGTTTTTCTGCGTATTCGCGTAGTCGAACCATCTGTAGCGTAGGGCGGGCGTAAATTTCTCCATCATTGCCCGTGTCGTCTCCGGGCTGTGTAGATAGTGAGCGCGGTCAAGAGCCTTGAGTGTGGCTATGACGTTGGCTACACGGCTGGCGAAGACACAGATGTCGAGCGGCCCGTCGTTAAGGCGCGGTAGGGCGCGTAAACGCTCGAGATCGGCGAGGGCAATGGCGTCTGGGCGGCCGAAGCGGGCTTCTAGGAAGGCCGAAGCGGGCTTCTAAATGAGGAGGCTTTCGACGGCTTCTTTGGCCCTCCCTTTGAGGCATCTTCTTAATCTTGCTATATTATCCACTTCACTATAATTTGCGGTGGTTCCGTTGTAGGCGGCTTTAAATGATAGCCATTCTTGATGCGAGCCGCTGAATGGCGGCAACTCGGCGTGATGACTCTTTCGGGCCGGCACGCGCGGCGATGGCGATGGCAGAGGCGAGCTCACTCAGGTTCACACTTTGTTGATTCTTCATTACTATGGCGCTATCTTCTTGCGCATTCGCTTGTGAATACATTAACGGCGGCGGATATGCGTCTGTTTCGCGTGGGCGCGGCGGCGTTGGCGCGAAAACGGGAGCGTGGGTTCCCCCGGCGGGGGGAGGGGCGGGGACGGCGGGGCGCACGGCAGCGGCGCCCTGTCCCGCGCCCTCGGCGGGGCTCCTCTCCCGAGCCTGCTCGGCGTACTGTGGGGTTGCAGGCTCGGGTTCTTCGATGTAAGGTGCATTGGAGATGGCGAGGACATGTCTCTGGCTGGTCTCGAGCCATTCATCTATGCGGCGTTCTTGTTGGACTGTAGATATTGTGTCGGTGTCATCGTCGCTGTCTTCGGCTTCTATGGCGGCTATGCGCGCTTGCGCGAGCTCCAATTTGATTCGGAGGGCTTCTTCTCGCGCTTGTGCGAGACGGCGGACGCGATGACTCGACGTTGTTTTCACCGATTTTGACGGCGGCCGTGCGGCAGGATGCTGGCTTGACTGTGGGGTTTCCTGCCGCAGTGTTGCTGCAGGGTGTAGGCTCTCCTGCAGCAGCGGGACTATGGGTGGCAGCGTTGACTGTGGGGTTTCATGAGGCAGTGTTTGTGACTGCGCGGCATCATGATGCTGCGCTATGGGTGACCTCGGCTGTGGGTCTGGACGAGGCGCCGGCGTCGCAGGAGTGCTCGTTCGTGAGGTCTCCTGCGAGGGCCTCGAAACTTCTTGAGTCGTAGCAGTTCCCGACGTGGACGTGGTTGCTTGTTCCAGCATGGCTTCTCTTATGTTCGCTGCGATAAGTTGACCGAGTGTGCGATTTCCTGCTTTCGATCTTGTAAGGGGCATCCTCTATGTAGAATCCGGTTTTCGATGGACCAGCATGTGCGAGACGCACCTATGACTGGCTCTGGGCTGGGTAGAATTGAAGGGAAATCCTGCACCTTCGGCGTTGGTCGTTACGGCTTAGCAGGAACTTGGTCGGGTCGGGGTTCTGAATTGAAAGGCTTGTTTACTTTTTCAAGTAATGTCACTTCGCTGCTACTGTAGGTACTGAATTTCATGGGGCCTGGCCGCCCAATTTATACTATCAAGTTACCTCGGCCGGACGCCCCTTCGCCCCGTATTTTTGGCGGGAAAGCGATTTGCGCGGGAAATTTTGGCGCGAAATGACATGTTCATTTATTACACTTCAATCTTACTCTAATACATTATTTACAGTGCTTATACCTATTTCTATGCTATTTATAATACATTATTACACGAGATCCCGCTCGTTCGGCCTCAAAATGCATCTGAAACGCGGGGATTCCGTGTCGGCCCGTATATACGTACCTCGTCCCCCACCTGAGGTATAAATACCGGGGTTCCCCCCTCGCTCGCCCATCAGTCGTTGCCTGACTGGCGCGCGAGTAGGAACTCTAGGTTTCCTTTAGTCTGTCTATATTTCTTAGTGGAAACTTAGTGTTGTCCACTCTTTATTTAGGAAACCAGCGGTATATTACCCTTTTTTTACTATGTAGGAATGAAATGTGAGGCCTATTATTCTTTATTTCAGGTGCCAATTACATAAGGCAATAGTAGCGCAATGCCTATTGAAAGTAAAGACCCCAAATATACGAAATACGATTTAATAACTCCCAATCTAACCACAATACAACACAACACAAGGACTCGTCCGCTCTGCCGCCATCTTGAGACGGCCCAAAACATTATCACTCGGTATTTTAACAACTTTTACAATTAGTATTACGTTTGACACGGCCAATATTTACTTAAATAATCTTATTAGAACAACAAACAATTATTAAACACTTGATCTCTTTTCTAATACTTGTATTTGCAAAATCTATGATTTTAGGCCGGACCGGAAGTTTCTATTGAAAAGTACTACCGCTAAGATCCTGTCATTTGCCGTACTATTTACTACTTTATTAACAATTACAAACATGAATTACTTTGTAAGGCTCGATATATATTGTATAAATGATAATAAGAATTAATTTAAGTTCTTTTTTCTAACAATCGGCCATCCTGAAGTTTTGCCTGTCCCTAGGCAGTATGGTGCTAGAAAGAATTTGATACAAAGCACCGCCAGGCACAAACAAAACAAATTATACATCATTTCGACAGAACAATATTAGCATCTACGTCTTCATTACCTGGCTTAACATCTTTGAAATAACGTTTAATAAAGGTAGTGAAAAGTACATAATACATAGTAACTATTACTTCTCAATATTAACATATCGCTTTTCTTACAAAACTAATTATAATGGCATTATAGCTGAACAAGTCTAGTCGCAATCTAGTTGACTAATTTAACTGACTAGTAAAGATAATTTAACAATGACACCATATAGTTATTTTTAGACCAGATTAACCAATTAAATTAGGTATGCGTAACATTTGTAACTTAACGAGTTACCGACAAAAATCATAATCAATAAAAATTTGCCTGTATTTGCTATTTTGGTTAGGAACTGTATGAATAGTAAACAAAGTATTAGTTACAATTTAAAGTAATTCTCACTTGGTAACAAACAACAACGTTCGGCCATCCGTTACTTATTGGATGACCTCATTCAATTATTTTTAATGAACTTTGGGAACATATTGCAATATGAGTAGTATTTTATCATTTGTATTCATCTATTATCTAGAGTGGTTGCGCCTTGTCGTAGTAAATTGTTGTCCTGTTGTTGTTAGAAACACTCGCAGAATGTAGCGGCCTCTGGGTGGTTGACGTTCCCTTGCTCGCAGGGAACACGTTCAGGACGTAGTAGTGTGCGGTGAGTCAACGTATATAGGTAGTTTCAGCGTACACACGCAGGGTGTAGCAGTCTCTGGTAAGTGGATGTCTCGTTGCAGCGTACACACGCAGGGTGTAGCAGTCTCTGGTAAGTGGATGTCTCGTTGCAGCGTACACGCGCAGGGTGTAGCAGTCTCTGGTAAGTGGATATCTCGTTGCAGCGTACACACGCAGGGTGTAGCAGTCTCTGGTAAATGGATGTCTCTTTGCAGCGTACACACGCAGGGTGTAGCAGTCTCTGGTAAGTGGATGTCTCTTTGCAGCGTACACACGCAGGGTGTAGCAGTCTCTGGTAAATGGATGTCTCTTTGCAGCGTACACACGCAGGGTGTAGCAGTCTCTGGTAAGTGGATGTCTCTTTGCAGCGTACACACGCAGGGTGTAGCAGTCTCTGGCAAGTGGATGTCTCGTTGCACTGTAAGAAAGTAGCTACCGCGTACACTCACAGGGTGCATCGGCCTCAGTTTGGTTACGCTTGTTACCGCGTACACACACAGGGTGTATCGGCCTCAGGCAAGCTCAATAAAGTAAATACCGCGTACACTCACAGGGTGTATCGGCCTCAGTTTGGTTACGCTTGTTACCGCGTACACACACAGGGTGTATCGGCCTCAGGCAAGCTCAATAAAGTAAATACCGCGTACACTCACAGGGTGTATCGGCCTCAGGTATTGTTTAGGCTTGTCACCGCGTACACGCACTGGGTGTATCGGCCTCAGACAAGCTTAGTAAAGGTAGGTTTGAAGTGATCGGGTATGTGGTCCTCTCATCGCCGCGTACACGCGCAGGGTGCATCGGCCTCTAGCTGAAGTAGTCGGGCGCGTGGTCATCTTACTACCGCGTACACGCACAGGGTGTATCAGCCTCTGGACCGCCACGCCGCACCAGCACTCGGTTGCATGTTCTCAGTTTCGGTATGATAATTACATTAAATGAATAAGTACGTATATGTATGTAATAGGTGTATAGATGTGCAAATTATATGTTTAATAATTCTCATATTTAGAGTAGGATGCATAAGTGTGTATCAATTCGGTCCTTTTACGTGGAACATTAGATTTTATGGTGGTGGTGATATTTTACTCTTTATTGTCATTGATGTTGAGTCGGTCGGTGCTGGTCTTATTTTGAGGTAGGTTATATGATTTGTGGTTTTGACATTTGTCTTCGAGGTGTCCATGACGATTGCACTTTTTGCACTTAACTATTTCATTGGTACACCTAATAACGGCATGTTCGGCTTGTCCGCAGATGTAGCAGGTTACAGAAGATAAAAATCCCTTACAGCTGGCTATATTTTCATTATTAATTTTATTCTTTGGTTCTGAGGATGCGACATTGTGCGACGGGACAGGGTCGGTAGGCGTGAGAACGCGATCAGACATTTTCGTACAAAACTAACTCCCATATTCAAATATGCAAAACCACCGAGATAGATAAGCACTTATGTAAAAGAGTTCTGGACCAGGATAGCATGTACTTTTGTAATGTCAGTAGTAATTGAGTTCCCAGTAACAAAAGACAGTCGATCATCTCATCCAAATGATCAGTAACTCAAGTTCACTGTGTATTTATATATAAAGTGTGAATTATGATATATTAAGAGAATGTATACAACCGAAACCGAGTGATACACATGTATTTGTATTCGGTCACATCATTGTTAAACCATATACTAGACCTTTATTTTGGGCGATCAAAGTAGTCCTTTGTCACTTCTGAACTG
The DNA here is from genome assembly GCA_963854355.1 of Epinotia brunnichana. Classification (NCBI taxonomy): domain Eukaryota; kingdom Metazoa; phylum Arthropoda; class Insecta; order Lepidoptera; family Tortricidae; genus Epinotia; species Epinotia brunnichana. The sequence continues at coordinate 4,245,310 of OY977956.1, forward strand.
AAAGTAAAGACCCCAAATATACGAAATACGATTTAATAACTCCCAATCTAACCACAATACAACACAACACAAGGACTCGTCCGCTCTGCCGCCATCTTGAGACGGCCCAAAACATTATCACTCGGTATTTTAACAACTTTTACAATTAGTATTACGTTTGACACGGCCAATATTTACTTAAATAATCTTATTAGAACAACAAACAATTATTAAACACTTGATCTCTTTTCTAATACTTGTATTTGCAAAATCTATGATTTTAGGCCGGACCGGAAGTTTCTATTGAAAAGTACTACCGCTAAGATCCTGTCATTTGCCGTACTATTTACTACTTTATTAACAATTACAAACATGAATTACTTTGTAAGGCTCGATATATATTGTATAAATGATAATAAGAATTAATTTAAGTTCTTTTTTCTAACACTATGTTATAAGAGGTTATAAGCTAGATTACAAGTTAGGTCGCGACTGACAATTTTATGTTTATAACGGGTTTTATTCTATGCCGTCCTGCACAATTTGTACTATCGACACAATTGAATCCTGACCCAGCATGGAACCTTGTTAAAACTAACTGACGTATTATTTTTTAATTTATTTTGAGTTTCTGTTCTGAGTATGGGGACCCCTAAAACTTAATGTTTTTTTTTCGATTTTTGTGTGAAAATCTTAATGCGGTTCACAGTATACATCTACTTACCAAGTTTCAACAGTATAGCTCTTATAGTTTCGGAAAAAAGTGGCTGTGACATACGGACGGACAGACAGACAGACAGACGGACGGACATGACGAATCTATAAGGGTTCCGTTTTTTGCCATTTGGCTACGGAACCCTAAAAAACACTATATTTCACTAGGTATTTTCAATGCACATCTGCGAAGGTGTAGTAATAGTAGTTTTTCGGCGAGTTTCATAATAACATCACACGAGTGTTTTAATGCCTAATTATGTACAGTTACATACACTACTTTATCTATCCACATATCATAAGCCTCCATGATGCATTCAGGAGCCGCATATTATGACCGGCATCGCGGCGTCGTTTTCTGGCAGCTGTCATAGTTTTTTTTTTAATTCAGAGACAAACTAGAGTCGGATCCAACTATCATGTCATTCGATATCTTACTTACGTGCGGCATTTGTCAAATTTGTATGCAAATTGACAATTCATTTCGAACTAAACGTCATCTCGACTGATATTAGAATAGAGGTCAAATCAAATTTCTTTGTTTTCCAGAGATGCTCGAAATTTGAATGAAATAATATTATCGAAATCGATGTTATTATTTAGCAATAATAACATTTCCACAGATAAGAAATTTGTTCTAACAAAACATTCTGTTTTTATGGTGGTCATAATGTGCGGTTCTTGAACGCATCATAGAGGGTTTATGATATTTGGATAGATAATAGTACATTACTTACCTAGGGCGGTAAAACAAAGAATGTCTCAGATCGCAGGTATTTGACGCCCGAGCCGAAGGCAAGGGCGATAAATATGCGATCTGAGGCTTTCTTTATTACCGCCCGTGGTGAGTTTAAAATTTTACGTCTCTCCCTGGCCAGGAAGTGGGATTTTCCGCACGCGTAGTGTGCGGTAATTGCTACTTTATGGCCAGGTGTGACGTAAAGTCTGTAACCGCACTTATTATAATCAGCCCTGCCCGTGCAAGCAGTCGGCACGTATGAATATCGTAAAAAACTACATAAATTCTGACTAAAAATGCTACAAAAATGATTTTTTATCCATCAATAATTTTAAAACAAAATTCCTGTTCCACCAGTAATAAGTATTTTTAAAAAAACGGAACCCTTATGGATTCGTCATGTCTGTCTGTCTGTCTGTCCGTATGTCACAGCCACTCTTTCCGAAACTATAAGAACTATACTGTTGAAACTTGGTAATTACTTAGATGTATTCTGTGAACCGCATTAAGATTTTCACACAAAAATTGAAAAAAAAAACGATAAATTTTGGGGGTTCCCCATACCTACTTAGAACTGAAACTCAATTTTTTTTTCATCTTACCCATACGTGTGGGGTGTACTATCTATGGATAGGTCTTCAAAAATTATATTGATGTTTGTTCTATATATTTTTGTCTAAACTGAACAGTTTGCCGAGAGACACTTCCAAAGTGGTAAAATGTGTGTCCCCCCCCCCCCTGTAACTTCTTGAATAAGAGAATGATAAAACTAAGAAAATATATATAATGTAGGTACATTACCATGCAAACTTCCACCGAAAATTGCATTGAACGAGATCTAGTAGTTAGTTTTTTTAAGACGTCATAAATCGTAAATCTCAATTTATTTTACGGAACCCTTCATGGGCGAGTCCGACTCGCACTTGGCCGCTTTTTTGATATTGTGATGTTCTTCACAAAAAATAAACTTTTTTAATTATTTATTAACTGCCTCATTCAAAGAACCTTCGTTTTCAAATTACTCGGCGTACGGTAGCTTAAAATGATATAGTTCAATACCGAAGTCACTCTTTACTTGTTAGAGGAGTCTGTCGGGAAGTTGTGAACCAGCGCGTATTCTGTAACTTGTTTTAAGCTCACCTCAACGCTCACTCACAATTAGACATTGACACCGCGGTGCGTAGTAATTAAGCGTAGACAGAGGTCTTGTTTCGTAACGGGTGACCGGCGGGGTGAGCCGCATTAACACGTAGCGAATAACAGCCCAGCCTAAGGTATTTCGAGCGACGGGTGATATACGGTGCGGTGTCGCCGCGATGTGTCACGGATACTCGACCCGGCCAAGTGAGGGGACCGATATCGATATAAGTCGAGAACTAAAAGCATTAAAGCCAAGATTCTTAGCTTATAACCAGTATACGATAATAGCTAGAACTATTGGCTTTGGCTGTAGAACTCGCGACTCTCGCGAGCCATTCTAGTTAGGTACTAAAGCGTGTCACACACTATTACGCAGATACGATAATATTTTATCTGCGTATTATAACTTAATGATCTGAAACTATCACACACTACGCAGATACGATAATATACAAATCACATCAACCTGTATTTATCTGCAGATAAAATGCTATACCATATTTATCGGCAGATAATATCTTCGCTATCTTTCGATATATGTCGGTGCCCACCAGTGGCGGCGCGTGAGGATTGTCACTGGACATCCCGGAGCCTAAAAATGGGCTGTTTCATGATGATTTACGAATTTATCAATACAATTTAGACAAGCCGGTGGGAATCGGCTTGTTTGAGCGCTCCGCCACTGGTGCCCACAGATAATTCACGATAAAATATAAGTTAGCTGCGCTGTGTGTGTTAGCTCATTGAATTGTATAGGGAGCGATATTGACAGATATGCGTTCAGATACAGATATCTTGTCGTAGGTATCTGCTTAGTGTGTGACACGCTTTATTCTTAATATTTTTACAGAATTTCACTAGAATGTTTTGAGAAATGCGACCGGCGCGCTATTCTCTAACTTGTTTTAATCTTCTTCGGAACGCGCTAATGCGCTTCCACTCCACCCGTCACGCCTAAAGAAACTAAACCTCTAGCTACGCCTAGTTACTACGAATCGCGGTGAAGATATATTTGTGGGTGAACGGTGGGGTGAGGTTAAGAGCCCACATAACATATGCATTTGCCAATGTTTATCGATGTATCTTAAACAGTTTTTCTTCAGTCTGTTAAAAGTCAAAAGTGGCAATATTTATATCTATAAGTAACTACTTTTATTTTTCAAACCTAACTCTTCTTTTGTATGTTTAGGTTGGATCTTTAAGACCCTGCCATCTTTAACAATGATTTTTGGTTTAATAGTTGCATGTACAATGATAAGTTCTCAAATCTGGTAAAAAGATTTTCCTTATAAATGAACGCACAAAAAATTATAACAAAAAAAAACATAATATCTGAGCTTTTAGCACGCACTTCCATCGCGGTCAAGCTTGGTCAGTGAGAGGGAGATAAGACCATGCAACTACGCCCTCTTAAAAGAAGTTACTAAATAGCGGGGCTGTAGACAAGACCAGCCGGACGGACGCCGGACATCCGAAAGAATTTTGGCCCAAGCTGAAACAGACTAAATACCCTGAGAACTTTACGGTTTCGCTCTATGAAAACACAACAATATATCGATATCAGCCATACTTTTACACCAAAAAATTGGTTGGGTAATTTGACTAAATATTCATTAATAATCCACCTAAATTTAATACCGATACGGTAAAAAATAATGAAAAGTAATCTTAATAAATTCCGTAAAAATCAGGCGAAACTGGTATAAACTTTCTTTACTTTATAATTGACTACCTTTCTATATGCCAGATTATAATTCAATATTATCTCAAGCTCGTAAATATTTAATTAAAATGCCGTTATTTCCTGATGCATATATTTTTGAATTCAGGTAGTAAATCTCCAAATTTGTGTACTCAAATATGTTTTCATTATAAAAATACTGATAGCATTTTTGCTTGGGGGTTAATTTTTTTTCCTAACTTCCGGTCCATATAATTATTGATTTCAATAGTAATAGTTGTTTAAAATAACATATAAAAGCCGTATACAAATAATTAGCCTGATATTGAATTATTTCCAAAAAAACCGTAATTTTCTCAGGGTAAAAACTTTGCCCGCTCGTTCAATAATAAGTTTTTGCGCACCCACGGCCCGGCCTAGCGCCTCGCATGCAAGCAATCAGCCGGCGCGAGCCGCGGCGACGCCACTCAACGCGACTCGTAAACGTTATCGGCTACATCGTAAAAATGCGACGTAAAGCGGCGAACGTGCCACCCGCTCGCCTCTCGCTCGGCCGCACGCTCTAATTCAAATGAATTTTCAAATCCCATGACTTCTTGTGCCTTGGTACTTTATTTTGGAAATCAAACGTTCCCAGCCAAGTTCCCAAAATAGCATGAAAATTTAAGGTAAAGTTTAAGGTAAATGTAAGTTGATTGCCATACCAAAACGTTATTTGACATTCGCAGGCTAACGGCGTGATATTTTAAGAAACATTATGTAACAAGGAACCTGAGAAGAAATGTCTAAGGTTTAGTAATGATGTATCTGTCAAACTGTTAATCATCCTAATAATCTGAAGGATTGTTTAAATAACTCAAAAAATTCTGTAAGATTTCTCAAACTTATCTACTAAGTACTACAAATTGATTTAATAGTGTATAGTGGTCGCTAATTACTTAGCTGTTTGAGCGACATTAAATAAATAAATAAAAATAAAACTTGCATAAATTGGCTTTCCGTTTGCGCGAAATTCCCCCTTCTAGAATAAACTTGCAACTAGAATAATTTGAGAAAAATTGTTTTCCCAAAATATCACGTTCCAAACCAATTTCTGAAATTATTCTACTTTATTCTAGGAAAGGGAACGCAAATGGAAAGCCAATTTATGAAAGTTTGTTACACTAGCTTCTTAAAATATCACGCCGTTAGCCTGCGAATGTCAACTAACGTTTTGTATGGCAATCGAACCACCTTAACATACATTTCGACACGATTTAGTTCCTGGTGATGCATTCTCAAATACCAATTTTGGCACCTTGATAGGTACTTTAGTTCGCAGCTTATAGTGGCTAACTTCCAATAATTAGTGGTATTCCAATAACTACTCAATTCAAACATAAAAGGACTTTGTCCACCCTCTAATTCCAAATAATTTCCAAGACCCAAAAACATAACAGAGTTACTATCGTTTTCTTTTTCTCCTTATCTTGTTACAATTATTTGGAGACGAGGGCTAGTTCTTTCTTCTTTTCCGCCAGGATTGTTGTTCCGTGGCGATGGCGTCTCTCACGGGATTTGGACTTCTTGCAATACAGTTACATAAACTACACGTTAAGTGGTTGCGGTCTTTTTTAATGAGTAGTAACTAGTAAGATAACTGTTCAGTCCCTCGCCTAATGCTACGGACTGAACTTGCCACGCGTATCGCGGGTCATATAGTGCTAACAATGGCAATCAAAAATGTCAAGATTTTATTACTTACTGGATTACCGGCGACACGATATTTTGTCAAGTCTGTCTGTTAGCCGTCAAAGGTCCAGTCAAAGTCAAGTTAAAAGGTCTCCTGTGGTCGCTGCCGGGGCTCCGCTGGACATGCCAGCCATGCGCGGTTCCGTCACAGCTCACAGCACAAATTCACCATTGTCCGCACTGTTTTCCAGCAAATATCCAAACAAAACGCTCGGGCAGCCGTGTGCCTTCAAGGCGAGCGATATTACCAATTATCCAAACAAAACTCGAACACTGTGTGTCGGCAAAGCGAGTTATTAAAACAAAAAAAGGAGCACGCTGTCCGACGTGGTGTTCAAAAATATTATTACTAGCAAAAATGTGACAGCGCAAATGTCACCTTCAAAACCACAGACTAAAAACCCGTACACACGAGAAGCGTTCATGGGGGGACCGACGATCGGCCCGAACAATAACTTTTCACCAGTTGGTCTGCTAGTGAGTTGACATTCAACCCAACTTCTTCTTCTGAACAGCAAAATGTGCACGAGTATCGTAGTAAAGTTCCATTAAGAGCCTCAACGCTTTCGTCGAACTTGAACATAACTTTTGACGTCTCCATAAAAATATTCGCCGCCTGTATAAAGTTATAACCCTTTCAACGTTTTATCCCTTTCCAGCGGACGTTGCTCTTTTCATGAGAGAGAAGGATGCTTATTAAGAATCGTATTTAGAATAAAATTATGATCACAGTTCGTGTTGTTTTTCCTTTATGTTAGTCACTCGACAAATTTAAATTCGCAGAAAGCCATTGAGATAATGCTGTAATGGGACGTTTTGAAGATTTCGACGTTTCGGCAGTTTAATGAAAGATAAAATTTAGTGCCTGCGCCATGAAAGATATCATCGGGGTGCTAGTAAAAGGAAGCTTAAATCTTTACTTTGTTGCATCTTGAACCGTTACTTGGCATGCTTAACGTCTGCCTTCAGGAGTCTGCCAAATTTCACTGAATTTTTCACCTAATAAGTGAACGGTGCGAGTGCGCTTTGGAATCCGAACGCAGACGGCGCCGGCGTCATTGTTTTACAACGGCGTTATAAGACGATGTGTTAAGCAGCCCCGCTATTCTACATCTTGTTTTAAGCTCACCTCAATGTTCACCCACAAATATATATTGACGCCGCGATTCGTAGTAACTAAGCGTAGGTAGAGGTCTAGTTTCGTCAGGTGTGACGGGTGGAGTGAGGCGCATGAGCGCGTAAAGAATAGCAGCCTAGAGGTCTAATTGCCATACGAACTTAATGGTAATGGCACAGAGTAGTGCTCTATAGTTCTCTATAGTGACAATAGCTACAGCAGACTCATTCTTTTATAGGAACGCGACATTGGCTGTCTTTAAAATAGGGTAGTTGCATCATCTTAAAATTTAAAACGTAGTGTTGCTAAATGGATAGCAAACCATCAAATTATTCTAATAAATTATAAACTACAAAATATAATTAAAATCACAAAAACGTAGTTAAAAGTTTAGAAAAAAATATGCATTTTTAGGGTTCGGTAGCCAAATGGCAAAAAACGGAACCCTTATAGATTCGTCATGTCTGTCCGTCCGTATGTCACAACTACTTTTTTCCGAAACTATAAGAGCTACACTGTTGAATCTTGGTAAGTAGATGTATTCTGTGAACCGCATAAAGATTTTCACACAAAGATAGAAAATAAACATTATGTTTTGGGGGTTCCCCATACTCAGAACTGAAACTCAAAAAAAAAATTTTATCAAACCCATGTGTAGGTGTGTATTTATGGATAGGTCTTGAAAAATAATATTGAGGTTTCTAATCTGATTTTTTTTAAACTGAATAGTTTGCGCGAGAGACACTTCCAAAGTGGTAAAATGTGTGTGTCCCCCCACCCCCCACCCCCCCTGTAACTTCTAAAATAAGAGAATGATAAAACAAAAAAAAATGATGTAATGCAAACTTCCACCGAAAATTGGTTTGAACGAGATCGAGTAAGTAGTTTTTTTTTAATACGTCATAAATCGTAAACCGCAATTTATTTTACGGAACCCTTCATGTGCGAGTCCGACTCGCACTTGGCCGCTTTTTTGTTGTTGTCCCAAGGGCCAAGAGTCAATTTAAAGCTACCAATAGAAACCTTACGCTTTTATAGTAACAAAATTGTAAAAAAATATGGACCTAAATTTAAATAAAATAAAATAAAATAAAATATCTTTATTTCAGATCTTTAGTCGATCCATATGATGTTAGTAACAGTGGAGACTTATGAACTACGTTAGTGACAATAATGACAATAAATTAAATTTAGGTTTACCCAGTATATTTCGCGACCGAAACAGCAATTTTAGTACAAATAGCAAACTGTGACGTCATACTTCAATCTTAACTATTACTTATGAATCGTTTCGGCTGCCGCCATGCAGCGAGGTCTTTGAGGGGTTACTTTTTAGGGTTCCGTACTCAAAGAGTAAAAACGGGACCCTATTACTAAGACTCCGCTGTCCGTCTGTCTGTCACCAGGCTGTATCTCAACAATAGTGATAGTTTGACAACTGATATTTTCACAGGTGATATATTTCTGTTGCCGCTATAACAACAAATTAAATAAAAAACAGAATAAAATAAATATTTTTATAGATAATGGTACGGAACCCTTAGTGCGCGAGTCCGACTCGCGCTTGGCCGGTTTTTTGTATTTATGTTCTTTAATTGTAGTTGCTCCCATACAAACATTTGTTCGTCTACAAAAACTGGTTCGAATGGCATCGTGAAAAAATCTCAGAATACAAGCCTATTGAGTAGTCCACATCTACCTACCTGGCGCGTCCCGCATTTCTGGGACTCTTATTAGACGAAAACGAGCCGCCCGCAGGCAAATTTACACTCCAATTAGGATCCGTAATCGAAAGTTGGGGTCCGCGCCGCCCGGACCTTGAAGACATACTTTAACTGGATCGGGCTTTGTTCATTTCGAATCAGGGCTTTGATTTTCAAATCAAAGCCCTGATTCGAAAAGAACAAAGCCCACTAAAAAGAAGGCTTTGTTACCTTCAGGTATCAAAATCAAAGCCTTATTTTTAACCTCCTACGCAAAAAGAGGGGTGTTATTATATAAGTAAGCGGGAGTCCGCTGGATGCGGGTGGCGCAGGACCGGTCATTTAGGCACTCTTTGGGGGAGGCCTATGTCCAGCAGTGGACGTCTTTCGCATTTCATTTGTGGCATCGTAGCTCCTAAACGAATGAACTGATTTGAATGCGGTTTTTTTATCCGAAAGCTGACGTAATCGAGATGGTTCTTAGCTTCGTTTTATCAAAATCGGTTGAGCCGTTTCTGAGATATTAAACTTTGAAATGAAAATGCTGGGGGTTTTTTTCAACTACTTAAGTATTCTAAGTTGGACACTGTTATGAAATAAGCAGGACCGGTCATTTTGGCGCTCTTTGGGGGATGCCTATGTCCAGCAGTTGACGTCTTTCGGCTGATATGATGATGATGATGATGAAATAAGCGATCAAGCGACAGCGCTTAAGATAGCGCTTAGTTCGCTATTCCATAACACTGTCCAGTTGTTAGTTGTTAATTTTCGATTTGACTTGTAACATGTTTGGCGTGTGGCAGCGAGCTAGCGAAAGAGATTTACATGTGATTGGAATTTAAAGCGACAAACAAGTGAATTAACTGTTAATAATTCACTTGTTTATGCCTATGTCACTAATGTTTTATGCCAATGTCACTAATATTTTACGCCTATGCTCCCACGATTAAGAGGAATTCAACGACACCTCACATTTCATAATCGCTCAAGCCGTAAGCATTGTAAAATTTTATTATAATGGTGCACATGCATAATGTAACAAGAAATTAAGAAAAAGAAAAATTGTGTAAGTATGATAAATTACTAATATACATATTCATACGCTCGAAAAACATAACCATCCTTCTGAATCAGTCGAATAATCAGGACGAGAACTTGACACAAGTGAGCGTGGATCATTTAATTCCCCAACCAATCTTAATAACCAAATTAGAACATACCAGAACAGATTGTACATTTGTTTTATCAACATTTTGAAAATCTTTACGACCTTAGGAGACAACGCATTCTGTAAAAGTTCAAAATTATCTCAGAGAAGTAACGTGATATTACCCAATTTGCTTATTTCTAATTTAAAATTCGGTAAACGTCCGTCAAGATACCCGGAACAGATAAACTAAAGTCCGCGCTGCCCCCCTATTCTGTAACTTGTTTTAAGCTCACCTCAACGCTCACCCACAATTATACCTTGACACCGCGACGCGTAGCAATTAAGCGAAGGTAGAGGTCTAGTTTCGTAACGGGTGACCGGCGGGGTGAGCCGCATTAACGCGTAGCGAATAACACCCAAGATCTCTATCAACGGATAGTGGCCGGGGCGCGTTTAATTCTATTTTCCAATTCGTCCCTTTTCTTTTATTGGGTTCCCTTGCCGGACGCAGAGAAAGATGTTAGCCAACTTCAAGGGTTTAATTTTACTCCTTGCTAGTTATATGTTCCTGGTACATTTAAGAAATTAAAGTATAAATTGCGTGTTGATGTTCTATTTTAAGATTTGTGGGTAGGATGTACCTACACTCAAATCATTGTCATTTTCACCTACAAAAAATTTCAGTTAATAAGCGTATTATGTCCTAACATGCATTCGAGAAGTTCCAACCAGCATGACAATGATAAATTGATAATTTGCCGTACGTAAGAAAAATAAGGCGAATTTTTTTCGAATTATGAAATTCGAAAAATTCCACAACCTCTGTATTTTTACTTTACTCTTTGTAATTTCCAGTCAAAAACTAGTTTACCTACCTATTCTAGATCTATATTTCCCAATTTAAGAATCGGATAAGCATTATTTTGATAACCAATACCGCAACGACGCCATTATTAAAAGCCTCTCAACGGAGCACCACCCCAGCAATGTTTTCGTTTCTTCTGACGGCATTAAACGGGAAATAATAAACAGACCCACTAAAACGCCTATGCCCGGATTCTTTTACCGCAGCGTATAAGCGCAAGGATTGCGGGATCGGGACTCGCGGGATCCCGGGGTTATCAAGTTATCAATTCGAGACGGGCCGCGCCGTACGCTTTTGATGGCGAATGTATATTTTAAATATTAACTCCGCAGGGTAACTCCGTGCGATACCGAGTTATGCGTTTTCGTTTAATATTGTATGCCGTTACCTGAGCACGAAGGAGCGTCTCATAAAAACATATTGTAAACGATATTGTTTGTGAAATCGGCGATAGTGTCACGTCACCGTTCAGATTTCGGTTTACCGTATGTTTTAGCATACCCGTCATATTCATCCTTCGTGTAGTTTGAACAGTATTCATGAGTATTAATGATGTTACTGGTTTATGTGAATAACGACTTTCTGATCAAAACTCCGCAATTAACAAGTGAAATCAAAAAACCCAACTGCTTTTTTGCAAATATTATAGCCTGTGTGCACTCCCAAGATTATGAGGAATCCAACGACGCCTCATATGTCGAAATCCGTCAAACGGTTTAGGCCACAGGGCGTGTCAAAGAATAAGACATACACACATACATACATACGCTCGAAAAACATAACCCTCCTTCGGCAGTTGGGTAAAAACACAGAGAACAAGGAAAATCATAATTTTCTGCACAGTAGAGCTACTATGTACAAGAGAAGCATGCCTAAGAGACGGTGACATAATAAAACGAACTTGGCCTACTCGACCGGCGCCTGCACGATGTCGTCTGTTTGTTATTGTTACCGCCGGTAATTTCTGCGCTCCTGGTGGGTGTCGCGCAATTCAGACGTTGCCTCACCGCATCGTTTGTGCGTGCTGCCAATGTTGCCATTGTAATTTGTACAATAGTTATTTGTGTCACAAGGGAGCAAAATAGTATATTCACGGCGAGGGCGGTCTATTAAATGCTGAACGTAGCGAGGGATCCTACAATGGAATCCTGAGCGTATCTACGGATTCTAATATAGCATCCTGAGCGTAGTGAGGGATTCAAGTGATAAAGCCCAAGACGAAGATAATTTTGCTCCTGAGTGACACATGCAACTTTTCACACCGACTATGAATAAAAAAAGGAAAAAAAAATTAAACAAAAAAAGATTAAAGAAAAAGAAAAAAAAGGATAACTAAATAAAAAAAAAATATGTTCGTTTTTAATCGATTACGACGAAATTACAATCTAATATTTTATTAAGATCTGTGTTCAATTGGCACAATTGCGTAAAAGCTACATATATGCCAACGAATAAATAACAAAAGTAGCTTGAACAGACAAGTTGCATTTTGCTCCCTCTCGTCGTGGAACAAAACTTAATTTTCTGAATGAAAGGTGTGAAAAAGAAACTTCTTATGTTACCTACCTATCTGGGGATCCTTAACCTTTTAACCGCCATAGTCTGCTTTGTAAGTCATAAAATAAAATATCCAGCTCATTTTGCCGCAGTCTTATATGTAAGACAAACTCTTGATTTGCTATAAAAAAAAGGAGCACTATCATCCTATACCTACCTACATGTGGGATTCATCAGTTTTCTCAACGTATTATGGGTAAAAGTTATCTAAAGACATCACGACACCTTTGATGGATAGGAAAATACGGAAACTTTCGCTTGGCGCAGTGATGGTATGATATGTATTGCGCGTTCACAACCAAGTAACAATCTATGTTGCTGCAAGGCAAATTATTCACATATTCGTCGCGTCCAAAGTTAAAGGGCCGTTTTACTTTTGAGTTCATACATCGACGAATCAAGCAACTTTATAAGTAGTTTAATGTATTCACAAGGTACTTAATTACAACATACAGTAAAATATAAACAGTGTCCTCATTACGTTCTGAGTTTCGGACGGCATATGAAACACTTTCCTTGATAAGTGTCATATTATTAATATATATATATATATATATATATAATATCTGACCCTGGCAATGACAAATATAGCTGCTGCAGCTATCAATATCATTGCCAGTGTCAGTTTACCATGGATTTTAAAGATTTTTTTTGTAATATGAGACGGATCAAGCAAAGTGTCTTATCCGCCGTCCTAAACCCAAGACCTAAGTGAGGAAACTGCTTATATTTTCAAAAATAATTGACGCAGCTGAAAAGTCTACAACTTATTTCTGGTGCTAAGGAAGGTTATTCCTATCACCAAAAAAATTATCAGGCACTTCTAAATTCTTTTCTTTTCATCCATACCCAATTATTTACCAGTGGCGCTAGTGAGCAAGTGAACGAGCTTTATTACAAATATTCTTGCGCCGCAAAAGCCAATCCTACTTGCGGTCGACTGATCCAGGAAAATATTTGCTTGCCTCGTCAAAGCTTTGATTCGGAGTTCAGTCAATAATGAATGAGTTTGGGGATATTCGCACTCTACAACCGCTGCACAAAAACGTATACGGCGGTATGAAAAACGTTCCAGATAAATCGACCTACATCAGGGGTAGCTTTAAACTTGGCAGCACAGAAAGTTGGCACAAGCTACCGGTAGCCTAGTGGTTCAGGCATGCGGCCTTCAAGCCGTCGTGGGTGCGAATCCCGGATCGTACCAATCAGTTTTTCGGAACTTATTGTACGGAATATTTACCGTTTGCTTTTCGGCGAAGGAAAACATCGTGAGGAAACCGGTCTAATCCCAATAAGTGTGTGCTGTCATTAGTTTCTGCTGCTATTTGTACTATCGACACAATTGAATCCTGACCCAGCATGGAACCTTGTTACAATTAACTGACGTTTTATTTTTTAAATTTTTTTGAGTTTCCGTTCTGAGTATGGGGACCCCTAAAACTTAATGTTTTTTTTCGATTTTTGTGTGAAAATCTTAATGCGGTTCACAGTATATATCTACTTACCAAGTTTCAACAGTATAGCTCTTATAGTTTCGGAAAAAAGTGGCTGTGACATACGGACGGACAGACAGATGGACGGACATGACGAATCTATAAGGGTTCCGTTTTTTGCCATTTGGCTACGGAACCCTAAAAAGTAATCACTAAGTTCCCTCAAACATGATATTGCCGATTTTTAGAACCAATGTTAATATGTTTAGCTATGGTGCATGCTACGAATGTTTTAAGTGAATTTTAATATGTTTTAGACCTATGTTCGTGATTTTTTTCTATCGAGCGAAAATTGCTTAATCGTGTTTCGAACCACTGATTTCCCTGCAGAAAAGCCTCAAGATTACTATTCGTATTTTTTTGAAACCATATATATTTATAAACAGACGCATTATATTGTTTCAAAAACTATGTTCGCTTCACTTCGCCAACTTCGCTGAGCCTATAGCGCAAATAAATGAATTTCAATTTCAATTTCAAGGCATTCCTACAAGGCTTTTAGGCAAGGCTTTCGGCTTACATGGTTATGATGACATACACTTTGCAATAGCATGCCAAGCTATGTTATCTTTTTCAAAATAAGACTCCTAACAGGAGATGATAATAGCTATACCTATATCCCACATTTTCGCCGTCCCGCCCGGCCGTGGTCCCATTTACGCAATTACGCTCGGACCCGCCATGCGTGCGCTGCGCTTAATCCACTTTTAATTTTGATTGATGCGCCCTCTGTGACCGAACCCAGAATGTAATTCTGAGACTGTCAAGGTCACCCAACCTGGGTGCTGGTTTTCCATACTTATAATAGTAGGTATAAATGCGAAAGTGTGTCTGTCTGTTACCTCCTCTCGCTTAAACCGCTGAACCGATTTGGATAAAATTTGGTACGGAGATAGTTTGAATCCCAGGAAAGGAAATAACACCGGACACCGGACATACGAACGATTTTCGGCCCAAACTGAAGCATAGAACGTTCGAATTGCCGACGACCTTAAAATTGGCTTAAATATATTTATTTGCATTGGACACTTTAGTCAAAGTTGGACCTACCTAACTGGGCAGTCTGTCCTAGGTATACATAATCGTCTACAACTTCGAGCGTAAAGTGTCCGATTGTAATGGGAGTTGGTACTACATGGACATTTGACATGATCTTCGTCTTATCCATGTTCATCCTTAGACCAACTCGCTCGGAGGCTTTACTGAGGTCATCGAGCATAGTACTCAAGTCCTCCATGGCAGTTGGCGGGGCACATTGCACGTAGAACCGATGGCTTTGGGCGGAAAGGTTCTCGAGTGGCGACCACGTACCGGCGCGGCGCGGCGTGGGTAGGCCCCCCACAACGTGGACTGATGACCTGGTAAAGGTCGCGGGAGTCCGCTGGATGCGGGTGGCGCAGGACCGGCCATTGTGGCGCTCTTTGGGGGAGGCCTATGTCCAGCAGTGGACGTCTTTTGGCTGATATGATGATGATGACTTTTAGTTGTGGAACTGGAGAATCTTCGTCTACATTTTATCCTTAATTCGCAAAAGCGTCACACGGTACCAACCCAACATAAGTAGATAGGAGTAACTTGGAGCGCGACAAGCGGGGCGGACGCGGCGCGGCTTCCGGCCGCTTCCTTCCGGAAATAGGGCCCGTTCCGGGGCGCCCCGGCGCGTCTAATGGCGCGTGTCTGTAATGTCATGCGGCCCTGGTAGCGGGGCTCGTTACGTGCTGCGCTCCCTGGTGTTTTTCACCTTTTTGAGTAAACTAACTATCGTTGGCGATATTTACTTGCAAACTAAATAGCCGTGGAGCTTGCAGCTTAGTTAATCTTGTCTTCTTTTGGATGGCGTATAATTTCATAATTTCTTTGGAGTGTACTTGAATACGGTTTTTGACAAAAGTCAAATCAGCTTCTTTTTATGAAACGATAATTTACTTTAAAAACAAAGTTTTAACCGACTTCATGCCTATAAAATTAGAAGAGTTCCCTCGATTTATCCAGGATCCCATCATTAGAACTGGATTTTGGTGACAACGGGACCAATATGGCTATCAAACAAAGAAAAAAAAATTCAAATCGGTTCATAAATTACTGAGTTATCGCGTAACAAACAAACAAAAAAATATATACAGATGAATTGAGAACCTCCTCCTTTTTTGAAGTCCGTTAAAATGCTCCGTTAGTATGGAATTTGTACGTCCATATTGTTCGTTTTTGTGAATTTAAAAAACTAAATCACAAATATAAATGAAAGCTTGATACTTTCCGAGTATTTTAGTCATGTTTATCTGTTGCTAATGAAAAAACAATTTATTTTCACTGTTGTACCCAATTGTAAATATTCAACCCTTTCACTGCGCATGATGCGATTTACTTGCTACAGTTGCTACGTTACTTGCTACGGTCTACGCAGTGTAACGAATGAGCCGCGAAATGAAAGAGCTAGGCAGCTCACTCGGTAAATTATCTGTTCGTAGCCTGGTATCGCTAGTATCGCTATAGCGATACCAGGCTACGAAGCACTACGAACAGATAATTTACCGAGTGAGCTCATACAAGCCGAAAAAACACGGCACCCCAAAAGTCTAATAGTTCAACTTTTTAAATGGATCACCCAAACTACTCCCCTGTAATCCTATATCGTTATGCATCCCTGGTACCTGTACATGGTGATTTAAAAAATTCAGACTCGCTTTGCAGTTGTGTATATGCGGTAAAGTGCTTATAGTGCCGGAGGCGCGCCCCCGGCCGCGCCCGCGTAGTGCCGTCGCGTCGAGTCGAGTGTTGAGCGCTGACGCTATAACGCGACGCGAACCAACTTGATACATTATTATTTTTTACCATCATCATCATATCAGCCGAAAGACGTCCACTGCTGGACATAGGCCTCCCCCAAAGAGTGCCACAATGGCCGGTCCTGCGCCACTCGCATCCAGCGGACTCCCGCGAACTTTACCAGGTCGTCAGTCCACCTTGTACGGGCCTACCCATGCCGCGCCTTCCGGTACGTGGTCGCCACTCGAGAACCTTTCCGCCCCAACGGCCATCGGTTCTACGTGCAGTGTGCCACGCCCACTGCCACTTAAGTTTAGCGATTCGGAGGGCTATATCGGTTACCTTGGTTATTTTTTATGCTTGGACGAAATATACAGGTCGGATTGGACCAAATCATCTTAAATAACGTCTTAATCGTCTTAGTGGTGCTGGTTGTAATGTGGACGTATGGAACGTTTGACAAGTTTCGAAGGAATGCCAGCTGCTAGCGCCATATTTAACGCCGGTCTGTACTCGTGAGGTGGTGCAATCCGCACTTATGATCGTGTGCAAATTGTAAGACTATAGAAACCTCCTTCTATGGCGCTCACTAAAAGATAGAAGGTATAATTTATGTAGGCACAGAATAATCTTCCTACGCCGAATATTTTACCATCGGCGCCGATATCACCCACGTTACGCCCGCTGTAGGCAAGCGTACCTAAGTATAAACAATTCAACAGCTTTAAAAACAAAACAACTAAAAGAAAAAAACCACTCGGAAGCGCAAGGCTGGATTTTTTGTTTCATAAGCTGTTTCATTAGCAGCCCAATAATACAACGGTTACTCAATCAGTGGTCCATTAGCAAGTGAAAACCAGGAGTAAAGTAATTTTCCCAGAAATGATTGCTAATAGATGTAAACCTCGTCGAAATCGTTAGAGCCGCTTTCGAGAAACAAATACACACCTAAGCACTAGTGGCTCTGTGAGTTGTTTTTTTTTTCTAAAATAACTGAATCGAGAAAAAAAATATGATTATTGTGAGCCTGCTCACAAAATTTCACGGGAATCGGTTGAGAAATGCGACCTGTAGAGGAGAATAGCGGTACAGCGGGACATCGGACACCGGACAAACGAATTTGAAACATAGAACTTCGTTCGCTTGAAAGAAAATGTCTCTACTATTTTAAAGAGGGCTCGCTCAAGCCTCCGCATTCGACACTGATATCCTCCGAGCCGCCCACGCCCTCATTACGCGAGCTTCTCCGCTATTCTGTAACTTGTTTTAAGCTCACCTCCACGCTCACCCACAAATGTATCCTGACGCCGCGATTAGTAGTTAACTAAGCGTAGGTAGAGGTCTACTTTTGTAACCGTTACGGGTGGGGTGAGGTACATGAGTGCGTAGAATAACAGCACTGACAGCACAGCCTCAACGGCGCGGCTGATATGCATCAATTAGTCCCCGGTAAATATCACCAAATGTAGATTGATCAATCTACTATTTTCTTGTTGCTATTCTGTTCTGATCCGTTAGTCAGAGACAATTAGTGAGACAACACGAAATAGTTTCTTATAAAAAAAAATCGACATGGACGTCCTTAGAATAGAAGACGGCCCATAAAAATGTAAAAAAACCGGCCAAGTGCGACTTGGACTCGCACACGAAGATAGAACAAATACTAAAACCAAAATAATGTCCGTACCATTATCTATAAACACGGCAAAAAATCACGTTTGTTGTATTAGAGCCCCCCTTAAAAAAATATTTTATGTTGGTTTTAGGAATTGTTGTTATAGCGGCATTAGAAATACATAATCTGTGAAAATTTCAACTCTCTAGCTATCACGGTTCTTGAGATACAGCCTGGTGACAGACAGACGGACGGACGGACAGCGAAGTCTCAGTAATAGGGCTCTTTGAGGACGGAACCCTAAAAAAGAAACTTAATAATGATTACTAGGACATCAATATCCATCCATATGTTGTCACACGAGGCACACGTCACAAATTCAAACCTGCATTGAAACTGTTGGGGTTTGACGACGTGCGACGGAGCAGCCATTCCCAGCTCTAACTAAACTTCACCTGTCTGTGCATTGCAGAGATGTGAATTATTATTATTATTTGTTATACATTATTATTATCTCTGTAATAATAAATATACAAGCACGTATGTTGTTAAAGTATACAAGCACGATGAAAGTTTATCAACGAAGGTTATACTTGGTAGATTTAAACGCATAACATCAAAGTATTTTGGTGGAATTAAATCCATATAGCCAAAACTAGAAAAAAAGTTGCTTCATCCAGATGCACAATGCATATATGAAATTTTTCATAAAAATCTGGAAGACATCGCAAGGGATAAGTTCGCAGTTCGCATTTGCCTTAGCGAAGCAACCTAACATTGGTTCCAATAGCTAGCAGCAACTGGCCACGCATGGCAGAAGGCTCGGATCCTATTCGGAGCATCAAATTGTACCACTTAAATTAATTATCGTACCTTATTTTAAATAGGTACGTGCTTCATCGTATATTTCTCACTTCTTTTGTCTTCCTTGATCGCTATAGGTACGGTGTCTATGATATGTTTAAACTGCACCTTATTCCCTTGTGATAAGGCGTAAAATGTGTACATCTCTTCAACGCTGCAATCTGTTGACACGTCTCATAACGTCCGAGGCGACAGGGCTGTTATTCTTTACGCGCTCATTCGCCTCACTCCACCCGTCACGCCTAACGAAACTTGACCTCTACCTACGCTTAGTTACTACGAATCGTGGCGTTAATATATATTTGTGGGTGTTGTTGAGGTGAACTTAAAACAGGTTACAGAATAGCGCGGCAGGAGACCGAACCAGAGGGGTCCTACCCCCATTATAACGTTCGGAATTGCGCGCTCAACCACTGCGTTGCGTGGCTGTTTATCAGTAATGGCTGGCGAGGTTTTGAAATTATTATGATACTAGATTTAGCCTGCGATTTCGTCCGTGTAGGTGCGTATACCGTTGGGGCGGAATGTTCTCGAGTGGTGACCACGTACCGGAAGGAGCGGCGTGATAGGCCCCCAACAAGGTGGAATTGATGTACTGGTAAAGGTCGTGGGAGTCCGGATGGCGCAGGACCGGTGACATTGGCACTCTTTGGGGGAGGCCTATGTCCAGCAGTGGACCTCTTTCGGCTGTGATGAGGCAATCGTCTTAGGACAGGTTTTATAAAAATCCCTTATGTCGGTAAGTACGCCCCATCATTTCCGCAAACCGGATGACACAGTTCAGCGAGTACATTGAATTCCTTTGGTTTTGGATAGCTGTCACCAAAGTAATTCATTATTTGTCTGGCAGCATGACATGGCTATCGGTAGCATAATATTAAAACTAATTCAGTAATTATCTGGAGCCCTTACCGCCTGACAGGCGCGTGACGACGGAGCCCGAGGGTCCTCCCACGCCCTCATTACTCGCTAACGGCGCGACGGGTAGGTGCCGACCGCTGTTTATTGCTGACACGGACATGCCCATTGCCCAGTACCATGTTGTATTGTTTGTTGAAACGGCCCTATATTGGCGAAGAATCCTTACTATCTCCCAAGACTATGCGACATGAAGGGAAAGTACCTTAAATATCGTAGATGGGATATTTTGCTGAAAGAAGACTTTATGTTATTTTTTGGGTTCCGTACTCAAAGAGTAAAACGGTAGGTCAATCACGTAACGCATTGTACGCGCGTCTGACAGTAAAATCACAATCTAACTGTCATTTTTCCATATAAAATTGACATTTAGACCTTACAGACGCGCGTAAGAAAAGTTACGTGATCGACCCACGGGACCCTATTACTAAGACTCCGCTGTCCGTCCGTCCGTCCGTCCGTCCGTCTGTCTGTCACCAGGGTGTATCTCACTGATACCGTGATAGTTCCAGCTGAAATTTTCACAGATGATGTTATTTCTGTTGCCGCTATAACAACAAATACTAAAAACACAGAATAAAATAGTTTTTTATAGATAATAGTACGGAAACATTCGTGCGCGAGTCCGACTCGCACTTGTAATGTTTTTTTAAAGTTAGTAATACTGCATTCAAAAAAATTCTAAATAGTACTTGCTTCGTCTGGAAATCAAACCGACTAAAATGTGAAAAAAAATCTAGGAAGGACAGGGATAATTTTTATCCCGGACACCAGTGTTGGGCGTAATTATTTACTTTTTGTAATTTAATTACAAATTACACAATTATTAATTCAATTACGTTAATTAAATTGAATGTAATTAAAATTTAATGTAATTGAAATAACTTTGTAATTTGTAATTGTAATTACATTTATTTGTAAATTAAATTACTAAATTACTTTAAGTCAACTTTTTTTATAAACAATGAGAAGCATACGTGTTTACTTGGTCTGATTGCAATGATGTAATAATCAAAACAATAAATGTGTAATACTGTTGTTAGGTTAGACCGGACAGATATAAAAATGTAAAATTAGTTGCATACAACACGTATAATTTTTTTTTTCATTTCAAGCTAAACCTTGCAAAGCTCTTCGAAAACAAAGTTATTACACTCATACACTCTTAATAAAACAAAAGTAATTTGTAATTTAAAAAGTAATTAATTGCAAAATGTAATTAATAATTCAATTAATAATTACATTTTGTAATTGTAATTGAAACTTATAATTACAATTTCATTTTCCCTGTAATTATAATTTGTAAGTGCAATTACTTTTTGTAATTGTAATTATTAATTAGTAATTCAATTACGTTTTGCCCAACACTGCCGGACACCATGGGGTGAAAAGTGCGACCATGTATACTTGAGGACTCAGAAATGCACATCGATTTGTCATTGTCAGGCGACAAACCGACAATTTTATTGCCAAGTAGATGAAAGTGTCTAGCTAGAAGTATTAGGAAATGTCCGTCATATAATTTTTCACACCGTTTACGATATATTCTTTAATAATTCGATCAATTTTCATCACCAGAATACCTATTTTACCTATTATAGTACACGCCTGCGTTACACAATGTCACATCACAGCAAGTAACACATACTTACTTATAAGTAACTTAACTTCCATTACCTTAAGAGCACTCCACTGACAGCTGAATACCTACAGAAAAATCGCGAGAAGCGTAACGTGATTTACGTGATACCCTTGCACCCAGCTGCAACAAAAGATCTTATTGACATCATAAATATCTCAATGATAAATGCACCTAGAACACGACCTACATCCATGAGGTCGCAAATACCTGCAGTTTCACCTACACTTTCACCCTTATTAACATTAGCGCGGCAAAATTACTGGCGACGCGACAAAGCGAGCCGATGAACACAAACCGACATCAGAATAGCCTTGCCAAAAACAAACTTAACTTTATCACTTTAAGGAACTCTATTACATACACATAAAGACTACAGTCCAACGATTAGCTACCGTGGGCGGCAAAGTAGGCTACGTATTATCCGCCCCGCTATTCTGTAACTTGGTTTAAGCTCACCTCAACGCTCACCCACAGATATATCTTGACGCCGCGATGCGTTGTAAGTAATCGTAGGTAGAGTTCTAGTTGCGTTAGACGTGACGGGTGGAGTGAGGCGCGTAAAGAATAACATCCCCGATGTCTCTTGGGGCTCTATGTCGGTGAGATAGAGTGTATTTCAAATCGCTCTGGGCTGTTATTCGCTACGCGTTAATGCGGCTCACCCCGCCGGTCACCCGTTACGGAACTAGACCTCTGCCTACGCTTAATTACTACGCATCGCAGTGTCAAGGTATAATTGTGGGTGAGCGTTAAGGTGAGCTTAAAACAAGTTACAGAATAGGGGGGTTGAAGGAATTCCACAGTGGGACTGTAGAGCCACGTAGAGTAGCTATATAGAGTTCGCGTGCAGTGACGCAACGGACCAACCGGCTTGACATCTATAATAATGATGCTCAGGTAGAAAGAAGTTGCATTATGGTGGCATGGCACAGCAAGTTTATAAATGGAACTCTTTGAAAAGCATTAGTGAAACTATAAAACTATAATAAATAGAGAAATAACTAAATACGCGGGTCACTTCTGGATAAGATTAGCTTAGGATAGGGACGGGTGGCGTACTCGAAGAGAGGCCTATGCTCAGCAGTGGGCGATTACCGGCTAAAAATGATGATGATGATGATAACTAAATAGTAACAAATTTAAAACACCCCACACTACAAACATAGCTAAGAAAGAACCCGACACACAAGGCTTTCGATAAAAAAATGAAGACGGCTAAAAACCTCGGTCGGTGGTCGTATGTTAATTATTGTAGCAAAAAAACACACTCATCGTTTGGGAGTTACGATGCCTCAGACAGACACACAAATACACATGTTAAACTTATAGAACCCCTCGTTAATCTCTGCTCGTTCGTCGGGAGTTAAAAAGAGATATTAATCCAAATAGAACGCGTTACAATTTCTACTTAAGGCGCTATAGTATCATGGTCTTCTCTCCCTCTCGCTGAGCATAAGCGTGAGTGAGATGGAAGTGCGTGTTTGGAAGCGCGGATATCATGTTTTTTAATATTTTTTTTTGTGCGTTTAAATAAATAAAAAAGTTATTACTAAGTTCCCTCTAACATGATATTGCCGATTTTTAGAACCAATGTTAATATGTTTAGGTATTGTGCATAATTTGCTACGAATGTTTTAAGTGAATTTTAATATGTTTTAGACCTATGTTCGTGATTTTTTTCTATCGAACGAAAATTGCTTAATCGTGTTTCGAATCACTGATTTCCCTGCAGAAAAGCCTCAAGATTACTATTCGTATTTTTTTGAAACCATATTAGTATTATAAACAGACGCATTATATTGTTTCAAAAACTATGTTCGCTTCACTTCGCTGAACCTATAGCGCCATACAGATTTTACATCTTTTACTTATCAGCGCGGCAATCACAAGACGGCGCGCGAGCTCTTTCGATTTTTCTCGCACTATTACCTCTCTCTCTTATTAGAAGACTTAGAAAGAGACGTATAGTGCGAGCCGTGAAGCGGTGCTAAGATGGTTGCCATTTTTAACCGACTTCAAAAAAGGAGGAGGTTCTCAATTCATCTGTTTTTTTTTGTTGTGTCTGTTACGCGATATTTCGGTAACATATGAACCGATTAGAAAAAAAAATCTTTGTTTGAAAGCATATACTTCCAGAACCAGATTGGTCCCGTTGTCACCAAACTCCAGTTCTGATGATAGGATCCTGGAGAATTCTAGGAAACTCTTCAACCTTTATAGGCAAACTTGAAGCAATTTGGCTACAATAATTTTTTTACGTAAATTCGTTTTCGTTTCGCATTTTTCGTTGTGTATAAGACATCCGTCACTCTTGTCAGAACTTGACGGATGTCTTATAGACAGCGATAAGTGATAAAACGTCAATCATGCTATACGCCCGCTGAAAATTATACAGTGTGTCTCTGACGTTGGGGCTTTAAGGGGATCCCATACGCCAATGACCTTCGATCTGAATCCCTTAGTTTTCTAATGTTTTTTGTAGCTTATCATGTTAACAACAACAGCTTTAAGCAATATAGTATCCCATATTTACTTCAAACATCACTGTCTTCGAGATATTTGGCATCAAAGTTGAACAATTTTAGACCAAAAAACAGGTTTTCTGGCCACAACTTTTGTGTTAATTAGTTTAAAACGAAAACCGTACACACGTTTATAGAGACATCAGAGTCGAACCCAAATATGTAGATTTCGTATATGTTAGATCTTTAACAGCAATTTTATAACAAAAAAGGTGTTTTTTTAGACAATGTTTAAAAAAATCATAAAAAAAAAACTATCCATTTCTTTCAAAATATGGTACACCAAAGTGGAGATTAAAGAATCGATAGCCGCTTGCTTTATAATTCTATCTGTAGTGCAAAAGTATTTGTATCGATTCAAAACTAGTCAAAAATCGATGAAAACCTCGGGTAGCCCCTTAAATGCAAATATCGATTATGGTCCTGAAACTGAACCACTTTTGTTCCGCAACTTTGTAAAATAACTATCATTTCTATAATTTGGTAGTGCCTCATTATTTGACATCCATGACACTGACAAGTATGAAAACTAACTAATGGATGGATGTACATTGAAAATTTAATTTGATTTGTATGGAATAATGTCAATACAAAAATAACGTATTTTTGAAAAGTTGTATAACAAAAGTTCCGTTTCAGGAGCATAATCGACATTTGAATTTAAAGCCCCAAAGTCAGAGACATGTACAGGGTGACTGGTAATTCGACGTATTCCTTGAAAGGGGTTATACTAGAGCTAATTTGCAACAATTTATGTCCAGTCAACCAGGGGTCGAAACGAGATTTTTTTTTAATTTTTCGAGTGTATAGTTTGTTTGAAAAAAGATCGCCTTGCAGGCTGCAAAGTGCTTATTGTGACAAAAATGTTTTTTTACCATCAAAATGGAAGTACTTTTGTCACAATCACCAGCTTAAGGCTGCAAGGAGATTTTTTTTATACAAACTATAAACTCGAATATCTCGGAAACCAGCGAGTTTCGACCCCTGGTTGACTGGACACAAATTGTTGCAAATTAGCTCTAGTATAACCCCTTTCAAGGAATAGGTCGAATTACCAGTCACCCTGTATAGGTCAGATATAAATAGATCCTCTGACGTATTAAACTAAAATTTGTCGCTTATATATAAGGCTTATTAAATAACATAAGGGCCATTGTTCAACACGAGCCGAAGAAAGTCTCAACAGCGGGTGTCAGTTTAAATTTCTGGCACGAGTGCACTCGTGTCCCGCTATTCTGTAACTTGTTTTAAGCTCACCTCAACGCTCACCCACAAATACATCTTGACGCCGCGATGCGCAGTAACTAAGCGTAGGTAGAGGTCTAGTTTCGTTAGAAGTGACGGGTGGGATGAGGCGCATGAGCGCGTAAAGAATAACAGCCCTGTCGGCGCCCGCCCGTATCTTATCGCGACGTTAACTTTAGCGCCCGCATAATCTAGAGACGTTGGAAATAGCTGGGCTGTTATTCGCTACGCGTTAATGCGGCTCACCCCGCCGGTCACCCGTTACGAAACTAAACCTCTACCTACGCTTAATTACTACGCATCGCGGTGTCAAGGTATAAATTGTGGGTGAGCATTGAGGTGATCTTAAAACCAGTTATATAATAGGGGGACTGGTCATTTCGAAGACAGGACTGTGCTTAGTGTGCTTTGTCGCATTTCGCGCTGATTGGTTTTAGAACACAATTGGGAATGGACGAAAATTTTAGAAGTGCCTGATCATTTTTTTGGTGATAAGAATAACCTTCCTTAGCACCAGAAAAAAGTTGCAGACTTATCAGCTGCGTCAATTATTTTTGAAAATAAGTTTCTGTCAAAAATTTCATTTTTGGTACAAGCTTTTACTGCCGACTGTACTTTTCTGAATACCATCATCAAGTACTCATTGAGACGATTCTAACGAGCCCAAACTCGATGGGGTTGTGTCGTTTTATTGCGGAGTTCCTATGGCCACCTTCCAGCTCCAGCATCAGATCAGCTCTAAGTCATCATAATATTGCATTGTCATGCGATATACATATGCTTGCAAAATTTCAGCTCAATTGGATAACAGGAAGTGACTGAAAAATGGATTGCAAATTTTGACGGACAACTTACATACTTAGGTAGGTACATACGAACAGTGCAAGTTAATATAAAGCTTGTAAATATAAACAGTTTCCTCACTTAAGTTTTGGGTTTAGGACGGCGAATAAGAGACTTTGCTTGATCCGTCTCATATTACAAAAAAAAAATCTTAAAATCCGTGGTAAAATGACACTGGCAATGATATTGACAGCTGCAGCAGCTATATTTGTCAATGCCAGGGTCAGATATATATATTTTTTTGTAATGTGAGACGGATCAAGGAAAGTGTCTCATTCGCCGCGCCGTCGTAAACCCAAAGCGTAAGTGAGGAAACTGTTTATATTTTTCAAAAATAATTGACGCAGCTGAAAAGTCTGCAATTTTTTTCTGGTGCTAAAGAAGGTTATTTCCATCACCAAAAAAAAAATCAGGCACATATAAAATTTTGCAGCCTGCAGACCTAGCGAGTCTGTCCCTTTTTTTAAATTTAATTTAAAATTTTTGAACAATAAAAACTCGAATCATTATTGAACCTGTTTCTTACAAAATTCTGAGAACAGCATTTTTGCCCAAGCTGTAGGTAACTGAGAACTTCGTTCGCTTCGCTCGCTCGTTCAAAAATGTAAAACAGCTCCGAAACAACAAACATTGCTAAGAAACTGCACTCAAATCGGTACATCCGTTGGTGAGACCCGTGAGTGAGTGAGTTCGTATGATGCCCCATAGATGTATATTATCTTAATTCTTCTGTTTTATGAATTTCGTATCACTGAACACTGGCAAGAATAACCAAGTCCCAAAACGATTTCAAGTATCCAAATAGTAGTTTATGTGACTGTACATAATGAAGGGCATTAAACACGAGTGTTTTAATGCCTAATTATGTACAGTTACATACACTACTTTATCTATCCACATAGCATAAGCCTCCATGATGCATTCAGGAGCCGCTAATTATGACCGGCATCAAGGCGTTGTTTTCTGGCAGCTGTCATAGTTTTTTTTTTTTAATTCAGAGACAAACTAGAGTCTGATCCAACTAATCCAACTCTCATATCGTTCGATATCTTACTTACGTGCGGTGCGACATTTGTCAAATTTGTATTCAAATTGACAGTTCATTTCGAAGTTTTCGAACTAAACGTCATCTCGACAGATATTAGAATAGAGGTTAAATCAAATTCTTTGTTTTTCAAAGACGTTCGAAATTTGAATGAAATAATATTATCGAAATCGATGTTATTATTTAGCAATAATAACATTTTCACAGATAAGAAATTTGTTCTAACAAAACAGTCTATTTTTATGGTGGTCATAATGTGCGGTTCTTGAACGCATCATGGAGGGTTTATGATATTTGGATAGATAATAGTACATTATGATACAAGTGTGCTAAGTTGGTCATTACGTTCGAGTCGGTTTTTAAGCCTGAGCCGAAGGCGAAGGCTTAATGGAGACGAGAAGTGTAATGACCAATGCTCACGTGTTTCATACGACGTTTTTCAACACATTTGCGAGGAAAAAAATAAAAAATGAAAATGTTAAAAGATATGTAATGAAAAGGCATTAGTGCGATAATGTAATGTTAAAGTCACGGCATGGGTAATATTCTGCATTATTTTGCTAATATTTAAAAAGATATGTAATGAAAAGGCACTAGTGCGATAATGTAATGTAAAAGGCACGGCATGGGTAATATTCTGCATTATCAGTGTAAATACGCTGTAATAAGACCTACTTTACGAGCAGGTGTGTTGAAAACTAACATTATAATCTCATCCACATAGTGGCTCTTAGAACTTTGTGCGCTCTTACCCCCCCGGGCCGGCTTGCAGTTATCATATCACCTGTCAAAATACAGACTGCATTTGCCTGCACGAATCTGCGTGGGCCGCTTTTACGGGAAAATTTGAACCAAATGTACCTACTGATTCTGAGCGTTCATTTAGAAAAATCATCTTCATTCTTGAAGGTGTAGCAGTGGCTAGTACGATAGGTTTAATCGTCACGTTTTACAGATAACGATAAAACTTATCATGCTACTAGGCCAGCAAGGCTATCACAAGACAAAACTGAGACTTCTAACTGAGAGATTACTAAAATGATTTTTTTATTCGAAAGAGTATACTTCCGATGTTACCAAATCAGGATCTGATGATGGGATCCCAGGGAAATTGAGGGCACCCTCATATTTATAGGCACGCATGCAGTGATTTCGGTATTTTCTATTATAATTCGTGTATTTATTTTCGGAAATCGCAATTTTGGTAAAGTGGAACTGATGATGTATACCACAGATGACTTATGGAACTCCTCAAAAATGTAAAGTTCGTCAAAGATTCTGACATGATTCCGTTGAAGTAGCAACGAATGAAGTGTTCATTCTGAGATCCGTTAGGTTTTGACGGAACTCCTCAAATATTATCAGCCCACAGATAGCGACTTGTGTTTATTCTGTAATAATCAACGCATTTGCTCTAAGAAAGTAGTGCATGTGGTAAATTGGAAAGGAAATGTTCATGTACCTATGTGGCTTTGGGAAGTATTGAATTGAAGTCGGTTTAAACTTTGTTTTTAAAGTAATTATATATAAATCAGTGTGATTAAATCACGTTTACGTAGGTTACACGGTTTACTTAAGTAGTTCCATACAAATTTTCACCCCCCATTTCACCCCCTTAGGGAGTTCCGAGATAAAAACGCGTGGAGAGGTAACATACAGACTGACACACTTTCGCATTCATAATATTAGTATGGAAGTTTCAGGTGGGCTTTGCAATACTTAAGTTGCTATCCATAGCAACTTATTGTAAAGCCCGCCCGATTGCGAACGCTCTCGCATATTGCCTCAGGCTGCAGTTATCATATCTGTCAAAATAGAGACTGCATTGCGCTCAGTAACAATAGTAACATGCCGCATGGAACTAGGGTTGCCAACCGTAGGTACTATATTATATCATCATCATCATATCAGCCGAAAGACGTCCACTGCTGCGGACTCCCGCGACCTTTACCAGGTCATCAGTCCACCTTGTGGGGGGCCTACCCACGCCGCGCCTTCCGGTACGTGGTCGCCACTCGAGAACCTTTCCGCCCCATCGGCCATCGGTTCTACGTGCAATGTTGTCCCGCCCACTGCCACTTATGTTTAGCTATTCGGAGGGCTATATCGGTTACCCTAATGCGGATAGCCTAATTTCTGATGCGATCGCGCAGAGAAACTCCCAGCATAGCCCTCTCCATTGCCATTTGAGTGACTTTGAGCCTTCTTATGAGGCCCATAGTTAGCGACCACGTTTCCGTGCCATTTGTCATCACTGGCAACACACACTGGTCAAAGACTCTCGTCTTGAGACACTGCGGAATATTGGACGAAAAGATGTGCCGTAGCTTCCCGAATGCTGCCCAGCCGAGTCGGATTCGACGATTGACCTCTTTCTCAAAGTTGGACCTACCTAACTGGACAGTCTGTCCTAGGTATACATATAACCGTCTACAACTTCGAGCGTAAAGTGTCCGATTGAAATGGGAGTTGGTACTATAGTATATTAGTATTGTACTATATTTTAACTCGTTGTACTATATACTGTTAAAGAAATATATAGTACGCAAAAATATTATATTTCGGGGGTCCTTATGAAGTGATTCAAATTGGCCAGGTTTCAATCCAATTTTAGGAAATAGCCTCCAATTCCAGCCTAGTACTATATTTTTGTCGTTGTTTTCTGGAAAATACTATATCTCTTTCAAAAATAGTTGACAACCCTACATGGAACCCCACTCGGGCTGCTATGTGGCTGTGAATATTTGTTAGTCTGTTACCATGAATTTGAACTTAGGCTTTGGAGAATATACAGGGCGTCCCACGCCTATGCCACATGGAGGGAAAGTACCTTGAATATTGCATGCATGGAACATTTTACTGAAAGAAGACATTATTTTAATTTAAAAAACAATTTAAACTACATTCATAGATTTTTAAATAATGACATGGTTGAACCGGGAATCGAACCCGCTACACGAGAAAAGCAATTACCCCGTAGCTTTATCATACCGATTGAAAGGCTTCATTATACGGATTATTTTTTGCTTAGTAACATAGTGTCAGAAATAAAAGGAAGACCATGAATTATACTAACATTTGATGTGAAATTTTATTGAGAAAAATGAAAAGCTGACATTGCCGTAAAGGGCATATTTAATACTTAAACCTGACGTGTAACTTGGTGTTATAAATAAAGTATTTGTATTTGACATACAACTGACATCATCATTTAAAAGTACCTACCTATTACTAATGAATCAGTAGGTACCCACTTGAGAAGTATGCATCATTTCCCTATTATAATTTAGGTCCATGATACAATGATAAAGAGATACGTAATTAGTAGATCCTGGTTATGTGCAACAAATCGAGTTTCTGTCCAATCAAGTTTCTGCCGTATCCTGAATCTGCCGAAATACTCGTAAATGATTTTGTCAATGGGACTCATTTTGAGCATTTGATGAATTAAATTGATTAATTTTGAATTAACAATGTTAAAATTCATGGTCTTCCTTTTATTTATGACACTATGTTATGTAGCAAAAAATAATCCTTATGATGAAGCCTTTCGATCGGTATGATAAAGCTACGGGGTATTTTTTTTTCTCGTGTAACGAGTTCGATTCCCGGTTCAACCATGTAATTATTTAAAAATCTATGAATGCAGTTTAAATTGTTTTTTAAATTAAAATAATGTCTTCTTTCAGTAAAATGTTCCATCTACAATATTCAATATACTTTCCCTCCATGTGGCATAGGCGTGGGACGCCCTGTATACATAGTAGGTTTTGCTCGCGACTTCGTAGGCTAATTATTTACATTTATTGAATGAGCGAGCGAAGCGAGCGATGTTCTCCGTTTCAACTTGGGCCAAAAATTATTTCGTAGGTATGTTTGGATGTCCCGCTGTCCCGCTGTCCGGCTATAGGGAACAATACTGCAATGTTCTGCCGCCAGAGGCAGCACTAACACTAATAGTAAACCAGTATAGAAATATAGGGATTCACACACACAAAATTGATTGTCAAATGAGTGACAAGGATGCTTGCATAGACAATACCGCAAGTGCGAACGAGATACAATGTCAACGCTGCTAGTGTCGCCACCTACGAAGAGTTTTGCGTAATGTTCCCTATTCTCCTCCACAGGTCGCATTTCTCAACCGATTCTCGTGAAATTTTGTGAGGATGTTTGATAATGATATAGATTTTTTTGGTCGATTCAGTATTTAATAATTAACAACTTAGAAAAGTTGAAAACTCCCGATATTTTTATTTCAAAGATCAATATCTCAAAAACGGCTGAACCCATTTTGAAAAGTAGCTAAGAATCATCTCGATCACGTCAGCTTTCAGTAGATACCTAATTAGTGAGATCGCATCATACAAATAATACAGTAACAATTCTTCAGTTGTGAATAAATATGGTATTTTAATCGCATAAAACTTATTTTAGGTGCTTTAGTCCATTTTATATCTTAGTCTTACAATAAAAGTAATCTGGACGTCCAGAGTTCAACACTGGCCCAGACACCCACCCAATTTCAAGAATAGTAGCTTTATTTTATAGAAGGTCGTGGGACCCAGTAGCAATAACTTAAATCGCAACCGTTCACAACAATTCCTAATCATGATATAATGGCCAAGTAAAAACTATAGAAATACAATCTAGATTCTAGACTATCCTTGGTCGCAGTTAGCGCAATTTGGATGCAGCGGCGTCCGGGGCAGGGGCAGGGGCACATCAAAGCTTACTTAGCCGGGAGGAATGGCGCCAGTGGCAGTGGCAGCTCTTTATTCACTTCTAGTCTCTAACTATTATCACAGAATAAGTAATAGTACTACGTACAGAAGGTTCTCTGTTAACAAATTCCCTGTTTAGGTACGCCAAACGTGCCTAAATGTGGCCATCCCGTTCTATCCCATGCAACGCGCTGCGACCCGTGCGAGCGTCCTGTACCAACACGCGGCAGCTACTAATGGGCCGCCAATTTGGCGGCCGCCGGCATGTACTTGTAGCGGCGCGACGGAATCACAGAGTCACAGAATAAGTAATAGTACAAGTACAGAAGTTGCACTCCCTAGCAAAAACGGCGTTTAGGCATAAGAAACATGCCTACTCTCTCCTTCTCTGTCTATCGTATAACTTGTATTCATTCACGCACGGCACGTGTAGCGCTAGGGCTGTCACGCCAAGAAAACAGCATTGAGAAAGAAGTTTATTAAGATTTGGTTTGTACCTACACATTACAAGCCCCTTAGTAGGTACATATATATACGTACGTTTTTCGACGACGTAAGCATTTTTCCCTGTCACACTTGCCTGCTGACAAAAAAGTGATGAAGCCCTGCACCGACTTACCTATATGTATATGTATGTATTGTTGTATTTTGTTATAAGCATAAGCACGTTCTCATTTAATTAAAATAGGACGGGACAAGCTAAGTAAAATACATTTTCAAACCCGTGCTTCATTTTGAAGAAAATTACTGTAGGTATCCCGTTAAAAGTAATAAGTAAGTAAGTACCTAACCAGCCGGTTTGTATTGTAACATGTATTTACGTATTGTTGTTGTACATTGTAGGTATCTTGCAACTTCATAATATTAAGTACCTAAGTTATACTAAATAAGTACTTACTTATTAAATAAATAATTAAAAACCGGCCAAGTGCGAGTTGACAGAGTGAACCGCCCCTGCTATTGCTTTAACTTGGAAAATCTCGAATTTCATTCTAGTGGCTCGTTGAGCTGCATGTTCGTTAATAAAGTATAAGTATAGTAGTGTAGTAGGTTGTAGTATAGTATCGGTTATGTTTGCGGAGGCGCATAACTGACGACTTTTTTGCCATAAGGCGAAAACGAATAGCCTCACTTCTAAGGCGAGTGCGAGGCAGCAACAACAGCCGTCTGAAGGAGCTGGCAGAGCGTCTCAACTGTCCGCTTACCATGTACTGGTCGCAATAATACAGGGTGACTGGTAATTCGACCTATTCCTTGAAAGGGGTTATACTAGAGCTAATTTGCAACAATTTATGTCCAGTCAACCAGGGGTCGAAACTCGCTGGTTTCCGAGATATTCGAGTTTTAAGTTTGTATGAAAAAAAATCTCCTTGCAGCCTTAAGCTGGTGATTGTGACAAAAGTACTTCCATTTGGATGGTAAAAAAACATTGTTGTCACAATCAGCACTTTAAGGCTGCAAGTCGATTTTTTTTCAAACAAACTAAAAACTCGAAAAATTCAAAAAAGTCGTGTTTCGACCCCTGGTTGACTGGACATAAATTGTTGCAAATTAGCTCTAGTATAACCCCTTTCAAGGAATAGGTTGAATTACCAGTCACCCTGTATACTTAGTTAAATAACGTACTAAACTAACATAGTTATACTAGTAATTTAGACAAAGTTTTTTTTTTGTTCTGAAATAAACACTCTTTAGGGTTCCGTACTCAACGAGTAAAACGGGACCCTATTACTAAGACTTCGCTGTCCGTCCGTCCGTCCGTCCGTCTATCTGTCACCAGGCTGTATCTCAAGAAACGTGATAGCTAGAGAGTTGAAATTTTCACAGATTGTGTATTTCTGTTGCCGCTATAACAACAAATACTAAAAACAAAATAAAATATATTTTTAAGGGGGGCTCCCATACAACAAACGTGATTTTTTTGCCGTTTTCACGTACTTGGCCGGTTTTTTAATATAAGATATGACAATTTTTACACTGTACATACGTATAAAATATGAAATAAACATCTTACCAGTACAGTTTCTATATCAAAAGTGTTCTTTAATTAGGTCTCGTATCTGATACTTAACTTATAGGACGTTACGGCATCATTTACGTGTCAGTAACTGATCCCATTTGGCATCTAATGTTGAAGGGGTGATGCCTACTCGATGAAGTATCGGTATGAGGATTTTTATGGCTTCAAGTTAATTACATTAAATTTAATCTGTTGTTGTAACGTGTAACGAACTAGTTCAGCTTGGCTATCTCACGACAGTGCGCGAGTTGTGTCGCGGCGAGATGAACTATATATTCGTCTATTTCTAAGTGTTATAATAGTTAAAAAGAGACAGATAGAGTACACAGCTCGCGCACCGTTTTGCGGTAACTGAACAGAGGCTCTAGTATAGGTTTTATCGATACATATACATTTTCGAACGCGTTTGCGTTTAGTTTCAATTTGTATGGCAACGCGAACAGCGCCTCTGGTGGAAACTATTAAGAACTACGCGTTGCCATACAAATTGAAACTAAACGCAAACGCGTTCGAAATCGTATAAGTATCGATAAAACTTATACTAGAGCTACAGGCATTTAACCACACTCGGGTGCAAAGAAATCGGACAACTCAGCATTTTTATATTTTTTTCAATTTCTATTCGTACTCAAAGAGTAAAACGGGGCCCTATTACTATTAAGACTTCGCTGTCCGTCCGTCCGTCCGTCCGTCCGTCTGTCTGTCACCAGGCTGTATCTCGAGAACCATGATAGCTAGAGAGTTGAAATTTTCACAGATTATGTATTTCTGTTGCCGCTATAACGACAAATACTAAAAACAAAATTAGATATTTTTTTAGGGCGGCTCCCATACAACAAACGTGATTTTTTTTGCCGTTTTTATGGATAATGGTACGGAACCCTTCATGCGCGAGTCCAACTCGCACTTGGCCGGTTTTTATGAAAAAAATAATAATCGTAAAATAGCAAACATAAATGAAAGCTTGATACTTTCCGAGTATTTTCGGAATGTTTATCTGTTGCTAATGAAAAAAAATATATTTTCACTGTTGTCAAAGAGGTAGGTATAGGTTCGCATTTGGTCAGTCAGTTTTGAACCGACTTCAAAAAAGGAGGAGTTTCTCAATTCGTCTGTATGTTTATTTTTTTATGTGTGTTGGCATAACTCGGTAATTTATGAACGGATTTGAAAAATGTTTTCTGTGTTTGGAAGCATACCTATACTTTCAGATTGGTCCCGTTGTCACCAAAATCCAGTTCTGATGATGGGATCCTGGAGAAATCGAGGGAACACTTCAAATTTTATAGGCAAACTTGAAGCAATTTGGCTACTGATTTGAAGTCGGTTAAAACTTTGTTTTGAAAAGTATATTATATTACTTTTCTTTACGGTTAGGCTTCTATTTGCAGAGTATTCTTGTTCAATTTTGCTTATTGCAATTTTTTCACATTTTATACATCGTTCAATCCATGGAAAAGGGTGAAATGGGCAAATATATCTACACTACACAATGCATGAGTTAAAAAAGTAATGGGAATGAGAAGGAGGTAATGGGCTGTTTTTTTTACGACTGTCCGAAATAAGTGTAGGTAAACTTTTAATGAGCCCCCCCTTCCAAATGGTGTCAAGCCAAAATTCACCACTGATCATTGAACCAGCGAGCGACTCGGTTATTGGACACTTAAAAAATTAAAAAAAAAGCGGCCAAGTGCGAGTCGGACTCGCACATGAAGGGTTCCGTTAAATAAATTGCTTTTTACGATTTATGACGTATTAAAAAAAAACTACTTACTAGATCTCGTTCAAACCAATTTTCGTTGAAAGTTTGCATGGTAATGTACATCATATATTTTTTTTAGATTTATCATTCTCTTATTTTAGAAGTTACAGGGGGGGGGGACACATTTTACCACTTTGGAAGTGTCTCTCGCGCAAACTATTCAGTTTAGAAAAAAATGATGTTAGAAACCTCAATATCATTTTTGAAGACCTATCCATAGATACCCACACGTATGGGTTTGATGAAAAAAAAAATTTTGAGTTTCAGTTCTTAGTATGGGGAACCCCAACATTTATTGTTTTTTTTATATTTTTGTGTGAAAATCTTAATGCGGTTTACAGAATACATCTACTTACCAAGTTTCAACAGTATAGCTCTTATAGTTTCGGAAAAAAGTGGCTGTGATATACAGACGGACAGACAGACAGACAGACAGACAGACAGACATGACGAATCTATAAGGGATCCGTTTTTTCCATTTGGCTACGGAACCCTAAAAAATACACAGATTTACGAGTTCTACAGCTCACTGAATCACTGCCTAGTGTATGTGAGTTTATTTATTCATTCAAATGTATGCCATTCTATATCAACGCCTTGTAAGAGTTGTAAGTGCTCCGGAATGCGCGTACAGATTGTGTCATTTACCGCTAAAAATGTCTTCCCGAAATAGTATTTTTCACAATCGTGTTATAATAGAGAGCTTTTTAGTCGAGCACCGTGTTTAGGCCACGAAGCTTGCTGAGTGGCCTAAGTAAGGTACGAG
Organism: Epinotia brunnichana; assembly: GCA_963854355.1. Taxonomy (NCBI): domain Eukaryota; kingdom Metazoa; phylum Arthropoda; class Insecta; order Lepidoptera; family Tortricidae; genus Epinotia; species Epinotia brunnichana. The sequence continues at coordinate 4,281,911 of OY977956.1, forward strand.
ATTAAAAAGCTTGATTATAACCACTATTGTGACCAATACTTTTTGTACGAGTTCATTAAAATTAATTTTCTATGAGTCAACTGAATTAATTAAACAAACTCGATATATATACTGTTGAAACGAAGTGCAGCCTATCGCTCGTACGCTCGTTGATATCTTAAAAGACATCAACGAGCGTACGACATCAACGAGTAAACTCAATAATCAAAGCGATTCTATTAGTTCCAATTCATTATAGTTCGGTAAAGCAGCCACGTAATTGGTCGAATTTATTTTAGTTCTATTTTCAAATATTTTTCGTTTGTCTAGAGCGTATCGAAACAGCTATTTCGGTTGTTTCGGAAGTAACAGACTATTCAACGACGAAAAGAGTGACGTTGCAGTATTCTCTATGAAATCTTAATACACATATTTTAATCGTCGAGTACAAAAAGCAGTTTTCATAAACATAGATACTTAGATACATAAATAACATCTATAACTCAGGAACAAATATTCGTGATAAATACACAAATAAATACCCTGACCGGGATTCGAACCGTAAATATTTGAATTTTGAATATAGTTAATCCTGGATTGAACAATCTGTAACACCATGGCTAGACGAACACAGACAATGATAAACTCGGTTCGGAGCGGATCTGTAAATATGGACAGTTATCCGTTATTTGCATTCGAGCGGTGCCGCGCGTAATCGAGAGGGTTCGAATATCAGACGGACAAATAAAACATGGGTCACTTTTAAACCATACGTATGTTGTTCTTGTGAACTGGTTATTGAACGAGGGAGCGAAGCGAATGAAGTTCTATGCTTCAGCTTGGGCCGAAAATCGTTCGTATGTCCGTCTGTTCTCATCTACAGGTCGCATTTCTCAACAGATTCTCGTGAAGTTTTGCATAGAAGAGTTATATAGATTTTTTTGGCGAGTCACTTTTTTGAAGTAATTTTTTTTTTAGTTACTTACAGTCTCGCGTGTTCTATAGCTCACAAAGCCACTAACATTGTGCTTTTTGGGGGTTGTACCTTGTTTTACTGACAAATGTTCCATCGAATGTATGTTTTGCACTTTTCGCAGAATTTTCATTTCATAATAGAAAGCCATTTTTTTCATAATCAGTTAACTTTTCAGTATTGTTATAAAACAAACCTAATAATAACCTAACCTAAATTTACAGAATGACCTTTTAGCTGTACTTAAAAAGTTAACGGTTTCTGAGTAACAAGAATTGATGAAATGAAAATTCGGCGAAACAAAATGCATTCGGTGAAACGTGTGTCGGGGAAATAAGGGGACACCACTTTTTGGGTTATACCAGAGTAAAAACTAGTGGTTCTGTCTATAGACTCACCAGTCTGTATATAAAAAAAAAGTTAAAAAAAAACGGACATCCGAATTGACAAAAAAAAAACTATATAATGATCGCAAACTTACTAAATTTCACGAGAATTGAAATGCGACCAGCCCCCCTATTCTGTAACTTGTTTTAAGCTCACCTCAACGCTCACCCACAATTTATACCTTGACACCGCGATGCGTAGTAATTAAGCGTAGGTAGAGGTCTAGTTTCGTAACGGGTGACCGGCGGGGTGAGCCGCACTGTAGAGGAGAACTTACAGGCTACAGCCGTCATACAATAGAAATTTGTACGCAGCTTTTTTTTTTAAGACAGGTTCGTGATTGCTTCAGCTCCTAGTATTTAAATAAGACCTCTTTAAAGCTACACCCCGAGTGATAGAGCCGATAGAGGTGGCAAAATATTGGCAAAATAAAATATAGCTGAAATTATTTGATCCCTTCACACGAAGGAGAAGAAGAATAAGTGTCGTCAAATTCTTTAGTTACAATCTAGTAGAATTAATCTTTAAGCAAATGCAAGGTTTTTTGTTTTTTTTTTATAATAAACACGAAAAGAGAAATCACCGTATCCAACCATTAAAAACTACCTGAGATCGTATCGATACCAGTCTTCTTAACCAATGTTCCCGAGAATCGCAATCAGTCGCACCTATAACCGTATATCATTTCATTACGATACGCTTATCAGTGCTAAATGTTCTCCATTTAAGTGTATCTGCAAAAACAAGCACGTTTGGTAAATTGCCGCGCATACATTACGCCCGGGTGCAAGATATCTCGGCTTTAAACATAATGTGTGTGCAGACGGTTCGGCGGCGACTAAATGGCTCGTCGCCCGTCGCCTGTCGCCTCGCCTCGCCGTTCGCCCGCTGTAGTATTCGCAAGCTGTTTGTCGCCTCACCATGTATATTTACCCCGAGATTAGTTACAAGTTTACAACTACGGAACGGGATGCGTCGTCTCTGACCTGCAGAGTTGTGTAATTACTGAGATCGAGAAATCGGATATAGGTAATATATATTTACCTGAACTTTGGCGGTGGAGTTGTTGGTTCTAATTAGACTTTATCTACTAGGTATAAAATTAATAAAATTCCCGGCAAATGTAAATAAACCAATTCAACAAACCACTTTAAACATTTGAAGTTATTTTCCATGTAAGTACTTAAATGTTATTTAATTTGCCTAACTGTAATTATCTGACGAAATATGAGGAGCAAATTAATGCGAAGTTTTATCCTAAATATAAAGTAGGAAGTATTTTTATTTAGATTGAGAATTTACCTAATAAAGAGATCCCGATAAAATTATTTAATATTTTTAAAAAGCCTGTTCCTTAGTTTGCCAAGTTTTGGTAAATAGGTTTGGTAATAAGATTTATCTGTCAAACACGCAGTGTCAAATATAATGATATGAAAACACACCCTTACATACTGTGTCAGAATGATCGGTAAGCGGTTGTCGCGCGCCGCGCCGCCCGGCGCCTTTGCGTTCCGAGTATCACTCACAACCGCACGGGGCGGTGTACTTAGCTATATTTTGTTGTGTGCGATTTTTTTCTTTTTTTTGCTATGTAAATGTCACTTGCAGTTTTTGTTATATGAGCGTTATTTAAATACTTACATGAATTGTCGCAAAATAGTTGAAAAGTAACATTGATGTGACTCTTATCCGATCAATTATTTTACATTGACTCTACGAATAAATGAATACCAGTTATTTAATGTGCATTGATTATTATAAATGGTATCGATAAAACCGGCATGCGGCGCAACCTTTGTCTGACTTTGAGTAATCTGATAATCGCAGGTCGGCGGTTGAGTGGACGGCGTTCGGCGTTCGCGACACTGTGTCGCGCGCCGCGCCGGCCGGCGGCGGCCGGCCGCAAATCTTCCGTTTCACTCCGGCCCAGCCTCCGCGCGGAGAGGAGGGAAACAGCACGCTTCAAAGCACGCGGCTGCGTGATACCGGCTACTCCCGAAATAGGCTGCCCCTCCCGCGCCCCGCGCCCGGCCCATCGCCCATCCATCGACGTGCTTTTAGTATGCTGCGCGCATGCGAACCGCCCGCACCCTCTGCGCTCCTAGTACTTAACGCTCACAAAACGCGAATTGTAAAACATAAAAAAAAACTGACCATCACGCTGACCACGCCGATAGAGCATGCAGCAATAAACAAAATGGTAGCTATGCTGGCGAATCCTAAATGGAGCGAAGATTTGACTATACAAATGATTATAGAGTACGAGAAACGCGAATATCTATGGAACCCGGTATCGGAACATTACAAGAATAAGAAGATTCGCGAACAGGGCTACGTGGAGATAATTAACGAGTTGAACTTGGTGGATGTCACTGTTAAAGAATTGAAGAATAAGATAAAGAATATCCGCTCGTCGTACAGCGTGGAGCTGAAGAAGATTCGCGCGGCGCGGAAGGCCGGCGCGCATGCGTACCGGCCGAGCGTCACGTGGTTCGAACACGCAGACAGGTTTCTACGGGCGATCGTCACACCGAGCTCCGTAAGACTAGTTTTGTTTATTTACATTTGTATTTGTCTACACATGCGCTCTAAGCGAACAGCTGTTCGGTGCTAACATGATGTTTCTGTTGCGGCAGGTGGATACGAGTTTACTGGAGATTCCCGCGAGCGACGACAGCGACGCCGTTCAAGATTTGAGCGAGCGTAAATCGCCGGAGAAGAAGAGTCCGCGGAAGCGGCGCAGCTCGACGCGGTCGTCGACGCCGTACGTGCTGAACACGCCGTCGCCGCGGCCCGGGACGCCGTTCGGGCTGAGCCAGCCCGCCGCGCCGTTCGGCATCCTCCCACCGGCCTCCTCCTCGTTCCTCAACCCTCCCGTGGGGATCGCGACGCCGCTCATTACGTCCCTCGCCACCATTTACCCGATGCCCGCCAAACAAAAGAAAGGCAATTACGACGATAGGACCGAGGACGGCCCTCAGGATTTAAGTCAGCACTCGGAAAACGGAAACGAGAATGAGTTTGAAATGTTCGGGAAACTGATAGCGAGCCAGTTGCGGAAGTTGCCGCTCAGTTTGGCGTTGGAAACGCAACTGAAGATACAAACTTTGGTGAACGCGGCAAGAATTCAGGCGGTTTATCAGCAATACAACTACCCTGGGCCGTCGCAGGAAGCTCTGTCCGTGCAAGCGTTGTCCAACGGGATTTTGGCTAGTATGGCCACTCAGAGTTCTTATGCCTCCCGTGTAATGGGCTTGAGGAACGATTCTCCTGATGATATGAACCGCGATTTAAGGACCGACAATTCTTTGGGTTCAGAAATAGATGATTAAATGCCCAAATTTATCAGGATGCGCGCAATAACTGATATTATTTAGCATCAAAGATTTGCAGGGAGTCTCGGAAATTAAAGGGTTTAGAAGATTTATCAAGTCTAGGGTTGCTCATAAGGTATATACAAGTACCTATAAAAATCTCAATGTAATTCGATTAGAAACAATAATAAATGTGATAGATGTTTTAGATCGTACAACGCATACTGCGGGCGAAAGCGTATCTAAATAGTACAAAGTAAAGCTCACATTGATATTCAGGTAATTTAAATTGGAGCTAGTCAAGTATTTGGATGTTTTTGATGTTGTGATCTCGTTGTTTTGGCTGTGTTAATTTTATTTTATTTTTAGAAATTCTAAACTTAACGCTTACAAAATCTTTACAGTATAATTTATTTTTTTGTCAAGTGTAATTTGCTCTCGGCAATGTTGTTTTAATTTTATTTTTGACTGCTCATCTCCACGATATGTCAAAATGGATGTAAAGTACTTCGAAATATTTCCCTACCATTACGAATTTATTTTGTGTGATAGCTGCATTTAAATAGTGATACTATTGTATTATTAATGTGATTATAAATGTAATGCATGTCATTATTGAATAAGAAATGAATACCTCAAATAGACAGTATAGACATAGAGTATAGACTTGGATAACTTGGAGTATATTTTATCTGTTGTTCGATGTGCCAGGATTAGATTATAAACAGAATGTGATTTATTGAAAATTAAAAGTTTTATAAATGTCATTATTGGTTTCAATTGTTCAATCGGAGATCGTGTTTTAAGGTGGTTCTTTCATAAATTGGCTTCCCATTTGCGCCAAATTCCCCCTTTCCTAGAATAAACTTGTATAAACTAGATTTATTTGAGAAATTGGGAAAACCATTTTTCTCAAATTAATCTAGTTTAAACAAGTTTATTCTAGGAAAGGGGGAATTTGGTGCAAATGGGAAGCCAATTGATGAAAGTTTCTTACATAAGTTTCCTAATCTGATATTAGCAAAGATCAAATTTTTCAACATCATAACTTTCAAACGGTTTGTATACTAAACTGACGTCGGCTTTTTAGGGTTCCGTACTCAAAGAGTAAAACGGGACCCTATTACTAAGACTCCGCTGTCCGTCCGTCCGTCTGTCTGTCACCAGGCTGTATCTCACGGATAGCGTGATAGTTCCAGCTGAAATTTTCACAAATGACGTATTTCTCTTGCCGCTATAACAACAAATACTAAAAACACAGAATAAAATAGTTTTTAAAGATAATGGTACGGAACCCTTCGTGCGCGAGTCTGACTCGCACTTGGCCGGTTTTTTTTTAATATTATAAGCTTTTTGTTACCTACTTAGCGTGGATCCATTCTAGTCTAGCGAACCGTTTCCACACATTAACAGTTTTCCGATTGTTCTAAAATTTGGCATAAGTAGGTACTTATTGGTTCAGTGACAATGCAATGTAAATCGAGCTAATCAACAAACAGAAGGTAGATAATTATCTGAATGAAATCGACGACTGTACAAAAAAAGGCATTTTTTTTTTTCTTGAAAGGACACTTAAAATGGTTACATAATAAATGCACTGCCAAACTGCATGACAGTTTGTTGGCAGTTCGTGTTGCTCTTGGTACAGTCAAATAATTTAATTTCCTACCCATTTAGGACTATTTCAAAGTGACACTGTAAATAAAATCATAAGAAGTCTCTTACGTTTTGATTGATTACGTCACTTTGACAAAGTCCAAAGTGGGTAGGAAATTAAATTCTTTGACTGTACATATTTGTGTCGCTACTTACTACTAATTATTGTCATTTATAGCTAATTGAAAATATGCGGACTGTAAATACACTCGAAAGATTTGATGAGACGTTGCGATAATTTAGGGACAAGCTAAAATAAGACGTTGTGGCCTGTGGTGAATGCACTATAATAATAATAATAATATAGTAATGCGCCCATATTTCCTCGAGAATAGTTTCATCACCAATGCGGGGCAGGTGTCAATTTGCCTATACATAGTTAAGCTAACAGGATTCTTTTGTTGTGAAGGTAAGTACTGCTTCTCTATCAAATATTTGAAGCAGTTTTAAATTTAAACTTACCTTACAATTTTTATTAAATTTTTCTTTGTACCAGTTATCATTATCACTCTTTGTCCGTGCAAATTGTTTAAAATATAGCTAAAGCCCTTTAAAGCGCTGTCGTAGAACGTCTGCTGAAATGAATTGCCATCCATATATTTTAAAGTACACCTGTGCTCAACCAGGCTGGCTTTGGCCGGGCGGGCCTAACTGAAGTTCCAAAACCCTGTTCGCAAAATATGAATGACAATTTCATTAATATTCTCGTGTCCGGAACCGGAACCCTTCAAAATAATGTTTTGTATGCTTATTTTTTTTAAGAAAACGTCTTCTAATTAGACGTAAATGTACAAACTTAAACTAAAAACCGGCCAAGTGCGAGTCGGACTCGCGCACGAAGGGTTCCGTACCATTATCAATAAAAATATTTATTTTATTTTGTTTTTAGTATTTGTTGTTATAGCAGCAACAGAAATACATAATCTGTGAAAATTTCAGTACGGATTACTCTTTGAGTACGGAACCCTAAAATTTAGAACATATTATGTAAATGACTTCAAAGCAAAGAGCATTAAATGACAATAAACGAAATTAGTGATACTAATGCTTATTTACCAACAGTAAATTTAGTATCAGTAGTTACGTCTTTTAAATTAAGAAATCGCACCGAATCTATAAGGGTCTTCTTCCAATGACACCTATTGATTTTGTTCGTACTGCTTAATCTTAGATACTTTCTTACTTTTCTTCGACTAATTTAATTTTAATGCCACATACAACGTTAAATTTCCCTACACCGTGTACGTTTCCGCCATTTCGACAGCGCGAGAAATGGCGCGCGAAAGCAGAAACGTCGCGACGTCGCGAGCCGTTTGCGTTTTGTTTTATTGTTATCGTCATGTGGTGTGGGCTTGGTTTCCTATGCGTGTTACTCTTCAACATTTATGATGTCCTGGTCCAGTAGGAATAACAGTGTATGTCAATATTGTCAATAGTACATTACATCAGAGGACAGGAATCCGTTTTCACGCCGAGGCATGTATCTAGACACCGCGTGTCAAGCCAAGTTCAAGCAAAAGAACTGGCTAGCCAGCGCCGAGTGTATCATTACACGAACCATTTGGTGCCACGTTAGACCCTTATCTATAACTCAAAACCTCTTTATCGTAAACACATAAAACTACGTGTGTTTAATTATATCCATAAGGACATCTAGAAGCCCAAATTTCAAGAAGCTAGCTCAAACGGTTATAAAGATATTAAGGTCAAAAAGTCGTATATTTTAGCACTGACTGACTGACATATAGTACCTAAACCTAACCTACTTCCAGATGACTTAAAAGGATGAAATTTGAAATCCAGCTCGGTCATTGTATGTAAGCGTAGGAAATATTCTAAAAATAAAAAAAAGTTAATAAATCCCTATACAATTTTTTGTAGCCATTCAATTGTAGCGTTGGAACCGTTACAAGCAGATATTTGAAACTATACCAATATATGTATTATTATATTTACTATAAAACAGAAATATAAAAATAAAGTTAAGTCAAAAAATAAGGGATGTCCCCATACAAAAAACTTGTAATACGCGCTAAACAACCGGGCAACGGTGTGTCGTCGGCGGCGCGCGGCACCACATTATTATACGCAGAAGTAAATCTCAATACCTGCCTAGTTTTCTTTACAAAAAGTAATGAATGACATCCCACCAAAAACATAAATGTAAAAAAGGAGAGCCAAGTTCAATACAAAAATTATGCTTGGCTGTGGGCTTCGCCGCAAAAAAAATGGGGATCTAAATGAGTGCCAAGTTGTATGCAAAATCCAAATATGTATTCATTGGAACAAAATAACATTATGAACAAGTATTAAACCTATGTCTTTGCTTTATTGGATACCCATAACAATTGCAATTGCAACAATAACAATTGCTGTTATTTAAAAATGTGAGATCTTAAAGTAAGTTAGATTTGACTTGGCCAGTTTTCATCAGAATTAAAAAATATATATGTTGAATAACTTTATAAAATGACTGATGTAATGAAAACTGGCCAAGTCAAATCTAACCTACTTTAAGATCTCACATTTTTAAATAACATCAATTGTTATAGGTATCCAATAAAGCAAAGACATAGAGTTTAATAAGTACTTGTTCATAATGTTATTTTGTTCCTATAAATACATATTCAAAATCAAAAAATCTAAATCAATTATTTATTCTGCAAATAGGCCACAAGGACACTTTTACATGTCAAGTGGTATTCTACAATATAATATTAATAATCTTATACAATAATCATTAAAAAAATTGCAAATTTTAACCAATTAGTACCTAAACGGTTAACAAACTAAATGTCACTAAAAATGAAAACTAAAAAAATCCAAAATTGTAAAATATTACCAATTACATTCGATCTGGTTCAGAATTAACAATAAGTTTATGATATTAATTTAGTACCCCAAAGATGTATAAGGTATCTGAGCGTCCAAATACAATTAATAGTTATTCTAATGTTCTTATAGAGATGTATACTGTCTCTAATCGTTAAAACAGAAAAAAAGGATCATTAATGTAATATTGTCAGAGATGTACAGGGTCAATAACAATAAAACGTGTCAAGAACAGAATGATGTCTCTCGTCAAAATAATGATAATAACACTAATATTTAGGTAGTTACTATGCCCTTGCAAGCATGAACAGACCGGAATCCACAAACAGCACCCGATCAGTTTAATACTTGTTCATAATGTTATTTTGTTCCTATAAATACATATTTGGATTTTGCATACAACTTTGCACTCATTTAGATCTCCATTCTTTTTGCGGCGAAGCCCACAGCCAAGCAAAATTTTTGTATTGATCTTGGTATTGCTTTTCTCAAACATGCAATGAAATTAATAAATAAAAATCCTCAAATCAAACTAATTTTCATGGCTGAATGCCGTGATGCTGTGCCACAAATAGTGGAATGAAAATTAAAAAGTTACTTTGCAGGCCTAGGCCTGAAATGTTGTATGAAAACCCATTTCAGGCCGCCTCGAGATGCTTCGCCCGAAAAAGGATACTTCTGAGTGTTGAGATTGCTTCTGGATGATATTATAAGGAACGTAAAGAGAATATTTCATTGCATGTTTGAGAAATAGTAATTTGTGGCGACGGTGGCGCGAAATATGCGTAGATTGCTTTTATTTCATGCTAGGCGAGAAAGTTTTTCGGCTTGATCTATCATAATACCTAAACTGAGAATGGGTTCTGCTTAATAAATAATTCATGCTAGGCGAGAAAGTTTTTCGGCTTGATCTATCATAATACCTAAACTGAGAATGGGTTCTGCTTAATAAATAATGTACCTAGTGCCAAACAAGAAACCGATATGTGAGTTTGTCTAAATAACGTGTTGTTATCCACCTCACATTCATGCAATTCCTCAAGGACTCGAATCAATCCAGCGAGCACAATAAAAAAATCAGCCAAATGCGAGTCGGACTCGCGCACGAAGGGTTCCGTACCATTGTCTATGAAAACAAAAAAATCACGTTTGTTGTATGGGAGCCTCCTGTGGCCTAGTTGGTAGTGGCCTACGAAGCCGGAGGTCCCGGGTTCGAATGCTGGTATGGTTCGAAATATTTGTTCCTGAGTCATGGATGTTTTCTATGTAGGTATTTAAGTATTTATTTATCTATATAAGTATGTTTATCGTCGTCTAGTACCTATAGTACAAGCTTTGCTTAGTTTGGGACTAAGCCGATTTGTGTAAGATTGTAAAAGAAGAAAACGTATAAAAAATATATTTATTTATTCTGTTTTTTAGTATTTGTTATTATAGCGGCAACAGAAATACATTATCTGTGAAAATTTCAACTGTTTAACTATCACGGTTCATGCGATACAGCCTGGTGACAGGCGGACGGACGGACAGACATACAGACAGACAGACGGACAGCGGAGTCTTAGTAATAGGGTCCCGTTTTACTCTTTGAGTACGGATCCCTAATAAACAAGACGGGACGTCTGCATCACCCCGGTCTCCCCAATCTTTCGCAGCTCGCCCGTATAGACTGTCTTTATTAAATTTTTACACTGCTCGCTCAGAAATGAAATTCGCCCGCTAAGGCATGTTCGGCACGTATCAAAGCGTAGTTACATCGGTGCGAGCGAGAGGGCGCTGGTGCGATAGGGTGAGGTGCGGGACCAAAGGTGGCTAGCGGGCCGGTCGAGTGCCGTGGCCGGTAGCTACAACCGCGCTGTAAGGGTGCGAACGGTCTTGATACTTAGCCACGAAAAGTCACCGCTACAGTTAATGCTAATGACCGAGTCTTAGTTTCTTGTGAACATTTACTATTCTGTATGTATGTAGCTTTGGCAACTTGGTGCTGTATATATTTATACTGTTTAAGTTAAAGTTCGAGTTTACACAGTCCAGTATTACTAATGTTGGTTGGCCAATTCATTCAATCTGAAGTACACACAGATGTATGAATATAAGGAGATCGGACATGGCGGCCGATTTGTATAGAGTGAGCCTGTCGCAAGTACATTAACCCACACAACGCCCAAGTAATTGACAAGACAAAGCACGCACACATCTAAAACACACACACTTGTATATCTACACGTTTATTTGACAATAAACGCGCATCATATCAGGTATTTTGGGAAAAAACGTAATATTCTCTGCGATCAGCACGCGTGCACAGTATGGCAGTGTATGCCCATTGAGCATACAGCTGCGACACGGCCGACAGGCGGCTTGTCCTCTCTCTAGTATTCTGTGCTCTGTGGAAGTACATTAATAAAATTATTTGTTTGTGTTCAACGCAAATATAAATACACTAGGTACTTTGTCAGTAACTAAATACCTACTGTTGCCCAAAAAAATATTATATTTTGCAATTTTTTACACAATGATATGAACTGACTACTACCTACATAACATTACATATGACTCTATTTTGCAAATTTCTATGATAATATTCAGTTTGAACTGACGTACCTATCTACGTTAACATAAGTGACGTAACTCAATATCACTATCTAATTTTGAGTTATAAAAAAACTGCAGTGCGATTATTATTTTTCTGTTAATTATGATTTGAACCAACTATTTATTATTCACAGCTCGCGTGTAACACAACACAGGTTTATTCAAATCACCCTTTCAATTATCAACGCTCATAAGCCGTGCACTAGCATGTTAGGAACATACAAAGGGCTTAGGGGCTTCCCACTGTTATTCAGGGCTTATAAAATTCACGTACACCGACGCCTCTATATAATTGTCGATGTGCGGTCGGCGTCGCGATAAGGGATTATCCCCATCCCCTGGCTGGAGACGACGACCCCCTCCCCCTGTCGTCGCTTGCTGGCTTTTTTCTCGAGCTTGCACTTTGCCACAGAAATTGGAGCGAAGTGTATATTGAATTATGAAATAGGATATGACTCAGCCCGGCTGGAGTGGATATTCCAGTTTCGTGGGCTGCTTCGCTCGTTATTTGTTCGTCTAGATTTTTTGCGGTGGTTTTTGACGAGCGCTAACTTTGCGCGCATGATGCATGAGAAAAAACACTGTTTTAAATTTGCTTTTCGTACATGTAAATCGTAACATTGTTTTGTATGGTTGCAACCATATATTAATGTTTTATCAATGTTATTATCAGCTGTACAGATATTTCCCGTTAATGCTGCCTGTAATGAAATGACAATTATTTATTTGCTTTAAACATTAAACAAGAGGTGGTATGTCATAATTTAGTCGCGAATATAACCACATGTAAAATGCAAAAATTCTATTCTGTGTAAGATTATTTTGATTCTCTAGACTCTTTAGAGGGACATTTTGTTTTATTCATTTTAAAAACACGGAGAAAGTTGTTGAATCCTCCTCACTTGTCTTCTCTAGTTAGGAGTCCCGTTGGGTTCGTGACGCGGATTATATTTTTCGGCTTATGTATTTCACGCCCTACGGGCCTCGTCTTAGGTTGGCTCGGTAACTTACGTTATTCAATGATATTATTTTTTTTTGTGACAATTACACTAACTTCGATAATGTAAGAAATTTACTATTAGCTATTTCATAAAATCTTTCAAGTGGATTATTGACATCCAGAAATCAAGACTTTGAATTTGATAAGCAGATCCGATGACGTACCTATAATGCCGTTAGTAAAATACTTGTATTAGAGTTAGTTTAGACATGACAGATAATGAGATATTTTTAATTTAATTTATTTATTACAAAGACAGTTTCTGAATACTTCTTTTTAACTTAGCTGATAAACTGCATGAATGCTTGTTGGCTAAAATGATGATCTGCATCCCACGTCATTATCGGCCATGTACTGTATTGACTTGGATGCAGAGGAATAAACCCCGGCTTTTGATGAAGCAATAAACATAACACAAACGATACAGCTAGTCGCAGCCACGATACAAATTCAATTCTGTATTCAACGCCCACTCATCAATAAGGTAGCGATTCCATAATCAGTCCACAGTTTTGTATTGGGAGGTCCGGTTCTGTTCGATCTGGTTCCCGTTCCAAAAAAGCTACTAGTCTTACCATATACAACGTGTCCCAAAACTCAACGATAAGCCGGCACCAGAGGATGGAGCTGCTTATGATTAGTCGAGAAAAAATAAGGAAAAAAATATATCTAAATATATAAAATAAAATATATCTACCACGTGTCCCAAAACTCAACGATAAGCCGGCACCAGAGGATGGAGCTACTTATTTAGATATATTTTTTTCCTTATTTTTTCTCGACTAATCATAAGCAGCTCCATCCTCTGGTGCCGGCTTATCGTTGAGTTTTGGGACACGTTGTATATCATGAACGTGATTTTCTGAGGTTACAAAAGTGCAAAGTTTATTATCGACTCTTATTCTTGCAGATTGTAAGTAATTTAAATAGCTGTTTTTATTAAACTCTCAGTTCCATTATAGTTATGAAATACAAAAATAGCATACACAGATAAAACATACCTACAAATAAGTAGTAATAAAAGCAAACGGTTATCGCTAAAGAGTGATTTTTTCTCTGCAGCTGGTGCAATTGTGCGTATAATATAATTTATACGCACAATTGCACTAGCTGTCAATAAGTATATTATTTGGTTAAAGTTAGTTCGTCTCACTGGATTTTCTATCGGCTCTGTTAATTTAAACCTTGATTGTTAATTGTGTCATCGTTAACACGACAAATAATGAGGAAAATTTTGTAAGTTCGGGTGTAGGAAGTGATCTCCGAATTTTCTAATATTCCTTTAGTTTTTTTTGATAATAATTAGAATGGACTTTGGTTGAAAATAAATAAAAGGAAGGGTGACTAGTTGAATGTTTCCACTTGACTATTCACGCCAGTAAGAGCGAATGAGGAAACGAAATATTCGTCGACGAATGCGAACTTTAGTTAGGGATAATATGTATGTATAGAACTCGTTCCCGTATGCCGCTTTAAATTCGTCTTAGGTTCCCGTGAGAGAGTCGTATACTTCAAACTTCAGTGTGAACTTACTGTATTTATTGCAACGTCGAGTTTCGAGCAATAAAGAGGCTGAATACTATTCCTACCCACTGTGAAAATTATTCCTAGGGACAGAAATTCCTTCCCCTTTTTAGTTTATAATTCTGGTATGGGCAAATGTATATTTGTGCGGAGAGCATAATCGTTTCTGACTTTTCTGAGTCTAGGATGTGTTCTAGAATTAATTAGAATTGAATTTAGAGTTATAGAATTTACATAATAACAAAATGCAATTGTGATTTATAATGTAAATAATGTGTGACATGTAATATTTCTATAATATTATGAATAAATGAGTATGAGTAAGTATTATCGTCGCCTAGTACAGTCGCCATCACATACATCGGATCAAACAAGCACGTCAGAAACATCGGAACACACCTCTATTTACAGGGCATTAGGGTGCATGTGCCGATATTTTTGAACAGCTATAGTGTACCTATGTATGTGATGGCGACTGTACAACACTCAAGCCTTATTGAACTTACTAAGGGACTAGTCAGATTGTCCCCTAATATTTATTAATCAAACGAGAGTGCGAAGAGCAAGTTCTCTGCTTCAGCTTGGGCCAAAATTCTTTCGTATGCCCCGAAGTCCAGCTTTCTCCTCTACAGCAAATATTGTACGGGTCCCATTTCTCGACCGATTCTCGTTAAATTTTGAGAGTCGGTACGTTAAAAAAAAAAAAAAAAATATGTTTAAATATTTTCTCTCGAATTCTATAGCTCACAAAGCCACTACCTATTTGATTAGTAGAATTTGCTGAGTTCAAACTCGTGCTTTTGAGAACGCGCCCTTGATTTAGCTTCCGACGATGCGTGCACGAGACCGTTCCTGTGGGTGGCAGCCTGCATGGAGCGGTGCTTCTGTGGTTATTTATTTTGTGTCGAAGTCCCGCCACGTGTTCCACAAGGACGTATGTGTGGCGAAGGTACTTAACTATTGCTGCGTTTTAGATTAGAGTATTGTGGTAGTAGTGGGCGCGGGCCGCGATGGAGCCGTAACAACAAAGCGGCGCCGGACAGAAACCAGTCCGGCGAATTAAATATGTAGGAGGCGAGCGCCCGTATCCGCGCCGCCGCCGGTCGGTAGGGTTGCCCCGGGCTTTGTTATTTAATACTGTGTTTTGTACTCTTTCAAATCAAAAGCTTTTGAAGGTTAAGGGAAAGCTCGTGTTATGTGTTCATGTTAGTAATGAAATGACACACTTGTTATTGGATGTAGGGTAGGGCTGTTGCGTAAATGGGTAACTAATGCAATGGTTACGTATAAAATATTACTAAAAGTACTATTATGCAATTTTGTGTCAATTTCAGTTCCTTGACTAGGTATATAGCTATACAATTACAAGTATGTATTCTTTAATAGACAACACAAAACAGTACAAAACAATACGATACATTCGAGAGGTAAAAAACAAGCGGTCTCATCGCTAAAAAAGTGACCTCTTCCTATAACTTTGCACTCGTAGTTAACATAGAAAGTAAAACATGCTTCTTATACTAGTTAAACTTTTATCACGTTACATAAAGTGAGTAATAGTATAAGTAATTTCAATATTTGCTGTGTATCTGTGGGATTTCAAGAGCAAATACTTCCACATCCCTCTCTTTTTAAATCATGAATTGAAGACGCGAAAATAAAGTTGCCTCTCCCACAATTTATCTGCTTTGCCATAAGGCTGACTGATAGAGAATGCTCTGTGGTATTATATCCGCTTTTTGTACTAAGAGTATACTTTTTGTGCAATTAAAATTATATAAATAAAATGTTTATAAAATATTGGAGCGAGGCACCCCTGGCGAGGCGGCGTTAGCGCCCCGCCCGCGCCGCGCGCCAGACATTTTTTATGCAGCCCGCAAGCGGTCTCAACGAGCTTCCAGCCAACGCGTTTTACTATACAATATGATACTTTATTTATATATTCTTAAGCTGCCCTATCACTATGTGGGATATAAAGCTAGGACGAGAAAAAGATTATTATAGGGAGAGGTAAAGTATGCAAAACTACAGCGAAACGAAAGTAAGCACATATAAAATTAATCATCATTAGAAAGCATTTGATCAAGCGCGGTATCTTTCTCTATTGGATCAATCCATTTTAACATACTATTTATTTATATGTAGTTTAGTACATATTTATATCTAATAAATATATCTTCGTCTAGTACCAATAACGCTTGTGTCCTATTGATCTTACTTCCTATAGCGCTAGTTCGATATGTCCATTAATTTTTTATTTTTTTTATTAAAAACCTCGTTTAAAATACTTACATATTGAGATAATATTTATATCACTAAGAGTTCTAAAATTTACATTTTTGATGCAACTCTTAATAATAGCGGCTTACACAGGGCTCATTAATAAATATTTAAGCACGCTGTTCACGTTGCTACAATTCTTAATGACCTAACTCATTAACGCCAACATTCCTTTTTTAAGTAATCAACATTATTGATGATGGTCGCTACTTGAATAGTTTTTATCTACCTGGTGCATTCTAAGAATACACTTTAACAAGAAAAATATTTAATAAATTTAGCGTGGTGTGGTGTGGGGTTATCCACATTAAATTAGAATAAAAAGTATGTATAGAAATATAAATGTGTTGATTCAAGAAGGTTTGCAGAACAATTGTTTGGGTGTACGAGAAATGTTCGATTAACTCTTAGAAATTTGGGCTAAGGAAAATACAACCTTGGCTTTCCAAAGTGAATAAAACGCAGCCGACCTTAAAAGCTTACACTGCAGTTTGTGCGGTAACGGCTTGCGGCGCGGGCGAGCTGCCACGAAACGTGTGGCGGCATCTTGCCATCTCTGATAACTCTATTTCTATCTTACAAACATGTATAATAATTTTATGTTTCATCATCATCATCATATCAGCCGAAAGACGTCCACTGCTTGACATAGGCCTCCCCCAAAGAGTGCCACAATGGCCGGTCCTGCGCCACCCGCATCCAGCGGACTCCCGCGATTTAATGTTTAATTTTAATTAAATACGTTTCTACCATCTATTTCTATTTAGGTCTAGTATTCCCTCTTGGTTGGAAGGTCAGATGGCAGTCGCTTTCGTAAAACTAGTGCCTATGCCAAATCTTGGGATTAGGTGTCAAAGCGGACCCCGGGCTCCTTTAGGGGCATAACCGGGAATAATAACTCTAGGAGGATGATGACGTTTCTATCAACAAAAAAATGTTACAAGATTTTATTGCCGACTGTTTTTTTGCACAAATAATTCAAATAATCGTTGAGAACATTCCAATGACCTCAAACGCGACGGGCTTTACCTTGTGTCGTTTAAGAGTAGCTAGTAGTTTAGGGAAAAGGATCCAACCCACAATATGTAAAATTTGAGATTGGAACCTTCTGTCTAAAACAAAAGTCATACATTTCAATGGTGATGTCTTGTGGGTTGGATCCTTTTGTTTAAACTACGACCCTATGTACCGTACCTTCTGTCTCCATCAGTAGATCAGCTCGGTCGTGCCATAATATTCCGTTGAACTTACCGAATTAACATAATTATGGTTTGATATGAGTATAACGTTATCGTCAAAAAAAAAAAAAAAACAAATAAAAACAATAAAAGCTAACATATTTTATTTTCTTTACAGGTACGTTACGCAGATGACTCATTTTAGCTGTTCTTCTTCAGGTCAGATAAATACTAAAATTAGCTTCTATTATTAAAAACAATTACATCAGCCATAAATTATTTAACGGTTCAGCTTGTTTTATGTTCAACCGTATATGAAAGCAATAACTAGCGGAACACTAAATCAAAACACACAAATAAAATAATAAAGCAAGTATCAAGACCCGCCGGGCGCAGACGGCGGCCATTAAAGCGGGTCGGTGACAAGGTGACGCTCGCCGCGGGGCGATAGCGCCCGGCTCCTGTCGTGATGTTCGCTCGATACATCTATATACTAGGCGCGCAGAGGTGGAAGGAGGTATGCGACATGATTTTATATTAATTTCACCAATTTTACGTGACTAGTGGTAAACTATACAGCAAGTTAGTAAGTAGCTGAATATAGTTCAGTAAGGTGTAGACACAGTTGCCTTCTCAATGATGAACGATAAGTCGATAACCTTATTGCAGTAAAGAGTTGTGTACTGTGGAGATGTCTGTACGGTAGTCCTTCAATGATTGTTCTAGTTAGCCACTTAGTGAGCTTCGACAACATACAAAAATGTTTGTATATATTTGGACCCAAGAAGAATGAACATTATTTAAGTAAGTAGATAGTTAGAATAGATAGATAATGTTCCTGGCGATTCCGGTGCAGTCACCAGCATTAATACCTATCTGCCATAATAAATAGAAAACATACATATTATAGAAATAGAGTCGTGTGCTAATAAATGTCTTATGGCTGTCTGTTAGACTACATCACATGTAGGTAGACAACAGACGTGTCTACCTACATGTGATTGTTTTGTTTCTCTTTGTAACTTTCGTTTCTGTGAGGTGTGCATAGGGTTTGCAATATTCGTCCATTTTTAGTATTCAAATAATATGAATAATAAATTTTCCATTATTCGAATATTTCCGATATTGAACCAGAATAAAAAATTATACTGTGTTAAAAATATAAAACAACCTGAAAATCATTATAAATACACCTTTGTAAAATTTTACAATAACAAATATGTAGTATAAAATAACCTATACATATCTGTATTTATTAAATTAAAGGTAGCGTAGTGTCTTTCAGGCGCGCGATTCTTAAATAAAAGGTCGCTATCGTATTACAAAAAAAAATCCTTCCACTTACCTGCAACCACTGCAGGCATACATAGGTATACTTAGGTGAATTTAAGTCCTTAACTTTTATAACGTTACGATTATAGGAACAAGCTCACAGAGCTCACAGTCAAATACAGAACGTTTTGCGAAGGCCGCGCACAACCAATGTTTTTTCTGAGTTAGTGTCGGATGTATATAGGTATTTAATTTGGCATTTAACATTAGTTTGCTGTGAGGTGATGAAAATATCGCGACTGTGAGAAAATCCATAAACTTTTTACAAAGGATAATGAGGTACGAGTAAGCAGCTAGTTTAATTCAGTTGGTAAAGAAGTAAGATACTTTCAGAACAGCTGAAGCTTTCATGCTGTCAACAATTAGGCTGAGATCCACCAGAGCTGAGCGAAGTAGTGGACAGGTTTGCGAGGAAAAAAAACACCGATAGGAAGAACTGAAGAAGAGAATAAGAATGCTGTTGGTGGCTGATTTCCTCGTAAACCACTCCGTTGCCGCACACAGCATAACCGTAAGATAGACTTGGGAAAGGGTCTTAGCGATGATGGTTGCTGCGAAATTGTTTTACCATTTGATTTGTCAAGAGACTTTTACTCTTCAAATCATGTGTGTCATGTCATCATGTGTGAATTTGTAAACCTGTCGTCTTTTGACGCATCGAACCCAGGATTGAAAGGAAATACACTGCCAGAAAGTGTTTGCGACCCGTTTAATCATTGTTGGCAATTGGTGTAGCACCACGGTGTTCAATTCAATTTTAGTATAAAATCTTATTAACCGATTTTGTTATGAATTTTGCCTGCAAAATATGTGGTTTTATTGAAAATATGGAAATATAACGACTAGAAAATTATTTTTAATATTATTCGAAATATTCATTTTATTCGAATATTAAACCTTGCGTTATTCGAATAATTTCCATGGCGAATATTCAAATAATATGAATATTCGAATATTCTTCGAATATTCGAATTGCAAACCCTATGTGCAGTGCAATAAAGTGTATTTTATTGTATTTTATGTCTTATCAATTGTCATGCCAGACCGATTAACAATGTTTGCACTATTCCACTGCCAATATTTTCCTAACATCATTTTCCCCACAGTTTTCACGGTAGACTAACTTACAAAAACGTAAAAACCAAGCTCAATTCAATAACTATAACTCGATTCAGCTCCGCGTTCCGCACTGTCGCTAGTGTCGCTTAAACCATTTTGATCCTCGCCTCACTTGTTAGTACCTAGCTATACGCGTGTGTAGGTTCACGTGTGACTGAGCCCGCACATGTGGCAGAGCAGAGTTATAGCTATAGCTACGTATAGTACATATAGCGAGCTCTGCGGTGGATTTACTGCGATCGCTCAGGGATTTGTAGTGTAGGTTTTTCGGCATGCGTGCCTTTTTAATGATGGAGCGCAATTTTGGCGGGTGATGATGTTTATTTCAATGGTCGTGTTTTAAAGCTATTACTCTAAGTGTTGTGGTAATTAACTCTTTTTAACATATGTATACTGGTGGCTCTGTATGCTGTAGAACTCGCAAAACTGACTTATAAAAATGAAAAAAAAAATCGTTTTTAAAACGTATTAATTTGACAAAAAAAACTATACCTGCTCACAAGCCTGCTGCAAGCCTGGGAGCAGGTATAAAGGAGAGGGCAAATGCACAAAAGATCCCACTGGGTCGAAGTGCATCCGAAACGGCCCTCACCTAGATAAGATAAGATAAGATACCTGCTCACAAAGTTCACGAGAATCGGTTGAGAAATGCGATCTGTAGAGGAGAACAGCCGGACATACGTAAGAATTTTGGCACAAGCTGAACCGACAATTTGATTCGCTTCGCTCGCTCGTTCAATAATAATTAACGCGATGATTGAGTCTTAATTGAGGATGTGTCGGAAAGATTCGATAATCGAACTGTATATAGATTAATGCTTCTAAAAATCTTTATATTTAAAGGCAATCCTATAATATGCATCATTAGTGTAGTTAAGTTATATAGATTAAACTTAGAAATGTGATATACAGGGTGGAATTTCATAAACTGTACATAATAAAAGGAGAAAAATTTCAGCCAATTTCATCGGTGATACGGTGTTTTTTTTTTTTTTTCTAGTCATTAGTTTTTTTTTTTACAGAATTTTGAAAATTTTTGTAAAAACTCGGGTAATACACCTAATTCAGACGGTATAACTTTTGATCCAATGGTCCTAAAATGAAAATAAAAAATGCAGAGTATTACCAAGGGACAGGTTAATAATTCTTAATAACAATAGAAAACCAACTAGAAGAGAAAATCCGCAAAAAAAATTATTGTTTTTGAAAAATGGCTACAAAAATTACGAATTTTAAAAGAAAAACACAATTTTCTGAAAAAAACGCAGATTTAGTTACCATTTTTTTTGCTTAGTATTATACCTCACTTAATGCCGATTCTAAAACCGTTTTTAAACTGTCTCAGACTTTGAAAAATACCACGCAAATGGGTACGTAAATCAAACCATAATTTTATTAATTTTAATCCTCTTAAAATCCTTAATGACCGTTTGTTCACAGGTAGTTGAAGGGTGTTATTGGGTTTTAGGTGGAAATAACAAATTACGTACTTAGTATTAATCCTCACTTAATGCCGATTCTAAAACCGTTTTTAAACTGTCTCAGACTTTGAAAAATACCACGCTAATGGGTACGTAAATCAAACCATAATTTTATTAATTTTAATCCTCTTAAAATCCTTAATGACCGCTTGTTCCCAGGTAGTTGAAGGGTGTTTTTGGGTTGAAGGTGGAGATAACATGAGGGGTATAAAGGCATTGGGCAATAGGTCAACTATTCAGTCGCTCGCAAATCGCAATTGCTTGTCTTTGCTCGCCACTTCTTTGATTACTCCAGTACTTGTTCAGTTTGAATCATCATGCCCCGCTTACGAGAGTTTTCGCCGTTACAAATAGCCAACATGCACTATTATTATGGATTGTGCCATGGATCTGCAAGAGCTGCGTGTATCGCCTATTTGGAGCAGTATCCTAATGACGTTCCAAGACCTGCTGCTCGCCACTTTCAAGAAGTTCATCGCCGGTTGTGCAATATTGGCCTGGGATACGGTGGCCGAGATCGCCGAGAGCCAGGAAACATAATTGATGTTGCCATAGAAGAAGCAGTTCTCAGAGACTTGTACGCGGACCCAACCACGAGTCTAAGACGCTTGGCATTGAGGCACGGAATCTCAAAATTCTCTGTCTGGAAAATTTTGAAGAAGGAAGGACTGCATCCATTTCATTATCAACGGGTACAAAATTTGCAAATTGGCGATGCCCGCGTTAGGTGTGTTATGTCGACTTGGATACTTGGCAATATCAGAAGGGATCCGGAATTTACTAGAAGAATTTTATGGATGGACGAAGCAAGATTTACTCATACGGGAATAACTAACTTCAGAAATTTACACACATGGGCTCACGATAATCCAAACCTAGTAAGACCATCTAATTTTCAAGACCAATTCTCCATAAACGTTTGGGCAGCGGTACTCGACGATCAATTGATTGGACCAGTCTTCTTACCGAATACTTTGAACGCCGACAGATGTTTACTGTTACTGAGAGACGAGCTCCCAGAGCTTTTGGAAGATGTGATGTTAGATGTGAGACAACGCCTGTTTCTCCAAATGGATGGATGCCCAGCTCATTGGGCATTAAGAGTTCGACATTTTTTAAATGAGCAATATTCCAATAGGTGGATCGGCCGAGACGGCCCCGTTGGATGGCCTGCAAGATCGCCTGATATGACGCCGTTGGATTATTTTCTTTGGGGTGATATGAAGCAACGGGTATATCACAGAATCGTCAATACCGAAGCAGAATTGCACGACAGAATTTTAAATGCAGCACAAGAAATAAAAAATAATCCGGGAATGATTCGACGGGCTACGCAACAAATTCAAGCTCGGGCCACATTGTGCCTTTAAGAAAGAGGAGGTCATTTTGAACAATTAATACCATACAGGGAACGCCCTTTGCAACACTAGAATAAGTTTTTTCTTTAATAAAGGTTTATCAATCGAATTTATGACTTTTAATTAAAATACATGATTTTATTTACGCAATTTTTAGGACTACTTTTCTTCCTATTGTTTTATCTACCTAAAACCCGATAACACCCTTCAACTACCTAGGAACAAGCGGTCATTAAGGATTTTAAGAGGATTAAAATTAATAAAATTATGGTTTGATTTACGTACCCATTAGCGTGGTATTTTTCAAAGTCTGAGACAGTTTAAAAACGGTTTTAGAATCGGCATTAAGTGAGGTTTAATACTAAGGAAAAAAAATGGTAACTAAATCTGCGTTTTTTTCAGAAAATTGTGTTTTTCTTTTAAAATTCGTAATTTTTGTAGCCATTTTTCAAAAACAATAATTTTTTTTGCGGATTTTCTCTTCTTGTTGGTTTTTTATTGTTATTAAGAATTATTAACCCGTCCCTTGGTAATACTCTGCATTTTTTATTTTCATTTTAGGACCATTGGATCAAAAGTTATACCGTCTGAATTAGGTGTATTACCCGAGTTTTTACAAAAATTTTCAAAATTCTGTAAAAAAAAAACTAATGACTAGAAAAAAAAAAAAACACCGTTTCACCGATGAAATTGGCTGAAATTTTTCTCCTTTTATTATGTACAGTTTATGAAATTCCACCCTGTATAATAGCTAAGCTTAGCAAATAATCTCAAAAAATTGAGATTGCGCTAAGCAAATAGTAGACATTTTGTTTTTTTTAAAGTGTGGTTACGTATGTAAATAAGTACATTATTGAACACAATGTTAGGTTAAAACAATCTCAAAGTAGGTACATAAACGTAAATTTATTCCTATAAGGGATCTCTTCCAGTTCTGTTTAAGATAATAACTCGTACAATAATTAGTTTGCTTACGTCAAACCTGTTAAACTCCTTTTATTATGTATAAAAGCGAGTCAGTCAATATTCTAAATTCGCGCCCGTGCGATGATGGTCTCGCTTTACGACTGCGACTGCGAGAAAATGAAACCATTGTGGTTCGTCGTCACGTCCTTTCAATATTTTTATTACGACCTAAACATTTAGACGCTCTGCTGGCAAGTGTGATATAGCTGTGTAAGTAATTGTGCGTATATTGCGTATATGCAAGGTTTATGGCACGGTATATCTTTAATATTACAAGTCTGGTTATGATCGCGAGAAATATAAACGAGATGCAGATATATATATCTCAAGGTATCTCATAGAAATATCGGTATGTGTGTAATCAAGTTTTTTGACAACATGTAATCTATAAATATTGTGACCAAATACTTACTGACAAATACACCTACTACCTATAGTATATTTTAACTACACCTATGCGTTATATCGATTCAAGATACCAATAATTTTTTAAGTTAATAAATCAATTTTTTTAGAAGGTTCCGTTTTAAAAGGAACTTACTGATTTCTGATGATCTAGTACTTTTAATCAAAACAGAATGCGACACTAGTTATCTTTCTTTGCTTTGTTTGTTTTTTTTTGTAAATGTTGACGCTAAATAAATAAATGTTTTTTCTTTCTTTCTTTTCTAATGTATTGGTTAGAAACAAAACATGACAATATCTGTACACCACACAAGGACGGCCTAGGACACGAAACAATTCCACAGATATTTTGACTCTTTTATTCAAGCAATAAAATTAAATGTCAAGTATCGAGACGGTTCGGTTATAGCGCGCTGTTCGCACGCGACGGACCGATCCCGTGTCACGCCCGCGTCGACACGACACACGCCCGCCGCGGATCAAGCCAAGCGCGCCTGTTGATTTATGGTGCCCTAGTCATTTTAATGAAAGCGCGACGCAGCGGTGGTGCTGATGATCTCGTAGTAATTACTAATAATGATAAGTTAATGATAAATCTGATCAGTCTGGGTGTTCTCAAAAACAGGGTCTCAATTTTGCAGCTTTTTGATATTTAAATATTGTACTAGGTACGTCATGCCCTGATCCTAATCTTGCCAAATCTTGGAACTAAGGTGCCAATAAAACCCCAGGCTCCTAAAGGGCATAACCGGGAATAACGCTAGGAAGATGATTGTTCGTCATGCCATGCCTTGAACGTTTCGATTGAGAGATTTAAATAAACCGGCCAAGTGCGAGTCGGACTTGCGCACGAAGGGTTCCGTACCATTTTCTATAAAAACGGCAAAAAATCACGTTTGTTGTATGGGAGCCTCCTGTAGCCTAGTTGGTAGTGACTAGTGACCCTGCCTACGAAGCCGTAGGTCCGGGGTTCGAATTCTGGTAAGGGCATTTATTTGTGTGATGAGCACAAATATTTTTAATACCTATACCTATACTTGTGTAAAAACTTTGATACTAAACTGAGTCCACACAGGGTTTCCTAGCTCAGGACGCAGGGTCGTGATTAGCATATTGTGTTTATTTTTTTGTCCAATAAACTTTTTTCATTTTTCATTTGTTCCTGAGTCATGGATGTTTTCTATGTATATTTATCTATATAAGTATGTTTATCGTCATCAGTACCCATAGTACAAGCTTTTTAGTTTGGGACTAAGCCGATTTGTGTAAGATTGTAAAAGAATAAACAAGAAAGAAAAAAATGTATATGTATAAAAAAATACTTATTTATTCAGTTTTTTTAGTATTTGTTGTTATAGCGGCAACAGAAATACATCATCTGTGAAAATGTCAACTGTCTAACTATCACGGTTGTTGAGATACAGCCTGGTGACAGACGGACAGACAGACAGACATACAGACGGACGGCGGAGTCTTAGTAATAGGGTCCCGTTTTACTCTTTGAGTACCCTAAAAACGACAAAAACTCCTATTAAAATAAAAACATTAATTACGTACCAAAACCGTAGAGTCGTTCTAGAAGTTTAGAGTTTTTAGTTTAAATACCAGACGCGACCGGTATCTTTACTTTATAAATACCTATGTAAGCTGTACAATTTAGACTGTACCTTTATTGTAAAGCTAAGTATCTTTCTTTATTATATGGCGAACACGAATTGTGTAATCTTGAAACCATTACATTAAATTCACAGTTGAAAAGCATAAGCGGAATAAGTCAATTAAGGCGAGGCCGGTTCAAGATCTGAAGAAATCTGGGTGACAATTAAATATTATGGTACCATCGAGCTGATCTGATGATGGAGACAGAAGGTGGCCATGGCAGTTCAGTATTTAACCGATGTAACCCCGTTGAGTTTGGGCTTGTTAGAATCGTCTCAATGAGTAGTGATGATGGTATGCAGAAAAATACAGTCGGCAGTAAAAGCTTGTACCAAAAATGTCATTTTTGACAGTAACTTATTAACCCTCGACGCAAACGAGGAATCATAAGTTTAACATGTGTATCTGTTTTTCTGTGACATCGTAGTTACGAAATGGAAGGAACGATTATACTTAGTGTTTTTTTTTTAAATGTTATTCTTGTTTGTCGAGACAGTTTTTAGCTATGTTTGTTTTTTCCCCGTGTTGTTTTACATGTTTAATTTATGCAGTTACCTATGTGCTCAAGCGCTCAAGTAAAGTACTTAGAAAAGTTGATCCCCCGACATTTTCATTTCAAAGTTCAATATCTCAATGGCGGCGATTTTGTTGAAACGTTGCGTACCATCTCGATCATACCTACAGCTTTCGGACAAATAAAACCGCATTAAATCGGTTCAGCCGTTTAGGAGCTACGATGCCACACACAGACACCCAGAAACATAGACACGTCAAACTTATAACACCCCTCTTTTTGCGTTAGGGGTTAAAAATCATGTGATTCTATAGAAATTGGGTAGAAGACTGACTCTGAAAGTACCCTAACTCAGTTCGACGGCTTTCACTAGTCCTAGTATACCTAAATAATTCAAGCTTGTATCCATATGCATTACATCTTGCGCCAAGTGCTAGGCAGATTGCCAGTACATAATAAACTGCCACGGCCTATTTTCTTCAGAAATATTCCAACTATATTATCCCCCGGAAATAAAATACACAAAACACAGAACTACATGAAAAATAAAGAACAATCCTAACAACATTCTTTCAGTGAATCACAGAGGACGTAGTATCATTACGAAAACTCCGATTTATTTCTAGGACAAGATATTTTACGCGGAAAAAGTCATGGAACCGACGAGCGTGTATGTATCTGTCAGATGGGTTGTTATTCTCTACGCGCTCATGCGCCGCACCTCACTCGTCACGCCTCACGCCTAACGAAACTAGACCTCTAACTACGCTTAGTTACTACGAATCGCGGTGTCAAGATATATTTGTGGGTGAGGGGCGAGGTGAGTTTAAAACAAGTTACAGATTAGAGGGGCATGTTTTTCGGTGGGAAAAAGAGAAGTTTCGACTTCGTGAGGACATTCGCGATTGATTGATGGGGTCCGCGGAGACTCGCTATAACTTTGTTAGGTGACGTAAATTACGTCCGTTCACACTGTCGCTGCCAGGAACCCACCTCGCGGGCGCCTACAGTCACTTTCTACGAGCGTACCGATTCTATTCGATCGTCATCCTCCTAGCGTTATTCCCGGTTGTGCCCTACAGGAGCCGGGGCTCTGCTTTTGCACCTAATCCCAAGATGCCAAAAACATACTTAGGCACTAGTTTACGAAAGCGACTGCCATCTGACCTTCCAACCCAGAAGGAAAACTAGACCTTATTAAGTAACATTAAACCGGTTTCCTTTCCTCACGATGTTTTTCTTCACCAAAAAGCCGCTGTTAAATAGCAATTCGTACATAAGCAGCGGGGCTAGCACAACTAGGGTTGCCATACGTCCGGATTTGTCCGGACATGTCAGGATTTTTGACCCTTTGTCCGGATTGCGGCCGGACTTGGCAAGTGTCCGGACTTTTAGGAATGAATCAACGCGAAACATACGAGGCGACTAAACTACGCGAGCAGCTGCGATGCGATTCGCGCTTCGCGCGCGGGCGCAGCGGTGCTACCACGAACTTCGAATCTCGAACTTCGTATATTTCCGTTTCGGTCGCTCGAGTACCATAAACCATAAGTGCGATAGAGACGGAGATATACGAAGTTCGAGATTCGAAGTTCGTGGTAGCGCCGCAGTACACCGCAGAGCGCAGCGCGCCGCCGGTGCGTCGTTCAAGCTACGTCAAATCTCTGTTACAAGAAATGTCAGGATTTTTAGGGTGATGTCCGGATTTTTGTCAGGACATTTAATTCTTCTATATGGCAACCCTAAGCACAACTGACACAACAAGCGCGACGCGAGTCGAGAGAATCCACCCGCCTCTTTCTAATTTGCACAATACGAGTGAGACAGGAGTCGCTGAGTCGCGCGACACGACTTAGCAGCAAGTTGTGCTAGACGTACTGGGTGTCCTGTGTAGACGCTGCACAAAGCGAATGCACGCTCGCGCGCCCCGCTGCACGCCCCGCCGAACGCTCTGGTCCGAGCGTCCACTCAGGCCTTTCACTATGGACCGCCAGCTGGCGGCCGCCGGCATGTACTTGTAGTGGCGCGACGAAATCACAGAGTGAACCGCCCCTGTACGTCTAGCACAACTTGCTGCTAAGACGTGTCGCGCGCGACTCAGCGACTCCTGTCTCACTCGTATTGTGCAAATAAGAAAGAGGCGGGTGGATTCTCTCGACTCGCGTCGCGCTTGTTATGTCAGTTGTGCTAGCCCCGCAGTATGAGTTTCAATTGTTTAACATGCACGCCGCACGACCCGCTCCCCCGCACGCCCGACTCGAGCGTCCACTCCACTCAGGCCTTACACTAGTAGAGTACCGTCAAACATGCCTACTTTGCCACCAGGGGGAACTTTGCCCAAGAGGAAAATTTTAAAATTTGCTTCTTGGGCAAAGTTCCCCCTGGTGGCAAAGTAGGCATGTTTGACGGTAGTTGCCACGCGCTGGTACGGGACGCACGCACGGGTCGCAGCGCGTTGCATGCGACAGAAAGGGATAGCCACATTTGGGCACGTTTGGCGTGCCTAAACAGGGAATTTGTTAACAGAGAACCTTCTGTACGTAGTACTATTACTTATTCTGTGACATAAGTTTTAGAAAAAACCCAGTTGAAACCCCACGACCTTCATATTGAAAGTGCAAAGCGTGAAGGACCATCCAACTACACCACAACAGCCCCGCTATTCTGTAACTTTTTTTAAGCTCACCTCAACGCTCACCCACAAATTTATATTGGCGCCGCGATTCGTAGTAACTCAGCGTAGGTAGAGGTCTAGTTTCGTTAGGCGTGAGGCGTGGTCCCGTGGGCCTCACCCCAACTGAACGCGTAAAGAATAACATCCCTGTATAATTCGCGCACACTAATGCCACAGAGTAGCCCGTTGCTCCATAATCCGACGGCCTGTCCCTTAGACTCCCTGTTATTCATTACGCGCTCATCCGCCTCACTCCACCCTTCACTCCAAACGAAACTAGACCTCTGCATACGCTTAGTTACTACGAATCGCGGCGTCAAGATATATTTGTGGGTGAGCGTTAAAGGTGAGCTTAAAACAAGTTATATAGAATAGCGAAGCCGTAATTTTTCCCGCCACTTGACGCGAAGCGGGAAAATCCTTAAACATGGGGGAACTTCTACTTATGTAAAGGTACCTACGGAGCAAGTGAGTTGGCTGGTATATTTGTAGGTACTTGTTTCGTAGGTTGTGTTTTATACGGGGTAGTAAAGTACCTTAAGCTGATGTTCAAATATTTCATGTATTCAGATATCATATGATATCACTTCATAACGTAGGAATCCATTTAATGTATGTTGATATAGGACGTGTAGGAATCTGCTGGTGTAGGCGGTAGAGTTAATACAAGGCTATATTGATTGTTTTTAGGTGATATGGTAGTCTTATAGTTATTATTAAGGGCAATGTGATCTTAAGCTGGTTGGAATATAACGATGACTGAGTGAAAAGAAGGTAATAACAGAACCAAATGAAGTTTGAGAAAGTTTTAGCATTCGATTTGGAACTAATTAGGCACATTCATTTTTGACAAATAATTCGTTCCAAAAAGTAAATTTTGTTGTTTTTACACGACTGCCCAACAAAAAGGAGTGTAATGTTTCTCGAAATAAATAAACGAAATATCTTACTAATTACTCCCGACGGGGTACTAGGAACGGATGAGCAGAAAATAGTTTCCTTTTCGCCCGCTCCTCGTATTAATCGTACATAGCGTATCGCGTCTGTCTATTCTCACCAGATTTCCGCCTTCGCCAACGTTTGCCGATAACGCCCACCACATAGTAATGACACTGTATATTTTCTTATATTTATTCCAATTTCAAATAATTCTAATTATACTAGGGAACATTACGCAAAACTCTTCGTAGGTGGCGACACTAGCAGCGTTGACATTGTATCTCGTTCCCACTTGCGGTATTGTCTACGCAAGCATCCTTGTCACTCATTTGACAATCAATTGTGCATGTGTGTGTGTATCCCTTTATTCCTATACTGGTTTACTATTAGTGGTAATGCTGCCTCTGGCGGCAGAACATTGCAGTAATGTTCCCTATTGCCTTAGCACGACCAATTATTGTACCCACGACAACCTTAGGGACGTTGGGAACATGAGAGTGCTAGCACTAGATATTCTACCGTCCCTTTCTTATTTACTTAGAGATATCCGGGTGACATGAAAGACTATTGAGTAAAGGTATATCCCACCAAAAACATAAATGTAAAAAAGGAGATCAATCCAAAAAGAATGGAGATCTAAATGAATGCCGCGTGTCTAGATACGATGTAAAGATGACATCTGAAATGAATACTGACAGCCCAAGATGCAGTGTTAGGGCAAACCTTGGCTAATCGGTGATAGTTAGGTTTTTTGGGTTTCTTTTTTGTTTATTTTTTCTTAATTTTGACGGATGCGTTCGGATACTTGCTGCAAGTAAGTAAGTTGAATGACAGTGCCGCCACCTACTGCAAATTATTACAAGCCGTAAAGATATAACTCCGCTATTAGACCTTAAAGTAGCTATCACCGAATAACTTCATATCGGACCGTTGTTGTCTGAAATAAATAAATAATAATAATAAATATGTTTTGTATATTTATTGTACTTTTATATTCATATTGTAAAAAACCTAATCCAAGAATGATAATAAATGAAGACATAATAATAATAATATCACAGATTAGCCAAGGTTTGCCCTATGTGACGTGGAAACCCAAGACAGTTGAAGAAACCTCAAAATGAATCTTAAAAGAAACTTAATAACAAGTTGCAAGTAAATTGATTGCAGTATACATCCAATGTTATAGGTAGGTAGGGCCAAGCAGGTTGTTTGCCTTGCATGCCCCTTGCATGGCTATTTTATTTAGACTTAAGTTTATTTTTTCAATTTTTAATTGTTTTACTAACATAGTCATTAGGATACTGTGTCTAACAATCTATGGATCAATTTGGTCTGATAATAAAAAGCTTTATTATTGTTATAGGTGAACCTGGCTACTTACTGCCCTGCCCAAGAAATGGGGAATTGGGGGTGCCTGTGGATAAAACCGTATACTTCTCAGAGCACCCAAAGCGCGACGGATGTTTGTGCAGAGGTCAATCTGAGACATATTCTGTCGAATTTCAATGAAAATGTGTCTACACCTGCTAAGTTAAGGTATCAAAATAAAAGGCGAAACATGTTAAAATATAATGAGAAAGCGAAATGTCTGTCTCAGTTTGATCCCTATCAGATGATAGCTAGACAAAATGCGGTGGATAACGATCAAGCTTGCGGGCCCGCTACTCGCTCCCGTCTCCACTGAGCGCTTCCTTAACTTAATGGCCCAGTCGCCTCGCCCTCGCCTAACGACGCCTTGCTCATTACTCCCCCCAGTTCTGGCCCCCTGGTGCCAGCTGATTGATTGATTCGTTCGCGCGTCCCGTAACGATAAGTGTTCAGTTTAGCCTGTTATCAAGTCTGGGGGTGTACGGGTGACATGAGCAGATAGAATGCGCGGGGGAGGTTTAATCTCGACGAGTTGTCGCCTTGACTCATATAGTTAGTACAGTCGAGATTGTCGAAACTCGAAATCCCGGGACAGGAGGTTTCCTTAAAGTGACGTACGATCAATTTAATCCATTACCATTCTTTTGGGTTTAGCCTTAGTCTGGTAAAATGTTAATATTCATTCAAATTCAACTTTCAAATTTGAAATTCAAACATTTATCTTGAAAAAAATACACATTAAGTAGGCTCACATCACGAAATGTATGTACTTAAATTAAATCATAGTGAATTTGAAATTTTCCCGAGCTTTAAATTCGGTGAATCTTCCCTGGAAGGACATTGAGGGAAAATCTCACACGTAGATGCATTTTTCTCCATGAAGAAACGTTTTCTCGTCAAGGTTGTGCAGAATAATTTATTTAATGTTGCTCTAGAACATGTTTTCATAGAGTACGTAGTTTTCGAACAAAACCTCAATTTCTTACGAATGGAGTACGTTCTCCAAGATGGTGGCCGTTCTACGAGGTCCTGACCCTGGGGAATTCTGGGAGACGAAAACAAGGCTTTTAAATTCCAACGAACATTCGTACCAAATTTCATCAAACTCCCCGGGATTTCGAGATTTGACAATATCGACTGTACTTACTAAATATTAGTGGAAATTGTTAAGTCAAATTTCATCTCACTGAGCACTGAGCAGAAACCAAACCAATATCCACAAATTTCATTGATTTAGTGCTGTGAAGTGTGAGGTATGTTTTGAATGAAATGCGTAGGCAGCTATTGTACCGATGGAACCTATTTGCTGGGATTGTAACCGGTTATTTTTGTATGGCAACTGTAACCGGTTTTTTTCGTTCTTTGTTAATTATTTCATTTTCTAATTGGGCAATTTATGTATACGCACTCTTTACCTCAAAACACAACTGAGTCCTACATATGAAGTATAGAATAGTTCGAGATATGTGGTTATTTCGAGGTTTTTGCAATCCCTGCCTATTTGTCACAAAATCTGTTCCCTGGCAAATTTCTATAAAATTGTCACTAAAATGTGTGTATAGCTGAGCACTACTGCCTGAATAAGAGTATTGTATAATTTTGTCATTGTAATTCATAATTAATTTATTCATTGCAACTATGGTATTAGAAGAACTGCAATACTTACTTACTATGAGTTGTATACTTAAAGCTGCGATTACACTATCTTTCCTGAACATGAATGTACTAGCAAGGACATCTTCAAAAAGATGTTAAAAAAAGCGGCCAAGTGCGAGTCGGACTCGCACATGAAGGGTTCCGTGAAATAAATTGCGGTTTACGATTTATGACGTATTAAAAAAAACTACTTATTAGATCTCGTTCAAACCAATTTTCGTGGAAGTTGACATGGTAATGTACATCATATATTTTTTTTAGTTTTATCATTCTCTTATTTTAGAAGTTACAGGGGGGGGGGGGGGGTTCACACATTTTACCACTTTTTTTCGATTTTTGTGTAAAAATCTTAATGCGGTTCACAGAATACATCTACTTACTAAGTTTCAACAGTATAGCTCTTATAGTTTCGGAAAAAAGTGGCTGTGACATACGGACGGACAGACAGACAGACGGCCATGACGAATCTATAAGGGTTCCGTTTTTTGCCATTTGGCTACGGAACCCTAAAAACTGCTAATAGATACCTTCTAATTATCTAGTATAGGTTTTTATTTTTATTATTAACTAGCTGTTGCCCGCGACTTCGTCCGCGTAGAACTTTTTATCGTCTTAGAAAATGATTTCTCTCAATACAAAATTTGAACCCTCTTTTAGGGGATAATTAAAAAAAAAGTTGATGTTCATTTTCTAGTTTGTGAACAAACAGTCTAAAACCAAAGTTAAAAATCTCATACTTTAAAAATTCCTTGAAATACTCAAACTTTGAACCAATTTTAACACTCTTAGGGGATGAATTTGGAAAAACTCTGAAATCAGTTTTGTAGTCTTTTAACGTACAGAATAAGACCGAAGTTAAAAATCTCTTACTCACACTTTAAAATTTTATTGCTCGCCATTTAAAATTTTAACCCCCTTTTAAACCCACTTAGAGGTTGAATTTTTCTAATCGCTGAAAGAACTTTTTTCGTAAACTTTTAAGTCTCTAGCTCAAAAAAAGTGTTGCCCATACAAAGCTTTCTTAACCCCCTTAGGGGTGGAATTTTCTAAAACTCTGAAAGTACTTTATTATTAATTTTAATAAGTAACATTTTGAATAGTTTTAAGTCTAGTAAAAAAAAAAGTTTTTCCCACACAACACTGGCTACCCTTCTTAAGGATCTTAAGGATCCCCTTAGGGATGGAGTTTTCTAAAACGCTGAAAGTTCTTTTTTAGTATTCTAATAAGTAATCTTTTTGCAAAGTTTTAAGTCTAACTCAAAAAAAAGTGTTGCCCATGCAAAGCTTGCTCTCCTTTTTAACCCTATTAGGGGTGGAATTTTCTAAAACGATTTGTGTTCTTTTTTTGTATTTTAATAAGTAATCTTTCTACAAAGTTTCAAGTCTCTAACTCAAAAACATAAACTTTCCCTGATAAAAACTTTGCACCCCTTTTTATCCCCCTTAGGGATAGATTTTTTCAAAACGCTGAAAGTCTTTTTTTTTGTATTTTTATAAGTAATCTTTCTACAAAGTTTTAAGTGTCTAGCTCAGTAAAAGTGTTCCCCATACAAACCTTGCACCCTTTTTTAACCCCCTTAGGGAATGATTTTTGTAAAACGCCGAATGTAGTATTTTTCATGTTTTAATAAGTAATTTTTCGTCAAAATTTTAAGTCTCTATTAAAAAAAAATATGTTTTTCCCATACAAACTTTGCACCCTATTTTACCCCCTTAGGGGTGAAATTTTCCAAAACGCTGAAAGTACTTTCTTTGTATTTAAATAATCTTTCTACAAAGTTTTAGGACTCTAGCTAAAAAAAGTAGTTTCCCACATACAAACTTTGCACCCCTATTTTAGCCCCCTATTTTTAGGGGTAGAATTTTCTAAAACGCTGAAAGTACTTAATTTGTATTCTGATGACTAATCTTTCTACAAAGTTTTAAGTCTCTATTAAAAAAAAATATTGTTTCCCCCATACAAAATTTGCACCCCTATTTTACCCCTTTGGGGGTAGATTTTTTTAAAACACTGAATCTAGGTACTTTATTTGTATTCTAATGAATAATTTCTCTACAAAGTTTTAAGTCTCTATTTAAAAAAAAGTAGTTTTTCCCATACAAACTTTGCACTCTATTTTACCCCTTTAGGGGTAGAATTTTCTAAAACCCTGAAAGTTCTTTATTTGTATTCTAATGACTGATCTTTCTACAAAGTTTTAAGTCTCTATTTAAAAAAAAAATGTTTCCCCCATACAAACCTTGCACCCCTATTTTACCCCCGTAGGGGTGGAATTTTCCAAAACGCTGAAAGTGTTTCATTTGTATTCTAATAACTAATTTTTCTACAAAGTTTAAGTCTATAGCTCAAAAAAAAAAGGTTCTCCCATACAAACTTTGCACCCCCATTTTACCCCCTTAGGGGTAGAATTTTCAAAAATCCCTTTTTATCCCTAGCCCACGTTATAAAAGCAACATACTGTGCAAAAATCAACTCTCTAAGATTAGTAGTTTCGGCTGTGCGTTGATGAGTGAGTGAGTGAGTGATTGAGTGAATAAGTCAGTCAGGACATAGGCATTTATTATGTATAAATAGATAGAAGATAATGAAACTCCCATTCAAATATCTCAAAAAATTATGAAGCTACATCCGTTTTAATGTCGCTTGTTAGAGTGAGAAAACGATGAGGGACTGTGACGTCAATATACTCGAGCGTCATAGTAAAAAACAATCGTTTCATATGAAGGTGCGTTTTGCGGAAAAGGGACAGAACATACCCCCTCTTAAAACTTTGGACTCTTATAACTTAATCATTACCTATATAACCTCTTGCTTTGTTTTTTTCTCCATTTGACTATATTTATTTTAAATTCTTTTTCGAGAAAATACATTATGATTATTTACCATATTTTCGATTCCTGAGCTATAACCACGAACTTCGGAATTCGAAAATATTCGGGTATCTCTATCTCTATCGCACTAACCATACTCGAGTGACAGGGATGCAAATATATGAACATTGAGTATCGGTTTTCGTGGTAGCGCCGCAGGTACTTTGGCTGAATGCGCCGAGCGCGTGCCATTGTCATTCAAAAAAAACAAATTCGTGTTAATTATATTGTTCAAATTTGTTGATTTCATTTATTGAAATTACGACATAAAACGACATTTGCGCATATAAGTTCTCATATCAGAATCGAATATTTTTTTATGGTGTATATTTTAGCATTTGTCTCGTAAAGGTCTATCGTAGACGGGATTTAAATTATTAATAAGTGAAAGGCAAAGCAATTCCGCCATTTTGACGAAAATTTGACGGTTCTTATAGCTGACAGTTGGAGCAGCGTTTGATTTCAATAAAAATAAATGAAAAATTAAATGAAGTCGTATATTTCGGAAAATTAATTAACTGTCGCAGTCGGATAAAAACTATCCTAAGTTGCAGCTAGAATAATAATGTACCTATATAAAATGTTTCATATTTTTCCGTTCATGGGATGCTGAGAACATTCGAACCGCGCAAAGCTTAGTTTCAAACTGGCTGATTCTTTTTTTAATTTAGAGATTTATTATAAGTGGAGATTATAATAGGTAATAACTAAGTAGTAAAATAAGATATGACGTACACAAAACAAAAATATATTGTAAAGAAAGTGAGTGCAATCCTCGCCAATAGACACTATGTTTAGTATGTTTGGCGAACTTATTTTTGAAAAAAAAAAAAAAAAAAAAATACTTAGTTTAGCCGTTTTATAAGTCTGGGGGCTGCCTATTTATGAAAAGTGAAAAGATGTTTAATAGATGTTTGTTTGAAGAAGAAGGCACTCCTAAGTCGTTGTCAATCGAGTTGGTAACTTTTATACATAACGCATTATGACACTTAACCCATTTGAGGTCACGCAACAACGCTACGCGTGCTATTTACGCCGTAGCGCGTAGCTGAGTTTTTCCGCTCTGTAGCGGAAATCGCACGTAGAGGTATGACTCATATATGATTCATTGGTCATGAATGTGTTAAAGACTTTCTTGATTTAAAGCAGGTTCAAGTCATCATACTTAAATTAAATTACACATACCTAAACTTAATCAAGTATTTTAGCAGTACAATAAAAGAGCACCTAGATCTAACGGAGTTTATGATTTGGTTGCATTAAACTTTTACCTCCGGCCATAATGTCTGTTCCAGTGTTCGTTATTTATGGGCATTTTGATGTGACCGCCGTTTTATGGTGCTGAATGGTTAAAACCTGGTTTATGGGCCATGACAGGAGATAGGGCTTGAACCACCGGTAACATTCTCTTACCATTAAATCCTGTTTTTAGCATTAAAAAATCCTTTTAACAGGAAAATTTCAGAGTTAAAAAAATGTGTTTCTATATTCTAAATCGATTCGTCTTTCCATGGCTTTCTAACGCCGGCCTTTTACAGTAGGTTACGTACCATACCCTGCCTATAACATAAATAATTAGAACGCTACTGTTACTGCTAAGTTTATGATAGCAAGCATTCTCAATTTTTCTAGTTTCCCAAGTTTTCAGATCAAGGATAGCAAGTGTCCAAGTAATACAGCGCGCGGATTAAACAATAAAACTCTCGGTCAACTTAGCGCTTTGACGCGGGCCACAACGCGTCCCTGTGAAGTCCGGTTTTTGCTAGCTACATGACAAGCAATCATAATCACAACCGTGTACCTGTACTATACAATTTCGTTCACGAAATCCTTACCAAGTAACGAGCTAATAAGACGGCAACATCAAGCGGCCCGCACAAACCAACACAATTTCCCGGCGACGCGTGCACTAAATTACTCCTCGTTGCCGCGCGTCGGTGACACAGCCCACGCGCGCGCCACGCCATAATTACTGACCGCTGCTTGTAATTTATGATCGCCTGGTGCCTCGCCGACCGGTAAATATGGTCGCGTTGCCTTTTTTTTCCACGTCGCGTCGGGTTGAAAAGGAAAAGGAAATTGGATTAATAGCTTTATTTTTCATATAGAAAATTTCAGGCAGTCTGGCGTTTTTATCATCAGTATGACTCTGTTTTCGATGAGGTTTTTTAACCTCCGCTTGAAATTACTTCAACTCTCCTGTGAGTAAATTTTTATCCCATTCTAGTGTTCAAATTCACTTTGAAGCGTCGTAGGAAGCGATCTATGCGATGATTTGATAATAAATTTAGGTAGGACATGCATAGCGGACTTTAAATGGCATTATCAGTCATTATTGAAGAGTAAATACTGAATCTGGTAAAAACACTATCTGGACATTCTGTGAAATTCATGTGGGAAATGGAACGTAAGTGAGTGAAAGGGACAGAAAGAGCGAGATAGAGAGAGTATTGTAAGATGGTGGTTACTGTTTAAACGTGAAAATGTAGTTCCGAGTAAATTATAATAAATAATTGTTTAAAGAAAGACTAGTTTCACTCTGGATATATCCCATACTACAATTTTTGGGGGCTCGTCCGGGATGTCCTCAGAGTGAATGAAGACGACAAATACGACGATTACGACGTGAAATAAGATTTGATTTACGACGAGGCCACCATAGCGTCCCATGACAGAAGAGAAGACGATCGGAAGAATTGAAGGCGAACAAAACCACGACGACGACGTGTTTTTTCAAGACGACACGACGTATCTTTTAAAGAGAATATTACAATTTCACGACGAAGACGACTACGCAAGCGACGACGACGACATGCCTGATCCTCCTACGAATGCAGACGGCGGTAACAAGAATGGCGGCTCAAGTTTTCTGGCAGCAGCAAACGTGTTCTTCGACGGTGGCATCACTCAGTTCGACGGCGAAGACAAGACATACACTTCGACAAAATGGGCTCAAGATATCGAGGATAACGCGGATGTGTTTGTTTGGACTCCTCAACAAAAGTTGGTAATTGCGCGCAGATCCTTGTGCGGCACGGCGGCCTTGTGGCTGAAGTCTGAAAAAGTCTTTAAGACTTATGAAGAGCTCAAACATGCGCTACAGAAGGAGTTTCCAGATGCCGTTAATTGTAAAGAAATGCATGAGTTAATGGCAGCGACAAAGAAGTCTAAAGATGAGAGTTGCTATCAGTATATGTTACGTATGAAAGAATTGGGTAAAAGGGCGAAGTTTCCCGATTACGTAGCTATACAATACATAATAGACGGTATTGAAGACTTGCAAGTTAATAAGATGATTTTGCATGGCGTAACTACGTATGGTGTGCTGAAGGAGAAATTGGCTATTTACGAAAAGATGAAGACCGATGACATGAAGAGAGAAGTACGGGTCGAGACAGCTGTAAGAAAGAAAAGTGATTCATCTCGGCGTTGCTACAATTGCGGAGACAGAAGTCATGTATCTTCGCATTGTCCTAATGGCATAAAGTGTTTCAGATGCAATGAGTATGGTCATATTGGAATTCGGTGCCCTGTTAGTCAGAATCATAACAGTGCGAAGTTCGACCGGAACGCGTCTGCAGTTGGTGCGCCTCAACTTCGTGCGTTTGGCGGCCACGGCGCTAGTGGCGTTACTCCGTCGGCGAAGCAGCGTACGGCTATGTTCGGGACATCGGAAGCGACCAATCGGAACGATCGTACGAGCGGCCATATTTGCGACAATGTCAACGAAGTGACAAGTTCGTGTTTGGACAACTCAGAGGTTATGCAGATTGTAAACAAAGAGTTTCGGTGCAACAGAAAAAACGATAAACCAGTGAAATTAGTGACCATAGCACGAGATTATTGCTATAACGCGCTGATAGACTCTGGCAGTGACGTTAATCTGTTGGCGGCGGAGTTATACGAGAATATTTTCGGTGAAAAGTGTCATGTCGGCGGCGGGCTGACTTTAACAGGACTTGGACGCTCACAAGTGCGGTCCTTGGGCAAGGTTACGACGACAATTACGGTTGATGGACAGTGTTACAACGGTGTTACATTTCATTTAATACCTAGAGACTGTATGCCTTACGATATAATTATAGGACATGAGTTTTTGAAAGAGGTGACAGTTTACATGAGTGAAGGATGTGTGAACATATTTAAGGATGAGAATGAGTGGTTAAATAATGTGAATTGCTTTACAGGTGAGGCAGAATCTCTGGTGGAGCATATCAAGGATCCATTAATCAAAGACGAGGTACGTCGTAGTGTGGAGAGCTATCATCCAGTTCAAGTGAAGGAGGTACCTTTACAGCTCAAGATTGTACTGAAGGATGATGTGCCTGTAACACAACGACCACGACGGTTGTCTTACACGGAGCAGGGTATTGTGGAAGCACAAGTTGAAGAATGGCTAAAGGACGGGATAGTCAGAGTAAGTAGAGCTAAGAAAATAATGATGATCTTTATTGATGATATAATCATCCCTATGTTAACAAAACTATGCATTGAGAATGCAGGAGTGTGGTATAAGCACGTCAGCAGAGTGCAGAGAGCGCTAAACAGCACATTCCAGAGAAGTATAAATACAACGCCTTTCAAGCTGTTAGTAGGTGCTAAGATGAGATGTAAAGAAGACATTGAGATCTTGAGATTACTCAAAGAAGAATCTGCCAGTTTGTATGACAGTGATAGAGAAGAATTACGCAAGAAGGCTAAAGAACAGATGTTAGCAGTCCAGGAAGAGAACATAAAATATTATAACAAAAGGAGAAAGGAGAGCCAGAAGTATATGGTGGGTGACTTAGTGGCTATTAAAAGAACTCAGTTTGGAACCGGTCTGAAACTAAAGCCGAAGTTCTTAGGGCCTTACAAGGTTACTAAAGTCAATGTGAACGACCGCTATGAGGTGGAGAAGGCTGACAGCTCCGCAGAAGGACCCAACCATACCTCCAGCTCAGCTGACTTCATGAAGAGATGGCCAGGTGGCGATAACATGGAGTAAAGTCAAGGTAACTATATTGCTATGTTGCAGATGATTGAATGAAAGAGTTTATTTTAGTTTAAGGCTTATGTGTAAGCCATTACGTTGTTAATTAAGACTTCTTATTCAGTTTATTTAAGTATGATTGTGATGACGCCTGATGATCAGTAGTAGAGGATGACTGGATGGGATGTCTGTGGAACAGACATAGTGCAGGAATGGCCGAATGTGGGAAATGGAACGTAAGTGAGTGAAAGGGACAGAAAGAGCGAGATAGAGAGAGTATTGTAAGATGGTGGTTACTGTTTAAACGTGAAAATGTAGTTCCGAGTAAATTATAATAAATAATTGTTTAAAGAAAGACTAGTTTCACTCTGGATATATCCCATACTACATTCATCCCCCAATAAGGTTAGAATATGGGTTGTAATTTGATTAAAACGATGCGCACGTAGAGCGAGCGAACTTCATCTAAAACTATCCACCTATCCATTTTAAATTCACCACTTGCCATCAGAAACTTGAACGAACTTTAACGTCACCGCGTAAAATGATCCCCCACTTCCCAGCTGCATCTCTTTACAGAAATGTCGATGCCATAAAGTAAGACAGGAATTAAATAAAACGGCGCGAGTTCTCGCGGGGATAAATAGGGTAAATAAAAGTGGTTCGGGCGCTTCCGCGCGGCTGCGGGCCGGGCGCATTGTTCTTTCTTGCGCCGACAAGGAGGAGTATATTTCTATTGAGTATGTATATTATACCTACCAAGTATCTCAATTACTAGAGATGTGAGTAAGTTAGCCATGCTCTTAGAAAATTCTAGACGGATATTACATTTTTGAAACAAGCGTTTGAAGGCTCCTCATTCTGTAGCTTTTTTCACAAAATACACATTTCTTTAGTGTTTAATTCATTCCACGTCGAATACCCTTATATTTAATATTATAAGAAGGGATTCTTGAGCCACCTTCCTTATCAATCAGACAAGTGTCAGTCATTTAATTCAAGTAAGTGTGCAAAAAACTCATTTGGATTCTGGGAAGTTACATTCAAGATTTGATCTAAACACATAAGTCACATAACTACCTACATACAAATAAATACAAACGAACGATGTGAAGTTAAAAAAGCTAAAAGTACCAGTTTCACTTATTCGCATTGGTAATTAAAAATCACTTAATGAGGCACGTAACACTCCTACGTAACTTTCACGATATTTTTACCCTGACATCACAAGGTAACGGCTTTTACCTAATTTCAGAGAGACTTATATTATACTAGCTTTTGCCCGCGACTAAGTCCGCGTGGGACTCCTTTATATTTATCGTACCTCCATACAAATTTCCGTCTAACATTTCATCCCCTTATAGGTCCTTCCCAGCAGGGACTCAAGCTATATTCATACCAAATTTCATCTAAATCGGTTCAGCGGTTTACGCGTGAAGAGGCAACAGACAGACAAACACACTTTCGCATTTATAATAGTAGTATGGCCATACATACATAACTTTAAACTCTGAAAAGTCCGAATATCATGTGACGATTCTATGCTCTCAGCTCTCGGCGTTTTTAAAACAGCACATTCAGTGCTAATGACGTAATTTATCCTTTTCATCCGATCCATGTTAAAATCCGTATGTAAGTAGAAGAAGGCGCCAACGTGCCGAATGGCCCCTTAGTGGGGTCTTGGCACTAAAAATGTTGAATTCTCGGGTAACGCAATGTTATAATCAAAACGAAACAATATAAACTAGTGTAGTTAGGTCAGATTTAATTCAAAGTCTGTTGGTGACCAAACTCATTTTCATGATGTTGAAAAGCGGACCCCGGGCTCCTTTAGGGGCACACCCGGGAATAACGCTAGGAGGACGACTTAAGTAAAGTAAGTCTCAAAAACTGTCTTTAATTTTGGTGTCAATGGGTTACTATTGAATGGAAAGTTTAGCTAGTATAAAAGACTTCTTCTCGCGAAATTGCTAACCAAACCAATAAATTCTGTATTTTTTATTAAACTTTTGATTTAACTGGCACGGTTCGCATGTAAGTTGTGCTCAAATTGTATTGCTACCCATTTCTTTGCCACT
This sequence comes from Epinotia brunnichana, assembly GCA_963854355.1. NCBI lineage: Eukaryota > Metazoa > Arthropoda > Insecta > Lepidoptera > Tortricidae > Epinotia > Epinotia brunnichana. Next base: position 4,325,024 of record OY977956.1, read on the forward strand.
TACTGGTATTCGACTGACCTGAAGATTAGCGTAGGAACCTAACCTACGTAAGTTCGGTGACAAAACAATATTTTTGCACCACTGATTATGATGGAGACAAAAGGTGGCCAAGATAAACCTGTGTTACATATAAAGTACAGGCCTAGTATTAGCATGACACGTTTTATGGCTACGTTCATGCCGTTTCAGTAGATTTAAGCCGTAAAATGTGGCCATAAAACCTATCGTGCTCCGGGCAGGAGCCAACAAAAGATTGTACCCAATAATAAATAAATAAATATTCGGGGACAGTCTTACACAAATCGACCTAGTCCCAAACTAAGCAAAGCTTTTACTATGGGTACTAGACGACGATATACATATTTAAATACATAGAAAACATCCATGACTCAGGAACAAATAATCGTGCTCATCACACAAATAAATGCCCTTACCGGGATTCGAACCCGAAATTAGGCGGGGTCACTACCAACTAGGCTAAACGGGTCGTTTTATTTAATCGTAATATGGCATACATTATTTGGCCTTTTAGTTTGTAACTTTTTAGTACCACCTAGGGGACACGTGCAGGGTTGTGGTAGGTAGCTCCTGCGGACGCGAGTGACAGTTGTCCCCCCTTTGTCAATTGAGTGGACAACTTGACTGTTGGAGGTTCTTAAGCCGCCCGAAGGCCTCTAACTCATCTTAACGACTACTGTCATATACAGCAGCCGGGATCAACTGCTTAGCGTGCCTTTCAAAGCACGGAAGCGCTCATTTATAGTAACCACTCAAACAGGCGGTCACCTATCCAAGGACTGACCGCTGCCATCTTTGCTTTACCTGCGTTATCGTTTCCGATTCGCAGGCGCCGCTGGGCTATGAACGCTTGAGAGGTCGTCAAAACCGAGAAATGATTGACAGAAACTTATTAAATCTTACGATACACAATTTTACGTTAGTCGACGGCAGTAAACAGAACATTTGGGTGTAAAATTGGGCGCGAACTACTCACAGCCCCGAGCGGGGATGGAACAAGTACGTCATTAGCGCGCCGGAGGGGGCACTCGTAACGCGACGCCGGCGCCCGATTTATAGGCTATGTAACGAGATAGCCCGTCGTACGTATACTTAGCCGGCTATACGCTGTCACTGCGTTCGCGATGAAAGAGGGAAATGATTACATTGATTACCTACGGAGTCGCGCTGGAGAAGTCTTTTTAGAGAAACTGTATGAAGATTTTGGTAGTCGTACAACTTTAGCCGTGTCTCTGCTAAACGTTGCTGTCACTGCGTTCGCGATGAGAGAGAAAAATGATAATATTGATTACGGAGTCGCGCTGGAGAAGGCTCTTTAGGGAAACTGTATGAAGATTTCCGTAGTCGTACAAATCTAGTGTGTATCTACGTGCTTCTGCTATAGCGTAGCTATCACTATGTTCGCGTTGAAAGGGGGAAATGATTACATTGATTACAGACTCGAGGCAAAAGTTTGGGTGATTTTGTTAAGTATTAATGTACCTCTAGGTAACATTCATTTTAGCCCACCGTAGTCGTAGTCGTACATATACTTTAAGTATATAGCCGTCTATACGTAGCTGTCACTGCGTTCGCTATGAAAGAAAAATATTTTTCAATTTTGGATTTTTTTAGTTTTCATTTAGTGACATTTAGTTTGTTAACCATTTAGGTACTAATTGGTTAAAATCTGCAATTTTAAAATGATTATTGTGTAAGATTAGTAATATTATATTGTAGAATACCATTTGACATGTAAAAGTGCCCTTGTGGCCTATTTGCAGAATAAATAATTGATTTTGATTTTGATTTTGATTGAAAGAGGGAAATGATTACATTGATTACGAACTCGAATTAGATGAGGCTTTCTGGGGGAACGGCGTGATGATTTTGGTAGTCGTGCTTAAATACCTACTCTAGCCGTGCTTCGGCCAAACGTAGCACTGTGTTCACGTTCAAAGAGGGAAATGATTAATTACATTGATTACAAACGCGATGAGAGACAGGAGATATGATAATGTCTCTCGTTCCCATTTGTGTTATTGTTTTATTGTCTATGCTTACATCTTGGGACTCAGTTTGTATGTGGGCGAGCCTCTCTGTTATACTTTTATTTTTAACCCCCGACGCATAAAGAGGTGTTATAAGTTCTACGTGTCTGTGTGTCTGTCTGTGGCATCGTAGCTCCTAAACGAATGAACGGAGTTTAATGCGTCCAATTTGTCCAGAAGCGGACGTGATCGAGATGGTTCTTAGCTTCGTACAGTCGCCGTCACATACATCGGAGCAAACAAGCACGTCACACACATCGGAACACACCTCTATTTTCAAGGCATTAGGGTGCATGTGCCGATATTTTTGAACACCCATAGTGTACCTATGTATGTGATGGCGACTGTACCAACAAAATCGGTTGAGCCGGTTTTGAGATATTGAACTTTGAAAAGAAAATGTCGGGCGTTTTTCAACCTTTCTACGTTGTTCATTATCTCTATGTGTAATTGAGTCCCAGGATTGACATTCCACAACAGTGTTAATAAGTTCATCATGCGGCATCTGAAATCAGAAAGGGCATTATCCATAGACCTACTACTAGTAATCAAATTAACACTTGTCAACACATTTACAGCTTGACATAACTGTAGCGTCTTACTATTCGATACTCAACTCTGTTTCAATCGTAATAAGGGCGCTGGTAATACACTCATTACTGACTTGCCTTCCCAAACTCTTATCTCGCTCTCTTGTTATTTTGCAAAGGCTACCTTATTACATTCGAGATATAGTTCATGTTGCATCACAACGTCGCACCGTATTGAGAAGCTAGGCTATTGATATTCGCGAGGTGTCTGTTGTCCTAAAGAGAGCTCTATTGTGTGAGCGATAAGGTGTATACTAGTGTGACTATGGTTGCGAAGCCACGACCCGGGGGCAAACAGAAGTCTCAAAAGCGCCCGCTCCAACGCTCGAACACATGTGAGCGTATAGGGCTGGCGCGACGTTCTTTCCTTATATATTAGTATTAGTACCCAGGGCTTGATATACCGGTATTTTCCGGAACCGGTATCGTGACCTTGTACCAGAAACCGGTATTAGATTTGGTACCGGTACCAAGGGTTGATGAAATTTACCGGTTTTTAGCAGTAAATACCGGTACTCGGAAATAATCACTTGTCGCGCGCCGCTGATTCAGCTAGCAGCGCCGCCGTACAATCGTACGCTGCCATTTTGTATGTAGTGCCGCCGCCGCCGCCGCCGCCGCCGCGCCGCGCCGCATTGGCACGAAACGGCAACGTATTTTCGGTACCGGTTCCAGTTTGTATCGCTAGTGACCCATTTTGCAAAACTTATACAAAATATCACGTAAATTATATACTATATATTCCATATAAGATTAAAAATCGTACGTTGATCGTCATGCGATTTCAAGGAAAATCATTTTTAAACGCAACAAAAGTATTGTTATGTTGGGAAAGCACTTAAATCGAAATAAGAATAACTACGAGTAGTAGAATATTTCCCTTTGATACCCAGATAAAAGAAGAAACGTAGACGAATTTGTCCATTAAAAATCTAATGTTATATGGCTTGATAGATTAATTACATCCATCCAGTCCAGAATGGATCCAGTGCATGATATCCCGTACAGAAAGTATTCGCGACTGATTCGCAGAAGTAAACATGAGTATTATCACAGAATAAGTAATAGTACTACGTACAGAAGGTTCTCTGTTAACAAATTCCCTGTTTAGGTACGCCAAACGTGCCTAAATGTGGCCATCCCGTTCTATCGCATGCAACGCGCTGCGACCCGTGCGAGCGTCCTGTACCAACACGTGGCAGCCACTGAACAGAGCCCTTCGAAGGGGCGACCGGCATGTACTTGTAGCGATAAACACAAATCGCGAGTGAGCCGCGCCTGGTATTAAGTCGAAAATAACGAAAACCAAACGCAGCACGCAACTATCAACTCGGCGTAAAGTCCGAAAGTCCATCATAAACACAAGTGAAAGATTTTTTTAAATAAGATGAACTGTTTTCGTAGGGTAATCTACATACATACTTCATCAATTTCTTCATATCAGCCGAAATACGTCCACTGCTAGACATAAGCCTCCCCCAAAGAGTGCCACAATGACCGGTCCTGTGCCACCCGCATCCAGCAGATTTTCGCTACCTTTACCAGGTCATCAGTCCACCTTGTCCCAGTCTACCCCCGCTGCGCCTTCTGGTATAGTCGACTACAAAGAGATGTATCCATACGATGTTACAAAAATATGCATCCTTAGACTTTACTACCATAGTAATAAGATACATACATCATTTTGTAACATTAAAAACATACTTATCTTTTTCTACTCGTCGAGTTTAATCTTTGAATTAAGATTTCGTACACGAAACTAAGATCACATACTTTTTAATCCTGGAGCTCCACGAGCTCGTCACGGAGCTCGTGGTTCCATAAGATAACCGCCAGCAGTCATCTTATGAATCCAGGAGCTGTATAAGATAACTGTGAAGACATCAACGCGCAAATATACTAAGCTGCTGCGCTTCATTTCAGCAGGGCGATTTTCAATAGATACCAAGTTTGTTTAATAAATTATTATTTCCGTTGACTCGTAGAAACATTATTGTATACAATAGTTATACAATTAGCTTATAAGTCTCGTACCTTAATTAGGCCACTCAGCAAGCTTCGTGGCCTAAACGTGGTACACGACTTAAAAAGCATACATTATATAACGATTGCATAAACTACTATTGTAGTCGACTGTACAATACAATACAAATATTATTTATTGCTCACCAGAAATAGTACACAAATAGAAACATAGAGGTAAATTAAACATAAACAATGGTAGACAACAGGCGGTCTTATCGCTAAATAGCAACCTCTCCCAGACAACCTTAGGGTGGTGGAGACGAAGCAAAATAATCATATCCGTCCGTATTCAGTTAATAGGGAACATTACGCAAAACTCTTCGTAGGTGGCGACACTAGCAGCGTTGACATTGTATCTCGTTCGCACTTGCAGTATTGTCTATGCAAGCATCCTTGTCACTCATTTGACAATCAATTGTGCATGTGTGTGTGAATCCCTATAATGCTATACTGGTTTACTATAAGTGGTAGTGCTGCCTCTGGCGGCAGAGCATTGCAGTAATGTTCCCTATTGTTAAGATTTTTGTTATTATAAGTTCATGCTACAATAACATTGCGTGCATGCATTTCACAGTGCCTTGGCGTCTCACTGTAATACTGTGTATTGTGTAATCTGTTTTGAAATAAAAAATAAAAATAAAATAAAATATGATTTTAGTAGGTGAAACAGAAAACAGAATATAAACAGCCTAACCACAAGAAAGACAATATTTTAAATGGATACATACTTACAAACCTGCAACCTTACAGACTTTTCCTCTATATAATATTCGTATTGATAAACCGGCGTTTCGACATCGTAGTAGATATACCTAGCGACAGCGTCACCTGGCACTCTTGTTAATAAAAGGAAAAACTCAATATTTGCCGGGTGGCAACCCTGCGGTGGTATAATATCGGCTGTAGCCGAGCCGCCGACGGAATCACCTGCCCTCGCAATTTTACGAGCAGCGCTGTGTCGGTGGCCGCCTCTACCTTTCACGATAGGGATGTGGCTAGTGTATTGTTTTATCGATGTTGATTTATATTTTAGTCTCTATTTGAGCTTTCGCCAAATTGATCATGGCATATGGGCCATATGGCACTGCTACAACTATTTATAGTCGAGTAAAAATTTACATTTGTAAAATTTTTAATCTTTGAAGTGGCAATTCAAAGAGTTATGATAGTCAACACCGATTCTTTATTAGCTGGAGACTAATTTATACATACGAATATTGATATAAAAAGATGTTCGACATTATTCAATGCTAATGATGATCCCGTTAAGGACATTTATTTGTGTGATGAGCACGAATATTTGTTCCTGAGACATGGTTGTTTTCTATGTATTTAAGTATTGTAAGACCAATATCAAATACGATGACATGTCGCGCCCTCTAGCGAGGAGGAGCCGACATAGATGACGCTAGCTCACCGCCTGCGCGCAATATAATTTACTATAGAGATGCTCCGGATTGCGCCGTTCCTCAATAGATGGCGCTGCCATCGAGTTAGATGGCGCTGCCATCGAGTTAGATGGCACTATCGTTTGTTTCCCGTAGATTCACGACCTTCGGAGCAGAACCCTAATTTAATTGTACTTCTAGTAGGGACTAGATCTAGGCACGCTAAGCGCTCCCACCTCAGTTGAGACGTATTGGTGTCCTAAGACTAGTATTACGTTACTGGCCCATAGCGCACTTCCACCCTGTTGGGATACGCTAAGGTTTAGTATCGCCTAAATAACTATAATTGTATCAACTTAACTAAATAAATAGTCAAGTATTACCCGGGTGGTTTCAACTCCGTCCCCCACCCTTCTCCGCCACAGTATTTATTTATCTATATACGTATGTATATCGTCATCTAGTACCTACCTACAGTACAAGCTTTGCTTAGTTTGGGACTAGGTCGATTTGTGTAAGATTGTCCCCAAATATTTATTTATTCTATACGGTTGAACTCACATATTAAGGGGCGGGTATTAACCTACGGGCGACATGTTTCGAACTCTTCGGGAGTTCTTCTTCAGGATGAGTGATCTCACGGCGGTGTCGCTTGAGTCAAGACGAAAGTTTAAATATGGTTATTAAATACGTTTGCACATATACATTTAAAGCCAATCATAGTACCACCAGAATAATTATTCTGCTGTATGAGTCATATAATATGAGAATATGACGACAGAAATACCCAACTTTTTATCGAGTATCAATACTATTCAATACCAACAGTAGGTGGATACTGGATAGCTACTGATTATGCAGAGAAATTATATTTTAATTAACCTCAGACTTGAACGATTATTCCCTATTATCCCTTATAGTAGGTAGTTGTACAAATAATATACTCGTAAACTGAAAAGCGAGCAGGAAAGCGGCCCCTGGCAAAAGCCGAGATACAATTCTGCTTGCGAGCTAAGAAATGAAATCACTCCGCATGTTTGGCTTTGAGTGAAGCGATTCCATGTATTTGCTCGCAAGTAGCAGACGTAGTAGAAGAAGGAAAGAAATTGCAGTAAAATAATAAATGTATCGATATCGATAAACTCTCACCTCACCCCATCCCTACCGTCCTCGAGTACACATTCAAGTCCCCGTCCCGAGCGAGGCGATGGAATTAAATCGCACGCACGACACATCCGCCCCCACGCCGCCGCCGCCGCCGCCGCCGCCGCCGCCCGGCCCGTCATCCCGCCATTGCCCCCGCTCTTTAGAGCACTCACAACGCTTAACAACTCGCCAGCAACCAGTGTAATGCTGAACTCCGCATACGCGCCGTTGTAACGAGTGTCGGGGTCTGGATATACAGGCGAGCGGTGGGGTAAGTAAGGTCGTGAATCATACTAGCGCTCCGGGCGCCGCGTTAGGGTTGCCGATGTTATTCTCCAATTTATGCCTCACATTTTACGTTAGCGCGGGCTATGAGCGCTCGTATCTTTTAACACCTTCTCGTTGTTCATTTTTGTTTCACCTTTAGTACGTAAGTTAAAGTTTCTATTTACCTCCTTTTTGCTTGTTCGAGACAAATTTTAAGATAGTATTTCACGCCAGTTACGAGGTGTTAGTTCGATGATTGGTTGGATACAGTGCCCAATTCTGCTACACCATACGAATCGTCTTGGGGGTCGGTCGATCTCTGACTCTTCTTTTTCTTTAAATTTCAGAGTTGTCCTCTTGTCGGTGGAGTATTTTCCACTTCTCTCTGTCTTACGCCATCTCCTTGACTCGCTGACACGTCACGACACCAGCTGTCTCAACAATTAATAATTATTTTATACCTATTTGATAACTTTACTTGACTGGAATAGGCATTCGTAGTCAAAGGTCTAACTGACAAACTTTTGAAGTTTTAAGCCGCAAGGGGAATTTAATTCCCAGAGAAAGTTTACAATATGTTTTGCCTCTCGTGGCATCCCTAATCGTGAGTGATGCGGCGAGTCGGTGACACATGTGCCCGGCTCGTGCGGCAAAATATGTCTCCGCTCGGCGAGCGCGGGACTCCGGTCTGATAGCGCAGTTATAGGTATAGAGTACCTATAAGTATGTTGGTAGGCATCTCATAGATATCATACACGGTCTGACACTGTATTTAAAGCGAATGCAACATTGCAATGCAAAAATGCTCTGCTCATCCATTGAAGACTTTCCCTGTGTTGTGCTGTGTATCTTTGTTTCTGCGGCATCGTAGCTTTTAAACGGATTTAAACCGATTTATATTGGGTGGCGCAGGACCGGTCACTTTGGCACTCCTTGGGGGAGGCCTATGTCCAGCAGTGGACGTCTTTCGGCTGATATGATGATGATGATATTGATACCTTAGCTATGATTGTTATTGGTGTTGGGGGTGTTTGGTCACAAATGTCACTCTATCGATAGCTGGGAAACCTATGCTTAATAGACCGTATGCGCTAGACTGCTCTTAATAAAGCTTGATGAAATTGGTAAATTTTTAGCCCTAAGTACTATAATATTATAAATGTGAAAGTGTGTCTATCTGTTTGTCCCCTCATAACGCTTAAACCGCTGAACCGATTTAGATGTAATTTGACATGGAGATAGTATGACTTCCATGACAGGATATAGGATAGTTTTTATCCCGGAAATCATCCCCTAAAGAAATGAATTGCGGGGTGAAACTTTATATTGAGCAACGATATAAAAGAGTTCCACGCGGACGGAGTCGCGGACAAAACCTAGTGTTTGTATTACGATCAAATCCACATATTTAATACCTCCTAATAACGCGGGCATTACGGTAAACCAGTTTGAAACCTGAAACAACATTCAGTTAATTATTATATATATCCATATAATTAAAACAATATAAGCCCAAGGGAGCATTCGATATGCCAAATAAGATCCTCGCACGTAACAAGTTAACAACCTAAGACTGGTGTAAGCATTGTGCTCGAAACTTACCGTTGCCGCAGCTGAAGTTCCCAAGTTGCGAGGAAACACCCATTGTACAATCAGGCTATTTTGAATTTGAGGGTTACCTATCTCTAATTTTATTGTGATGATGTGAATTAAGTGAGCAGGTCTGAGCCACTTACGTAGTAGTATTATTTATTCTGACCACGTGTAAAAAATTGTGTATTACTTTCAGTGAAATTTCAAAATTTCGGTGCATACAAGTTGTATGCAGATGTATGAGTGAGTTACTTATAAATATGTCCCGTGCCCATCGTTATGCCAGCGACTTGAGGTGTCGGTACACATTTATGAGAGGATTAAATGGATACATATTTTTGCACTTGGCTGTACAGTCACCGGCATAAATATATGATGGAACAAAGGCCGCAAAAATATCTGATGACAACTCTATTCCTAGAGCCGTAAGAGCGTGTCAGATATTATTGCGGCCTATGATTCATCATTATATTGATGTCGGTGACTGTACAATCAGGCTATTTTGAATTTGAGGGATACCTTTCTCTAATTTTATTGTAATGATGTGAATTAAGCACAGCTGTATGAATATAAGGAGATCGGACATGGCGGCCGATTTGTATAGAGTGAGCCTGTCGCAAGTACATTAACCCACACAACGCCCAAGTAATTGACAAGACAAAGCACGCACACATCTGAAACACACACACTTGTATACCTACACGCTTATTTGACAATAAACGCGCATCATATCATTTTGGGAAAAAACGTAATATTCTCTGCGATCAGCACGCGTGCACAGTATGGCAGTGTATGCCCATTGAGCATACAGCTGCGACGCGACACGGCCGCCGGCGGCTTGTCCTCTCTCTAGTATTCTATGCTCTGAGGAATTAAGTGAGCAGGTCTGAGCCACGTACGTAATAGCAGTATTATTTACTGTGTGGTCACGTGTGAAAAGTTGTTTATTACAGTCAAGTGTAATAAAGAACTTAGAAAAGTTGAAAACCCCCCGATATTTTCATTTCAAAGTTCAATATCTCAAAAACGGCTGAACCGATTTCGTAGAAACGTAGCTAAGAACCATCTCGATCGCGTCAGCTTTCGGATAAAACGCATTGAAATCGGTCCATTCGTTTAGGACCTACGATGCTACAGACAGACACACTGACACACAGAAACACAGACGTACCCTCTGTTTGCGTCGGAGGTTAAAAATTGGGTGCATACAACTTGTATATATTACTTATTCAGGGATATTGCTTACTTATAATATCCCATCGCGGTTATTTATGTCATCGAATTGAGGTTGCGATACATATTTATATGAGAGGATTAAATCGATACATATTTTTGCACTTAGGTGTACATAAGATTAGTTATGCGAGTAGGATGTAAGGTTCAGAGGAAAGTCATTTAACTCAAAGGAGTACTTAGCAAACTTAGGAGGTGGGGAGGTAAGGTACCTTGTGCTCCGCGGTCTAAATGACACTACTTAGCGCTTATCTTGCATAGACTTGCTTAGTATGGCGAGCAGTTTTATGCCAAAAACTGGTTTTTTGGCATAAAACTGCTAAGGTTTGATGCCATATAAGTATCTCGAAAACAGTGAGTTTTGAAGTAAATATGGGATACTATTTCGGGTAAACTCGTTATTGTTAATATGGTAAGCCATAAAATCACGAAAAATCGGACAGTAACATATTGAAGGTCATTGGGACCTGTGAGCCTCTTAACTACAAATCGCGTCGAATGAAATTGTTCACATAATTGTGATCGAACTTCACTTGGTAAGTTCGTATGATCATTAAAATATAACCAGCATCACAAACACCACATGCATAACACAATATTGCCGCTGTTTCAAATCAACATAATCTAAAGCGCAGTTCTAGACATATCGCGTTAAGAGAAGCGCACTTTAAGCGAGGTGCACAGTTAAGTAGCAGTCGTTGAATTAGGAAGTTAAGTACGAAACGTATACGATCGTTTCAGGATATTCAGAAGCTCTAGTTTAAGTTTTATCTAGTCATAATATACGTTTTCGAACGCGTTTGCGTTTAGTTACGCAACCCGTGGTTCCTATTAGTTACCAGTGTTACCACCAGAGGCGCTGTTCGCGTTGCCATACAAATTGAAACTAAACGCAAACGCGTTCGAAAACGTATTGCATCGATAAAACATATACCTACTAGAGCTACAGGATATTCAGACAGATGGTGCCTTAGCACATATACATACATATCATACGTAGTCAATATAGGTACAATTTAACATTGCCTTTGGTAAAAAATAAAACTTACGATAAAAGCACATTTATTAGTGCCATTCGAGTTTTTAATCAGCTTCCTAACGAAATAAAAATGTTGGATGACGTAAAATTTAAACGTAATCTAAAAACATGGTTAAATAAGAATGGTTTCTATTCATTAAAAGAATTTTTTGAATTTTCATCTTAAAGAAAAAGATTGTGTTATATATTCGTTTTGTTTTCCTTAGTTTTAAGTTAATATTGTACACCCGAAATGGGTAACCGTTGGGACCTAACACTTGTATAAAATACCATCTATGTAACACGGTTAAACAATAAAGTTTTTTCTATTTCTATTTTCTATTTCTATGTGCTATTAAGGATTCGAGCGTATGTTTTTTATCCGACTGCCACAAAGGAGGAGGTTTTTAATTCGCCGGAATCTTTTATTTTTTATGTACTTATGTTCATTGTTCGTCGATTACCCGAAGACGCCTGGACCGGTTAATAATTATTTTTTGTTTGATAGGATATGTTTCCCAGGTGGTACCATGTCCCATGGTCATCTGATGATGGGATCCTGGAGAAATAGAGGGAACTTTTCAAATTTTATAGACATACAAGCGGAGTATTACGATAAATTTGAAATCGGTTAAAACTTTGTTTGGTTTGGTTGTAATCATTCGTTACGTATGATATTTAGGTGTCGAATTCACAAAATGTTTTTAGGGTTCCGTGCCAAAAGGGTAAAACGGGCACTTATTTATTACTAAGACGCCGCTGTCCGTCCGTCTGTCTGTCTGTCTAGTAGTCTAGTATCTCATGAACCGTGATAGTTAGACAGTTGAAATTTTATAACAACAAATACTAAAAAACAGAATAAAATAAATGTTTAAGGGGGCTCCCATACAACACACGTGTTTATTTTGCCGTTTTTATAGATAATGGTACGGAACCCTTCGTGCGCGAGTCCGACTCGCACTTGGCCGGTTTTATATACTACGACATAATCAGAGGAAAAGTCTGTTAGATTGTATTTTTGTAAGTGTAAGGATAATCTCCGGAACCTCTTACCCGATTTAACAATTATTTCACCTATTTACTAATAACGTGGAATATCTGGATGGACATATACTATTTTATCCTGCGGCTTCTTCTTCTTTACCAATACGCGTTGTTTGTGGTTGTGTCTTTGTGACTTGGTAATTTGTATTGTGTATGGTGAATATCGGAACTACTTCGATATAAACATTTCGTTCACCAACAGTACAAATATATATAAAATGGACCTTCAAAATATACGTCGGCTGTAACAAATAATGCATTCAGAAAACTGTCATTAAAACCTTATTAACCAAAAGCATAAAATTCCTCCAAAACTATGTTACATTATTCACAACAAACGCTACTTTATGTATAGTTTCAGACGAGGCTAATAAGGGTTTAGGTAGTGGAAAGGAAATTAGATGGAAATTCGTACTACGCGTTACAGGCCGGCGGAAGATTCGCTAACGCAATTATCTACTGCCGGCCGACTAACTAACTCAAACTATCGATATCGATAGAGTAGGATGCGTACCGCACTATAGTTAGGAATATTGTACCTATAATAATTGTACATAATATAGTAAGTCCCGTTATGTTGGTATGACCGTATAATTCAGATTTGTGTGTGCTGCTGCACGATCAATAACGTGGACTTAAATCGAAACTATAGCTAGCTATCCAAAAACGAAGTAGCTGAAGCATTAAGCACCCTCGCCTCGCTCATCTAACTTGTCAGAGTCAGCTCAACCACGTAACTTATCGATCATTGTCCTCCCATCCTTAAGTCGGGCGAGCGCTTGTTTACGCCTGTTCTTGCCTCTTGCTTCCCTATTGCCCCGGCCTCCCCGGGGGCCTCTTTATGCCCCTTGTTACTGCCCGCATCTTCTTGGCTATGCGAGCCTGGTACCTATTGTTAATTGCGGTCGTTTGAGGCGTGATGACGACTCGGTTTTTGCCAAGCGTTGCGTTTGCATTCATGAATTGTAATTTCTGCTTCGTAAAATTCTAGGAATGTTTTTCAATTCCGATGAAATGTCTGACGGTTTCCCGACTTTCCAGTATAACGAACGAGGTTCAAATAAAAAGGGTAGGTTCGCTCTGCAAACAAGATGAAAGGCTTAGCAAACAGGACGCGCGGCCGATCGCCGCCAGAGGTCGCGTCAAGTGCCCGGCGAAACGGGCTAAATGGTTACTTTGCCACCTACAGTTTTATTGAAAGGAGAAAAAACTTACTATGTGGCCACTAAATTAGGTGTCTAACGACAACTGAAGGGTCCACGGAAAGAATATGTCACTTTTTTTCAACATGAGATTTTAATGTCACGTTATACCTACTTAGTTCATAACGAGCTCATTGCGACAATGCGACATTAAAATCTCATTTTGAAAAAAATGTGACTCCAGACCAGACATGTTCTTTCCGTGGACCCTTCATATAGTCTGTTATAGAGCTTCGGTGAACAAGAACAGGAAAATTTAATGATAAAGATGAATTTATTATTTGACACACTTGAAATTTTAAAATCCGGTTATGATTACGTGAATCCTTTTATCTATCCAAATATCATAAATGATAAACCCTCCACGATGCGTTCAAGAACCGCACATTATGACAACCATAAAAATAGACAAACAAATTTCTTAAGATTAGATAGATTTCGATTATATTATTTCATTCAAATTTCGAACGTCTCTGAAAAACAAAGAAATTTGATTTAACCTTTATTCTAATATCAGTCGAGATGACGTTTAGTTCGAAATGAATTGTCAATTTGCATACAAATTTGACAAATGTCGCACGTAAGTAAGATATCGAACGATATGATAGTATGATCAGTTGGATCCGGCTCTAGTTTGTCTATGAATTAAAAAAAAACTATAACAGCTGCCAGAAAACAACGCCGCGATGCCGGTCATAATTAGCGGCTCCTGAATGCATCATGGAGGCTTATGATATGTGGATAGATAAAGTAGTGTATGTAACTGTACATAATTAGGCAATAAAACACTCGTGTGATGTTATTATGAAACCCACACTCGTGTTTAATGCCCTTCATTATGTACAGTCACATAAACTACTATATTACTAGTATTTCCTAAAACTTCCCTACGGGTTAAAAAAATAGGTTGAATTTACAAAAAAATGGTTTTGATTTATTCGACCGTACAGAGGTACCAGGGTAGCAGACAATAGCAGGCGGCGCGGGCGGCCATGCGTTCCCCATGCCCAATACAAGCGCTCGGCGTGCCAGCGCCAATATTTATTACTCGTGAAAATCTATGGTAAAGTGCTCTTAGGGATCTGCCAAGTGTGCGGCTTGAATGAATTCATATGCTTGGGTTTTCATGGCTTTGCATGGCTTTTGGGTTTTTATGCTGCTCAGCTGGTCGATCACGTAACGCATTGTACGAGCGTCAGGTAGATCTAAATGTCACTTTTTGTACAGTTAAAGGCCTCCACACACCGGTCGCGTGCGTTTTGTAAAACATTGAAAATAAACTTCAAACACACATAGAACGCGAGCTCGCGGGCCCGCGTTCGGTGTGTGTTTGAAGTGTAGTTTTGATGTTTTACAACTTGCGCGGGCCCGCGCACGCGACCGGTGTGTGGAGGCCTTTAGTTGTGCTAACGCGCGTTCGAAACATTACGTGATCAACCCTCAGCTCTAAGCTCGCCTGGTGTTGATCATAGAACTTCAACTACGTCTTGTGGTAAATCTAACGTAGATTTTAATGTTGCCGTATTATGCGGAGCTAGATTTAAAATGTATACATGATGTGGCCTGTAATAGGAGCAAATATTCAAAAGGACGCTTCCTTAGTAGTATTTAGTAGTTGCAGTAACCAATTGTTTCATTAAAAAAAAATGGATTCGGAGAAATTTTGATCTAAAGTTAGGTATGTATGCCCTCCAAGTAATGTATCTTGGCACCACGACATCAGCACAGCAGCCAATGCAAATTTTGAGGTAACATCATGTAATGAGTCATAATCGTTTTTGCATTATTGTTTTCAAAGGATATTTTTGTGATATACTAATACCACTCCAAAAGGGTAAAAATGTACAAGAAAACTTATTTTGAATAATTTTTTTTATTTTTATTTTCATATAAAACCCCTTGGAAATAATTGTTCACAAGCTTACTGATCTACCGTTTTTGCTCCTGTTACAGGCCACAACCTGTATATTTTAATTAAACAAAAGCAGATGAAATTGTTTAAATATCCCAAAGATGTACAATGAGCGTACAAAACCTAATGCAGCTGTTTTATGAAAAACGAACTGATACCTACTACACGGACGGGGAGGCGAGTGCTACCTTTAGAATGAATTCTAATTCTAATTGGCGTTCTTCTTCCATAATAAAAATAAAAACGTTATTAATTCATAATTAACCACTTTTATAGAAGTATGATTTTTTATTACAAAAAATCGTTTAATTGATTCGACCCAGGCCAATATCGGGCATGATATCCGGTTATCACAAGAGCCGGACGGGAAGCGGGCGGTCCCTTCCCACTTCCGGCCGGGCGCCCATTTTGAGTAGGAAATCGTTTCAGTGAAAATCGAGACACTTGATAGCCGTCACTCGTCAGGGCTGTTATTCTTTACGCGCTCATGGGCCTCACTCCACCCTCACACCTAAACAATTTAGACATCTACCTACGCTTAGTTACTACGAATCGCGGAGTCAAGCTACATTTGTGGGTGAACGTTGAGGTGAGCTTAAAACCAGTTCAGAATAGCGGGGCAGGAGATGTCCACCGCGTATTGAAAGTATTGAAACCCATTTGGCTAGGAAACAAAAGCGAACGACGTGCCTCTGACGAACACAGTGGAGTGGCGTTCATGTTCACGCCACTTTGATTCGTGATTGAAGTTTACTGCCGACTTTCGCTGCTTATGGAGATTAGCTGCTACGAGCTTTGGCGTAGCGCTACGAGGGTTAAGTTTTTCGAACTAGAGAGCGATGCGAACGAAGTTCTATGCTTCAGTTTGGGCCTAAAATCGTTCGTATGTCCGTGGTCTGTCCGGCTGTTCTCCTCTACAGGTCGTATTTCTCAACCGATTCTCATGAATTTTTTTGAACAGGTTCGTTAATTGACAATATTTCAATAGTAGTTTATGTGACTGTACATAATGAAGGGCATTAAACACGAGTGTGGGTTTATGACACGATCCGAAGGCGAGTTTCATAATAACATCACGCGAGTGTTTTAATGCCTAATTATGTACAGTTACATACACTATTTTATCTTTCCACATATAATAAGCCTCCATGATGCATTCAGGTGCCGCATATTATGACCGGCATCTCGGCGACGTTTTCTGGCAGCTGTCATAGTTTTTTTTTAATTTAGAGACAAACTAGAGTCGGATCCAACTGTCATATCGTTCGATATCTTACTTATGTGTGGCATTTGTCAAATTTGTATGCAAATTGACAATTCATTTCGAACTAAACGTCATCTCGACTGATATTAGAATATGTAGAGGTTATATCAAATTTCTTTGTTTTTTAGAGACGTTCGAAATGTGAATGAAATAATATTATCGAAATCGATGTTATTATTTAGTAATAATAACATTTCCACAGATAAGAAATTTGTTCTAACAAAACAGTTTATTTTTATGGTGGTCATAATGTGCGGTTCTTGAACGCATCATGGAGGGTTTAAGATATTTGGATAGATAAACTATATAACTATACCTAATTCATAAACCATTTCGGTAATTATGCTACCTGAACGTAATAACCCAGTTTTCAGATTTCATTTCTCACCCGTTTTTAAGAAAATCTCAAAATTGTATAAATGTGGTTTATTAAGCCGTTGTGTGACGTCAATACTACGACTGTCATATGAAAGGTGTGCAAGCTGCCATACAGAACCGTAACGTTGACATTAATTTAAATACGACCGTCTGGAATTCGCTACTTTGATATTACTGAATGAAAATTACAATAGGCAAGATGCAATATTTTCATTTTTGCTTTCATTTGAAAGCATTGCATCTAGAATAGACCACGAGTGTATTAAAAAACGAAAATACTATAATTTAAAGTCAAAAATTTCTGTTAAAAACTGACAATTTAAACTTTCGCGCCTAAACGGATCTACAGTTCCTGTGACGTCACTCGTGTTTGTCACCCGCCATAATTTACGACCATGTCGACACTAACTTTTGGACGGTTTCTAATAGAGTCTGCTTTAATAAAGCCTACTTCCATTTTCATTCAAAATTCTTCAATTTGTTTTATGAAACAGTCTTTCACTTAACAATTATAACCTTTCA
This sequence comes from Epinotia brunnichana, assembly GCA_963854355.1. Taxonomy (NCBI): domain Eukaryota; kingdom Metazoa; phylum Arthropoda; class Insecta; order Lepidoptera; family Tortricidae; genus Epinotia; species Epinotia brunnichana. Next base: position 4,342,654 of record OY977956.1, read on the forward strand.
TTAGTTGTCATAACTGGAGTGACGTCACCAGCCACTGATCGGGTGGATAAAAACACGTTCCGTTTCACATTACTTCAAATAGTGTTTATTGTTTAAAATTTGTATAAACTAAAGTAAAAACCTTTCAAGACCAAATATTTTATGTTTATTCAACATTTTGATCACAAAATAATGGTAAATATTAAAGCTGCATCTTCCCTATTTAGGGAGAAATAAAAAAAACACGAGCCGACACGAAAAAATACTGGCCCCCTTGAAAAAATTAAATGTTGTCAATTATAAAGATTTTTTTCGTCGTGTTTTAAGTTTCACCCAAAAATATATCTTGACGCCGCAATTCGTAATAGTAACTAAGAGTAGGTAGAGGATACAATATACAATATACAAGGAAACCTTAATGGTGATGGCTATTTGAACTTTTTACAAAACGACTTGCCTGAATTATTAGAAGACGTGCCTTTACGTGATTTACAAAACATGTGGTTTCAAAATGATGGTTGCCCAGCTCACTATGCCCGTGCAGTGCGAGAATACTTAAACCAAGAGTATCCAGGGCGTTGGATCGGGCGACTTGGTCCTATCTTGTGGCCACCCCGTTCGCCCGACCTGAACCCCCTGGACTTCTTCTACTGGGGCTGTCTTAAAGACAAAGTCTACTCAAAACCCATAGCAACATTGGACGAGCTTCGCCAAAAAATCACACAAGCTGCGGATCATATCAATGATAGAAGATATGCACGACGGATAAAACGATCATTTCTAAGGCGATGTCATGTCTGTATTAATGCCGGTGGCAGGCAATTTGAACATTTACTGTAGTATTAATAATGTAGTAAATGAATTTAAAAAAAATAAAAAAATTGTACCATTTCTTTGCATTTATTCAACATTTTTCAACAACAAAAATCCTTTTTTGGGTACAGTAAAAGTGATTACCGCCAACATTAAATAATGTCGATTCTTGTTTAAAAATTCGTTGTTTTTTTTTGTGACTAGGTTTCCTAAAGTATTATACCATTTTGGAATCTTGGTTAGTTGCGTCAACTTTTGAAAATAATTGCCATTGTGGTGTCAATACAATTTTTTTACACCATGATGATTGAAAGTGGACTGTAAGAAAAAATCTTTCAAAATTGTAGGGACAAAATCGATTTTGATTATTTTTTGTGTAAAAACTACATGTATTATGGTATTTTTAAGAACTGTGTTAGATAGCAGGGCTACTTAAGTTTCCAAAAACAAAAAAAAAACAGTAATATTTGAATATTTGTAGACATGGTCGTTAAAAATACCATTAGGGATGTCGATTTTCGATGAATTTCATTTTTTTTCTGTAATTTCTAAAATAATTGAGATATATTTTTTTCCTTATTTTTTCTCGACTAATCATAAGTAGCTCCATCCTCTGGTGCCGGCTTATCGTTGAGTTTTGGGACACGTTGTATTTTCGTGAGGCGTGTCGGGTGAGGTGAGAAGCATGATAGCGTAAAGAATAACAGCCCAGCCTAGTGTCGCAACTGTCGCAAGTGTCAAGAGCCACCATTATAGCATAAAAAAAAGAAACCACTGACGGGACTCAACCACTCAACACTCCTACCGGGCACAGCACGTTGTACCGCGTCCTCGCCGCCATATTTCGTCCGCATGGCAGTCAGCTGAGTCGGAAATCTGAAACTACTGACGGGACTCAACACTCCTACCGGGCACAGCACATTGTACCGCATCCTCGCCGCCATATTTATCCGCACGGCTGTCGCTTGAGACGGAAATCTGAATTTACTGACGAGACTCAACACTCCTACCGGACACAGCACATTGTACCGCATCCTAGCCGCCATATTTATCCGCACGGCTGTCGCTTGAGACGGAAATCTGAAACTACTGACGAGACTCAACACTCCTACCGGGCACAGCACATTGTACCGCATCCTCGCCGCCATATTCCGTCCGCACGGCTGTCGCCTGAGATGGAAATCTGAAACTACTGACGAGACTCAACACTCCTACCGGGCACAGCACATTGTACCGCATCCTTGCCGCCATATTTCGTCCGCACGGTAGTCGACTGAATCGGAAGTCTGAAGCTCTAGTATAAGTTTTATCGGTACATATACGTTTTCGAACGCGTTTGCGTTTAGTTTCAATTTGTATGGCAACGCGTAGTTATTAATGGTTATCACCAATAGAGGCTCTGTTCGCGATGCCATACAAATTCAAACTAAACGCAAATGCGTTCGAAAACGTTTTGTATCGATAAAACTTATAATAGAGCCTCTGAAACTACTGACGGGACTCAACACTCCTACCGGGCACAGCACATTGTAGCGCATCCTCGCCGCCATATTTCGTCCGCACGGCAGCCGGCCGATTAGGTCGATAGCATAGGCAACAGGTGGCCGCGCCAGACGTCTCGGAGTTGTGATTTACTCCGCGTTGGAATATTTATGCGCCAGTGCGCTTCACTTGGCGATGTTTGACATTATGTCGCGCGTCTCTCTGAGTTTATATTTTAAAGAGTTGAGATTTACGTTTTCAGATCTTTAGGTAAATTATGCTTAGTGCTGTGTATTAAAAAGAATATCTATAATATAGGTACGTAATACTTTTAATTCTAATTATACTGTCCTTGTGTTCTGTTCTGTTGAAAGAATTTTTAGAAATCGGAAAATGAACGATCGGGTCGGATTGGGATCTGGTGAAATCGGATGAGTAGGTACCTAACTGCGGTCGTTACTCCTACTTTACTAATACCTCTTTACTACTTATGGCTCTGTGAGCTTTAGAACTAATGAGCCTGATTTCATTTGGAAAAAAAATATTTTTTTAATTTGGGGTAGGCAGTGACGGGCCAAAAACTTTTATAATTAACGAATCTGCTCACAAAATTGACGAGAATCGGTTGAGAAATGCGACCTGTAGAGGAGGACAGGCGGACAGACGCACAACCGGACAGAGACACCGGACATACGAACGATTTTCGGCCCAAGCTGAAGAATAGAACTTCATTCGCTTCGCTCGCTAGCTTATACACTATATTCCTGAGTCCATAGGCCACGGTTACTGCTTACCATCAAACGCGCCTTATTCTTGCTTGCTACCGACGCGACGTGGTATATAAAAATGAACTACCAACTTTTTGCCCCGAAAATAATCTACAGAGTACTAAGAATCAAAAATCAAAATAAATTATCTATTCTGCAAATAGGGCACAAGGGCACTTTTTCATGTCAAATGGTATTCTACAATATAATATTAATAATCTTACACAATAATCATTTTAAAATTGCAGATTTTAACCAATTAGTACCTAAACTGTTAACAAACTAAATGTCACTAAATGAAAACTAAAAAAATCCAAAATTGTAAAATATTATCAATTACATTCGATATAAGGTCTGTATCAGAATTAACAATAAGTTTATGATATTAATTTAGTACCCCAGAGATGTATAAGGTCTCTGAGCGTCCAAATACAATTAATAATTATTCTAATGTTCTTATAGAGATGTATACTGTCTCTAAGCGTTAAAACAGAAAAAAAGGATCATTAATGTAATATTGTCAGAGATGTACAGGGTCAATAACAATAAAACGTGTCAAGAACAGAATGATGTCTCTCGTCAAAATAATGATAATAACACTAGTATTTAGGTAATTACTATGCCCTTGCAAGCATGAACAGACCGGACTCCACAAACAGCACCCGATCACGAGTATGACGCATATCTCAGCCATCGAGAGCCAAAAAGATGGTTTAGTTACGATCTTGCGAGCTCAGTCTGCACGCAAAAAGGAAAGGATAATCTATATCTCAAAGCATCTACTCTCTGAATCAACGGCTTCAGAAATAACCAAGGCGGGAGACCCGCGACCAATATTTTGCACAATTTATTTTTACTCCAAAAGGCGCGCCTTGATGCGGCAGCGCGAAATGGCGCCTGGGTACGACGGCGCTCCAGAATGCTACCCTCCTAAACCAAGAAGGCTTATGCAGTATAAAAATCCTATGTGTTATAGGACTTTTTGGTTTAGCAGGGTTGTGTGGCGGCAGAATGACGGCGCGGCGTTTCGCTAATTGGCGAGAGGCGCAATGGCGGCGCGGGCAGGGTTGAACGATAATTATTGCTGAGTTTAGGAAATTTTGGAACGATTTTTTGTGAGACGTTTATAATGAACGTTGACGGCGTTATTGTTTACTTGTAGTGTAATAGGTACCTAAGTACAATTTCTTATGGATCGAGCAACCGAAGCGAAGCGAAGCTCTCCATGTCAACTTGGGCGGAATGCGTTCGTTTGTCCGGCGTCTGCCCGGCTGTTCTTCTCTACCTACTGGTTGCATTGCTCAACCGATTCTCGTGAATTTTCGTGGGCAGGTTCGGTAAATACCTTTTTTTATTTGCCGAATCAACTTATCGAAATTTTTTTTTTATCCCGCACAGGCCAGTGTGATCATGTTTCTTATTATTGTGTCCTACCATATTTTAACTGCCTCTACCCAAGCTTCAGGGTAATCATCATCATCATCACCATCATGGCCTCTGATTAGCTTATAGAGATATGAGCCTCTGTTTAGCTTATAGAGTTCATATCTTACTTACTGGTCCCAATTTTACCAACATTGACCTGTCAGTGACTCTTCTCCGTATATTGCTGGGTTAGCAAGTAAAGATAGTCCGTGCCCCGTGGGTAATAGTAGGTACTAAAGTTTCTTATTGACCCGGAAATGTTCCACTAATTGTCATTGTCAGGTGACAATTCTCAAGATTGACAAATAGGGGCCTGCTGGTCGGTTGCGTAAAGTTTTGTACGTACGTTAGGTAGATCTAAATGTCATTTTTTGTATGGAAAAATTACAGTTGAGTTATCCTAAGCAATCATTTGAAACGTTAATGAAATTTGAAACGTTACGTAATTTATCGTATAAGTGTTTTGGTAATTTATCGTGTAAGTGTTTTGGTGTTACTATATGCTGTAAATTTACATTGTATTTAAATGAATAAAATGAAAATGAAATGAAAAATTACCACTCTGGTGTCGAATGGACAACCCAAGTTGGCATTGGCACACATGAAGCTACTCGATGTTCGGGTGAACTGCAAGTTGTTCGTGGAAATTGACGGAGCCGCCCATTACTGGACGATCGTCTATCGTCTAATGATCTAAGCATTCTATCGTTCGACCGGCTCCCGGCTATACCGGTAGCCAATAGCCATACCGGCTACATACCGGTAGCGTCGCCTCGCCCCGCCACGGCGGCGTCTAGTAATCGCAGACCATTGGGGATCCATTCTGGAACGCGCAGCTTACGTCTTCATTTTGATTTGATTGGTATAGTACCTAGTGTTTGGTGCGGCAAAACATGTGAACTCAGGGTATCCACGAGAATGACGCTTGCGTCGAGTTCTGTGTAACGTTAACGTCTTCTCGCAGGTCGTCCCGATCGATAATCGGCCCGAACCAAGCAGAAAGCACACCAGATTTTTGATGGTCCTGGCAAGACCGTGGAAGATGCCGCTGATCATTAACGACCAAAATACCTATTAAGATCAAAAAAATCCAATTCCTCGAAAAGTGACAATTCCCCCACGAATTTACATAATATTTACTCATTTCATTTATGTATTTCCATTGCAATCATGTTCATTACATTTACATGATGCCCTGCTAGGGCGCACAATATAGGAAAGTGTTGGTTCATTTGTTAATTAACAACAAATACTCCACTTTATATTTAACATAGATCCCTTTTGTAATCAATTTGCGCAGTGTTTAGACAAGGTGCATTACAATAACTACTGCCATTCCGCAGGAACTCAGGCAAACTACCTATCAGTTATCGAACATAACTTGTTCTGCAACAACCGGCCCTTGAATCGCGCTGTCCGTGGCTGCGAGTCAGCACGGCTGTTATTCGCTACGCGTTAATGCGGCTCACCCCGCCGGTCACCCGTTACGAAACTAGACCTCTACCGACGCTTAATTATTACGCATCGCGGTGTCAAGGTATAATTGTGGGTGAGCGTTGAGGTGAGCTTAAAACAAGTTACAGAATAGGGGGGCTGTAATCGCAGACCGCGGTCCATTAGGCGGCGTCGATAACGGGCCGGGCCGGTGCCGCGCTTCTCCGACGGATGCCCGTACGGGACCGTTTGTCTGAGATTGGAGTCTTCATGACTAAGTTCGCGCGTTTTAAATTGGTTTCTGACGCAAATGGGACTTCAGGATGATAACTAGACTACATAATAATATATTATATTCTAATATATTATTTAATTCAGTTAAACACACAACAACCGCCGACAGCATTATGGGGGACTTTTGCATCAGGAATGGCCTAGGGGCGACTAAAGTTAGAGTTAGGTAATTTTATAGTGTGTTATCTTGTAGTATTTTTTAAATGTATGGACTTGTTGTGTACATATAATACAAATGTTGAAATGGTTTATATAGACCAACATAACATAGATTTATTTAGGTATTCGTATGGCCAAATTACAATCTTTTTTTATTAGGGTTCCGTAGCCAAATGGCAAAAAACGGAACCCTTATAGATTCGTCATGTCCGTCCGTCTGTCTGTCTGTCCGTCCGTATGTCACAGCCACTTTTTTCCGAAACTGTAAGAGCTATACTGTTGAAACTTGGTAAGTAGATGTATTTTGTGAACCGCATTAAGATTTTCACACAAAAATTGAAAAAAAAACATTAAGTTTTAGGGGTCCCATACTCAGAACTAAAACTAAAAAAAATTTTTTTCATCAAACCCAAACGTGTGGGGTATCTATAGATAGGTCTTCAAAAATGATATTGAGGTTTCTAAAATCGTTTTTTTTTCTAAACTGAATAGTTTGCGCGAGAGACACTTCCAAAGTGGTAAAATGTGTCCCCCCCCCCTGTAACTTTTAAAATAAGAGAATTTTAAAACTAAAAAAAAATATATGATGTACATTACCATGTAAAGTTCCACCGAAAATTGGTTTGAACGAGAATCGAGTAAGTAGTTTTTTTTAATACGTCAAATCGTAAACCGCAATTTATTTCACGGAACCCTTCATGTGCGAGTCCGACTCGCACTTGGCCGCTTTTTAAAAATACCTGCAAATTATAGCAGTACACCCTATTGCTGGATCCATTGGGTTACATTGTTATCTAGGGTTAACAAGTCGGCTGGGTTGCCCTGGTACAGTCGCCATCAGATATATCGGAGCGGCCAAAGTGCTCACAAATATCTGAACACGTCTCTACATATTGTCGAGGCATTAGAGACGTGATCAGATATTTGTGAGCACTTTGGTCGCTCCGATATATCTGATGGCGACTGTACTTGGTGAGTGGGCACTCGCGGATAATATGGTCCAAGTCCTGCACCGCAGCTCCACGCTAGCATGCTGGAGAATGTTGCATTTGTGTATGAACTCTCGGCTTCTACCTACCCCAGCCGGTTCACAGTGGGCACCAATTTCGCCTTGATACTGAACAACCAGTGAGTTTTTTGTGGGGTCGATATATATAAATTTATAACGTAGATAAGCACCATATACGCAAATAAATTAAAAATATTGTATAATGTTAAAAAAAACACACTTTATATTTAATGTTAATGTGCATTGCAGGGGGCAGCGCCCCTCCGCACTCCTTAGTTAAGCAAAACCTTGAAATGTAAAGATTACTTACTTTTGAAATTACTTAACAGTATTTTTTTAATAAATTAACCAGCCCGCACAATTAATATGGCTAAGAATTCCAAGAACCACCTCAATATAGATTTTAATTTAAAAAAAAAGCGGCCAAGTGCGAGTCGGACTCGCACATGAAGGGTTCCGTAAAATAAATTGCGATTTATGATTTATGACGTAGGTATTAAAAAAAACTACTTACTAGATCTTGTTCAAACCAATTTTCGGTGGAAATTTGCATGGTAATGTACAACATATATTTTTTTTAGTTTTATCATTCTCTTATTTTAGAAGTTACAGGGGGGGGGGGGGGACACACATTTTACCACTTTGGAAGTGTCTCTCGCGCAAACTATTCAGTTTAGAAAAAAATGATATTAGAAACCTCAATATCATTTTTGAAGACCTATCCATTGATACCCCCCCCCCCCCCCCACACGTATGGGTTTGATGAACATTTTGTTAATGTTTTTTTTCGATTTTTGTGTGAAGATCTTAATGCGGTTTACAGAATACTTCTACTTACCAAGTTTCAACAGTATAGCTCTTATAGTTTCGGAAAAAAGTGGCTGTGACATACGGAAAGACAGACAGACGGACAGACAGACAGACAGACATGACGAATCTATAAGGGTTCCGTTTTTTGCCATTTGGCTACGGAACCCTAAAAAAACCACTCAAAGTGGTTTAGGGCAAAGGTCATGTCATGTTTAAATCATGTAAATTTTGATTAATTTCTCCGTCTTTGACGGCTAATTTTATACCTACGTAGTGTGTTACGTATGTTAACACGTTGTTTTGTCCACCAAACAAAAAGCAAATCGTACGTCTCATGCCCAATTCAATATGTATCTTGAGTATGGAACATGTTAAGCAGAATTTTCATTATTTCCTAGTTCCTTAAAAACTAATTCTTGCCGCAGCCATACCTTCCCGTTTTCAGTGCAAATGCTGCTAGGTTATCCCGGCGTACTGCAGTGGAAAGTGTTTTTGCTCAAAGTGCGCAGAGCAGTGGCGCTGGAATTTATAGCCTGGTAGCTCGTCTCGGTGAGCTAGGTATGGGATGAGGCCAGGATTACCCGTGCAGTCGGTGTTGCATATTGTGTGCCGTTACAATGGGGAATGGATGAACATTTTAGATGTGCCTGATAATTTTTTTGGTGATAGGAATAACCTTCCTTAGCACCAGAAAAAAGTTGCAGACTTTTCAGCTGCGTCAATTATTTTTGAAAAATATGAACAGTTTCCTCACTTACGTTTTGGGTTTAGCTTGATCCGTCTCATAAAAGTCATAATACAAAAAATATTTTAAATATCTTACCCTGGCAATGACAAATATAGCTGCTGCAGCTGTCAATATCATTGCCAGTGTCAGTTTACCACGGATTTTTAGGATATTTTTTTGTAATATGAGACGGATCAAGCAAAGTGTCTTATTCGCCTTCCTAAACCCAAAACCTAAGTGAGGAAACTGCCTAAAATAATAAGGCACTTCTAAAATTTTCATCCATTCCCAATTGGATCGATTATTCAATTTGATACTTGCTCTAAATTCTTAATTTGTTAAGACTTAGCAAGATTGTTTATTTTACCAGTGAAGTGAACAAGCTTAGGTTCTTTACTAAGGATGTATATATGATATCGTTCAGGATATATGGTATTTTGACGACAGTAAAAAAAAAACTCACATTTACCGATAGGTACACAAAATTTACGAAAATACTTGGAAAACATTAAGTCTTAACGTATTTTTAGTTTTTTTTTTTTTAAAGATGATGATCTTGGGGCGTACAGAATTGAATTTTGATCACGCCCTGCAAGGGTGTTTTAATTTGCGGTGCACTTTCTAGTTTCCCTTTTCAGAGATTAGCGCGTTAGTGGACTGTATGTAGGGATCCAACCGTGTGGTCTATTGTCGTAGCTACTTGATGCGAAATTGTGCTGGAAAGTCAGCTGCCTTTGGAAATTGGAACAGGTGGATGAATCAGCTAACAGAAGGTTATAGGAGCCATGCGCACTTACTTGTGACTTGGGTGAACTCCTCCTTCACGCTAGCGTCTCGTGGCACACCATGTGCTCGTGTGGGGCGCGCAGCGCAATCCCAAATTGTCCAAAAACACCTTCACTTCACGAACAGTCGAACACCTTTTAATGCTGAGCTGACAGCATATATAGTTTTCAATGATGTACAGAGAATGCGTCGGATTTAATAAGATTTATTGTCTTTTATCAGCGGAGGATGTTACACGCACGCGGGGTGAGAATTCAACAACACTTTACTCTCGCCAGGTGGGGCGAGCGTTGCGCACACGTCGTGTATATGACAAAGACGGCGCGATATATCAGTGCGCATGTTGGAAAGGGATGATGTAGGTATAGGAATCGCGAGTATAGACACGACAACAGATAAAAGTCGGAAAGACCAACATACGAAATCCAACATCTCCCCCGGCTTGAAGGGTTCCCTTCAAAGAGAAAAGTAATAATTATGTACATATGGATGTACATAGAAAAAGATAATATCGCACCATATAACTAAAGATAAGCGAAGTGTACAATTTACCTATAATTAGGTAATTATACTAAAATAATAACTATTTATGATAACTTAAAAAATATATATACATAGATATGTATGTGGTGGCAACCCTACTGCGTAGGCAGCGGGCACCTTAGAGCATTAAACCAACGCGGGCACAGCCGAACGATCGGTCGCTCGAGCGTACCGTTGCGGGTCCGCACTTCAGCAACGCGGACAACACCGTCTCGCCCAGGGAATACCCGAGTTATTATTCCGAGCGGCCACTGCAAGGGTGGCGCGTTAGCAACGTTTATTAAAACTATTGTTCCCACCGCTATCGGCTTGTCTGGAGTATTCCATTTCTCTCTGCTTTGTAAGTTGTGAAGATACTCAACTCGGAACCGTTTCCAGAATGATTGGACAAGCGAGTCTAGCATTGAAAAACGAGTTAATAGATTCGTTCGCTCCTGGCTTAAGTCGGCGGCGGGCAAACGCGGCAACGGCGAGGTTGACATGAAATGTGCTGGCGTTAGCGCGGTGGGTTCTGACGGGTCAGAACTTAGTATATAAAGAGGGCGGCTATTAAGAATCGCTTCGATCTGAGTAAGCACGGTAAGTAATTCTTCGCATGTCAGGATTTGATTGCCTATAACACGATGAAGATGAGTTTTAAAGCATTTAATGTTACCTCCCCAAATGCCTCCAAAATGAGGCGCGTTTGGAGGGCTCATACGCCAAGTAATTCGTCTTTTTTCAAGTTCTTCCTTGAAATGCGTATAATACGGATCAGACTGAAGAAACGTGTGAAGCTCATTTAGGTAAGATTTAGTTGCAAAATTATTTTGATATTGAGCAATATTTGCTATAAAAGTTGTGAATCTGTGAGGTGAAGAGTGCACCCAACATAAGACAACTTCAGAGTCAGAAAATGCAAATGTATCCGCAATTGGATGACGCTGAGACAAAACATCGTCAAACTCGACACCGAATTGACGCGGAAATTTAAGAGCTGAAATCAGTGGAAGCTCACTGACGAACTGCTCCCATAAATGCGATATGTGCGGCGGTGGCCTCAAATCATCCCAATCTGTCCTTAAGAGCCATAGTTCCTTTATAAGAAGCTTGGAATGAAGTATGACAGGGCCGACGAGTGCTAGCACGTCATACAAACGAGCAGTAGCTGAAAGAATAGAACGTTTCGTGCCACTGAGTTGCGGAGGAGAAACGTCAAAGACAAATTCATCCGAAGCGGGAAGCCGTCTAAGACCAAGAATCTTCAAAGTGTCGCTGTCACCGAAGGAGACGTCTTCCGACTGGCGGTGAGATATGGGGATGTGCTCTAGCAACTGCGGAGAGTTGTTAGTCCATTTGACCAGATCAAACCCGCCAGCCTCGAAGAGACTGATTAGTTGATTCGCTATCGCAACTGCTTCCTCGGATGAAGAAGCAGAGGAAGCTAGATCATCCATGTAAACGTCCCCTCCGAGAACGGCGGCAGCGTGCGGGAATCTCTCGCGTTCGTCACTAGCGAGCTGGCGGAGCGTGCGAAGCGCGAGGAATGGCGAAGACCGGAGTCCAATGCAGACCCGGTTGAAATGATACATCTCCAAAGGTACTTCAGGCGAAAAGCGATACAAAAATCGTTGAAAAGAGCGGTGGTGCGGATGTACTTCTATGCATAAGTACATTTGGCGGACGTCAGCGAAAAAGGCAACGCGGAATATGCGAACATTCAAAAGAATGTGAAAAATGTCTGCTTGCAAATTACAGCCAGTATGTAGGATGTCGTTTAATGACAGTCCACTGTCTGATTTGCAGCTACCGTCCAGAACTTGGCGGATTTTTGTCGCGGATTTGTCGTTCCGGATGACCGGGTGGTGAGGTATACAAAACCCTGGCGTAGAGGACTCTTCGGGCGGAACCAAAGAAATAATCCCCTTATCCAGGTAATTCCGAATGACGTCATCATATTTGTCGCGGAGTTGCGGGTATTTTAAGAAATGATTTTCGAGCATCGAAAATCTTCTTTTAGCGGTTACAAAAGAATTGCCCAGATTATCTGGCGTTTGCTTGAAGGGAAGATCGACTGCGTAAGAACCATTATCGTTACGCGTCGTCGTTGCGGTAAATATTTGTTCACATGCCTTGTCATCGGGACGTAGAAATTTCTTTGAGGGTACTTCCTCCAAGTTCCAAAACTTTTCTAAAGTTTGGTTAAGCGGTTCGTGCGTAAACGCACAGAGAGCACGAGTCGCGCGCGGAGGTGACGTCACAGTGACGTCCCCCATTATGACGTAACCCAGGGTGGTTTCCAAAGCCGAAGGCAAGCCGGCACTTCGGACTTTGTCAGAAAGTAAGATGTCACAGAATAAATTTGCTCCTATAAGCATATCAATGGGCCCGGGCTCATTAAAACAATCATCGGCCAAAGGTATATTCTTAAAACAATCAAACAAAGATATGTCGATAGGCGAGTCAGGCAAGTGTGACGTAATGGATTCCACCACCAGAGGCTGAATAGTGTAAGAGTTATCGCCATTACTGTCGAATCGGGAACTAAATTGCACTATTGACATCCCAAGTATTTTTTGGGACGAACCCCCAATACCTTGAACCCTGGCAAAACGATTCTGGTTCGAAATCGGTAGCGCTAATCGATTACAACACTCGAGCGTTATATAATCAGATTGGCTTCCAGGATCGACCAGAATCCTTGCATAATGAACCTTACCGCTTGCGTCATAAAGTCGAATTTTTGCGGTCCCTAATAAGGTTGTTTTATGCATAAGCGTTCTCAAGTTATCATCATCATTTGCACTCCGAGCCGACAAATGATTCAACGTTGAGTCATGCCTCAAACCATTATCGACCCTATCGGCCGGGTGATAAGACTGCAAATTGCTTGCCACCCCGTTTCTACTGCTGTATGGCGGTGTGGAATTCGCCTTGTCAACAAAAGTGTTGGTACTGGTTTGATGCGAGTTAGGTAAATAAGTTTGTTTATGCGGCGGATTAAAATGTAATAACGTGTGGTGCTGTGCATTACATATACTACACGTTCTGTGTGACATACAAGCGGAAAATTTGTGTTTATAACTAAGGCAATTGTTACACACGGAATTAGTTTTTACAAAATTAAATCTTTCGTACGGGGACATTTTTGTAAAAGCGGCACACTGATATAAGTGTTCGTGTTTATTAGTTTTACACAACAAACAAGAATTAATCGCGGGCGTTTGCGTATTAACGAATGTTTTCGTCGAATTGTTTTTTGGTAGCGGTATATTTTTATTGTTATTAGATCTCGGTTGTGATTGTGAAAATGTTTGTTTTGTTGTCGAATGCGATGCAACCCTGGATTGTTCTTTGACGAAATCAATAAGATTTTTGTACGAAGGACACGTTTCCTTGCGATAAAACATCTCAAATAATTTTATCGATTCGGGATCTAGTTTTTGTAATGCGATATGCAAGAACAAAAAATCTGCTAAATCTTGTAATTTAAGCGCTTTAAACGCCTTAACGGAGGCGTCGAAATTACATAGAAAATACTCCAAATTAGAAGCGGACCCATTCGCTATGGGTTTAAAGTCTAACAGCTGATTAATATAGCCGGCTGCCATGGCGCGTTTGTCTTCATATTTATCAACGAGCGCTTGCCAAATTATGGGATAGTTTTCCCCTGTGGCTGGCAGCCCCGCGCATACCGACCTAGCCTTATCAGTCAGTTTACCTACTAGGAACTGAATGCGTTCGCTATCTGTTAAGCGTGAGTTGTTATGAATCACACTTTTAAATTGTTCATAGAATAATGGCCAATTACGAAGGTCGCCATTAAATTCCATTAGCTGCATAGGCGGGAGATTTTGCTTTAGAGCGGATTGCAAAGGCCGCTGAGACTCTGGCGAACTTTCGATTTCAGACTGAATGCGTTTGATTTGACAATACATATCCTCAAACGCGATCCAGGACTGATAATTAGCGGTTGCATCAGGCGTTAATCGTAAAACGCATTCATTGTACGAGTCTAAAACACGCTCAAAATCTGATCGCAATTGGTCTAGATTTGATACGCTATTTAAGAACGTTTCACGTTGAATTTCGTCTTCGTACGCCTTAACCGACAATTTGTATATGGTTTGTAAGCGGGCGAAGAAGGCACTGCGCTTAGCTTCTAAAATAACTAGTTCATTTTGGACGGGGTCCCTAGCCGCCTCGTCTTTAGGGTCTTTTTTCGGTGGCATGATGTTGCGCGTTGAGTGTGACTATAAAACTTAGCCCACACAAATAAAATATAAGTAAACACGATTTGCGGGAATAAAAATGCGGTTCAAATAAATGTCCGTAAACACGATTTACGGGAATAACGGTGCGGTTAAATAACTGTGAGTACCTACTCGTAAACACAAGTCGCGGGAAAAAGCGGTAATAATAAATGTTTTGACAAAAGTCGCGGAAATAAAAGTGCGGTTAAATAAATGTGAGTACCTACTCGTAAACACAAGTCGCGGGAAAAAGCGGTAATAATACCTAAATGTTTGACAAAAGTCGCGGAAATAGAAGTGCGGTTAAAATAGATGTAGGTATGTAACACGAATCGCGGGAAATAAAAGTATACAAAGGAAATGTGTTACAAAAAAGAAACAGTTTGTGAGAATAAGGCGGTTTAACTATCCGTCTACAAAGTAGGTTAAGCGATGACCGTGTAGGTATAGACGGCACAGATCGGAGCGCGCGGCACGCGGTAGTTCGAGAAAAGATTAGAACGAAATAAAAGCGGGTAGATATGAACGAAACCGGTCAGCGCTCCCGAGCCAGTGAGAACAATAGCATGTATTTGTGACGTGTACATCAATTGAAAACTAAGAATCGTTAATTGCGTTGCTGAAATGTTAGTATCTTTAGAATAATGATACGAAGATATGATGCGAAGTACGTAGATTTTACGTATCTATGGGTAAATTATATAATATAATGTCAAGGAGCTACTTTAAATAGATATAAATCCTAGGTTGGGAATGAAATATAATTATCCGGCTCGTTAGTGACCAAAACTTGGGGCGTACAGAATTGAATTTTGATCACGCCCTGCAAGGGTGTTTTAATTTGCGGTGCACTTTCTAGTTTCCCTTTTCAGAGATTAGCGCGTTAGTGGACTGTATGTAGGGATCCAACCGTGTGGTCTATTGTCGTAGCTACTTGATGCGAAATTGTGCTGGAAAGTCAGCTGCCTTTGGAAATTGGAACAGGTGGATGAATCAGCTAACAGAAGGTTATAGGAGCCATGCGCACTTACTTGTGACTTGGGTGAACTCCTCCTTCACGCTAGCGTCTCGTGGCACACCATGTGCTCGTGTGGGGCGCGCAGCGCAATCCCAAATTGTCCAAAAACACCTTCACTTCACGAACAGTCGAACACCTTTTAATGCTGAGCTGACAGCATATATAGTTTTCAATGATGTACAGAGAATGCGTCGGATTTAATAAGATTTATTGTCTTTTATCAGCGGAGGATGTTACACGCACGCGGGGTGAGAATTCAACAACACTTTACTCTCGCCAGGTGGGGCGAGCGTTGCGCACACGTCGTGTATATGACAAAGACGGCGCGATATATCAGTGCGCATGTTGGAAAGGGATGATGTAGGTATAGGAATCGCGAGTATAGACACGACAACAGATAAAAGTCGGAAAGACCAACATACGAAATCCAACAGATCTAAAAACTGACGCTGTGTAGACCATAAACAATGTGACGTCAATAGTCTGTATTTTCCTACAGACTTCATACTAATAACAGAGAGTTTTTGACGTTTCATTTATTAAGTTGCTGATATTGACAAATCGGTCTTTATACAGCTCATAAAAAAAAAAAAATAATAAAAATTGTTTATTAAAAGAAAACCTTTTTACAGTACAGCTTATCCTGCGGCCCCACACTAGGCTATGCCTGACACGTAGTTTCGTATTTTAGGTTTAACCTGACTTTGTTCACCGCCATTCGAAAAACGGGCCAAGTGCGAGTTGGACTCGCTCACGAAGGGTTCCGTACCATTATCTATAAAATAGGCAAAAAATCACGTTTGTTGTATGGGAGCCCCCCTTAAAATATTATTTTAATTTGTTTTTAATATTTGTTGTTATAGCGGCAACAGAAATACATAATCTGTGAAAATTTCAACTCTCTAGCTATCACGGTTCTTGAGATTACAGCCTGGTGACAGACAGACGGACGGATGGACGGACGGACGGACAGCGAAGTCATAGTAATAGGGTCCCGTTTTACTCTTTAAAAATAATAAATCAAATAAAATATCTTTATTTTCAGACAACATGGTCCATGGATTGTTAGTAAGCAAAAGGAAAAAAAAAACTTAATGACCTATGTTAGTAGAGCAAAACATTATTTAGTTTACAATTTAAAAGCCAGATTTGGCAGCCTCAACGAGGTGCACACGGACTAGGAGCGTGCAGCCCATTGAACCTGCCGAGCAAGGCGCTGTCCTGCCTTCCCGCCACGACCTGCAGGAGACTGTTGGGGCTTCCCCTCACTCGGCGTAATAACGAGGCGACTTTGTTACGCATCAACGCAAAAAAAATCGTCTGTGTGCGCATCTGCAAACATGCCTGACGCACTGCAGTGTCGAGGAAGCCCCACCATCGCCCGGAACAGGTTGTTGTATAATATACGAAGGGCATGATACGCTTTTTGGGTGTAGCTGGTCCATAGACTGCTGGTGTAAAATGTTTGGCAAAACGCCTTGAAAAGTGTGACTTTGACGTCAAGTGTGCAACCAGCAAATCTACGAACGAGCATGTTCCCTCTTACAGCCAATGCCCTTCGCTCTCTTTCTATGTCGGCATCATCTTTCAACTCCTCATCGACAATGTGCCCCAGGTATCTAAATTGCGAGACTCTCTGCAACCATTGAGGTAAACTGGAGGGACATACGCAGGCGGTCTGTTTTTGCCTTTAAATACATACTCTTTGAGTACGGAACCCTAAAAAGTAGCTAAATGTTTGTTACTTTAATCGCCCAACCTGATTAGGTCGCAGTTCAAAACACCTCTACACCAGGCAATCATGAAATGCTAAGCGACCACTGCGCCGGCCACCTCGGCACGGAGCCCGTAATTACGGCGGTCCCTGGGACGGGACAGTCCAGCTAATTACCGCCTCGCGATGCTGGACGCCTGGCACCGGACTAATTGCTGTCTACGTAATTTATGAGGCTAATTAGTTAAGCACTGAGTGTGTTGTAAGCCTAATATCACGTCGGATAAAAAATATTATTGTGAATTTTATGCATGCGAGCGATTTGCTACACACTATTACATTTCACACGTGTGTTGGGTTAGTCCATCCATACCGACAACAACCAGGTACGTGATCGACTTGCTGTTAGTCTAAGCTAGTGTCAGTACAAAAATGTACTTATCTTTCTACTATAATATAGACTACCGCGTCTACCACGAATAACATAAAAATGTACTACGCATGGAAATAAAACTACCCGTCCTCCTGTTTATCAGTTATCGCGGGCCGCGGCAGTGGCATCACAACAGCTGATAACGAAATACATTTTAGCCACTGTTCTAGCCCCAACAAACATGATATTGCGCCGCCATCTGTCGGCGAGTAGCAGAACTATGGTTGATTGTTGTGCTAGTAGATGCAGTAACATGCACATAGATGTCGCTAATATTAAAAAATGAGGTTTTATGTTGGCCTCTTATTTGAAATTGAGTGGTGATTTGTTTGACTACAACTTCTGTTAGAGGCTGGTTATTCTTCTTTCGAAAACAAAATCGTTCAATAACTCCTTCATTTTGTTTCAGAATGCACCGAACCAGGAGCCAGTGTATCGGAAAGTCGCAATAGTGGAAAATTTCTTCGACATCATCTACACGGTGCACGTGGAACTCGAAGGCCGGCCAGGCAAGCACGCAGGACAAAAACGGACGTACAGAACTGTAAGCGTTTTCTTTTAACAAACCATAATCCGTAAAGATAACTGCAAACTTTGTACAAATCTGCATTTTGTATTGATGTCAGCGCCATCTGTGCTTAACTTACTTAACTTCAATAGAAATGACGCTCGCATGGTGGTTCAAATGGGGAATAGTTTCAAGGGAGCCAAGTTTTGCGTAAAACTTCTAACAGATGGCGCTTATGTACTGGAACGAAGAAAATATATATTTGTATAATCCTAGCGAGCAATATTATATTTGCAATCACGTTCTCGGAAACGGGTCTAACGATTTCGATGAAATTTGGTATATAGGACAGGGGTTTACGGGGGCGAGAAATCGATCTAGCTAGGTCTCATGTCTGGGAAAATTCGTTTTCTCCGTATCACCCGATCTGAGCTCAGTCTCCAAGGGACCGTATTAAAATTAACGTATTTTTAGAAGAAAGAAGTGTCTTTAAATTTAATTGAGTATTCTTCTGACATACATAGTACATCTTCTTTAAGAAATGAAAATTAGCTACATAAGGACTCAATCGGCTACAAACAACTGCGTAGCATATGTAGCGGAGTTGCGCGGTGTCCTATCCTATTAAACGAGCAAATATTTAGTCACGTTCTCGAAAACGGCTCTAACGATTTCGATACATTTTGGAATATAGAGGATTACGGGAGCGAAAAATCAATCTAGCTAGTCTCATATCCGGGAAAAATCGTTTTCTCTCTAAAAACACTATAAACGCCGAGTCAAGCTCGGTCGCCCTGGTCCCTTGTACTGAAGAGTTATATCGCAAAATAAGTACCTACCTATACCTATGCAATGTTTCATACTAGTTAGATGGACCGCCTTAAAAATTTCTACTTTGCCCTAAAGTTGACTGCCACACAGATATGCCTAGAGCCAGTGGTTAGAGTCGGCTACGAAGGTTGCGTGTGAAATGAAATGAAGTCTGTAATTATTTTGCATCGGCTGAATAATTATCATGCCTCTGCCGAGCATAGGGACAAACTAGCGGGCTAAAATTAGTACCTACTATTACCTACTACGTAGGTATGTTAAAATTAAGTGTAGATTTACGTATTTTAAAATTACGTAAGCAAAACCACATAGAGTAAATCTATCAAATGTGGACACTCTCACTAAGTACCTAACTAGTGGCTCTGTGATTAAAACTGTCTGAATGTCTTTTTTTTTATTTCGAAAAAGTGACTCGACATTAAACAAAACTTTCTATATAATTAACAAGCATGCTCACAAAAATTCACGAGACTCGGTTCAGAAATGTGACTTGTAGGTGAGAACAGCCGGACAGCGTGACAGCGAACGGACATACGAACGATTTTCGGCCCAAGCTGAAGCATAGAACTTCGCTTCGCTCGCTCGTTTGATTATTGGCACGATCGAATGCTGACTTCGTATTCCGGATTACTTTAGGATGCAACCGAACTCTTCTTCTTTTGGGTGCCAATCACGCGCTATACCTACACAATTTTGTCTTTATGATCACTCTGAACATATTTAATTATACGTCCATGCAACAAATGGGCTCATTTCCCTGACATAACAGTACGTCAAGCCCACACTCGGAATACTGGTCCGATAATCTCTCGCCCCCCGACTGGACGAGACAATTGATTGTGGACGCTTCCGTTACAGGCCGGTTTCTTAGTAAACAAAAAGTCACTCCCTTTTAGAACAACGTTATAACCGACGATATGTTCCATGTTTGATATCACCTTATTCTTTTGACTATGCTCCCCTGGTAATCGTGAATGTTTTCGCCAACAGATCACGGAGACGTATGCGTTCCTGCCCCGGGAGGCGGTCACGCGCTTCCTAACCGGATGCGCCGAGTGCGCGCGGCGCCCGCGCAGCGCCTCCCCCCCTCCCCTCCCCACACCGTCCCCCTCACCCACCAGACACCCCACCTACCTACCCTTCCTACCTCACTGCCCCACCGACTACTCCAGAAACTGGGAATCCGAGATTGACGCGGCACACAACTATCCCTACGAACCGAAATTCGACTTCACGGAACTCCAGCCTGTAAAGAAAGTGGAAAGTCCGAAGGCAACAGACTCCGAAGACCAGGAGCCCACGTACATAGAGTTAACGTCGAAGAAGGTTAACGGTTTTGACTCGACTCCATTGTTCAGTAGATGTTCACCCGTGGAGCCTGCTTTTAGGGAAGAGGAACCCGTCAGAACTGACCCGGAGATCGACAAAGACGAGAACAGCCTTATCGACGTAGAGGATGTAAAAATCGATAGTCCAGTACCAAGCGTGATCCAGAAAATCGATAACGCTGAAGAAGATTCCGACAAAGATGCAAGAGCAAAAGAAAACGTAAGAGTTAAGGAAGAAAAGACTGATGATAAGAAACAGAAAAAGTACAATCCTCTGGACGTTGCTAATTTAACGTCTAAGGATCCTCCGAAGTCGGCTTCTCCTCCAAGAAAGAAGTTGTTGCCTTCAAGTTTAGAGTATTCTAATTCTTTTGGCCGGTTTCCTAAGCCATGGCGGCCGGACGGCGGGGTCTACTTCGGCGGCGAAGAGGTCGACTACAGCGTGCCAATAACTACGGCGTATCTCAAACACATGCGGAGTATGGCGTATCAGGAACGACTGGATATGGAGAGCAAGGTAAGTTTTGTAGAATACTAGTATTATTTAGTACTTAGGCTTACATACACACCTATTCATACAATATTAATATATAAATCATCCGTTTCAAAATTCATGAGGAACAAATAAATAAATATTATGGGACAATAAATAAATAAATAATATAAAAATAATATAAAAGGTGAAAGCCGGGTTTTGCAGACGTTTACGTCTGTATAGCTGGCTATGTATCAAAGATATGATACGAGTAAAAAAGACTCAGATACTTTTTGCTATAGCTATTGAAATAACTGCAGCGCAGGCGGTCAATATGACTCGACATATCTCGGGCTTCAGGTCTTACTCGATAACTCAGCGCTTGTTTCCAATTCTATGCAGGCGTAGTCGAACAACAATAAGATCATATTGGTAAGCGACATGTTGAGTCAGATTGCCCGCCTATTTTCGTTGCAACTTTTTGCATATTTAGGTAGTTATTTTTTAGCGTAAGTGAATTAATGGCTATCTACTCGCTGACGCTGAAACTTCGCTGTAAAGCGTATTGATGTGTGAAATCCGGTTTTATGATAGGGCAGGGTACGGGGTGGGCGAGACCTTTTTCTCTAAACAAATATAAATTTTGCGGGTTCGACCGCGTTTAACCCTAGCTTAAACTTCTGCCAACTAAGGCAGCATAAAAGTGTGGTGGTCGGCGAGGCCCGCAAGCGCGCCTTTGTGGGCCCAATCCGCCCTTTGTACCCAGCTACCCACCCGAGGGTTATGATTTCGAAACTCGCTTCGATCTGATACGAAGTTGTGTGTTAGTTTCTGATTCAACTTTTTGCATGGGCTTACCCATTTCATAGGGGATCAGCGATTCCGAATTAATACTTTAATGAAGCTCTGACTCTTGGCTCGGAGTAGTTGTGGTTCAGACAAAGTTTCACTTAATGCTGGGGAAAAAATTGGTCTTCAATTGTAACATTTTATTACTGACTAGCTTTCCCTCGTGTCCTTGCAGTCTATTTTATTTTAATAACTAGGTATTGAGAATAGTGCTTTGTTTCGGTACAATACCTAAGCGGCACGGCTGCTTATTGCAGCGATATCGATACAAATGTATCGCGACCCTAGCCATGGACAGGGCTTGGAACCGGTACCGAAAATACAATTAACATACCGGTATTTATAGGTTTTCTTCGTTTTGGTTCCAGAGAGCCGGTAAAGGAAAATACCGGTATTAGCACCGAAAATACCGGTTCTTTATAAAGGTTGCTCGTGTATGCGACGTTGCCGGTAAGTACGTGCGAGTGCGCTGCGCGGTGGTGGCACCTACGAGTACATAGTAAGAGCGTAGGTACGGCTGTACGGAGGCGTTGCCACTGTTGCCAGCCGAGCCGGCGGCGCGCGAGAAGTGATTTAATTCCGTGATTATTTTCGAGTAGCGGTATTTACTGCTAAACACCGGTAAATATCATCAACCCTTGGTACTGGTACCAAGTAGAATACCGGTTTCTGGTTCAAGGTCACCATACCGGTTCCTGAAAATACCGGTATTTCAAGCCTTGGCCATGGGTATTAATTTGCACTGATACTGTATCACGTTTGTAGTGCTGCAAAAAGTCGCCGTGTTTAGCCGCTTTAAGTTAGCGCATTTTTTTTAAAACAAAGTCATACATTTGTACAGTCGGCGTCAAATAGTAGCAGCCAAAGTAGCCAAATATATCGCAACACAAATCTTTATTATTATTGGTGTAAGGTTGTATTACGAAATATTTAACCACTTTGGTTGCTTCAATCTATTTAATGCCGAACTGTACTTTGCCAAAAAAAATACCGGTAGTTTGTCAAACTCATGTTCACATAATTTTGTCACTACAGTACGTATAGATAATTTCGATGCAAATTCATTAAACAAATTACTAATAATAAATAAATATTACGGGACAATCTTACACGGTAAGCTCAGTAAGGCTTGTGTTGTGGGTACTAGGCGATGATATATATAATAGATACATACATGTAGATACTTATATACATATATAACATCCATAACTCAGGAACAAATATTCGTGATAAATACACAAATAAATGCCCTGACCGGGATTCGAACCCGGGACCTCCAGCTTCGTAGGCAGAGTCACTACCCACTGGGCTACGGAGGCCGTTCAATTAATACAATTACAATATAAATTAAGCACCGATTTATCACTAAAATGCGAATGAAAACAAAAAAAAGTTAGTCCCAGCGCCCACGATCTTATCAAAGAACTTAAAAAACCGGCCAAGTGCGAGTTGGCCTCGCGCACGAAGGGTTCCGTGCCGTTATCTATAAAAACGCCAAACAATTACGTTTGTTGTATGGGCCCCCTTTAAAAAATATTTTATTTTGTTTTTAGTATTTGTTGTTATAGCGGCAACAGAAATACATAATCTGTGAAAAATTCAACTCTCTAGCTATCACGGTTCTTGAGATACAGCCTGGTGACAGACAGACGGACGGACGGACGGACAGCGAAGTCTTAGTAATAGGGTCCCGTTTTACTCTTTGAGTACGGAACCCTAAAAAAAAAACCAACACCACCGGAGACCGAAGTGGCAGCTTCCTCGCTCAACGCATTATTGCGATATAGCGACGGTATATAGCCTAGTGGTTCAGGCATGCGGCTGTCAAGCGGCGGTCGTGGGTTCGAATCCCGGCTCGTACCAATGAGTTTTTCGGAACTTATGTACGGAATAAATATTTACCGTTAGCTTTTCGGTAAAGGAAAACATCGTGAGAAAACTCGTAATTTGCAATACAGCGGGGAAATGCTCTGTCAGCATCAACGGCACCATGCCGTGGGGCCTTTATATATTATAGTAATAAATAGTTTTATTTATTATTTTTTCGATGTTGACTGTACCTGGCTAAAATACAGTAGGTTCATTCATTAGCCCCCGGAAGTGCCGAACACAGCACATCCCCTTTGCCGTCCTGACTTTCCTTTCAGTTGGGATTTATATTAAAAACCTTGTGTAGGATGTCTGTCTAACGCAAGTTTTTATGTTGATGTCTATATATTAAAGAAGTGAAGTTTGTAAGTATGAATGTTATGCGTAATTTCCGAAAAAGCGCATCTGAACTTTTTTTTCAACGGTTATATATACCTACGAGTAGAATGGACCATTGGAGTGACATGCGGCATTTTTTAGGCGTAGCTCAAGGGGAGACTTTAGGTTTTCCACACGGGGAGACGCGGCTACTTCTAGTATGATATAAAAATACAAATACAAATCAAATACAAATTATTTATTTACCATATTCAGATTTTTCAGATTCAGATTCATTTATTCACAATAAAAGATTACATTATAAATTACATCTTAATTTACAAGAATCCCTATTGTGATCGTCAAGAACATTCAATAAAATAAAAATTTAAGAATAATAACAATTTAAATATAACTATGTCCACTCAAATAATTTAACAACGTACAACATAACAACGTTACATGCGATTAAATTAAACTATTCTGTTAACATACACATTTTTAACAAACAGAGAAAGATATCCGTCAGCCCCAAACTAGGCACAGCCTGTATCTTGGGAGCCGAGAGTACAGATTTACGATTACGTAGAGACCATCACATCAAACGACCATCATCTCATTTAAAAACGTTTTAATTAAGGTTTTTCTTAATTAAGTACGTTTAATTTTCCTTTTAGTTTGAAATAATCAATTTTTACTTAATGTACTTTTGCAAGTTAAGGTGGTTCAATTGCCATACAAAACGTTATTTGACATTCGCAGGCTAACGGCGTGATATTTTAAGAAACTTATGTAACAAACTTTCATCAATTGGCTTCCCATTTGCGCCAAATTCCCCCTTTCTTAAAATAAACTTGTATAAACTAGATTAATTTGAGAAATTGGTTTAGGACGTGATATTTTGGGAGAACCATTTTTCTCAAATTAATCTAGTTTAAACAAGTTTATTTTAAGAAAGGGGGAATTTGGCGCAAATGGGAAGCCAATTGATGAAAGTTTGTTACATAAGTTTCTTAAAATATCACGCCGTTAGCCTGCGAATGTCAAATAACGTTTTGTATGGCAATCGAACCACTTTAACGCATTTTACTGAACTATTGAAAATATAAAGAAGTGACTGTATGTCTGAGTATAGAAAGGACAATCGTAAATTTTAGTGATTTTCTTTAAAATTACATCTTCATTTTTAGTTTTTTTTTATAGCAATCGTGTGACAGGTCGAAGGGATCAATTTCCTCAAAATTGTCTGCAACACCGATTTCTATTCGAGCTTGCTATCAATAATATGTGGACAATGACTTTAATGGTAATGGTGTAAGGGCCTACAGATGGATATTATGACTTTGTACATAATTTAATTTAGAATACGGTTAACACGTTTAAAACGCTATTGTGCAAAATTTTTGCATCAGTTTCGTAGTACGAACTGTTTGGGGAGTTTCGCAATTATGTTATTAATCCCAATAAGGTCTAGTTTTCCCTCTGGGTTAAAAGGTCAGATGGCAGTCGCTTTCGTAAAACTCGTGCCTAGGCCAAATCTTGGGATTAGGTGTCAAAGCAGACCCCAGGCTCCTTTAGGGGCACAACCGAGAATAACGCTAGGAGGATGATGATTTTGTGGTTTTATCTGTGTATTTTGTAACTAAATAGTTTCCGTCTCGACATAAAGCTACCAGGGTGACATAGGCACGACGGCACTTGGCTAAGCCTGCCCGCGGCGTCCTCAGCGACCCACGATTGATTCAGACGAATGTCCCACACAAAGGACCAGAGCGTCACGCCATAATCGGCCACCGCATCTTTTCTAACTCATTTTTCTCGCTCCGAGCGGTGGGGGCCCCCCTTTCATCAGGGTGGGGCGTCACGGTATTAGACAAGACACAAAAACGGGGCCCGGCGGAGAAGGCGGCTACTGAGTTTCTGATGACGCTGTTCTTTGCCGTTCGCTTTTAATGATCCTGAGCGTTAAATAATGGATGTGAGGCTGCGACGAGCGTGTTACTCGTAACATGTTGGTAAAGCGGGCACGGGATCATTTGGCGTTTTTAAAACAATATCCAGAATAAACAATTGTTTTATTACTAAAATATTAGTTGGATACGTACAGTCGCCATCACATACATCGGAGCAAACAAGCACGTCACAAACATCGGAACACACCTCTATTTTCAAGGCATTAGGGTGCATGTGCCGATATTTTTGAACACCTATAGTGTACCTATGTATGTGATGGCGACTGTACATAAATATTTGAATATATGTAGTCTGTATTTGTAATAGGCATTAAGTCTTTCGATTAAAATACTTAGCAACACATCGTTTGAAATGGCTATCTGTATATATTAATGATAAGCATAAATAGCTGCGTCAGTGCTGATCATCTCAAAAATTGCATGACATTATAATTAACTAGCGACGAGGCTTCGCACGGGTTTATATGTATAATACATGCATGTGTTATACATATAAACCTTCCTCTTGAATTACTCTATCTATTAAAAAAAACCGCATCAAAATCCGTTGCGTAGTTTTAAATATCTAAGCATACATAGGGACATACAGACAGCGGGAAGCGACTTTGTTTTATGCTATCTACTGAAGATACATGCGAAGCTTCAGATTAGATTTAGATTAGAATAAAGTTTTGTCTTTTCAGAAACGTGGACAAACTAGGTATTCGAATAGCTTTTGAAAGTAATTTGGCGTTCCGCACATTCGCCACGAACGCGTTAAATCGACCCCGCAAAATAAACCGGCTAAAATCCACAAAAGTTAGTATCGTCCTTTTGCCCCGTCCGCCCTAAGGGTCAGTCGGGCCGGTCCGTAAGAGGGTATCGTCCCTCGACCCCCGAAAGTGGCGCCCCCTTCGTTGCGACTTGTAAGATTGATTGGGGCTCCTTCAGTCCATTGCGGCCCCCCCTTGTGGGATATTCGACCCTCCCCCCCCCTTTTTTTCTCGGGTAATACCGAGTCTGGGATGTAGAGAGGATGGATGGGCTTTTTGTTGGGATTATTGAGATTTTCTAACTTGAATTAGGTACGTGTTTAAGTTACTTGTTATTGTTTGGGAAAATTACCGTTAAATTTCCCCGTGTCATGTGGTTGAGGATTTTTTTTCTCGACCGTTTTACTTAAGGCGACGTTGATTCACGGTCTTCTCTCCCTCTCACTGAGCATAAGCGTGAGCGAGATGGAAGGGCGTGCTCGGAAGCGCGGATCTCATGATTTTTAATTAAAAATTTTTTTGTACTCGACGATTAAAATATGTGTATTAAGATTTCATAGAGAATACTGCAACGTCACTCTTTTCATAGTTGTAGTCCATGTTACTGTCGAAACAATCGAAATAACTACTTTTCGATACGCTCCAGACAACTAAAATAAATTCGACCAATCACGTAGCTGCTTTACTGAACTGTAATGAATTGGACCAATAGAATCGCTTTGATGTCGTACGCTAGTTGATGTCTTTTAAGATATCAACGAGCGTACGAGCGATAAGCTGCACTTCGTTTCAACAGTATCGAGTTTGTTTAATTAGTTCAGTTGACTCGTAGAAAATTAATTTTAATGAACTGAACTCGTTCAAAAAGTATTGTTCACAATAGTGTTATAATCAAGCTTTTTAATCTCGTACCTTACTTAGGCCACTCAGCAACGGTACTCGACTAAAAAGCTCTCTATTATAACACGATTGTAAAAATACTATTGTGCGTTTAAATAAATAAAAAAGTAATAGCTAAGTTTCCTCAAACATGATATTGCCGATTTTTAGAACCAATATTAATATGTTTAGCTTTTGTGCATAATTTGTTACGAATTTTTTAAGTGTATTTTAGACCTATGTTCGTGATTTTTTTCTATAGAGCTAAGTCAAAAACTCAGAATTCGAATAGTCCCTCGAGAAAGGCCTCAAGATTGCCAATTACATTCAGGGCAGCCGTATTATGATCCAAACAAGCGCTCAGACTTTTTAAAAATCCGTTTTCTGAGCCTACACGTCACCTTAAAGTAGAATTCCATTATTGAGGGAAAACTAGCTCAGCGAAAATCGGCTGTGCAAACCACGGATTAAGTATCTCACTTATCAGTGTATAGTATACATTGGCTCTTTTTTAGCCGCAGATCCTTCGTAATCTATAATATATAAGAACCTAAATCCATGTTTGATGTCACTCTCCTTGGCACTAAGTTTTTAAACTGCAGAAAAACATCAAAATGGAAGTTCGATAGTGTTTTTGCTACAGAGCCTGTGACGTGTGATAAGAAACAAGCAGCGTTTTTACGTTTACGTCGGGTTAATTTTTAGTATTTCTGTAAATTGTCGATTGGTAACTCATAGATAGTCGCAGAAAACAATGACACATCGTATTTTATAGGAAGCTGGAATGTTGAGTAGAGCTCGATACATCAGACACATCGGCCTTAGACTGACTTAAGTGCTCTAAGACTCCATATACCTGCGCTTTTTAAACTCTCAGAGGCTACACTTATATGGCAATATAATTAACTAAGTCTTATAAAAACTTGGGACTCGCTAATGCGTATGCCTTATTTGGTTCGGTATGGTTGAGATTATCAAATGTGGACGATTTTTTGTTAAACTGTCATTGCAATTGGAATCTTTTACATTGGACGGCAGAGTTGCTTTTTTGACTACTTGGATGCGACTCTGCCAACTCAAATAATCTCAATTATACTCCAGGCAAAATAGGGTTTTGAATCACATTCATTTATAATAGCGTGTTTAGGGTTCCGTACTCAAAGAGTAAAACGGGACCCTATTACTAAGACTTCGCTGTCCGTCCGTCCGTCTGTCTGTCACCAGGCTGTATCTTATGAACCGTGATAGCTAGAGAGTTGAAATTTTCACAGATTATGTATTTCTGTTGCCGCTATAACAACAAATACTAAAAACAAAATAAAATATATTTTTATGGGAATACAACAAACGTGATTTTTTTGCCGTTTTTATAGATAATGGTACGGGAACCCTTCGTGCGCGAGTCCAACTCGCACTTGGCCGGTTTTTTTAGTTTATTTCGTTTTAAAACGTTATTCTAAGATGCTTTGTTCAAGAATCCAACAAACTTTCCATCCGGAAGTAATTATATAGATTTAAATAAATCATAAATTGTTTTTTTTTTTTTTTAATTTGTCATTTTAGCACTCTTTGGGGGAGGCCTATGTCCAGCAGTGGACGTCTTTCGGCTGATATGATGATGATGAATTATTTGTCTTGAATATTATAGAGCAAATGTAAATGAACCAAAATAAAGATAAAATTCATATTTTTTCTGACTTTTCAGCAGCTAGTTAAGTTATCATTATTTTGATGTCTGAATTTTTGTTGGATTTTTTCGCTTAATTGATAATATATCCATTACATAGAAAAAATCTGCTAAAAAATTATTTCCAAATTTGACATCTTTTCCATACAAGTTGTCAATTCATTGCTTGGACTAGTATACGCAGGAGCTTGCCATACGTGGGAGCGAGATGCCGCACTCTGATCTCTCGCCCCCACTCACGAAAACGTGGCCAAGCCGTTATGAAGTAGGTATTGCTCATGACTAATCTGGACTGATCTACCTACAATAATGTATGCGAGGCTAAGTCGAGATATTCGCTAAGCCATTTCTGCGGTACATTCATGTGCGTAATTCATCACTTGATATGAAACTAGATAAAACTTTGCTCACACTTTTGTCAGAATCTGATACAAAATATGTCTTTCTTCTTTAGTAGCCGTCTGATACAAAGTCTATAGATAGGTACATAACTACATATGTTTCATTCATAATTTTTTTTAAATAAACTTTTTTAATAAAGTACGACTATCGTATACATGCATGTATTATACATATAAACCTTCCTCTTGAATCACTCTATCTATTTAAAAAAAACCGCATCAAAATCCGTTGCGTAGTTTTAAAGATCTAAGCATATATAGGGACAGACAGACAGCGGGAAGCGACTTTGTTTTATACTATGTAGTTTTAGTGATAGTGAAGGTGAAGTTGAGATAAGATTATTTATTCCCAGAAACTATTATTAGATCGCCTGTCATATTACACGCCTAAAAGCTTGCCCATTTTGCGCTTACAGTATTAAATAAACACATGAAAAAATTCCTAAGTAACTAGATAACTATAGGGCTTAAAAAAACCACTCCGACAATATCACGCCCCGCGAAGCGTCAACCCCCTTGCCGCTTCCAGCGCTCGCCAACCATTGTTAATAACACAACAGGCCATTTTACCCAGCACTTGGCCGTGTGGCTGCTTTGATCCTGCAGATTACTCGCTATGTTATTGCATCGCCGAGGAATGTTTGCCCATTGAATATTTGCGAAGTTGGAGAATTCGTTTGGGAGTAAAATGTTCGAAAGTCGCGGTATTGTGTGAAATATTTTAATGCTGAGTGGAGTTTCCGCGGAACTATGAAATGAAAGACTAGTTCTGTGAAATTACCGTAATTTTAGATACAGATTTATGCGAGCAGAAATACTAGATCCAAATATTTTTTTTTATTAATTACGATTCACATTACATATGTAAGTTACTTCTAAAGTGATTGTTACTTATGCGCTAAATTCAGATTCGGACTAGATTCCATACTGTGTACGGAACAGGAATGTTTCAAATTTCAAAACAAATTGTCTCCTCAAGATAGCAATTAAACACAATTCAGTTATTCATAGGAATAGGAACTCCCCTTCGAAAAGCAATTTACTGTACGCAGCATGCGTATCAAAGTATAACTTACACGAGCTATTATTTGCAATTTGATCTGAATTATACTTTATTTGCTTGGCGTCAAGCCCTCTTCTAGATTACGATTTTGAAAATATGAAATTTTGAAGGTTGTACTCCGATATGCATCACATCCGACCTTGAATCGTGACATAATTAAGTTTGGGCGATCGATCGCGCAATTTTAAGCAGAGGGTCTTTCGGACCCTCATGACTATTCGCGGGGTTAACATGCGCGCGAAACAACGTTCGTTCAAACGATTTTAGAATTTATGAACGCGGACTTATCGCTCAAATTTGTTTAGCGGTTCCGATTTAGAATTTGTTTTAATTTGAGTGTATTTATTAGAACACGTGTCGCCAACCGTCGGTCAGTTAGGGAGCTGTCAATGCCGTCATTCGTAGTTAGCGGCGAAATAGGTCAACAAACGACCCTCTCCGTAGTCGGGTAGCGACGTTAACAAGACTTTGGGGCCGGGGAAACTGTTTTTTGCGGCATTGCGTGTAGACACCTCGTGCTGCCGAGTTACTAGGCGCTAAAACTAGGAGTGGAGGTGGGAGGGAGTTCCCCGCGCCTCGCCGCTCCTAGTACAGTACCTACATGTGTGGTGAATTTACTGCGGCGCCCTGCAGGCGGCGAGCTCGCGACTAATTCCGTTAAAATTCTCCGCTGCTTGTATGCTAGCCTGGTAGCGACGGTAAGTAGGGTAAATGACAACGGGGTGGGCGCCACCCCCGGCGCAAGGGTTTTAACTGGCATTTATTTGCGACTGGCGCGGCGCCCCGACTTGGCACGGCGCAGCGCTTATCCTTAAATTCGACACGGCTGACGAATTGTTTGGTGAACGCTCCAGTGCCGAAGATAAAAACTGCTAAAGAATACTCGAGATAGGTGCCAACAGGGACGATGGAAATTCATTCAGTTAATTTAATTCATCCCATGACTGTGGGGCCACTTCACAAATTCAAACTAACGATGCTCTAAGCACTTGTGCAAACTGGGTGGTTTAAGTTAAAAACTATGGGCGATAAAAAGTTAACTAGGCAAATGTTTCCAGCGAGATTTGTCAAACATAGGTCACGGTTCTCTTATCGACATAAGAGTGCAGTTAATTAGGTATAGATAAATTAACGAGAGCATGGATTGGCATAATATGCCATCACCAGGGTTTCACAGGATGGGCTGTGTTGAGAGTCAGGGACTTGCATTTGTCCCTAGGTTAGTTCTCAACAAAGCGCCTGAGACTCCTTTTAGAACGACTCAGTATGAAGCCGGATAAACTTACCTGACGTGATACTCTGAGGGTGGACACAACAAGAGGTGTCGCGTCAGACCGCATCAATTCAGATGAGTATGAATCTAACCTTACTTTCGTGAAACCGATACGCGATACGCGCATAACTGTCGCGTCATGTTAAGATACGTTAGATGAGTAATAATCCAGCTTAACACATACGTTTTTTACTGTTCCTATCTTTCTTCCATCTTACCTTTAATCCCAGTGAAATCCTTAGCGGGTTGCTTGGGAACTTCCGACATGTGTAAGTATAATCAAATGGGCTCGTCTTATTACATAGTCGATGCCATGTTGCATTAGGTGACATGAGTGATGATGATGAGTTGTTTAA
The DNA here is from genome assembly GCA_963854355.1 of Epinotia brunnichana. Classification (NCBI taxonomy): domain Eukaryota; kingdom Metazoa; phylum Arthropoda; class Insecta; order Lepidoptera; family Tortricidae; genus Epinotia; species Epinotia brunnichana. The sequence goes on from OY977956.1 coordinate 4,374,841, forward strand.
GTAGCATTTTCTGTATTATATTATGGAGTAGTATTGTATGTTTACAGGCATTCTATGTATATTTGAATTTTCTATTTTCTCATACTACCACTACAAATGCAATTCCATGTTCTCGATAATTCATCTATCTATACAGATATTTACATTTGTTTTCTGGTGTTTGTGTCGTAATTTTCCTGCTGGAACATCACATAAGTTCACTCGTGAAATTACCAAAGGTTCGAACGAAACACGCACGTTCGTGTCGTTTTCTCGTTAACCTGTTCAATGTTCATGTCATTTTCAAAACGAAATGATAGTCTACTTCCGACGATGTAGCTCGCATGTGGTTGTTTATAATAGATCGTTGCACCTCGCTGACATTTTTTAACTTACATACCGGCACCGGTTTGCACTAGCGCAGTATTAAATTTGCGAAAGTCACTTTCCAAAATACGCTGATAAAGTAACTTGACAATTCAATTATTGAACAAGCGAGCGAAGCGAACGAAGTTCTTTGCTACAGCTTGTGCCAAAAAAAATCGTATGTCCGGCTGTCCAGCTGTCTTCCTCTACATGCCGCATTTCTCAACGGATTCTCGTGAAGTTTTGTGAGCAGGTTCGATAATTACATCGTTTTTTTTGTCGATTTGGTTCTTGGAATTTTTTCAATAAACTACACTCGCGGACAATGAATACGGGTCGGAAAAATACTGTCATATTTCCTAAAATAGTGCAGGGTTGTACAGTTTTTTTAATCCTGTCAAGATCTTTATTTAATTATACATGTAAACTGCAAAAATAACAGTAACAAAAGAAAGTTACCAGGTTTAAATCGGACTCGTAAAAACCCATGAAAAAAACAACGTTAACGGAGCGAGATATCGCAAAAATCGTAATTTTTGGACGTTGATATTTTTATAATGGGATCCCGGAAATTGCTAATACAGTTGGGTATTAAAAATAATTCTATACTATGTTAATAACTAGTGTTAAATATAAAAAAAACCTATTGTGGTTATTTAATTTAGGGTGACCCGTATTCATTGTCCGCGAGTGTAGTTATACAGCTCACAGATCCACTAGTTTAACTCATTCACGGCCAATGACGACACACATGCGTCATACTGCTACGGGCACTTTTCGTTACATAAGTCTAAGCTGCTACGGACTAGTGGCCGTGACTTATAAAACTTTCGCCGTCACGTTACGTGTGTAGTGCTACGCCGTAGTCCGTAGCAGCTTACCCCGTATGTAGCGAAAAGCGCCCGTAGCTCTCTGACCCATGTTTGTCGAGATTGGCGGGGAATGGATTAACCCAGTCGAGGTCAAGCCACGCCACGTATGCTACGACGTAGCGCGTAGCAGCATTTTTCCACTTTGTAGCGGATATCGCTCGTAAAGACATGACTCATATGTGATGGGGCAAACTTGGGGTTAACCATTAACCCCAAGTTTGCCCCAATAGTATTTTGGGCCAAACTTACGGGTAGCGATCCCTAAAATAAGATAAAATGAGACATAAATTACATAGGACCGAGAATTGAAGCAAACGTAAGCAAATCCAAAATTTCAATAGTTGATTTATCTAATGATTAGGGCCGACAAAAATCAGGGTAGCATGAGCTCGCAGGAGTTTCGGTAAATGTTTAAAGGGAGCGTAAATCATTACTGTAGTCTACCCGGCCGGGTTTACAGGCGCGGCGCTGGCACATAAGCGATAGCCACTTTTGGACGCGGCATATAGGGGTCCCCCCGCCTTTGTACTGATACTCGTGTCCACGTGGTACACCTATATGTAGAAGTAGAAGTAGAAAAGCTTTATTCAACATCACATTACACGAAATTATAATTAAACATACATGTGAACCTTAAGATTATATTTAAAATATAAATTTAAAATTAATGTTAAAGTTATGATGTGTGTGTGTGTGTGTGATGTTAAAAAGGAGCCACATCATTATAATGATACGGGTGTCCAGACGCCTGAACAAACTATGTCATTACATGAGGTTCACTCCGCCTTTGTACTACTCGTGTCCACATGGCACACCTATATGCATCTATCTTTATGATGATACGGGTGTCCAGACGTCTCAACTAACTATGTCACATTACATGAGCATATAGGTGCACTCCGCCTTTGTACTACTCGTGTCCACATGGCACACTTATATATCACATCAATATGATGATACGGGTGTTCAGACGTTTTAACAAACTATCTCATTAAGTATATGAATGAGCGTAAAGGTGCACTCCGCCTTTGTGCTACTCGTGTCCACATGGTGCACCTATACGTCACATCTCAATTATGATACGGGTGTTCAGACGTTTCAACAAACTATCTCATTAAGTATATGAATGAGCGTATAGGTGCCCTCCGCCTTTGTACTACTCGTGTCCACATGGCACACCTATATGTCACATCGATGTATATGCTGATACGGGTGTCCAGACGTCTCACCTAACTATGTTATTGCTCTATGACATATTAATATTAATTAATTCTCTCACAAAACCACTTTGCTAAACGATAATGGCCTATTGTTGGACAGAAAAGCACCACTCCTTGATAATAACATGATTTAATACATTTAGATCTTGGAAACAGACAGAGTTTGGGTAGATATTGTCACAGCGCGGGAACGAATCTTGACAGCCGCCATGACGCCATAGGGATGTGACACGTCGCTAGTGTTGTCCACCACACTATGCTAACAGTATTTATCCAATGTAATAATAATTTGTGAAAACACGTGCTATTTAAATAGGCAATTTGGTTTTGGAAACAAGAGCGACAGATATTATATATATTATCTTCATTATAGATATTTTTAACAAATATTCAGCGTTCAAACTTTCAATTCCATCTAAGAAGAATATGGAGTTTATTTCATGACATGATTCATCCTCCTACCCTTTTTCCCGGTAGTGTTCTAAACGAGCCCGGGGTCCGCTTTGGCATCTAATCCCATGCTTTGGCGTAGCCGCTAGCTTTTTTTCAAGATCTCCTTCTCTCATATATTTGATACATAGCTGGCAAGTAGGCGACGTGTCAAATATATGAAAACTATCTTTGCACATCTCTAGTGCATATCAGTGGCGGCGCGTGAAAATTTTCAATGGGCAACCCGGACCAAAAAAGTTATGAAAGAGTTTAGAGTATACTAAAGGCTTGCCTAAAAAGACATTAAGGCAAGCCGGTGGGAATCGGCTTGTATACTCGTATGGGCGCTCCGCCACTGGTACATATAATTTTAACATTATTGTTCAAAACATGAACCCTGCTAGGGCACAGCAAAATTATACTTAAACACTAAACATATTTAAAGTAATTTGGAATATTACATGGAATTTATAATATTGACCTGATTGGGAGAGACATCATTCTGTTCTTGACACGTTTTATTGTTATTGACCCTGTACATCTCTGACAATATTACATTAATCATCCTTTTTTTCTGTTTTAACGCTTAGAGACAGTATACATCTCTATAAGAACATTAGAATAATTATTCATTGTATTTGGATGCTCAGAGACCTTATACATCTCTGCGGTACTAAATTAATATCATAAACTTATTGTTAATTCTGATACAGACCTTATATCGAATGTATTTAATAATATTATACAATTTTGGATTTTTTTAGTTTTCATTTAGTGACATTCAGTTTGTTAACCGTTTAGTTAAAATCTGCAATTGGTTAAAATCTGCAATTTTAAAATGATTATCGTGTAAGATTATTAATATTATATTGTAGAATACCATTTGACATGTAAAAGTGCCCTTGTGGCATATTTGCAGAATAAATAATTGATTTTGATTTTGACCCTAAAAGTGTTAAATATGCCGCCTCCAAACCGCCTACCTCTGGACACCCCGGTGCCAGAGTGCGCGGCGAACCCATCCTCGCCCGTGGGAGCCCTTGGTACACTCAACCCCATATAATCTGCACTGACAGCGTCGCAAGGCTGGCCTACGAGTATACGTAGCTTTATAGCTGCGACCTTTTATGCTACCCTGGTTATGTTGGTACTTATCATCTATATTTCTATATTATCTACGTACCCCCATTCCATATAAGGCCTGAATCACACTGGCGCGGCCTGCGGTGGCAATCAATAGTAAATTTGGCAGCTACAAGTTTACTATTCACCGCCGCGGTCAGGCCGCGCCAGTGTGATGCGGGCTTAATATTATTTTTTTAGAAACAGAATTCAATTTAGTATGACGTGGCCAGTTATTGAAGGGTGGCCAGTAATTGGCCTTATACTAAAATTAATTCTATTATAGGTGAATAGAGTTCATTTTGACGTGATAACCTCTTACAAATCGATGAAAACCGGCAGCACGCACGAAATAGTTATTTGTTATACAAGGGTGCAAAGTTGTATTTTACCCGCGAGTGTGGACTTAAAACACGAGCAAGCGAAAGGATGCTATAGTTGAGTTCTAAAATAGAAGCCTGAGCGTCTACGCTGAGTGTTTCAACACACGAGAAGTAAAATACATTTGCACCCGCGTGTAACACAAATCTTTTCACCTCACTGTAGCGAGGAAAGTGCAGCATTCAAAACAACTTTATTTAATTTAAATAATAAATTTGCACCCTAGTAAAAAATAAAAAATAACTTTTTTTTGGTCAAGTGCGAGTCGGATTTTCAGCGCCTGATGAAGGCAACAAGCAATACTGAAAAGTTTTTTTGTATGGGAGCCCCCTTAAATATTTATTTTATTCTGTTTTTTAGTATTTATTGTTATAGCGGCAACAGAAATACATCATCTGTGAAAATTTCAACTGTCTAACTATCACGGTTCATGAGATACATGAGATACGCTCCAAGGTAAAGTTACTTATTGCCCACTAGTGGATAAAATGCGATTTTGCTCACTGGTTTTCAAGGATAAAAGACGGCTTTATGAGGCAGTGAGGGGAAAAAGAATGACTCATTGTCCCGTTCAGCCTGAGCCGAGCGTTCGGCTTTATGACGTTAACACGTAAAATTATCGTCCGTAAACCGATTTTATAGAAAATAAATTTTTAGTATGAGGTGGCCAGTTATTGAACGGTGGCCAGATAACTAACGATTTACCCTACTAGTTTTAATTATTTCGATCATACATTGCTTTCCAAATATAACAATACTCATTTTTCCCCGTTCCAAAATGCTTTTCCTTGAAATCGCATGACGATTATCCCTCGATTTTTCTAATCACATAATAGGTTATCTTTCTATTTTTGTAAGTGGTAACCTGCGGAACCGCTTATTCGATTTCAAAAATTCTTATACCAGTGTCTAGATTGAAGTTTCTCGATTGACATAGGTTATATTTTATCCCCCAGCTTCGCCTTGGCCCGCTGTACGTAGCCAGAGACGCGCTGGCAGTTAGTGTCTTATCTTATCTTATCTAGGTGAGGGCCCTTTCGGATGCACTTCGACCCAGTGGGATCTTTTGTGCATTTGCTCTCTCCTTTATACCTGCTCCCAGGCTTGCTCCATCATTTCCACAAAGCGGATGATGCAGTTCGCCGGGAGCACCTTGAATTCCTTTGGTTGCGGGTAACCGTTACCAAAGTAGTTCATTCTTTGTCTGGCAAGGGCATGACATTCACACAATAAGTGTTCCATAGTCTCATCCTCCTCGCCACACATTCTACAGTCTAAACTATCAGATAGTCCCATCTTGGCCAAGAGATCCTTGACCCCGAAGTGACCAGTGAACACCCCAGATATAATTCTGAGTTGCTTCCTACTGGATTTCCAGAGTTTTCTGGTCCAGCCCGAGTCCACTCCTTCTATGAAGAGCTTAGAGTGCCTTAAGCCAGCCTCATTCCTCCACTCGTGTTGGTGTTTGGTTTTGGCGTAGGCTTTAAAGGCCGATATTATGGTCCCCTGCGAGAGTCCCACAAATGGTTCTGGACCTACAAAGTGATTTGTAGAGCCCCCTCTTGCAAGCTCATCTGCTATTTCGTTGCCGATGAAGCCCTTGTGCCCTGGTATCCAAACTAGGTGCACCCTATTGTGCCTTCCAAGTCTGTTTAGTGCTTGGACGCCATTATAAATTAGTCTAGAGTCCACTTTCGGCGCCGTAAGCGCTTTAAGGGCCGCTTGACTGTCACTGAGTATATAGATAGTCCGCCCTTTGGTTCGCCTGTCTATATTCTCCTGTACACAAGCAATTATGGCGTATGTCTCCGCTTGGAAGACAGTTGCCAAACTACCCATGCTTACACTACTACTATAGTCATTTGCATAAATGCCTGCTCCCGTACCGGATCCCATTTTTGATCCGTCCGTGTACCATATACTGTCTTCGATACCAGACTTTGGTGGTTCTAGACCTTCGGCCCACTCAGCCCTGGTTGGAACTTTTGTTGTGTAGTTCCTGTGGAATACATACTTGGGTAGCATTTTGTCGCTTCCCATGTTTGTTATTCTGTCTAAGAAACCATCAGTCTCCATGTTTGTGTGCTTAGTTTTCGGCTTGCTATCGCTCCACAGTCCAAGAGTTCTTAATCTGTAGAGCGATTTGCGCGTCTCTGACTTAATCACCATGTGAAGTGGCGGTAGGTCCAGTAGGACTTCTAGCGCCGCTGTAGGCGTGGTACGAAACGCCCCTGTTATAGCCATGCATGCCGTTCTCTGCACCTTTCTCAGGGCCTCTCTGCATGTGCTCATTAAAGTCCTTGGCCACCATACCAGGCTACCGTACAGTATTATGGGTCTCACCATCATGGTGTAGATCCACTTCAGTACCTTGGGGTTCAGTCCCCATGTTTTGCCATACGCTGATCTACACATTCCAAATACCCTCAGGGCCTTTGTAATGGTGAGATCTGTATGCTTCTTCAAGTTCAGTTCCTTATCCAGTGTGACACCTAGATATGTCACGTCATTGGACATTTCTAGTACCCTTCCGTACAGCTTTAACTGCTGTATTCCGCGAAGGGTCCTTTTCCTAGTAAAGGGTATTACTACAGGTTTGCCTGGATTAATGGATAATTGGTGACAGTCGCACCATCTCTCCACTTCCCTCAGTGCCTTGTTCATGATTTCTGATACCGTACTTGGGAATTTCCCATTAACCAGTATCACTAAATCTTCTGCATATCCTACCGTGTAGATGGGACCTTTATTGAGTTCTATCAAGAGTGAGTTCACCACCAAACTCCATAGAGTTGGTGAAAGTACCCCACCTTGTGGACATCCCTTTGTGGCCGTGGCCATTATCTCATCCCCTAAAAGAGATGACTTTATCAGTCTGCCATTTAGCATGGTGCCTATCCATTTACATATGGTCGGCTCTATACCATGTTTTGCAGCTGCTTCGCTAATAGCATTATACGTGGTACGATCAAACGCTCCCTCCACGTCTAAGAAAGCCGCCAGGCATAGTTCTTTATTCTCTATAGCCTGTTCAGCCCTGGTTGTTACCAGATGAAGTGCCGTTTCCGTTGACTTCCCTGGCTGATATGCACATTGTAGTTCGTGCAGCGGATGTCTCCTTAGTGGGCCATCCCTTATGTGTCTATCTACCAACTTCTCCAATGTTTTGAGGAAAAATGACGATAGACTTATCGGCCTATACGATTTGGCCTCACTGTAATCCGCCTTACCCGGTTTGGGTAGGTTAGGTTGGCAGTTAGTGTACTCTATGTTCTCGTAATTATTGATATTTTGAATAAAATCACATATTAAGTTACAATTAGATGTTTATTGCTCTGAACAACAGACTCGACAAAAGTTACATGACAAAATATATAAAAGTAGGATCTGTCATTCCGTGAATAGGTGTTCGCAGCGCCATCTGACAGGAAATAAGGGTTACTTTATTCGTATAGCACAGTGCAGTTCGTTACAAATTTATATTAAGACGATCGTGGGTTAGAACCGTATGTTGTTGCGAGGCTATTAGAATAAGCAGTGCAGCAGCCAGAAGTTGATTACTCTTTAGCACCACCCGGGGGACACGTGCAGGGAAACTTATGGTAAATCTTCCTGCGGACGCGAGTAACCATTACCCCCCAAAGTTGCAGGCGGATTAAAACTAAGTTGTTAGTTTTTTTTTAATTGATTCGGTATCGGTTTTGCATGTTTTTGGCGAAGTTGTTTGCAATGTATGACGTTCATACTTAAAACAAACTTATCAAACGAGCGCGCGAATGAAGTTCTATGCTTCAGCATACTATAAAGCTGCAATACGACTGATTTCTTCTGATTGAATTGATCTCCGGAAAGGAGACATGGTGGGGGTGAGACTTTGATGGGGTCTTATAGAGGCCGGCAAGGTGACCACCAGAAAAATCTGACAGCTTGTGATTTGGCGAAGCGAGGTTCGCAGATATTTCCGACGAGTTGAAATACGAGACATCCACGCGACGACCACGTAAGATAACTTTGACTAATATTATAAAGAAGTAATGTTTGTGAGTTTGCATGCTTTTTGGTTTGAACGTAGGGGGTAATCTTTGGAAATATGTCCTTAATCTGTTCAATTTCACAAATTCTTTCACAGGTACAAAATATACCAGACGTACCTTTGGAGTAGATCGAGGCATATCCAGCGGCGCCTACCGCGTGCTTTGTAAACAAATGTTAGTAATGTGTTGCAATTCGGTTATGGCGAGGCAAACAACAGCTTGATCTTCGGGATATAAATATGCTATTTGTCATAAATTATCTATCCTGGCTTTAAATTGTCTCTGTGCCAAATTTCATCGAAATCCCTTCAGCCGTTTTTGCTTGAGTAACAAACATAAACTTTCCGATAGTATATGACATAGGATTTGAGGTAAAGTTTGGTACGTATATGTACTGTTTATATAAGGTTTAAGATCATTTAATCTCATAAAGAATTGTACAATTCACTTACATGAGATAAACACATAATTAAAAACAAAAAATTGTTATGAGCGCACTAAGACACTAAACTATTACCTAAGTAAAAAATTAATAAAAAATAAAGGCCTTTAAAACCTTCAGATAGGGAGATTTGTTGAGACTGTATTTTCACTTCTCAAGCTCATAAAGTTCGTCTTTACGTTGTGTGTAGGCTGCATAAAATGGCTTTTTTTATGCTCTAGTGCATAAAGTAAAATGCGGCGCTCTCCTGCCCACACGAGGTCGACAAATTTATATATGATATTGTGACCTTAGTTATATTATATTTTTGTTTAATTTACTAGAAATTTAACTGAAAAGCAGAGAGTAGAACTCGTGTATAAAACCTAATTAGTCTCGGATAAAATGGCTCATCATTACAAGCTTTATATTAACTTGACTTGTTCGTAAATATATATGTAAGTATGTAAGTTGTCCGTAAAATTTTGCTATCCATTTTTCAGTCACTTGCCGTTATCCGATTGAGCTGAAATTTTGGGTATTAGTATAGTTTGGATGACAGTTCAATTTTATGGTACCATCAAGCTGATCTGATGATGGAGAAAGAAGGTGGCCATGGGAATTCAGTATTTAACCGACGTAACCCCGTTGGGTTTGGACTCGTTAGAATCGTCTCAATGAGTAGTTGATAATAAATAAATAATAAATAAATAAATAAATATTATCGGACAATCTTACACAAATCAACCTAGGCCCACGGTAAGCTCAGTAAGGCTTGTGTTGTGGGTACTAGGCGATGATATATATAATAGATAAAGATACTTATATACATATATAACATCCATAACTCAGGAACAAATATTCGTGATAAACACACAAATAAATGCCCTGACCGGGATTCGAACCCGGGACCTCCAGCTTCGTAGGCAGAGTCACTACCCACTGGGCTACGGAGGCCGTTAGTTGATGATGGTATACAGAAAATTACAGTCGGCAATAAAAGCATGTACCAAAAATGAAATTTTTGACAGAAACTTATTCTTCTTTACACGGATCACACATTTTTTTATATACGTTTGTTGTATAAATAAATATATTCTTTCTCTCTTCTTACTACAATCTACTACATATTACACCTTCTTATGATGTACCTCAAACCTAAATTCCTTTCCTCTATCTATCCCCCGAAAGAGCTGTCCAAACCTACGCGTAGGTACTATATCAAGCAGAAAACTAACGTACGGTGAAATAGGGATGAATTATAATAGTTTTGTTAATGATAACATGGTTTATGTACAAATATGAACCTTTATGTGGGCATAATGGTTGGCCCACGCCTATAACAACCGTTTGCGAAGTTTCCGACCACGAAACCTGTGGAACTGAAATGAATTATGTTTTTTGAGTTCGGTCGCAAGACACAATACATTACAATTTTTCACCTATTTTTGTTATACAATCTATCGCTTTGACATCTATGTTGGTGAGAAAGTAACAAAACAAATTTTGCTTAACCGAGGTTAGTTTTTTAGGGTTCCGTAGCCAAATGGCAAAAAACGGAACCCTTATAGATTCGTCATGTCCGTCCGTCTGTCTGTCTGTCTGTCCGTCCGTATGTCACAGCCACTTTTTTCCTAAACTATAAGAGCTGTACTGTTGAAACTTGGTAAGTAGATGTATTCTGTAAACCGCATTAAGATTTTCACACAAAAATCGAAAAAAAAACATTAAGTTTTAGGGGTCCCCATACTCAGAACTGAAACTCAAAAATTTTTTTTTCATCAAACCCGTACGTGTGGGGTATCTATGGATAGGTCTTCAAAAATAATATTGAGGTTTCTAATATCATTTTTTTCTAAACTGAATAGTTTGCGCGAGAGACACTTCCCAAAGTGGTAAAATGTGTGTCCCCCCCCTGTAACTTCTAAAATAAGAGAATGATAAAACTAAAAAAAATATATGATGTACATTACCATGCAAACTTCCACCGAAAATTGGTTTGAACGAGATCTATTAATTTTTTTTTTTTTAATACTTCATAAATCGTAAACCGCAATTTATTTCACGGAACCCTTCATGTGCGAGTCCGACTCGCACTTGGCCGCTTTTTAATGTTAGGTATAAGAGGATCCCCAATGGGATTTACATTATTCGTTCGTGTACAGTCACCGGCATCAATATTATGATGAATCAAAGGCCGCAAAAATATCTGACACGCTCTTACGGCTCTAGGAATAGAGTTGTCATCAGATATTTTTGCGGCCTTTGTTCCATCATATATTTATGCCGGTGACTGTCATGTTCAAGTTCAAGTTCAAGTATTTATTCATGACAAAAAAAATAACACATACAAAATAAATAATATAAAAACACACTTTGTCACGAAATGGGCCCTACTCAGCATGACATGTGTCGTTAATTAGAAGCTTAAAGAAGGTAATGTTGCATATATCGTTTTACGGTATTAAGTCTCAGTAGGTACCAGTTTAAATCATCTTATAAGTGAGTCATTGTCAGTCAAAAAAACAAAAATAATATTTTCTGTGGTCAATTAGTTAAGGGCTTATGTTTGTATATACATATAATATGTTTTCATCGCATAGAATAATTGAAAAGGCCACGCCGTTTATTCAGAGTTCAACCAAAAGTGAGGCTTTATTACTTTACTTAACTTTGGCAATATCCACCGAAGAAACGCGAACCTAAATCTGACGAAATAGGTACATGTATTATCAATAGTAAACGACCCACTTAAATGAATGTGTGTATGTAACTTAGATCATGGTACTAAATAACTAAGTATTATCTCTACATTAGTCTACATATCTCTCGATTATTGAGGAGCTTTCAAGCATACAAACTACTAATGTATATGTAACGTACATATAGTTTAACAGGGCCACATGAGTATCGCGGTGGCTATTCAAAGGTTTTCCCTGTCCGCTCCCTTAGTTTGATAGACGTGGCTGAAACTTTTTCTAGGGTCCCATGCCCCCCTGCGGCCTTAGGGGGAGGGTATACTATTAAATAATCATTTCGGACCCGACTCCGTAGGTGCGCCGCTATTTACTCCTACAAATTAGTGCTGCTGACTCTTTATGCTGGCCTGGTACGTTTTTATTTGCGGACATTGTTTTTATTTTATTGCTTTTAGGCCGTGTAAAATTAATAAGTGGAAAAGTACATTTTTTTTGTTTCAATCATGATAAAAATAAGATATAGAACAAAATAAAGATGGACCCAGCATCATAAACATGTATACACTTTTGGTCGTTCTAGGGCTTTATCTCTAAGCGATATGGTCCTGGACCCACCAAAAGTGTATACATGTTTATGATCTGGGTACATCCTTATTTTGTTCTATATCTTATGTTGATTACATACTAGGTAACCGCGCAGTTCTGCCTGCGTATTTACAACGAACGCAAACGAAGCCAGGGGCCTTATGTCCATTCCGGAGGTCAATTCTATACAGGATGTGGCCTGTAACAGGAGCAAATATACAAGAGGACACTTCCTTAGAACATTTGCAGTAACCCCTTGTGTCGCTTCACTTTCAAAATTTTTGGTTTCGGAGAAATTTTGATCTCAAGTTATGACCTCCAAAGTAATGTATCTTGGCACCACGAGATCATGTCACGGCAGTCAATGTAGATTTTGAGTTAACATCATGTAATGAGTCATAATAGTTTTTGCATTTTTGTTTTCAAAAGATATTTTTGTGATTTTTTAATTTTAATTAATTTTTTTTTGTGTTTTTAAAATAAAAAGTTACTCATAGCACTCCAGAAGAGTAAAAAAATACAAGTTAAATTATTTTTAAGATTTTTTTTCAAAAAAAAATATATTTTTTTCACGTAAAACCACTTGGAAATAATTTTTCACAAACTGTATACTAGTAACATTTTTTTATCTTATAATTATTTCCAGAGATTACGACATAAACACATTCTTACATACCTACAAACTCTCAAACATCACCGCTGTATGATATAAGTATAAATTGCTATAGCGCTCATAGTAATAACATACTTTGTGTTTGTCTACCCATTACGGTTCATAAGATGGCTGTGTCTGACAGACGGAGAGACAGGACCCTTAGTAATAGGGTAAGGTTAGCAAGGAACCCTAAAAACCATACATAAATAACATATCGAACGCAGTTGCACAAAGTGTATACTACCAATAACTAGTGGCTTGCGAGGTCTATAAAAAAAAACTAAAATTTGCATCGACGGAAAAAAAATATTTTTATTAACGAGCCAGTTTACAAAATTTCACGAGAATCGTTTAAGAAATGCGACCTGTAGAGGCTGTAAAGGAGAAAAGACAGCGGGACATCCGGATATACGAAATAATTTTGTTCAAAGGTGAAACGGATAACTTCGTTCGCTTCGCTCGCTCGTTTTAGGGGAAAGGTTCAATTTACAAGTCACTACATCTGGCTAGTTGAATGTTTCCACATTCGCGACCAAGTAACGCTACGGGTGTGCTACGCCGTAGAGCATACCCGCATTTTCTGCTTTGTAGCGGAAAACGACATTCGTGCTCATCACCCAAATAAATGCCCTTACCGGGATTCGAACCCAGGACCTCCTTGAAGGCAGTCACTACCAACTACATATATCATATTCCAGATACGATTTGACATAGTTCAATTCAAACTATATTTACGTCATGCGATTTCAAGGAAAACCATTTTCAAAGGCCCCTTTACGTAGACGAATTTGTACGTTAAACTCTAATGTTATATGCATTGAGGTACTTATAGGCTAAAGCTCTTAATATATGTTTATGTCATAAATAACGCTGTGTGCGTATACATTATAAGTAACGCATTGTATATAGCATTATGTTGTCACAGATGGATATTGAAAGAATGCCCCTGTTTGGTCACGAGGCCTCGCCGAGCGGCTAAGAGTCCTTTCTTTGTCCGGCGGGAGAGAGTGGATGCAATACGATTATATTCAAATGCTTATAGTATTTAAAGGTCTATCCCTATTGCCACATTGTGTTTTTTTTTCTTTTCTAGTTGTATATTTTTTTAAATGTGTTTTATTAATGTGTATGTGTTTTTTATGTGTGGCAATAAATCTCTTTTCTTTCTGTCTTTTCTTTAAAGACACATAAAAAAACCTACCAATCGAAAAATACTGATGTTCACAGCTAAAATACTACTCGTTCATCAAAATTTCGGTTTTGATGTGCAATTGTTAAATATTGATGTGCAAGTTAGTATTTTTGTGGTGTGGTCAGTATTATTTGGGTAAGCGATAAGTTTTTTTCCCTATTGAAATATTTTTTCTCATTATAACAACAACATGCGTGTAATGTTTTTAAGCTATCAATAATTTACTATAGTTTTACTCAGAGTATCTACCTATTATAGAAAAGAATCAAATTAATATTTTTTAAACTTCCGCCTTTGTCTATAAGTCTGTCGTATGACCACTATTTCCTAAATGGGATTAAATCCCCTTTTTCCTTGGCATTGTCATGGATAAAAATACTAAACTGATCAATAAGAGGTCCCTAAATTTGTAAAGGCTGTCTCTGAAGTCACGAGCAATAGAAACGGCTGCACTTCTTATCGAATTTCCAAACTATTTGTTCCAAATTAGTAATTAGTTTAAATACTCCAAGCTTTGCAAACCCTGTCATTAAAGTTCACTACACAGAATTAGCCACTAGCATCACTAAATCACTAGGTACATAGTGTAAAACAAAGTCGCTTCCCGCTGTCTGTCGGTCCCTATGTATGCTTAGATCTTTAAAACTACGCAACGATTTTGATGCGGATTTTTTAAAATAGATGGAGTGAGGTTATATGTATAATATATGCATGTGTTATACATATAAACCCGTGCGAAGCCGGGGCGGGTCGCTAGTTTTTAGGGTTCCGTAGCCAAATGGCAAAAAACGGAACCCTTATAGATTCGTCATGTCCGTCTGTCTGTCTGTCCGTCCGTATGTCACAGCCACTTTTTTCCGAAACTATAAGAATTATACTGTTGAAATTTGGTAAGTAGATGTATTCTGTGAACCGCATTAAGATTTTCACACAAAAATAGAAAAAAAACATTAAGTTTTAGGGGTCCCCATACTCAGAACTAAAACTCAAATTTTTTTTTTTCATCAAACCCACGTGTGGGGTATCTATGGATAGCTTCAAAAATGATATTGAGGTTTCTAATATAATTTTTTTCTAAACTGAAGAGTTTGCGCGAGAGACACTTCCAAAGTGGTAAAATGTGTGTCCCCCCCCCCTGTAACTTCTAAAATAAGAGAATGATAAAACTAAAAAAAATATATGATGTACCATGTAAACTTCCATTGAAAATTGGTTTGAACGAGATCTAGTAAGTAGTTTTTTTTAATAGGTCATAAATCGTAAACCGCAATTTATTTCACGGAACCCTTCATGTGCGAGTCCGACTCGCACTTGGCCGCTTTTAATAAATAAGAATCATAACGATCTTACACAAATCGGACTAGCCCCGCCACAAGCTGAAATAAAGCTTGTACTGTTGCTGAAATAAAACTAGACGACATATTTCAGACTTCTAAACAAAAAATGTTTACCAAAATGTACTACTCAGATTATATTGGTCAATAAATTAAAAAAAAAAAAAAAAAAAAACAATACTCCGCGAATCCGATCACCTCCACACGGTGCCTATCGAGTCATAAGCGCGAGGGCTACAGGGTTTCGTGTCCCTCCCCCCACTCTGCCCAAGGGGACAGGGGACCGGGGGCGAAGCCTCTTAATTATTGTCACACATGAATTATTTTGATATTGACGCGTCTCGAGACTCACTCGTTAGCGTTTGTCCCTTTGGGTTTCTTTTGACGTGCCTCCTGGATTTCTATGCAACCCTAATACCTAACTGAGTTTGCGGTAGTTGCTATTTTTAACCGACTTCAAAAAAGGAGGAGGTTATCAATTCATCTGTATGTTATTTTTTTTATGTGTGTTTGTTACGCGATAACTCGGTAATTTGTGAACCGATTTGAATTTTTTTTTCTTTGTTTGAAAGCATATACTTCCAGATCGGTCCCGTTGTCACCAAAATCCAGTCCTGATGAATGCTGGAGAAATCGAGGGAACTCTTCAAATGTTATAGGCAAATTTGAAGGAAATAGAGTTTTGCACGATATCCTCTTACAAAAGCTATATGGTGTTGGCGTGAGAGGAGTCGTGCACGCCTGGTTTTCATCATACCTGCAAAATCGCACGCAATTCGTTGAAGTGGAATATCATAATCTATCCACGGGCAAAATACATATTGTACGATCTCAGGAAGCTAAAGTAACTAAATCTGTTCCCCAAGGTAGCGTTATCGGTTGTGTATTATTTTTAATTTATATCAACGATTTACCTAAAGTAATTGACTGTCCCTCAACCCTATTTGCTGACGATATATCTATTGTAATTCCATGTGTAAACGAACAGAACCTAGAAAATCAGTTGGACTCAGCCCTAGTTAGCATAACGACCTGGCTTTCTGAACACAACTTACAAGTTAACTTCGCTAAAACGAAATTGATCCAATTCGGACCTTACCAGCGACGAGAATTGGACATAGATTACTCATTTGATAACACCCACTTAGACTTAGACTTACTTGCCGGTAAGCAGCTTTCCACTGCTTGGAATCACTATAGACGCCAAAATCAACTGGAAAAAGCATATCGACAAAGTTATGCTGAAATTAAATAGATTCACCTACGCGCTCCACAAATTGAAAACCTCTACCGATCTTAGAACAGCCAAATGTGCCTATTACGCCTATGCATATTCTTGGCTCAAGTACGGAATTGTTTTATGGGGTAACAGTGTAGATTGTATTCACTTATTTAGATTGCAAAAAAGATGTATTAGGATTTTGGTTAATATCGACTCAATGGAGAGCTGTAGAAAACACTATATTGAACAAAATATCCTTTCTCTTCCATCGATATACATCTTGGAAGTATGTGTTTTTGCACAGAAAAACTTGCCTCTATTTCCACAATGCTCACGGCCACAACACATAAGGCCTCGCAACAAGCTGTGCAAACCATCCTCAAAGCTACAAATGGTACATTCAGGCCCATTTGCGATGTGCGTAAAAATTTATAATAAATTGCCGGATATAATCAAGGATGAAATTGATATATTTAAATTCAAATCAAAATTGACTATGCTGCTCCTGAAAAAATGTTATTACTCTACGAATGAATACCTGTCTGATACCTTTATGTGAAAATTAAGCTTTTGACATTATATGTAGCTTTAACATTTAGTCATTAATTATATCCATTTATAATAAGCGTAGTCAGAGACATTCATAAGTAGCATTAAGTTTTTGACATAAAATATATTGATCCAGTTTGTATCTTATAATAATTTATAATAATACCGCTGTGTTAAGTGTTATATATATTTTTTAGTTATAAGTTATTGCTGTGCCCTACCAGGGTCATGTATTATGCACATAATTGTAATTTAAGACCTATGAAACTACATGGAAACGCAATAAATGAATTATGAATTTGGCTACTGGTTTGAAGTCGGTTAAAACTTTGTTTTTAAAGTAAATTAGTCAGTTTTTTGAAGTAGATACTTCTTTGCTCGCGTTCTTGTATAGGGGTATAGTTCAAAATGTATCACGTGACTTCCGGAACAACTTTTTGTAGAGAAGCCTAATCTGATTTCAAATAACAGTTTGTTACATGTTTTAATCCTTCTTTATTTGCCATTACTTGTTAATCACAAAATGTTACTTAGTTTATGTGGCGGACATGAAAATAATGCTGAAATGGCCGCCATTTTCAATGTATTGCGAGTCAAATGAGCTACGTCAGTCAATGTTGCCATATACACCGATATATCTGTACTTATACAGATTTTAGTGAATTAATTCAGATATACAAGGGTTTAATAGCCAACAAAGAAGTATCCAATTAAACTTAATTAACGGTTGTATCTCCGACACAACCCGCTTCTTTTTTATGCATTTATTAAGCACGTCAAAATGCATGCGTTTAATTTTCCTATGATTTGTTTTTATTAATTTTATACGAACTTTATTACACTTTTTGATAATCATGCTTAAGTTATACTTAATACTCATACATTTAGCACAGTAGATTAATTCATGTGCGAGGTGGCATAGAGAGCGCCCACAACACACCAAAAAAAAAAAAATTGGTCATCACTCATCAAAGGTTTCGAAAGTTCTGAAAGTTTTTATCATAAAACACAGCGCTTAAATTTTTAAGTGTTTAAATTTGACTGGAAAAAAAGTGCTCACGTCATCTGTAAAAATTCAACTCGCAGTGTCCGATAACATTATTGTAGCTCTCATTCTTGTTCAGTAATTTATTACGCCTGCCGGTGGCGGACGATTTTCGACTTTATGTTTGACAGGTTAAAATCCATTTTAGTTCGTAGTAAGCTTGAGGATCGGAAAAGTGAATGGTGGAAAATTTAATCTGCGGAAAATATCGTCATGACATAATTGGAGTAATAAGTAGTATGAGAATAACCGTTTTGAGCAATTCATAATATGAATACCAGACTTAAATAATTAATTTATTTTATATAGTAATGAAAGCATGAATTGATTTTTTTTTTATTGTTTAGAAATATATATATTCGATATACCTATGTAATGCCATTTCGTGTCACATATAGAAATTTAGGAATGATAAATATTAGGACTATGTATCAGGACAGGATATTATCAATAGTCGTATAGTGATAACAATTAACCCTTTGGTTACCTTAACAATCTCTTTGGCGTATTTTTACTATAATAGGTATATTTTAACTGAATCAGTTGTATTACTTAGTGCGAGCGTCAGGGGGCTTCGAAGATGGACTTTATGTTTCACAAAATTAAGTGTTAAATTCCATATTGTGATACGAATGTTAAGAATACGGGGCAGCATACACTGGGTCCGCGGCGCTGCGTACGGCGCAGTTTGGGCGTAAATAGGTCGCTGGGAGCGGCCGGGCAGTGGCCAGTAATCCGGCTAAACTGATAGTGTACCTACTTTAATTTTCCAAATTCACCTGCCGTTTATGTAATTCGCCCCCTCCATACATGCCCCCCGGCGGGGAGTCTAATGTAAGGAGGGGGGCACAGAGGCGACGCTCACGAAAAGGAAAGGGTGGCTACGAGCAATTTTTTCTGATTTTCCCCTCCGCCCTTTTTTTCCCCGATAATACCCTAATGGTCGCTCGCTTCCTTTTCGGCGGATTTTTTCGCCCGGCGAAGATCGAGACGTATTTTTTACTCGCTCGTAATTTCCTCGTTTCCCGCTGAAATGAAAAATAAACGGGCGCCGATTCTTTTATTGACACGTGATTCCGTCGACGCGGCCCGTCCGCGGTGCACCCGATGTCCCACATAAAAACAACCGCGTTCATTTAATGTCCCTTAAGTAGGTTCATTAGAAAAGTGGGCGTGCAATCAATCAATCAACGTGAAATTATTAATCTGTTCCACTGGCGTTAACAAACACGCATTACTTTTATTTTGCCATCGATAAATTTCGAAACCCGTACCGCCCTGCATAATGCATGCAGCGAAAAAGTAGGGAAAATGGAGAAAAATCGGGGAATCTCACCCCCACAGCGGGGATCCTTAGGCACCACCTACTAGGGCGGCAGGGGCGCAGGAGGTTAGGACGTCCGCTGCTAAGATTAATACGGTACAGTTCGCCCGCCCGACGCCGCAGGTTTCATTAAAAACACTAGGGACCCTGATGGGTTCGCTGGCGTCGGCGTCGCCTTGTGTTAGCCTATATATGTATAACCTAAATGTACGTAATCAGCCGACGATGTCTAACTAATAGGACTTCTTTGAAGCGTTTTAGTATTTATCCGATCCATTATGCCGCTACGCCGTAGCTAGTGCTACGACGCGACGTTCTGAATAGCAGCTCCAAAAATGTTCAGTTAAGAACATATTTTGAGAAAACTTTTAAAAAGTTGTAACTAATGTTCGTCTAATTCCCGAAAAAAAAATCTATATCTATAAGCATACGTAACACATTGTCGATTTGTTAAATAGGTACTGGGCACTTTTTGATATAGCAGGACGGAGTGGCAATAAGTTAGCCCCTCGAGTAAACTTGGGGTGACCATTAGACGGTCACGTTTATGCCCGTCATATCATATCATATGCCCTGTGATATATATTTTCTCATAAACCACGAATCTGATATTTGTATCAGGTGTTTTGGAAAGGTGCGTGATTTTTGTCGTGCGCAAATTATACAGGTTGTAATATTATAATGACTGGAAAATTCATGAATTAATAACTAGTGAGGATATATATAGGTCGTTCCGATAAGTATGTAAGATGCATTCGGGTAATTCCGAAAATCGGGTTATTCCGAATGATCTACAAAAGTGAGTCTTATATATAGTTCTGACACAATGTACATATTCCTTTTTAATTTGGAGTTACCCTCCTAAAAAATACTATTGGATTGGTAGAAATTATCGGAATTACCCGATTTTCGGAGTTACCCGAATGCATTACTTAGTATTTTATTGTACACAAGACCCAGTCACGTGCGAGTCGGACTCGCGCACGAAGGGTTCCGTACCATTGTCTATAAAAATATTTACTTTATTCTGTTTTTAGTATTTGTTGTTATAGCGGCAACAGAAATGCATCATCTGTGAAAATTTTAACTGGAACTATCACGGTATCAGTGAGATACAGCCTGGTGACAGACAGACATACAGCGGAGTCTTAGTAATAGGGTCCCGTTTTACTCTTTGAGTTCGAAACCCTAAAAATACAGACAAAACCTATAAGCAATTATACGTACTTATATAAATATCTGTAATATACAGGTTGTCCCTGTTGTCATTGATGGCTGCAAATTGTCATGTTCCTTTCCTATAATTATTCTCCTATTTTGTTATAGTCATACCGCGAAGGCAAACCAAATAGCCATTCATAGTTAACACGAATGTCCAGCGCTTCGCCCGTCTTGCATGCGCCGGGGTTATTATTTCTAGCTCGACCACCCCAGCCCCCTGGAGGGTATGCGAGCCTGGTACTCAGTACTTGGGTGCACTAAGCGTACTGTTTGTAGGCAAAAAGTTGACGTCCCCCTTCGCTTACGCTTTTAAACCTCAAGCGTCCAAGTGCGGGAATATGAAATTTTCGAAATGATAAAGCCGGTAAATAATAACTGCTAGAACGCCGGGCACGCCGGCCGTCTGATGTACTAGCTGCAGAAAAAGTTGAAATATTTTTTTGTTTATCTTCTATAAAAAAAAAGGTAAAACATAAAAGAGAAATAATGAGGGTCCTCCGGTAGTGAGGCGAGGCAGAAGCTCTCTGTAGGGCTGCAGAGAAAAGGAACCTCCTGATTTACTGCACCGTGTTCGGGAGTGCCGCGTTATGTGTCTTTGACCTTTGACTCACGCAAACATTTTCTTATTATTATTTAAACGTAAAAACGTATATAATTTAGTCACAGTATAAAATGATCGAAGGATTCAAAGTGACATTTTAAGTGTGTATAATTTTATGACACGTATACAGCAGATGTGAAAAATGTGTTCAACGTTGGCATCTATTTTGGTTTTGAACGAGTAATTTTAATTTATTAACCGACTTCAAAAAGGGAGGAGGTTCTCAATTCGTCTGTATATATTTTTTTATGTGTGTATGTTACGCGATAACTCCGTAATTTATGAACCGATTTGAAAAATTATTTCTTTGTTTGAAAGCTTATACTTCCAGATTGGTCCCGTTGTCACCAAAATCCAGTTCTGATGATGGGATCCTGGAGGAATAGAGGGAACTCTTCAAATTTTATAGGCAAACTTGAAGCTATTTGGCTACTGATTTGAAGTCGGTTAAACCTTTGTTTTGAAAGTCAATTATTTATATTTCTATACACTTGCGGTTTGAAGAATTAAACGTGAATAGTTAATACTAGGACACTCAATAGGCTCACGAAAAAAAAAGTTAATACTGGAAAAAATACAGCGGGTGAGCCAGTATTGACTCCGGTCATTATAAAATATTTTAGGTCGGAAAATCTGTCATTATCTGTACCTTCTTTTTCTTTCGTATATTGGCTCCTTAAATAAGAAATGCCCATGAGGCAGCAGTGTAAACAATCCATTAATCAAGTCATATATTTTTTTATGGTAGCGGCTGTACTATAAGACTCAAAATAGAGTTTTCTTACTGCATGCCTGATTTAGTAGATAGAGGGCATAAAAATAAAATCATACTTTTACAAGGCATCGCGGTTTTGAGCCCTACAAAATCGCTACTACAAATTTTCTTGGACATAGATTTTTCTGCAGGCAGTACAAGGCCAGCGGGGTTCGTGTGTCTGCTTTCACATTTCCCACTCGCAACGTAAGGCGGCACCCCCACCGCCCGCTGCGCCCCTGGTCCCTACACCCCCGCTTTTTATTCTTGCTGCTGTCGAAATAATCAATTTGCGCCTTAATTAATTAAGAAAAAAATAGTTCTTTATTTTGAATAATATTTCTACTAGTGTTTTAACTTTCTTTAAATTCTTATTCATTAATTAATTTACGTAGCACGCAGTGTCTTACTCCTTAATGTAGAGTTTCTTTTTGTAAATTATTTGATTCGTAACATTATTTATGTTGAAAATTGTATCCAACCGAACATTATTATTCTTGTTCCAACTTTTTCGAATTCACCCGTCTATTTACTGAAATAATATCGCTTGTTTTATAAAAATCAGTTTCGGTGACAGAAAATTCAGTAAATACAAGTTGGATGACGAACTGCCCAGACCGGGCACTTATTCGGTTTCATTTACATAACAATCTCTTTGGCTTCGGTGTAATTGGCTAAAATGGTAAGGGAGTGTTATTAGTCATGTTGACCGATGGAGTATAACGACTTCGGTCAAGACTTTAGATAATACGTTATGTAACAAGTTAATTGACTCACTCAAACTACTTAATTGTATAATAAGAATGTGAGGTGTTTATTCAGAAATTCATTGATTTATATGTATTTAAGGCTGCCCACGCGTCTTGACTCGCATATTACGTACGAGTATAATGAACCCGCGGGATAAAAGCCTGTGTCCTTTCTGAAGGTCCTGTACTGGTGAATATTTTTTTCACCTCAGCAGCTCGAACAAGCATATTTTGCTGCGTGAAAACAGTGAGCAAAATGCGATTTTGCTCACTCCGTGAGTCAAAGTAGCTTTTTAATTTTGATATCGAGCACTGGTGACACATCATAGTGTCCCCACACTATGATGTGTCACCAGTGCTCTATTACAAATTCAGAATATTATAGGTGCGTAAAAGCCTAGCGATATATTTTTTAACGTGACGATGTTCTCACTTCTGAGGTGAAAAGTTGTATGTATCACACGAGAGCAAAGATATTTGCATCTCGTGCCTTTGAGTCCCTCACTACGCTCAAGATTCTAATTTTGAATCACTCGCTACGCTCGTGATTCAAATATAGAGTCTTTCGCTTGCTCGGGACTCAACATCAACACTCGCAGCAAAAATCTACTTTGCTCTCTTGTTGAACAAATAACTATTGTAAATGTTATGATTATGAGTAGCGGAGATTACCATCTACATAAAAACTTAGAAAGCTATTAACGACCTCACACATTTTTGCTCATTATAATATTAATATATACTTATTATATAAGTTCGTAGTGTGTTTATTCCTTCTGAATTCATGTTTATTGTTGATACTGCCCAACGACGTTTTTATTCCGATTTAATACGCCATTTGTTTGTTTATTTTATAAAGCATTGCGAGTGCCTTTCGCCGAGAAATTAATTTGAAGGGGACGTAGGAATTAGCTCCCGCTCCCCTGGAGAATATTCTTGCAACTATTAGTTAGTCATTGCAACAGATAAAAGAAACTCGTGGTATTTGCGCGTGTTGATTGAGCGAAATAAAAAATATAGCGATGGTGAAGATAAAGTTAATGCGGATAAAACATATATTCGGTAATTTCGCTCTGTATAAACGTTGGATTTAGAAGGCGGTCCCTTTATCGCAGCAAGGTCGTAGGAACGGTCAGGCGGCAACAAACTTCTTTGTTTACGGGCTGGAGGATCCAGCTCTTAGGTATGTTTGGGCCCCGAGGGTTGGTGGGTGCGCTCATATTGGACATTTTGTATAAGTGTAGACCGGAATGCCCGATCCCAAGGCAAATCCCTTTCGGCAGACCCTTTTCGGGAAAGGTCCGGCCGTGCCGGGGCCCCGAATTTGCGGATTTTTAAGGTAAAATTTATAAGGGTAGCTACCAGTCTCGGCGGGAAAAGTATGAAACGCGGTCGACGTTGTTATTATATTTTTAAATGTACTCGCTCGGGACACGGAAATCAGTGAAGGGATGCGTACAGAACGCGTGGACATATTTGTGTTACGGTTTATTAGCTTTCTTAGCTTCTTTTTGTCGTTAGCTTATGTAGGGAGCAAAATATAAGGAGGAAAAATGTTATTACCAAGAGATCATAGCGCCCTAATTGGTTTCAGCGTGCGAACACAATCCCTCACTCGCATTACGTTTCGCCAGGTTTCGTGGACGTTTATAAATAAGTTGGCGGGTGGGCATCACGCGAGCCGCCTACCTACGTATGCGGTCCTGGTACTTAGTGCGGACCCTTCGGACCCTCGTCGACCCGGCTAACTAGATAACGGCGATATCGGGTGAAACGAAACTAAGGAAAAGTATTTGTAGCTGCTAGCGTGGAAACTAACCGGAATTAGGGAGGATGGGCGTTATACTGCGCAAATTAGCGTGCTTAAGTAAGCTGTGCTGGAGCGCTCGGTAAGTCCTAGTTAAAACTAGTGCCCCGCTTTCGAGAGCTTGCCTTACAAATTAAGAATACACTGTCTCACTGCTGGGCAATTTTTTGCCGATTATTTGTCAACATAGGTAAAAAGATGACATATTAAGATTATTAAGTAGGTAGATATGGTGTGTGCCTTACGGCGTAAAAAAATCAATCATTGATATTTTTTAGGGTTCCATACTCAAAGAGTAAAACGGGACCCTATTACTAAGACTTCGCTGTCCGTCCGTCTGTCTGTCACCAGGCTGTATCTCAAGAACCGTGATAGCTAGATAGTTGAAATTTTCACAGATTATGTATTTCTGTTGTCGCTATAACAGCAAATACTAAAAACAAAATAAATTTTTTTTTTAAGGGGGGCTCCCATACAAACGTGATTTTTTAGCCGTTTTTATAGATAATGGTACGGAACCCTTCGTGCGCGAGTCCAACTCGCACTTGGCCGGTTTTTAATAAATTATGTCATCATTACAATAGTCAAGTATACACAGAATCAACTGTTTGTATAGTTACCTGCAGTTTACCGAAATATTTGTAGTTTACATATAGATAGGTGTTATCAACATTTCAAAGAAAATTGACTTAACACATAGTTTGTAATAAAATTAGTCTAAACCATGTATTTTTATTTCAGGTAAGTGTGAGCAGCAGTATCCCGACTTCAGTAAGTTAAACTCTGAATTTTGACATTACGCGTACCTACGAAAATGATTGTGTTGGTACAAGCTAAGAAACTAAAGCGTATGGCGTTTCGTATAACAATCTATTTACTTCTTCTTCTTGTTGTGCCATATCCTCAGCGGATGTCAGCGACCATCTTCCGGAGCTTGTTTCTATCTTGTGCCAGTCTGCAAAGACTGGCAGTGTCATTAATGTTAGACAGCTTTTAATGTTATCTAACCAGGTTAGCTTAGGTACTCCTTCCTCTGCTTCTTTTACCGTCGATTTTCCCTTCCAAGATGTTACGGATTATATTATATTTTTCGTGTCTATAGATATGACCAAAATATGACGTTTTCCTTTTCTTGACCGTGCTCATAACTTCAAGATTTTTATTTCATTAGCAACAGATAAACATTACGAAAATACTCGGAAAGTATCAATCTTTCACTTAACTGTGCTATTTTAAGATTTTTGAATTCATAAAAACTAACAATAAGGACGTTGTTTGATTGTTACGTCACGAGCAAGTAATCCCTACAAATTCCATACTAACGGAGCATGTTTGACGTTTCATAAAAAGAAGCTGATTTGAATGGTAGTTAAATACCGTTCACCAACGCTCATCGTGAAAGACGAGTCGCCCTCGAGTATTTTCACCCGCTGTCCCAGTGTTCTAAAAACTACATTTTTTTTTTTTTTTTAATTTATTTATATATATAATTCTTTTACAATACATGGCCAGACAGCGGACAAAACCCAGCAGGGTTTAACTGCCACTGCATTCACTCAATTAATATTTAGTTTATACATAGGATAACAAGCTTATAAAAATAAAGCGCACACGGCGATTGCCTACACAAAATGCGACATTATGACGTGATATGCTGTGAAGCACTTGGGAGCACGCTGGAGACGTGCATACCGTTTCTTATCCTATTGCCGCGGCTTAGGGTCCAAAAACTGCATACACGTCTACGGCGGCAACAGTAATTTAGATTAGCTATTTCATTAATTATTACTATCAGGTTTGGGATATACAAGCAGATTTCATTATACGTTTACAATGTTGCGGTTTATCACATATATTTGTGAGTACATCAGATGGTAAGTCATTCAGGATACTAGGTAACAAATATTCCCATCTTCGTTTACCATAGACATTGGTACATTTTGGTAACACATATAGTGGTAGGTATACTAATTTTCTGAGTCTTAGTGGTCTAGTAGTTTTAGTTAATTTCTCTAAATTATCGAGTTCTTCAGCAATAATTAAAATTTTGAATCTATTGTATATACTAATGACATTGCAGTATCTCAATATTTCCTTATCTTGTTGGCTAAACTTTTTTCTAACTGACTTTGGTACTAATGCTTTCAATAGGCTTAACTGTAATTTGTAAATTTTATCAATATATGTGTGATAAGTTCTGCCGTAGCTAGTTAGTCCATAGTCAATAACAGACTGTGCTAGGGATAAATATAGCATTCTAAGAGTACTGTATGGAACTTTAAATTTTAACAATGATAGTTTCGAGAGTATGGACCTTAATTTGTTGCAGACATAAGTTATATGAGGTCCCCAATTAAATTTAGAGTCTATGATCAGGCCGAGGTAAGTATGTTCCGTGGCTAGTTCTAAGGGTTCACAATTGCATACAGTTTTTGTATTTTTATTATTATCATGCAAACATTGGTGACAATGCGCTAGAATGTTAGGGTTAGGGGTCTTCGTTAGGTGAGTAGAATGGATATGCATAAGTTTAGTTTTGGAGTAATTTATAACAAGGCCTACGTCATGGGCCCATTTACATAAAGAGTCGAAGTTTGATTGCATTAGGGTTGAAGCCTTTTGCACATCCTTGTCCGCCGCCAGGAGGCAGGTGTCATCTGCAAATTGATACACTGAGCCGCTGTCAAATATGTTACACATATCGTTTACGTACAATAAGTACTCGGTTGGACCGATTATAGAACCTTGGGCCGTGCCTTCCTCGGTTGGGAGCATGTCACTGAATGTATTATTTACTTTAACTGTTGTAAAACGATTTAGATGATAGTGTTTAAAAAGATCAAGGTTGGGGCCCCGTATACCACTTTGCAGGAGTTTAGAAAACAGTATGTCATATCTTAGAGTATCAAAAGCCTTACTGAAATCAATAAAAATAGCAAGTACGTGTTTTTTATCATTTAGGTATTGATTGACTTCGTTAGTGAATTTACTCAGTAGCTGGGAGGTGTTTTTTTCTCTTTGAAAGCCGTACTGCTTGTTATGAATTACATTGTTTTTAGTAAGGTATTTATTAATTTCAAGACCGAGGTATTTTTCTATTATTTTATCAATACATGGTAAAATTGTAATGGGCCTGTAATTGTTGACATCATTGTAAGGGCCTTTTTTATGAACGGGTCGAATTATTCCTATTTTTAATTTCTCGGGATAAATAGATTTGTTAATACATGTATTAATCAAATGTGTTAAAACAGGTGTTATTTCAGCGTTGACGTATTTGATATCAGACGGGCGAATTTTATCAACGCCTGGACTTTTTTTGTCATTGAGATGTTTAATTATGGAGGACACTACGTCATTTCTGGCCTTAGACCATCTCATTGACAAATCAATGTCCTGTGTATATGTTTTTTCGTCCAATAATTTATAGTTACAGTAAGTACATATATTTTTGACATTGTTTCGAAATCCTACAGCAAGGTTATTAGCAAGTTCTCCGGGTGATATCTTTTTAAAGCTAGAAGTAATAATATCGTCAATTGATTTTGTTATTTTACCGCATAGTCTATTAATAATTTGCCATATTTTTCTTGAGTTGTGAAAGCTATTAGTAATCTCAATTTTAATTGAGTTATTTTTTAGGTTAGTTATATAATTATTCGTTTTATTTCTATATTTATTGTATAATAAACGCTTATTGGCATCGCTCGGATTTTTGTACCAAGTTTTGAATAATTCGTCCCGTTTTGTACACATCCTTAAAACGTTATTATTAACCCAATTACATTGTTTTCTTTTGCTCTGGTCTAATTTTACCTTAGAATAACATTTTTCGTATATGCTATTAAATTGACTTGAGATAAAGTTAAGTATATCGTCTGGATTGTCGTAAGTTAAACCTTGGCTCCAGTCAATAGCACGCAATTCACTTTGAACCTTCTTATTATTTAGTTTAAGGATGGTTTTTGAAGTCGTGCATGGGCTAATTCTATCAATGATCGCAAAACAGGTAATAAAGTGGTCGGCGAGCGCATTGTTTATCACGGCTGTTTTTATGACCCGGTCGCTATCCGTAGGTAGACTCGAGTTGCGTAAGAAAATATGGTCTATGCACGACTTGGTAATACTGTTATTTTTTAGTGCAATCCTAGTGTATTCATGTGTCGAGGGATGTCGCTCAGGGCTAGAAAAAGTTATAATAACATTAATGTAGGTTCTTTTGACGGCGGCTCGTCGTTAGCGGCCCCCGTGCCCTGTGTCTTGTCATAATCTGCTAGGGGTGCCGAGAGTCGACAGTTTTATCGACAGTTATTTTACTTAAGAGTCCGCAGTAAGCTCGGCCGAATTTCACCTTCCCATACCAACGGAGTTTCGTTCTCATTTTAAAACTACGTGTTGGATTGTAACGAAACTTTGCATATGCTATGACATGAGGTATATCTAAGTCTGTAATTATAATTAGTTTATAAAACAAACGAAATACAGCAAAAATAAGTTTTGTATGAAAAACTTAAATTTGCTGTATTTTTTTAACTATGGTATCTGAAGCTACATAAACTAACTAAAGACCTGGATGGTACTTAACTTATTCTAAGTACAAAGTTTGAGAGCAAACTAGCTAGTCGTTTTAAAATGAGAGCGAGAATAAGATGAGTTTTTGAAGGGTCTAACGCGATTTTTATTAGGGTTCCGTACTCAAAGAGTAAAACGGGACCCTATTACTAAGACTTCGCTGTTCGTCCGTCCGTCCGTCTGTCTGTCACCAGGTTGTATCTCAAGAACCGTGATAGCTAGAGAGTTGAAATTTTCACAGATTATGTATTTCTGTTGCCGCTATAACAACAAATACTGAAAACAAAATAAAATATTTTTTTAAGGGGGGCTCCCATACAACAAACTTGATTTTTTTGCCGTTTTTATAGATAATGGTACGGAACCCTTCGTGCGCGAGTCCAACTCGCACTTGGCCGGTTTTTAGGGTTCCGTAGCCAAATGGCAAAAAACGACACCCTTATAGATTCGTCATGTCCGTCTGTCTGTCTGTCCGTCCGTATGGCACAGCCATTTTTTTCCGAAACCATAAGAGCTATACTGTTGAAACTTGGTATATAGATGTATTTTGTGAACCGCATTAAGATTTTTACACAAAAATCTAAAAAAAACATTAAATTTTAGGGGTCCCCATACACAAAACTGAAACTCAAAATTTTTTTTTCATCAAACCCATACGTGTGGGGTATCTATGGATAGGTCTTCAAAAATGATATTGAGGTTTCTAACATCATTTTTTCTAAACTTAATAGTTTGCGCGAGAGACACTTCCAAAGTGGTAAAATGTGCCCCCCCCCCCTGTAACTTCTTAAATAAGATAATGATAAAACTAAAAAAAATATATGATGTACATTACCATGTAAACTTCCACCGAAAATTGGTTTGAACGAGATCTGGTAAGTAGTTTTTTTTTAATACGTCATAAATCGTAAACTGCAATTTATTTAACGGAACCCTTCATGTGCGAGTCCGACTCGCACTTGGCCGCTTTTTTTTTACCTTTATTTTGGACGGTTCGACACGTGTCGAGCGCGAGAATTTTTACGTTTTACCAGCTTTACTTTAACTGGTGTTCGTGTGTAAATAATGTAAGTTGTCCGCCAACTTTTACAAACCATTTCTGGCTGTTGCCAATATAATATTACGGCATCACCGAGCTGATATGACGATGGCGACAGGACGAAGCCATAGTAACTCCTAAACTACACGAGACAAACCTGTCGTGTTTGTTCATGGAAACCCTTTCAACAAGTAGTTAGTCGATGATTGCGCATAAAAAGTACAGTTCATTAAAAGCTTGTTTCATTTTGTTTATTTTTGACTGTTTATTATTTTTTGTTAGATACCCGTTATTACCCGACTACCTCAGAAGGAGGATTATGTTTTTGCATGCAGTCTTAAAGCGTACAAGTAAAGAAATACTTACGTATAACTTGTTCACTAATATGGAGCTTTTGATGAGAGTTTAATCTTGAATATCGGTCTAGATGTGGGTGTTGAAAACATAGTATGTTTATTACCGTAGGTGCCTAATATTTACGAAATATATTACTTCTGTTGGTCGAAATACACATTCTACAGTTACGCTGCCCTTAAAATTCACTATTTTTGGTCTTTTAAATTCTGGCAGAGTAGTAAATGGGTGATACTGATACTTAAGCCAGCTTGCACGCGCTTGGTGAATTCATGCACCAAAAATTAGAAAGTCAAATTAATCGTTGTTTAAAATGTATGTCAGATTATGAGGCTAGTGCTGATAATGTCTCACAGAAAGAGAAAAGAACCGACTATAGCAAATCCGGTAAAAATTAAAAACGTATCGTCAAGGAATATTTCATCGACATGCTCCCACCCCATGGCCGCATCACTAATTACGCGCGCAGACGGCGCCGGGTCGCGCCAAGGGTACGGTCCTCTCGACTGAATTTTTTCTCCACCCCCACCACCCACCTTCCGGCCCCCTTTTCCTGTCCCTCCCGGACCCTTCTTAACATTTCCCGCAAGACGCCTCGCCGTATATGGACCCCTGGTACCTACGACCCGGGTTATATACTTTTTTGGGTCCGGACAGACCCTTTGAGGTATTTCCCACGAGTTGGGGACCTATATATCCTTTTCAGGTTGTGATCTTTGTGTCGGGCAGCTTTTGTTTCTTTGTTATGTATAAATATAACGTTTGGGGGTATGCAAGGTTTGCGGTACTATGTGGGTGATATTTTTGTGTGCTCCGCGATGGTTTGGGTAATATTTTTTACCCCATCTAAAGTTTAGTCTCCATAACTGTGACTTGCTGATCGATCACGCAAGACGCTGGTTGACGTTAGTTAGGTAGATCTAAATGTCAATTTTTATATGGAAAAATGACAGATTAATTGTCTTAACGCGCGTTTGAAACGTTACGTGATTATTCCTCTGATCGAAAATATTTTTTTTTTGTAACAACAATACAAATGCCTTGAACAATCCATGACTACATGCAACGCGGGGCTGGGGCCTTACGAAACATTTTACCAAATTTTATTTTATTTATTTAAAATCATGATATAAAAATAATATTTATTTTCTATAGTAAATACAAGATGATAATTAACATAAACTAATTTAGTTCTATTCTGGATTTTAAAGGGGTTTCCGAAGATTTGATGCAACCGGGCCTAGTACATATTTGTTTTGACTAACAATTTTCACCAAACGTTTTAATCTGATCGAAGGTAGAATCCAAATACCTAGAGAATGGGAAAGTTTGAAACTACTTATAAGACTTAGGGAAATGTTCTATTAGAGCCAGAGTTCTATTAAAGACAGCTTCTGGAAAATATAATGGCGTTCCAAATGCTGTCTTTTTTTTTATACCACTTCGGTGGCAAACAAGCTTACGACCCACCGGATGGTACGACCCACCTGATGGTGGTCTTTAGGTTGAATATCCATCAGAGACGTGCGAAGATGTGTGTTCATGTGTTTGACAATGCATGTTTGACGGCTAAGTAGTTGTCAAATATATGTGGTTCTTCAAAAAATGAGTGTATAAATTCTTAAAGGGTCGGCAACGAGCATGTAACACCCCTGTAGTTGCAAGCGTCCATAGGCTACGGTAACCACTTACCATCAGGTGGGCCGTAAGCTTGTTTGCCACCGACGTGGTATAAAAAAAAAGTGCGAGTACCATTATCTATGAAAACCGCAAAAAAATCACGTTTGTTGTATGGGAGCTCCGTTAAATATTCATATTATTCTGTTTTTGCTTCATTATTTATTAAAATATATTTCATTAAATGACATTAAAACTAAACCAATAAAATTAAGCGAACCTAAAATATGGATAAACACAAGTAGTAAGTAAAAAATTAACTAGAAACAGAATACACAAAAGAAAAATAAAATTAAACAAATAACGATAAGATTATAAATAGAAAACTTAGCCCAGTTTTATTTTTCTGTTTTTAGGGTTCCGTACTCAAAGAGTAAAACGGGACCCTATTACTAAGACTCCACTGTCCGTCTGTCTGTCTGTCTGTCTGTATGTCTGTCTGTCTGTCTGTCTGTATGTCTGTCTGTCTGTCTGTCTGTCTGTCTGTCTGTCTGTCTGTCTGTCTGTCTGTCTGTCTGTCTGTCTGTCTGTCTGTCTGTCTGTCTGTCTGTCTGTCACCAGGCTGTATCTCATGAACCATGATAGAAAACACAGTTGAAATTTTCACAGGTGATGTATTTCTGTTGCCGCTATAACAACAAATACTAAAAAACAGAATTAAATAAATATTTATAGATAATGGTACGGAACCCTTCGTGCGCGAGTCCGACTCGCACTTGGCCGGTTTTTTAGTTATAGCGGCGACAGAAATACATCATCTGTGAAAATTTCAACTGTGTAACTATCACGGTTCATTAGATACAGCCTGACGGACGGACAGCGGAGTCTTAGTAATAAGGTCCCGTTTTACCCTTTGGGTACGGAACCCTAAAAACATTTTCGCACATCTGTGGTTCATCCTTACGGTCTACTATATTAACAGATTCACTGGCAAGATTTCCCGCTAAGTAGCGGAAAGTGGCTACGGAGTAGGCGCCCACTAGGCGGGTTCCTGCCAGTGAATGTGTTAAGATTATTACTCGATTTTACAAATTTATATTCTTTGTACATGTAATTTTTACAAACCCAGGCGAAGTTAATTTCAAGCAATAAAATTGGCGTATAGTTAAATATGTATGTAACAATTTTATCAAATACAGATAACAAATATAAGAGGTGTAATTTTATCAAATGTTAGAAGTCCAATTTCACCCTATTTTATTAGTCGTACTTAATATCGTTTTTCCTCAGAATAGCCACAAATAAACCCGAGTTTCACAACTGAGTACTGAGTATCCACACATATTAATAATAATAATAATGATGGCGTAGGGATGTGACGGCCCCATCGCCCACCAGATTTCTGGTGCAATCAGTCAACGTAAGGCAGCTTGTGGCGGGCTGTTAGGGAGTAGCAACTCTACGTACCTGAGTGCTCCTGGGGGTGTCCTGTGGTCAGGCTGAGCCGATCGGGTGGTTGGTTGGACAGGCCCCCCACCTCTGGCTTGCCTTAACTGGCTGTCCAGAGTGGAGTCGCAAGAGCTGTTGCTCGAGGGTAAATGTGGACACCTAAGTGGCGAGTTGGCTATATGTTTAAAGTCCAGTGCCACCTCTCTACCCCCCCCCAGCCTCTCTGACTGGTGTTGCCCTTAGGCCAATTTTTAATGTCGCTATTAATAGGGGCCCATCTAGCAGTTGGCGAGTCACCGTCTGCCAGAGATAAAAAATGAGACAGTTTATTAGGCAGGTGTCCGATGTCTCTGTGTGCGTCCCATGACACGGGCAGGGAAAGCATCCGCTCGGTGTACTCCTTGCATTTCATTAAATTGTCAAAAGGGCCTCTACGTGTTGGCTCAGTTGGTACTTTGTAGATACCTAGCCCCACGCACGCCTCCCAAAAGTCCGGGACATCATTGTCCCGTGAGCGGGAAAGACATACATAATAAGTAGAGTCGAATCGCTCGTCGTATTTTCTGGACAATTATTTCGGGATGTCCTTGCCGGAAACATCACTCACTACATAGTATAATAAAACAAAGTCGCTTCCCGCTGTCTGTCTGTCCCTATGTATGTTTAGATGTTTAAGTAAAATAACGCAACGGATTCTGATGCGGTTTTTAGGGTTCCGTAGCCAAATGGCAAAAAACGGAACCCTTATAGATTCGTCATGTCTGTCTGTCTGTCTGTCTATCCGTCCGTATGTCACAGCCACTTTTTTCCGAAACTATAAGAGCTATACTGTTCAAACTTGGTAAGTATTTAGATGTATTCTGTAAACCGCATTAAGATTATCACACAAAAATATAAAAAAAAACAATAAATTTTGGAGTTCCCCATACTAAGAACTGAACTCAATTTTTTTTTTTTCATCAAACCCATACGTTTGGGGTATCTATGGATAGGTCTTCAAAAATGATATTGAGGTTTCTAACATCATTTTTTCTAAACTGAATAGTTTGCGCGAGAGACACTTCCAAAGTGGTAAAATGTGTGTCCTCCCCCCTGTAAATTCTAAAATAAGAGAATGATAAATCAAAAAAAAATATATGATGGACATTACCATGCAAACTTTCAACGAAAATTGGTTTGAACGAGAGCTAATAAGTAGTTTTTTTTTAATACGTCATAAATCGTAAAAAGCTATTTATTTAACGGAATCCTTCATGTGCGAGTCCGACTCGCACTTGGCCGCTTTTTTTTAGTAGATAGAGTGATTCAAGAGGAAGGTTTATATGCATAATACATTTTTTCTATTATCGTATGGCGGTTCCACACTGGTACATATATGTATTCGTATCGATGTCGCTGATAGAGTTCCAGTGTGCGCTGCGAGGTTCAGAAGGAACAGTGCAGCTGCCGAGTTTGTTGTTCTTTTAGCACCACCCGGAGGTCACGTGTAGGGTTTCTAGGGTTATTCCTACGGACGTAGAACAACAACGACCTCCAGAATTTGGAGAGGCATACATGGCATGTATTGTACATATAAACCAGTGCAAAGCCGGGGTGGGTTAGTTTAAAATAAAACGCGGTTAGTGCTATCCATGCTGGTTTATGTTAACCTACATGATTTTCTCTACATTATGTATGTAAAGATTATAAACAAGAAGATTCCTTGGAGTTAAACTTTGGGGAGACATGTCTAAAATACTACTAATAAACCCACGGTTGAACTCATGTATTAAATGTCTCGACAGGCGACATGTTTCGACCTCTTTTTTTTTTTTTTTTTTTTTTTTTTTTTTTTTTTTTTTTTTATGGGACAATCTTACACAAATCAACCTAGACCCACGGTAAGCTCAGTAAGGCTGGTGTTGTGGGTACTAGGCGATGATATATATAATAGATAAATACATATAGATACGTATATACATATATAACATCCATAACTCAGGAACAAATATTCGTTATAAACACACAAATAAATGCCCTGACCGGGATTCGAACCCGGGACCTCCTGCTTCGTAGGCAGAGTCACTACCCACTGGGCTACGGAGGCCGCTTTGGGTGTTCTTTTTTAGGATGAGTGTTTTCGCGGCAATAGGCATGATGCCTCATGTTCAAATTGATAACTTAGTGTTGCTAAATAGATAATACACCATCAAATTATTGTAATAAAGTATAAATTATAAAATATAATTAGCAGGCATCGAAGTATTTTTAGCACGGAAAGATTATATATATTTTTTTGGTTTAAGATCATTTAATCTCATAAAGAATTGTACAATTCACTTACATGAGATAAACACATAATTAAAAACAAAAATTGTTATGAGCGCACTAAGACACTAAACTATTACTTAGATAAAAAATAAATACTTATTATTTTATGAATTAAATTAATAAGGATGAGTATAAATTTAATTCTATTGCTTACAACGACTCCATAGCTCACTTTAGTCTTACCATGCTAAAAATACTTCGAAGCCTTAATGTCCAAGAGTTAATTTAAAGCTAACAATAGAATCCTTACGCTTTTATAGAAACAAAAGTGTACGACAACTATGGAACTAAACGCAGTATTTCGCGAGCGAAACAGCAATTTACTTGATTTTCCATACAACGGTTAGTACAAATAACAGGTGTGACGTCATACCTGTGTGTCAATTAGTATTAAGCGTTTATAGCTACCGCCAGCGAGGTCAATCTTTGTCTCAAATTTTTGGGTATTTATGTTCTTCAATTGTAGTTGCTCCCATACAAACATTTGTTCCTCTCCAAAAATAGGTACGAATAGCATCGAAAAAAAAACTTAGTCGTCATCGGCTTGAAGCAAGCGACATTGCCGCGAAACCACTAATCTTGAAGAAAAACTCTCGAAGAGTTCGAAACTTGTCGCCCATTTCTGTTACATACATATAATCACGCCTCTTTCCCAGAGGGGTAGGCAGAGATCACGGATCTCCATTTGCTACGATCCTGATAAACCACTTTCGCTTCACTCACTTTCATAACATATCTCATACATGCTCGTCGGTTTAGGGTACTTTTGATCTGGCCTTTTCCCATTTCTCTTACTGGCAAGATATCAGATAACAAAGGCAATTTCCCGACAATTTTGCCAGTGGCAGTATTCCAAGGATTGGGAAAATTGACAACGGCGTCTTAGTGGTCATTATTTTCACCCTATTTCCAAATGAATGGGTACTTTGAAGTTAACCCATCGGCCGATGACCAACATATGAGTCATGCCTTTACGTGAGATTTCCGCTATAGAGTGGAAAAATGCCGCTACGCGCTACGGCGTAGAACACGTAGCTTTGCGTGGTCTTGAATGAGTTAAATGTGGAAAAGCTTTCACCACTTCCTGACTGCATAAATATAATATAATCTACTCGAGACGCATTGTGAAAAGAAACTCAGAGTATAAAACAGCGTGAAATAATATTGACCGATCAAATTTTCACAGTAGATTCCTTGGCAAAATATAAAAAATACGTGTTTTTTCTTTCAGTACCCATCTATCAGTCCTAAAAAATTGGTTGTCTATACAGTCGGCTTCTGGACGATAATTTTGCGTGATAACGTCATAAAGCCGAACGCTCGGCTCAGGCGGAACGGGACAATGAGTCATACTTTTTCGTGCGTGCTGCCGGTGTTCATCGATTTATAAGACGTTATCACGTCAAACACAGCAGAAACAGTAGCAGCAGCAGCTGAAAGATATCTACAAAACCATGCATTCGTGGAAACGGCGGTAGTGCGCGGTGCGGGGGGGGGGGACAGCCGCCCGCACAGCTCCCGATTATCCACACGTTCCTAATTATTAATACGGAGAGCACATTGTACTTTTTTTATTTGTGCAATAAAGTTTAAATTGAGAAATGCGACCTGCAGAGGAAAACAGCCGGACGGCTGGACACCCGGAAATTGGAATTTAGGCCCAAGCTGAAGCATAGAACTTCGTTCGCTTCGCTCGCTCGTTCGATTATACCCCAAACGGTATTCACAGAAAATGTTATGGTGGACCTTTTCTTTCATATCTGCGCTATACTCGTACTTATCACAACGTCACTGAGTTGTTTGCAAAAGTGAAAACTCTGAAGCAATGCATATTTTGTTTAGCGTACACAACAAATTATGAATGCCGTACCCTTAGTTATAAATATAAGCCCGCCCATTTAGCAAATTGACTATGGTTTCCATTGCACTGAGTTTTACCTGCGCTACGAAGGGCCCAAACAGCTAGCCATAGCGGGCTGGCACGTCCCTTAAGTGCCTCAGTCACGAGGCAAAAGGCGAACAAAGTAACAGAGCCTCTCGGCCCGCCTACACTCCTGGTACGGATAGCCGTCGCGCGCCAGGAGGGGGCAAACTTTTGATACTCCGAAACCCACCGCCACCCTGTTCCTACCACCCTGGTACCCAAGCCCACCCACTGCGGGCTTTGAGGACGTCTTTGAGCCAAACTTTGCCGGGGAAAACCCCAAAATTCAAGTTGGCCCCGTCCCGATTACGATGTTGGCAATATCTTTGAAATTTTCTGCTGTCTCGGTGAATCGGGGAGGTGGGTGTTTGGATTTTGAGGCTCA
Source organism: Epinotia brunnichana (assembly GCA_963854355.1). Classification (NCBI taxonomy): domain Eukaryota; kingdom Metazoa; phylum Arthropoda; class Insecta; order Lepidoptera; family Tortricidae; genus Epinotia; species Epinotia brunnichana. The sequence continues at coordinate 4,413,055 of OY977956.1, forward strand.
ATAAAGAAGTTTGATGTGCGTTACCACAACTCTGCTGAAGTCTGATTAACGGCTTTCTACAATTAATTACAATCTTTTAATAATTATAATGTTACCCACAATCACTAACGGGAAAATGACGGAAGAATAATAATTTAATTAATTATACCCACAAAAGATTGACTGTTTTATTATTAAGTGTAGTTTTTAGCTACGTTGCCATTATCAAAATAATACCGCAAATAATAATACCAATAAGTAAACTTATTTCTTAAGTTTGCTGTTAGACTGACTGAAGTTTTCCCCTTTATGATTTTAAATGATCCAAACTACTTTTGACTAAACTTTTATGTACACACAATATTTTCTCTGATTTAAGTATGTTACGTGCACAATTCTTAACACTGAAACTCAAATAAGGTGATGTTGATGTCTTTTCTTTAACACTACTCTTAAGAAAACTCTTGATTTCATTTATTTACCCGTTTTTCTTATTCCCTAGTATGTTAGTTTGACTACTACTAAATAAAGTACCAGGAGTATTTTCCTACATTTTCACCATTCGGACCAGGCGCGCATAAACAGAGAGGAGGTTAACGCAGCATTTATTTGAATTGTGACGGAGGAAATGCCATGAGGGACGTTATTTGTAATGAGTAGCTTCATCGCGATGCAGTCGTAATTGCATATCGTGAATCGATGAATTAATGGTAGGCTAGGGCTTGCAGTCGTACTAACTACATCTCAACGGTCGGACGAGGTATCACTAGTATTCACTAGTCGGCAATTTCTTATTGCATTATTCGGACACAGTTAAACTGAAAAAAGATCCAACTGAACTAAACAGAGAGTGTATATAAAAAGAGTGGAAGGGCAAGTTGGAAGGGGAAGACCTAGGCGAACTTTCTCCGATTAAATTGGAGAAATCTTACAGAAAGGCCAGGTCAAAAGTACCCTAAACCGACGAGCATGTATGAGAAATGTTATGAAAGTGAGTGAAGCGAAAGTGGTTTGTCAGGATCGTAGCAAATGGAGATCCGTGATCTCTGCCTACCCCTCTGGGAAAGAGGCGTGATTATATATATGTATGTATATATGTATGAACTAAACAACTAATAAAAGTAATAAATGAGACAAGCATACTATGCATGATGTCCTACAACTTTGCCACATGGAGGGAAAGGACCTTAAATACTGTAGATAGGAAATTTAACTGAAAGAAGACTTCATTTTTAGGGTTCCGTACTCAAAGAGTAAAACGGGACCCTATTACTAAGACTCCGCTGTCCGTCTGTCCGTCTGTCTGTCTGTCAGCAGGCTGTATCTCACTGATACCGTGATAGTTCCAGTTGAAATGTTCACAGATGATGTATTTCTGTTGCCGCTATAACAACAAATACTAAAACAGAATAAGAACCTTTCGTGCGCGAGTCTGACTCGCACTTGGCCGGTTTTTTATTTTAAAACCAATACGAACTGCATTCATAGAGTTTTAAATAATCACCTGTCAGAACCGGGAATCGAACCCGATACATGTAAAAAAAACCTGCAATCATACTGCACCGATTGAAAGTCTCAATCATAAGCATTTTAACAATCATTAGCAAAGTGTGGGACGCCCTATATACTTGAATAACTTTCTTCAAAAACAATACCTATATACAATAACATGCCTCAACTCGCTCAAACATGAAAATCACTAAACCAGTTATTAAATAAATAAATAAATATTTGGGGACAATCACAGATGTATGAATATAAGGAGATCGGACATGGCGGCCGATTTGTATAGAGTGAGCCTGTCGCAAGTACATTAACCCACACAACGCCCAAGTAATTGACAAGACAAAGCACGCACACATCTAAAACACACACACTTGTATACCTACACGCTTATTTGACAATAAACGCGCATCATATCAGGCATTTTGGGAAAAAACGTAATATTCTCTGCGATCAGCACGCGTGCACAGTATGGCAGTGTATGCCCATTGAGCATACAGCTGCGACACGGCCGCCGGCGGCTTGTCCTCTCTCTAGTATTCTATGCTCTGAGGGGACAATCTTACACAAATCGACCTAGTTCCAAACTAAGCAAAGCTTGTACTATGGGTACTAGACGATGTTATACATACTTATGTAGCTAAATAAATACTTAAATACATAGAAAACATCCATGACTCAGGAACAAATATTCGTGCTCATGACACAAATAAATGCCCTTACCGGGATTCGAACCCGGGTCCCGGGGTTTTAATATAAAAATGCTCTCTGTATTAGTAAACCTCTAATTCAACCCGCAGCTTTTTAATATTTTTTCTCTAAACGAAGCACAATAAATGGACAATGCGAAAAGGTTGTTTTGTTTCGAAGCCTTTCCGCCCGGGGCCGCGGTACAAGGAGCCGTGTGCTTTCTGTCCACTGAAAAAAGAGCTGAAATTCAGATGAAAATCATTTGTTACGTTTGATTTTTCAAAGCGTATTTTTATCTGAAAAATATATTTTTATTACACCAATTTTAATCAGCTAATATAGCGTCGTATACACAGGTACCGATATAGCCCTCCGAATCGCTAAACTTAAGTGGCAGTGGGCGGGGCACATTACACGTAGAATCGCGATGGCCGTTGGGTCGGAAAGGTTCTCGAGTGGCGATCACGTACCGGAAGGCGCGACGTGAGTAGGCCCCCCACAAGGTGGACTTGATAAAGGTTGCGGGAGTCTGCTGGATGCGGGTGGCGCAGGGCCGGCCATTGTGGCACACTTTGGGGGAGGCCTATGTCCAGCAGTGGACGTCTTGATGATACGCAGGTATTTGAAAATATATAATACTAGCATCTGCCCGCGACTCCGTTCGCGTGTAAGTCGTTTATACCGTAGCTTCATACAAACTTTCAACCCGCATTTCATCTCCTTAGGGGATGATTTCCGGGATGAAAACTATCCAAAGGTTGAATCTTGTTATCTGGATACCAAATTTCATCTAAATCGGTTCAGTGATTAAAGCGTGAAGAGGTGACAGACAGACAGGCAGACAGACACTTATTTTTGGAGAGCATTAGACAATAATTGTATTGTATTGTTAATGGGGTGCGTGCAACGTTTATTAAAGGGTTACGTAAAATGTGTAATTGTTGTGTTTTTATTTGTAATAAAAACTAAAATCACCGTTTATGATATTTAACAAATTTGCTGATTTAATACGTAACTGTGCGAAAGTATAAGAAGAAAAAAAAATCCCGCTTGTGGCGAATAATTTTTGATCGAAACTTAGTTTAAGAAGAAATTTTAACTAAATACATTTTTTATTTTTTTATTCATTTATTGTTTGCAAACCATGGTATTACAAGATATTACAAGGGTATAATACTTTATACCCTTGTAAAAACTTATAGAATAAAAATATCAAATACTAACATTTGCTAAAAAAAAACAGTGTTCATTGCCATCGTAGCTTTTTCTTTTTTTATGTTAACATATGTACGAGTATATGTATTTATTTGTGATTTCTAAGTAACATGTTCATATATTATTTGATGGTGTAAAAAGCTTCAAGTATTCAAGTATTTGTTGCAGTATATTATATACTTTTCACATGCCTCAGTAAGTCCTAAACATGAACCTTGTGGAGGGCATCGCAAATGTTTCTAAATTAATTTACAACTAAATATATTTATAACATGTAGCATATATTGTGTTTATGGTTTAGTTCTAGGATGTCTATGCTTGAGATGGTAAAAAAACATTCTTAGACCAATCTAGTAATGGTTGCAGTTTCATTTTATACAAGTACAAATATTACATGGCGCAGTCGGTAGGATACGAACCTACGCTCCCAAAGGGAATCCGATTAGTGGTCATAGAAAAGCCGGATAAATCCATCCGAGTATGCCTAGATCCCAAGGATCTCAATAATGCAATTGTAAAAGATTATTGTTATATACCTACAATCGAAGACTTATCTGCGAAAATTAAAAATGCCAAGTTTTTTTCAGTACTCGATTTGAAGGATGCGTTCTGGCATATTGCCTTGACAGAAAAGTCTTCGAAATACTGCACATTTGCCACAATGTTCTCGACATATAAATTTAATCGATTACCGTTTGGAATCGTGTTAGCTTCGGAAGTTTTCCAAAAGCGCCTATCTGAAATCTTTGCCTCAATTGATGGTGTTGTTAACTACATTGATGATGTGTTATGTTTTGCAGAGACTGAGGAAGAAATGAATGATATTCTAGCCAAAGTATTTCAAAAGGCAAGGGATTGTAATGTACGTTTTAACAAAAAGAAGTTCCAATACATGATAAAAGAAGTTAAGTACTTAGGACACATATTTGCGAATGGTACGGTCCAACCTGACGACGACGCAATCAAGGCCATAATAGACTTTGACAGACCGAATGACAAGTCTGGTTTACAGAGACTTCTTGGACTCGTAAACTATTTACGACCCTATATTCCCAATCTTGCTTCAATTACAAGCCCATTAAGAGATTTACTAAAAAAGGACACGATATTTGACTGGCAAAAAATACACACAGATACATTTGACCAAATTAAAACGATTCTATCAGCGCATCCTGTTTTACAAACTTTTGATCCAAGCAAGGAGATAGTTATTCAAACAGATTCAAGCAAGACTGGAATAGGGTGTGTACTTTTGCAAAATAATAAACCAGTTTATTATGCATCCAAATCATTGACCGAGGCGGAAATAAATTACGGTCAAATAGAGAAAGAATTTTTGGCTGTGTTATTTTCATGTAAGAAATTTCACTCATTTATCTATGGACAAGAAGTCACTGTGCTAACAGATCACCTACCCCTGATTTCCATTATGAAAAAAAACTTGCATGACATCCCATCAACACGTCTACAAAGAATAAAATTGAAGTTAAGTAAGTATGACATCACTATGAAGCATGTTCCAGGCAACAAAATGCACATAGCTGATGCATTGAGCCGAGCCTGCTCCATGGCTAGTCGCGACTGTGACAGTGACCTTAATGACATAGTCCATAGTGTCAATGTTTCTAATGAGATATTATCTCAACTGAGACAAGAGATTAAACAAGATCCCATAGCATCAAAACTGATAGATTTTTTCAAAAATGGAAGGCCAAACTCATTATCCAAGGTACCAAATGAATTAATATACTATTACAATATAAAACAAACCATTTGCTTTGAGGATGACTTAATATTCATAGACCACAGGCTTTATGTCCCAAAATCTTTACAAAGACTTATATTGACAAAACTACATGAGTGTCATTTTGGAATGACCAAGACTAAAGCTCGGGCCAAAATATTATTTTATTGGAAAAACATGTTCTCTGATATTGATAATTTTATTGCGAGCTGTAGCATTTGTCTCAAACATTCCAACAACAACATAAAGGAACCAATGGTCATTAGGGAACAACCTGAACTTCCTTTTCAGCACGTATCCATAGATATTTTACAATATGGTAATGATGACTATTTGACTCTAATAGATCACTATTCAAAATGGGTTGAGTTACGCAAGCTAAGAAATAAAACATCCCAAGCTACAATTTCCGTTTTAAAGGATATATTCTCAACTCATGGCATTCCTGAATTAATATATTCTGACAACATGCCATTTAACTCATTGGCATTCCGGGAATTTGGCTTTGAATGGGGCTTCAAAACCAAGTTCTCGAGTCCTCACTACCATCAAAGTAATGGAGCTGCAGAAAGGGCAGTCCAAACTTGTAAGAGTTTTTTAAAAAAAGCTTATGAGACAAAGACCGATATTGAATTGTTTCTGTTAGAATATAGAAATACTCCAATCGTCAGTCTTCAAGGATCTCCGGCTGAGTTATTGTTTAACAGACTTTGTAGAACCAAACTTCCAATAAAAAAGGACTTATTGAAACCAAAGTTGCATCCTAATATACAAAATTTGCTAATAAACAATAGTAACAAAAACAGAGCTTATTATGATCAGCATTCGAAAATAAGAAGTGACTCTTTGAAAGAAGGGCAAAAGGTGCTTTATAAAGAGAATGAAAACAGCACTATTTGGAAACCAGCAACGGTACACAAAATTACCGACAACCCACGTTCTGTAGTAATAAAGGATGACCGTGGGAACTTAAAGACTAGAAACTCATGGTTCATTAAGGTGGACAGGAGCAAGGAGTGTGTGCAGCCAACAATGCAGTCTGCTTGGTCTCAGATTGCTGTCCAGCAGCCACCTGAGGCGGAGTTGACCAGAGCTCCTGAGATGGAACCCACTAATGATGCCTCTCCAGAAGTTCCACTTAGGAGATCTAATAGAGACGTTAGACCTCCTTAAGACAGTATCTATAGTTAACAGATTTAGACATAATTTCTTAAGTATTTATTTATTTCCTAGGGTGTGCTATATAAATATTATTATAGACTTGTCAATATCGAAAATTATGTCTTTTCGTACAGTACTTTTCAACTCAAAAATTAAAGTTGTAGAGTAAAAAAATACAATTAGACATTTTACTCACCACGGTCCACAGCTTAAGTTTTTGTTAATTAATGTTATTAACTATCGTTCTTTCCATGCCAACGCTGAGCAAGAGGTGCGATGCACGATAAACTCGGTAAATAAGCAAAGTAATACTGGAAGAGGAATTACCGCCTGCCCGATGCTGCCCGGGTAAGGCAACCGGATATTTCTTTTAGCTGTCCAAAGAACCCCCCGGTCATAATGCCCTAGTGGGGGCCTAGGGGGGTTGATATAAAGATACAGGCCCCCCACTTATCCCGGGACCATGCCCGGTCCTTTTGCTTTTATAGGGGGTGTGTATAAAACCGAATCGCCCGGTTTTAGCTGTGCTAGACGGTTACGACAGCCGGCGGCGGTCGCATTATGCCGCGCTATATCTGATGCCCTGATACTTAGATACAATGTTAAAGCGATGGGTTTGCCCGTTTATTAGTCAGAGAGGGGGATCGTTGGGCGACTCAATTAAAAATGACGTTCTGGGGTTATGGTAATAGGGGAACGACTTTGTCTCCCGACGTAACCTCTTTTGGTATTTGGCGATCTTAGCTAAGCCGTTTTCAAGAACAGAGGGTTTCGATGTTCCATATTTGTGTGTTATTTGCTCCCCGCGCGACTTCGCACGCGTATTTTAGAGAACCTAGACTACCTAGACGGTCCCGCGGGATAGAATATAACATACTATTTAGTTTCTCTATGTACAAATTGTTTGTACATCGTAGCTCCAAACAAACTTTAACCCCCCATTTCACCTCCTTTAGGTATGATTTCCGGCATAAAAACTATCCTATGTCCTTTCCCAGGATTCAAACTATCTTTATACCAAATTTCATCTCAATCGGTTCAGCGGTTTAAGCGTGAAGACGTAACAGACAGACAGACACACTTTCGCATTTATAATATTAAAGTATTGATGTCCATCCTGAATGTCCATTCTATATACTGGTGACACAATAATTGAAATCGGATGAGTAGTTCCGGAGATTACTCCCTACATCCAAACATACAAAGCTGCAATCTGACTGAGATTTTCTTATCATAATATTAGTATAGACTGAAGTTTAAAGTCTAGTCTTAGAGAATTTAACAATCTGCATCCATACGCGAAGCCAAATTCTTATAAATTTGATCGCAAAGCGTTTTCAGTATTTCACCTCTGATTAGATATAATCGAGCAAAGCGTAAAACCTGTCAACAGGATAACTGACAACTTAGAAAAGTTGAAAAACCCCGATATTTTCATTTCAAAATTCAATATCACAAAAACGGCTGAACCAATTCTGTTAAAACGTAGCGAATAACCATCTCGATCACGTCAGCTTTCGGACAAAAAATCCGATCGGTCCATTCGTTTAGGATCTACGATGCCACAGACGGACAAACGTCACACTTATAATGAATGAATGTATTTATTTGTAAAACATAGGTACATGTATAGATCTTAAAATTAAAGCATATAGCGAAACACTATGTTTTGCCGGTTGGCGTACAAATATTTTATGTTTTTTTTTTTTTTTCATGCAATTGTCCTACTATCTTAATAACAAAATCAAAAAATAGAAATTACAGCGCAAAATAATTATACAATGGAAAATAAATAACACTCCTCTTTTTGCGGCGGTGGTTAAAAACTCGTCTAAAGTATTAAAGTAGGTATGTATTATTAGGCGCAGGCTGTATTACCTCCCAAGTACAGAAAGTAGGACGGATCTTGACCAAATGTTTTATACGTGTACACAATAGACCCCAGAAGGGACAGCGTCCTTTATTGTACCGGTCCCCCATAGTCAGCGATATTGCTTGATTGTAGTTGCAATATTAATTCTTGCCCTTATTACCAGGGCAACATGTGCTTGAAGATGGTAACTATATCATTTCGTTGATTCAAGAGCTCGGGCAGCGAGGGTCACTCCCGTGTTAGCTGGTAAGTTGCTGTTGCTATTGCGATGTTGGATCAATTAGGCGTTTGTTGCGAAAAAATGTTTAGGAATGTGTTTATAAAAAACTTCATGACATCCCTTGTATATTTGCCAAAAAAAGCACTTCCCGGATACAAAGTCGCATGAAAATATTTCAGGTTTACCTGCGTTAGTGTCTTGGAGAATAGAAAACAAGGAAATAAAACACACATCCGTTCTGTTTATGCTTTCTGGTGCTGCAGCCTCCTGCTTGTAAAATCTATGTGAGAAAAAATGCTTATCGTGTTGTGGTGTTAGGGACACGACCATTTGGTCACATATACTATTTATGTATGGTCTGTAATTACTAATTAGTGCATCTCCTTTAAATTGTCATTTTGGCCTTCAAATTTACTTAGTTGTCTACTAAATTAATAGGTCTGCGACTAATTTTAAGCGTCGAATAAACGAATGTCTGTTCTTAATAGAAAACTTGTAAAGTTAATAATTGCAATGTATGTAACTAACTATAGGGTGGCATCTTGCATCTCAATTTTGAAGCAGATATTCCAACCGATTGAGCTGAAGTGTTAGGTATAAGTATAGTTTGGATGACAGTTCAATATTATGGTACCATCGAGCTGATCTGATGATGGAGACAGAAGGTGGCCATGGGAATTCGGTACTTAACCGACGTAACCCCGTTGAGTTTGGGCACGTTAGAATCGTCACAATGACTATTTGATTACGATATACAGAAGTACAGTGGGCAATAAAACCTTGTACCAAAATTGTAAATTTTGACAGAAACTTATTTTGTTTTCTTTTATGTAAGTACTATTATTTATGAGCAATCCCTACTTATCCTATCGTACTCATGCGAAAGTTTGGATGTTTGTTACTAAATCACACAAAAACGGCTGAACGGATTAAGATGAATTTTAGCATACAAATAGAGTATAGCCTAGATTAATATAGAATACTTTATTATCCCAGTAAAAGTCCAACAAATGGGAATGGATGAAAATTTAAGAAGTGCCTGATTATTTTTTTTGTGATTGGAAATATCATCCTTAGCACCAGAACAGAGATGCAGACTTTTCAGCTGCGTCAATTGTTTTTGAAAAATATAATAAATTTTCTCACTTAGGATTTGGGTTTAGGACGGCGATTAAGACACTTTGCTTGATCGGTCTCATACCTATTACAAAAAATATATTTTAAAAATCCGTGGTAAACTGACACTGGCAATGATATTGACAGCTGCAGCAGCTATATTTGTCATTGTCAGGGTCAGATATTGAAAATATTTTTTGTACCCAATATGAGACGGATCAAGAAAAGTGTCTCATTCGCCGTCCTAAACCCAAAACGTAAGTGAGAAACTGTTTACATTTTTCAAAAATAATTGACACAGCTGAAAAGTCTGCAACTTTTTTCTGGTGCTCAGGAAGGTTATTTCCCCTTCACCAAAAAAATAATCAGGCACTTCTAAAATTTTCATCCATTCCCCATAGGAAGTCAACGAACGAAGTCGCGGTCAAAAGCTAGTAAAGAATATTTCTTTTGTATTGTATTAAGATAATGATAGAGTCCACGGGCCTCGCCAGGAGTGCGCCCGGGAGGCGGGTGGAAGCCGTATAAAAACGACAATTTCCTCTAAACGCCGCACCCGCGCCCGCGCCTGTCGCGCCGCGCCCTCCGGTACTAATTAACTGCCACAACGGTTATGTCACCCTGGTACCCCTGTGAGTAGGGCGGTGTTTTTTTAGAACCACCTTGGCGGGTGAAAAAAGAAAAATGCTAGATTCGCATGGTAAAGAAATTCTGTGTAGAAAATATCAGAGTCCAGGAGCTCAATTCTCGGGCTGATCGAGATAATGTCGTATAGATCGCTACAGAAAATCACACCCAAATCTCGAAGACAGCAAAATTTCTTATTCTGGGGCATGATAGAGATCATGTCGAGCGACAATCTCAATGTCTATTGCAACATTACGATTATAAAATAATGAAATATTGCTTAAGTATTTCCACTGAATTCAATATCAAGAACAAAAGTGTTAGATATTTATTTACAATAGTGTAATCCATAATTATGGCGATTTAACACATACAAAAATGTATAAGTGTTTGCTCGATTACGAACTTAAATACATGAAAAGGAGCGCATAAAAGCTGTTCGGACTTGGCAGTTTCGTGTCAAAAACTACTGTCAGTATTTGTAAGCTGTCAATATTTTCCGCCATTACGCCTATGACAGATCTAATGTATAAGAAAATCAGTGATACTACCATCTCGATCGCTACCGACCACTCGTTGCATCTCGATCGCTGGGAGTAGACATATCTTGAGTGTGAGAAGATTTTTTTTCGATGCTATTCGTACCAGTTCTTGGAGAGGAACTAACGTTTGTACAGGACCAACTACTTAGACTCGGGCAAGAATAGGTCTACGGTCTCCCCCGCCTGTCGTAAAAGGCGACTTAAGGGGGTCAACGGGGTCACCAGTGATCGGCCACCCCAGAAAAGGCGGCGAAGATGCCCAGAACGAGCCAGCAGTACTTAGCGAAGATGGCGGTTGGTTTTTAGTTGGTAGAAATACCACATAACCCAGACCTCCCCCGAGAGCTGGGTACCTGGTTCGCAGGTTTTCTCCACGAAAAAAAAAAAAAAAAAAAAAAGGACCAACTACAATTAAAGAACATAAATACCTAAACATTTGAGACAGATATTGATCTCGCTGGCGGCAGCCATAAGCGCTTCGTACTACATAATTGACAACTGTTATTTGTACTATTTCAAAAACTTACGTACGAAATATAATTTGATATTAAACAGTGGCTTTTCGGTGAAGGAAATATATATATATGTATAAAGAATCGGTATCTGTATGGAATAGAGAGAGGCTTAGTTTTCCAACTTTCAGCCTTTCCGCTCTTTCAACTGCATGTTTGTCAACGCAACTTAATCTCGACAGGCAAGAATTACGATAAAATAAAAATCTTACTCAAATCGGTTCATCCCGTTTGCGTCGGGGTTTAAAAATACATAAGCAAACAACTGTCATTTGGTGTATGTTTTACTATCCCGAAATGTATGGTCGACTTCAAAGATCTGTTTACATTTTTGCGTCTTATTCCACTTTAAACAAACGAAAAATGTACGAGTCTCTTTTATACCGACTGTACCAGCATCAGCATATACACTTGGCAAAGGAGTGCGGTATGTGCCACTGCATTGAAGTTTCAACGAATGTTACTTTTCTCTGCGCCTGACTGTACACAATTGCTGAGAATTGCTACGAAGGCAAGGCATGCTGCCAGCCCCGCGTATGCTACGAAATTTTTGGGGAAATGCTACGAGCTACGAGCCTCTACGGCGTAGAAGAACACATTTAAAATGTAAATATATCCTATGTTCGCTAGACAGCCGTAATTTCGATTGTCTTATATAACGTATTATTTATGCGTGTTTTATTTAATTTATAGTCCGTAAGCCCACTCCAAATACACCTATGTCTCATGACAACACGATAAAATGCATGGCGGCAGGTCGAGAAAGTTGTGCTGAGCAAGAATCAGAAAATTATCGCGCCTAAAATTAATATTTTTAATATGTATACCTACTTATACATTTTTTAAACACCGTATGCTTAGTTTTAGTTACAATTTGTAAACTTTCTCATGTAAGTGAATTCTTGTAATTATCATGGGAAATAAAGTTCTTTAAACCTAAACCTAAAATTGGCCGAAAGTTGAAAAATCATTCACTTCCGGTCAAAATTATAAGTGGCATCACTTAGCCCTTTAATCGTAAGAGATGCCAAAGTTGGCCACTTTTGACATTGTCTGCCAAGTACTTCCGGTCATTTCAGGACTGACAGACTAAGGTTTACTCACTCTACGATTAAAGGGCTAACCTTTAAAATTTGACAGGGTGTGAAGGATTTTTCAAACTTTCGGCCAATTTTAGGTGCGGTAAACTTCTGAATCTTGCTCAGCACAACTTTCTCGACCTGCTGCCAAGCATTTTACCGTGTTGTCATAAGACGTAGGTGTATTTGGAGTGGGCTTACTGACATATTAGCATTAATTGAATTTTAAGAGACTGCATACGATTTAGATTTGAGATTTCGGAATATTAACTTTATGTAGAGCTGGCGTTTGGGGCCCTGAGTGTTCTAGTTGAGCAATAACAAGATTAGATATAACGAAACAGATATATATGTCACCATTAGATTGTGAACACGGTCAGTTTATAATCTTACCCGTTATATTGTAAACTGACGGAATATTATGAACTGCCAAAACCGTTCACAATTTAACGCAATATTTTTCGTTAGTTTATAAACTTTCAATGTCGAATCGTCAAATTGTGAACTCAGATCAAATCGGCTAGCTACGGAACGAACACAAAGACTAGGTAGGGTAGGTTAGTTAGGTTTCTTCAGTTGCCCGAAGGGCAAAGCGCCCAGAAATAGGAGCCCCGCCCGTCGACACTGCTGGATGCCGAAATAAATGGAAGAAAATGTCTGAACAACAAAAAAAAACAATCATGTTCTGACGTAAGTGGAAACTGATGCAAGCGGAATAATTCGCTCAACCAAACAGCGCACAGGTTGCTTTCCGAATCAGGCAAATTTGATTCAGTTCACAATTTGACGATATGCCATTGTTAGTTTATAAACTAACGAAAATGAATGCGTAAAATTATGAATTATTTTGGCAGTTCACAATATTCCGTCAGTTTACAATATAACGGGTAAGATTATAAACTGACGGTTTTCACAATCTAACGGTGACATATATATATGATAGTTTGGTCAGGCAAAATGGATTTTTAAATGTCTTTCGTTTCCTTTTATAAACGTCTGTGAGCATAAATAAACAGTCGGTAGAAAGAGATAGATTATTCAAAGTTGAATATAAAAACAAGCCTACCCACGCTGCGTCTCACGGTACGTGGTCGCCACTCGACAACCTTTCCGCCCCAACGGCCATCGGTTCTACTTGCAATGCGCCCCGCCCACTGCCACTTAAGTTTAGCAATTCTGAGGCCTATGAGGAGAGTAACGAGGGGGTTGGATGTCAAATTATTATTAAACTGGAACTTAATGAGTACATTACGGTCATTTGATGTTTTACGAATTATGTTTTGCGAAACATGCCCATAAATCAGGTAATCATAATCATCATCAATTTCAGGTAACCTTACTCAAAGGGATTGACTACTCCAACATATATAATACATAATTTACAATAATCCAATCAGCGACACCTATATCTATACTAGCACTAGGCGAATGCCAAGCTAAATTAGTTCTTATGACTAGCAAGTAGGTGTGTTGACCGATTAGTCCGAAGATTGCATACACCTGATCGCTAGTAATTATATGCCTGCTGTACATATACTATACTACAGTGGTAAGTTATATTGATGTTCCAAACAGTTAGTAGAATTGGTGCTTTTACGAAGTGTCACGGGCTCATACAGAGATTTAGGTTCGCGTTCCTGTGGACAGTTCAGTTCAGTTCAGTAATTTATTAGTAAAATAGATAAATGTACAAGTCAACAATATATAAAATATTTTCAAGAAAATAATTAAAAACATAATTTTTACATTGTATATGTATTATTTAAGCGTAGTGCATAACACTTTCGAAATTTTTGTCAGCACTTCATCCACAGTATAAAATGGCATGTCAGCCAATAGTTTTTTTTTTAATTTTGATGTGAAGGTGATGTCACTGGGCGCTTCTTTGATTTCGTTTGGGATAGCGTTATACAGTGTGTGTCTACGACCCGGGCTTTTATTAAGACTGATGATAATATGCTTCGTTAACAATCGTTTGCACGTATTAGTAAATCATAACTATGTAAATTAACTGCGCAATTAAATTTCCAAAATCCGAACCTTCAATGTACTAGGTGTATGACGTCGTACTAAACAAAGTATGAAGAGCTGTCATTTACACTAACTTGTCAATTTACTTCGCTGTACATTGCTGGCAATTAAAATTTTGTTAGAAAATTAACCAAGTCTGAAATTTCGTTTATTAATTAAATTAATATCATAATTACATTATCAACATACGTTAGTTTAACCTCCTTTAAAAAAAGCCCGGGTTGTAGACACACACTGTATGTTTTTGGTCCCATGACCCGCAAAGATTTGCTGGACTTGGTCAGCCTCCTCGCAGGTGGTGATAAGTGGTGCCGTTTCCGACTGTTGGAATTGTGGTGTTCGGCGTTTGTGGGGAGCTTGTGCATATGCCGTCTCACATACTTACTTAGTACTTACCTCTAAAATGTAGAGGCACGGCAGTGCAAAAGTTAATGCCTCTAAAGTTAACTACACTCAAGAGCAAAAGTTTCGGGTCGGTGAAATACCGTCATATTTTCTAAAATATGTAGTGCAAGGTTGTACAGTTTTTAAATCCTGTCATGATCTTTATTAAATTTTACATCTAAACTGCAGAAATAACAGCAAAAAAAAACACGTCACCAGGTTTCAATCGGCATCAAAACTTATAAAAAACACAACGTTAACGGAGAGAGATATCGCAAAAATCGTCATTTTTGGATGTTGATATTTTTATGATAGGATCCCAGAAATTGCTAATACATTTGGGTATTACGAAGAATGGTATATTATGTAAATAAGACTAGTGTAAAATATTTAAAAATACCTATTGCGGTTATTTAATTTAAAGTGACCCGAAACTTTTGCTCTTGAGTGTATTTAGTTGGACTCTTTATTCGCATACTTTACTCTTACTACTCTTTAAAGGCGAAAGTGGTTTGTCAGGATCGTAGCAAATGGAGATCCGTGATCTCTGCCTACCCCTCTGGGAAAGAGGCGTGATTATATGTATGTATGTATGTATAATTGGACGACCTCTGTAGCCTAGTTGGTAGTGACCCTGCCTACGAAGCCGGAGGTCCCGGGTTCGAATTCCGGTAAGGGCATTTATTTGTGTTATGAGCACGAATATTTGTTTCTGAGTCATGGATGTTTTTTATATAAGTATGTATATCATCGTCTAGTACCCATAGCTTTGCTTAGTTTGGGACTAGGTCGATTTGTGTAAGGTTCTCCCCAAATATTTATTTATTTATTTATAATTCCATGCGATAAAAACATTTGAAATATACACGTAAGCCCTGAACTCATAGATCACGAGTAAAAACGACTTTTGTTTTTCCGAGTGTGTATGACCCCCTTGCCAACACGTTGACCGCAGGATTAGGTCAACATTAATAAGGATACTTCCTAACGTAAGGTAAATAGTTACTTGTACATTCATTATAAAAAGAGTTAGACTGTTGCCGGTGTACCTATCTCCATCTGAATCTAAACAAATAGGGCCGCATCGTTAGTTTCCTTATGATACAAGTGTGGTAAGTTGGTCATTACACTCGAGTCGGTTTTTAAGCCTGAGCCGAAGGCGAAGGCTTAATGGAGACGAGAAGTGTAATGACCAATGCTCACGTGTTTCATACGACGTTTTTCAACACATTTGCGAGGAAAAAAAAAATGAAAATGTTAAAAGATATGTAATGAAAAGGCACTAGTGCGATAATGTAATGTAAAAGTCACGGCATGGGTAATATTCTGCATTATTTTGCTAATATTTAAAAAGATATGTAATGAAAAGGCACTAGTGCGATAATGTAATGTAAAAGGCACGGCATGGGTAATATTCTGCATTATCAGTGTAAATACGCTGTAATAAGACCTACTTTACGAGCAAGTGTGTTGAAAATTATCTTATCTTTCTTCGCTACCAAATACACTATACACCACATACCACCACATACTGCATCATCACTACATATGTATTATTAAACAAAGTCGCTTACCGCTGTCTGTCTGTCTGTCTGTCCCTATGTATGCTTAGATCTTTAAAACTACGCAACGGATTTTGATGCGTTTTTTTTTAATAGATAGGGTGATTCAATAGGGAGCTTTATATGTATAATAATATACAATACATGCATGTACCGGTAGACTGGGGTTACTTTAGGAAAAAAATGGGGCTACTTTGATCATTTAGAATGTAGTATAAAAGCAAAACTATTTGAAATGAAGAAAATTTAATCGAGTATACAGCAAGATAGATACCTAATATATTCACTGCCACAGTTCACCCACAAGTAAAAACAATGATTTCGAAGAAAAACCTATTTGATCAAAGTCGCCCCGCGAATCAAAGTAACCCCAGTTGACGGTATTATACATATAAACCCGTGCGAAGCCGGGGCGGGTCGCTAGTACACTATAACATTATGACACTCTTTTCTACGGCAGTCGGGTAAAGATAAGAACATCTGTATATATATAATATTTTGGGACCGGGAGAGCCATTGTTCGCTTTTCAATTTCAAATCTCGAATACCGTGAACAGGAAGTCACTTTTTACCTGACTGCGGCAGAAGGAGGGATACGTTTTTCGAGTGTATTGTATGCATGTACCTATATTTATTTGGTCATCAGTCCACCTTGTGGGGGGGCTACCCACGCCACGCCTTCCGGTAGGTGGTCGCCATTAGAGAACCTTTCCGCCCCAACGGCCATCGGTTCTACGTGCAATGTTTAACTTAACGGCCTCCGTAGCCCAGTGGGTAGTGACTCTGCCTACGAAGCTGGAGGTCCCGGGTTCGAATCCCGGTCAGGGCATTTATTTGTGTATTTATCACGGATATTTGTTCCTGAGTTATGGATGTTATTTTTAAATATATACAATAATTAAAGAGTCGCAGTGTCTTGGAGTAATATTTATTCTGAAGGTAAAACAGCTGATTGACGGTTGATTGTACATAGTAACCATACAACAGATAGGTAGCATAGCAACCATCTACTTAACACTTCCTCTCAAGCAACCGTTCATCATCAGAACACACTCACAGCATCAAGCAGCCCGGTCTAAACCTAAACCAGACACACATCTTTCAAACTTGACGCGGGGCAATGGCTTTGTTAGGACATCGGCCAAGTTATCTTCAGTTGAGATGTACTCCAACTGAATAAGCCCTTCGTTGACGCAATGGCGGACGAAATTATATCGAATGTCAATGTGTTTCGTTCGCCTGTGGGCAACAGGATTGTTAGCCAATGTGATGGCGCTCTGGTTGTCAACGAACACCTTGACTCTCTGAGAACCCTCACTTTTGACAACTTGTCTCACTAACCTCTGAAGATATACTGCTTCCTTGGATGCTTCCGATAAAGCCACGTATTCACTCTCAGTAGAAGAAAGTGAGACGCATTTCTGCTTTCTGCACTCCCAGGATATCATATTCAGTCCCACTTTAAACATGTATCCGGAAAACGACTTTCTGTCTTTAATGTCGCCTCCCCAGTCAGCGTCTACGTAACCTGTAATTAAATAATTGTTACGTTCACCTTTCGACTTTCGAAACGTAAGGCCTAAATCGCACGTTCCTATGATGTAACGTAAAACACGCTTAGCCGCCTTCATGTGTACAGTCCGGCAACATGAACTATATTGAGCTAAGAAGCTCACTGCTGTGGAGATGTCGGGCCTCGTGTTGCAGGCTAGATAATTCAATGCACCAACCAACGACTGGTATCGTAATTGTTCTTGGCGATTCAACTCATCACCACCCCCATCTGCAAAACTTTATGCAGATCCAGTTCCAGCGGGGTTTTCACTGGTTTACATTGATCCATACCATGATCATTTAGAACGGCTCCCACAAATTTCCTCTGATGTAAGAATAATGTACCTTCTCTTCCTCGTTCTAAACACATGCCTAGGCACTGTCGAGCTTCTCCTAAATCTTTGACATGGAAGTATTGTCTCAATCCATTTAATAATTCGACTTTTCCGTTAATATTTTGGAAAAATATTATAAAGTCATCCACATAAAGACATATAAAAATATCGTCTTTAAAATATAAACAATTATCAATGTCAGAGCGTGTAAACGACATTGACAATAATACGTCATTTACTTTTTCGTTCCATGAACGACTTGCTTGTTTAAGGCCGTATATTGCCTTTTGCAATAAACATACTTTTGATTTCCGGCCTTCTTCGACGTAACCTTCCGGTAATTGCATATAAACTTATTCATGCAAATCCCCGTTAAGGAATGCTGTATTTACATCGAAGTGATGCACCTGTAAATCGTTTTCAGCAGCCAACGCCAGCAACAGCCTCAGGGTTGACCTTCTCACGACGGGTGAAAATGTCTCAAAGTAATCCACACCGTACGACTGCGTGAAACCTTTTGCGACGAGTCTGGCTTTGTACGTCAGGTTTCCGTCAGCATCGTACTTGTATTTGTAGATCCACTTGTTTCCCACAACTTTGGCTCCAGGAGATTTCTCAACCACCTTCCAAACATCGTGCTCCTTCATGGATTCCAACTCCCGTTCCATCGCTGCTTGCCACTCATGGCTGTCAGGTCTTTGTAGGACTTCTTTGTACGACCGTGGTTCTTCCTCTAAATTGCACGTACCATTGTAGCAATATAGTCCACTAGTTTCGCTACGTAGCCTATTTCTTAGAGGATATCTAGGCTCTGCCTCGTTGTGCTCATCCGTCGCACTGGCTCCTCCATTACGATCCTCAGTGTCAGAATTATTCAGTTCGGCAGGCTCCGCTGCATGAGCAGTTTCAGCGCAAGGCTCTGCATCAGCAATATCCGAGCTCTCCACCGCATCTTCATAAGAATCTTCTGTCACTGACGTAGATGGATGATCTATTTGCCATATAATTGCATTCTCGCCCTTATCTACGGTCTTTCTTGTAGTGCCAGATTCCGAGACCTTCAAATCACAATCTTCAGTGATTATATCGTCTCGCGCTGTTATAATTTGTCTCGGATTGCCAAGATCTGCAAAGCGATAACCCTTGGTGTCTTCGCAATAGCCCACGAAGATGTATTGCCTTGCCTTAGCGTCCCATTTCTTCCTTTTCTCTTTTGGAATGTGGACATAAGCCGTTGAACCAAATACTCTCAGGTGATCCAATTTCTGTACTTTCCCTGTCCACAATTCCTCAGGAATCTGTCCATCATTTGCGCTGTGAGGTAGCCTGTTTTTCACGTACGCCGCTGTGTTGCAAGCTTCCGCCCAAAACTTTTTATTCAGGCCTTTATCCAGAATCATGGTTCGTGCCATCTCTGTTATGGATCTAAGCGACCTCTCTGCCACGCCATTTTGTTCCGCTGTGTAGGGAACTGTCAATTGATGTCTTATTCCTTTACTAGAAAGAAATTGGTTAAACTCTTTATTAACAAACTCTGTCCCATTGTCTGTACGTAGACATTTAACTGTCAAACCTGTCTCATTCTCCACATGCCTCACAAGGTCTCTGAAAAAATTCAAAGCTTGAGATTTCTCCTTAAGAAAGTAAACAAACAATTTCCTTGTGAAATCGTCTACAATCACAAACATGTAATGAGCACCCCCATATGAACGTTCCGACATGGGACCGCACAAATCAGCGTGCAATAAACCGAGCTTTTCATTAGCTCGCCTTGCTTCACCCTTTGGAAAAGGTAATCTATGTGCCTTACCTCTAATACAAGCAACACATGGTTCCATTACACTTTTGCCTCCAATCTCGATGTTAGGTAGCTTGCGTAAATCGTTCAAATTTACATGCCCAAGCCGCCGATGCCAAAGCGCCAACAAGTTCTCAGCTTGAACCGTAGCCAAAGCCCCTTCTACAACAGGAAAACAGTCATCCAACTTATAGATACCTGAGACTTCACTAGCAGTAACCACAAGTTTACTCGTAATCTCGCCTATCGATTGGTGAAACATCCTACAACCATCAGAATCAAAAATCACTTTCCAACCGTTCTGTACCAACTTAGATATTGACAAAAGATTAACTCTCAAATCAGGTACAAAGGAACAATCTTTAATAGGTAGCAAAACTCCTTTCAGACTTACCATAATGTCACCTTTACCTTCGCTTGACATTTTGTCATCATTCGCACATGTCACAACATTCTTATCAGTAGCCTTAAAGTCTCTAAACCAGTGCTTCTGAAAACTCATGTGAGTCGAGGCACCACTATCCAGATAAAACGTCGAGGGGCTGAAGGAACTGCGCACTGACAGCGAACAGCATAGCGCAACTTTCTTCGACTTCGAAGAAACCGTTGATACGCCTTCACCATCCAACTCCTTTAACAGCTTCGGGCAGTCGGACTTCTTGTGGCCTTTCTTTCCACATTTAAAGCACTTGAGCTTTAATACTGAATGCTGAGCTTGTTTCTTTGCTACTAATGCCGAGTTGACAGACGAGGAATCATTCGAAGAGCTCTGAGCGCAGTCTTCTTGTAAAAGCTTTTGCCGAACATTTTCAGAGGTAAGTTTCATTCCTGAGTGCTCTAGTGCCATCCGTAAAGGACGAAAAACGTCAGGCAAACCTCTCAAAAGTACCACAGCAACCAAATCGTCATCGAAGCTTTGATTAATTTCCTTTAGCTTTTGAGCGTGACTCATGACAGCAGCTACATAATCATGCATCGAACGGTGATTCTCCAGCTTCTCATCCAAGAGAGAATTCATCAGAGTTATGCGTCTATTTATTCCTTTGTCTTCAAAAATGGCTGACAACGCATCCCACACTTCTTTCGCATAAGATAGATTCTGTACATACGGATAGAGATGAGTTTCCAGATGCAGACATATTATTGTAAATGCCTCTTGATCCTTCTCGATCTCTGCAGCATCATCTTTCTTCGGAAGTATTGACGTAAATGTAAAACATTTTTCGCGAACTAGTAACATTTTCATTGCGAATTTCCATGACGAGAAATCTTCTATTCCGGTCAATTTGGCAACGGAAAATTTGGTATTCTGGGCCATAACCTTTTAAATATATACAATAATTAAAGAGTCGCAGTGTCTTGGAGTAATATTTATTCTGAAGGTAAAACAGCTGATTGACGGTTGATTGTACATAGTAACCATACAACAGATAGGTAGCATAGCAACCATCTACTTAACAGTTATATATGTATATATAAGTATCTATAAGTATCTATATGTATGTATCTACTTATTATATATATCATCGCCTAGTACCCACAACACAAGCCTTACTGAGCTTACCGTGGGCCTAGGTTCATTTGTGTAAGATTGTCCCGTAATATTTATTTATTTATTAATGTGCCCCACCCACTGCCACTTAAGTTTAGAGATTCGGAGGGCGCGGGAGTCCGCTGGATGCGGGTGGCGCAGGACCGGTCACTTTGGCACTACCTGGGGGAAGGCCTATGTCCAGCAATGGACGTCTTTCGGCTGATATGATGATGATGATGATATTTATTTGGCACGCCATGCAGGTGAAACGGCTTGACGGCTTTTAATAGGGGGATTGTCGTTACCTCCCTCTCAGTCATGGGATCGATATAAACTATAACATATCGGGTAGTTCCAGGTATTTTTAAAGAATATTGCAAGTGTTTCACAGTATCACAGTCATATGGAGCAAAATAAATAGGAAGTATAGGTACAATTCTAGAGAACAACACTTTGGGCGTCGTTGCATGGTCTCAAGTATGAAAATTATAAGTCAAAATGTATTACAAAAAAAAACGGCCAAGTGCGAGTCGGACTCGTGCACGAAGGGTTCCGTACCATAATCAAGTCTGTTGTATGGAAGCCCCCCTTAAATATTTGTTTTATTTTAATTCAATTATTTTTATATTTAATGTGAATATATATCTAAATATTCTGTGAATATTTCAAGCGTCTACCTGATGCTGTTATCAATATCGAGCAAAACCGAGCAATTACTTTTGTTGTATGGGAGCCCCCTTAAATATTAATTTTATTCTGTTTTTTAGTATTTGTTGTTATAGCGGCAACAGAAATACATTATCTGTGAAAATTTCAACTGTCTAACTATCACGGCTCATGAGATACTGCCTGGTGATAGACAGACAGACAGCGGAGCCTTAGTAATTATTTATTTATTTGTTTCAGGCAACAAGGCCCATATTTACAAATACCTTACAGACTAACATACGTATCAATATACAAAACCTACCCTTTACCATTTGGGTAAGGAACCCTAAAAACTAACGTAGGTATGCCATCATTATTATTACTAACAGCTATTGATCATGTATCTGATTTTATGAACGAGCGAGTGAAGAAAACGAAGTACTCCGTTTCAGTTTGGGCAAAAATGCTTTCATATTCTGTCCGGATGTCCGGCTGCTCTCCTCTGCAGGTCGTATTTCTTTCATATTCTGTCCGGATATCCGGCTGCTCTCCTCTGCAGGTCGTATTTCTTTCATATTCTGTCCGGATATCCGGCTGCTCTCCTCTGCAGGTCGTATTTCTTTCATATTCTGTCCGGATGTCCGGCTGCTCTCCTCTGCAGGTCGTATTTCTTTCATATTCTGTCCGGATGTCCGGCTGCTCTCCTCTGCAGGTCGTATTTCTTTCATATTCTGTCCGGATGTCCGGCTGCTCTCCTCTGCAGGTCGTATTTCTTTCATATTCTGTCCGGATATCCGGCTGCTCTCCTCTGCAGGTCGTATTTCTTTCATATTCTGTCCGGATATCCGGCTGCTCTCCTCTGCAGGTCGTATTTCTTTCATATTCTGTCCGGATATCCGGCTGCTCTCCTCTGCAGGTCGTATTTCTTTCATATTCTGTCCGGATGTCCGGCTGCTCTCCTCTGCAGGTCGTATTTCTCAACCGATTCTCATGAAGTTTCGTGAGCAAGTTCACTGACCAAGTACCTATATAGATTTCTTTTTGTTTGATGATGATGTTGACTGATAATTGTAATTTAATTTTCCACAATTGACAACATTTAATTTTTTCAAGTGGGCCACTTTATGATTTATTTCGCTAGAAAATGTTTTTTTAAGGTGCTCGTATTTTTTATTTCTTCCTAAATTTTAATTTTCATTCAGAAATATCAAATTAAAAAGTAGCGAATTCCAGTAGGTCGTAACTAAATTATGACGTCAATGTTACGGCTTTGTATAGCTTGCACACTTTTCATATGACAGTCGGTAGTACTGACGTCACACACGGCTTAAACCACATTTATACAATTTCGCGATTTTCTTAAAAATGGGTGAGAAGTGAAATCTGAAATAGTATTTTTCACAATCGTGTTAGAGAGAGCTTTTTAGTCGAGTACCGTGTTTAGGCCACGAAGCTTGCTGAGTGGCCTAAGTAAGGTACGAGATTAAAAAGCTTGATTATAACACTATTGTGAACAATACTTTTTTTGTACTCGACGATTAAAATATGTGTATTAAGATTTCATAGAGAATACTGCAACGTCACTCTTTTCATAGTTGTAGTCCATGTTACTGTCGAAACAATCGAAATAACTACTTTTCGATACGCTCCAGACAACTAAAATAAATTCGACCAATCACGTGGCTGCTTTACTGAACTGTAATGAATTGGACCAATAGAATCGCTTTGATGTCGTACGCTCGTTGATGTCTTTTAAGATATCAACAAGCGTACGAGCGATGAGCTGCACTTCGTTTCAACAGTATCGAGTTTGTTTAATTAGTTCAGTTGACTCGTAGAAAATTAATTTTAATGAACTCGTACAAAAAGTATTGTTCACAATAGTGTTATAATCAAGCTTTTTAATCTCTATTATAACACGATTGTGAAAAATACTATTGTACGAGTTCATTAATAGTACATTACTTACCTAGGGCGGTTAAACAAAGAATGTCTCAGATCGCAGGTATTTGACGCCCGAGCCGAAGGCAAGGGCGATAAATATGCGCTCTGAGGCTTTCTTTATTACCGCCCGTGGTAAGTACAAAATTTTACGTCTCTATCTGGCCAGGAAGTGGGGTTTTCCGCACGCATAGCGTGCGGTAATTCCTACTTTATGGCCAGGTATGACGTAAAATTAATTTTCTACGAGTCAGCTGAACTAATTAAACAAACTCGATACTGTTGAAACGAAGTGCAGCCTATCGCTCGTACGCTCGTTGATATCTTAAAACACATCAACGAGTAAACTCAATAATCAAAGCGATTCTATTGGTTAAATTCATTACAGTTCGGTAAAGCAGCCACGTGATTGGTCGAATTTATTTTAGTTCAATTTTCAATTTTTTTTCGGTTGTCTGGAGCGTATCGAAACAGTTATTTCGATTGTTTCGATAGTAACATGGACTACTACTATGAAAAGAGTGACGTTGCAGTATTCTCTATGAAATCTTAATACACAGATTTTAATCGTCGAGTACAAAAACTACTTTATTACGTTCAGGTAACATTATTACCGAAATGGTTTTCGAATTAGGCATCATTAGATATGTGAAATGTTGTCAATTGTCTGCAACATGAATTCAACATATTATACAACATGTACATTTCGTATACGGGGGGTAGGTGTTTGTGCCGCGAGAGCAAACACGGAGGATGCGACGTCTTGCGGAGTACGCAGCGGGAGCGAATCTCCCCGTTCATTATGTTTTCCTGGTATTCGGATTGCGAAATACCGAAGCCAGCCAGTTTTCCGCCGGCTGTGGACTGAAAAAGACTTTGCTGAATTTTCAAGAAAGATAAAATATCATGTTGGATGTGAACATTGACAGTTTTCACTGAATTTCCACAGAACTTAGAACCAGAGACTACTTCATTAAGAGTGCCGATGTCAAAGTACACTCAAAAGCAAAAGTTTCGGGTCACCCTAAATTAAATAACCGCAAGAGGTTTTTTTATAGTATTTTATGCAACTGTTGTATAAGAAGGGTCTTAAAACGCGAGTGGCGTGGGTTGCGATGCGAGCCTTGGCGAGCATCGCAATTACAGACGCCACGAGCGTTTTTAGACCAGTTATACACCGTTGCATACAATACTTTTTCTACGACACATTTTAAATAAATAGCAGATTACAGAATAGTTTAATTTTTCAGGCAGCAAGTTTTCTTTTGCTACTCACGCAATTTCTTCAGGAATGCAGTTATTAATGTCTTCGACCATTTTAAAAGGAACGTACACTTTTTTCTTCACAAACACGAATAAAATCTTAATAATTTAGGACTAATAGTTTATCATCTTTCGTCTTTTCATTTTGAACTGTATTTTGGTGGGAAATCGGAAATGTGACAGCTCTTGCTTATAATTTGTTTTGTTTTTAATTTGTTTGCACTTGCCATCCGAACCAAACCGAATCCGGACCCGGACCGAATTCGAAATGTCTATTTTTATAAATAATACCAAGAATTTATAAAACATGTAATTTAACACACAATAGATGATGATTTATTATTATTGTAGTAAATTATTTATAATATACAAATGTTAAATCGTAAATAAATACTTTTATTTAGAAATATTTGTTTATGAAGTTGGCATCACTGCAAACTGCAATATAGCGGCCGATTCAAAAAAAAGTTAAACAGTTGTTTTATGAAAAATGTATGAACCAAAAAAGTACGCTAAACAGTGCGTTTTTGGTCCATAGAGCATAGAGTTTTTCGATGA
The DNA here is from genome assembly GCA_963854355.1 of Epinotia brunnichana. Taxonomy (NCBI): domain Eukaryota; kingdom Metazoa; phylum Arthropoda; class Insecta; order Lepidoptera; family Tortricidae; genus Epinotia; species Epinotia brunnichana. The sequence continues at coordinate 4,438,924 of OY977956.1, forward strand.
CTTATTAGTGGTGTCATTGTATTTGAGCTACAGCCTATATAAATGACAGATAACGGTACAGGAGTAGAAAAAATATTTTACACTAGTCTTATTTACATAATATACTCGTACTATTCTTCGTAATACCCAAATGTATTAGCAATTTCTGGGATCCTATCATAAAAATATCGACATCCAAATATGACGATTTTTGCGATATCTCGCTCCGTTAACGTTGTTTTTTTCATGGGTTTTTACGAGTCCGATTTACACCTGTTAACGTGTTTTTTTTTTTACTTTTATTTCTGCAGTTTAGATGTAAAATTTAATAAAGATCGTGACTGGATTAAAAAACTGTACAACCTTGCACTATTTTAGGAAATATGACGGTATTTCACTGACCCGAAACTTTTGCTCTTGAGTGTAATATCACGAACAGACGAAATATTCCGGATAGGTATTTCATTATTTTCTGCTCTGATCTGGTATGATTACCTACTTAGATACTAAATACTTAGTAATAGTTAATGTAATCCAATATTCAGTACGTGCATCGAGAATATTAAGATACATAATAAACAAGGAATGTCCATATGGTTTAATTTCGAAACTCCCTACGGATCATGTTAAAAGCAAGTTTATTTCCAGATTTACACTCATATATGTTACTGCTCTTCTGAAACCATCCCTAGATGTGTAAAATTAAATGAAATGTAGTGATTTATTTGCGTAAACATGGTTGTTGCAGTTGGTGTATATAATTAATTAATTAAGTATCACTTGTTTTGCCAATACATGTAGTTGATGTCAATAAATAATGTCTAGTAGGTATAATATCTAATAAAATGTCAATGTTTAATCTTAATTTAGAAGAGTTTCTTGGGTTTAGACTTCTCTGCCACAACAACTAAGAACTATTAATTGTCTTAAACTAATATGTAACGGCTTTCTACAACGATGTCCTGTCTTTTTGCACAAACAATTTTTTTTTACTTTCTAAAAAGTGATTTGTCAAAAAAACGCTGTAATTTTTTGGGATCTTCTGTGCTATTGCTAGAAGGTCTCAATCCCCAATCAATAAACTATTTTTAATTTTTTAAATATGCTCACAAAATTTCACAAGAATCGGTTGAGTAAACAATGCCACCAGTAGAGGAGAACAGCCGGACAGCGGGACATCAGATTTCTTCTTCTTGTTTAAGAGCTAGGTTCTTGTCGGTGGAGTAATTTCCAACTTGGTATACATTCTGCCTTTCTTTTTATTTCACTATACGATGAAGCGTTTATTTTCTCTTTTATTTGCCCCATGTAAGATATCCTCGGCCTTCCCCTTTTTATTTACCCGTCTATTTTTCCCTCTATTATTGTTTTCATCCAGTCGTCGTGGCGTAACATGTGTCCTATAATTTTTCCTCTCCTGTGTTCAATGATTTCTATCAGATTTATTTTTTCATTGACTAAATCCAGAACCTCCTCATTAGTTTTCTTTTCCGTCCAACTGATCCTTTCTAACCTCCTCCAACACCACATATCAAACGCCGCCAGTCTCTCTCTGTCCTGTTGCGTCATGATCCACGTTTCGCAGCCGTAGAGTGCCAACAGTTTCTTCCAAGTGCGACTTGCTATTCTGGCAGTGAGGAAATGCCTTTTCGAATTAAAAGCTTTCTTTGCCGTGGCTATCCTGGAAATAATATCAGGTGTACATCTAGAAACGTCCGTAACACCGGACATACGAACGATTTTCGGCCCAAGCTGAAGCATAGAACTTCGTTCGCTTAGAATAGAATAGAATCATCATCATCATCATTGTCAGCCCGTAATCGCCCACTGCTGAGCATAGGCCTCTCTCCGAGTACGCCACCCGTCCCTATCCTGAGCTAATCTTATCCAGAAGTGACCCGCGATCTTCCTAATATCGTCCACCCATCGAGCTGGTGGACGGCCGACGCTCCTTTTACCTAGAAATGGCCACCAATCTGACACCTTTTTGGTCCACCTACCATCATTCTGCCTGGCAAGGTGTCCTGCCCAGCTCCACTTGAGTTTGGTAATGGTATCTCCAACGTCGCGCACCTTAGCGCGACGTCGGATCTCAAAGAATAGAATAGGATAGAATAATATCTTTGCTATTTTTGCTTCGCTCGCTAGTTTAAAACAAAAGTATAAGGGCTCAAATTACTGCGTGTTATTTAATTATGTTGTGTAGGTACTTAATCATAATTTAATTAATAATATTACACGAGCCCAATTTCGGTCCATACAGTTACATCTACATGTAACCGGGTTATAACATAGTATCTGTACGTATGTGTATTGAATCATCCCACTACTGTAGCCTGTTAGTCGTGTGTGCCTCTGTAATTACATCATTATCTGCCTCTTTATAACTATGTATCCCTGTATATGTGTTTAATATCTGTAGGGAAACTACATATACCTACTTGTTGAACTCTTCTGTGTACTTACTTGTGCAATAAAATACTTGAAATATTGAACCTATAATTAATTGTACTTTAAACAAAGTTTCAACCGACTTCAAATCAGTAGCCTAATTGCTTCAAGTTTGCCTATAAAATTTGAAGAGTTTGATTTTGATGACAACGGGACCAATCTGGAAGTATATGCTTTCAAACAAAGAAAAAAAAAATTCAAATCGCGTAACATACTCACATAAAAAAAAATACAGACGAATTCAGAACCTGATCCTTCTTTGAAATCGGTTAAAAAGTACACCTAGAGAGAAAGAGAGAGAGAGAGAGAGATTCAGTCAAATATTCAAAATAAGTTTTGAATATATAGGACTGAATCTCTTTTATAGTTGTTGAGAGTGTGGTCGGAGTTTTATCAATAGTTTTAGTTTAGAAGTTTGATGTATAGAAATATTAGAAATGTATCTTGAAATACTTGAGACTAAATTACTACCTACGCAAGTTTAATTTGGTAAGCAAGTCATCGAGATCATTTCCAAGTGACCCGCATTCGCTGACTTTGATAGCGTTTTACGCCAAAGTTTCAACAGCACTAAAATGAGGGTGTATAGCCCCTAACCAGGGCATGATAGGTAGGTACTAGGTACCTACAATATTATCTGCAAGCGATACACTTTTTTCCCAATCGATTGTGCCCACATTGGGCGCAGAATGTGCGTGTGTTTCAAGTGTCATTGATGCATTTCGGTGTGGGTCGGGGGGTGTGGAGGCGGGCTGGACAGGCCGGCCGAACCGAACGCACCGCCACCGCCACGCCACTACCGCCAGGCCAGTTTGCGACGTGACTCTGAGCCGGGCAGACGCGCGCCGCTCTCCCCGACAACTTGCTTGCGAAACTCGATCTGCTTAAACCGAAATATTCGTACAAACCGCTAAACACACGTTTCTGTGGACTGAAAAGGTTCGTCGCCAACAGTGCTTCCGTTGCATTTCAATAGAATTTAACTGCGTTTGGAAAAAAAAGTTGCAATTAGGCGTACAGCGCGCGCGAAGTTTATCATCTTGACATTCTAGTTTTTGCTCAAGTACAGGTTTGCATAAGGCTGACAGGAATGGACATAGGAACTAGCGATGAGTAAGTGGGCCTTGGTGTTAGTACGTGGCGACTGTAAAAAAATCGCAATTAGTCCGTCGAAGCCGCTGTCGTGTCGCTAAGTTTCCTTTGTTACGCTAGAAGTAAGAAAAGGCATTGTTATAGTGAATTTATTAGCCTGTTGATGGCTAGCTACTTGTGTATCTCGCGTTTTGGATTATTTCAGTTGTTTTCCGAGTTTTCTCGTTTGGTTTTCCTTCTGCACTTAATGGTATGCTGCACTTTGAGAACTGGTAAATTCAAGGCAAGTTATTTGTGATAACGCTTGTCTGCTTATAAAGCGGTTTTCTGCTGCCAATTATTTAAGACTCAGAAATGAAAATTCATGCCCAAAAATATTTTTATTATTTATGTAATCATTCATTAGATATATATTTCCCTTACCAGGATTTGAACCCAGGACCATCTGGACAGGCTAGGTTACTACTACCTACCTACCTACTTGCCTATTCTCGATAATTAGGTAAGCCCATGAAGTTCGCTGTACATAATAGGTAATACTAATCTTGTTTACCTATGTACCAGGCATGTAGACTCTGCAGAAGTTACTGTATCGAACGCAGCGAAGTTTGAAAGTAATTTTGGAGTGCAGCGCGCGTCGAACTAATCACATCGTTCACGGTCTTGAGTTCGCTGATAACAACACAGCGTACCATCGCCTGTTGCTCTAGTAACGAGGTTTCATTTTAAAATAAACTTTTATTGCGATTTACCTGACCTACTTCGAAACGAAATTACATATTGTCCGTGTACGTTTTGATGTCCATTGATTAGATTTATAGGGGAAAAACAGGGATTGAACCTCTAGTTTCCACGTGTCCATCGTAAAATAAAAGTAACTTCGAGGGCAGTAACCAAGGGGCTGTTTCAGCGATAATGAGACCCCCTCGCTGTGGTGGTGGATATAAAACCGGGCGGAGAGCCCAGCGCGGCTTGCCGTCGGGACTTAATCAGGAGCACCAGAGCTACAGATTATACTGAAGATAACGATAATGGCCACAATATAATGGCGTCTAATTAAAACAAAATTGAACGATTTTTCAACGAAATCGTCTTCTACGGTTGTCAGTCTAGAGTTCGATTTGTAGTGTTAGCTTAACTTTTCCTAATCCTATGTCAGTCTTATTCTAAGACATTAAGATGAAATATTGACACAAAGAAGTCTTGATAGGCATATGTACCATATAACGCGGCTGCTTGGTGAAGGGTTAAAGAACCCTCATTAAATAAGACTGCACCTTTACTCAAATACTGCATAGTTCTTGAAGTCGGTTTGATACCCGACCGGTTATAAAAACAGTTACAGGCCACCGTGCCGAAAGCTATTACTGCGGCCTTGTCGTTATCGCAAAAGAAAATAGCTGCGACAGTGCAGTGACCGCTGGAGGAGCTAGTATAGTCGGCTGCGAAAATGATTAACTGCTGCACGGTGAATTGATGTCGACTCTATTGGCAAGGTAATAGAGTCGGATTTGAGTTGAGCAAAAAAAAAATTTGTTCTGACTGGAAACGGGGTGCAAGTAAAGTTGTTGAATATTTATGTGGTGCGTTAGAATTTAGATTTTCTTTTAACACTTGATGCCAGATTGCCATAAAATAAAATAAAACTCATTAATTTTGGACTACGTTAATCAGCATATCTACCTATCTTGCTTATCGCTTAACGTGATATGCATTTCACGAAAACAAACATTTTTTTAAGAAGATTTTGCGGTTCACTTGGCTTTATTGTATCGTTTGTTGCTCATCCGATGCAAAAACGGTACGCGTACAGTTGCAAAAATTGTTAAAAGTTTTTAGAATAGAATACCTACTTAAAATAGAAAAAACTTTTTCACGCCCACATGTCAAAAGTAGGTTCTAACGAGGCGCGAGGACCCTTGTAATTGAGAACAAAATATATACCTATAATTTCGGTATAGGTAAGTCGGCCAAAACATTAGTCGGAGTTAACTATCTAATCTCCCCAGATCGTTGCCCCCGCATGGTAGTGCCCCCGCCAAAGACGAGCCTAATAATATACATATATGTACAGGAACCAAGTAAATTCAGCACAAAACGATTTCACAAACAGCGACCGACACTCAACCAGTCTCAGTAGGCAAGTAATCACATGAATAGGTAAATAGGCCAAGTACGTTCTCACATTCTAGTAAACTTCACATTGAAATCCTCAAACAGGTATTACTAGTATCCGAATCAACAATAGGATCTTTAGGGCATCAAATCTATTCAAACTATCCCGTTTCTAGGTATAAATGGAGATAGAAAAGTACGTAACCATTGCGGGAAGCACACAATACGAGAGGTTCATTGAAAAGTATTGTGCAAATAGGGGAGCTACTGGGCAACGCTCCCTCGACAAAAGTAACCTCTTTTCGAAAATGAAATGCACGTTTCAAACGATGTTCGTGCCTGACCTTACGCAACTGAACAGCGGTTGGGCACCCCTTACTTACAGGTTTCTGGTGCGCGTTTTTGTTTCAAACGACTAAATTACGAATTACATTAGTATAAGTTTAGCGTTTGAAAGGGTTTACCCTTATTATACTTCCAAAACATTTGTCGTAATGTTTCATTACACCTTTTTATCGTTTCACGGTGATTGTTATAAGAGAATTTAAATTATTGATTTTCCTAAAATAACGAAAGATTTAAATTTCCAGGAACAGTGTGAACCATTAGTCTGAATAATTTTCCGCCAAGTTGGGATTTTAGATTTTCAAGAAATTATTCCACTGAAAAATTGTAACAGGTTATCTAATATAGATGTAGTCGTCTTTTGGATTCTGCCTATTTATAAAGACTCGTATATGTGACTAACATTTTTCTTGTTAGTAGGTATTTAACCACTTTATTTTCCAAACGAAGTTTCAAGGAATTTTTACACAGAAACATCGAAATGCAATCGAAGCCAGTTAGATAAAGTCCATCGTTTTTTTCCGTAGAATATTCACACATCTAACCACTGAAATGTGGTCAACGAGCTAAAACAACAGAATACTAATTGAAACCAAAGACAAAGTGCTGTGCAACTGACCAAAAAAAACAAGATGGCCGCCAAAAGAAAAGCTGGCGCCCTCCTCCAACATGTGCTGCCAAAGGTAATTTTTTAAACTTTATTTCTTTTCAGATGATAATCAAATGCACGTCGCATGGGCCTTTTACTATCTACCAGGGTAACAGGAACATAGAAGACGCTAGCTTAGTCAACTGAGAGCGTTCATTTTAATACGGTGGCTGCATCAAGGCTGAGAATGCGATGTCACTTATAATACGGGTCCCCGCTATAACTACGATAAAGCGCGGTAAAAATTGCATGATTAAGGGAATTTATAATGACATCCGTGGCTATGCGGTCCTGGTATGCCGACTACTAGTACCACCAGTTCGATGTCGTTGCGTTGACGTTTTAATGGCTTATTAAAAGTTCCGAACGCGCAAAAGAAAGATCTTCGATGCTGTTTTGTTTTGTTCTAAAACTTCTATGCAGCCAATTATTCTTATATGTTTTTTTAATCAATAAATTCCATCACATCTTTTCTTCGCATTTCGAACACTAATTGCGTTGCAAATATGAATGAGACACGTTTTTACTTGAGTAAATACCAGTGGCGGAGCGCCCATACAAGCCGATTCCCACCGGTTTGCCTAAAATGTATGTTTAGGCAAGTCTATAGTCAAATACTTACTTCTAAACTTATTAATCAACGAAGAAAAGTGACGCTCGTCTGATAGCTTCATGTCATAGTTGAACTTGGGATTAAGTGGAGATGATAATGATTCGAGAGAGATCGGAATTTTCGTGACGGCGGTTTACGGGTCGACATGTTCTAGCGAAGGAGCGTTCCTTTTTGTTAACGTCATAAGTAGATATATTGATATGTAAGTATTTGTTAAAAAATACCGTTTTGGTGCCTACGAGCTTTTATTGCCGACTAGTTTCTAGAACATACTGTCATCAACTACTACTTAATTGAGGGCGTTCTAATGAGCCTAAAGACGGGTTTATTTTGCGTAATTGAGTATTCCTATAGCCATCTCCCGTCTCTATCATCAGACCAGCTTTATGTTATCATAATATTGCTTTGTCATCCAATTTAAACGTACACAATTTCAGCTCAATCGGTTGGTCTTATAAATTCAGTTGCAAGATTTGACCCGAACAAATAAACACTCATACATTGCAAGTTAAATAAATGTTTGTAATCAAACACTTCTGTCAGTTTTCTACACAGCGATAGTTTTCCAACAACGTTCTAGTAAGCTGCTGCCCCAAAAAAATCCATGACTGTTAGCAACCTAAAGTAGGGTGGGGTTGGAATTAGTCGTACCTTTAGAGACGAATGTGGTGTTCGGGTTTTGGTTTGCTATTCGCTGGACATAGCGTGGACTATCTCTGTATACCGTACAGTATGTTTACTCTTAGATAGGTTAATAAGTTAGTTTTAGTTTAACGGATCCACTGAAAATCAGCGTCGTTGTGTGTCTCGACTCACGCTGAGTGGACTCCTTTTTTGAAGCAACACTAGATTCCTTATTTAGATCTAAGCCTTATATCATGTACCTGTTGATGTTCCAAAATAAATTTATTCTATTCTATTCTATTTCTGTGTTACCGAAGCACTGGACTACACTCGCACTACACAGACAGGTTGCGGAGTTTTCGCCGTCTATCTACGGTATATACCTACCTCTAATATGGTGCTCTAAATAGAACGTAATTATACTGGGTGGCTGTACTTAACACAACTATTCGCCTACGTATCTTCATTTGTCTACGTATAGGTTTCTTTGACAACATATGAACCGATGGCCGTTGGGGCGGAAAGGTTCTCGAGTGGCGACCACGCACCGGAAGGCGCGGCGTGGGTAGGCCCCTCACAAGGTGGACTGACGACCTGGTAAAGGTCGCGGGAGTCCGCTGGATGCGGGTGGCGCAGGACCGGTCACTTTGGCACTTTGACAGCAGTGGACGTTTTTCGGCTGATATGATAATGATAATGATGATGAGTTAAACCACTCCCGACACAAACAGCTAAGAACAGTAAGAACTATCTTGACAGACAAGAATTTCGGTTTAGACACGACGATTTTATCTTGTGTGGTTTCGGAGTTGTTATGACTACCTTCTGTTTCCGTCATCAGAAAGTAGTCACGTAACGTTCCGAACGAGCGTTAGGCGTGCGTTAGGACAATTCAACTGTAATTTTCTCATACAATAAATACAACTTGGAAAAGTTCAAAATCCCCCGGCATTTTAATTTCAAAGTTCAATATCTCAAAAACGGCTGAACGTCATCACGTCAGCTTTTAGATAAAAAAATCACATTCAAATCGCTCCATTCGTGTAGGCGCTACGGTGCCACATACAGACACACACACACACACACACAGACAGACACACAGACACGTCAAAAAAATTTACATTTAGAACTACCTGACGTACGCATGCAATACAGCGAATTAAAAGATAGCTTGTAAAAAAGGGACCATACGGTACAGTCAGCATCAAAAGTTTGAGTGGTTACTATAAATGAGCGCTTCCGTGCTTTGGAAGGCACGCTAAGCAGTTGATCCCGGTTGCTGTCTATGACAGTAGTCGTTAAGCCGAGTTAGAGGCCTTCGGGCGGCTTCATAACCTCTAACAGTCGAGTTGCCCACTCACTTGACAAAGGGGGGACAACTGTCACTCGCGTCCGCAGGAGCTACCTACCACAACCCTGCACGTGTCCCCTGGGTGGTACTAAAGAGTGACAAACTCAAAGGCCAAAATAATAATTGCCATACGATTAAATAAATAAAGCATCAAAAGTAAATGCGCAATCGAAGACGTCAAAAGCTCTTATTCCATTTTAATAAAGACTATTGACGTCTTCGTTAGCGTAGCTACTTTTGATGCAGACTGTACGGACTCAGGCGACACGTTGGTCCGTCCGACAGGCTGTCGGGCGCCGGACGCGGTACGGCGTCAAAATCGGCGCCGAAGTCAGTTTTCCCGCCTCAGGCGGTTCGCCTTGCTATGGCCGCGTCTCGAATGACACGCGCTGCTGTCGACAGACTAGGGAGGACATGCCTAGATTAGTTTGATTTTTTAAACTTACTTGTCGATTTATTACAAGCCTTTGTTTAACTTGCACTGTTAAGACAGAAGGTAGCTATAGTGATTCCTAAACTAGACTCGTATCTCTGTGAGCTGTAATCTCACGAGTATGCCGTTAAAAAAACAAAAACTTGATAGACACATAAAAAACCGACCAAGTGCGAGTCGGACTCGCGCACGAAGGGTTCCGTACCATTATCTATAAAAAAAACTATTTTATTCTGTGTTTTTATTTGTTGCTATAGCGGCAACAGAAATACATCATCTGTGAAAATTTCAGCTGGAACTATCACGGTGTCAGTGAGATACAGCCTGGTGACAGACAGACGGGCGGACGGACGGACATCGGAGTCTTAGTAATAGGGTCCCGTTTTACTTTTTGAGTTCGGAACCCTAAAAATGGTCTATAATAAAATTATCGAATCTGCTCATAAACTTTCACGATAAACGGTTGAGAAATGCGACCCGTAGCGAAGAACAGCCGGACAGACGGACATACGGAAAAATTTTAGCCCAAGCTGAAACGGAGAACTTCGTTTGTTTCGCTCGGTCGTTCAAAAAGATACTGAAAAAAAAGTCTGAAAACTTGTACATTTTATTCCAAACATAAAACTTCGTCAGTTATTTTTTTATAGACTAATTTTGATATATATTTATAACGAGCAGGAAAAAGGGTTTATTTTTAACCGACTTCAAAAAAGGAGGAGGTTCTCAATTCGTCTGTATGTTCTTTTTTTTTTTTTTTGTGTATGTTACGCAATATCTCCGTAACTTATGAACCGATTTGAAAAATTATTTCTTTGTTTGAAAGCATATACTTCCAGATTGGACCCGTTGTCACCAAAATCCAGTTCTGATAATGGGATACTGGAGAAATCGAGGGAACTCTTCAAATTTTATAATTGAAATTATACGTGATTACTTAGTTAACAATACCTATATATAAGTATGATTTATATTGTAAGTATGACCTATAATTATGTTATCAATAAAATATTTCATGTCATTTAACCCATTAACGGCCACGCTAATCTCGTAGCGCTACGCCGTAGTCCGCGTAGTAGCTTAAACCTCCTAATTAGCGAAAAGCGCTCGTAGCGCTCTGACGCATGGGCCCTGAATGGGTTAAGACCAATAAGACTGAATGTCTTTATCTGCCAACACAGTGACACAATCCTCAAGTGAATAAAGGGTCGGTTACGCGCTTATGGTTTTTCTGGAGTCACAAGTGTCCATAGTCTACGGTACCAGCTTAACATCAGGCAGGCCGTAAGCTTGTTTGCCACCGTCGTTGTAGAAAAAAAATTGACATTGTTTGCCACAAAGCCCTAGATTTGGCGGTAATATCCACATTGCGCAAACGCGCGCTGACCAATGAGGCGCCGGGCGACCTTGCGCACCAACGCTCGGCCACCTCCCGCTGCACCTAAGTACTATACCTACCTAGATAATCTAGATATGCGCATTTCTAACGCGTGCATCGCGCCTGCGTTCCGATGCACTGCACTGGCATTATGTTTGGCTTTCAAAAATATAAGTTACTGAACAAATTAATTTCGCGACCGAAACAGAAATTTACTTGATTTTTAACCGACTTCAAAAAAGGAGGAGGTTCTCAACTCGTCTGTATGTGGGCATTTTCAATAATTCGTGCACCCAATTAGCATAATTTGTTAAACAAAAATTAACTCAGTGTCAGTTTTGTAACGACAATTAAGTATTTAGTTTGTATAAAAATGTACTTTTTCTTTTCAATATATAAATCATATGCATATAGACTTTATTTAAATACGAAAAAAGTTCAGTTTGACATCATTTGTATGCTTAACTTTCGTTACAAAACGGACACTGAGTTAATTTTTATTTAACAACTCACGCTAATTGGTCGCACGAATTTTTAAAAATACCCATGTATGTTTATTTTTATTTTTTATGTGTGTTTGTTACGTGATAACTCGGTAATTTACAAACCGATTTGAAAATATTTTTCTTTGTTTGGAAGCATATACTTCCAGATTGGTCCCGTTATCACCAACATCCAGTTCTGATGATGGGATCCTGGAGAAATCGAGGGAACTCTTCAAATTTTATAGGCAAACTTGAAGCAATTTTGCTACTGATTTGAAGTCGGTTAAAACTTTGTTTTGAAAAGTAAATTATTCATACAAGATAATAAGGTAGGTATCTACCAATAGAAACCTGAGACGGTATACCAGTGTGCCAATTGTAGTCAAGTATGAAGTATTATGCTATTTTAATTCTAGTTGCTCCCATTTTGCCAACATTTGTATTGTTTCGTATCGTAAAAAAAACTTAGTAACTACACAAGCTTAGTAGTGCGTGTTGTTAGGGGATTCCGTCGAACAAATACTTCACTTTTGGCTACCAGTGCCATCTTTTAGTATGTTGTTAGGCATGTCTCCTGGATCCCCTAAACTGCCGGGAGACAATCTCTAAGAATTCGGTGTAATGACGTCATCAAAAACGCCGCAGCCGCGCTTTGAAAAGTGTAAATTACATCCAAATCATGCAACGTCCAAACACATGTGAGGTAACCAAATGAACACTGAATAAATTGGCAATATTGTAGAAGTTAGGTAGTTGTTAATTGTTCAATACATTATATTTCAATACATACACTAGTTTAAGTACTATTGGCAAAAATATAAAAAAAAATCAAAGAAAATCTAAGGACTTTCAGACTTTGCGGCAAAACTAGAAAAGATACACGAAAGTAATGTAAAACAAAAATGATATCTAATTTTTCAGCTTTACATTCTATTTTATTTTAAGGCAAGGCAAGAGCAAAATTGGGAAAATTATGCTCAAAAAACCAAGAACGTAAAGCAAGTTTTCCCTACAAGATAAAATTTATTGAAATTTCTATTTTCCAGAAACCAGGACGAACTTTTAGTATGTTGTTAAACATGTTATTTGCACCGCAAAACTGCAAAGAGTCAGTCTCTAAAGTTTCTAGTTCATCAGTAATGACATAATCTTCATTGCCGCTGAGGCTTTTTGAAAAGTAGGAATTTAACCTGAAAAATTTAATATATGCATAAGTAAACGTGTGTTAAATCATGTAAAAGCTAAGAAAATATGCTATAATTGGGAACGAATGAAATTTTGCCTGATTATTTTTGTGGTGATAGGAATAAGCTTCCTTAGCACCAGAAAAAAGTTACAGACTTCTCAGCTGCGTCCATTATTTTTGAAAAATATAAACAGTTTCCTCTCTTACGTTTTGGGTTTAGGACGGCGAATAAGACACTTTGCTTGATCCGTCTCATATAACAAAAAAAATCTTTAAAATCCGTGGTAAACTGAGACTAGCAATGATATTGACAGATGCAGCAGCTATATTTGTCATTGCCAGGGTCTGATATTTAAAATATTTTTTCTAATACATATAAGACGGATCAAGGAAAGTGTCTCATTCGCCGTCCTAAGCCCTTTCGGGTAAGTGAGGAAACTGTCAATATTTTTCAAAAATAATCGACGCAGCTGAAAAGCCTGTATATTTTTTCTGGTGTTAAGGAAGGTTATTCCTATCACCAAAAAAATAATCAAACACTTCTAAAATGTTCATCCATATCCCATTCTTGCCAAAATTTTGATTCCATATATCCATAAATTTAAGAGGTATGTGCAAAATTGTAGAGAAGAAAAGTGTTTTTTTTTTACCTTGTTACATAACATGGCAGTGCAGTCTTCTATATATACATACTCGTAATACTATAAATTAACAACTTAAAAAATACTTAGAAATTGAGTTGAAACGTGTTATTAATTATTAGTATTATTTCAACATGTCTCACGAAAGTTTAAATTCGAACTTAGAAAAGTTGCAAATCCCCGACATTTTCATTTCAAAGTTCAACATAATTTTTTTTGAAACCTAGCTCAGAATATTCTCGATCACGTCAGCTTTCGGACAAAAAAAAGCACATTAGAATCGGTCCATTCGTTTAGGAGCTACGATGCCCCAGAAATACACACAGACACGTCAAACTTAGAAAACCCCTCTTTTTAAGTCGGGGTTTAAAAAGTACTTACAAAAAAACATAAAGGCAGAAGTGTATTTAAAAGCGAAGCTTAGAAAACTCTCAAAGTGGCACACGGTCTCGCTACACACAAAACCCGTAAAGCTAAGTAAGTACCTAATAATTTTTGAAGTGAGAGAGATGATAGGTACCTACCTATCATCTCTCTCACTTCAAAAATTACTTGCCCCATACATTTTGAACCCCCTTGAAATGAAACCCTTTTTTAAACACTCTGTAATTAGTTTGTCTTTTAACTGCTCTAATCCCGAAAATCCATTCTGTCATCATCCTCCTAGCGTTATTCCCGGTTGTGCCCCTAAAGGGGCCCGGGGTCCGCTTTGACATCTAATCCCAAGATTTGGCATAGGCACTAGTTTTACGAATGCGACTGCCATCTGACCTTCCAACCCAGAGGGAAAACTAGACCTTATTGGAATTAGACCGGTTTCCTCACGATGTTTTCCTTCACCGAAAAGCTAACGGTAATTCCGTACATAAGTTCCGAAAAAGTCATTGGTACGAGCCGGGATTCGAACCCACGACCGCCGCTTGACAGCCGCATGCCTGAACCACTAGGCTACCGTAGCTTTTAAAATCCATTCTATATACTGGTGAAATAATTTTTGAAATCGGATGATTTGAAGCATTAATGGGGAACTTGCATGGGACTTCAATTTCGAATAAATTGCACTCAATCGATGCGGATATACGTAGAGATATCATACAAAAGAAAAAAAAAGAAAAAAAAAAACGATTTTATTAGTTTTACCTAACGTTAAAATGACAATTTTTTTATTTTTTTTTTTCGATAAAATAACGTAATAGTTACATAGAATATTAAATTAGAAATGATATTTTGTATGACAAGTATAGACTTAAACGTAATTTTGTGGAGATAATCGCAAATTAATGACTTACTCCATAGTAAAGGCTATGCTGTGACGTCATAGCATAAGCCCGGCGTTTAGTATAGAGCGTTTTCGGGGGGTGCCGGCGCGCGCAGATTTCAAATGCATATAACATCAGAAAAATAAATCATAACAAAGTTTTAATGCTACAGTTGTTTTAATGCTGGATTATACTTTTGTTTTTCGTAATAAAATATTAAGATGCAAGTTCCCTTTGTATCGAACGAATTTTATGTCATCGCGTGCAGCCATTTAATAGTTTTGCTAATTCAGAACTACAATTAGCCATAGACATGCGCCTACCTCTTCTTAATTCAGGTATTTGATAAAATTGAATAAGTTATTTGTTGGACCAGCATGATAAATGTATTGACAAGCCTCTTTTGTACAATCTAGAATAGGGATGATGACTAAGATTTTTTTACGTTGCCATTCGAACCAGTTTTTAAAGAACATAAGTACCCAAAATTTTGAGACAAAGATTGAGCTCGCTGGCGGCAGTCCAAACGCTTCATACTAATTGACAACTGTTATTTGTACTAATCGTTGTATGGAAAATCAAGTAAATTTCTGTTTCGGTCGTGAGCACTGCGATTCTCTGTTTTTTTATTTTTTTTTTTATTTATTGACCAATATAACCTGAGTAGTACATTTTGGTATAAATTTTTTTCACCAGCGGAAACCTCTAGGGTTTATATGCTGATGAATAGTTCGCTATGGTACATTAATTTACTTGAATACATCACCGTTATAGACTCATAATTATTACAATACACTCGTATTGGGTTCAGATAACGTCAGATACCTTTTGATACTAGGTATCGATTGTAAGCTATTTACGTATTTATGCTGTAGTTCTTTAGGTAGTTGGTTTATTATATGAGGAAGAAGATATCTGACGTTTCTTTTCCCATGCACTTTGACAAAATTAGGTAAATTGAACATAGCTTGCTTTGGTAAATTTTGTCTTAAGGTTGCTTTTTCTTACATTTAATACTAAATGCTCTTTGTACGCATACTCTTTCCTTAAAATACATTACATACATACATAGGTTTAGGTACATAGTTGTCATACAATTTTGTTTATATAAAAGCGCAAGGATCCTATTAGTAGTTTTGAATTTAATCTTGGACAATAAACAAAAATGCTATTTTTTTCTACACTTTAAGGGTCCACATCTTTTTATGATTTTAATAATCACTACAAAGTATAAAACAAAGTCGCTTCCCGCTGTCTGCCTGTCCCTATGTATGATCTTTAAAACTACGCAACAGATTTTGATGCGGTTTTTTGTAATAGATAGAGTGTTTCAAGAGGAAGGTTTATATGTATAATACATGCATGTATTATACATATAAACCCGTGCGAAGCCGGGGCGGGTCGCTAGTATTTTATAATTCATACTTTATTCCAATAATTAGATGGTTTACTATCCATTTAGCTACACTAAGTTATCAATTTTATCATGAGGCATCATGCCTATCCAGAACCGCTGGAGGCTAGACTAACTAAACTAAGCTTTTAACTGTCAAGCTGTCAAATACCTGGGAATGGGCCAGTTGATCTTGGTAATAAATTGTAATTGTATTCTACTGTTTCGTATGCAGTCAATCAGTTTTAAACTAGTAACATGTTTTTTCCCGCGACTTAAAATAACCTGGGAGTCCTGGGACTCGATTCCCAACAAACATTCAGCCCCAATTCACATTCTTGAGAGATGATTTCCAGAATTTCTGTCAAAATTTAGAAAAACGACGCATAAATTATTAAGTTAAATCAGTTTGTAAAAAGTAACACGTGCCGTCGTCAAAGTTAGTCCAACACTTTAGGCGTGAAAAGGTAATAAAGGGACCAAAACGAGCAATTTTCGCATTCATAATGTTAATACGGATTTCATTTACTGACGTTCACATTCAACTAAACCGTCACAATAGTGGACACGGAGGTTTTTTTAAATCAGTCTAACAATAGCCACAATAAAGAATTCGTGCCACTTTACATTTATGTGCATTTTGCACTTTGTTTTTCTAAGTTTGCTTACCAAGGCATCAGCAATATGACGGCGGTGTCCGCCGAGACATCCCGTACATTATTCAACGCGCGCCTCTCGCGGCGGCTGCATTCCGGGTACCCACATTGTTCACATGTTCACCTGATACCCTGTGCAAGGCTTGCTTCTAAACGAAACATTTGAATAGTCGATGATCGATCATACAGAGTGGGAAAAACAAAAGTATTTTTGCATTAAGTTATGGTTTAATCACGCAGATATTAATATGAGTCAAATTATGAGTCGAATCAAACAGTTTGCGTTAAAGGCCTCAACTTATCATGTCCACTGGGAAGGTAGGGAACCTAAATCCTGATGACCCTTAGAAATAACTCACAAGTTAATCTTATCCCTTTGACATCTAAATTTCTAGAAAGGCGGAAAGCCCTGATTTGTGTAGGCCAAACGGTATTTGCCCATACTCGTCAAGCAATTTCTTTGATTTTTCCCAAGTTCAGTAGGTACTAATTGTCAATATGTATATATTGTTTATGTACATCAACATATCTTTTTAATAAAGAAATGAATAAAATATATATGCAACTACGTATTTAATCTTAATTTTTACAGTCAAACTAAATGTACAAATAAATAAAATGATGCTATTTTAGTACACATTATAAAATGGGTTAAAAAAGTCCTTGAAAACTCTACATTTATATTCTGAATTAAGTTAGACCTTCTCTCTTACCTTCTCTAATAATGTGCTTCATATTTATCAGGTTACTGTTATCATTTGCCAGATATAAAGACTACATCTAGATATAACATAATACCTCTAATGCAACGTGTAAAAAATATGTCCCCCATATAATAATAATATGAGAGAGTCAGGCGAGCGTCTGATAACGAACCAACACCAAGGAAACACACACTAATTCCATTTTCACCCCCAATTTATATCTGTCACTTTTGGTGCCCTGGTCGGTGCGCGTAAAAATATTGTTTTTACTTATCCCCGTAGGGGGCTACGGGGGGGGGCCGGTGGGGGCGTAATTACTTGAGCAGCCAGACGCTCGGCGGCCCAGGGGGCTGGCATTACTAACGGAGCCTTGCCCGCAAGCTGCCAAGGTTTTTGTAGGTGACACGAGAATTTTTCTTAATCTAAAAGTATGTAGGTATAGGCGCAGAGGTTAACTCGAAGACTTATTTACTTATTCATGCCTTCTATGTTATGCCAACTAATGTAACTGATATACTTCATATACCTACTGTGTTCATATACTACGTGGTGCGTATCGTGTTGACTTTTATACCCAGGCATACGGCCTGTCTGTTGAGGCAGATACCGTGGCCTATAAACGTGTGAATCCAGATGAGGCACAAGCGCGTGGCCAACCCGTTAGTGATTTGAGGATTAGTCGTATTGACCACAGGAAAAATCGCTTTTGTTTTACCGTCATATAGATTAATAACTACGTAAATGAAACATGTATAAAACACCCACGACACGACATGCATAGCTAAGAACCATTACGTCCGTCAAGACTTTCGATTTTAAAATCGGATCCTATTCATACGTTTGGGAGATACGGTGCAACAAACAGACACACGTGTTAAACTTATTTATAAAGTCGTTTTCATCGGGGGTTAAAAAACACGTAGATGATCAATACTTTCGTCCACGGCTGCCTAATACTGTGCTAATTAACATTCAAAGAGTGTGGCAAGTTGACAGCGCTCGGTTCGACCTCAGCTCGAGAGCTGCAAGACAAGCTATGGATATTTCCAAGTCAGTAGATGGCTACAGCTGATATCTCAAAACTGGTTCAAAGCTTGAAGAAAACTGACTTCGTCCACGTTAACTCCCGTATCAACTCGTGGGCCATACAGATAGGTATTTATTTCCTGTGGACATTAAAAAGTTAAGTTGCTTTTTTAATGGACTCATAATCCGCATTTAAACGTTTTCTTCTATATAAATCTACATACCTGACTATAATGTAAAAACCAAATCATGCACATAAACTGGTAACTAACCACAGGAAAGATGACACTTGTTTGTCCCTGTATGACCGTGGTTCCTACTCAAAGAATGGGTATATCTATTGAAAGTTTGAATATAGAATACTTTTACAAAGTTGAGTGATGGTAGTCGGTGCACTTAGGTTAGAAATTGATCCAATTATAACCTAGAAATGTTTGTTTTATTTGTAAACGAAGCTGCCATAGTGGACGTGAACTGAGTGGTCAATTTGGCCCAATTTACCAAATGCGTCTAACTCATTTGCGTCGCGCCGCGCACGGACGAATTGTTTTATTAATTTGATACTTAATCACGTTGTGTTTATGTTTGCGAATTAGTACAATCTAGGTTAAAATATATCTATATGATAATTACAAAGATTTGATGAATGTGCATTGTTTCTAAATTACATTGAAAAACAATTGAACATAAGATAGGTATTTAATACTAATATTAGACATTCTAAGCGTTATGTTTCGTGCTCTTGTTACGGTTTCATGTTGTTGAATTTAATATTTAGTTGCACCGTATTAGTTCTGCTTGCCCTAAAATTAATTGATAGATAATGACCTTAATTGATTGGCATCAAGTTTGCCTATTATTGTTTATCAAATAAATAAAGTTCACTCCACTAAATGAAGTTTTTACAGCAAAGCCACCGGCGAACCTTCCGGAGAACTCTTTCATAAAAGCAAACTTAATGTAATACAGCTTCTAAAGGCGTCAAAAAGACCATTAAAACGAAAAGCGGGTGAAAGCAAAAAAATGTCTTCGATTACGTTACAGCTTACAGCGCCGAGTCGGGCAAAGCGAGTTTACTCGCGAATTTCAGCCGCGCTTATAAATCTTGGCAGGCTGGAGTATCAGGGGAGCAGCAATCTCCACGGCACGCACTCCACCGTATCCATATTTAGTACGTATACGTACGGTTTATCACACTTCAAAGAACAGACACGGGTAGGCGCCTCGAAACCGCGTCTCCCTAACGGTGCTCCTGTAACTAGGAATAGGATGCCGCTTTGTGAAATTCGCGATGCTTTTCGACGTAGATACAACCCCCGTTTGGTTTTTCGAGGTCGCCCACTTCTCCCCTTTCACAAATGCGAGTATCTAGGACTACACGGTTCGCCTCCTCCGCGATTCGCGCGCCCTTAGTACTTTGGGATGCGGTAACGCCGCGGTTTCGCACCCGTATCGCTAAGCGAGCAGGGGAACGCGTATTAATTTGCTTTTCAAAATAATCGTTGAAAATGGTACTTCAGCTGAATACTACGTGTCATCATCATTTTCTTGCCGTTTTACTTGGGGTCGGCGCACTGTGGGCTGAAAATCAACTGTCATAGAAATAGAAACCAAAGTCGAAAATACTCTCTTTTTAGGGTTCCGTACTCAAAGAGTAAAACGGGACACTATTACTAAGACTCCGCTGTCCGTCCGTCCGTCTGTCTGTCACCAGGCTGTATTTCACTGATACCGTGATAGTTCCAGTTGATATTTTCACAGATGATGTATTTCTGTTGCCGCTATAACAACAAATACTAAAAACAAAATAAAATAAATATTTTTGTTGATAATGGTACGGAAACCTTCGTGCGCGAGCCTGACTCGCACTTGACCGGGTTTTTTTTCTTGAAATTGCATTAGGTAGTCATGATCAATTGATCATACTATAAAATGAGCCTGAGTTAATTTGGACTCGTTGTTATTTTTTTAAAGACATCTTAATAAAAATATGTATGGAGAATAAAGGTAAAACAGGTGATGCTCTGAAAGGCCATGTTTAACACAAATTATCCTTGCATATGCGTATAGTAACAATTATTTATGATTTGTTGTTATTATTGAAATTTCTCCCCTGGCGCTTTTTTTTTAATCCAAAAAAAATAAAACAAAAATCTTATTTTTTTTTATTTTTTCGTTCTGTGTTTAATTGTAACCTGGGAAAAATATTTTCAGTCAATTCGAAAGATAAACAGGCAGTCTATTCCTTATTTTTGTGTTATAAACAGTTCCTGGACTACCGAGCTCTGCTCGGGTGAAAATAGAGAAAATACGGAGAAAACGATTTCTCCCAGACTTGAGACCTAGCTAGATCGATTTATCGCCCCCGTAAACCACCACACTCTAAACGTCATCGAAATCGTTAGAGCCGTTTTCGAGAACGTGCATTACAAATGTACCTATATATATAAATAAAATAAATAAATATTCGGGGACAATCTTACACAAATCGACCTAGTCCCAAACTAAACCAAAGCTTGTACTATGGGTACTAGACGATGATAAACATACATATATAGATAAATAAATACTTAAATACAAAGAAGACATTCATGACTCAGGAACAAATATTTGTGCTCATCAGCTCATCACACAAATAAATGCCCTTACTGGGATTCGAACCCGGGACATCAGGCTTCCTAGGCAGGGTCACTACCAAATAGGCTATATAGGTAGGTATATATTCAATTCAATTCAATTCAAATTATTTATTTCAGACTATGTCCATATCATGTTAGTAACAATGAAAACTTATAGAACTATGTTAAGGCAAAGAGTTTAAATTAAATGTCATATTAAAAATTACAAATGTCACAAAATAATTACATACTACACTAAGAACATACCTACACATTACATTAAATTATACACAGAACCTCTTGAGCCCATGTGCAGGCCCAGGTGCTATATACTTACAAATATAGGATTATAGCATGACAAGCGGCTTTAAGATATCAGGATACTTCAATACTGTAACAGGTGAGGCCGTCGCCATGGCAACGCGAGACTCAACTCTATCCCTAGGCACGTGTGTCGGTTCAATATTGTCAGTTACTTTATAACCGGCAAGGGCGGTATTCAAGACGGTTTTACAACACCTATGGACATGGCGACCTTAGCCTCTGGCCGCCCAAAGGCCTGTAATAGTTATTTGCTTATTTGTTATACAAGGGTGCAAAGTTGTATTTTACCCGCGAGTGTGGAATTGAAACACGAGCTAGCGAAGGATTCTATAGTTGAACCACGAGCGAAGCGAGTGGTTGTAAAATATAATACTGAGCGTAGCGAGTGTTTCAACAAACGAGAAGTAAAATACATTTGCACCCGTGTGTAACACAAAACTTTTCAACTCACTGTAGCAAGGAAAGTGCAACATGCAAAACAACAGCTCATAAAAAATAAGTCTTTATTTGTACACATTCCATCATCATCATCACCATCACCATCACCATCATCCGTCATCCGTCATCCATCATCATCCATCAAATCATCATCCATCCCAGCTCATTATAAAAAAACGTAAAAAACACAGTTACTTAAACAAGCTCCAAGGTCAAATTACTTTCCCCACTAGTGGATGAAATGCGATTTTGCTCACTGGTTTTAAAGGATAAAAGACGGCTTTCCGAGGCAGTGAGGAGAAAACTTTTATACCAGGTCTATGATATTTGGCTAGTTAGATTAAAGATTAGACTTTTCTAGATGATTTAATTTGTATTTACATTTGTTTTGAAAACAAAACAAACTCTACATTTGCATTGCATAATTTTCTATTTTTCAAGCATGCAATGAAATATTGACGTTGTGTTCTTTATAGATGCCTGAAATAAATGGTTTATTATTATTATTATGTATGTCTTTCCCGCTCACGGGACAATGATGTCCCGGACCTTTGGGAGGCGTTCGTGGGGCTAGGTACATACAAAGTACCAACTGAGCCAACACGTAGAGGCCCTTTTGACAATTTCATGAAATGCAAGGAGTACACCGAGCGTTCACCTCAACGTTCAACCACAAATAGGGAATACCGGGATACCGGGATCCTGCAAGAAAAATTTTCGGGATCCCTCGCGGGATTGCGGAATTAATGATAAACCAAATTCATGCATGTTATGAGTTGCCTTTCCACGGCCGTAATTTCTAGTCACAAGCCTGACTGTTTATTTAAAATTCATGTCTGTCGTATATTCGGAACCTTGAAACGAATATTTCGGCCGAATATTTGGTTCGGCAACATAGTCCAGGCAATGAACTGACAACTTGTATGGAAAAAAATTCAAATTTGGAACTAATTTATAATAGCTGATTTTTTCTTTGTAATGGATACATTATCAATTAAATAGTTACTTAGCGACAAAATCCAACAAAATTTCAGACATCAAAAAAAGGATAACTTATGTAGCTTCTGAAAAGTCAGAAAAAATATGAACAAATGGTTTTATCTTTATTTTGGTTCATTTACATTTGCTTTATAATATTCAAGATAAATAATTAAAAAAAAACAATTCATGTTTTATTTCAATCTTTATAAATACTTCCGGATGGAAAATTTGTTGGATTCTTGAATAAAGCATCTTAGATGTTTTAAAATGATGGAAAGAAAAAAAACGCTATTATAAATTAATGTTTTTCAAAACCGTATTTTGCCTGGAGTAACAGCTAGGATGAATGGATCGGATCAACAAACTGTTATTTTTTTAAATTATTAGGTATATATGGCCAGAAAATATACCTATATTAAATGAAACGACTTATAACGAATAAATATAACATGTCACCAAAATATAATTATATCAACATAAAACATCATATTCAACTAAAGGGATTGCAAAAACATGAGATTTTTCAAAGGCAATATTGCCTGAACTAGGATGCAATAAAATCAGTATTGCTTAATATATTCTGGTCTTAGAATAATAACGCATAGAAGGATAGTTTCATACGGCCGACGCGCCAAGCGTGAGGCATAACATGGATTCATGTAGTTGTGATCAACTCGTATTCACACGCGCCAATACGCACACAAACGCACCAATTTTGTTCCACCGATCGGCGTACTGGGCCATTTATGGCCGAGTTTTAATGGCCTCACAGTTGCGCGTGAACTGCGTTTCTAGGCGTTATTATTCTAAGATTCTGGTATAAAAAATATCCATCAATCGAATTTTGAATTTTTACATCCCACTCCAACAAGATACATTCAATAAAATGACGTTATTTTACCTCGTTTATCGTTTGTTTATTTGTATGCATACGAATAAACAAAAAACTTTGCAAATTAAGATATTTATCGAGATTAGTCCAAATAACCCATTCCCGAAGAATGTTGCGTCTATAAATAAATGCTTGTGTGTTTTCCCAAATATGGGCCAACTCTATATAATATATTGCTAACTTACTCATTATTTTGTACTTGTCAATAAGAATGATATTGTATTAGATTCTGCATGTAAATAATTCAATTGCTATTTCTTTTTTGCCTGAAACACAGGGTATCCTAGCTCAGGCACGTATTATTTGCCTCTAATATTAAGCTCCTAGTCCATAGTAAATATGTTTGATGTACATTATGTTTTATCAATAAATTATCTTATCTATTGCAAATTTCACCGAAATCGTTAGAGCCGTTATATACCTACTATACATACATACATATATATATATATTGCTCGTTTAATAAAGGTACCTAAATGATTAATTTATTATCTTTGATCGTAATGAATCATCATACATACTCGTACCTATATTATACTGACGGCTTTGTTATGTCAGGTTAGTTTTATTAATTTATGTCATACCAAGGCAAAACACCGCTGTTTCTGGTCAATAAGGCACTATTACCATGACAATGCAATTTAAAATCGACCTTATTGACAACGGACTAAGTGGTATACCTTCAACAAGGGAATGACTTAATTCTTGACCAGTCGAACAAGCGTTTAACTATAGTCGCTAATAATGTACTTACACTCCATATTTAAATTCTATTTAAAAACTGCAAAAAAGGTTCTTTGTGTGTATCGTAATTATCTTAAACTGTCGGTTTAATGATCAATTCTTCAACTAATCATTATTATTTAAGTATGTACTGTATATATATGCTAATTCTTCAGGTATTTGCTTACGAGAGACGAATTCTATACTGTTAAACGAGCAATATTTTGTATTTACATTTTAACTCACGTTTTCGAAAACGGCTCTATCGATTTCGATGAAATTTGAATTATGTATCTTTTTTTACTCCTAATGACCTCAGGAATTCATGGTTAATATCTGTCGGTATACTCCTGTCCATCCTGTATAGCGTTAATCTTGTTGCCGAATGTACTTACAAAGTGTTTCATTTGTTTCATTTTCCTGATTTCCTCCTGCGATTCCCCAACACAAGTTAGTAGTCAGGCATTCTTATTAATCATTATTTGATTGCTAAATAAAATTCTGCAACTTGGGAATCACACAATTTACTGCATTTACTAATTTTTGCATAGGTACCTAAAACTATGTAAGTGTGATTGCCAAGTCACAAAATTTTATTTAGCAAGCAAATAAAGATTAATAAGAATGCCTGACTTTGCTCTACGAAATATCTCACCACTTTTTACTGTGAAAGAGTTTCGAGACTTGGCCTATTTTTTACATGGAATGTTTTTTATGGGATCTCATTTCTTTTTGTAGACTTTGTATGCGAATGTTATTTTACCAACCGCAAATAACGTTTGTATAGTTTTGCAGGAAATAACTGCAAAAGTAACTTTGTAATTGCATGTATTTTTAGGTTTTTTTATGAATTATTAGGCTAAAAACTAATTACGTTTGAAATTTGGAGCTGCTAGAAGTACCTTAGAATTAGCGTGATCATTATCAGAAGTGAGTATGTCAGTGACAAAACTAACGAACTTTGACGGACAATAGTTCTTAAACTAAAAGTTCAAATTGAATGTTATTGATATTATATGTTAGCCATATTATGCACTACATGTTCCTGAAAATTCACGGTTCTAGCTTATGTTAGCCATATTATGCCCTACATGTTCCTAAAAATGCAGGGTTCTAGCTTTAGCCAGTACAAAATTACAGGATGTTGAAAATGGCCTGAATGGCTTCGAGAAAAGGATCGTACGGCCCTGCCTCTTTGTTTTGCTCGACTTGGCGGGGGCACTGCCGTGCCCCCAGATCTACTAGATACAAATGAGAGCAGGTCCAGTTAGCATCAAAAGTAGCTACGCAAACGAAGATTTCAAAAGTCTTAATTAAAAGGGAATAAGAACGTTTGTCGTCATTGATTGCGTAAGTTACTTTTGATGCTGACTGTAGCTACTGATAACCGGGTGGTTTACCCTGTACACTACTGTTAAACAAACTCGCTGTAGAACCCATACTGTAACCATCGTCAAACACTTAATTTTGAATATTTAGTTAGAGCTAGTTTAACTGAATGTGGCAGTGAATAGGGAACATTACGCAAAACGTAGGTGGCGACACTAGCAGCGTTGACATTGTATCTCGTTCCCACTTGCGATATTGTCTATGCAAGCATCCTTGTCACTCATTTGACAATCAATTGTGCATGTGTGTGTGAACCCCTATATTCCTATACTGGTTTACTATAAGTGGTAGTGCTGCCTCTGGCGGCAGAACATTGCAGTAATGTTCCCTATTTTTAGGAACATTTTCCAGCAAGGTCGATCATGTAACACATTGTAAGTACGTTATGTAGATCTAAATGTAAATTTTAATATGAAAAAATTACTGTTAAATTGTCGTAACGCGCGTTCGAAACGTTCTTGATAGGAAAATTATTGTATTGTCATCTACATATATTATACATATACTAAGGTACCTGAGGGTAATATGGACACGTTAAGCTTTGACGCTCTGTAAAAATAAAGTAGCCAGGTTGTAGATAAATAGATTGTAGATATACGACTATTTAACTAATTTAATATAGGTACTATAAAAATTCAAATTCAAAAAAATAACTTTGGTAATAATTAGAAATTCGACTTGAAAAAGTGGTAATTTACCATATTTCCGGCAGTGCGGTTATTATGGCCATCACCAATTTATCTTCTTGCTCCAACTGGAGGATTCGTTTTCGACCAAGACGAGCCTTCAGTTTGTTTTGATAATTTTTTCGCGGCGGTGTTTAAATTTGATCTCTTTGCGATCGCACTTTTGAAGATCCTCCTTCCGCCAATTTCCTCTCAATCAACTTTTAACATCCTAAAAATATAATATTTAACACTATTAGTTGGGTATTACTTAAGAAAACCACATAAAACATGCTTAAATTTTTCATACAGAACATATGGATACTCGGTGTCCGTATTAACAAGTGAGTACTTGTTTAAATTTTTACGACTCAAACAAAATCTTTCTTTTACACCTCACTATGTATACTACACTACCACTTTAAAATACGATAAATTATCTGTTGACTCACATCCAATAATTAGATCACACGTCGCTTTTCGAATTTTGCAGGCTTGCCGCGGTCAGGGGACCGATTTTTGACTTTCGAGCGCTCGACTCTTCCATTCGAAAACTGTCAAAAATGATGAAATGCTATTTTGAAATAGCGATAGAAAATTTCAAAACGAGTGGTATTGACCACTCGTATTCAAATCTATCGGTAGAAAGTAAGTGCAAGCAATTTTGAAACTACAATCGTATTCACTTTGATTTAATTTTCGAGCGCTCGAAAGTCAAAAATCGGCCCCCAGTTGCGAATCGAACGGTGTTTTTGATCTGTCGAAATTCCGTCGGCAAAGCAGTCCCGATAAAACTTTGCAAGGTTCCACAAGGCTACTAGACGCTTTTAATTACAGTGGCATCTATCCACTTTGTGTTGTACTTTTTGGGATAAAGCGAAGTAACCATATTAACCGGATGACCATATTACGTCAGGTACCTTACCAATGTTTCAAATGAACATACGACTATCTGTACATTTTGTATAAACAATATGTGTCAGTTTACTTTGCTCTTGATTGTGAATTGGAATTTAGCAGTCACTCATCATTTGAGTCATGTTGTAAATAATGAAGTGTTGCCACACGCTTCATTCGGTTCGCCCTATTACCGCAACAGCCAGGGATAAAAAAAGAAGTGATGCCAGGTTGGTAACATCACATACCAATTAATTATGTGTAGTGTTTACAGCTGTCGAATGACTACCGAGACATAATTATTTTAGAATCCGCGTAATGGACGATGTTACGGTCAAGTATCATTTAGTCGGCCGGTACCCGTTCCTGATATGAATTTGATTTCATGGACCATTCGCGGCCAACCGGATCGTTCACTCTACACAATACAATCGAAACCTAAGAATTTTCTCTCAAATCTAACCTGGAGGTTTTATTTGTTCAGTTAATGATCGTATTCTAGGGCGTTGTTTTGAAGAAGGATTCTTCGGTCAAGGTCTGCAGTAGTTATTTTCTAACAATTTATCGTAAACTTGTAGACTTCATAGCTCTATTGCTTGGACCAAGTATTATATTTAAGTAATGAATGACACATTTTTTAAGGTATTATTGCTTTGAATTGACTCGAACTTTATAGATACTTATTCTTGATGCTTCATTAGTTATTTGTTTTGCTTAGACATAAAAATAATTTGTCCGAGTTTATTTAACACGTTATTGTCATCACGCCTCCGACACCGGACACGGCTCTGCCCGGGCACGTCGATGCCGCTATATGTACACAAGTCATCGCTTATGTGCCTATGTGCTCCGGGTACATAGGCGACTGTTGTATGGGTAATAGTGGGTACGCGTGTACGTAGATAATCTCGTCATAGCTCGCGCCCGTTATGGTATTACTGTGTTGGCGTGGGTGTCCGGGGTGCGAGTGGGGGGCGGACCCCGCGAGTACCATGGGGGGGCGCTGTCCGCTTTAAAAATACTAGGGCGCGAGCGAATGGAACTACCGAGCCAGCAGAATGCTAAAGGAAGCCGTTTATTTTGAAAGATCGCGAAGACTTTCCACTCGCCTCTGCGCTCCTGGTTGAGACGGGAAAATGTTCTAAAATGGCGAATAAAAAACATGCAGCTCCGTTATTAGCGCTCAGCTTGCGAAACGTCCCGTCCCTGTAATTCAAACTTTATATTTAAACTTTATTTTGCTTATACTACACATAGGTCACGTATTTGGCTTAATACCACGGATTACACCGAAACTCTGTCAGTGTGTAAAGGTTAACATAGTTTCTCTCAGTGTTCTAGAGTTCTAGACAAAGCAACCTACCATAATTGGTTACTTAGCTTATATCTTAGCTAATTCCGATCCAGTGAGTTGGTAATACGCATAACAATCAATACACATCACATCTAAACGTGTCGGCGTCGACATAAGAAAGCGTGTTAGGGGTGCGGCGCTGCAACGTAGCTCATTATCGATGATCGATTCGTTGCATCCATGCTATTAATGTTATTCAGTGTTCGAAAATCATTCCAAATTTAAATGTATTTTGTCCGTGTTTTCATAATTGGGCGCGGGTGATGGCGGCGGGGGGCAGGGTGGTGCCGCGGGCGTCATCGCGCCCCTCCGCGTGGGTATTTAATGATTATACGCTGACTGCCACCTGATTGCTGGTGCTCTAGTACACTGTCGATGATTGCTCGTATCGATAAAATCTGATTGACATGAAAAATCGCGATGCTACGCTTGTCAGAGATAACACATTTGCTCCTAATTGATATGAACGGATTTCATTACGATAGATGGGGACAAGTAACTGTCTGGGAGAAAAATGTACATCAGTTAAGAGTAGATTGAGGCTGTAGGTACGTGGTTTTCTTTGTTACACATTACCAAAGAAAATAAATAACTGATAAGCAAAGTCACCAGTAGTATTCATGTCTGACGCAACCAATGCATCTTGCTACTTAGTTAATTTGTGAATGTACTACTTACAATTTCTAAATTCAAATTCAAGCTAAATCACAATCCTCTACCTTGTTATCGAAGCATAGTTACCATTTTAAAACGTAAACACTACTAAGCAACAAATACGTAAATATTTATACCCGTTAGTGTTAGCATATAACCTTAGATGCCTTAAGTAGCAAAAATCGCATAATGTAGGCTACAAAGGCTAAGTAAGAAGGGGATTCCTTTGTTAGACTTAATTAGACTAATTCATTAGGTTAGGTGAGGTTTGTTTTACAATAATCCTATACAGTTTACTATTTAAGAAAAAAATGCATTAGATCAAATGAAACATTAGGGCTAAAGTTGTTAGGTCTAACAAGGGAGAACCTTTAAGAAGGCGTCTTAAAGTACATGTGGATATTCGCCTCTAAAAATAACCAACATTTAAGTTTTCCACTATTACTATGAAGAATGTTAGTTAGCTACTAATTATTGTTACCAGTGCCATTCAAAACTAAGATTACCAATCTCAGTGCCAGAAACTCGCTAGGCGCTACGAAATCATTGGCACTGAACATGTTAACACTTTCACTGCCAGCCTGCCTAGCCTACATACGAGGAAAACCACGGAATCGGCTACGAGCGTAGCGCGTAGCGATCCTTGCCAGTGAACGTATTAAGGGAATCAATGTTTATTTTTTGTCGAAACTTGCTCGCACTATCGAGTGTCGATACCCTAGCGATCGCTGGTGTCGCGCGACTCGCGGGGAGGCACTACACGGGTAGCAGCCGCGGCAGGAGGCAGGAGGTGGGACCGCAGTACATAGGCCAGGCCATGTATCAGCACATACCAGGCCCTCAGCACATAGCTGGCGGATTCCCGAAATTTTGCAGTTATTTTGTATCGAAAACTAGGTTATTCCACGATTTAATCGCCGAACGCGCGGTCGCTATAATATATACCTGGAGTTTTTTTCCTGTTAATTGTTTATTTTAAGTTTAATCCGTATTAATCTGAAGCGCGATGATCGTAGCAACACATTTGTTTCATTTTCTTGATGCCCAGCGGGGTGTAATGTATGCATGCATTGGTAAATCATGATTCCACTAATGCTGACTCTTCGCGTATCGTGACTATCGTGTCACTATCTCACTGTTGTGCGTTGGGGAATATAATATCAAATTCACGCATGACACGCTTACTTAAACTTTATTCACTAAACTATATATAAGAACGTTGAAAGCATGTTTACATATTCTTTGTCAATAATCCACTTGCCGCAGCATGATAAGCAACGAAAGGGTTACGACGACGGTATTATTGTAAAGAAGCCATCAATAAACCGTCCGTCCATCCTTGACAAGTCTTACTCCGTAATAGTTATGCTGACCTTTCAAACGCATACCATGACGACATATACATACATACGTTTATGCGTAGATGTTCATCTAACGCACGCACCACTGCACCTTATCTGTCATTGAGGTGGTAATTAATTACACAGTAAATTGCAATGTTCTCAACACATCTAACATATAAGTACAGGGAGCACATAACGCGGGAAGGGTCAACGGATATTTAGTGTCCGCATAGCAGATGCGGTCCTTGGCCACCGCCCTCAAGACGGTCGATATCCCTCGTCACCCCTCCTTACTGTCTATGTACACCTGGTACTTACTTTAAGTAAGTACGCAGCCTTGCGATCGTGCCTAATTGATTTTAAGTCATGCTTCGGACGTCTAACATATAAGTAATTAGGTTAGTTGTATCTTTAAGAGACTAGCATGTGACGTCACGATGTAAAAACCGCTCTTGTACAAAACTTACTTCATATAAAAATGTCTTCAAGAGTTTCAACAGTTGTCTACATTAATTGACATTCATTTAATCACACCCCAACAAAAAAATGCCGTTATAAAAACTATCCAACTACTCGTATGAAACAATGAAAAGCAAAAGGAACGACGTTTAAAATGGAATGCAAATAAAGATCGTTAATCTAGTTAACGCTCCTTGGTTGTTGTGCCGAAGTCGATTGATTATGCCCTGCATCGGTACCACTTGTTGAATGGAAATCTTGTATGTTTTCGTGAATTAGCGTTCTGAAACCGCGACCGCTAAAATGGTGCTCGAAAATTGGACAACATAATTTTAATTGCAATTATGTAATTACAGGTAAAACTTTGTAAATATCAAATTAAGATCAATATCCGAATGTGTTTAGTCCATCTGTTCATAACTAGTATCAGAAGAGGAAACAGTATTTCGTAAGCCGGAACTAGTATAATTACTAGATTTACTTTCGTGTATGTCCATCTCGTGCGCCATAATATGTAGAAATTCGTTTTGAACTTTATAATAAAATTATGATACAAAATCAGTTCTCCGGTTCAATGTATAGGGAAGCCGAGCCCTTTCCAAACAATTAGGCACCCTTTTTCCTATCACACAACCCGACTTCTGAAAAAGTGACCCTGCAGGTCGATCACGTAACGCATTGTACGCGCGTCAGGTAGGTCTAAATGTCACTTTTTATATATTAATAATATTTTATTTTATTTAAAAAACATATAAGTATATATATATATATATATATATATATATTATAAGTATATAAACATGGGTGTACAGTCGCCATCACATACATAGGTACACTATAGGTGTTCAAAAATATCGGCACATGCACCCTAATGCCTTGTAAATAGAGGTGTGTTCCGATGTTTGTGACGTGCTTGTTTGCTCCGATGTATGTGATGGCGACTGTACATTAACTGGGTCTCACAAAACTGTCGGAACAGTTTGTCTGTGTGATTATAAACATCATAGTTAATAATTAATTAATTACTAATTTGTAAATAGGTTTAGGTTAAACACATGTTACATACAATTGTATACAGTTATTTATGCCTTATGGATTATGATACTTAAGTAATGTCGTTTTAATTTAATGGAAAATTTACAGTTAAATTGTACCGACTCGCGTTCGGAACGTTACGTGATTACCCCTCTGATTGTGAATATCAGCGTAATAAAATAACTTAGTAAGCAACATTTTAGTATCCCCGCACACTAGAATGTGTACGAGGGTGCGCCGTGTACGTACGAGCATTTCACTCGGTCCATTCGCAATGTCATGTCAGTCGGTCAATCTGGGCGCCCTTTACAATTAACAGCGCTTTGAGGCAATAGCATTAAGTGCTTTGATTACCTACAAACCTAATTTATATCTTATGCATCAATATTAAAATAACATTATGATTATTTATTTATTTATCGTATGGCGGTTACACACTGGTACATATTATGTATTCGTATCGATGTCGCTGATAGGGTTCCAGTGTGCGCTGCGAGGTTCAGAAGGAACAGTGCAGCTGCCGAGTTTGTTGTTCTTTTAGCACCACCCGGAGGTCACGTGTAGGGTTTCTAGGGTTATTCCTACGAACGTATGATTATGAAAATGTGTTTTGAGAACTGCGTAGGTACCGTAAAACTACACAACTATAGTCCAGGTCACCCAACTATGGTCCAAATCAATTCTCATTGCTCAGGTGTGATTTGTTTCATGGATTAACTTAAAGGCAGGCAATATAATAACACAAATTTAAATCAAAACGTATAAAAAGAACTAATACGAAATTGGTATTGATAAAAACGAATGAGTTTACTTTTGGACCATAGTTGAGGTAGGTAGTGGACTATAGTTGTGTAGTTTTACGGTACCCAATACCCAATGTATCCAGTAATTAATTAGCCAATAAGTCGAGATAAAATTGCATGTAAAATATTGATAAATTTAATTATCGAAGGGCAGAGAACCAGTCTTAACGATGGGCCGATACAGACGGCCAGTTTCACGAATCGCCCGGGCAGCTGCGAGCATGCCATCCAGGTACCAGGGGGTCAGCACACACGTGATGGTATACAGGAAGCTATATTTAGTGGCTTGTCCATTTGAAGCACTATCGATTCGTGTCCGCGGAGCGGAGCGTTGACCCGGCCTGGTCACTGCCGACCGTTCCGCTAATTTATTAATTATTTATCCTTACGATCCTATGGTTCCATGGAAGCCTGGTGGTCTAGATGCGTGGGTGGATTGCCAACTTAGCACCGGTCATATAGGTACCAACTGATAAGGATACTACGCTTTTAAGTAATGCAGAATAATAATGATTTCGGTTTATAGAAAAGTATTATAAGAACATGTTACAAAATGTATGTGAAGGTCCGGGCCCCGTAGCATGGATGGCGTTATCACGCGATAAGTGACAGGATAAGCGCGTCGTCTCGTTCTATCGAATGGTGTCAGCCAGGGACGGATGCTCTATCCTGTCACTTATCGCGTGATACCATATCCATGCTACGGGGCCTGATAAAAACCATAACTTAAAAGGGATTGTTTGATTGTTTCAGGATAACCTCACACCAGAACCAGCAGATATGACCGACGATGACAACTTCTCCAGTAAGTATACCCTTAATATCTTCCAATTTGCCTTCACAACTTTTCCAGCCACTTGCATCAAATCAACCTAATGGTGGTATTTTACGCATCAAATTTTAACATTACAACGAGAAAATTCAAAATGCAGTAAAACACCAGCTAAAACAATTGGCTTTAACTTGAATTTGAATTGTTATTCGAAATTTCCAAATTTGAACATTGAATTGATTGGCGTATGTGATCTGGTGCAGGTCAGGCCTACGGGAAAGACGCCGAGAAGTTGAAAATGATGTTGCTAGCATGGAATTACCACAGCCAGACACAAGGTAAAGCTATTTCACTATTTGTGTCGTTTCGAGTGAAGCTAAAAAAGTGCTTCGTTATTTTAATTTTTATCGAGTCATCAGTGTAATGCGAAGGTAATTATGCTTTTCTTGTTAATGGCGCACATTGTTTTACCTTACCGAACTCGGCGTAAAAAACTGATGTCCATCTAACGAGCGCGTAGGTTTATTTGTCATACCATCAGCGTATTAGCCGGCCACTTGCATAATTTCCACGGCAAAATGCTATCCACGGAACGCCCGTTAGCTATTTTTATTGCCTGAAGCCATATTGAGAGTGTTCGAGGGTGTACCAGGGGCGCAAACATTGCAGGCACCTTCTCAAATTATTTATAGGCCCGAGGCTCGTTCGGGTTGACATTTAAGTCGGATGCACCGGTCCCTTGCGAGTGCGTTCTGTAGACCCTCATTAATTTGTGTTGTCTTGGTAACTGGCTGTGCATACTGAATATTGTTCATGGTAAAATTATGGTAGAAATGCTTCAAGGGCTTGCTCAAATAACTGGAACCTGAGGGGCTTATAAATATTTATGTTCGTGCGAAGCCTATCAGCTGGAGGACGGATCGAAATGGCGTTTGTGGCTAACCTTTTTTGCCGTCTGACGTATTAGACTGTTCAGAAATTTCTCAATCCATTTTCCAGTGTAAATAACTTTCAAATGTATATACAGGGTGCTGCCTGAATAAATTGAAAAGCAATAAATTTAAAGGATGACTCCATAGAATATCCGCAGTTATCCTATATCGGTCCCGGTGTTTCAAAATTATTGAATTCCTCATGATATCGTAGCATGTAAGTCATGATGATGATGAGAACACTGGGCACTTATGTCATAGTAATTAAGTGTCTTTGTTTTCCATAATATCTTGGAGTTTTTTTTTACCATTTACAAGATTTTTTGTATTTAAAATAATACTGATAGTATCCCAGTTAAGTAAAAGAACCGCATGCTGTTACTTCAAATAATTTTATTTTTTTCTAGTTTTCTTTTGTAAAACACTTGTAACTGATTGCTGATTGACTTAATAATCCACCGTTTCATTTATTGCTCCTGTGACAGGCAACACCCCGTATTATACTGGTTTCGACCCAACGACCTATGCGCTGTTTACGTTGGCCCTCCGTGGGAGAAATGTCGGGTCTTTATTTAGAAATTTATTCCTACACGCTTTGTCTAGCGATCCGGATTTTTCATCTCCCGTTTCTCTCGAGGACTGCTTTTTCTAAGTAACTGACATTTCGGAATGTTTATCTAATAATACGTTTCAATATTTTCGTAAGTCCAGTTAGTAACATGCCTCGAAATCTTTTGTGGATATTAAGATATTTCTCTATGTCTAATAATATGTTTGTAGCTCCATTTCTCTCCGCCCCGTGTATGCCTCTATCGGTTATGCACGCCTGTCTAATTTACACAACTTTTTGCCTACATTTTTGTGAAACATTTAAGTTCAATGATCAAATTAAATACAAAGCACGGATGACAAAAATGAATACGGAGCAGTAAATTATTGTAATGAATTGCGTTCGCCTTAGTGATGTGACGTACCCGGAAATTTAAAGGTGGGAATATTGCCAGCCATTAATCCCTTATCAACTGCATTTAAAATGTTAAGAGACTAGAGGGTAGGAGCGTTTGTAATTGGAAAGAGTTTTTATTTCTCACTTTCACGCATGGTTTGCCTAGCGTGGTAGAACAACCACGCGCAACCCGGTTCTTCCAATCTGATTCCAATACAATACATTAACTTAAGTCAAAGAGAGCCGTTGAGCTTGGGAAAGTGTTCGCAATCATTGTGTAATTATGATTTTATGGTATAAATAGAGACAGTATCACAATGTAATTTTTCACCTGCAATTTTTTGTGAAAGTGGTTATTCCTGGGTTTCAATTTAGCAACTAAAATTTTCACATCAATGATGAATATGAGGGCACCGCAATGAAAAAAATAGACTGTAGATCTACATAGGGTGGTTATATTGGTGATTGGAATGGGCTTGACAGTATACCAACCATATAACAACATTCACATTAAAATACAAGAAAATCTTTGGCGTACATTTTACCATACATACGCGGCATACACACAAAATGATGATTTAAGTACTGTAAAACCATACAACTATAGTCCACTAACCCAACTATGGTCCAAAAGTAAACTCATTCGTTTCCATCAATACAGATTTCGTAATAGTGATTTTATACGTTTTTATTTAATATTGGTCCATAGTTGGGTGACCTGGACTAAAGTTGTGTGGTTTTACGGTACTAGATCTGAAATGTGAACAACATTTTGAATTGACCATCTTGATTTCAACGCGATATCCTAGGGATGTTCTCTTCTGTCAACTAAGACGAACGGAATTGCGGCATAGATCATTCAAATATGGGAACACACGAAATCTTAAAAGTAAATCATGATAAGACCGCTGCATATTTTTACAAGGACTTTACGTTTTTAAAATTAAATTAAATACTGACGTTATTCCAGCTAAGTATCCTAGGGTGGGGTTAACTTTCCTTATTTTTCTTCGCTACGCTCTATTCTCGACCCCGTTTCCCGATACCTGTCAATTAGTCACGTCTTTTGGCGTTATGCCTTCCCACCTCGTTCTATTATTGGACCATAGACTTGACCAGACTTTCTGATGTTGGTTGAGAAACAGCTACCAATAAGATAAGATTAGAAAATTTATTTCACGATAAAAATTACAGTATATATTCGCATGTATGTATGTATGTAAATACTTTATTGTACATAAGACATTGGTGAAAATACAGACAAAATAGGTTAAGTTGAAAGTCGTCAAAACTAAGAACATAATAAAAATAATATTAACACAATGTCAACAAAGTAAAATACACAATAACAAGCAATTAGAAAAATAAAAGATAAAATAATAATAATTCAGGAATATCTATGGCAATTGTAAGTTTGGTTAAAGTAGGATGCCACCCGTATCGCCCAACGAAACTAGACCTCTACCTACGCTTAGTTACTACGAATTGCGGCGTCAAGATATATTTGTGGGTGAGCGTTGAGGTGGGCTTAAAACAAGTTACAGAATAGCTCTTCGATGTAGCAGGTCCACTAGTGAATAACTGGCGTCTAATCTACCGACAGATGTACCTAGGCATCATGGTCGTCAAATGGACGCTTCCTTAGAGCATCTTAAGTAACCCCAGCATTTGGTTTAAAAAAAAAATATTCGGAGAAATTTTGATCTAAAGTTATGAACACCAAGTAAATTTTGGCACCACGAGATCATAGCACAGCACTAAATGCAGATTTTGAGATAACATCATGTCATAATAATTTTGCATCTTTCGTTTTAAAAGATATTTTTGTTATTTTTTTTTTTTTCATAAAAAGTTTATTATATAGCTTAATTTTTTGCTCCTGTTACAGGGCCCACCCTGTGTAATGTCCGAAACTACAGCTTAGAATATTTTTCTAATATCTTGTGTAGGTATAATATATCTTTAAGTACCTACAATACTTGTCGTGTATAACGAGAGGAATCAAGGGCACCGTTATTCCCAAGTTAACTTAACAAATAATAATCGTGTTCATTGTGACACGCGAGCGAAGCTGGGCAGCAGGCAGCTTAGGGTTGCCAGATGGTCGGGATTTGGCTGGATTCTCCCGAATTTTTATATGGCCTCCCGAGTCCCGACAACAATCAACTTCATTGTATAAAACAAAAATATTAAGTATGAATTTACGTCAAGCAAAGAAATGTTGTTGATTTTAAAAAATTTCACCTCACTAGCTCGGAAAGCCCTTTTAGTATGTTTCATACCTATTGAAGAAATCACTTTTTATCCACATGTGAAGAAAGAGTTCTGACCTTTGAACGCAGCTTAAGTGACATGTGACAGCTAACAAAACATAGAACGTTAAAAGTACTAAATATTTGGCTCGTTTAAGGTTTTATTTTCTGACATATTTTATTTTTAGTTTTGTGTTGTACACATGTGAAAAGTTATTTTACGTCTCGCGTGTTGAAACACTCGCTACGCTCAGGATTCTATTTTTGAACCACTCGCTTTGCTCGTAGTCGATCCTTTCGCTAGCTCGTGTTTCCAATGAACACTAGCAGGTAAAATACAACTTTCCCCCTTGTATAACAAATAACTATTTTTTACAGTTCCTTTAATTTTTTTTCTCCCGATTGTAGGGTCATTCGATCTGGCAAGCCTGCGGCAGCTGCAGGATTCAAAATAAACTACTTTTATGCACCTGATCTCTGATCATCTGAAAATAGAATCTCGATGTTCATATATCACTGTCATTCTCGCTAAAATAAATTAAGTCCGCGGACTTAAATTGTTGAGCGATTTAGGTGTCAACTTATTTTGGTTTTCATAGTAAGCTTTGAAGTGTCCAGTATAAAGTATAGTGTCTAGCTCTAAATGGCTCAACGATTAAAGTCCGTGGCTGTACTAGTGGATCAGTGAGCTGCAGACCTCGTGAGCCTTTTTTTTAAATGTCTATAAACTGACAAAAAAAAACAACATATAATTATCAAACCTGCTCACAACATTTCACCAGGATCGGTTGAGAAATACGACATATAGAGGAGAACAGCCGGACATCCCCCGGACAGCCGGACGGACATACGAAAGTTTTTTTGCCAAAGCAGAAACGGAGAATTTCTTTCGCTTCGCACACGGTAGTTCAATAAGTACTATAGAGACGGAGACATAGGTACGAATTTCGATTTTCGTGGCCAACCCATAGGGAACATTTACTGCAATGTTCTGCCGCCAGGAGGCAGCACTACCACTAATAGTAAACCAGTATAGGATTACAGGGATTCACACACACATGCACAATTGATTGTCAAATGAGTGACAAGGATGCTTGCATAGACAATACCGCAAGTGGGAACGAGATACAATGTCAACGCTGCTAGTGTCGCCACCTACGAAGAGTTTTGCGTAATGTTCCCTATTAATGACCAATGACACGCCTAACCTAGTTCACAGTAGTACCTACTAATAATTTTTTTTTTGTCACTAAAATTGAGTCGCTTAACTTCAAACTCGGGTAAATCCATTCGACCCTATCAGCAAATATCTACCTTATCACCTTTGCTTAATAGCAAAATCGCATGATTTGACAGATGGATTTACCCGGGTTTGAAATTAAGCGACTCAATTGTAACTTTATGATTTATTTATTTATTGGGATCACAAAACAGGTTAACAACAGATATAGAAATAGGAGGCCAATTAAAGGTTCTCACAGATAGCAATCTAATAGAAGTTATCAACACAATAGAAGAATAAGTAGACAGTTGTCCATTGGACGTAGACTAATTAATTACATAAAGTATTAAAGTAGTAAAAAACCGGCCAAGTGCGAGTCGGACTCGCGCACGAAGGGTTCCGTACCATTATTTATAAAAAAACTATTTTATTCTGTGTTTTTAGTATTTGTTGCTATAGCGGCAACGGAAATACATCATCTGTGAAAATTTCAGCTGGAACTATCACGGTATCAGTGAGGTACAGCCTGGTGACAGACAGACGGACGGACGGATGGACAGCGGAGTCTTAGTAATAGGGTCCCGTTTTACTCTTTGAGTACGGAACCCTAAAAAGTAGTACATTTTGTGCACTATGATCCTAATTTCCTACACCACTTTTTCCCCGTAATTATTATTATTCTTAATATTTTTATACAGCGACGGTTGCAAACAAGCTTACGGCCTGCCTGATGTTAAGCAGTTACCGTAGCCTATGGACACTTGTGACTCCAGAAGAACCACAAGCGCGTTGCCGACCCTTTATTCACTTGAGTATTCGCTGTGTTGGCAGATAGAGACATGCAGGTCCCTCACTCCCAATACAGCGCACCCTAGGGAGCTCTGGCGACCTTACTCACCACCAGGAACACAACACCACATACTTCATAGCATGCAATAATATAGCAACACTACAAAGCAGTGGTGCTATTATGGCTGCGGTCTTCTGTAAGGTGGAGGTACTTCCCCAGTTGGGCTGCTCCACATACGAGCGAGATGACATTCCGCTGTGCCCTACCTCTCTTGAAAATTAGTACGATTGTGAACTAGGGTATCGATATATGAGCCATGCCTCTACGTGCGATTCCCGCTACAGAGCGGCAAAACGTTGCTACGCGCTACGGCGTAGCACACGTAGCGTTTTGTGGTCTCCAGTGTGTTGGCACTGACCATTTTCCTCACCGCCGACATTGGTGCTTGCAGGCCGCAACGGCGACATCACGGACACGGGCGCAGACAGCATGGCGGACCTGTGGGCCTCGTACCACAGCGCGCTGGGCCTCGGCACCAAACCGAAGCCTCCCACGCCCCTGGCCACTGGCCACTCGGTGAGTTTCAAGGTTGACCAGCGTTTCATACCTGTTATTATTTTCATATACACCCATATTATAAATCCTCTATAATGTGTTCGGAAACCATATACACCGTGGGCCTGAGAAACCCGACCAACTTTAACTATCGATTCTAGAGCCTATTTGGAGTATATAATGTATTAACATATAGTCCAATTACGCATAAACGTCGAGATATAAATTATTTAAACCAAAATTAAAATTTTAAAATCTCAAGTGTAACACACCCTAAGAACGTGACGTAGGTACATGGACGCGTTTAAACTATTTTAATGAATATGCTATTTGCAGTATATCTGGCCAGTTCCTATCAACAAGTTTGTCATTCAATTGTTTGTCGTTTGATTACTTACTTTCTCGCCTAGGGATAGGATTGTCTTTCTCTCACTCAACTAAAGATTTTTTCACAAGGAAGTGCTTAACTTTATTTATTAATTTGGTTCTAAAAAAATATTTTGTTAAAATGCTTAATTGGACCTATGTTTATATAACATTAATTAATCGTAATATCTTTAGGAGTACGCTGCTAAAATCTATCGGGTTCCTCAGGCCCACGGTGTATAATGACCACCATTATTGCAATGAGTAACGTAAAATCAGCGTTTTATCTGTGCCAGTGTTATTATAATGTATGAAAAATCTGGTCTGGTGGTGGGGTGGTGTCTGGTCTGGAGGAGTTGGTCATGATTTGAAATCTAGGCGGCCATGGCGGTGCAATGGCGGTTATTGTAATGGTTCCCGAATACATCATTGAGGATTTATAAGATGTGGCTAGATAAAGTAGTGTATGTAACTGTACATAATTAGGCATTAAAACACTCGTGTGATCCTATTATGAAGTGTTTAATGCCCTTCATTATGTACAGTCACATAAACTACTAATTTATTATATCCCTGGCAGTGGACACATGGTAGTGAGTCACTAATTAGTGACATGCAACAATTTTCTTCGTAGCATTCAGTCAACACGACAAACCTTGTTCCTCTAAGATACCTAAGGCATATTGTCCACGTAAACTGCACGTCATGCGCACGCTTTCGTCAATTGACGATTGCAAGACGAACGCTTGCATCTTGCGTGGAAACCTTCAAAACTGTGCCCACGGAGCGGGCAACGAACGCATGACGAGCGGCTAACGCGACGTTGCCGCTTCGTGGATACAGTTTTGAAGGTTTCTACGCAAGATGCAAGCGTTCGTGTTCGTCTTGCAATCGTCAATTGACGAAAGCGTGCGCATGACGTGCGGTTTACGTGGACAATAGGCCTAGATTGAAAAATGCGACCGGTACTACTACTTAATTTTAATTTTCTGCTTTTCACATTGTACCTACTTTTCCGGAGGTTTCGCTTTAACCTTCTAACCGCCGAACGAAATATTTTAGTCGCGATTATCAAAACTCTGTCACTTTGTTTTTAATATATCAGACGATGGCGATTAAAGGGTTCATTATGATTAGTAAGAGCAAGCGAGGAGGATTATGTATGTGTCTACTAGTATATTAAGGCGATTGATGAATAAATATTCAGTGTTCTGATATTGACATTACCTACTTCTGGATCTCTCACTGAGTGTGGACTTACATAAACCGCTTTGGGATATTATAGTCCACTCCATTAATATTTAATATCGCCAGACAAATGGACACTATCATCAACCACCAACTTGTCAAAGTACCAAGACCGCATAAACCATCAGCAACATAACATTCCAGAGTCCAATACACATGGGCTCAGCGACGCCAGTGGAGCCGGCGTCGACGCACGACGAAACCTCGTCGTCCGACCGCACCAAGGACGACGACGACGGGGGCGCTTCGGACGACGACAGCGACGACCGCGTCGACCCACACCACCATGACCCGGAGCGGCTGAAGGCTTTCAATGTTAGTACTATTATTATTATCTGGGGTCGTTAGCGACCAGGTTCTCGTTGTCGTACCTCACGAAGGACGACGACGACGCGGGCGGCTCGGACGACGACAGCGACAGTGGCTTAAGGTTTTAAATGTTAGTACTATTATTATTGTCTTACGTGACCAGCCTCAGTTAGCGACCAGGTTCTCGTTGTCGGGCCTTACGAAGGACAACGACGACGCGGGCGGCTCGGACGACGACAGCGACGACCGCGTTGACCAGCACCACCATGACCCGGAGCGGCTTAAGAATTTCAATGTTGGTACTATTATTATTGTCTAGGGTCTTTGCACCGGTTTCGCGACCAGTTTCAGTTAGCGACCATCTATAATTTAAATAATTGAAAAAAGTATAAAAACTGTGAGCCGTGTGTGAGTTTTTTTGAGTTATATAATAGGAATCTACTAATCAATCGTCAAAATTATCAGTCATCTCTATCACTTGTCGCAAATCGGCACAATAAATATAACTCGTGTATCGGAAATTGCAATTTTGGTGAAGTGGAACTGATGATGAAGACAACAGATAACTTATGGATCTCCTGAAAGATGTAAAGTACGTCAAAGATTCTGACATGATTCCGTTGAAGTGGCAACAAATGAAGTGTTAATTCTAAGATCCTTGAGGAATCGACGAAATTCCTCAAATATTATTAGCCCACACATAGCGACTTAGGTTTTTTTCTTTAATAATCAACGCATTTGCTGTCGGAGAGCAGTTCATGTGGTAAATTGGAAAGGAAATGTGGAAATTTTCATTCACCTATGTGGCTTGGCCAAGTATTGAATTGAAGTTGGTTTAAACTTTGTTTTTAAAGTAAATTATTACGGTTATATTATGTGCATACAACTAGTAAAAGTGTAATCTCATGCATCCATCATTTGACATCACAAGTCTTAAGTCATTTACTTAGTCTTCGAACCAGCAAAAGTCGATAAAAATAATGACTTATAATTTGAACCTTGACTTATTCAAAAAATCTTCAGCGCGGACTTCAAAAGCGTTCCTGATTTCGCCAAATAGCATCGAAGATTTTGTTTAATATACATTTTGTTACTTAAAAAAGTTATAGGTTTATAAATATTTTAAGCGAGCATTGCTTTTAGTACCGTTTGATCTTGAATTCCAAGCTTTGTTCGACTCCCTTGTCAATGATGTACATAAAAATTTACATAATATGAAAAGTTTCGAAATTATTTTGTTTATTACACGATTTTCACGATTCGTCCTCACGTTTCAGATGTTCGTCCGTCTCTTCGTGGACGAAAACTTGGACAGGATAGTTCCCATTTCGAAACAGCCCAAAGAGAAGATCCAGGCTATCATAGACTCGTGCACCCGACAATTCCCGGAGTTTGCCGAGCGCGCCCGAAAGCGCATCCGAACTTATCTGAAGAGCTGCCGACGGAACAAGAAGGTGCGAGGAGAGGGGCCGACCACGGGCAACGCAGGCAACAGCACGGGAACTGCCAACGCTTGGGACACTGCGGTGAGGGTCCGATCTCTGATTGATTTATGATATCCTAGTACTCCCTATGTTAAGTCTGCAAGTTAGGAAGTAAGTGATGCATGGAATTTCCAAGACTACCACGACAAGTTAACTAAGTAATGTTTCTAGAAGTGTTTATTGTTGATCAAATTCATCTTGAAAGTTTTCTATAACATTCAACTAATTAACTACATAATCAGCTCACTACTAAGTAAGTCTGACTGTAGGTATTTAAAATCTTGATGAATATTTGGCTCATCTATCTCCAACTGAATTTGGTCTCTCTATCGTAGCCTCAAAGTATCGTATACATCAAATCGTAATCGGCTTGTATTTATCGCGAAACAAAGTCTCGGACGAACTTTTACGTTTCCTCAATAGGAGACAAAGGCTTCTAACATGCGTTGTGTGGCAGAAGGCGAAATTAAATTT
Organism: Epinotia brunnichana; assembly: GCA_963854355.1. Classification (NCBI taxonomy): domain Eukaryota; kingdom Metazoa; phylum Arthropoda; class Insecta; order Lepidoptera; family Tortricidae; genus Epinotia; species Epinotia brunnichana. Next base: position 4,483,226 of record OY977956.1, read on the forward strand.
AACGCCAGCTTCACAAAGACTAGCGTAGCTCTTCCCACTTTTTCTACACTACCTCCATTATGTACGATTCCCACCGGCCGGGCCGTGTCCGCTGCCACCGCACCGCACCCGGTGGTACTCGACCGCGTCTTAGTGCAGTAGGCAATGGACGATCCACGAGAAGCCGACCGGGTCACAAGTCCATTCAAACATGAAACGTAACGTCTGTAACGAAGCTTTAAATTCCTCTGGCATCATGTAAAAGGCTCAGCACGCCCCGACCGGTGTGAGAATCGTAGATAACGTTGTTGGCAAGCAGCCGGGCGCCGCTGAAGTCAGGGGTGTTGCAGGTACGGCCGACGCCGGCGCACCTGACCTCGGTGCAGGCGGAGCACATCCTCGCGCAGGCGTGCGAGAACGAGAGCCTCAACGCGAAGCGCATGCGACTCGGACTCGACCCCGTCAGCCAGCCCATGCCGACCGTGCCCACGCCTATGGTAACTACAATACAATCAAATAATCTAACGCCATTTTTTTTTATACAATGACGGTTGCAAACAAGCTTACGGCCTGCCTGATGTTAAGCTGGTACCGTCGCCTATGGACACTTGTGACTCCAGAAGAATCACAAGCGCGTTGCCGACACTTTATTCACTTGAGGATTCGCTGTGTTGGCAGATAGAGACATGCAGGTCCCTCACTCCCAACACAGCGCATCCTAGGGAGCTCTGGCGACCTTACTAGTCACCACCAGGAACACAACACCACATACTTCATAGCATGCAACACTACAAAGCAGTGGTGCTATTATGTCTGCGGTCTTCTGTAAGGTGGAGGGGTACTTTCCCAGTTGGGCTGCTCCACATACGAGCGAGATGACATTCCGCTGTGCCCTACCTCACTTAAAAATGTTCTATCCTTGCAATGTTTGGGCAGGCCTGTTTCTTTTGCCCCTTCGCCTAACCACGGCTGTCACACAATACCGGGGGGTCGATACGCCCAATCGCGCTAGAAGCGACAGAGCACGTGCTATGCGGCAAGCGAGTGAGAGAGGGATTGACATGATTTGAATTTTCTAGCTGTCAAATATCGGTATTGGTAGACAGAGGTCCTTGAGATCCTTCTGTAGCTAATAGTACATTATGATACAAGTGTGCTATGTTGGTCATTACACTCGAGTCGGTTTTTAAGCCTGAGCCGAAGGCGAAGGCTTAATGGAGACGAGAAGTGTAATGACCAATGCTCACGTGTTTCATACGACGTTTTTCAACACATTTGCGAGGAAAAAAATAAATAAATAAAAAATGAAAATGTTAAAAGATATGTAATGAAAAGGCACTAGTGCGATAATGTAATGTAAAAGTCACGGCATGGGTAATATTCTGCATTATTTTGCTAATATTTAAAAAGATATGTAATGAAAAGGCACTAGTGCGATAATGTAATGTAAAAGGCACGGCATGGGTAATATTCTGCATTATCAGTGTAAATACGCTGTAATAAGACCTACTTTACGAGCAGGTGTGTTGAAAATACTATTATTTATGCTGTGGTTTGGATAGGACTTGCAGGTACAATGGCTACATGTTCAATTTGTGTTAAACTTTTTATTCGAATTGAGAACGTCATTGCGTGTCTCCAAAAACTACCTACTCTACACTTTTTCTGGGAACCTATAGGAGACGAAATAAAGTATTGGTGATTGATCACATAATAGTCTCCACGAACGGATTGTTTTTGTATCTGCCTCTAATGCCGAAAGACGTCCACTGCTGAACATTAGGCCTCCTCCAAAGACTTCCAAAGTGACCGGTCCTGCGCCACCCGCATCCAGCGGACTCCCGCCACCTTTACCAGGTCATCAGTCCACCTTGTGGGGGGCCTACCCACGCCGCGCCTTCCGGTACTCTGCCTCTGACACAACTTATTCCAATCTACTGTTCTCATGGTAATCCGTCAACGTCAGTCATCATACTAGGAGCGCAGAAATTAAAAATGATCTTCCTTCCGCAGGCCATAGACACCACAGCGACCTCAGCCGTCGCCTCATCGTTCCTGAGCTTATACAGCGGCGCCATCAACCCGTCCTCTGCGCCGGCCACGTCCACGTCCAACACCGCGCCCGCGCCCGCTCCCGCTCCCGCTCCCGCGCCCGCGCCCGCGCACAGCAAGGCGGCCGCCGACACCACGCGCCCGTCCGTCAGCCCCACGCTGGAGAACCCGCTACTCAACAACAACAGCCTCAAGCTGGATAACGCAAATGGGAACGCTGGCAGTAAGACTGCTAGGTGAGTTATGCTGCCTTGGTACATCCTGCGTCGCCTCGTCTATAATAACTTTACGCACACACGTTTTGACATACAAACTTACTTCCAAGTATAATCACATCGTCACTAACTGAGTCATGCCTCCTCTATTAGCGATTTCCGCTACTAAGTCGAAAAATGCTGCTACGCACTACGGCGTAGCGCACGTAATGTTGCTTGGCTTCGAATGGGTTTAAGCACCCTGGTTTTAAATCAAACAGGCAAGGATTGATCCTGTTCCTCAAATATTCTTGGTGTACAATTTTAAACTTTACATTTGGAGCTATGGGAACTCATCATAATTTCTGAGGCGATCGTTATCAATGATCATACACTTGATGCTATAGCCCTCCCCCAGATATCGTATGGCAATGATTTTCAACCTGTGGGTCGCGGAGCTTCTTGGAGGGGGTCGCGGCTGCGGAAACATATGCAATGAAATATATAAATAACTCCTCAAATCAAATTAATTTTCATGGCTGAATGCCGTGATGCTGTGCCACAAATAGTAGAATTAAATTAAAAAAAAAATACTTCCCGGCCTAGGCCTTCAATTTCGTATGAAATTCCTTTACAGTTCTCTCGAATTGTTCCGCCCGAAATGTGATACTTCGAAGCCTGTTATGACGCACGTAACGACGACATTTCATTGCATGGTTGAAAAAATATAATTTAAGAACAGCGCTGAGATCGCGAAATATTTTCTTACTCTAAGCTAGGGGGGTCGCGCCATGAAAAAGGTTGAAAACACTGTCGTATGGGATGCGTCTAAGGGTCGATTGTTACACATCGTTGGTAATCGTGAATCACATCCTATCCGTTAAATTTTCTATGGGAGACTTGCATGGGTGTTAGACAGGTTTATATGGAATAACAACTGTCGGTGCCATATTTAACCAGCCTTTAAACTGTGGTTCTAAACATGACTACAATTCCCAGTCCCGCCTCGTCACCGGCTCCGCTGTTCCGGCCGTCGTTCCCGACCACATTCGGGACGCCGCAGACATTTGGCCGCCAAAGGTAACATACTTTTTTAATAGCTTTTATTCCACTTTCATTGTTCTGTAGTCAGTCAGCCTCGTAAGCTGAACACCTAAGTACCTTGTCGTTTTCACTCGTTTGACAACTTCATATGGCAGTTTAACATGACGTTTAATGCGACACAGTACAAATGTGTTAAGCCCCTTGTCAGGCTGTGACCATACTAATAATTTTTCAGCCACTCGCCGGTATGAGCTGATTGAGCCGAGGCATACTTATGTTTAGTGATAATGGATTATTGTGGCTCCAACGAGATGATCTGACGATGGGGACAGAAGGTGGCCATAGGAACTCGTAAACTTAAAAAAGATATATCACCTGCCGTGTTTGAGTTCATTTGAAACCCTCTTAACGAGTAGTTGAGGATGATGGCTGTGCAAATAAAGTATATTCGACACAACAATAACAGCTTGTCTCAAAATTTTAATTAAGGACAGAAACTTGGTTACATAGATGACTCTAAATAATTATGACAGTAGTTACCATTATAATCTTAAATCATTTCTTATGAAATTCGTACGTTTGGTAAAATGTAACGGTTGATTTCAGCACCAACACAAATCCAGCCACGGCCTTGTCAAGCAGCGCCCTTTTGTCCACGCTGTCGTCTCTGCCTCCATCAGGTAAGCAAACACTAACATACATCCAGCCACGGCCTTGTCAAGCAGCGCCCTTTTGTCCACGCTGTCGTCTCTGCCTCCATCAGGTAAGCAAACACTAACATACATCCAGCCACGGCCTTGTCAAGCAGCGCCCTTTTGTCCACGCTGTCGTCTCTGCCTCCATCAGGTAAGCAAACACTAACATACATCCAGCCACGGCCTTGTCAAGCAGCGCCCTTTTGTCCACACTGTCGTCTCTGCCTCCATCAGGTAAGCAAACACTAACATACATCCAGCCACGGCCTTGTCAAGCAGCGCCCTTTTGTCCACGCTGTCGTCTCTGCCTCCATCAGGTAAGCAAACACTAACATACATCCAGCCACGGCCTTGTCAAGCAGCGCCCTTTTGTCCACGCTGTCGTCTCTGCCTCCATCAGGTAAGCAAACACTAACATACATCCAGCCACGGCCTTGTCAAGCAGCGCCCTTTTGTCCACGCTGTCGTCTCTGCCTCCATCAGGTAAGCAAACACTAACATACATCCAGCCACGGCCTTGTCAAGCAGCGCCCTTTTGTCCACACTGTCGTCTCTGCCTCCATCAGGTAAGCAAACACTAACATACATCCAGCCACGGCCTTGTCAAGCAGCGCCCTTTTGTCCACGCTGTCGTCTCTGCCTCCATCAGGTAAGCAAACACTAACATACATCCAGCCACGGCCTTGTCAAGCAGCGCCCTTTTGTCCACGCTGTCGTCTCTGCCTCCACCAGGTAAGCAAACACTAACATACATCCAGCCACGGCCTTGTCAAGCAGCGCCCTTTTGTCCACGCTGTCGTCTCTGCCTCCATCAGGTAAGCAAACACTAACATACATCCAGCCACGGCCTTGTCAAGCAGCGCCCTTTTGTCCACACTGTCGTCTCTGCCTCCATCAGGTAAGCAAACACTAACATACATCCAGCCACGGCCTTGTCAAGCAGCGCCCTTTTGTCCACGCTGTCGTCTCTGCCTCCATCAGGTAAGCAAACACTAACATACATCCAGCCACGGCCTTGTCAAGCAGCGCCCTTTTGTCCACGCTGTCGTCTCTGCCTCCATCAGGTAAGCAAACACTAACATACATCCAGCCACGGCCTTGTCAAGCAGCGCCCTTTTGTCCACGCTGTCGTCTCTGCCTCCATCAGGTAAGCAAACACTAACATACATCCAGCCACGGCCTTGTCAAGCAGCGCCCTTTTGTCCACACTGTCGTCTCTGCCTCCATCAGGTAAGCAAACACTAACATACATCCAGCCACGGCCTTGTCAAGCAGCGCCCTTTTGTCCACGCTGTCGTCTCTGCCTCCATCAGGTAAGCAAACACTAACATACATCCAGCCACGGCCTTGACAAGCAGCGCCCTTTTGTCCACGCTGTCGTCTCTGCCTCCATCAGGTAAGCAAACACTAACATACATCCAGCCACGGCCTTGTCAAGCAGCGCCCTTTTGTCCACGCTACACGCAAACATGTTCCTCCTGCACGACGCCTCTGGGGATCGATTTTTGACTTTCGAGCACTTGAATCTTTCACTCGAACTCTGACATAAATTAGGAAATGCTCTTTTGAAATAGCGATAGAAAATTGAAAAGCGAGTGGTATTGACCACTCGTATTCAATACTAAGGGTAGAAAATTAGTGCCTGCAAATTTGACACTAAAATCGTATTCACTTTTATTTAATTTTCGAGCGCTCGAATGTCCAAAATCGGTCCCCTGTACTGCCGCAGGTCGATCACGTAACGCATTGTACGAACGTCGGTTAGGTCTAAATGTCACATTTTAGGGTTCCGTAGCCAAAATGGCAAAAACGGAACCCTTATAGTTTTGTCATGTCCGTCTGTCCGTCTGTCCGTATGTCACAGGCATTTTACTCAAAAACTATAAGTTGTATTTGAATGAAATTTGGAGTAAAGGTGTATTTTGATGGCCGCTATAAAATTATGCAATGAAATGACTAAAAGAATTTTTTTTGCGGGTGCACTCCATACAACTGTCACTTCAATGTCAAAAAAAATATTTCACATTAAGTCCATATGTGGCACATAAAACGATAGGTCTTTTAAAATAACTATAAGGTTACTCAGCACTTTTTTTGCTTACGTGAATATACTCGGAGATAATCGCCACGAAAGGCACAAAAATTGTGTCCCTCTTTCGAACGGTGGAAGTGAAATAAGGTGGTTCGATTGCCATACAAAGCGTTATTTGACATTCGCAGGCTAACGGCGTGATATTTTAAGAAACTTATGTAACAAACTTTCATCAATTGGCTTCCCATTTGCGCCAAATTCCCCCTTTCCTAGAATAAACTTGTATAAACTAGATTAATTTAAGAAAAATAGTTTTCCCAAAATATCACGTGACAAACCAATTTCTCAAATTAATCTAGTTTATGTAAGTTTATTCTAGGAAAGGGGGAATTTGGCGCAAATGGGAAGCCAATTTATGAAAGTTTGTTACATAAGTTTCTTAAAATATCACGCCGTTAGCCTACGAATGTCAAATAACGTTTTGTATGGCAATCGAACCCCCTTACTTTCACCGAAAAGTATTTTGAAAAACATCGGTTTAAAGGTTTTTGAGAAATTGCTGAAAAACTGCTTTCCCTATAGAAAAGGATGTAAGTGGCGTAAGTTCCGTAGTCCGTAGCCAAATGGCAAATAACGGAACCCTTATAGATTCGTCATGTCCGTCCGTCTGTCTGTCCGTCCGTATGTCACAGCCACTTTTTTCCGAAACTATAAGAGCTATACTGTTGAAATTTGGTAAGTAGATGTATTCTGTGAACCGCATTAAGATTTTCACACAAAAATCGAAAAAATACATTAAGTTTTAGGGGTCCCCATACTCAGAACTGAAACTCAAAAAAAAAAATTTTATCAAACCCATGCGTGTGGGGTATCTATGGATAGGTCTTCAAAAATGATATTGAGGTTTCTAACATTTTTTTTTTCTAAACTGAATAGTTTGCGCGAGAGACACTTCCAAAGTGGTAAAATGTGTCCCCCCCCCCCGTCTGTAACTTCTAAAATAAGAGAATGATAAAACTAAAAAAAATATATGATGTACATTACCATGTAAACTTCCACCGAAAATTGGTTTGAATGAGATCTAATAAGTAGTTTTTTTTAATACGTCATAAATCGTAAACCGCAATTTATTTCACGGAACCCTTCATGTGCGAGTCCGACTCGCACTTGGCCGCTTTTTAATATAATATAATGTCGTTCACTGATATGCATAATTACGACTATTGCAAGCATACTGATTATCAGTGGCGTATTTCGATTACAATACATAAATCCAAATACATAATATCATATTATAAATGCGAAAGTTACTCTGTCTGTCTGTTGTACGTTTTCAATGAAATTAGGTATGGAGGTAGTTTTGAGAGCCTGAGAAGGACAGGATAGTTTTTTTTTCATCGTGGAAGTCATCCGTTAAAGGGATGAAAAGAGATATTATGGAATCAGGTAAGTGTGATTATTGATGCGGTGCCTGTGCCGGCTGACATGCTCATGTCTTATAGCAGTAAAAGCATAATTTTGCTCTTAGATTTTTTAGGCGTTCAACATTAAATGGAGCATTCCACGGAAAAGTCCACCGTTGTCCCGTACGAACACGAATTTCCAAAAAAATGGTAAGTCTTGTAGTTTCTTTTTTGCGACAATAGAGATATTTATGGTCAAAATTATAATACTCCAATTAAAATTGTAAAGATAACTCTATAGACAGAAAAATACACGCGTTTGTACGGGACAGCTCGTGGAATGCCCCAAATACGTTTAAGGTGACTGGCAGGTATAAGCGGACGAAGTCGCGGCTAAAAGTTTGATTAGTTATGATTTAAAACACAAGTACGTAGAATAAAAACAATTTTCTGCAGAAAAACGGGGAACGATCAATATTGACAGATTGTTTTATATAGACTCGCAGAAACGGTTTGAAATCGAAGATCAACTTACAACATAATTATGTTGGACGAGTCAATTTTGAAACCGGCATTTTGACCTCTAATCATTTAATTGTTGTTAGTCAGCTCGAAGTTCTTTATTTCCATGCCACATGAAAATAGTCAACAGATGATTCGTTACTTAAACTAAAACAGCTGAAATAAGTAGTTTGTTAGGTAAGAAAAGTTTTATTAACGATTCACCTACATCGGCAATATATTGGATAAGAAGTGAATTAATAATTAGTTATTAATTAGTTACGGTAGGACACCTTCGGTCTTATATCAAATCACTGAAATATAGGTGGTGAAGAGGTTCTCGGTCAGGCCTTGGTCTTCAACTTTTGCCATGCGATGTGGGTGCATCTTGACCCACAGGTAAATAATTTATAATCTGCATTAAGACGTAGAATACTATTCCAGTAATTATTTACCAAGGAGATAGGTTATAGGGCATCGTATTATTATACATATACATCTGTGCGTAAAATTATCGTCCCTAAATCGACTTTATAGGCAACCAATTTTTCGTATTAAAATTGGATAGCGTTTGTCCTTCAGACAAGGTCTAAGATGGTTCTTTCTCATCCAGAAAATGCCTGTTCACTCTTTATAGGTACTTAGTTTGCACTTGAAGACATCGAGATTGTATGATTCCGGAAGTACACTGTCAACCAATTTGATTCCTAGGCCACCGTAGAACCCTGTCATTTTAATTGCTACAAAGCGACTCAATTATCCTAGTAACCCGTATAAATAGACATAGCATTTACAACGGCAAGGTTCTATGGTGGCCTAGGAATCAAATTGGTTGACTATACAGACGCCGGAAGAGAATTCCAGATTGAGCTCAGGAAACATCCCTTTGGTAGTTTAGTATAAATATACTTACATACAGTGCCTAATCACGCCTGTTTCCTGGAGGGGTAGGCAAAGGTCACGTTTTTATCATGTATACAATTTCAAAAAAGGAATCGATAAAAAAATATCCTATACAGGCTGATTTCGGGCTCGTGGCGCAAGAAGACCAAAAGCGAATAAGGTACTGAACAACTTTTCCCATGACCAACCACGATATCGCAAAAAATAAGAGCCAATTAAGAGTTAACTGTGAGTTAATTGAGAGTTAATGTTCCATACAGCTGATTTTTTTTTGTGATGTCGTGGTCGGTTTCTTGGGAAAAGTTGCTCAGTGTTACCATCTTATTCGCGTCTGGTCCTCTTGCTCCACGACCCCGAAATCACCCTGTATAGTTTACGAACCTGCTCACACAATTTCACGAGAAAGAAAGAAATATAATGTAAAGAAGAATAGCTGAACATCCTGATATGGGAAAGAATATTGGGCCAAGCTGAACCAGCCAATCGTTCAATTAGGTTAGTATTTAACTCGTGCGTGTTCCAGGTGTGGGCGTGAACGCGGCGATGGCGGCCTACCAGAGCGCGCTGCTGTCCGCCATGGCGGCGCACACGCATTCCTTCCCCACCAACGTCTCCGGTGAGCTCCATGCCTGTCATGCCACCCTAGTACTTATTTAGAACAAGCAGTATCACTAAATATGGCTTACGATACCAGGAGGTGACACAAAAGTATACCTTAACTCTATAATAGTAGTTTATGTGACTGTACATAATGAAGGGCATTAAATAAGAGTGTGGGTTTATGAAACGAGCCGAAGGCGAGTTTCATAATAACATCACACTAGTGTCTTAATGCCTAATTATGTACAGTTACATACACTAATTTATCTATCCACATATCATAAGCCTCCATGATGCATTCAGGAGCCGCTAATTATGACCGGCATCGCGGCGTTGTTTTCTGGCAGCTGTCATAGTTTTTTTTAATTCAGAGACTAACTAGAGTCGGATCCAACTAATCCAACTATCATATCGTTCGGTATCTTACTTACGTGCGACATTTTGTCAAATTTGTATGCAAATTGACAATTCATTTCGAACTAAATCTCGACTTTTTATAAAGGAAAAAAAAAAAAAAAAAATTAGAATAGAGGTTAAATAAAATTTCTTTGTTTTTCAGAGACGTTCGAAATGTATATGAAATAATACTACCGAAATCGATGTTATTATTTAGCAATAATAACATTTTCACAGATAAGAAATTTGTTCTAACAAAACTGTTTATATTTATGGTGGTCATAATGTTTGGTTCTTGAACGCATCATGGAGGGTTTATGATATTTGGATAGATAAATCACATTTAATTACTGTTTTACCCGGGTCTAACGCGATATTATTATAGACCCGTGTAAAACAGTAATTTAAACATGTGTACAAAGCGCGAGAGTTTAAAGTGTTATGTTATAATTATAAATCATGTTTTATAATAGTACATTATGATACAAGTGTGCTAAGTTGGTCATTACACACGAGTCGGTTTTTAAGCCTGAGCCGAAGGCGAAGGCTTAATGGAGACGAGAAGTGTAATGACCAATGCTCACGTGTTTCATACGACGTTTTTCAACACATTTGCGAGGAAAAAAAAAATAAATAAAAAATGAAAATGTTAAAAGATATGTAATGAAAAGGCACTAGTGCGATAATGTAATGTAAAAGTCACGGCATGGGTAATATTCTGCATTATTTTGCTAATATTTAAAAATATATGCAATGAAAAGGCACTAGTGCGATAATGTAATGTAAAAGGCACGGAATGGGTAATATTCTGCATTATCAGTGTAAATACGCTGTAATAAGACCTACTTTACGAGCAGGTGTGTTGAAAAAGGACTTTCCGCCATCGAACAGGCGTGAACAACACAGAGACGGTGTAAGGCATAAGACATAAGGCGCAGCGCGCTTCAACTTATTGTGGACCTTTAAAACAATATCATAAAGTCCATTGGTGAATTGAACGCGGTGCCTGCGCCGCGCCGCTTGGTTGTAATTCAAAATACGTCTCCTTAGTACATTTTGTATACAAACGTTTTGAGGCGGCATCGTGCCTGCGCCGCGTCTTCGCCTTATGCCGTCTCTGTGTGGTTTACGTTGTTGTGATCCCAGCTCATTCAAGGCCAATTCACGCACGTAGCCTTGCTTGGCTTTGAATGGGGGTTACTGTCGCTTCCCGACAAACCCTGAAACGATAGTGTGTTTGCCCCCTCACTGAAGTGCCGTGTCCCGCAGCGCCCACAGACCTGTCCCTGAAGCCGGCCTCGCACTTGCCGAGCAAGCTGCCGGCGCACAAGCTGTCGGGCGCGGAGATGGGCGCGGTGCGACAGCTCATCACGGGGTACCGCGAGTCGGCCGCCTTCCTGCTGCGCTCGGCCGACGAGCTCGAGGCTCTGGTGCTCAACCAGCCCTAGGACTCCGCCAAAACCGACCTGGCCAACATATTTGGCTTCAAATTCGGATATTTCTAACTGTGCTAGTACAAATTGTGATTAAATTGTCGCCGTGGACGCTTTCGGTGCGAAGAACGTTTACGATCGTGTCAATTTTCGGTCTAAGTGGTGAAAACTTGAGAAGGTAACTTCGGGTGCCCTCGGGCGGTGATTATTGAATTGTCATGATTATGAGAGTATTTTGTAGATTTTGGTTTGTGATTTTTGTCTACTAAAAACTAGTACCACGGTATTTTCCAGTTTACTGTTTTATATGTTGTTAAATTAGAGCACTGGGTTGCTTGAGTGGGTCTCAGCTATAATATAGACAATTTTAAGTTCGTCTACTGACATAAGCAGAAACGCAAGTTTCTTCAACATACTACTAGAAATAATTCATTGCAAGTTGTTATTTGTTACAGTATTACGGTTTTCTTTTTCAATAATATCCATTGTAATGCATGTTTATATATATAATTAACTAGCAATTCGCTAAATATTTTTATCGTGACAAAATTTTGACGCCGGTAGACTTGCTAAACCTCGTTAAATTCCAGAAAAGGCTCAGAGTGCCTCTTACTAAATAGACGTTTAGCCAGGCTACCGATCTACTCGTGACTTCTATGAAGTTCTTGCGCATATTTTCATACAAAATTCAGGAGTTTCGTGCACGAGCCCTGTATGAAAACTTGCTCAATACGTCATGTTGATCAGTCTTTATCGTATTGTAAATGTTAACAAGAATTCACTGACTACTGTCCTACAAATTAAACTATAGGTAAGCTCGGCGATCGTACAAAGCTGCCATATTATTGTAAAAACACACACTAAGTGTTGCCATTTGAGAAATTACTCGTTGCAAGAGTACAAAATTATTTTTGTGTATATTTAGGATTAAGAAAAAAATCAGGGAGATTTTAGATATAGGTTAAAAATTGGATATCTGGCCTGGTGCGTTCGTACACTTAGGGCAACAAACGAAGTCGCTTCGCGCGTTCAGTTCGCTCAGAAATAAATGCAGCAAAAAAGTACATAATAATAATGCAGATAGAATGGCCTAGTTGTGGCCGAAGTATTTTATAATTTCTATTCTTCAGATTTGAGACACTGACACTTCACTTATTTACATGGTAAACTATATTTAACAGAGTCTAAATATTAGGTTTTAAAGTGGCATTCTAGACTTAAGAAGCACGAATTTATTTGTTGTTTTGTATTATACGAATAGTGATGTAGTTGTATTTATATGAGTAATATATTCTTATTTATCTTTTGATTTTGATTTTCAAGCTTTCAAGTTAGGTCGGGGTCGACATTTTTTTGTCGTACATTTAAAAGGTGCATTACATGCATGTCGAGTACTTAAGTTTAGTTCTATAACCTCATCATCAATACATAGTATAAAACAAAGTCGCTTCCAGCTGTCTGTCTGTCTGTCCCTATGTATGCGTAGATCTTTAAAACTACGCAACGGATTTTGATGCGGTTTTTTTTAATAGATAGAGTGATTCAAGAGGAAGGTGTATATGTATAATACAAACCATACATGCATGTATTATTCACATAAACCCGTGCGAAGCCGGGTCGGGTCGCTAGTTGCTTATAATTGGTAAAAAAATAATGTCAATTTTATCACCAAACGCAACTTGGACTAACACAGTCATCCACATGACACAAAATGTGTTTTGGCTACTTTAATATACATAAGACTATTTATTAATTTTCGACCCTAGACCTAATCTACTTCTACTAAGTACTAACTACTATCCATCCAAATTGTCTCTCTTGTAATATTTCGTTTTAAAACGCGTCTTCCGCGTGTTAGTATAAGGGTCTTTATTTTATAAAGCCTCCACACTCGGGGTAACCCCCGAGCTCTCATATTCCCCATCCGCATGGGAATTTGGGACGTGCTTATAAATAATTCGCTTTGCTCAGTACAACGTTCACGTTCAGTGTAAATCTATTTGTTACCATAGATTTTATGGCCAAGTACTGTAGGTAGGTTAATGTTAGTTACTGCTTACGATACGAGATAAGAATTTCAGTTTTCCTTTATTGCAAAATGCATACAAAGATTTCGAAACTTGATTCCTGAATTACAAGGTTACAGAAATATTACATTCGTTTTCTACTACGCTTAGTCCATCCTAATTCTTTTGAGAATTGTGTACTATTTTATAAACGGTACCGGAGGCATCCATAAAATGTAAAACGTTTGTTATATATGTGCTAAACCTGTCATTAATGGAAGAATGATGAAGTTTCACTTCCTGTTAAAAACAATCCCGCATAACCGATTGGAAAGCTTCCACGTTTGCCCTAATTTTAAGTTGTATAAAAAAAATCCAAAACCTCGTACTTAATGTTATTAATGTAAGATTTCGTTGTAAAGTCATTTCGCCTTTAGTTGTCCGGCCAGTCTAAGATCTTAACTAAATAACTTATTGAGTAATTCTCGAGCAGGTTTAATAATAGAATAATAACACAACATACACGCTTATTACGTTGCCAGATAAGTTTATAGCTACAACACTTTTGATCGGCGAGAAGAAAGAAAGGGGATTATTCGGGTTACATGTATAACTACAAGCTTTGAAAATATTGTCGAGAGAGTTGAAGATGGTTCAGCTATTTTTGTCACCTGAATTTGCTGTATCTACTGTTTGTACGTACAGTGAGCCGCAGATAATTGTGACACCTTGCATACAAACTTCTATGCGGGGTAGGTCACGTTTCTCTGAGGCTGACTGTACAATGTCCCAAAGCAGAAGAAAAATATGTTTACAGTTTTCGCCTTAGTACAATGGAATAAGGTGCAAAAGTGTAAACATATTTTTGGCGTCGACTGTACAAAGGGTAAGGCAGCATGGGTTAATGTTTTCCCACTTCCGCTGCGATCAAAATTATTGCGAGCCCACAAAACAAATGTATAAATACGTTTTCAATTTTGCCATTGTTCTCAATAGGATAACGCTTTCATGCCAGTTTTAAAATAGAAATTGTAAATTCACTTTTGAATATAAAATTGCCAAAGATTCGAATTGATTTGTATTTACTTGATTGTACCTATGGATATGGAATTGCTATCTGATGTTGTTCATAAGTTAAGATAAGTTGTTCGTAAGCTTGGTTCTGTTAAATGTCATTCCAATATTTTTCTAAAATACATGATTTGGTGCGCGAAGGAATCCGTAGTCAGTGTAAATGGAGAAATTGTAAAAAGTATGTTTAGAGTATTATAAAAAAAGTTGATTACAAATAATATGTCAAGTTGATGTTGGTAACGAAAAACGAAAGTGGCGGTGAGTACGTTGAGAAAATGAATTTGTTAGACATTAATATATATTATTATTAGAGATGTATAAATGGTTTACTATTATTATTGGTTCGAGAGAAAATACAAAATGGAGGAAAATACAAAATGGCGATTGTTACTAATTACGAAATGAGAATTTAGTTATAATTTTTGCAATTTCAAAATGTGAGTTTTACAATTTTGAAGAGAAAATATTAAATATGCTCATATACAGAAAAATCTGTTTTATTTATTTCTTACCCTGACTTGGAATTTGTTATATAATAAATAAGGTTTAGGCCCAGATGCGAAAATACAGTACTTATATCCCACAAGAGTTAACTTGAGACTCGACCAGGACTGATTTCGGTTACGGTTATACCGGTATGAAACCGGTATTCCATTACGGTACCATTATGTCGTAAAGGTTATGCGCGCCGCGCGTTCGCCGCGCCGTTATTTCAAAACGGTTACGGTACCGTTATGTTCATAACGGTACCGTAACCGTTTTTAAATAACGGTTAGCGGTACCAGTTTAAAACGATACCGTAACCTTTATAATACCGGTATTATAAAGGTTATCGAGAAAAGTAAGCGAGCTGGCACTCTACAGAGGAAGCATTGGCTACTAAACATTTAAAGATAAAAAGACAAAGCAGCAGAGCCTTTGCCGGCGGTTTGGCAACAACTCCAGGCCAAAGTCGATATATCGGTACCTTTAAATAGCGGTTACGGTACCGGAAAAAATAAAGGTACCTTTATATTTCGGTAGCGAAATATAAAGGTTCCGCTACCGAAACCGCTATTTGACAACCGATATGACGTCATACCGTTAAAATAGAATACCGGTATTTTTCGGTTATGCAGACCCTGGTATAACGTCATACTCGTACAAACGATGTCTCAAGTTAATTCTTGCGGGTTATACCTACACCTATATTATTTAACACGATCTTTCGCCTGCGGCTCGTTTCTAAAACCACACTCGTATTTAACACATTCACTGGCAAGGATCGCTACGCGCTTCGCTCCCGTGTGGTTTTCCTGCTAAGTACCGGAAAGCACCTACAGAGTAGGCGCCCACTAGGCGGGTACCCGGCAGTAAATGTATTAAGGACCCTTATTATGCAACTGCCCCTTATCATTACATATCAGTTGCGCTTAATATGCAATAGGGGTGTAGACACTAAATAAAATATTCAATATTGTTGCATTTTCTCGAGGACTAAAAATGTAGTCGAATGGAGAAAAAAACAACGCAAGAGGATAAATAATCACAAAGTTATAAGCGTCCAAAGTTTTAAGAGTATGTTCTGCTCCTTTTCCGCAAAACGCACATTCATATGAAACGATTGTCATTTACTATGGACGCTAAACGATCGTGACGTCACGATCCCGGAGCGTTTTCTCTCTCTAACAAGCAACATTAAAACGGTTGCAGCTTCGTAATTTTTAGAGATATTCGAATGGGATTTTCGTCATTAGGCATATTGTTTTGCCTTCTTTCTTTTGAAGTAATAATACATTTTGAGTCTACACCTCTATTGTTACGTAATAGTAAGGGGAACTCGAAGGCTTACCCAAACACATGGCGCTCAATGGTTCCGGATTCCTTTGATTCTGGGTAGCCATGACCAAAGTGTCTAGTCTGGCCACCCAGATCAAAAGAAATCGTGCCTGACATAAGTAATATTCGTACAATAGTAATAGTGCTATCTCTTTGTTGTACGAAATAAACATAGATACGATTCCATTATTTTACTGAACATACTGCAGAAGACCGCTAGAAAAGTGCCAAGTTTGTGTATAAGTATAGTCTGCGTGACCCTCAATGCATAGAAGTTTGTATGAAGGGTGTCACTGTCCAGACAGTATCATAGACATGTGTACAATCTAGCACTTTGTGGTTTAATCATCATCTTCTTCTCCTAATAGCCGTATTCGACCTCAGCGACTGCTAAACACTGCTGAGGTAGTCGTTGGTATCCAATTTTTGTGGCGAATTTGCGACCACATTCACCACACATCAGCACCCCTCCGACATAATTATAGTGAAATTTGGAGTCCTTTGTTGGAAAAGCAGTCAGGTTGTGCAGGATATATTAAAGTGCATAAATTATCGCACTAAGACAAATGCAATCTCTCGTTCGAGGGTGAATCTCCTAGCGTTTGAACCACTCGGTTGTAGGTAAAGTCATTTGTTGGTCATCTGTTGGCGGTCTCCGTGAACTCGTGGGCATTTGCGAGCAGTTTGCGATTGGTCACGGCTTAAAATATAATGCAAAAAAGAACTCATGGTTTTTAAGCTAGGGACCAAATGCCCATCGGATGTACCACCTGTATGTCTTAACGGTGTTCCTTTGAAGCGGGTCCACCGCTTTAAATATTTGGGTCATGTGCTGTCCGATAATCTGAAAGATGACGACGATATTGAACGGGAGCGGAGAGCGTTGTCAGTCAGAGCTAACATGATAGCCCGCAGGTTCGCTCGTTGCTCAACTGGTGTGAAGATCACGACACTGGCAGTCATTGCATGCACCAGTGTCTCATATCTGGGCTAAATAAATAAATAAATAAGTTAATTAATGTAAGAGTAGTATTTAGTAATTTATTTTGTCACTAACACTTAATTTAATTTAATTTATTGTAACTAACACATTATGGGTCCAGTAACCTGAAATAAATATATATTGAATATTGAATTGAATTGAATTGTCGGCTCAAGGTAAAACATGCCGCGGTACCTCTAATAAAAAAAGACTCACTGCCGGTATTGGCTTACGTCTTCATCAAAAGTAGACTCTGATATTCGTCTCTTTTAATAGTATTTGCTGGTTACGACAATGACGAAAAAAAGGCCTTAAAAACGCTGAATATTCGCCCTCGAACCCTTCTGAGCGTGATGGTACGGAGGACCGGTTCGCGAACCGCTGCGATCAGAGAAACTTCCGGATGCAGACATCCTCGGAGAAGTTATCCTGGGTCTTTTCTTCGAAGTTTTCGTTCTAGGTGATACGTTGAGGTGATAGGTTGTTTAATATTTAGATAAGGTCTGTGCAAATTAGAAATAGGAAGGCAGATATTCTCCTCTCGCGCGGCGTCAGTTTAGCTGCACAGCAAGGCTATCACAAGACTTAGATTGTTAGAAAACTTAGAAACAAACGTGAAAAATCGAAACAGCTCGCGCCGTCTTGTGATAGCCGTGCAGGTTTGCCCTAGACCGTAGACGATGCAAAAGGAGTCAAAACTGAACATGATAGCGAAATAATTTAATCCCTTTAGGGCCGGTCAGGGACTTGAATGATGGAAAGGCCAGCCTCCGCGCGCATCACCGGCAGCCGGTCAAGGAACGGGTCCAGCCGCTGCTCGCCCATCATTTCTTTGGTCGCGTTCACGATGAAGTCCATGTTCGACATCTCGCTCACGTCGGAGAACATGGCCGGGAAACGCTCCGTGCCGCATCTGGGGACGGTGGTACAATGAGCTTATGCGGTCCTGGTACATTCATGTTTTCAGTCTAAGCCACGTACACGTTCGTTCGAGGAAAATGAAGGTTTGGCATATGTCAACTCTATTTGAATGACGTTAAGGTCCAAAAGAGCTAAGCATTTACCCCCTTATTCACGTGCTCACTAGCGCCACTATTAGCAACATAAAAACTAGTTTGATGTAGGTATTCAGAAGGCGCGGCGTGGGTAGGCCCACAAGGTGGACTGATGACCTGGTAAAGGTCGCGGGAGTCCGATGGATGCGGGTGGTGCAGGACCGGCCATTGTGGCACTCATTCTATACTTGTCTGGTATTTAATATCGTATGCTTGCTGTTCTACTGGGTCCCGTAACACAGGGAATCCTAGCTCGGGACCCAATGACTTTGTATCCTAGTGTATCATGTTTTTGTCGAATAAATATTTCTATTTCTATTTCTATTTCTATTTCTTTGGGGGAGGTCTAAGTCCAGCAGTGGACGTCTTTCGGCTGATATGATGATGATTCAGAAGGTATAGTATTTACAAAATACAGTGTGTATTGGCCTCCTTTTTAGGGTTCCGTACTCAAAGTAAAACGGGACCCTATTACTAAGACTCCGCCGTCTGTCTGGCTGTATCTCATGAACCGTGATAGTTAAACAGTTGAAATTTTCACAGATGATGTATTTCTGTTGCCGCTACAATAACAAATACTACAAAACAGAATAAATAAATTAAAATAAAACAACTATTTAAGGGGGGGCTCCCATACAACAAACGTGATTTTTTTGGCGTTTTTATAGATAATGGTACGGAACCCTTCGTGCGCGAGTCCGACTCGCACTTGGCCAGTCTTTTAAATATCTATCGTTAAATTTAAATAATCACAATTATTTACCGGTGGCGCTAGTGAGCACATGCACATTAACGCCCTCTTAATGTCGCCCTCCGATTTTTCACGCGAGATCTCGGATCGCCAATAACGGCTCGACACTCGTACTCCTAACAACGTACACGTAGTAACTTGTACTTCATGTGTGACTGTACTTCATGTGTGACTGTACTTCATGTGTGACTGTACAAAACTCACAACTTCCGGATGCCCCACGAGGCCAGCCCCCACAGTACGCCGTCGCTGACCGCCGGCGCCCCCGTGTCACGCTGAAACAAATCATTTATGTTTTTGCATGTATTGTAAAGGTAGATGTCACAGTGCTCGGCACTGTTCCAGCGGTTGGCATAAAAAAATTAAAGTAAAAAAAATAGGGGTGTAGACTCAAAATTTATTATTACTTCAAAAGAAAGAAGGCAAAAAATTATGCCTGTTGACGAAAATCCCATTCAAATATCTCAAAAAATTACGAAGCTACAACCGTTTTAATGTTGCTCGGTAGAGAGAGAAAACGCTCGGGGATCGTGACATCACGATTCTCTAGCGTCATAGTAAATGACAATCGTTTCATAGAAAGGTGCATTTTGCGGAAAAGGGACAGAACATACCCCCTCTTTAAATTTTCGATACTTATAACTTTGTGATTATTTAACTTCTTGCGTTGTTTTTTCTCCATTTGACTACATTTTTAATACTTTTTCGAGAAAATGCAACATTATTACAAATACAAATTATTTATTGTTCGAATGTGAGTGGTTATAAAAATGGTGTTAGGGTTAGTATTTTGGTTACATCACAATCAGCCAGAGTTTGGCGTACAATATTTTGATTCTCAATATGCATGTCATTGAAATTATGTCATTATTATTTACCTATTGTTATATTAAATTAGTAAAAAAGTAAAAAATTAAATATAAAAAGAAATGAAAGTGTAGCAATGTAATTAATAATAAATCAATGCAAAAAGGAAAGTGGTCAGAGAAAATAATAAAATTCATTAGGCACTTGTGGTTACAAAGTGTTCATTAACAGTATAGAACATTCTTTGTAGACACCACTTAAATAATTTGGTTTTGAAACCTTGACAATCCAAGGATTTCAGGTCATTAGACAAATGGTTGAAAATATGGACAGACATGAAAATAATACTTTTTCCATAATGAGAAGAAACATGATTTGGATAACAGATATTGAGTCCATGGTGTTTAGAAGTTGGCCCAGGGTTAGATTTCATAATTTTGTATTGGCTAATATGAGCTTTCACAAAAAGACACTTTTCGTAAATGTACAATGTGGGTAACGGTAGGATTTTGAATTTTTTGAACAACGCAACGGTCTACATGGTCTACATGAATCTGTTGTTTTGGCGCCACAGATCGCTCTAACGCATTTTTTTTGCAATAGGAACGCTCGTTGGGCAAGTGTGGAGTTTCCCCATAAGATATTATTATTTAATTTAGTGTCTACACCCCTATTGTATAGTTTCACGAAGTAGAATCGCAATTACGTAATAGTTATTTGTTATGCAAGGCTGCAAAGTTGTTGTTTGGCGCAAGTGCTTGTATTGAAAGCCGAGCTAGCGAAGGATTGTTACGAGTAGATTGAACCATGAGCGAAGCGAACATATAGGTACGCTAATAAAGTTTTTATCTATCTAATGCGATCGCCGAACTAGTTTCAAGCTTTGCCCAACGACACCATCTTTACATTACTTACTCTGTCGCCTACTGCGGTCACATACAATAGGCGATTAAATTACAGTCGGCGGCTGAATATTGCCGTCTTTGCACTATTATCCTATACTATTAAACGAGCAATATTTGTATATATATTTGCAATCACGTTCTCGGAAACGGCTCTAACGATTTCGATGAAATTTGGAATATAGGTGGTTACGGGGGCGAGAAATCGATCTCGATAGGTCTCATGTCCGGAAAAATTCGTTTTCTCCGTATTTTCTCCATTTTCATCCGAGTGGAGCTCGGTCGCCCAGGGACTACATATAATCTGTGCTATTGCGGTCGCCGCACGTTGCATGCGGCGACCTTAGGCCAGTTACAGAAGAGCTGCATTTTAGCTGCTTTCTGGCTGCAAAAGTGCAGTTTGGATGCAGTTTTTTACAGTTAACATAACTGCGTCGCAAATGCACGCTGACTGCAAAGCTGCACGGTTGTAGTGCAGTTGGTAGGGGGGATCCGCAATGAAACGGACGGGTTTTGAAACGGACATTATAGATATCTATGTAATTTCCCCAAGAAAACATTCATGTATTTTGTTTGTTGGCAACACTGATGACCATGAATAAACCCACAATAACGACAGATTCCGGCAGCCTTTATTTCGTTTACTTTTTCGCAAGTTGTTGAAGCGCATGAACTTCGTAAAAAATATCGTATATTTGCAAACCGATTTAAAATTGGATAATAACATAAGCTACAATTGTGATACTTGTATTTGTTGTGACATATTCTCAAGAATATACTGAAGTTGTAATCTTATTAATACTTAATTATTTGGAATTTGGGTAAAATGTTTTTAAGTTATTTTCGCAATTAATCGTCGCTTTGAAACGGACGAAGTAGGTAACTATACTGATTGATACGTCTCTGATCTCAGTTTGAGTTGTATCTGAGTGTAAGAAATATTTAATTAAGTGTTATTGTGAAAAAATAAATTGATAGGTAGCTATTTAAATTGTTGCCAAATTCAAACTAAGACTAAGAAGTTGAGAGACTAATTATTTAACGTTGTTTTTTTTGGAATTTATTATTTTAATAATAATTGACGCAGCTGAAAAGTCTGCAACTTTTTTCTGGTGCCAAGTAAGGTTATTCCTATCACCAAAAAAATTATCAGGCACTTTTGAAAATTTAATCCATTCCCAATTGCCGCTTAAAAATCTAAACTATTTGTTTTTATTTGCAGTTTATTTTATCTTTTTTGTTGTTTCCGCTTGTGAACTGTTTATTTATTTACTTTCACAGTTTTTTTTTATTTTATTTATTTCCATACATACAATTATCATTACAGGATAGACCCAATGCGATAATTTTGCACAACACCTTATAACTAATTATTTACAATAACAAATTTTAAACAAAGCCATCCTTGTAAATTCACTCAGTGTACAGAAAAACAGATCTAGATACTGATGACGCGCGCGCTGCGCACTCTGAACCTCATAGGGACTGATCTATGAGGTTCAGAGTGCGCAGCGCGCGCGTCATTGGCGCCTCACGCAGCAGCTGCGTGCGCGCATGCGGTACCGACAGCAGCAGTTGATACTTGTTGTCGGCGTTTGTGTCGGCACTTATGGTAGTTTTTAAGTTAGGTCCCCACTGAAAATCAGCGCCTCAGCTTGCTGTGCCTTGCTGTGGCTTCATGCTGAGTGGGGATCCTATTTAACGTCCTACTATTGAAATCTTTTATTTTGCTTGTTCTTTTTATTGTGTAATTTTGTGACGTTAAATAAATGTATTTTCTTTCTTTCTTTCTCCTTTCTAAACTGTGATTGGGTAATCTAAACTGTGATTGGGTAATCTAAACTGTGATTGGGTAATCTAAACTGTGATTGGGTAATCTAAACTGTGATTGGGTAATCTAACTTGTGATTGGGTACTCACGGTGCAGGGCGCACGGCGGCCGACCTGTTCCATGCAGAAGAAGCTGTCGTCAAGCGTGACGCCGAAGCGATCCGTGACGTTACTGCACTTGTCGTCCGACATGACGCGCATGTGCGTCACCTGCAGCGTCAGCCGTAGACGGCTGAACACGCCGTCGCGCTGAATCAAATAAGCACTATCATTCGCCTACTTATACAGGCTGTATTATTCAACGGCTTATCGTCCGACATGACGCGCATGTGCGTCACCTGCAGCGTCAGCCGTAGACGGCTGAACACGCCGTCGCGCTGAATCAAATAAGCACGATCATTCGCCTACTTATACAGGCTGTATTATTCAACGGGTTATCGTCCGACATGACGCGCATGTGCGTCACCTGCAGCGTCAGCCGTAGACGGCTGAACACGCCGTCGCGCTGAATCAAATAAGCACTATCATTCGCCTACTTATACAGGCTGTATTATTCAACGGCTTATCGTTCGACATGACGCGCATGTGCGTCACCTGCAGCGTCAGCCGTAGACGGCTGAACACGCCGTCGCGCTGAATCAAATAAGCACCATCATTCGCCTACTTATACAGGCTGTATTATTCAACGGCTTATCGTCCGACATGACGCGCATGTGCGTCACCTGCAGCGTCAGCCGTAGACGGCTGAACACGCCGTCGCGCTGAATCAAGTAAGCACCATCATTCGCCTACTTATACAGGCTGTATTATTCAACGGCTTATCGTCCGACATGACGCGCATATGCGTCACGCTGCAGCGTCAGCCGTAGACGGCTGAACACGCCGTCGCGCTGAATCAAATAAGCAACATCATTAGCCTATACAGGCTGTGTTATTCAAACGGGGCAGTGAAGGGAAATACGAAACTATAAGAGATACGGAAATTTGGTCTGAGGAGTCTTGAGACCGATTTTAGAAAAAAATTTAAACTGCATTCAAAGATTTTAAAAAGCCTTACCTATACACGGCCGGGAATCGAACCCGGTCAAATCAGTCTAAAATCATAGTTCGTTTTTTGCTTAAATTAATAGTGCTGGATGTAAGGAACAGAATTTCTACTATGAGTATTTACTCAGGTCTACAGTACAGTCCCGTGAAGCTGCGAAAAAATCATACTTCTAAGTTATTTTTTTTTAATTTTATCATAGGTACGCATTTGACCACTATCTCTCCTGATGGTAAGTGCTGGGACTATCTGATAGTTTAGACTGTAGAATGTGTGGCGAGGAGGATGAGACTATGGAACACTTATTGTGTGAATGTCATGCCCTTGCCAGACAAAGAATGAACTACTTTGGTAACGGTTACCCGCAACCAAAGGAATTCAAGGTGCTCCCGGCGAACTGCATCATCCGCTTTGTGGAAATGATGGAGCAAGCCTGGGAGCAGGTATAAAGGAGAGGGCAAATGCACAAAAGATCCCACTGGGTCGAAGTGCATCCGAAAGGGCCCTCACCTAGATAAGATAAGATAAGATAAGATGGTAAGTGCTGAGGTCGAGGGTGTTACATGCAGGTACCTAGATAGTGCCTATTCACTCTCGTCTTGAAAAGATCCAAGTTACCTATACGTAATAGCTGGGAAAATGTTTGCCGGAATTTAACAAAAATACGGCCGTTTATGCCGCAAAAATAGTATTTTTCACAATCGTGTTATAATAGAGAGCTTTTTAGTCGAGTACCGTGTTTAGGCCACGAAGCTTGCTGAGTGGCCTAAGTAAGGTACGAGATTAAAAAGCTTGATTATAACACTATTGTAAACAATACTTTTTGTACGAGTTCATTAAATAGTATTTTTCACAATCGTGTTATAATAGAGAGCTTTTTAGTCGAGTACCGTGTTTAGGCCACGAAGCTTGCTGAGTGGCCTAAGTAAGGTACGAGATTAAAAAGCTTGATTATAACACTATTGTGAACAATACTTTTTGTACGAGTTCATTAAAATTAATTTTCTACGAGTCAACTGAACTAATTAAACAAACTCGATACTGTTGAAACGAAGTGCAGCTCATCGCTCGTACGCTTGTTGATATCTTAAAAGACATCAACGAGCGTACGACATCAAAGCGATTCTATTGGTCCAATTCATTACAGTTCAGTAAAGCAGCCACGTGATTGGTCGAATTTATTTTAGTTGTCTGGAGCGTATCGAAAAGTAGTTATTTCGATTGTTTCGACAGTAACATGGACTACAACTATGAAAAGAGTGACGTTGCAGTATTCTCTATGAAATCTTAATACACATATTTTAATCGTCGAGTACAAAAACGTATATTTCGACACTCTCAAAGGGAATCAAAATTTATAGGGTACTTACCATTGACCTAGAACTATGAAATTTGGCAAGTATATATCGTCTTACACTACAAAAATCAACAGGGAAAAAAAATCATTTCAAAGATCGATACATCTGAATCGATCGATCTTCATAGTTTGGCGAGTATAGGTAATAATGTATTTAACATTTAGAATTTACAATTAAACTTTTTTGAAAAATAAATCTCAATGTATAACTCGCATATGATGTGCTGTTGAATGAAAACACTTTGGGAAATTTTACAGTGATATCCCTGTCGCATCGACTAACCAGTTATAGTCGATGCGACAAGGATATCACTGTAAAATCTCCCAAAGTGTTTTCATTCAACAGCACATCATATGTGACCAAACAATATGACAGTCACGTCACCAGGGCTAATGTCACTGTCAAATGTGTTCGTACATAGTGCAAGTCATAGTTGTCATTACCCTTTCGGAGCCGTAGCTTGTGACCCAGGCGTCGTCGAACGGCGGCTTCATGTATATGTTGGGCAGGTCCACTGCGTGCACTGCGTCATTGAACCTGCGTCAGGCGAGACAAAACAAAATAGTCATGCGTTGCATATTTACTACATATTGACGCATGACGACCGCTTTAGCCTAGTTGGTAGTGACCTCAGCGGGGCTAGCACAACTGACACAACAAGCGCGACGCGAGTCGAGAGAATCCACCCGCCTCTTTCTAATTTGCACAATACGTGTGAGACAGGAGTCGCTGAGTCGCGCGCGACACGACTTAGCAGCAAGTTGTGCTAGACGTACTGAGCATAGAATACTAGAGAGAGGACAAGCCGCCGGCGGCCGCGTCGCAGTGGTAAGCTCAATGGGCATACTCTGCCGCTAGTTCACCGACGAAGCAAGAGGTCCTGGGTTCGAATCCCGGTAAGGGCATTTATTTGTGTGATGAGCACGAATATTTGTTACTGAGTCATGGATGTTTCTATGTATTTAAGTATTTATTTCTCTATATAAGTATCTATATCGTCGTCTAGTACCCATAGTACAAGCTTTGCTTAGTTTGGGACTAGGTTGATTTGTGCAAGATTGTCCGCAAATATTTATTTATTTATTTATTTATTGGAAGCTTTTTCATTTCTGTGAGGAACATTAAAAGGGTTTATTTAATCGCATACATTGTTTTGGCCTTTCACTCTTTAGTACCACCCAGGGGACACGTGCAGGGTTGTGGTAGGTAGCTCCTGCGGACGCAAGTGACAGTTGTCTACCCTTTGTCAAGTGAGTGGGCAAATCGACTACTTTCATAGACAGCAGCCGGGATCAACTGCTTAACGTGCCTTCCAAAGCACGGAAGCGCTCATTTATAGTAAACACTCAAACAGGCGGTCACCCATCCAAAGACTGACCGCTGCCATCTTTGCTTAACCTGCGTTATCGTTTCCGATTCGTAGGCGCTGCTGGGCCATGAACGCTTCGCGATCTGCGATCTGCGGTCAGGTCACCTTTGTTTCTGTTTAAGGTGACCTGACCGCAGACCGCAGAACGCATCCAGTGTGATAAATCCTTAAGGCCTGAATCACACTGGCACGGCCTGCGGTAGCGGTCAATAGTAAACTTGACAGTTAATGTAAAAATTCTGTAGGCGCGCCAGTCTGTACATTGTAAGTAGCCGGGGCGAAAATGGCCTTTAAAAAAGGTGTGGAAAGCAGCACCTATGTGTTACACGGTAGCAAAATTATTTCCGTCTTGGGCGGTAAACACTCGAATCCCTTGCTACGCTCCGGATTCTATTGTAGAATCTTCCGCTTCACTCAGGATTCAATACACTGCCCTCGCCGTAAACATATAATTTTTTGCCTACACTTTAAGAATCCACAGTAAGCTCGATTCTCCGTACTATTTTTTTTTAATTATTTTTATTTATTAACCAAAGATATAAAAAACTTATTCTAAAACATGTCCCTGCAAAACTGTTTGAACAGTTTGCCTGCAGGTAATTCTCTTTTATGCTTAATATACATAACATCGTTTTTAATCCTATTTTATACTTTTTCTACTCCTGTACCGTTATCTGTCATTTATATAGGCTGTAGCTCAAATATAATGACACCACTAATAAGTCGTCGAAAAACTCTATGCTCTATGGCCCAAAAACGCATTGTTTGGCGTACTTTTTTGGTTCATACATTTTGAATAAAAGCACTGTTAAACTTTTTTAAACCGGCCGCTATATTGCAGTGGTGCCAACTTCATAAACAAATATTTCGAAATAAAAGTTTTTTCAACACACCTGCTCGTAAAGTTGGTCTTATTACAGCGTATTTACACTGATAATGCAGAATATTACCCATGTCGTGCCTTTTACATTACATTATCGCACTAGTGCCTTTTCATTACATATATTTTTAAATATTAGCAAAATAATGCAAAATATTACCCATGCCGTGACTTTTACATTACATTATCGCACTAGTGCCTTTTCATTACATATCTTTTAACATTTTCATTTTTTTTTTCCTCGCAAATGTGTTGAAAAACGTCGTATGAAACACGTGAGCATTGGTCATTACACTTCTCGTCTCCATTAAGCCTTCGCCTTCGGCTCAGGCTTAAAAACCGACTCGAGTGTAATGACCAACTTAGCACACTTGTATCATAATGTACTATTATTTACGATTTAACATTTGTATATTATACATTATTTACTACAATAATAATAAATCATACATACGTAGTTACGCTCTCATTTTATAACGACTAGCTAGTTTGCTCTGAAACTTTGTACTTAGAATAAGTTAAGTACCATCCAGGTCAGTAATTAGTTTATGTAGCTTCAGATACCATAGTAAAAAAATTATACAGCGAATTTAAGTTTTTCATACAAAACTTGTTTTTGCTGTATTTCGTTTGTTTAATAAACTGGAGCCATATAAACTAGGAGCCATATACCTCATCTCAATGTATATGCAAAGTTTCGTTACAATCCAATACGCAGTTTTAAAATGAGAACGAAACTCCGTTTGTATGGGAAGGTGAAATTCGGCCGAGCTTACTGTGGACTCTTAACACAATAATTTCTTACTTTAAAAATAAAGTTTTAACCAACATCAATTAAGTACTTCGCCTTATTTAAATAATCCATTTCCCCAGGATCTCATCACCAGATCCTAACCTGATGACCATGGAAGCACCTGATAAGAACCCTTGAAAACAAAATCAGAATCTTCCAAATTCGTCCAGGCGTTTTCAAGTAATCGGAGAACGTACATAAAAAATAAAACATTCCGACGAATTGAGATCCCCTTTTTTTAAGTCGTTTAACCTTTTCAACGCTCTGTCAAAGAGAAAAGTTGCCAACCACACGCCAAATCAACAAGACATTTAGTGCGGAGTTAAATCTTATGTCGATGCATGAAGGTTGCTATCGCGCTGGGCTCCATGACGAATATATAAGTCGCTGGCGTTGAACCTACGGTGCAAGGTGCGTGGCCTGTAATAGGAGCAAATATTCAAAAGGACGCTTCCTTAAAGCATTTGCAGTAACCCCTTGTGTCCCATGCATTTTAATTTATTTTGGATTCGGAGAAATTTTGATCTAAAGTTATGACCTCCAAGTAATGTATCATGCACTACGACATCATAGCACAACAGTCAATGCAGATTTTGAGGTAACATCATGTAATGAGTCATAATATCTAGTTTTTGTATTAGATATATTTTTGTGATTTTTTTAATTTTTTTTTTTTTTTGTGTGGCTTTGTAATTAAAAGTTACTTTTATAGCACTCCAGAAGAGTAAAACAATACAAGTTTTTTCGAATAGTACCATGTGGATATAATTGTTCACAAGCTTAATAACCTACCGTTTAATTTTTTTCTCCTATTACAGAGGCTCTACCGCGAAAGCCATTCGAAGTTTTCCCTTTCTGTTGCACTTACGTACGAACTCGTAAGTGAGGGTAAACTTCGAATGCCTGTCGCGGTAGGCCCTCAGGCCACACCCTGTAAATGCGTCGTTGGCGTCGAAAAGGTTAAAGAGGTCTCACCTGAGTTTCCTGTCCAATACAGCCAGCGCGATGTCGTTCATGGGATCCTTACGGATGCTCCAGCTTGGGTGCTTCCTCACCTCGGCGATGTAGGCTATCTGCCCGCCCTGGTCGATGCAGAGTGCGCCCGCGCGGATTTTCATCCGACTCACAGCCTTCGACCTAGGTCAGTAACACTAAAATTTAGTCTTAGTAAACTGGCTCTGTGAGCCGTAGAACTTCTATATAATTGGGATTGGATAAAAAATTCAGAAGTGCCTTATTATTTTTTTGGTGATTGGATTTACCTTCCTTAGCACCAGAAAAAAGTTGCAGACTTTTCATCTGCGTCAATTATTTTTGAAAAATATAAACTGTTTTTTCACTTACGTTTTGGGTTTATGACGGCGAATGAGACAAATTCCTTGATCCGTCTCACATTACAATTTTTTTTGAAATATCTGATCCTGTCAATGACAAATATAGCTGCTGCAGCTGTAAATATCATTGCCAGTGTCAGTTTACCACGGATTTTTAAGATATTTTTCTTTCATCAGATCAAGCAAATTGTCTTATTCGCCGTTTGCAACTTTTTTCTGGTTACAAAACTTCACGAGAATCGGTATCGGTAGAACACGACACGAACGAAAAAAAAATTGCCCAAGCTGAACCGGAGAAGTTCGTTCACTTCGCTCGCTTTAACGTTTAACTATGTATACGATCACGACACACGTACGAAAGCGCTACTAGCGCTTTTCGCAATGGATTTCACCGCCATGCTATGCCGCATGCGATATCTCACCACTTTTTAGTGTAGAAGAGTTGCGAGACTTGGCCTATTTTTACATGGAATGTTTTTTATGGAATCCCATTTCTTTTTGTTAGTAGACTTTGTATGGATATGTTATTTTACCAACCGCAAATAACGTTTAAATATAGTTTTGCAGGAAGGAACTGCAAAAGTTACTTTGTAATCGCATGTTTGTATAGGATTACAAACTTACTTATGCAGTTTGTAAATCTCTGAAACGTTCCTGAATATTTTTGGGTTTTTCATGAACTAAGGCTAAAAACTAATTATGTTTGAAATTAGGAGCTGGTGAGTCTGCTAGAAGTACCTTAGAATTATGCTGATCATTATGAGTATATCAGTGACAAAGCTAAGGAACTTTGACGGGCAATAAAACGGTCTCATAAACTACCTAATAGTTCAAATTTAATGCTATTGAGAATGTATCTAGGCCCTATTATGCCCTACAGTTTACTGAAAATTCAGGGTTCCAGCTTTAGCCAGCATGAAATTACAGGATGTTAAAAATGGCCTGAATGGCTTCGAGAAAAGGATGGTACAGTCGCCATCACATACATAGGTACACTTTAGGTGTTCAAAAATATCGGCACATGCACCTTAATGTCTTGAAAATAAAGGTGTGTTCCGATGTTTGTGACGTGCTTGTTTGCTCCGATGTATGTGATGGCGACTGTACGTCCGTGCCTCTTTTTCAACCGACGAAAAAAACGGAGGAGGTTCTCAAGTCGACGCGTATTTTTTTTTATGTATGACCACGCACGTGGTGTTGGAGGCGAATGGAGAAAATTAGCTGGAGAGATAGAGTAACCAATGAAGAAGTGCTGAATAGAGTGGGGCAAACCAGGCAGCTAGTTAGGAACTTAGAAAATAGAAGAGGGAAGATGATAGGGCACCTCTTACGACATGACAACTTCGTACTTAACATAATTGAAGGAAAGATAGAGGGGAGGCGAGGAAGAGGAAGACCTAGAATATATTACATGGAGCAACTCAAAAAGAGAGTTGATGTTGGGTCATATCGTGAGGTCAAAGAGATTGCGTGGGATCGGAGTAGATGGAGGGCCTACTTTGAGCTACACCGACAAGAGCCTAGCTCTTAAGTAAGAGAAGAAGATGACCACGCATAACTTTTTACAGAGTAGTTCGATTTTGATAATTATTTTTTTATTGTAAAGGTCCCATAAAAATTTGGAAAGAAAAAAACCAACCTTAAGGGTAGGAAAATAGGGGTTAATTGATTTTTCGTCGGTTAAAACTTTGTTTTTAAAGTAATATTAGAAATATCAGACCGAGAGGCGGGGCCAAGCAGCGCGTCATCGTGACGTCACATGGCGTGAGCGGTGGAGTGGGGAGCCCGTCGGCTTACCGCAGCGCAGCGGAGCGCCCTCACTCAGAAAGCGATTTTCGGACGGAACGGACGTATTTGATTGAGCTAGATTTGATTAGGTTTCGTTTAGATTAGTGCGAATAGGTTTTTCTTGTAGAATTAAAGTCTACTTTCGGTTACATTTTTCTCTTTGATTTGTAAATCCCCTTCTCTTCTGTTGATAACATTAAATTATTTAGCTGGATGTATCGGAAACGTACGGCCTTGCCACTACTTCACGTGATATCAAACGTTCATGGCGATTTTCGCGCGGCATTAGGTACTCCAGTCGGCTTGTCGAACGGAACGGTGCACGGTTATCACATTATGGAGCTGAGTCGCGGTCGCGGCGACGCACGTGGACTTTGCATCTCTTTCTAAGCATTCTAATTAGAAAGAGACGGATTGCCTATCTCGCCGCGACACACCTCGCGGGCTGTCGTGTGATAGCCGTGCAGCTTTACAATGTAATTATTGCGACTTAACATGACCACATTCAATAAGCTAAGACTCTACCTACCAAGATATTGCCTTATATATCTCACCGGGACACCATGGCGGTGCAACCAGTCGCCCGCCACCAACAAATTGTATGCAGCTCTATGGGCAATATTTCACCGGGACACCATGGCAGTGCAACCAGTCGCCCGCCACCAACAAATTGTATGCAGCTCTATGGGCAATATTTCACCGGGACACCATGGCGGTGCAACCAGTCGCCCGCCACCAACAAATTGTATGCAGCTCTATGGGCAATATTTCACCGGGACACACCATGGCGGTCCAACCAGTCGCCCGCCACCAACAAATTGTATGCAGCTCTATGGGCAATATTTCACCGGGACACCATGGCGGTGCAACCAGTCGCCCGCCACCAACAAATTGTATGCAGCTCTATGGGCAATATTTCACCGGGACACCATGGCGGTGCAACCAGTCGCCCGCCACCAACAAGTTGTATGCGTCAAATTAAAGGAAAAATTAAAAAAAATTTTTTTTTGGCTGAGACAGATTGTTCCGATAGCTCAGTTGGTTAGTAGCGACGGGCCATGTATGCCTGTGGTCGCCGGTTCGAATCCGGCTCAAGCCTAAATTTTTCCTTTAATTTGAAGTTTATAAATATCGTTAGCAGGCGTAACTGTATTATACAAAATTAATTTAGTATGGGGTGGCGCATCGTTACTGACAATTTCTCAATATAATTTGAGACGTTGGTGCCGTTAAAGAAGCATATGTCTTCTAGGTAGATGTCACCACACGCCTCCCTAAGGTGTTGTAAGATGAAGGAACTGATTGAAAGATTTAGGGGCTGAGACAGATGGTTCCGATAGCTCAGTAGGTTAGTAGCGACGGGCCATGTATGCCTGTGGTCGCCGGTTCGAATCCGGCTCGGAACCTAAATTTTTCAATTTTTTCCTTTAATTTGAAGTTTATAAATATCGTTAGCAGGCGTAACTGCATTATACAAAATGAAATTGTATGGGCAATATTTCACCGGGACACCATGGTGGTACACCCAGTCGCCCGCCACCAACAAATTGTATGCAGCTCTATGGGCAATATTTCACCGGGACACCATGGCAGCCCAACCAGCTCCATACAATTTGTTGGTGGCGGCGAATGGTTGCGCCGACATGGTGTCCCGGTGAGATATTGCCCTTAGTGGCGTTCAGGTGACTACTGTGATTCCTTGGTAGTCATAGAATACTTGATTTTCCAATCCTAATAAATAAGCGTAGAAGACCGATAAAATTTCAAACGCTAATTTAAAGTCAGCGGACCAGAATATTGAAAGTTCTCTATAAATAACACGGGGAGTCGACAATACTGTTGTAAAATTGATCAATTATCGCATACCTACTTACTTGTTTTATTTTAACTAATAAGTATGAGTCATATTTTAACTAACTTTTTGAAAAATGAAAATGAAATGAAAATGAAAATTTATTTGAGAAAAAAACATGTCACAAAATGATAACAAGGTTGGGGCTTCCTAGTAGGTAATAAACCTGTGTCAGGAAGTCCCGCTCCTCCATTACATGCTGTTGTTAAGAGTAAGCTAAGAGTAAGCTATTTTTTAACTCTTTTGAATGCGATAATCGACTCAATGTAAACAAGGCCCAAGTTTACTTTACTGACGTGATAATGTTTCTGCCCGACTATGGTGAAGTGGCAGGCTAAATGTGTTAAATATATCGTGAAGTTCTAGGAATACTTATTTAAGAGAGTAATAAATCCTCGCCCAATGGCCATGGTCATAAAGACAAAACTTACAATGCTTAAGGAAGTAATATATTATAGCCTCACAAAAGACTGTAACTTAAATAAATATTAGGACTAAAACTGTGGCAAGTTCAAAGAACACTTATAGAAAATTAGTGGAATAGTTTGCACAAGGGATGATCAAAAGGCGACTTTGTCATCATTGGCATAATACTCATTTTAACATATCCCAATATACAGAAATCTGGCCGATCATTGTCTCTTATTCCAGTAAACTCCGAGACATCTGCTTTACGCATGTCAAGATTTGTGGACGCGTCTCATGAAACACAGGAGAGAGAGAGGCCGTGCACGCGTACATGCGACAGAACGAGACGGGGGTGGCGAACTCTGTGGACAGGACGAAACCGGTGCGAGAGGGACGGAGTATGACCTTGCCGAGGGAAGAACGAGAGACAAGATGGGAGGCGCGGGCGCAGCTACGACGATAATTAGACAAATGTCGACGGAAGCGCCTTAATTGTATAGATATTAAGTAGGAAATAAGAAAACCGATGGTAGGAATAAAGTTGTCGCTTTGATAAAGTGGGAGAATAGATTTGCGAAGAGACAAGGGGAGTGAAAGTAGGACACTGATTCGAGAACTGCGAGCGGCGACGGTACCTTAACATACTTACGAGAAAGCTGACCTCTTTCCGAAGTCTGAGCATATAAGTGTACTAGGAGTGTTGAAAAAGTTAATAGAATCAGTGTCGTGACTCTGTTGTTTAAAGGGCTAAGTATTAATCTTGTGGAAATCAATGGACGAATGGAATACTGGAGAAGTCATTTAAATATACCTTCTTTCTTTTAATTATCATCTTAATACCTTTGTCATAAAGGGTTGCTTACCTGCGCTCTGGGCCATAGTATAGACACCAGCCATCTGTTCATTTATTTACCATTATTGTATAATTGTGTAGATTAAATTGTGGAACATTCTTAAATACTGTTCTGTTACAAGCGGGTTCGAACCCCACTTGATTGAAACTATTTGTACATACATTGTTACCTGAATTGACCAAAGACTTGCACTATAAACGCGCTAAATACGTCAGTGAGCATTGATAACTTAATAACTTGTGTCAGAGCCTAATACGGCTAAGGTCCCTCACAGACTGGCGCGGCCTGTCCGCGGCGGACAATAGAAAACTTGTCATTAGCTGTCAAATTTACTATGGTCCGCCACCGCAGGCCGCGCCAGTGTGATGCAAGCTTAAGGTCAATTCAGCCGATACTGTTTATAGTACCTATACCTATGCGAGTGTATTAGATCTAAAGATATAGTAATAGTGTCCAAACGTGAACTCGTGTATACGTAAAGTTAGGGATTTGGGGAATAAATATTAGTTACTTAGTTGTTGTAAATACCTATTAGCGTGTAGTACATGTTAATTGATTTAGTTTTAATGAAGGCAAGAGGTTTTTTGTTAGATTGCTAGATTTTCCTCTTTAAGTTTGGCCTAGGTTAATCAAAGCAGTCACCAAATAAGACTACAACTAGTTTTATTTGGTAAGTAGTCAACCAGTTTCGATTAAAATCACTTACGAAAATAAATTCCTTATTTTCTACTTTCAACAGGTTTTTCTTTATAACTACAGATTCCCAGTAGAATACCTTTAGGTTTTAATCTCATAATTAGGGGCAACATAGATAAACTCATAATCTATAACAATAGTAAATTCCTTTACAATTGTGCTCGAACAGATAGTGTCTCATAGTTTGAAGTATTAATAATTCTAGCTAGTATATCTAGCCACTTAATTAACGACTAGGGTCAGATTTAGATAAAGTCTCGTTGTTCTTTCGGCAGTTTTGACGTGGCTAAAGGGAAGGCTCTACCTGTCTGGAGAGCACGACCTAAGGTCACAGACTTGTTATTCTATAGCATTCACAATAGGGCGTTCGTACCCTAATTAACCTGACTTAACTTGCCTCCGATTCAGATACAATACATTAAATAACCGTAAGTTATTTAATCCTTTTTTATAAATTAGGGAACTGATTAATTGCCAAAGAGAACGAGATTTATATGACCTGCATGGGTTTGGTATCCATAGAACTGAAGCGCAAGGGTTGACAACTGAGTGGCCACTCATGAACAAAGCTACAGAGGTAGCGAGATCTTATTAAAGGTACCTTAATCTAAAGCAATTTGGTGTAATCACCTATGAGCAACTCAATCACATAGCTCATTAACATATGTACATGGTCAACCCTCACAATACACAGACGATCTCAGCACTAGACTGGAGATATATACAATGGATACCTCCTCCCTCGTACGTGGGTAGCAAACGAATCTGACTCTAGAAGTTTTAACGTACCAGAGATAGGTTCGCCCTTTATAAATATCATTTACACTTAGGAAGTAACGTTTTGCGCCTTAACCTAAGCTGGACGCAGTCTAGGGCAAGAATTAATGACTCTATCTTCCACACAACGAAGACAAAGATAGTTATAGCAAAACAAGTACGATCCATGAGGAAATGACTCTAGGTACGAGTGGTTAAACATTGTTTGTTCGAGTTAAGACAAAAGGAGCCCTAATACCATTTCACCTGACGCCGTGCCGCAGGATTCTAGATTTTGTGTTAATATTGAATTAGTACAACTAGAAGAACTTTAATGTTACTTAATTAAAACACAACGTAGATATTTGAATTTATTAGACGATCACTTAAAATCACAACTTGTTAGCTAATAGCGAACGATTTTTGAACCATTTTGAATGAGATTGGATTGAGCCAATTTGAGAATTAAGAAAGGAATAAAATACACTTTATTCGAAAGATTTAAGGGGGGTACCACATACTATTATAAATAGTGTATTACGAGAGTACGGTTGGACACACTATTTTTAACATTTAACAGGAATAAGCGGAATTTTATTGATTTAATTTTCAAGTGTTCTTTGAATTGCCATTATATTCAAAATAGTAGCGATGTCTGGAAAGGGTAAAACGAGGCAGGGGTTGAAACGTAGTGAGACGGGCGCTGGCCGTGATGAGGAAAGTCAGTTACATACTGTGACGAGTGATGATTTAGGACAGGCTAGCGCAGACTCTATTATTATACGGGAACGTAGGTTTGAAATGCTTTTAGATAAATTCGACTCGCTGTCCAAGCGTTTCGAGTCGTTTGAAACACGTCCTACGAGTTCAGTAGGGACGGACACGAGCAATGGACATTGTTCATCACAGGTAGTGGAGGCACGTGCGAGTAATTGTTCGGCTGTTACTCCTAACGTTTATATTACACAGCCGATAGCTAAGCCTAGTTTTAATGGGAGAGGTGATACGAATCCAATGAAGTTTATACAAAAGCTACGCAGGTATATACGATCTATGAACGCGCAAGACAGGGCTGTAGAGATAGCGATAGAATGTTTGACGGGTTCTGCTCTTGTAGTGTTAGGCTTAAAGAGTAGGAAATGGCAAACATTAGACGATTTCGAGGCGGACTTCGAACATAAGTATTGGACGGAAGAACGTCAAGAGAGGGCTAAGTACAAGGTGATCCACGGGACATATGACGGTCACAATAAAGTCCCCATGAGCGAGCACTTTGCAGAGCAGATTGACGCCGTTAGTTTATTGACGAAGCCTTTTGAGGAACGGTTTTTAGTCAATAGTATTATGCGACACTTCCCTAAGGACGTACAACAAATGTGGTTTACGTACACACGTATAGGTGATGTGACGGTAGACATAGCCTTAGATTTTCTTTCAAATTATGAGGAGAGTGTTAGTTGTAGGGGTTCAGACATGAACGACAGCAACGACTATAATTACAATAGCGTAGGGCGTGGTTTAACACATAGGCGAGGCATGAGGTACGCACGAGGTCACGCAGTACCTATGGCTGCGGTTTTACAGGGTAGTTATTGGCCTAGACGGGGACGCGGGCGCGGCCGCGGACGAGGAGGTTACTCGAGAGTTAATAGAGGTTGGTTCCCGGCCATCAGTTGGGAAGCGGCGTCGACGTCACAGACCACACGACCAAGTTTTGCACTGGGATCTCCAGCCCAAGATAACACTAACGTCACGAAACAGGGAAACGACAATCGGTCGAACAAGTAAGTTCCACTTGTGAGACTGATAAATTACACAGGGACTCAAAAATTAGTAAGATAGGGACTGCATATAGTATGATGGCTAAATGGGGTTGGAAAGCAGGACAGGGGTTAGGTAAATTAGGAGACGGGGTTAGGAATCCGGTAGGTTGTAAGATAGGACACGAGAATGTTAGGTCATTAGAAAACTTAGGTAGGCTTTTAGGTGATAGGAACGAGCATGTTAGATTATGTGAGGAGAGGGGTAGACCGTGTGTTTCGTGCGAAAATAGGAGAGGAAGAGAGCTTTGCACTATTTTTGACAATACAGAGGAGAGTGTTGACGAGCAGGGCGTAGGACCGGCGTTGCCTAAGTTACCCGAAGTAACAGTCAAGGTGGGAGATCGTAAAATACAGGCACTAATAGATACAGGTAGCCAGGTAACGGCTATCTCAAGTGAGTTATTTCAGGCAATAAAAGCGCAGTTAGGGACGTTACCTGAGATCCCTATACCGACAATACAAATACAAGGTGCATTTGGTTCGAAGAGTGAAAGTGTGAAAAGTATGATCCTAATTAACATAGAATTAGGAGATACGCAAATCGAGACACCGGTTTTAGTAGTGCGCAAACTACCTAGATCAATTATATTAGGGTTCGATTGGTTGGAAAGAATGAAGGGCGTGATTAGATGTGGGGCGGAACGAACTCTGACTATAGAACATTTAGGTATGATTACAAACGCAAGAATTGGGACCCAGAACGAAATCGAAAGTTTATCTAGAGTCATAAACTCGATCCAGGTTCATAACACCACGCCAAGGCATAGCAACAATTGTGAGATTAATAGTGCAATTTCAGTCAATGGAAGGGATACCTTATTACCGGACAATAAATCCGATTTACAGTTGATTAATAGCCATATAGAGAATTTAAATATAGATAAATGTCATAAGACTTTGCTGTTACAAACATTACAGAAACACGCAGCTGTGTTTTCACAGAAATTGGGGCTTACAAATAAATATGTCCATGAAATTAAAATGGTAGACGAAACACCGTTTTTAAAACGTAGTTACCCTATACCATTCGCGCACAGAGACTTAGTTAAGGCCAAGATTGATGAGTTAGAGAGTTTGGGGGTCTTAAAACGGGAGGCCACTGCATATAGCAGCCCATTGACATATACAAAGAAAAAAGATGGTTCTGTTAGATTATTATTAGATGCGCGCGAATTAAATAAAAAAATGGTGGGGGACTCTGAAGCTCCACCTATTACATCCGAGATACTTCAGTCGTTTCACGGGGTAAATTACATCAGTTTAATTGACTTAAATAATGCCTATTTTCAAATACCTATACATAGAAATTCCACAAAGTACACAGGTTTTACTTTTATGGGAAAAAGCTACACATATGCCGTGTTGCCACAAGGCTTGAAGACTTCAGTAGCTAGTTTTTCTCGCGCGATGGATGTGATATTAGGCGGTGTTAGAGCCTTTTGCGTAAATTATCTAGATGATTTAATTGTGTATACCAATGGTGATCTCGAGTTACATTTATCACATATAGACCAGGTTTTGGAAAAGTTATACGAAGCGAATTTGACATGTAACATAGAAAAGTGTAAATTCTTGCAGGTAGAGGTTCAGTTGTTAGGACACATAGTGAGCATTGAGGGTATCCGAATGGACCCAGACAAGACGAAGGCTATTCGGGACTTTCCCGTACCAAGAACCGTTAAACAAGTTAGGGCATTTTTAGGGCTCCTAAACTATTTTAGGAAATTTATAGAAAAATACGGGGAAGAGACTAGGCCATTGTGCGAACTTTTGAAAAAGGACATTAAATGGAAATGGACACAAGTGGAGGATAATTGTTTTGAGCGAATTAAGTTATTATTCTTGGATACAATCATGTTAGTCCACCCGAATGTTAACAAAACATATTATTTGCAAACAGATAGCAGTGCAATAGGTATCTCAGGTTGCGTGTACCAATTGTCTGATGCGGGCGATAAACAAGTCATAGGATTCTGTAGCAAAGGTTTAACAGAGACAGAAATGAGATGGACAGTCACAGAACAGGAGCTTTGGGCTATTATATACAGTTTGTCAAAATTTGAGACATATTTACGGGGAGCGAGATTAATAATACGTACCGATCACAAAAGCCTTACATTTTTAAATTCATGTAGACTTTTAAGCGCTCGCATGATTCGTTGGGTAAATTACATAGGGCGATTTGATCATCATATAGAATATGTAAAGGGTAGTGACAATGTCATAGCCGACGTTTTATCACGACATATACAGGGAGTTACAGATTTAAAAACTACGAAGGCTCAAAACCCACAGATAAATTTATTTAAGGCCACGAATGAAAGTTTGATTAAAGAACAATTAATAGCAATAGGAAGACATCAATTGGAAGACGGGAGTTTGAAGGGCATATTCGAAAATTTACACAATAGTGAGCAAACAAATCCGATAAGGGGGGCACAATACTATAGATTGGTAGACAATGTATTGTATTACGAGAATCCTAAGTCAGGTAGTCGCACACTAGTCGTCCCGGAAGCGATACAAAGGAACTTAATTATTAGTATTCACGAGGAAATAGGTCATTACGGCCGATTTAAAGTTTTATCATTGATGAAGAAAAGATATTATTTTCCCAATATGTCTCAGGCAATAGCGAACGTATTGCGAGAATGTGAAACCTGTCAAACATCGAAACATGTGTTTAGTAACCATGCTGGCCCAAGTAAACCAGTAATTGTTAGAGAAGTAGGGGAGATTGTTTTCGGTGATTTTTATGGGCCATTACCAACGGGGAAGTTTGGAAACCATTATATTTTTGTGTTGCAAGATGCTTTCAGTAAATTTATACAGTTATATCCATTAAAAAGGGCAACAGGCCAGGGCGCTTTGGGTTGTGTAAGGAAATTCCACAAGCTAGTGAAGATAGAGCGTATAATAACGGACAATGCAGCTCAATTTATTTCAAGTACTTGGGAAAATGGGTTAGCACAGTTAGGTATTGATCTAGGGCATACATCAGTACGCTGTCCTAGATCTAATTCCACAGAGCAAATCAACAA
Source organism: Epinotia brunnichana (assembly GCA_963854355.1). Taxonomy (NCBI): domain Eukaryota; kingdom Metazoa; phylum Arthropoda; class Insecta; order Lepidoptera; family Tortricidae; genus Epinotia; species Epinotia brunnichana. The sequence goes on from OY977956.1 coordinate 4,523,680, forward strand.
GGAGCTAGGCAGGATGTTTAGGACATACTGTGATAAGTCACATAAATCATGGGTTGATCTCGTTACCAAAATAGCAGATTGCTATAACCACGTTGTACAAATCTCGACAGGTTTCACACCATTGGAAGTTCTGCGGGGAGAGAGTACCGTGCTTTCGAGTGATTTGACGATTAATAAATTTAATATTGTAGTATCAGGCAGGACTGTGAGTGAGATTCGCGAAAGGGCTAGGGAAAACATAGTAAAGGCAGCAGAAGATAGGAAAGTGGCATACGATAAATCCCATAGACTAGTTCGATTCAATATTGGAGACCTTGTCAAACTTAAGACTTTACCTAGATCAGATGCAGATAAAAAGTTGACAAAGAAATTCTCGCGATTATATATTGGTCCTTTCAGAATTGGGGCCATACCATACGATAATGTTTATACACTAGTATGCACGAATACAGGGGCAATTAAAGGCAACTACAATGCTATCCACCTGTTCCGTTATTATTCAAGTGATAGAACAATGCAAGAACCGAGCGGGCACCAGACAAAACATAGCGCCGGAGCTTACTCACAGTTTTTATTGGCCACTTAAGACATAATACTTTGTTGAGTAGGACAATAAACGTTAAAGGTTTGAAGAAAGGGTTGTTTATTAATTTTATAACGCTATATTAAACCCGAATTATCTAGTTATGGTTGTGGTGTAGAGAGTCAAAATTTATTTTAACTATCGACAAAGGGGGGGGTGAAGTGGCAGGCTAAATGTGTTAAATATATCGTGAAGTTCTAGGAATACTTATTTAAGAGAGTAATAAATCCTCGCCCAATGGCCATGGTCATAAAGACAAAACTTACAATGCTTAAGGAAGTAATATATTATAGCCTCACAAAAGACTGTAACTTAAATAAATATTAGGACTAAAACTGTGGCAAGTTCAAAGAACACTTATAGAAAATTAGTGGAATAGTTTGCACAAGGGATGATCAAAAGGCGACTTTGTCATCATTGGCATAATACTCATTTTAACATATCCCAATATACAGAAATCTGGCCGATCATTGTCTCTTATTCCAGTAAACTCCGAGACATCTGCTTTACGCATGTCAAGATTTGTGGACGCGTCTCATGAAACACAGGAGAGAGAGAGGCCGTGCACGCGTACATGCGACAGAACGAGACGGGGGTGGCGAACTCTGTGGACAGGACGAAACCGGTGCGAGAGGGACGGAGTATGACCTTGCCGAGGGAAGAACGAGAGACAAGATGGGAGGCGCGGGCGCAGCTACGACGATAATTAGACAAATGTCGACGGAAGCGCCTTAATTGTATAGATATTAAGTAGGAAATAAGAAAACCGATGGTAGGAATAAAGTTGTCGCTTTGATAAAGTGGGAGAATAGATTTGCGAAGAGACAAGGGGAGTGAAAGTAGGACACTGATTCGAGGAGGCGCGGGCGCAGCTACGACGATAATTAGACAAATGTCGACGGAAGCGCCTTAATTGTATAGATATTAAGTAGGAAATAAGAAAACCGATGGTAGGAATAAAGTTGTCGCTTTGATAAAGTGGGAGAATAGATTTGCGAAGAGACAAGGGGAGTGAAAGTAGGACACTGATTCGAGAACTGCGAGCGGCGACGGTACCTTAACATACTTACGAGAAAGCTGACCTCTTTCCGAAGTCTGAGCATATAAGTGTACTAGGAGTGTTGAAAAAGTTAATAGAATCAGTGTCGTGACTCTGTTGTTTAAAGGGCTAAGTATTAATCTTGTGGAAATCAATGGACGAATGGAATACTGGAGAAGTCATTTAAATATACCTTCTTTCTTTTAATTATCATCTTAATACCTTTGTCATAAAGGGTTGCTTACCTGCGCTCTGGGCCATAGTATAGACACCAGCCATCTGTTCATTTATTTACCATTATTGTATAATTGTGTAGATTAAATTGTGGAACATTCTTAAATACTGTTCTGTTACAAGCGGGTTCGAACCCCACTTGATTGAAACTATTTGTACATACATTGTTACCTGAATTGACCAAAGACTTGCACTATAAACGCGCTAAATACGTCAGTGAGCATTGATAACTTAATAACTTGTGTCAGAGCCTAATACGGCTAAGGTCAATTCAGCCGATACTGTTTATAGTACCTATACCTATGCGAGTGTATTAGATCTAAAGATATAGTAATAGTGTCCAAACGTGAACTCGTGTATACGTAAAGTTAGGGATTTGGGGAATAAATATTAGTTACTTAGTTGTTGTAAATACCTATTAGCGTGTAGTACATGTTAATTGATTTAGTTTTAATGAAGGCAAGAGGTTTTTTGTTAGATTGCTAGATTTTCCTCTTTAAGTTTGGCCTAGGTTAATCAAAGCAGTCACCAAATAAGACTACAACTAGTTTTATTTGGTAAGTAGTCAACCAGTTTCGATTAAAATCACTTACGAAAATAAATTCCTTATTTTCTACTTTCAACAGGTTTTTCTTTATAACTACAGATTCCCAGTAGAATACCTTTAGGTTTTAATCTCATAATTAGGGGCAACATAGATAAACTCATAATCTATAACAATAGTAAATTCCTTTACAATTGTGCTCGAACAGATAGTGTCTCATAGTTTGAAGTATTAATAATTCTAGCTAGTATATCTAGCCACTTAATTAACGACTAGGGTCAGATTTAGATAAAGTCTCGTTGTTCTTTCGGCAGTTTTGACGTGGCTAAAGGGAAGGCTCTACCTGTCTGGAGAGCACGACCTAAGGTCACAGACTTGTTATTCTATAGCATTCACAATAGGGCGTTCGTACCCTAATTAACCTGACTTAACTTGCCTCCGATTCAGATACAATACATTAAATAACCGTAAGTTATTTAATCCTTTTTTATAAATTAGGGAACTGATTAATTGCCAAAGAGAACGAGATTTATATGACCTGCATGGGTTTGGTATCCATAGAACTGAAGCGCAAGGGTTGACAACTGAGTGGCCACTCATGAACAAAGCTACAGAGGTAGCGAGATCTTATTAAAGGTACCTTAATCTAAAGCAATTTGGTGTAATCACCTATGAGCAACTCAATCACATAGCTCATTAACATATGTACATGGTCAACCCTCACAATACACAGACGATCTCAGCACTAGACTGGAGATATATACAATGGATACCTCCTCCCTCGTACGTGGGTAGCAAACGAATCTGACTCTAGAAGTTTTAACGTACCAGAGATAGGTTCGCCCTTTATAAATATCATTTACACTTAGGAAGTAACGTTTTGCGCCTTAACCTAAGCTGGACGCAGTCTAGGGCAAGAATTAATGACTCTATCTTCCACACAACGAAGACAAAGATAGTTATAGCAAAACAAGTACGATCCATGAGGAAATGACTCTAGGTACGAGTGGTTAAACATTGTTTGTTCGAGTTAAGACAAAAGGAGCCCTAATACCATTTCAATATGGCAGAGCCGAAAGGAAGGGATATTATTTTTAACCGACTTCAAAAAAGGAGGAAGTTATATGTTCCACTGTATGTATGTTTTTTTTTTTTTTTAATGTATGTTCGCCGATTTCTCCGTCAATAGGGAACATTACAGCAATGTTCTGCCGCTAGAGGCAGCACTACCACTAATAGTAAACCAGTATAGGAATATAGGGATTCACACACACATGCACAATTGATTGTCAAATGAGTGACAAGGATGCTTGCGTAGACAATACCGCAAGTGGGAACGAGATACAATGTCAACGCTGCTAGTGTCGCCACCTACGAAGAGTTTTGCGTAATGTTCCCTATTGTGGACCGATTTCCAGAATTCTTTTTTTATTCGAAAGAGTATACTTCCGAGGTGGTCACATTGTCACCGAATCAGGATCTGATGATGGGATCCCAGGGAAATTGAGGGCAACCTTCAAATTTTATAGGCACGCATGTAGTGATTTCAGTATTCTCTATTATAATTCGTGTAAGTATTTACCTTCGGAAATCGCAATTTTGGTGAAGTGGAACTGATACTGAAGACCACAGATGACTTATGGAACTCCTCAAAGATGTAAAGTTCTGACATGATTCCGTTGAAGTAGCAACTCATGAAGTGGTAATTCTCCAATATTATCAGCCCACAGATAGCGACTTGGGGTTTTTCGGTAATAATCAACGCATTTGCTCTCTGAAAGCAGTGCATGTGGTAAATTGGAAAGGAAATGTGGAAGTGTTCATTTACGGCTTGGCGAAGTACTGAATTAAAGTCGGTTTAAACATTGTTTTCAAAAGTAATGACAGTCTATGTTTGTCTTTATATCCCGCACTAACTGCGCAATATAGTGGGAATAATAACAGGACACAACACCTTGAACAGACACCTCTATAACTTAGGTAGGTATCACAGACAGCCCCATGTGCAGAGCGTGCATGGAGGCAGAAGAAACGACTAAACATATTCTACTGGACTGCAAGCAGGTAGAAGTATACAGAATAAAGCACCTAGGATCTCCAAACACAGTACGGGACACAGTCAGCAACACCAAGGCACTCACCAACTTTCTAGACGAGCTGGGGTGGTTAGAGTAGCGCCACACCGCCGTTTCGCGCAAAATAGGCACAATGGATGTCGACTTCCGGAAAACGCCCAGTATAACTAACTAATATCCCGCAACAGTTAACTTGAGACTCGAGCGCGTACTAACGTCATAAGAACGAGGTTTCATGTTGACTCTTGCGGGTTATACGTGTGTCCCACTGTAGCGTTTAAGATACTGAACCGATTTTGATTAAGGCGTCAATAGGGAACAATACGCAAAACTCATCGTAGCTGGCGACACTAGCAGCGTTGACATTGTATCTCGTTCCCACTTGCGGTATTGTCTGTGCAAGCATCCTTGTCACTCATTTGACAATCAATTGTGCATGTGTGTGTGAATCCCTATATTCCTATACTGGTTTACTATTAGTGGTAGTGCTGCCTCTGGCGGCAGAACATTGCAGTAATGTTCCCTATTGATTCGACATTATACTCCGGGTGGCATAGGCTACCTTTTGTATGAAAAAAATAGGTTGTCTATAAAGTCGGTTTACGGACGATAATTTTACGTGATAATGTCATAAAGCCGAACGCTCGGCTCAGGCGGAACGGGACAATGAGTCATACTTTTTCGTGCGTGCTGCCGGTGTTCATCCGCGTCAAAAAGTTTTTTTTGCACTTAGTTTTCTGCAGTCGGGATACAGTTTGAACTTTTTAGTTTTTTCAAGCTTTTATTTTACTAGCAATGTGTGTATGTTTGTTCGGGTCAAATCTTGCAACTGAACTTTAAAGCCTCAACCGATTTAACTGAAATTTCGCATAGTTACATGTTATTGTTTAGTTTGGATGACGGTGCAATATTATGTCAGTCAAGTGCAAAAATATCATCATCATCATCATCATATCAGCCGAAAGACGTCCACTGCTGGATATAGGCCTCCCCCAAAGAGTGCCACAATGGCCGGTCCTGCGCCACCCGCATCCAGCGGACTCCCGCGACCTTTACTAGGTCATCAGTCAACCTTGTGGGGGGCCTACCCACGCCGCGCCTAAAGCCGTCATAAGAAGGCTCAAAGTCACTCAAAGGGCGATGGAGAGGGCTATGCTGGGAGTTTCTCTGCGCAAAAATATTTATCGATTTAATCCTCTCATAAATATGTACCGAAACCTCAATCCGCTGACAAAAGAGCGGTGGGACATATTTCTGAGTAAGAAGGTTTCTTTAACTTTTAATAACGTTGATATTGTATGGTCTGATCTTGGATTCAGATCTAAGTAGTCTTGATGGCTCGAAGCTAAAATATATCTATGGGCTCACCTTTTGTCAAGTTTTATATTATTGTAGGGCGACTCACTTCCAAAAGCAGTTGGCGGTGGATATAATGAGCTGCGGGTTGAGTATCGCCCCGGAACACCAATGCATGTTGTCCTTCTGGATCGAGATCATGTACGGGTAGTCCTCAGGCCGGCCATCTCGCGCTGAAATGAGCCGCCGACTCGCCCGCCGCGCTGAGCATACCAGGGTAGCATAAATAACAACAACATTTGCATTTCAAACATTTATTTAATTACAGCTTAGAATTTTAAGGTTTACCTTTCGGGTGGGCTTTGGTTTGAGCTCGTCTTCCTGCGGGTTTGGCAGGTTTTTTGGCAGCTGGTTTGGATTGCTTTCCAACCGGCTTACTAGGTTGCTTTGCCCCGGATTGCTTTGGCTTTTCATTTATGGGCTTGCCAGGCTGCTTCTTCGCTGGCTTGCTACCTTGTTTCCCAGCTAGCTTGACAGTTTGCTTGCCGCCTTTCACGTTATTTGCTTGGGGTTTGCCTTCTTTCGCGCTGCGGTACGTTGACTTGAGTTTACGAAGGGCACGTTTGGGGTTCACATTTTTCTTTGCACCTTGTCGTTTGACGCTCCGAGATCGGGCTGTTTTGGCATTCGGTTTTGCTTTTTGCGGTTTCGGTCGCTTGCTAGGTGCCGACTTAGCTGCTGCCTTAACATTTGTAGGTACAGATCGACGGCTGATCGTAGCATTCTTTGGAGCAGGAGCTACCGTCTGTTTAGTTTCTTGTGGCTTGGGTGTTTCAGGTTTTTGAGTCACTGTGGTGTTGCCCTCTTGTGCCTTGACTACGGGCTTTGATTCATTAACAGCTCTCTTACTCCTCTTTAAGTCTTTGTCGTTGAAGTATGGAACTTTCTTGACCCTGGACTTGATATCTCCTTGGAAATCAAGCGGGAGGATATAACTGTCCGGGGAAACGATGGCCTTTGCGTTATTTTGCTTGCTTTCCCATTCGCGTATCGGTGCGGGTTGGAACCTCGTGAAAGATTCGGATGTATAGCTTTTCTTAAAATATGACCCCGAATTTACTAATTTATGACGGTTTGGATGCACTTTTTTCGGGTATGTCTTGTAAACAATTGATGTATCGTGAGAATGGGTGACATATTGTAAACTATAAATTATTAACAAGAGTAACAGTGTCTTCATTGCTGAGTCTTGAAAATGAGCATTGGAACAAAAAGTGAAATCGTGTTGTTAAGATAAGTTTATAGGATTTTGAAATGAAATTGATCGATAAGGTACCTACTAACTTTATGTTTTTAATTTGGTTTTATATATATTGCCTTGCTCGCCGCCGATAGCAAATGTAATTGCGCAATTTTACTCAAACGTGTAACTAAAGTTGCGACATACATATATCAAAATACTTAAGTGGTGCATAAAGAAAACGTACATACTGAAAACTTGTATTTATTTACTGTTCTTACTACCTAATCTAGATTTCTGGACACTGTTGTATTAGGGACTTAGATCTAGGGTAACCACATAAACAATACAACATCATCATAAACTAAAAGAGTTCTTGCCGGCGGATCCCCATGCATACCTTTCTTGAGCCTTTTCTTTGACAGTCTGCTACGACACGTCGTTTAATTTTGGAACCTTTTCATTGATTTGGCCCAACAATAAGTACAATATTGGCAATGACAACAACATTAGTTATTAACCCGATATCGAGTCCCTACGCCGTAGGTGCTTTCCGCTACATACGAGGAAAACCATGTGATCCGCGCAGCAGGACCGTAGCACGGAGCGATTCGCGTCACTGAATGTGTTATTAGTCTTCGAGGCGACAGCCATGGAAACCAGAAACAAAATAAAATTCCCTTATTAACCCTAATAAATGATCTTCTCTTCGACGAAATTACCTACAATGCCCCATTGTGACCCAGCTGCGCAGAAATACATAGGTTGATCTTTTGGGTCAGTAAAAACAAGAATCAGAACTCTTCTTCTATTCATGGGTCCCTAGTCCTCAGTGGCGGTGCGCTCATACCATGCCACTCCCACCGGCTTGCCTAAATTTTTTTTTGAGGCAAGCCTGTAGTTGTTTAACTCTAAAGCAGGGGTTGGCAACCTTTTAGCAACCAAGTAGCTAAAAAAACATTTGTGACTTTAGCAGGCAATAGGGAACATTACTGCAATGTTCTGCCGCCGGAGGCAGCACTACCACTAATAGTAAACCAGTATAGAAATATAGGGATTCACACACACATGCACAATTGATTGTCAAATGAGTGACAAGGATGCTTGCATAGACAATACCGCGAGTGGGAACGAGATACAATGTCAACGTAATGTTCCCTATTCCAAAATTCTGAATTCAACGACCCCTACATACGGAACAGCCAGGGAGGCTCGCGGGCCGCAAGCAAGGGCCAAGCGGGGCCGTCTATTGCCAACCGCTGCTCTAAGTAAAATAAAATATGAAAGAGTTGAGTCTAAACTCTTTCATATTTTATTTTGTTCCGGGTTGCCCACGCCCATAGAAAAATTAGACGCGCTGCCACTGCTAGTCCTTGACGGCGAGTTTCTTGAAGGTGGCGAGCTGCGTTGCCAGCTGGTGCAGAATGGCCTTCCCGCGCGGCGCGTCCGGCGGCGCGGCGCGCGACAGTCGCACCACTCGCCCGCACTCTTGCACCAGGTATTCCAGCTCAGTGTCAAGGTGGGGGCCGTCACCTGTTGATTACGTGATCATTTTGATTAGTCAGTTTTATTATAATTTGGGCATTTTTAGGGTTCCGTACTCAAAGAGTAAAACGGGACCCTATTACTAAGACTCCGCTGTCCGTCCGTCCGTCCGTCCGTCCGTCTGTCTGTCACCAGGCTGTATCTCACTGATACCGTGATAGTTCAAGCTAAAATCTTCACAGATGATGTATTTCTGTTGCCGCTATAACAACAAATATTAAAAACACAGAATAAAATAGTTTTTTATAAATAATGGTACGGAACCCTTCGTGCGCGAGTCCGACTCGCACTTGCCTAGTTAGTTTTTTATTAATTCGTGTACCTACCCAATTAGCGTAAGTTGTTAAACAAAAATTTACTCAGTGTCAGTTTTGTGACGACTAAGTATTGAGTTCGGATAAAGAAAACAGTCAAGTGCGAGTCAGACTCGCGTACCGAGGGTTCCGGACCACCCCGTACAATAGAAAAAAGTCCACTATAAACTGACACTCACTAAGTATGTATTCACATACTTAGTGCGTGTCAGTTTATACTGGACATTTAATTTTCAGTGAAATACCTAACTAAACATCTACAGAAACAAAATTAATCAAACACATTATAAATTATCATCAAATTTGAAGTCATATTTGTACCTATGCAACTGTATGGGGAAAAAAATCATGTTCTTAATTATCTGGCCATTACTGTATGTGCTATTAAGACGTTGCTTCGTACCAAATTTCAGGATTCTGAGTTCACGGGAAGTACCCTGTAGGTTTTGATTCCCTTGCGAGTTTCGAAAATTTGCGGAAATTTGCGGCATAAACGGCTGTATCTTTTGATTGCGTCGACTTAGAAGTTTGATTTTTTCACAGCTCCAAGGAACAGTGGACTTGAGTATTTGATATAAATTTCAGCTTGATACCTCCACGCGTTCCTGAGAAAAAAGTCTTGACAGACGGACGGACGGACGGGCGGACGGACGGACGGACAACAAAGTGATCCTATAAGGGTTCCGTTTTTTCCTTTCGAGGTACGGAATCCTTAAATTACTTTTTCTTTTCAATTTATAAATGATATGCTTATAGGTACACGTTATTTAAATGTGAAACCAGTTCGTTTTCATATCATTTGTATGCTTAACTTTCGTCACAAAACTGACACTGAGTAAATTTTTATTTAACAACCCCCGCTAGTTGGGTTCACGAATTTTTGGAAATGCCCTTTTAAGTTTTACTTTACAGTTGCATAATTCAATGCCGTCTAGACAATAGATAGTTTCGTTTGTAACGCCCGACGCAAACGACGGGTCTTGTAAGTTTAACATGTGTCCGTTTGTTTGTGTGCAGTTTTTTATATCGAAAGTGTAAGTCAGTCAGTCGAGATGGTACTTTTTAATTGTTTATAATAATAATAATCTTTATTGTTTGGAAAGATGTGCAGAAGGAAGTTTCCATAAGCCCGAGTGGCGGCGCGAATGTCAGGAAAGCAGGAGTGGTCGAGAGTAGGTGCCCGCCCACGTTGGCATATCCTCTCAGTGGAGTGCTGCGAGCCGGGACCGGTGTGTTGCTTAGCACCGGAGTACCAGGGAAGTAGGAGTGGTCGAGAGTAGGTAGCCCACCTTGGCCTATCCTCGCAGTGGGGTGCTGCGAGCCGGGACCGGTGTGTTGCTTAGCACCGGAGTACCAGGGAAGTAGGAGTGGTCGAGAGTAGGTAGCCCACCTTGGCCTATCCTCGCAGTGGGGTGCTGCGAGCCGGGATCATTGTGTTGCTCAGCACTGGAGTACCAGGGAAGTAGGAGTGGTCGAGAGTAGGTAGCCCACCTTGGCCTATCCTCGCGGTGGGGTGCTGCGAGCCGGGATCATTGTGTTGCTCAGCACTGGAGTACCAGGGAAGTAGGAGTGGTCGAGAGTAGGTAGCCCACCTTGGCCTATCCTCGCAGTGGGCTGCAGACACTTGTTGGCGAGCCGGGCTAATTGTGCTCGCTCCGAGCTCAGCGCCTCGTCCAGGTCGAACAGCTCCAGCGGCGGCGGCGGCGGCTCGCGGAATGTTGGCGGGAATACCTGCGATTGCGGGAATTTAGAATAATGTTTGTCTTGTCACATTTTAGTGTTCTGTAAAAAACAGGTAAAAATGGTTTTTTGACCTATATCGTCTGGAATATTCGGTAAAAATAAGATTATGATTAAGGAAAAATTTAGATCAATCTTTTTAGTTAATGGTACTGGTGTTCCACAAGGTAGTATTCTTGGACCACTACTTTTTCTTATCGCAATCAATGATCTACCAGTTTCCATAGATCAAGATAGTATTATTTTTGCTGACGATACGACTCTTATAATAAAAAGTGACACTAAAGATATATTATATTCATATTTAAACGTACTATTAATAAAACTTTATCTGACACGGTTAACTGGCTGAAAAGAAATAATCTACAAATTAATATAACTAAAACAAAAGCCATGCAATTTAATAACTATAAGGTGAACCCTGTACCATTACAAATTAAATATGATAATTCCCCTGTAGAGACAGTTGACATTGTAATTTTTTTAGGTTTTAATATTGACAAGAATTTAAATTGGAAATCTCATGTGGATCACGTTTGTAAAAGACTAGATATATTTGTCTTTGCCTTTATCTTACTTATTGTTTGTCTTACTCTCTGTAAGACAAACAATGTATGTAGAAGCTGCACTCACGGCGTATCATGGACACGTTTCCTCTGTTCTAGGCTACGGATTGCTATTATGGGGCAATTCTGTTGACATAGAGAGAGCATTTAAACTACAAAAAAAGTGCGTTCGTGCCTTAGACAACGCATGGTTTCTTGACAGCTGTAAGCCTTTATTTAATAAGTTTAATATACTTCCACTTCCATGTCAGTACATTAGGGATGCGTGCTGTATGGCCAAAAAAAACCAGCAATATTTCACTCAACGCAGCGAAACCACTAAAATACACGTAAGAGCTCAATATAGGAACCTTTTGGATCAGCCTCTCTGCAGATCGGCCATATACAAAAATAATTGTTATAATATGTGTATACTCCTGTACAATAAGTTACCTGACATTATTAAATTAGAAAAAATTACCTCTTCCAAAACAAAGTTAACCAAATGGCTGCATGAACAATGTTTTTATAGTATTAAGGAGTATTTGACAAGAAAGTAATAGGTATGTAACAAATAGCTGTAAGTTAGTATTTAAGTCTTGACATCGTGGAATATTCAGACAATAAAATTTAAAATATATTGACATTGACTTTGTACAAATTTGCACACCTGCAATTCAGGTTGGATACGTTGATTTATTTATTATTTTTAAGATCTTGTAACCGTATTCTGGCAAATAAATTATTTCATTAATTCATTTCATTCATACCCATTCATTTTTAACTTGTTTAAAGACGACAATCGAATGTCAGTCTTATTCATTCAGACACACAGGCTGCATGTGGTCAATATAACGGCTCTGCCTGGAAAAGCGTTATTGATAATTCAAGACCTCTAAATATAAAACATTCACCAAAGTCATAATAAAAGTATAACAAACGGCGGAGCTAGAACACCACGTTCTAGGTCTGCCGTCTTGTTTACACCAGTTAATAACCGGAGAAGTTAGAGAGGGTCGCCGGACGCAATCAGGCAGCAATGCTATTCTGTAACTTGTTTTAACCTCACCTCGCCCGTCACACCTAATATATTTTGAAGCCGCGATTCGTAATAACTAAGCGTAGGTAGAGTCCTAGTTTCGTTTAATAGGCGTGACGGGTGAGGAGAGGCGAATGAGCACGTTCAGAATAACAGCCCACTGGACTGGGCTGTTAATCGTCGCAGTTGTCGTCGATACAATACATATATAATTATATGGTATGTATGGTTACATATTGCATATTGATATGGTTTTGTCTTACCGCCAGTTGCAGCGGCGGGAACGGAGTCTCAAACTGCGGCGCTATTAGACGAAGCGGTTCGTGTTTTACTCCTAACGGGTCATACAGCCCTAGTACTTCTGGTACTGAAACATAGAGAAACACAGACAGGTTCAACACACCGCGAGCGTTTCGTACGCATCGGACATTTGTCATTTACACACAACCAATAAATATGTACTTATACTGTTCTCTAACATAACACTAAATAACTCACACGTACGATTTCGTTAGACTAATGCTTACCAATTAGTCATATCTATATTTAATATTCATGACTGCCTAGGCATAAATATTAAATTAGTGAAATTAACACATGTATGAAGTAAAACTCTGTTCGGCCCAAAATTATTTCAAAGACGAAGACGTCTGCTTGAAAGTATGGGGTTATCGCCCATGGGGACAATAGCCTAATCCCTCGTGTTTGTGGATTCTCCCACAAACGTGCAATCGTTATATCCAATTCCCACTCATCCATGACCCGTGCCCGGCACTGGAACATATATGAGACGATATATTTGTTGTTGGTATCAAGGGCAACCCTAAAGGGCCTTCATAAGCTCGCGCCACGCTCTCCTGTCCTCGGCGACGTTCTTGGCCTAGCTTCCAGCTCGGCAGTTCGCCGCCACAGGACGTCCGTGATTTTGCCTTGCATCCGGCGGTTTGCACTCAAAAGCGATGCTTGCATTAGTTACCCTTTTCGAATCGTATGGCCTAATCGAGATCTTCATGATAATGGCAACCCATCACTTGCCTGCGTATACTCCGTAGCCTCCGTAGGTATTAATGGTCTTTGGCAAGAAAAAGCGAAGGATCGGCCTCAAGGACTTATGGTAGAAAACTACTGCTACGATATAATATGAGACGCTGTATTCTGTGATATATACATGGTGTAAAGATTCTCCTATCTTATCTTATGTAGATAAGGGCATTTTTGGATACACTTCGACCCAGTGGGACCTTATGTGTATTTACCCTCTCCTTTATGCCTACTCCCGAGCTCGCTCCATCATTTCCACAAAACGGATGATGCAGCCCAGTGGAAGCACCTTGAATTCCTTTGGTTACGTATAGCCGTTACCAAAGTAATTAATTCTTTGTCTGGCAAGGCAAGGTAAAGATACTCACAACGGGCGAGGTTCAGTGAGAACAAACGCCATGGTTCAACCTGTACATTGTGTGAAGATACTCACAACGGGCGAGGTTCAGTGAGAATAAACGCCATGGTTCAACCTGTACATGGTGTGAAGATACTCACAACGGGCGAGGTTCAATGAGAACAAACGCCATGGTTCAACCTGTGCATGGTGTGAAGATACTCACAACGGGCGAGGTTCAGTGAGAACAAACACCATGGTTCAACCTGTACATGGTGTGAAGATATTCACAACGGGCGAGGTTCAGTGAGAACAAACGCCATGGTTCAACCTGTGCATGGTGTGAAGATACTCACAACGGGCGAGGTTCAGTGAGAACAAACGCCATGGTTCAACCTGTACATGGTGTGAAGATATTCACAACGGGCGAGGTTCAGTGAGAACAAACGCCATGGTTCAACCTGTGCATGGTGTGAAGATACTCACAACGGGCGAGGTTCAGTGAGAACAAACGCCATGGTTCAACCTGTGCATGGTGTGAAGATACTCACAACGGGCGAGGTTCAGTGAGAACAAACGCCATGGTTCAACCTGTGCATGGTGTGAAGATACTCACAACGGGCGAGGTTCAGTGAGAACAAACGCCAGGAGAAGAGTGCATGCGGGTGCAGCGGTGTCAGCCGCGGCGGCGGCGGCGTGGCCGGCTCGGGCAGCGGCACGCCCGACAACCACATCGTGTCACCGATCGTGCGGTACTCGTTGATCTGAGGAACAACCAAGGAGGTCTTCGGCCTATTGTCCACGTAAACCGCACCTCATGCGCACGCTTTCGTCATTTGGGAATGGATGAAAATTGAAGAAGTGCCTGATTATTTTTTTGGTTATAGTAATAATCTTCCTTAGCACCAGAAAAAAGTTGCAGACTTTTCAGCTGCGTCAATTATTTTTGAAAAATATAAACAATTTCCTCACTTACGTGTTGGGTTTAGGACGGCGAATGAGACACTTTCTTAGATCCGTCTCATATTAAAAAAAATATTTTGAATATCTGACCCTGGCAATGACAAATATAGCTGCTGCAGCTGTCAATATCATTGCCAGGATCAGTTTACCACGGATATTAAGATATTTTTTTAGTTATATGTGTACAGGCGAGCACGTACATTGTTTAGAGCTACGCTTCCTGCGTGCTCAAAAACTGCATTATGTTAAGGTTATATTTAATAAGCCAATGTGCAGTGCGTGACCGCGGAAATTACGACCGCGCACTTATAGTATTAATCTAGCATGTATATATTAGCGTAAGAATCTTGAATAAAGTTGATTTACACTCCAACCCTATAGGCAGCGGTTTTATTCCGTCACTGCGCGGGTTTAGATATTAAGTACATTATATTGTAAGGGACTCACCCTTACATTTTGATCCGGAAGGACCAAAATGTAAGGGTGAGTCCCTTACAATATAATGTACTTAATATCTAAACCCGCGCAGTGACGGAATAAAACCGCTGCCTATAGGGTTGGAGTGTAAATCAACTTTATTCAAGATTCTTACGCTAATATATACATGCTAGATTAATACTATAAGTGCGCGGTCGTAATTTCCGCGGTCACGCACTGCACATTGGCTTATTAACCCTTTACCTACGGGTGTCAACCAGAGTTGCCAGTACGGCAACACCGCTGCAGTACGGGTGTCAACTATAGTTGATCGAAGTAATGGTCATGTTCAATCTTTTTTTTAATCAAAACGAAACCTTGTGTCTTGGTAATAGCGGTCACATTATGCATTGGGATTAGTACAGATACAAAGAAAAAAATATTAAAATGTTTCGGTAGATGGCTCTGAAATAAACATATTTATAAAAAATACCGCTTTTTTGGTGGCAACTGGGGTTGACACCCGTACTGCAGACGTGCAAATAATTGAACTCAATATGGCGGACATTAGTGTTTTTGTTAGAGTACGGCGTGGGAGTGTTTGGAGTGTTAATATTAGTGATTGATATTTATGCATTATTTTTATAATTATCGTTATTTAAGTGTTTATTTGTGTTTAATATACTATAAACTAATGTTCTTAAACTTAAACATGTGAAATCCGCAAGTAGTAACTTAAAAATCTGCAATTTCTTAGTGACTGATGTATTGCTTGATATCAGAAAAAATAGTGAATATTATTACTCCAAGTGATTATTTATTGATTAAACACATTATAATTATTGTGTGTGTGAAATTTCAACTGTGTAGCTGTAATACTTCAAAAGTTACAAGTAAGTGAAGTTATGCCTAACCACTGACTCTCGCCAAAACATGCCCGTATTGAGCGATGACGGAGTGATTCAAGGCCCCGTAGGTAAAGGGTTAAATATAACCTTAACATAATGCAGTTTTTGAGCACGCAGGAAGCGTAGCTCTAAACAATGTACGTGCTCGCCTGTACAATATGAGACGGATCAAGGAATGAAGGAAAGTAGACAATCTCATTCACCGTCCTACCTAAACCCAAAACGTAAGTGAGGAAACCTGTTTATATTTTTCAAAAATAATTGACGCCGCTGAAAAGTCTGCAACTTTTTTCTGGTGCTAAGGAAGCTTTTTATATTTTTCAAAAATAATGGATCAGCTGGAAAGAGTTCAACTTTTTTCTGGTGCTAAGAAAGGTTATTCCTATCACCAAAAAAGTAATCAGGCACTTCTGAAATTTTCATCCATTTCCAATTATTGGCGTAGAAAGGAACATCAACTTCTGCTTTAATGCTACTCACGTCAGGATCCTCAACATCGACGGGGTTGAGGTGGAGGTCAGCGACCCCGCCGAGGTGGTCGAAGATCTTCTCCCGGATGAGGTCGTTGCACTCGCTCTCCAGGTACTGGTCCGCGAAGAAGTGACCTGACCCGATGACGAATAGCTTCCCTAAAAACAAGAGTTACATGTTGTTCATAAGACCTTTTACGTCATACCTGGCCATAAAGTAGGAATTACCGCACGCTATGCGTGCGGAAAACCCCACTTCCTGGCCAGATAGAGACGTAAAATTTTGTACTCACCACGGGCGGTAATAAAGAAAGCCTCAGAGCGCATATTTATCGCCCTTGCCTTCGGCTCGGGCGTCAAATACCTGCGATCTGAGACATTCTTTGTTTAACCGCCCTAGGTAAGTAATGTACTATTGTAACTTAGAATGCAATAATGAATTAATTAATGACGATTCATCATCCTCCTAGCGTTATTCCCGGTTGTGCCCCTAAAGGAGCCCGGGGTCCGCTTTGACACCTAATCCCAAGATTTGGCATAGGCACTAGTTTTACGAAAGCAACTGCCATCTGACCTTCCAACCCAGAGGGAGAACTATACCTAATTTGGATTACACCGGTTTCCTCACGATGTTTTCCTTCACCGAAAAGCTAACGGTAAATATTCCGTACATAAGTTCCGAAAAACTCATTGGTACTAGCCGGGACTCGATCCCACGACCGCCGCTTGACAGCCGCATGCCTGAACCACTAGGCTACCGTATCCATAGTAATGTTATAAATGCGAGAGTTACTTTGTTGGTCTCTGTCTGTATGTCTGTCCGTCTATCTGTCTGTTACCTTTTCACGTTTACATCGATTGAGATTAAATTTAGAACCTATGGATATACTCGTAGTTTGAACTCTGAGGAGGTAGGATAGGTTTAATCCCGGGAATCACGCGGATGGAATCGAGGGCAGAAGCTAATATGATTATGATGCATGAACGAACGAACTTAGCGTTTTCGTGGTAGCCGCTCAACGTTTTAATTTGTTACACATTTATTAGGGCTTCCATATTTTATAAGAAGTCTATTGGCTCTACTTCTCTTTACCCTTTTCCAGGCCGGCAATTGAAAAATGACAATCAAATGTTAATCTTATTCAATGACATTAAAGTGGTACACGTTTGACAGTCTGTATGTGGTCGATATAACGCCTCTGCCTGGAAAAGGGCTAACGTAGAGCTAGGACACGGTCCGCTTTACGCGGTAGCAGAGGCCCTAGCACACTAGGTTTTATGTCGGCGAAAATTTACTGAAACGTCACGTAAAACCTAGTGTGCTAGGGCCTCAGGTAGTCGTTAGTCATCATCGCCTAGACATAAATAAATACGTCTTACAGCAGGCGTCTAATTAGCAATTAGAAGGACCAGGCGACTAAATACCAGGTTAATCTGATACCGAAAATGGGCTGGGAAATGCTTAGTAAACTTTGAAGGAACAAGGCAAGATAAATAAATGCTTGTAATAAACAACAAGTGAAATCAAAAGATTTTTAGAAAAACCCAACTGCTTTTTTGCAAATATTATAGCCTATGTCACACTAAGTATGTCAACGATTATGAGGAATCCAATGACACCTCATATGTCGAAATACGTCAAGCGGTTTAGGCTGCAGGGCGTGTCAAAGAATAAGACATACACACCTACGTACAAACATACTTACATACATACTTACATACATACTTACATACATACTTACATACATACTTACATACATACTTACATACATACTTACATACATACATACATAGTTGGGTAATAAAAAGGGGAAAAACTGTCATTATCATCGGAGGTATAGAGCGTATTTTGTCAGGCTTTTTAACGACTAAGCAGACGTCGCATCGCATAATAATAATCACTAAAGGGACCATAAACGGGTATGAACCTCCACTCCTCTCGGACGTATAGAGGGCTGCCACGGGCCTCTTCACAGGGTAGCACACGTCACTGCTGGACAAAATGGCCGCTGCCGGCCGCTTCACTGTCAGCGTCGCGCCATACGGGTACACGAAGTTGGGAGTCGCTGGCTCTTCCCTGATCAAACCAATTGGGCATGGATGAAAATTTTAAAAGTGCCTGATTTTATTTTTGGTGAAACGAATAACAGCTTCCTTAGCACCAGAAAAAAGTTGCAGACTATTTAGCTGCGTCATTGATATTAGAAAAATATAAAAAGTTTCCTAACTTACGTTTTGGGTTTAGGACGGCGAATAAGACACTTTCCTTGATCCGTCTCATATAATGGCAATGACAAATATAGCTGCTGCAGCTGTCAATATCATTGCCAGTGTCAGTTTACCACGCATATTTAAGATATTTTCTTGTTATATTAGACGGATCTAGGAAAGTATCTTATTTGGGTTTAGCCAAAACGTACCTAAGTGAGGAAAATGTTTATTTAATTTTTCAAAATTAATTGACGCAGCTCAAAAGTATGCAACTTTTTTTTTAGTGCTAAGAAAGGTTATTCCTATCACCAAAAAAAGATCAGACACTTCTAAAATTTTCATGCATTCCCAATTACTTGTCACAACAAAAGGTCAAGTTATTGACGATTATTTTATTATCACACCCATTATAATGGAGCGCTTGTTCAGTACGAGCGCGAAACAGACTGCAATTTGAAAAAAGCTGGCCTCTAAAATCCTATTTGTTAATTCAATGGTTAAATGGAACCATATTCGTAAATTAAAATTTAGGGTGCCAAGCGATATCTGCACCACCGACGCATTAGAGCGATCTCAAGTTCTCAACTTTAAGATTGGATATGATGACGTGGTGTGTGAGACAAGATTTAACGTAGATAGCGCTCAAAAGGTTACATGTTTACTTCAAAAGGCAGAATAACTTCTTGCATCTGTATCTATCTCGTAATTTTTAATAGCTCTATCTCCCATAGGCTGACTATTTTTACCTACACCCACATTCTATTCTTGTTAAGATTTGTAAATAGCAGCATCAATACCAGGAGTCCATAGCTCAGAAGAACTTGGTCAAACTCGCTTACGTCTAGATTCTTGATCGGGGTTTTGACCCCAGTCATACGACGCGCACAACAGAACCAGTGTCAGTACCAAGGCGACAGAAGCTTACAGGAAGTCGTCCGACTCGCTCGCGTAGTTAGGCATCTTCATGATCTGTTTAGCGACTGCGCGGTTGAGTACACCGTTCGAGATGTGACATTCCTTCGGGTGGTAGAACTTGTGGTATTTCGCTCGTACTACACAATCTATAAGAAATACAATATTGATTACTCAAGTCATTACATATTTAGGTACCTACAAGTTTTTCAGTTAGTTATGGGTTTATTAAAACTTACTTTCTGTCCGACTACGGCAGTGCCAAAAGGAAGGGATATCTATGATTTTAGCAGTAGGTATTTTGTATTTGGGCATTTTTTTTAAATTCGTGTACCCAATTAGCGTGCGTTGTTAAATCAAAATTAACTCAGTTTCAGTTTTGTGACGAAAGTAAAGCATACAAATGATGTGAAAATGAACTTGCTTCACATTTAAATAACGTGCATATGTATCATTTATAAATTGAAAAGAAAAAGTTCATTTTTATACAAACTGAATACTTAATTGTCGTCACAAAATTGACAATGAGTTAATTTTGTTTAACAACTTACGCTAATTGGGTACTTACACGAAATATTGAAAATGCCCATTTACGTGTGTTCCGTTGAACCGATTTTAATGAATGAGCGTGTCAATCGATTCGCAGTTATGCTCCGGGTGACATACTTAGGCTTAGGCTTGCCTTGGCATACCTTTTGCATGAAAAAAACGTTTTTTTTTTTCATTTTGTTTTTGTAGTCGGGTTACAGTTTTTAGAAATTGTATGCTTGTTAGAAACAATAACCAGGTATACAGAGGTTGTATTATAGTGCCGTTTCGTGTGATCGTACCTAGATCTACCTATACTAGTTCTACCTACAGCAAAAAATGTTCCTTTCAACCAGCAATAATAATTTTCGCAATAAAACGAACTTCGATTTAATAGACAGAAAAAACCAGGTTCGATTCCCGGCCGCGTAGGGCGAAGCCTTTTTTAAATATTTGAATGCAGTTAAAAAAAACCATTCTCGTGACTCCTAAGAACAAATTTCTGTATCTCTAATAGTTTCAAAATGTCCCTCACTGCACCCATAAAATCTTGGAATCGATCCTTTTGCAACCAATTTTGAGGTTTGATCTCGAAATAAGACCTCATTCTAGTTTGGTCGACTGAGCCAATTGCAAGCGGGTTAGTATCGATTCCGAGATTTGGTTACATAGATAGTTAGGTTTTTTCAAAAAAAGTGTACAAAACTTTTTTTTTTCAGAATTCGAAATTTTTTGGTTTTTCTTACTCAGAATCGTTGATATTATCGATCCTCATACAAGAAAAAAGTGTCCCAGATTTTACTATGTATTTTTTTTCTTCCAGTGCGTCACGATCATATAAATAAAAAAAGACTGCATACTTACAAAAATGTGACGATCTGGAATGGAATATTTAGGACACTTTTTTTTCTTGTATGAGGATCGATAGTATCAAAGATTCTGAGTAAGAAAAACAAAAAAAAAATTAATTTTGAAAAAAAAGTTGTTTTGTAAATTTTTTTTGAAAAACGCTCCTCTATTGTTTATATCCAATACTGATTAGCACACACTCAATAAACTCTGTAAGAAATTCGTAAAAAATAGGTGGGACAAATAGACATGTAAGTATTTGTATTTTTAAAAGCTTTCTATTATCTTGCAGTGTAGGTATTTATTATGTACCTACCTAACTATGTTTGTTCGGGTGGAATCTTCCAACTAAATTTTGAAGCAGATATCTTTAACTGATTGAGCTGAAATTTTGGGTAAATAAAGGTATAGTTTGGATGACAATTCAATATTATGGTACCATCGAGCTGATCTGATGATGGAGACAGAAGGTGGCCATGGGAATTCAGTACTTAACCAACGTAACCCCGTTGAGTTTGAGCTCGTTAGAATCGTCTCAATGAGTAGTTGATGAGGGTATACAGAAAAGTACAGACGGCAATAAAAGCTTGTACCAAAAATTAAATCTTTGAAACTTATTTTACAAGCACTTGGAAGGAAGTGTCTCATATTGTGTGACCGTGTGTCCCGAATGATATATCGTTCAGTTCTAATAAACAACTACCTATTTATTATCATCGAAAACCAGTAGACAATAATTACTAAACCTACCATTATTCACAACGATTCCGTACTCCTCCAAAAAAAAGTTGATATTCGTGTTGATGCGCTCCTCTCCGCCGTCGGTCATGGCCACTAGCACCGAGTCTCCCCTCTCGACGACGCCCTTCAGACACGCCAGCTCGTCATCTGTGAACACGTTCTGCGGCCCTGGTACCACTAGTATTTTAACGTCTTGGAGAATGTTCGGGGAGAGCTCCTCGCGATTTCTGAAATTCCAGTACGTTTTCATACGTCATAGTCGGTATACTCTAATGTCAAGACGTTATGTAGAAAGCAAGCGACTAAAGTTTGGCTTTACATCTTTCTACACTAGTGGCTCTGTGTGTGTGTGTCTTGCGTACTGTTTTTTTTTTAATTTCCGAAAACTGAATCAAACAAAAAAAACTATAGGAATAATTATCGAAGCTGCTCACAAAATTTCACGAGAATCGTTTATGAAATGCGACGGTGTAGAGGAGAATTGGCCATTCCGCCAGACGCACGTTCAAAAGCATTGTTGGCCAAGCTGAAACGGAGAACTTCGTTCGCTTTTCAATAATTTATTTATTTTACATATCCCACTAAAATAATTTCATATAAAGTGATTGCCAACCATCGATTTAAAATACCCTTACTAGATACACCGTATTTTAAATCCATGTTGCCAACGCCAAGACTCCCCAGCTCAAATAGCTTTCAACAATCAAACAGTTATCAGTACCGTCATACATGCCTACTTTGCCACCAGGGGGAACTTTGCCCAAGAAGCAAATTTTAAAATTTTCCTCTTTTTCCATATAAAATTGACATTTAGATCTACCTAACGTAGGTGCCTTGTTACTTATTATGCGTTACGTGAGCGACCCATCGCAATTAGCGCCAAGCCTCCTTCACACGGCCTAACTCATTCTACATCTTGGCTAAAAAGTATAACATGGGCTGCCATCTCGGCCTTCGTATACCTACCTACTTACTTCGTATACAATTTATGGTGATAATGATAATAAACGACGGGTCGATTAATCTAATGTTTTAAATTTGGAGAGACAATAATGATTATTAAGGGGATCCCATACGCCAATGACCTTCGATCTGAATTTCTTAGTTATCCAATGTTTTTGGTAGCTTATCAAGTTATCACATTTACAACAACAGCTTTAAGCAATATAGTAGCCCATATTTACTTCAAACATCACTGTCTTCGAGATATTTGGCATCAAAGTTGAACAATTTTAGACCAAAAAACAGGTTTTCTGGCCACAACTTTTGTGTTAATTAGTTTAAAACGAAAACCGTACACACGTTTATAGAGACATCAGAGACGAACGCAAATATGTAGATTTTGTATATGTTAGATCTTTCACAGCAATCTTATAAAGAAAAAGGTGTTTTTTTAGACAATGATTTAAAAAATCATAAAAAAATAACTATCCATTTCTTTCAAAATATGGTAGACCAAAGTGGAGATTAAAGATTGAAGAATCGATAGCCGTATGCCTTATAATTCTATCTGTAGTGCAAAAGTATTTGTATCAATTCAAAACTAGTCAAAAATCGATGAAAACCTCGGGTAGCCCCTTAATGAGGCACATCGCGTGTTATTTTTTCAAAGAATTATTTTTTCATTTCCGAGCATGTTTAAGAAAAAAATCATAAGCAGGCGTTTCAGTATAAGTAAAAATTTTTTTATTACTTAGGTTTCACAATATAATAAAGTACCTAAACATAGATATACCGCTATTATACCGCTTCAATTGACATAGCAACTGAATTTCGTATAATATTTGTATAGCCACTAGATGACTAGATGGGCTGTAGTAGGTACCTATCTAAAGCACTGTGAGCAGAATACTAGGTACTATTTAACCTCTACATATTATTTAATACCTATAAATAATATGCATATTATTATTACAGGTATACCGTGTGTCAGGTGTTATTTGGATACCTCCGCGCAAGTGATGCGTTTCTGGTACTTTTGGTCTAGGATCTACAACAAGTCTAGACTTTAGCGCGGTCTATCTCCTTACTCCTCTGCGCTACTAGTCGTCTCGCTCCCGTCTACGCATTTGAGTAACCTTGACAAGCACGTTTTAGGTGACCTCTTAAGATTCCTGGCGTGTTGGTAGTTTTAGTCTAAACGTCAGAAAATCTAGATTTATCCAAGTTCTCTTTATGTGGGAGTCAAGTCTAAGTAGTTAACTTTTTATGTATGCGTTGTATAAGTTGCATATGGTTGCATATTTGCTTAGATCCTAGAACTAAGATTGCCGAATGACTTAAAATGTGACAAAATGAGGCAATTTACTTTTATTAACCCTATACTTCAAAAATGGATGAGGATCTCAATTTGGCTATAATAATAGGATTGAGAACCACATACCAAGTGATACATTAATGAAATGCATTATTATACCGGACTGAGAATATGAAATATGAATGGGGCATTATAAATAGGTAAGTTACAACTACAAGTAGGTAACACGACCGAGCTAAGTTTGCACCTCGCGTCGAATAAGTTACACTGAGTGAGGTGCAAACTTAGGTTGGTCGGGATATAACTCACATCATGACTTTCCATGTAGACTTCAGTTTCCTGTGCAGCAACTTGTAGTTTTCGTTTATTTTGAATATCTCATTCTTGGAAACATCGAACAGTATCGTATTTACTGAAGTCTTCATTGTAATAGTTATTTTCACAACAATATGCCATTGAAAGTATTGACAGCTGTTGTTGTTGACATAATTGGTTGCTTAGCAACCAAGCTTTTTAAAAAACCCTTATGAGCCATAGACAATAACAGAGTAGAAAGTCAGCAAAATAGAAAACCGGTAATTTAGCTGTTTCACAAGATGGCGTCTTTATTGCTTTATTGCTGCTCTACACGTAGTGGTTATATTATCTTTGCTCTAAACATTAAATCTGAAGAAACCTACGCTAAGTGCAACTTTTATTTACCACTCTACATATCTTTCTTTAAGGCGACGTGAGCTCCAAAAACTGATTTTTAAAAAACCGTTGCTCTTGTTTGGAGTATAATACGGCTGCCCTAAATTAAATTAGTAATGTTGAGGCCTTTCTCGAGGGAAATCAGCTATTCGAATCTTGAGTTTTTGAATTTCGCTCGATAGAAAAAAATCACGAACATAGGTCTAAAATACTCTTAAAAAATCGTAACAAATTATGCACAACAGCTAAACATATTAAAATTGTTTTTAAAAATCGGCAATGTTATGTTTGAGGTAAATCAGCTATTACTTTTTTATTTATTAATTCGCACAAAAAATTAAAATTAAAAAACATGATATCCGCGCTTCCAAACACGCACTTCCATCTCGCTCACGCTTATGCTCAATGAGAGGGAGAGAAGACCACGAACCTACGTCCCCTTAAGCCTGCATCACACTGGCGTGGCCTGAGGTGGCGGACCATAGTAAATTTGACAGCTACTTAATGACAAGTTTTCTATTGTCCGCCAGTCTGTGAGAGGCCTTATGCCTGCATCACACTGGCGCGGGCTGCGGTGGCGGTAATCAGTAATCAGTATCTTTATTGCTTTCATAGGTAAATACAAGATGGTACATTATATATGTTCAGCTATGAAACCCTGTAGGGCACTACAATATTAAATAACTAAAACTAAAATGTATTAATTTGCAACAGCTTAAGGTGCTTTACTCTTAATTGTTAAACTTATACAAAACGGTGAGCATGCAAAGATAATCTTATGCTAAGTATTACAAATATTTATTAATCTAGCTATAGCTATACCTATACTATTATATCAGTAATTAACTTTCAAAAAATTCTTGCAGTGAGTAAAAACAGTTTTTAATTAGAAATTTAGTGACTTTTTTATTAAATAATTTATTGTTCTCCTCGTCCCTTATAATCTTTGGAAGTTTATTGTACACCTTGATACACATTACGTGGGGACTAGAGGCGTGCATTTTTAATTTAGATGCTGGAATTGGAATCTTATCTCTGGGACGTAGGTTTGAGGTAGTCGGTCTCTGTTGGTCTAGAAATAATGTGTTATGCTTTCTTAAAAACTTACATAGCTCTAGTATGTATATATAAAGAGGTCAAGGTCATGATATTGAGTTTAGGAAAATGTGGTCTGCAACTATCTGTTTGGTATATATTGACTAAGATCCTTATACATTTATTTTGCAACACAAAGAGATCGTTCACATTTGTACTGTTGCCCCACATGATAATTCCATACCGTAGCCGGGAATGGGCAAATGCGTGATAGGCACTTAGTGCTGTATTGAGATTGGTATGTTTTTTAATTTCCATTAGGGCATAGGTAAAGCTTGATAGTTTTGAAGCAATTTTTTGGATGTGGGATTTCCAGTTCATGTTTGTGTCAATTTGGAGTCCAAGAAGATTCGTTGAGTCGATGCATTCTAATGTTTGATTAATGTAGGTAAAATTTGTGTTTAAGTTGTTTTTTTGGTGTGGTTTATACTGCATAATTTTTGTCTTATCTAAATTCAATTCAAGGTTGTGAAGATGTAGTCAATCGACAACTTTGGATAGAATATTGTGTAAAAGGGAATTTAGGTTATTATTACGAGTAGAATAAGGAAAGACTATTGAAATATCGTCTGCGAAAAGGACACAAGTGTGGTCTAATATTTTGGGAAGCTGATTTATATAAATTAAAAATAAGAGGCAACCGAGATTACTTCCTTGTGGTATTGATCCTGATAGTATCCTACTTTCTGATTTTACGTTTTCTATTACCTTAGTTTGAGAATTATGATATTCTACTTGGACAAACTGTTTTCGATTTGATAGATAAGATTGGAACCATCTATGAGCAATACCCCTCACGCCAATGTTGTAAAGCTTGTCTAATAAAATGTTATACGCCGATGGCATAGTTTTTATCATTAATGATGTTATATATTTCTTGAGCATATTTATAGAGAGCTAGTATCGTTGATCTATTTTTACGAAATCCATATTGATTCTCATATAAAATGTTAAATTTCTCGCAAAATGTGTATAGCCGGCTAGTCATTATTGTCTCTAATATTTTTGCAAATGTGGGCAATAGAGCTATCGGGCGGTATTGTGCTGGGTTACTGGGATCCCCTTTTTAAAAAATTGGTTTAATTACCGATAATTTAAGAAGGTCTGGCATTTCACCTTCACAAATTGATTGATTTGCGATGAATGTAAGGGGGATTGTTCATTCTTTGGAGCATTGCTTTATAAGAGTCGGAGGTAGTTCATCGTGACCAGAACTTTTCTTATTTTTAAGCTTTTGTATTGTTTTATATATTTCTGTATCGCTAATCGGGCTTAAGTAAAAAGAGTTTGTTGGTGAATCAATGTTTGTGAGAGTATCAGATATTGGATTTACGTTGTTTGTCGATGGAGCTACTTGGCTGCCTAGGGATACAAAATAGTCATTAAATGAGTTTGCGACGGTGACTGTGAGCTTATTTGAAACCCTCAAAGACAAGTTTTTGTGGGCTTTCTTTTGGACTTTGTTTGAATTTTCTTTTATAATTTGCCACATACCTTTCATAATGTTTTCAGATTTATGTATTCGTTTAATATTTTGTAACTTTTTTGAGTTTTTTACAGCAATTTTCAAGATTTTTTCGTATTTTTTGTACCTAGTAGTTTTCTAAAGTGATATCTTTTGTTTGTGATAACATTATTTTCAAGAGCCGTTTATGTTTGCACGATTTTTTTAAACCGACTGTTAGCCAACTTTTGTTGATTTTGAATCTTAATTTTATTTTTATTTTAGGTATTGTCTTGTTCAGCGCATCTATTATTTTAGCTGAGAAGTTATTATAATTTTCGTTTACGTTTTGTTGCAATGAAATTATAGAGTTCCAGTTGATTTTTTGTAGTTCCGATTTAAACATGTTTATTCTGTTTTCATTGTAAATTCTTTTTTCGCTATACCATATTTTATTTCTTGTATCAGGTAGGGGTAAGTTAATTAAGATGCCTTTGTGGTCTGAGAGACCGTACTCATTTACGGAGGTAGGTAGTCATTTCCTGGTCTTGAAAGTTTGTGAACACTAGATCTAAACAGCTAGCGCATGACTGAGTAATGCGTGTTGGCTCTTTCATTTGTTGCTTAAAATTGTAACTTGTAAACATATTTAAAACTAGCTGTTGCCCGCGACTTCGTCCGCGTAGAACTTTTTATCGTCTTAGAAAATGATTTCTCTCAATACAAAATTTGAACCCTCTTTTAGGGGATAATTAAAAAAAAAGTTGATGTTCATTTTCTAGTTTGTGAACAAACAGTCTAAAACCAAAGTTAAAAATCTCATACTTTAAAAATGCCTTGAAATACTCAAACTTTGAACCAATTTTAACACTCTTAGGGGATGAATTTGGAAAAACTCTGAAATCAGTTTTGTAGTCTTTTAACGTACAGAATAAGACCGAAGTTAAAAATCTCTTACTCACACTTTAAAATTTTATTGCTCGCCATTTAAAATTTGAACCCCCTTTTAAACCCCCTTAGAGGTTGAATTTTTCTAATCGCTGAAAGAACTTTTTTCGTAAACTTTTAAGTCTCTAGCTCAAAAAAAGTGTTGCCCATACAAAGCTTTCTTAACCCCCTTAGGGGTGGAATTTTCTAAAACTCTGAAAGTACTTTATTATTAATTTTAATAAGTAACATTTTGAATAGTTTTAAGTCTAGTAAAAAAAAAAGTTTTTCCCACACAACACTGGCTACCCTTCTTAAGGATCTTAAGGATCCCCTTAGGGATGGAGTTTTCTAAAACGCTGAAAGTTCTTTTTTAGTATTCTAATAAGTAATCTTTTTGCAAAGTTTTAAGTCTAACTCAAAAAAAGTGTTGCCCATGCAAAGCTTGCTCTCCTTTTTAACCCTATTAGGGGTGGAATTTTCTAAAACGATTTGTGTTCTTTTTTTGTATTTTAATAAGTAATCTTTCTACAAAGTTTCAAGTCTCTAACTCAAAAACATAAACTTTCCCTGATAAAAACTTTGCACCGCTTTTTATCCCCCTTAGGGATAGATTTTTTTAAAACACTGAATCTAGGTACTTTATTTGTATTCTAATGAATAATTTCTCTACAAAGTTTTAAGTCTCTATTTAAAAAAAAGTAGTTTTTCCCATACAAACTTTGCACTCTATTTTACCCTTTAGGGGTAGAATTTTCTAAAACCCTGAAAGTTCTTTATTTGTATTCTAATGACTGATCTTTCTACAAAGTTTTAAGTCTCTATTTAAAAAAAAAATGTTTCCCCCATACAAACCTTGCACCCCTATTTTACCCTTGGAATTTTCCAAAACGCTGAAAGTGTTTCATTTGTATTCTAATAACTAATTTTTCTACAAAAATTTTAAGTCTATAGCTCAAAAAAAAAGGTTCTCCCATACAAACTTTGCACCCCCATTTTACCCCCTTAAGGGTAGAATTTTCAAAAATCCCTTTTTATCCCTAGCCCACGTTATAAAAGCAACATACTGTGCAAAAATCAACTCTCTAAGATTAGTAGTTTCGGCTGTGCGTTGATGAGTGAGTGAGTGAGTGAGTGAATAAGTCAGTCAGGACATAGGCATTTATTATGTATAAATATATAGAAGATAATGAAACTCCCATTCAAATATCTCAAAAAATTATGAAGCTACATCCGTTTTAATGTCGCTTGTTAGAGTGAGAAAACGATGAGGGACTGTGACGTCAATATACTCGAGCGTCATAGTAAAAAACAATCGTTTCATATGAAGGTGCGTTTTGCGGAAAAGGGACAGAACATACCCCCTCTTAAAACTTTGGACTCTTATAACTTAATCATTACCTATATAACCTCTTGCTTTGTTTTTTTCTCCATTTGACTATATTTATTTTAAATTCTTTTTCGAGAAAATACATTATGATTATTTACCATATTTTCGATTCCTGAGCTATAACCACGAACTTCGGAATTCGAAAATATTCGGGTATCTCTATCTCTATCGCACTAACCATACTCGAGTGACAGGGATGCAAATATATGAACATTGAGTATCGGTTTTCGTGGTAGCGCCGCAGGTACTTTGGCTGAATGCGCCGAGCGCGTGCCATTGTCATTCAAAAAAAACAAATTCGTGTTAATTATATTGTTCAAATTTGTTGATTTCATTTATTGAAATTACGACATAAAACGACATTTGCGCATATAAGTTCTCATATCAGAATCGAATATTTTTTTATGGTTTATATTTTAGCATTTGTCTCGTAAAGGTCTATCGTAGACGGGATTTAAATTATTAATAAGTGAAAGGCAAAGCAATTCCGCCATTTTGACGAAAATTTGACGGTTCTTATAGCTGACAGTTGGAGCAGCGTTTGATTTCAATAAAAATAAATGAAAAATTAAATGAAGTCGTATATTTCGGAAAATTAATTAACTGTCGCAGTCGGATAAAAACTATCCTAAGTTGCAGCTAGAATAATAATGTACCTATATAAAATGTTTCATATTTTTCCGTTCATGGGATGCTGAGAACATTCGAACCGCGCAAAGCTTAGTTTCAAACTGGCTGATTCTTTTTTTAATTTAGAGATTTATTATAAGTGGAGATGGTTTGTGTAAGTTTTGATTTATCTAGAGCATTTATATTAAAGTCGCCTCCTATTATTATATTTTTACATTTATCTAGTAATGAAAGTTGGTCTAAGAGTTTTTCCAAACAGTCATAGAAGGTTTGAAACTGTCTATTTCTTTGTGGTCAGTATAGTACAATGAATATAGTGTTAAGCTTTGCAAGGTCCACAGCGCAAATTTCAAAAATACACTCTATACTCATACATATTTACTAGGTCTTGTCTTTCTAGGTACTCTATGTTTTCACGCAAAAATATACATACTCCACCGCCTTCGCTGTGTTGCCTGCAGTAGCTCGATGCTAAGTTGTAACCCTCTAGCTTCAATAAAGCGGTTTTCTTTGTAGTTATCCATGTTTCCGTAATGCAAAGGGCTTGAAGTTTTATTTCTTCTGTAAGTTCCTCGATAAGGTGTAGTTTACTTCTCATGCTTTGCATATTTTGGTACAGTATTGAGAACTTATTTACGAAAAAAGGGTTCGGCATTTCCGACTGAACTTTTAGGTCTGGTGTCATTGTATTTTCTGGCGGTCGTTGGGTCTACAGAGTTATCTGAATCTATGTTATTTGGAGTGGTTTTTGGTGAGTTTGTATGGTTCTGATCGGATTCCTCTGAGAGCTTTCCATCTATATATAATCTGTTGTTTTTAATAACAGCATGGTGTCCTTCTTGTCTGGCTGTGAAAAGCATATTTTTTAATGTATATCTAGATTTTAGGGATTCTTGATCGAGGCATTCCGAAACCCAAATGCCGGTAAACTAGCGGTAAATAGTAAATTTAATAGTAAAGTAAATAATGTATATTCCTATACTTCAAGAAAACGCCATACGATTAAATAAATAGTAAATGTATAAATCGATATCGATGTTATTATGGAAATCTAGTTGGTCATGATTTGAAATCTAGTCGGCCATGGCGGTGCAATGGCTGTTATTCTAATGGTCCCCGAACACATCATTGAGGATTTATAATATGTGGGTAGATAAAGTAGTGTATGTAACTGTACATAATTAGGCATTAAAACACTCGTCTGAACCTATTATGAAACTCGCTTACGCTCGTTTAATAAACCCGCACTCTTGTTGTGTTTAATGCCCTTCATTATGTACAGTCACATTATAGTAGTTTATGTGACTGTACATAATGAAGGGCAATAACCCGTTGTCTCCAGCCACCCTGTGTGTGGTTTTCTGGCAGCTGTCATAGTTTTTTTTTTAATCATAGACAAACTAGAGTCGGATCCAACTAACATATCGTTCGATATCTTACTTACGTGCGACATTTGTCAAATTTGTATGCAACTTGACAATTCATTTCGAACTAAACGTCATCTCGACTGATATTAGAGGTTAAATCAAATTTCTTTGTTTTTCAGAGATGTTCGAAATTTGAATGAAGTAATAATATCGAAATCGATGTTATTATTTAGCAATAATAACATTTTCACAGATAAGAAATTTGTTCTAACAAAACAGTCTATTTTTATGGTGGTCATAATGTGCGGTTCTTGAACGCACCATGGAGGGTCTATGATATTTGGATAGATAAACTATGTAACTGTACATAATTAGGCATTAAAACACTCGTGTGATCCTATTATGAAACTCGCTGACGCTCGTTTCATAAACCCGCACTCCTGTTTAATGCCCTTCTTTATGTACAGTCACATAAAGTACTATTCTATTGCCACTGTGGATTCAATCAAACCATAGTCTTTTTCATGGATCTGAAATTGTGATTTTCATGAAATATTAAATAAATACTAATTTAATGAATAAAACAAAAGGTTCATTTTGTGAAATAATATATTTTTATTTACAACTCGAATAATAATAACTTTCGAATTAAATTTAATATTTCTAGTATAAGCCTGGATTTGTTTACATCTAAAATTAAACTATGTTATTTACAAGTGACCAATTTGCCTAGTTTAAAATATTGCTAAATTCTGCATGTAGAATCCTAAGACTGCTTACAATAACGAAACACAGGCAGTTTAAAATATTGCTAGAAAAATAAAGTAGGACATTTTGCTTGTTAATGTAGAAATAAGTAGGTATATGTTTCTCAAAAACTGTAATACAACAGATTGTGTCTAAAACGAACATTACATGCATATCATGTATTCGCTGTATCTTTTAGGAATATCGTACAAATGTAAAATGTTTATAGATGTAGCAAAAAATGTAAGGAATATTATATAGAGATAGAGCATTGACCTTTGTTCGTTGTCTTTAGAAAATAATCGATGCAAAATAGATTTGCGGTGAAAGATGCACAATCACCATTCACCAGGGTCGCATAACTTATCAGCATGTTACTCACTAACAGACAAGATTGATCGTAACAACATTTCAGAAACCGAGTACACATCTTCAATAGCATACATTTCCTACACTTTTCAATAAAATAATGCTCTGTACAATGTATATAGATATATAAACTTACGCAATAGGAATGGACTTGTAGCACTCTCGTGCGAGAATTGTCTACAGTTTTAATAAATATATACAAAAAAATGCTAAAATTTATTTTCATAGGTTTTTGAGCTGACTTTGAGCTTTTAAAACTAAATAATATCTAGATCAGTGACCATGGAGCTCCGAAAACTAGAAATAATAATATGTAATGTACTTATGATGACTCAAGCCCGTCGCATGGTCACTGGTTATATGACTTATATGATATGATAGTGATCATTTTTACAAAATTTTTGCTATCTTTTAGGTCTCCTTAAAGCAAACTCGTTTGAAATATCGTTCCTCAGTACCTACATTAATGCTATAAACAAAACCAGCTTCGATTTGATCGTAAATTAAATTATCAAAATTTACAGCATAATCCGAGAATACCGTTGCGATGTCACTTGACAATTTTCCGTTACAGCAGTCGTATTTTTAAAATGAATGGCAAATAATGCATATAGCACAGCCAAGTAATTAAAAAAGCCTTAGCAAATTTCAAAATCCTCAGTACAGTTCCCGGCAAACAACTTGAACATGCGGGACGAAGTGGGGAGGCAGCTCGCACGTACAATACGCCTTTGCGCAGCCAAGGTCATTTTGCGCACGAAGTTTGCCGTCTACTGTACCAGATTTTTCGTCATAAAACAATATGCATATCAACAAGGCTTATGTCGTCGAAAATTGTTACACAATAGGGAACATTACTGCAATGTTCTACCGCCAGAGGCAGCACTACCACTAATAGTAAACCAGTATAGGAATATAGGGATTCACACACACATGCACAATTGATTGTCAAATGAGTGACAAGGATGCTTGCATAGACAATACCGCAAGTGGAAACGAACCTACGAAGAGTTTTGCGTAATCTTCCCTATTATCACATTTTGTTAAGATTTTTCATAAACATAAGAGTGATCGACGCTGTACGACATGGCTTAAATTCGAATCCGAACAATCCTCTTAGTTCGAATTGAACCCATACTGCTCTGACATAAAGTGCCCATGCCATATTAGTACAGCGTCGACCACTCGGACGATACCTTTTATACCTCAACACAATTTTTCTCATAATTTCTGATTGTATCGAAATACGTAAGTATCGCGTGTACAAGGCGCGCAGAAATTATAAGAACTTCAAGTAGTGCGTCGACGTAAGATTGTGTATAGTCGAGGTAAAAACACCACATTTCCCCTTTTTAGGATTTTAAAACATTTAAATTTCTACCCGTTTAGGTAATTTAATGTACAGAATACCTGACGATTGAGTGTAAATTGGACCAAACAACAATAGAGCTTATTCTAAGAAACAATATAATTTGACGTTTAACCTTAGATTACGTTCTTATTCTTGTTTGGTCGAATCCGGTCGTTATTGGTATGTGGTCAATAGTTAAAAGAGCTGTGAGAGATTTTGATTACATACAGTACCGGTCAAAAGTTTAAGTTCACTCTTTGTTTTAGGTACAAATGAGTACTTTTGGACAATAATTTTTTGCAGTTCGGAAGCCGAAATTTGTTTCCAACTGATCCGTTATTGTTTCCAGGGATTTGTTTAATTAGTCAGACACAATTCACGTACATTTCTAAACAACGCATTCCCTAAAATCTTATAGGAATGACGGCAAAGGCTGGGCCATATATGGGCTTGCCACTTAAAACGTACAATGATCAGATACAATGTTGGTTGTTAGGGAATCAGTTGTTTAGAAATCTACGTAAATTGTGTCTGACTAATCAAACACATCTCCGTAAACAATAACGAATCAGTTGGAAACAATTTTCGAAATCTGAACTGCAAAACATTATCGCACATCATCATTTCCTTGCCCTTATCCCATTTACTTGGGGTCGGCGCAGCATGTCTTTTTCTTCCATACTTCTCTGTCAGCCGTCATATCATCATTCACTTCTTTTCTCTTCATATCGTCTCTCACACAGTCCATCCACCTTTTCCTTGGCCTACCTCGTCTTTTACATCCATCCACATTCATACCTAATACTCTTTTGGTCACATGACTTTCATCCCTCCGCATTACGTGCCCATACCACGCAAGGCGATTGGCCCTCAATTTATCCGCGATAGGTGCTACTTTTAGGCTTCCCCTTACATACACATTTCTTATTCGGTCCATCCTCGTCACACCACACATCCATCTTCTCATCATCGCACAAAAGTACAAATTTGTACCAAAAACAAAGGGTGAACTTAAACTTTTGACCGGTACTGTAGATTTATAGGAAACGCAGTTTATGCGCATAATGGATCCTACCAAAGTTAACTTTAGCTACGTCCACAGGAAAGACGTGAATTATTCGCTGCAAAACGTGTTTTAACTATAACTTTCCACGATATCCGTAGGTTGAGTACCAGGCGCACAGCAATCATAAAGAGACACCGTTTATGCACATGAGCACAGAATAAATAAAAGTACTACGTACAGAAGGTTCTCTATTAACAAATTCCCTGTTTAGGTACGCCAAACGTGTCTAAATGTGGCAATCCCTTTCTATCTCATGCAACGCGCTGCGACCCGTGCGAGCGTCCCGTACCAGCGCGCGGCAACTACTAATGGACCGCCAAATTGGCGGCCGGCCGGCATTTACTTGTAGCGGCGCGACGGAATCACAGAGTGAACGGCCCCTGGCAAGGGCCCAATGAAAAATGTAATTTTATAGCTCTCAACTTACGCTTAGCCACGTCCACAGGCAAGACGCGAACTAAATCTCTGTAGACCCGCTATGCCTAAAAACGTGTTTAAAAACTCAAAATGTGTGCAATATCCGTAGGTCGTGTACCAGGCGCACAGCAATCACAAGAAAACGCTATTTATGCGCATGAGCCCAATGAAAATTTTAATTTTACAGCGCTCAACTTTAGCTACGTCCACAGACAAGAGGCGAACTAAACCTCTGTAGACCCGCTATGCCTAAAAACGTGTTTGAAGACTCAAAATGTGTGCAATATCCGTAGGTGGTGTACCAGGCGCGCAGCAATCATAAGAAGCCCATGTCCAGAGCGTTGTACAGCGCGGCGATGTCGGAGTGGGCGGAGACGCGCCAGAAGGGATAGTTCTTGGCCTTCGCGGCCGCCTCCTCGTCCTGTCCGTCGCCCACTACCACGTAGGTGCAGCGCTCGCCGAAACGCTGCTTTATTTTCTCGAAGCAGGTCTCTTTGCCTGGAAATAGAGGGTTCATCATCATCATTTATTAAAAATAATAATAATAATAATTTAAGTTGTTAAATAAATGTTTTTTTTTTTTTTTTTTTTTAATAATTTATTTAGTTGTACGGGACACCAACAGTGTACATGTTAACCTCAGAGCATAGAATACTAGAGAAAGGACAAGCCGCCGGCGGCCGCGTCGCAGTTGTTAGCTCAATGGGCATACACTGCCATACTGTGCACGCGTGCTGATCGCAGAGAATATTACGTTTCTTCCCAAAATACCTGATATGATGCGCGTGTATTGTCCAATAAGAGCGTCGGTATACAAGTGTGTGTGTTTTAGATGTGTGCGTGCTTTGTCTTGTCAATTACTTGGGCTTTGTGTGGGTTAATGTACTTGCGTTGCGACAGGCGTACTCAATACAAATCGGCCGGCATGTCCGATCTCCTTATATTCATACATCTGTGATGTTAACAGATCATAATTTAAATGTTTGCTTTTATTTGGGTTTACATGCACCTGAATTACAGGTGAACACATCATTCGCAATACAGGGTGGAAAGTTAAAACGGGGCAGTAAGGGCAGCTACTAGATCCCTTGCCGCCACGCAAAAATGGCATTAGGATTTCATTCCTAACTTTTTAAGTGATGACAATCTACATTCACAGATTTTTGAAAAAAGGTACAGTCAGCGAGAAAATCATCACTATTGACGAAATTTTTTTTTAATGCCATTCGATCCCATTCCTATTAAGGATCAAAATACTCTTCGGGACCGACTAAGGTTTGACAACTAGAACGCCCAGAAATCGATCATCCCCTATTTTCCTACCCTTAAGGTTGGATTTTTTTTCCAAATTTATATGGGACCAACTTCGGGTATACCCTTTCCTACTATAAAAGAATTATTCAAATCGAACTACTCTGTAAAAAGTTATGCGTCGTCATACATAAAAAATATATATATACGCTTCGACTTGAGAACCTCCTCCGTTTTTTTCGTCGGTTGAAAATACTGACCAGTCTTGGTGGCGGAGTAGATGTTCTCGATGGGGAAGACTCCGCCGAGCCCGAACAGCAGCACCTTGGCCAGCGCCGGCACCAGCTGCGTCGTCGTCACTAGCACGTTTACACAGTTCTCCCTGCAACACAACACAACACTACTTAGCACGAGTGCGACCCTGGTACCAGTTACATCTTTCAACACAACACTACTTAGCACGAGTGCGACCCTGGTACCAGTTACATCTTTCAACACAACACTACTTAGCACGAGTGCGACCCTGGTACCAGTTACATCTTTGGCAAGCCAGCTGACGTCACCAGGCCCCGTAGCATGGATGGCCTATCACGCGATAAGTGACAAGATAAGAGCGTCGTCTCGTTCTATCGAACGGTGTCAGCCAGGGACGGATGCTCTATCTTGTCACTTATCGCGTGATAACTATCCATGCTACGGAGCCAGCACGTTCACGCAGTTCTCCCTACAACACAACACTACTTAGCGACTCCTGCGACCCTGGTACCAGTTACACCAGTGGTGTACCGCTGACGCAGATTCAGGTCAAAATCTATTTTTTTACCATTCTAAATTGGAAATGTTGCATTTGTTTCGCATCGTTCGATTTTGAAAACAGAGCAAAGTCTACTCTATTTCGTATTGAGTTGATTCAAATTTCATTGCCAATTTTCCTTGTAAGGTAAGTGGCTTGTTCCGGATCCTTTCTCTGAAACGCCAACTTCGTCCGTTCGTCTATCTCTCTCGCACTTACATATTCAATCGACAGAGGGAAATATAGAGAACTTCGCTTCGACTTTCGATTTTCGTGGTAGCGTCGCAAGGATAACGATTAAATAAACGATAGCTCTGGTCTAAGGCGAACCAGTGTAAGTCTGGATTCCGATTACGCGTACATGTTAAGGATCTCGGGATCAAGATATACGGGGGCAAGTACTGGCAGCTGGGAGAAGCAGCTTGTGAATGAATAGCATGTCCATTTGAATTGACTACAAAACGAGACGCCTTGCTGGTTCTGTGCTCTTAGTATCCATGACTTGTAGCAATCCCCCAGACATATTTACGTCACTAGCAACTTCTGCAGCCCGAGTTATAAAGATCAACCTGTTGCTTTGTTCCATACGGGCCAGTCTTTTTGAATATTGTTACATCACTATTTCTGCGACCCTGGTGCTAAGGTTAACGTTTCGATGCTCATTCGGGATCTAACTCCCAGTGAATCCATATGAGCGAAATGGGTTCTCGTAAATATTTGACACCAATCATACATACATACATACATATAATCACGCCTCTTTCCCAGAGGGGTAGGCAGAGATCACGGATCTCCATTTGCTACGATCCTGACAAACCACTTTCGCTTCACTCACTTTCATAACATTTCTCATACATGCTCGTCGGTTTAGGGTACTTTTGACCTGCACACCCTTA
This sequence comes from Epinotia brunnichana, assembly GCA_963854355.1. Taxonomy (NCBI): domain Eukaryota; kingdom Metazoa; phylum Arthropoda; class Insecta; order Lepidoptera; family Tortricidae; genus Epinotia; species Epinotia brunnichana. The sequence goes on from OY977956.1 coordinate 4,561,944, forward strand.
GCGTGGGATTGAAGTGAGTCGCGTCTACTATCGACGCTACCGCCTATCGACAAGATTTAGTATGAAAAGTCTATACACCGCCCCTGGTGGTCACTCATAGAACTAAAAATCCAAACTGTAACGTGAGTCACTTATACATTACTTAATTCGCGATCGACTTCACGTTCGTTCACGATTTTCCAATTCAAGTTCTTTAATTTGAGATAAATTTCGATCGGATCTACGGTAACTCTTGACGGAATAATATCACGGGCCATTTTGCAAGTGAAATAGTAAACTACAGTCGCGACGGTATTCTTCGATTCAAAATGTCTCACACTACCGATTGGTAGTACGAATCGAACGTTAAATTACGCATCGAAAACTAAACGCAAAGTGCCTAACGTTTTGCAGTTGGTTTCGTAGTCCAACGGCAGTGTGAGTTACAAGTTTGACGGGTCGAATCGAAGAATACCGTAGCGAGATCGAAATCTATTCGAAGCGCGTTTATTCGATCTCGTATCAGTTACGTAACGTTAGGTTACGATTGTATCTCACAATAAGGGTACTGGCCTTTTTGTAATGTGAATTGTGAAGTGTCAAATATGTGAAAACACAGCTTTGCACACATGGATAGCCCTTATAATGCCGATATGCCGCGGTAGAACCGCACTGTCTCTTAACTCCAGGGTGCAATAAACCTCCAAATAATGATTCGGTAGTAAGTGAACGCTGAATATACCTGGACTGCAAGCAGGTAGAAGTATACAGAATAAAGCACCTAGGTTCTCCAGACACACTACGGGACGCAGTCAGCAACACCAAAGCACTCACCCACTTTCTAGACGAGCTGGGGTTCGGTTCTACGTGCAATGTGCCCCGCCCACTGCCACTTAAGTTTAGCAATTCGGAGGGCTATCGGTTACCTTGGTTCTGCTGCGGATAGCCTCATTTCTGATGCGATCGCGCAGAGAAACTCCCAGCATAGCCATCTCCATTGCCCTTTGAGTGACTTTGAGCCTTCTTATGAGGCCCATTGTAAGCGACCACGTTTCCATGCCATGTCATCACTGGCAACACACACTGGTCAAAGACTCTCGTCTTGAAAACGCCCAGTATAACTAACTAACTATACCTGGAGTTGATCATGTTGAGACACTTGCAGGCGAGCGTGAGCCAGTTGTCCGTGGCTTGCTCCAGCTCGGCTCGCAGCTGGAGCCACTGCTCTCTCTTCGCGGGGCCCAGCAGACCTCCCACACTGTAAACCATTATTACAACATTATAGCCATCATTTGTCTTCATTGATTTACTTTTGAGTCATATTGGGAATATTTGATTGGCACTGCTTGGCGGTTTCAATGCTCACTGTTGTCAAAGGTTAGGTAAGGTTAGTAAAATTGTTTTTTCATTAGCAACACAACGGTTAGGGCGCATAACGTTCCACTCGCAGAATGTCCCTTTCGCGGAATGTCCCTTTCCTAAATGGCCCTTACGCAAAACGACCCTTTCGCAAAATGACCCGTTCGCATAATGTCCCTTTCGCAAAATGACCCGTTCCCAAAATGTTCCTTTCGTAAAATGTGACATCTCTTACCACATGAGAAGACTCCTAGTGGCACATCCGACAAACCTACACGACAATTCATGCACGACTTGGCAACTTGCCCTTCAATTCTTCGGAAAATTGCCGGATTCTTGAGGGGTAATGCGTTATACTCTGCGCAACTTGTGAAATAATCTGCGTATCATTTCGGAAAAGCCCATTGTGGTTTTTAAACCACTTCAAAAAAGGAGGAGGTTCTTGTGTGTTTGTTACGCGATAACTCGGTAATTTATAAACCGATTTGAAAAATATTTTTTTTGTTTGAAAGCATATTCTTCCAGATTGGTCCTATAGGCAAACTTGAAGCAATTTGGCTACTGATTTGATGTCGGTTAAAACTTTGTTTTTAAGGGGACGTAGGTTCGTGGTCTTCTCTCCCTCTCGCTGAGCATAAGCGTGAGCGAGATGGAAGTGCGTGTTTGGAAGCGCGGATATCCTGTTTTTTAATTTTATTTTTTTGTGCGTTTTAATAAATAAAAAAGTAATAGCTGATTTCCCTCAAACATGACATTGCCGATTTTTAGAACCAATTTTAATGTTTAGTTTTTGTGCATAATTTGTTACGATTTTTTTAAGTGTTTTAGGGTTCCGTAGCCAAATGGCAAAAAACGGAACCCTTATAGATTCGTCATGTCTGTCTGTCAGTCTGTCTGTATGTCACAGCCACTTTTTTTCCGAAACTATAAGAGCTATACTGTTGAAACTTGGTAAGTAGATGTATTCTGTGAACCGCATTAAGATTTTCACACTCTAAAAAAAACAGTAAGTTTTGGGGGTCCCCATACTCAGAACTGAAACACAAATAAAAAAAATCGTCAAATCCATACGTGTGGGGACTATGGATAGGTCTTCAAAAATTATTTTGAGGTTTCTATTATCATTTTATTCTTAACTGAATAGTTTGCGCGAGAGACACTTCCAAAGTGGTAAAATGTGTGTCCCCCCCCTGTAACTTCTAAAATAAGAGAATGATAAAACTAAAAACAATATATGATGTACATTACCATGTAAACTTCCACCGAAAATTGGTTTGAACGAGATCTAATAAGTAGTTTTTTTTTAATACGTCATAAATCGTAAACCGCAATTTATTTCACGGAACCCTTCATGTGCGAGTCCGACTCGCACTTGGCCGCTTTTTTTAATTTCATCACTCGAAAACGCGGACGTACATATTCTTCTTGTGAGCGTCACTTCGTCAATCACCGATATTTTATTTTGTATGTACGACAGTAATTCGTCGATCACAACATTACACGCGTTACATTTAACAACGTTCGACATTTTAAATATTGAATTGCGACACGAGCGCGCCGTTATCGAATGTGCACGCCCCGCCCCACTCTTGCGAATGCGCGCGCGCTCACCTATGTATGTTCGTGATTTTTTTCTACCTCTATAGAGCGAAAGTAAAAAACTCAGGATTCGAATAGCTGATTTCCCTTGAGAAAGGCTTCAAGATAAGCTAATTAAATTTAGAGCAGCCGTATTGTAATCCAAACAAGAGCTACAATTTTTTTTAAATCTGTTTCCATTATCCGTTTTAATACCGCCTTAAAGTAAATTATTAGGCATGTTATTTGAAGTACTCACCTATTTCTATAATTATTATAAGTATCCTTGATTTTCCTATATCGAAACGCGAGTTTCCTCATCCAATCGACGCCGCCGCGGACACCAGGCGCGCAGAGCCCCGTGGAGGCGGCGGCGCCCGCGTGGAACCCGTCCGAGCCGAAGTTGTACGCGGACAGGTCCTGGCCGTTGTCGTCGGCCGCTACTGCGTCTATGTGCTCCTGGTCACAATCCTGCCGAACAAAACGTAAGGCGGCCTTTACACCTGTAAGTTACTTACGTAAGTTCAGTACAAAAATAGCTTACAGACGACTTACGTGAGCAGCAATTGTACTGAACTTACGTAAGAACTTACAAGTGTACAACAGGCCAAAAGAGTTACAGCGGTTATTGTTTGAAGATATATAATAATTTGCACAGATTCGTCATAGTTATTTGTTATACAAGGGGGGAGAGTTGTATTTTACCTGCGAGTGTTCATTTGAAACACGAGCTAGCTAAAGGACTCTATGATTAACCACGAGCGAAGCGAGTGGTTCAAAAATTTCTTGTAAGCATAAAAGACGTTCTTGTCAGCATAAAAGAATTCTTCGTATTCTCACAACTCAGGCAAACAGTGAAGTCTTAGGAAAACATTACAATTGTTATAGCAAAACACTTAAAAAGTCTATTAAAACCTCAACAAAAGTTTAATTACATACGACAAATGACAAATTCACAAAACAAAGTAAAAAGTATGTGGGGCGTAATTAAAAGTGTAACTGCATCAAAAACATCCCAATTCACATCAAATATCCCAATTCACACCAAATATAACACTACGACACATAAACACCAGTGTGGAATGTCCACATCAAGTCTCTAATCTATTTAATGAATATTTCTCCGCCGTGGGTAAATCATCATCACAAAACCGCTCGACCGGGCGGCCGGTCATGCAACCAGCCGTGAATTCCATGTATCTTAGCCCCGTGACAGAAAGTGAAGTTAAGACGATAATAAATAAATTACCAAATAAACACAGCGCAGGTTATGACAACCTTCCGACAGCCCTCATAAAACATTGTAGTGCTGAGCTAACACCGTATATAACTAAACTTATAAATCAATCCTATAGTCAATCTATTTTCCCCGACAAATTAAAAATTGCCATAGTAAAACCAATTCTCAAGGACAAATGTGATCCGCAAAATCCTAGCCAGTATAGGCCAATATCCTTACTTTCAACTATATCGAAATTTTTTGAAAAAACGATGGCCACGGTATTTATAATTTCCTGGAAAAGTTTAATCTCTTAGATCCCAATCAGAATGGCTTCCGTAAAAACATTCAACTACCCTCGCGGTATATAAATATGTAGATGAAATTCTAAATTACCTCAGAGATAAGCAATATGCCATAGGTATGTTGCTAGACCAAGACAAGATAGATATGACTAAGGCATATGATAATGTCTCACACACTGTACTTTTAGGAAAATTATATGGGGTAGGTATACGAGGTGAAGCTTACAATTGGTTAAAATCATATCTCGAAAACAGAGTACAAAGCGTTCAGATACAACACTACAATAAAAAAACGGGAGAACTCGCTAATATATTATCAAAGCCTCTAATAATAAATAGCTCAATACCACAGGGAAGCGTTCTCGGATGTATCCTATTTGTAGCATATATTAATGATTTACCAAAAACTACGGAACATCACTGTACCCTATTTGCGGACGATAATAGAAACCTCAATATCATTCTCTGTTATTTGAGTTTTCGTACTCGTAGGCTCGACAAGGTTTTGCTATTTGAAGAAAGAAGAATATTCAATATTTACCTCTACATCATTGAAGAAGAAATGCGTGTCAGCCAAGCTGAATATCATCTCCTCCATTCTGAATCCCAGTTGAACTATTTGTTGAGTATCCTGAAAATAACAATAACAACCTGACATTTAATTTTTTCAAGTGGGCCATTTTATGATTCAGTTCGCTAGAAAACGTTTTTTTAAGAGACGTGTGTTTTTTTATTTACCACTAAATTGTAATTTTCATTCAGAAATATTAAATGCAAATGTAGCGAATTCCAGAAGGTCGTAAGTAAATGATGAAGTCAATACTACGGCTATCTGTATGGCAGCTTGACACACCTTTCATATGACAGACGTAGTACTGACGTCACACACGGTTTAAACCAAGTTTATACAACTTGGCGATTTTCTTAAAATCCAGAAAGAAAAAAAACTGAAAACTAGGTACTTTATTACGTTCAGGTAACATAATTACCGAAATGGTTTTCGATTCTGGCATCATTAATTCAATTCATTACATATTTTGAAATGTCGTCAAAGTAACGCAAGTGCCCAAGTGTCTACGATTTTTTACAAATGATTAACTTATATCAGTGGAAAATTATTTAAGTTGTAATATTATTTGTGTGATGAGCATGAATATTTGTTCCTGAGTCATGGATGTTTTTCCATGTATTTAAGTATTCATTTCTCTATATAAGTATGTTTATCTTCGTCTAGTACCCATAGTACAAGCTTTGCTTAGTTTGGGACTAGGTCGATTTGTGTAAGAATGTCCGCAAATATTTATTTATTTATTTATTTTATATAACAAATTAAATTTAGTTTGGTGACAAGTTCTAAAATCTAGATGATTCAATATAAAAATCAGTTTCGTTATTACAAGCTTTTATTTACTTGATTGGAACTGAATTTTGAACCAGTTAACCGCAACTCATTGACCTGAAATTTTGGGTATAAAGTATAGCTTCGATAACAATTCAATAGTGTATGGTACCATCGAGCTGATCTGATGATGGAGACAGAAGGTGGCCATGGGAATTCAGTACTTAACCGACGTAACCCCGTTGAGTTTGGGCTCGTTAGAATCGTCTTAATGAGTAGTTGATGATGATGACGGTATACAGATAAGTACAGTTGGCAATTGGAGCGAAATTTTTGACAGAAACTTATTGAATCATAATATATTCATTACGAATCTTTTTTTTTTTTTTTTTTGCGGACAATCTTACACAAATGAACCTAGTCCCAAACTAAGCAAAGCTTGTACTATGGGTACTAGACGACGATATAGATACTTATATATATGTAGTATATAGAGAAATAAATACTTAAATACATAGAAACATCCATGACTCAGGAACAAATATTCGTGCTAATCACACAAATAAATGTCCTTACCGGGATTCGAACCCAGGACCTCTTGCTTCGTAGGCAGGGTCACTACCAACTAGGCTAAAGCGGTCGTCAATTTTTTTTTATTATGAATTAATTAACCAGTACAAAATAATTAATCAGCTTCCCAAAGCTTAATCTACATAAATTTTTGACAGTTTACCTAATCACTGATTCACTCACATTAGTTGACTTGATCTTTTATCATGAAAACAAAACAATTGACTGTTCTAGTATTAAAATAAGTACCTTATTATACTTAGTAGCATAAGTCCCCGTTAGTAAAGAGTGGAATATAATGATAGTCTCGTCCAGGTCCCAGATGAACACTCGGTCCGTGGCCGGCTCTGGCACGTGCTGTGCCGGGGACGAAGAGGTGTTCCGTCGACCACGTCCACGGGTTCTGCTTGTGCTTTCACTGGAATTAAACAAGTCTGTTAGGTGTTGCAGATAGTCTCACTCATGTCTTTGAGGTTGAATATTGCTCGACATGGTCGCGTGGGCTCAGGGCTTGTGTACAAATCACTAAATTAGCCCAAAGTATTTCGGGCATGAGTAGGAACTGCGAATATGTCGAAACATGTCGAGCGATATTCAACCTTAATGACGTGAGTGATCCACTTCATAATTATCAATATGTCTGAGACCCACGGAAGTTTTCTATACACCGTGGGCGTTAATAACCCGAAATATTAACCACGCATTCCTTAGGTCATTAGGCGCAAAAAATGTTATTTGAACCCCAGTCAAATCATGCTTAGTTTTGAAGATATTATCATTTTCATGTTAACTATTTATTGTAATTAGTAAAGTGCATTAAGCTCTTTTGATGGAGTCGTTGCCACCGATGTTGCCAAGTTTCGAGTCGTTATGGGGCTTCTAAACGGGCCATATTTTCGCTGCAATATGTGACCGGCAACTATTGGTGTTTTTCTCTAACATTTGAGTAAGAGAGGGACACCAATAGTTGCCAGCCACATATTGCAGTGAAAATATGGCCCGTTTAGAAGCCCCATTATTGACATACATCAAAGTGACAGCTACCAATCACTAAATTCATTCTTTTTTGGAGAAATAATTGTTACCATTTTATTAAAAGGGATGATTTCCACAGAGAAGCGATACTTATCCAAATTTTATTTACAAAAACCGAAAAAAATACAGATTTTTTTTTTTTTCTGAATTTGGATTGGATTCATATAACATTTTTTACTCCTAATGATTTCCGGAATGCGTGGTTAAAATCTTTCGGGTTATTAACGCCCACGGTGTATAGTCTTAAATATGCCAAAATGTGGTATGTGTGTAGATGTCAGATATTTGTGGATTCCTGCAACACTGCAGTTTAACATGCACATTTCATACATGGTGCGGTGCATGTTTAGTCGTATACCATAAATGTCTCAAAAATTTGAGTTTTGGTGAAAGCTTTTATTGTGACAGACTTCTTTTTTGCACATTAGTTTAGAAAGTAAGAAAGAACACACACACACACATCGTACTGTACCATTTTACACTTTTGTGTACATATAATTTATGTTTAACTCAATGTTCTACTGGCAAATTTCTTTAACCATGATGCATTTACAAGCTCAATTTATTTTTAATCATAGCCCTGAATAACAAGCTACAATAAAAATGTGTTACCCCGAGTTCTCTCTACATCTCCGGCTGGCTGCATTTATTTCATTTTTGATCGGGGAGAGAGGATTGTTGTCATTTAACGAAGGTAGCATAGATGATGGTGATTCTGGAACAATAAAATAGACAAGTTAGGGAGCAACCAAACAATACAATAGAAAACAGAAAGGATACAATACTTTTGCTATTTACAAGATATGTTAATTTAACATTAATAATCTCTCAGTAATCTTCCGAAAAATATTATACCAATATTTAAATAAAATAGATCGCCATTGCATATAGGCCTCCATTGAGAGAAAAGCAATTATCCCATTGAAAAAAAGTTATTACCGTGCAACATGAACAAAGTATCTACTAAAATTATTACGATATAAAGTAAAACTGACAATTAATGGCTACAAGTAAGATATAATAACGTTACCACTTTCACTCTCCGTGTCCGGCCAACCATCGGAATATGTATCCTCGAGATCGCTGTACCTTTCTTCGTCACGTTCCTCAACTTTCCTACGTTTATTTGGATGCATTTCATTTTCTTTATTCATTTTTGCTGAGTTTTACACATTTACACGGAGTGAATACAGTTTTTGGCTACGTATTTCAGCTCGTTTAATGGTGCAGCGTGCAGCGTCAACAATTACGGTTTTAATTTGTGCGCTGAATCACTTTACGTATGTCACTGAATTATAATTAATACACTTCCCTTTGCAATTACGAGCTAATTAATAAATAAATAAGTTTTGAGTTGTTGTTTTGTTTGAGGACTGACAATTGACATTAGCAACAAGTATTGTCATTATTGTCAACGAGAACTCGAGAACGCAACGCCATTGCAGCGGCCATTAAAACAAATTTAGCTTGTGATTGGCTAGTAACAAAACAGGGTGCTTCTGATTGGCGGTACCCGTTCTGAGCATAAACACTAAACTAAAACACACCCGAGCTAAATTTTATTTAATTTTGCCGATTTATAAAAATAATAGTTACTTTCAATATAATTAATGAACGTAGTAATGGTATGGCCTCTAACCCACAATTTAAGACTTTTTAAACAAGCACTTAATGCTGCTACTCCCCCCTAGATGGCGCTACAAGTAACATTATTTGTTAAATGAATATCGAGGACTTCTGTCGTCTGTCGTAGTATACTGGTAGTACAGTCAGCATCAAAAGTAGCTACGCAATCGAAGATGTCAAAAGCTCTTAATTCCCTTTTAATAAAGAATTTTGACTTCGTTTGCGTAGCTACTTTTGACGCTGACTGCACTATTATTCATATTCATATTCATTTTATTGTGATAACAGTGTGATGGTGATATCGACCGTGATGTCAAAAACCGAATTAGCGCTGGGTGGATGAAATGGCGACAGGTCTCCGGAACAATATGCGATGGCAGAATGCCTCCTAGATTAAAGGGCAAAATCTATAAGACCATTGTGAGACCTGTCGTCATGTATGAATCGGAATGTTGGGCCTTAAAGGTGACGGATGAAAAGAGATTGCATGTAACGGAGATGAGGATGTTAAGATGGATGTGTGGTGTGACGAGGATGGACCGAATAAGAAATGTGTATGTAAGGGGAAGCCTAAAAGTAGCACCTATCGCGGATAAATTGAGGGCCAATCGCCTTGCGTGGTATGGGCACGTAATGCGGAGGGATGAAAGTCATGTGACCAAAAGAGTATTAGGTATGAATGTGGATGGATGTAAAAGACGAGGTAGGCCAAGGAAAAGGTGGATGGACTGTGTGAGAGACGATATGAAGAGAAAAGAAGTGAATGATGATATGACGGCTGACAGAGAAGTATGGAAGAAAAAGACATGCTGCGCCGACCCCAAGTAAATGGGATAAGGGCAAGGAAATGATGATTCATTTAATTGGTAATATAAATTACAGGTCAGGTTTACTTAAATTAATTCACAATATCAGGACAACTTTTACAATAATAATGTATATAAAATAATTAAATAATCAATATTCATTTATTCTGTGCTTCTGTTAGTTAGTAAAGTTGGTTATAATATTGGTTGGTTACTCAACCGTGGCAGTAGCAAAGCAGCCGATAGAAATTATTATATGTATCTTTCTTTAGCACTATCACCAACTGTGGTAAAGAATGAGAGGAGGCAATGTTTTCTATTGCTTTACTCCTGACACGCTTGGTTGGCTAACTACTTAGATGGAAAATTGCAAATTAGCTAGGGATTGCGAATTGGTACCAAGGTTCTATGACGTGTGCTAGACCTCTTGTAGCTACTTGCTACTGAGGCATTTATTGTAGGAGTTTATTATATTATACAACATTTATGTTGTAACATGTCTCGTTTGACATTGAAGTACCTAGTTTCACTGCCAAACTACACTCACGACTAGGAGATCTCAAAACAGAGAAGGTTTACCTGATAAAGCACCACCGAGGTGGTATGACGTGTGCCCCGCGCTGCCGCTGCTACTAGGAGAGCTGACGTAGGGAGAGTAGCTTGGCGTCGCGTAGTATCCGCTGTATTGGGCGACATTGTGCTCGGCGTAGCTACTCGCATAACTAGTATAATCCTATTAAATACAAAATAATAATTAGAATTAAACACAAAAATATGCTGCCCTAAATTTAATAACCAATCTTGAGGCCTTTCTCGAGGGACAGCAGCTATTCGAATCCTGAGTTTTTGACTTTCGCTCGATAGAAAAAAAATCACGAACGTAGGTCTAAAATACACTTGAAAATTTCGTAACAAATTATGTACAACAGCTAAACATATTAACATAGGATCTAAAAATCGGCAATATCATGATTGAGGGAACTTAGCTATTCGTTTTTTATTTATTTAAACGCACAAAAAATTTAAAGATTGGTCTTAAAATCATCTTAAACGGTTCTATGTTCTTATTTTTTTGACGTATGGGTCTGCAATTAAAAACATGAAGTCCACATATTCATACCTAAACCGTAGACGAGCCATATTTCACAAAAAATCCAACCTTTTTTAATTTTAATTTTTATTCAATTCATTATTTTCGTCTAAAACCTGGCCGCTCAAGTAACACTCGCTCTCGTTTACTCCGATACAAAAAGACATTGTGCGCGTTTTTGGTGTTGACAGCGCCTTAAAATTAATCAACAAAGAGAAAATTAACACAATAAAAAGTAATAAAAAAAATTAGTTATCATGAGTCCATGGGGTCTGGATCCACTACTAACACCTAGGTACTGTTTAGTAGGAAAAGTTTACTTTTCTTCGATTTTGTTATTGGTATGTATTAAACTATTAACTGTGAAATTAAATACCTATTGAAGAGTAGGTATCTACTCGTACTACTGTTTTTTACCAATCACACTTTTTTCCCAAACATGTGCTTTAAAATCGTTAGACCAAGTAACTTTAACTGACTGTACTAAAAAATATCCTACACTAATTTTGCAAGTACGAGTAGCTTCATAAGATGGCCTGGCATATTCAGCACGAATTTCAAAATGGTAACAGGTATACTGGTATAACACTTACTAGATTATTGAAATAAAAACGTGTTTTTTCAAGGAGTGTGAGATGCATAGGAAGATAATTTTTTTTTAATATGTATTTATTAATATGACTTGGTTTTTTCACAGAGTGACTAGAGCGACGCTTTCCAAGCCTGATTGAGAAAATATAATTCAAAAAGTCTACGAAGCGCTTCGAGAAAAGGTTGGTAGTGCCTGTGGCCTTGCGCTTCGCTTGACGTCTTGGCCGGCACTACTGTGCCCCCGGTACGTGCTAGAAAAATCATTATTCTGTTTTTTTGCGAACATTGAACGAATCTGTATGCACCACAGCCTGCCTTTAAATTCACTTTACCTTCACTGCAAATCTAGGTCATGTATTGTACCAGGGAATAAGAACTACGAAAGAGTTGTCTGTTGGATCAGGCTGCGAAGTTTGTGCTTGTTCATGATGCGATCCTATAGATAGCTAATTATGCTAACAGTAGTTATAATAGGGAAGATTACGCAAAACTCTTCGTAGGTGGCGACACTAGCAGCGTTGACATTGTATCTTTCCCACTTGCGGTATTGTCTATGCAAGCATCCTTGTCACTCATTTGACAATCAATTGTGCATGTGTGTGTGAATCCCTATGTTCCTATACTGGTTTACTATTAGTGGTAGTGCTGCCTCTGGCGGCAGAACATTGCAGTAATGTTCCCTATTGATTAATGATTAGGTAGTCAATAACCATAATCATTTCAACTCTTCAAAACAAGAGCATCTACGATACCAAGGTAGGAGACGTATGGAGGAGGTACGCTATGGACGTATTTGTTGCGCAAAAGCGTACCTACCTACGTCGCGGGGGGTTTCTACGTTGAAGGAGGTACTGGTAGCAATTGTACTGTAAGAGGGGTATCAACGGTACCAGGGTATAAGAAGTAAGAAGAAGGTCGCTCAACCTACTTGTTGCGGGAATGACTGTGTCAGGGCTCCGTTGTACGAAGGGTAGTATGGCGAGGGCTGTGCGCCGAAGCCCGCGGCCTGCACCGAACCTACTCCGCCGACGCCGTAGCTCAGGTACGTCGGCGTCGCTTTGCACGACGACCTGTAACAACAAACCGAATTTACATTGGTATACAATTTCCATCGGCACAACTACGTTAATAAGCAGCACCACAGAGTAGGTATATATATATTTTTTTAATACAGTTGCTCAAAAAGTGGTACTTATTGTAGCTGCAAATCATGCGCAAAGTTGTATTTTGCGCACTAGTTCTTTTTTACTTTTCCACGTGTATCGAACGACGTTTTTTAATACAGTTGCGAAAAAATAAGAAAAACTACAAGTAAGGAATTTGAAACTTTTATATTATTAACTCTGTAACATCATTGTAACACAATTGAAAAATAACGACTTATGTTCAAAAAAAATTTTTTTTAAATACAGTTGTTTTTCTTATTTTTTCGCAACTGTATTAAAAAACGTCGTTCGATACACGTGCCGAAATGTCATTCTTCACTCGTCCCGAGTCTTACCACTCGCCTACGGCTAGTGGCAAAATATCTCGGCACTCGTGAAGTAGGTAATGACATACTTTCCGCACTAGCATCGAAATGTACTATAATGGTTCACTACAGCACCACGCCAAGTAATTTCTCTCACACTCACAAACACACATACACACACGCAAACACACGCACACGCAAACGCACACGCAAACACACGCACACGCAAACACACGCACACGCACACGCAAACGCACACGCAAACACACGCACACACAAACAGCGCTAATTGTTATTATTATTATTATTTTAAATGTCCTGGCGGAATATCATTATACTGAGCCAGCGCCTATTCTCTGCCACCATCATATGGTTATTTTAATTTAGTCCAATATGTACCATCATGTTAATACCACATATATGTTGTGGATTTGAATAAAGGGTTTATCTATCTTATCTTACGAGTATAAAACTCTGATCCAGAGCCACTCACCCTAAGTTTGAGTGTTTGTTATTCTCCCGTTAGATGTCGCTGTGCAGTCATACCTGTTATTAGAGCTGTGCGCGGGCGGGTACGCGGTGTACGGCTGGTTGTACAGAGTGGAGCCGACGTACGAAGACGCCGCGCCGCCGCCGCCATACTGCTGCATGCTGTCAACAATCGCAAAAATAAGTTTTGTCAAAAAAAATATTTTTGGTACAAGCTTTTATTGCCGACTGTACTGTTCTGCATACCACCATCAACTACTCATTGAGACGATTCTAACGAGCCCAAACTCGATGAGGTTTTGTCGTTTTGTTGCGGAGTTCCTATGGCCACCTTCCAGCTCCAGCATCAGATCAGCTCCATGTCATCATAATATTTCATTGTCATGCGATATACATATGCATGCAAAATTTCAGCTCAATCGGAAACCGGGAAGTGGGTCAAATTTAACTTGCAAGACACACAGACACCCAGACACATGTGATGTGTGAGATGTGATTAGACAGTCAGACAACGCGACAGGTGAAACTAAATAAAAACTTGTAATATTGTAAATTTTTTTCAAGACATAACTTCACAAGATCTGTAGGTACAAAACTATAGTTGTTGCAATAAATAACTATGACTATGACAAAGGTAGAACTGATGAAATAAAACTTCTAAAGCAAGAAAATGAACACGACCACTACCTTTATTGCGACTAAGATGGGACAGAACATTAATTGGGGACAAATGGAGGCCTGCAACCTTGCCGGAGGAGGCAGATCTAATTTCGTTGACATTATATCCAAGTCGAGAGGAAGTGGAGAAAAGAGGCGTCGTCCATGGATGAATGGAAGATATTAGGGCATGCCTATGTCGAATGCTATACGAGTATACGGAGAGATGCTCAGGATGATGACATTTTGATTAGGTTTTCAGCGAAACCTATCTTAGCAGCGTTTGAAACTCTGCCTTTGACAAGACAGACTTTGAGCGTACTGGTTATTATTCTTAGTCAATAGAATATAACAAGCATGAAGTAAAAGGATACAGAATGTAGGTAGGTACATTTATAAACATTGGGGATAAAACAGGAAGGTGAATGACCGGATTTCATTGTCATAATCAATGGAAAGTGTGTTGTGTTTTGAAATAATCAGCCTTTTTAAGGTTTCTTCTACAAATCCGTTCGTTCAACCTCAAACTGAAGCCGTGGGCTTCGCAACAGATTAGGTACGTTGTAATACTTTTCCGGTCATTTGAACATTACTTGTAGAGTTTTTAGCCAATTATCTATTTTAGTCGCGGTCTTGCCATTATTGCCTACTTTATTGGTCATTCTGGGCCCCGGGACTGAAGTGGCCTTCGCGGGGCATTAAGCCACTCTTCTCTACCACATCAGTAGGCTAAGTACCAGGGTATTAGCAATGTGAAGGGTACCTGTTATAATACTGATATGGCAGCGCGGACTGGTCGTACGGCAGCGCTTCGCCGTACAGCGCCACGTCAGCCTCGCACAGCCCCGGGCTGCGCACCTCGCTCTTGACGCCACCGCCTGACCAGGAAAACATAACTCTTAGTGTACTATCCTTGGCCTATAAATTCTATAGACGCTGGAAGTGCTAAAATATCTTAAAAACTAGACATTTTGTATCTATTTATTATCAAACTTCCTGCCCGCGCGGCTTCGCCCGCGTATTACAAATAACGCACGCAAACCCGCGGAATAAATAGTCTAATATAACCATCTAGAAAGTTGATTCTACGCGGTATTTTAGATTTTTGACACAGTTGCGTTCGGCGTTCGAGGTCACAAACTTGGATTATTCATTGGGCCAACATCATAAACAAGTCTGCAAAAAATCAGAACTACCGGATTTGGCGCAAACTTTGGATGTATAAAGTTACTGGAGTAATAAGCGGTGCCGGAGATAACCCAAAACAAACAAACTTACCAACATACAAAGCAACAATCCCACATACTTTTCCGCTTTTTAATATTAGTATAGATGATATAGACCTACCAGGATTAAGACCGTTATTAATTTCATGGACTCTACCTGCTTACCTCAAGTTTAGCAGGCGCCGGTAAAATGTAGCTACCACGTAGCTACGAAGAACCAAGAGTAGATTCGAAGCTTAAACAACTGCGTAGCGGGACTCCACGTTAATTTCTTAACAAGATGATTGTTTTGCTCATAAGCGGTCGTAATTTTTTAAACAACAAGCTTCATTTTGCATTTAATCACGTTCGCTCTTAGAAGCGGACGAGTCGGTGAATCAATCGTGCCATGTGTTTTTTAAGAATATGCTTACCCGTGCTATCCTCATTCATCAACCAGGCGACCGCCGATGGCGAGGAGGTAGACGTACACAGCCCACCGGCAGACGTAAGCGGCAGCGCCAAACCAAGTGACGTCGCGCATCCGTTCAAACTACAATCCACCTCCGAGCTACCAGGCAAGCATAGGCTATCTACAGCTGCGCTCAGCGCTGAGTTGGCGGCCGTCGTCGTGGTCTGGAATATGGTGGACGCCCCGGACACTAACAGCGCCGGCAGCAAAGATGGCGGCGAGTTTGACGTTGATTCCGACTCGCAAGGACTCTGATTGACTTCGCCCGATAGTCTGAAAATAAAAGAGAAGTCTGTAATACGAGATTTTATGAGCGAACTAGACAAGTAACGTCTTTTAAGTCGAACGCAAAAAAATGTCCCACTTAAAAAGCCCAGTCTATTTACGAAAACGCTTCCAATTTATAAACAACTTTTCGAAAGCGTTTGGAAGGAAAAGGCGGGAGTAAACCGAAAAAGGGACGTAAAACGCGACTGTAAAATGATCGCTTGACGCTAATGGCGGTGGAGATTTGATGTCTGTGTTTAAACAACCAAAATAAGCCCAGATTGTACCAATTAAGCGCCCAATTCAATAAAATGTCATGTTTATTCGTAATGATTAAAATAAACAGTCCAATAAACAGATGCCCCTCCGTATCGCGCGCTGTGGGTTTATCTAACAAATAGTTTACACGTGTTCCGATTAATTTAGCTCGTTATCAACTTGTGTTCGCGCCCCGCAATCATCTCCTGTCGTCTGCTGACTGCCTGTGACGTCACTCGAAACCGGCACACTTTAACCAAATTAGTCATACTGCTGCTCATCAAACAAAATTAAAATTTCATACGCACTTCGCATATTATGTTAATAAAAACAATGTAAATGTTACCGCACCTTCATAGTTAGCATAAACAATATAATTTTAATGAAATTTATGCTAATAGCTGATTATGACAACGTTTTAACGAAACACCTGTTTTAATTTCTATCTGAATATTTCATTGCAATTTGCTTGTGTGATTCATTGATTTGTAATATTCATTTGACAAAACACGTATTGTCACTTTGTAAAGTTGGCCTTGGTCATTCATTTATGAAGCGATTTAGAAAGAAATCATTGAGACTTTAGCACGTAAATAAGCTCACGATATAAAAGGTCCACCATCTTTTCAAAGAAGCATTTTATGATCCACGTTTTCAAATAACAAATCTGCATTTAAACCTCGCTCATCTTTTTTCACGCCTTCGTTCGGCAAAAGGAGTAATGTTTTTCAATCTTATTAACTTGACTAGGTATCTAAGGTTTATTTACCAATCAGGTTTAGGTCAAATCGATCAAATAATAAATAAATAAATGTTTGCGGACAATCTTACACAATACATCCATGACTCAGGAACAAATATTCGTGCTCATCACACAAATAAATGCCTTACCGGGATTCGAACCCAGGACCTCTTGCTTCGTAGGCAGGCTCACTACCAACTAGGCTAAAGCGGTCGTTGGTGTTTACTTTTCCTTGTTGGTAGGGTTGATTGCTTAAAAATCGGCTACTGAGAGTCCTAAGAGTCCGCAGTAAGCTCGATTCTCCATACAAACGTAGTTACCTACGCTCTCATTTAAAAACGACTAGCTAGTTTGCTCTGAAACTTTGTACTTAGAATAAGTTAAGTACCATTAAGGTCTGTAATTAGTTTTTGTAGCCACAGATACCATAGTAAAAAAATACAGCTAATTTAAGTTTTTCATACAAAACTTGTTTTTGCTGTATTTCGTGTGTTTTATAAACTGGAGCCATATAAACTAATTACAGACCTAGATATACCTCATGTCATTGTACCTACGAGTATATGCAAAGTTTCGTTACAAATTTACAATCCAACTCGTAGTTTTAAAATGAGAACCAGACTCCGTGTGTAATGGGAAGGTGAAATTCGGCCGAGCTTACTGCGGACTCTTAATGTGAAGTTATGACATATGAGAGTAATGAGTATTTATTAAACACCATGCCATGGTTCCGAAAACCATTGGCCTTTGTATAGGGAAAAAGAGCTCTTGTTTATATTAGTTCCCGTTTTATTCAAGTGTCACTTTGCCTTTTGCCGCCACTTTCAAGAGCAGTTCAACACTATCGGATATCAAACGCACGGACGTTAATGTTGGCACCATTGTCACTATCTTTTTAATTGAAAGCTTTTTTTAATGTTTCGGCTCTTTTCACTTAACCTTTTTTTTAGTAGAAATCGTAAAACGTTTACAAACGGTGTTAACATTCTGACAAAAGACTTTAAAGATTTAATAGTTGCGCGCTCTGATGTAATGTCGCATTCCATATGGTGCGATGATTTAGATGTCACATTTTTAGCTTTATGCTTTAACGGGGAATATGTTCTCCTGATCAATATGACATATGGAGATTTTATAGTGATTATCCTACTAATAACATATGTTATGAATTTGAAAGTCAGTTTGGTTGCAGAAAGAGGAACATGATAGTTTAGGTAGCTTTAGATGACCGAAGGGCAAACCGCCCGGAAACAGGTGGCTCCGTCGAATCTTTCGAATTACCTACGAACAATTTGGCGAAAGGATGTGCTGGTATAATGTAACTTAATTAATTAATTATGTATGGGGGAACAAAGGGAATTATCATGAAGTGCTAAATAATAATAACCAAAACTAGCTAGAACAAGATTTTCAAAGGCATGTACCTAAGTTACATCAATGAAAGGGTCCATTCATCTTACGCAGCCGTAGCTTTACTTCAAACACTTTCTCTTTATCATAATTTAATAAATTGTCGATAATACTAGGCAAACATAAGCACGCAAGCACGTGTTTGTTCATTGTGCTTCAGCGTTGAGTAGCGGCGCGAGTGGCGGGGAACAATGAGGGCTTTGAACAAACCCCGGCCGGGCGCTTACCTCCTTGTTTGGAGCTTGGGTTCCGTGATTGACAGCAATTAGATCTAGTACGTATTTTCTGATGCTCAGCTAGCAGCTTAAATACTGAATGATCTTAATAATTAGCAGACTTTTGCTGCCGACTGTTTTTTTTTGCATCCACCACTCGTTCAGCAAGTTCCAAATTAGCCCAAATACGACGGGGTAATCTTGTGCAGATGAGGCGTTCCTATAGCCACCTTTCGTCCCCGTCATCAGACCAGGTTTATGATACCATAATATTGCATTGTCATTCGACTTAAGTACATATAATTGTACAAAATTTCAACTTGATTGGACCTCAGGTAGTTAGCTAACCCAGCAACTCAATAAAGCTTGTAAAAAATACAATCAATGTCAAGAGATTTTAGAGCACGTTATTTAGCAAAGACTTTTTTAGGAGTTGATTGTGTGGATATACTTTTAGGACCTGCAAATCAAACTGTCCATGGAATCCGCAATTGAACGGTGTTCACTCTACTATGTATCGAGGCGAGGGTACCTACATTTCATCTTATAGACGTAGAACTGACAACGTTGTTTGCATTCCCTAAATGCATATTTCCATTGACCACACCATAGATACAACCTATCTCGATTTGAAGAAATAATCGTTTTGTATGAAGTAGTACACGCGTTCGTATAACATGAATTTAGAAAAGTCGTACAAAAACTCTACATAAAAACCGAAGCAAAACTTTTTGAATATGAAAGTGTTAGCATTCTCGCATTCTGCGTATATTTTTTCAAGGGCAAGGAACCCTAAATACCGCTGTTTTTACACGCCATTTGGCCCCCACGTGTCAAGGGCTCGCCTCAGATTATATTAATTACAGTTTTTGCCCGCTCCCGAATTGGCCGCCGGCCCGCAGAGACGGATGGCGGGCCATGTGGAAGGGTTGAAAAAAGGTTGAAAGGTGGTCTGCGAAACCAGAGGTCGGTTGGTCAGCGGGGCGATTCGCGAGTGATCCAGGGCTGTATGTATATCGACCAGTTTAACTGTGATTTCCGATCCTGCATCGTAATTTACAACATTTCATAATTCTAAGTCCATGATTTGACTAGCTCCTTGTATTATACCCGAAAAGAGGAACACGCTGGTAGTTTTATATTTCCGGTATTATTTATGTTCAATTGTTAACGAATCTTTAAAAATGCAATTCATAGCAAATCCAATTCTACTGCAGAATAGGCACCTTGCTTTAGTCTTGTTTACAAATACCAAATTAAAAACAAACATATCAAGATGGCGTCAATGTAAACCACCCGAAATTGACATTTAAACTTTTTAAACGTTTTCATCGAAACGGGACTAAAGCAAGGTGCCTATTCTGCAGTAGAATTGGGTTTGCTATTAATGCATTTTTAAAAAATCGTAAAAAAATTAAGATAAATAATACTGGAAATATAAAACTACCAGCGTGTTCCTCTTTTCGAGCAGAATACAATGAGCTAATCTAACTAAGGGCTTACATTTATGAAATGTTGTCAATTACGAGGTCTAGGGATCCGTCTGTGCTTGCTGTTCGGCGCGATGGGCTATTGTCATAATCTGATTTGTTTAGGTACCTAACTATTTATATGGATTTTATTTTTGAGGTGCATGGCAGACTTGTGACATTTGGGTATAGAATACAGCTTCGGGCGCCATATAAATCGTACTTTTCACGTGCGTTGACACTGGACTTGTATGCGCTGTAAGCAAGCGGTTATGACGAATACTAAACAGTACAGCCGGGCTATTAGCTTTAATAGCTCTCTGCTTGCTAAAAAACCGGCAACCGAATTCAAAGCACCAAAATTAGAGGATAATGTAATGTACGCCATTGTGTGCAGTTCTGAAAATTCGTTCATTAATCAGAATGATAGCTTCTTTCAGTTCATGTCAAGTGTGCGTTTATTGAATTGACTGTCAGGTAACATCTTATTTGAGCCTTATTCAGACATTCCCAATAGACTAATCTATTCTTATCGGTGACTGCCAGTTTTAATTGATCGTCCAATTCTGACTATAATATAGCATTTGTCTTCTTCAGCGTGAATTCTTGTATTGACTTTCATCCCTAATTTCATCCTTTTGATGGATGATTTCCGGGATAAAAAGTATCCTAGGATTGAATCCAGCCAGGTTAGAAACGAATTTTCACCGTAATCCAATTAGCCGTTCTTGCGTGATTAGAGTCCTAACAATAAATAAATAAATAAATATTACGGGACAATCTTACACAAATCAACCTAGGCCCACGGTAAGCTCTGTAAGGCTTGTGTTGTGGGTACTAGGCGATGATATATATAATAGATACATACATATAGATACTTATATACATATATAACATCCATAACTCAGGAACAAATATCCGTGATAAATACACAAATAAATGCCCTGACCGGGATTCGAACCCGGGACCTCCAGCTTCGTAGGCAGAGTCACTATTACCCACTGGGCTACGGAGGCCGTTAACAACCAAACATCCAAACAATCACATTCGTAATAAGTTTTATTAGGTATGTAGTATTACAGTAATATAACATTTCACTCCTTTTTTTGGGAGTCGTTTTAAAAATAGCAGGAGTTAGAACTTCTACATCTTCGTCAAATACTTTATTAATTACTAGCTGTTGCCCGCGACTTCGTCCGCGTAGAACTTATACTTAGAAAATATAATGCAAACAAACTTCTACTTACCATCTTAAGGGATGATTTCCGAGGCAAAAACTATTCTATATCCTTCGAAGGGTCACAAATTATCTCTATACCAAATTGCATCTAGGTACATGGATTTTATCCAAACCTTCACCCCCTATTTCATACCCTTAGGGAATGATTTTCGGGATAAAAACAATCTAATATCATTCTTCGGGACTCAAACGACCTTTATACCAAATTTCATCTAAACGGGATTCATCCAAATTTTCACCCCCATTTCACCCCCTTAGGGAGTGATTTCCGGAATTAAAACTATCCTATGTCCTTTCCCAGGACTCGAGCTATTTCTTTACCAAATTGTATTAAAATGGGTTCCATCCGAATTTTCACCCCTAATTTCACCCCCTTAGGGGATGATTTCCGGGGTAAAAACTATCCCATGTCCTTTCCCAGGACTTAACCTATATCTACACCAAATTTCATCAAAATACACTACATCCAAATTTTCACCCCCCCTTTTCACCCCCTTAGGGGATGATTTCCGGGATAAAACCTATTATATGTCCTTCCCCGGGACTCAAACTATTTATATACCAAATTTCATCTAAATCGGGGCAGCTGTTTAAGTAGCTCCATACAAATTTCCACCCCCAATTTCAGCCCCTCAGATATAAAAACTACCCTTTGTCCTTCCCCGGAGCTCAAACTATCTGTATACCAAATTTCATCTAAATCGGTTCAGCGGTTTAGGCGTGAAGAGGTAACAGACAGACAGACACACTTTCGTATTTATAAGTAATACTAGCTGTTGCCCGCGACTTCGTCCGCGTAGAACATGTTATCGTCTAAATGTTTGTTTAAGGAATTAATTTTTAAAATCATTGAAATTAGCTTTGTAGTCTTGTAGTAAACAATCTAAAACTGAAGTTACAAATCCCTTACTTTAAAAATGTTTTGCTCTCCATACAAACTTTGAACACCCTTATTAAAAAACGCTGAAATGAGTTTTGTAGTCTTTTAACAAACATACTAAGATCGAAGTTACAATTCTCATACTTAAAAATTTTCTTGCTCTGATAGTCTGCATACAAACTTTGAACCTTTGAATTAACGCTTTTTGGGGAAAAATTGAAAAGAAAACACTAAGTTTTTTTATTGTAATAAGTATTTTTTCTACAAAATATCAAGTCTCTAGCTCAAAAAATGGGTTTCCCATACGAACCTTGCACCCCTTTTTATTCTCATTAGGGGTCGAATTTTCCAAAACGCTAAAAGTACTTGATTTTTATTGTAATAAGTAATATTTCAACAAAGTTTAAGTCCCTAGCTAAAAAAATATTTTCTTCATTCAAACGTTCTTATAAACCCCTAAAGATCGAAGTTTCTAAAATGCTGAAAGTATTTAATTTTATTTTTAATTAGTAAGCATTCTACAAAATTGTAAATCGGCTAAAAAAATGTTTCCTCCACACAAATGTTGACCTACTTTTAACCCCCTTAGGAGTGGAATTTACTAAAACGCTGAATATCCTTTTTTTTGTATTTCAATAACTAATCGTCCTACAAACTTTTAAGCTCCTATCCCAAAAAGAGTTTCCCCATATAAACTTTGCAGCCCTTTTTAACCCTCTTAGGGGTGGAATTTTCCAAAACGCTAAAAGCACTTTGTTTGTACTCAAATAAGTAATGTTTCTACAAAGTTTTAAGAACCCCCTCAGGAGATGATTTTCGGGATAAAAACTATGCATCTTCCCTGGGACTCTTACTATCTCTATACCAAATTTCATCTAAATGGGTTTAATCCAAATTTTCACCCCCTATTTCATTACCTTGGGAACTATTTTCGGGATAAAAACTATCCGCTTTCATTCTCCGAGACTTAAACTATCTCTATACCAAATTTCATTTAAAGGGGTTCCATCAAAAGTTTCATCCTCCATTTCACTCCCTTAGGGGGTGATTTCCGGAATTGAAACTATCCTATGCCCTTTTCCAGGACTTAAACTATCTCTAAACTAAATTTCATCTAAATGAGTTCATCCAAATTTTCACCCCCATTTCACCCGCTTAGGGGATGATTTCCGAAATAAAAAATATTCTATTTCCTTCCCTAGGACTCAAACTATCTCTATAGGTACCAAATTTCATCTAAATGGGTTCCATCAACATTTTCACGCCTAATGTCACCCCCTCAGGAGCTGATTTTCGGGATAAAAACTATGCATTGTGCTTCCCTGGGACTCCTACTATACCAAATTTCATCTCCATGGGATTTATCCAAATTTTCAAAACTATCTAATGTCATTCTCCGGGAATCAAACTATCTCTATACCAAATTTCATCTAAACGGGTTCCATCCAAAGTTCAACCCCCCATTTCACCTCCTTAGGGGTGGTTTCCGGAATTAAAACAGTCCTATGTTTCATCCAAATCGGTGCAGTGGTTAAGTAGCACCATACAAATTTTCAACCCCAGTTTCATCCCCTTAGGGGTGGATTTCCGGGATAAAAACTACCCTATATGTCCTTTCCCAGGACTCAAACTATATCTAAACCAAATTGTATTCAAATGGGTTCCATCCGAATTTTCACCCCTTATTTCACCCCCTTAGGGCATGGCTTCCGAAATAAATACTATCCTATGTCCTTTCCTAGGATTTAAACTATCTCCAAACCAAATTTCATCAAAATTGGTTACCTCCAAATTTTCACCCCCTCATTTCACCCCCTTAGGGGATGATTTACGGGATTAAACCTATTCAATGTCGTTCCACAGGACTAAAAGTATTTATATACCAAATTTCATCCAAATCGGTGCAGCGGTTTTAGTAGCTCCATACAAATTTTCACCCCCCATTTCATCCCCTTAGGGGTCGATTTCCGGGATAAAACCTACCCTATGTCCTTTCCCGGGACTCAAACTATCTCTATACCAAATTTCATCTAAATCGGTTCAGCGGTTTAGCCGTGAAGAGGTAACAGACAGACAGACAGACAGACAGACAGACAGACAGACAGACACACTTTCGCATTTATAATATTAGTATGGATTAATATGGAAGTATGGATTAATAGTATGGATAGTATGGGTTCTTTCCGCTTGTCTTCCAAATAGAGGGTAGCTGTAGACTCACTTCAAAAGAAAGAAGAAACGAAAAACTCATTCAAATATCTCAAAAAATTACGAATCTACAACCGTTTTAATGTCGCTTGTTAGAGTGAGAAAACGATCAGGGACCGTGACGTCACGATCCTCGAGCTTCATAGTAAAAAACAATCGTTTCATTATAAAGGTGCGTTTTGCGGAAAAGAGACGCAACAAACCCCCTCTTCAAACTTTATACACTTATAACTTAGTGATTACCTATACGAGTATAGCCTCTTGCGTTGTTTTTTTTCGAGATAATACAACATTATGATTATTTTGTTTAGTGTCTACATCCCTATTTTCGATAAGATAAGATAAAATAAGATTTCTTTATTGTCAGAACTGTGTACATTTAGTTGTTTTGGGTAAAATAAAGTCCAACAGCTTGCCCATTTCGGACGTACAGTCGACGCCAAAAATATGTTTTCACTTCTCATGCTCTAAAAGTTCGTCTTTATGTCGTGCGTAGGCGACATAAAGTCGCTTTTTATGCTCTAGAGCATAAAGTAAAATCTTCGTCGAAGACCAAGGCAATCGCTGCAACAGCCACACGAACATCTTTAACTTCATACAACAACCTCTTTATTTTATTTCGTTTCGTTCGTATTCTAAGACCAAGGCAAAGATACCAACAGCCAAAGTACACAATAAAACTTCATGAAATAAACTTATAATTTGTATTTCGTCTCATTTATTATTTTACGTGTTGCTGTTTCATTTCCTCGCAATCGAAGTGAAAAGTAGAGTGTACAACTCGTCCATAAAACCCATTTTACACTCGACTTTATATCTATCCTCGCTCGCAAGCTCGCTCGGATGGATAAACGTCTCGAGTAAAATGGTGCGTTTTATGCACTTGTTGTACAATCTACTATTACACTTTTGCATCTTATTCCATTGTAATAAGGCGAAAACTGTAAACATATTTTTGGCGTCGACTGTACAATATTAAACTTAAAGCTAGTCAAATATACTAAAACAATAACAACAATAGTATTTCCAAATAATTTTAACCATATTCACACATAAAATATTAATTTAGATCTATCCGACATCCGTATTCTCTTTTAAACCACGAACTTCGGAATTCGAAAATATTCGGGTATCTCTATCTCTATCGCACTAACAAATGACAGGAATGCAGATATACGAACTTCGAGTTTCGTTTTTCGCTGTTTGGCTGAATACGCAAAGAGCGCGCGCGCGTGACATTAAAAAAAAACAAGTTTATATTGTTCGAATTTGTTGTTACAATTGTGGAAATTACGCCTTAATTCGACATTTGCGCATATAAGTTCGCATATCAAAATCGATTAATTTTATATTTGCTTTTGATACCTATGTATCTCGTCAATGTATATCGTAGACGGGATTAAAATTATTACTAGGCGAAAGAAAGGCAAAGAAATTCCGCCATTTTGTCCGTAGTATTTCTTATTAGTCTGTGATTTTAGCTGACAGATGTGGCGGCGGTATACTTTAAGAATAATAAATGAAAAATTAAATGAAGTCGTATATTACGGAAAATAAATTAATCGTCGCAGTCGGATAAAAACTATCCTAAGTTGCAGCTGGAATAATAATGTACCTATATAAAATGTTTCATATTTTTCCGTCCATCGGATGCTGAGAACATTCGTACCACAGAAAGCTTAGTTTCAAACTGGCCGATTCTTTTTTTAATTTAGAGATTTATTATAAGTGGAGATTAGTTACAACTTTGTTACGCATACCTAACATTTCCACCAAAACTGTAGCGACACGTTTTTGACAAAAAACCATGATCTATCGCGGTTCTAAGTGACACATTCCTGACTCTTATTAGTAAGGTTAATCGTGTTTTCAAAACTGAAAAGGTATAAATAGTTGTTTTGAAATAAATCAAACATTTTGACGGTTCCATCCCGAGACGTTTTGGCAGGAACACAGTGTCGGGTAGCACTTATGGTTACACGTTTTGAGCGATTTATTTTTAGCCTGTTAAAAAACTGCCGAGAGTGTTAATCATTGGCTGTAATTAATGAAAACTGGTTGAAACTCAATTTATGCCCGTAAATTCGTTTTACAGGATTCTTTACTTTTTAAGGATATTTTAAATGAATGATGAATACTGTTTCTGCGTAATAGTACCGTTTATCCTACAAGGCTAATTTGCATTTGATTTTAGATTATAAGCGAACTGATTTGCATGTTTTCTGACACATAATGTTTTTAGAATTGAACTATAAAGTTGACTATTGAAAACTTTTGACGATAAAACACGTCAGTAGCTCCGTTCGTAGGACTGGTCATTTGACCTGTGTTGTCAGACTTGTCAAATTTTAACTTGTGGCTTCGTGTAACATACCACAGTAGGACACATGATTTTTGACTAAGCTCATCATCATTATTAGCTACGTCTTTATCAGACAATTCAAGCAGCGATTTGTGAATGCATATTAGCAGAGCACTTTTTTAAATGGCTATGTAGCCCTATGCGGGAACGGAATTGTCTTCCGCAAAGGTGGCAGGAGAATTGTACATTATAGGTTGACTAAGCTACTCTTGTAATATGTACTATTGTACCTAGTACTTATTATTACCATTTACCAACAAAATATGTACCTACTTAGTTCTAATTTGAACGTATATCTATCCCATCATTATCAATTATTTAGAACTTACCAACACATTACTTAGTCAACAACCTCTTGACTGTCCCATTTTGAAAAGTGGCAAATCGCAAAAAACGCACAGATTCTCATTGTGAGCTATCGTAACACGAGCCCTATTGTATTCCTTTGATGCCGGTGATGTCCCTAGGCCCTCGCTTTGAGGGCATTTCACGGTAGTTGTGTCGACAATATAGGGGATTAGAGCGGGATTAGGCCCTTTGTCCTGTCGAGTACTTTGAAGGACTATTTGGTAAACTTTGATTGGAACTCGGAAAGGTGGAAACGGTGTTAAATATTTTGGGGAATATCGGATTGGGATGGGTCACTTTCGAAAAAACTTTGGCCGATAATAGGTTATCGCAAAATTGTATTAAATACGGTTAAATTCGCGCGTAAATTGTCTACAGGCGGCATATTTTGGATTCATGGGGAGTAATAATAGTAACAATCTAATCGTAGGTAATGTAGGTTGTTTGCGTCTCGTGTGGAGCCGCGGTAGATCGCTTTGGTCACCATGGACTCGCCTGCTCCTCGGGTGCCAGCCGCTTGTCCCGTCACGCTGCACTCAACGACATCTTGAGAAGGGCGCTTGCCAGCGCCTGCGTCCCCGTGGCTCTTGAGCCTCGGATAGTACGGGACGACGGCAAGCGTCCGGACGGGATGACGTTGATCCCCTGGCGAATGGGCCGTGCACTGGTGTGGGACGCTACTTGCGCTGATACGTTGGCAGCGTCCTACTTGCCAGTC
Organism: Epinotia brunnichana; assembly: GCA_963854355.1. Taxonomy (NCBI): domain Eukaryota; kingdom Metazoa; phylum Arthropoda; class Insecta; order Lepidoptera; family Tortricidae; genus Epinotia; species Epinotia brunnichana. Next base: position 4,589,852 of record OY977956.1, read on the forward strand.
ACGTCCAAACTAGCCGGGGCAGCGGCGGATGCCCGAGAGCGATCCAAGGTCGGGAAATATAGCTGTCTCGGCGCCCAGTACGACTTTGTCGCATTTGGCGTCGAGACACTCGGCCCTTGGGGAAAAAGCGCGCGTGGGCTCCACAAGGAGATCAGCAAGCGGTTGAGGGACGCAACGGGTGACCCTCGCGCAGGCAGCTTTCTCGCTCAAAGAATAGCGATTGCTATTCAACGCGGGAATGCTGCCTGTGTGATGGGCACCCTGCCTAAAGGGCAAAGTTTTGATACGTTTCTGTAATTTTATTTTATTTTTAAGACGTTTGCAAAAAAAAAAAAAAAAAAAAAATATTACGGGACAATCTTACACAAATCAACCTAGGCCCACGGTAAGCTCATAAGGCTTGTGTTGTGGGTACTAGGCGACGATATATATAATAGATAAATACATATAGATACTTATATACATATGTAACATCCATAACTCAGGAACAAATATTCGTAATAGACACACAAATAAAATAATAAGTAATAGAATAAGTAAGTACTGTAATAATAGTTTTATGAATTGACGATTACAATAAAGATTCTAATGATTTGTTTGTTATTACCTTATTACTGGCAATAGTGGCGATATAACCTGAGGTCTAACGCGATATTAATTTACTTACCTTTATTTCTGACGTGCAACCCGTGTCGAAACGTCAGAAATAAAGGTAAATAGGTAAATATCGCGTTAGACACGCAAAAAACAGTATTCAAATATGTGTACACAAAGCGCGAGAATTTAAAGTGTTATATAACCTGAGGTGTAACTTCCTTACAAATTTACAAAAGAACCTCACTAATTGAGAATGGAAAACCTCTCTTCTATATTATTATTCTAATCTAAGCTTAAACTAGCCCTTCTTATTGCAAGCTTTTATTTAGTTTCACCTGTCCCGTTGTCTGTCTGTCTGTAATCAAATCTTGCAAGTTAAATTTGACCCACTTCCCGGTTTTTTATTAGAAGTTCTATTTCATCAGTTCTACCTTTGTCATAGTCATTTATTGCAACCATAGTTTTGTACAGATCTTGTGAAGTTATGTCTTGAAAATAAATTACAATATTACAAGCTTTTATTTAGTTTCACCTGTCCCGTTGTCTGTCTGTCTGTCTGTAATCACATCTCACACATCACATATTGTGTCTGGGTGTCTGTGTGTCTTCGCAAGTTAAATTTGACTCACTTCCCGGTTTCCGATTGAGCTGAAATTTTGCATGCATATGTATATCGCATGACAATCCAATATTATGATGACATGGAGCTGATCTGATGCTGGAGCTGGAAGGTGGCCATAGGAACTCCGCAACAAAACAACACAACCCCATCGAGTTTGTGCTCGTTAGAATCGTCTCAATGAGTAGTTGATGATGGTATGCAGAAAAGTACAGTCGGCAATAAAAGCTTGTACCAAAAATGTTTTTTTTGACAGAAACTTATTTATAAACCTCAGTTAACCAAAACCCCTTCCGCATAAATAGGTACCTACAGATGTCATAGTGACAGATAAAGAAAACAACTCTAACGGAATTTTAGCTTAAATAGGTTTGATGAACGTTTATTGAACGAGCGAGCGAAGCGATTCTCCGTTTCAGCTTAGGCCAAAATCGTTTCGGATAGGCTATCCGGGTGTCCGGCTGTTTCCCTCTGTAGGCTATAGCTATAGGTCGCATGTCTCAACCAATTCTCGTCAAATCAAATTTTGTGAGCAGGCATTTATATAGAATTCAATTGTCAATTTTTTTTTTTGCTTTCTTGAAAAAAATTAATGTTGTCAATTGAGCTCCGACCATACGTAATTTTACACTTTTCTAATAGGTGAGGAAATATAGTCTCAAGGCATGATAGGGAGGAGAAAATAGTTGAAACTTGGACCTTGAATATCCCCTTTGTTATACGAACGGTCAATTCAGTTTTTAGTAAAATAAATTAAATAAATGGATACGCGATTTCTACAGCTCACAGAGCCAATAGTAAATAATTAAACATAATAAAACACAAATAAAAGAATTTAAATATCCCCAACACAACATTGCTATAGAACTTTCGATTAAAACGCCTAGTGCCTGCAATACGGCCACAACTCAAAATTAAAACACATTTGAGATGTGGCCGTATTGCACTGTGCAATAGAGCCACATCTCAAATACGTTTTAATTTTGAGATGTGGCCGTATTGCAGGCACTAGGCGATTATCCGCACTCAAATCGGTGTTAGACAGATATTTCAACACCCCTCGTCTTCGTTGGGGGTTGAAAAGGGGGTAAACTTACCTATCAGATACATCAGTGTTGTTGTCGGTCCTGGGCCGCTTTGCCTGCAACAAACATAACCAGTGTTCATTATTTCTAATGCACATTTCATTTTAGTTTAATATTCACATTCAATTACCAAATGGGTAGGTAATCTGAGTTAAATTGTGGTTAAGCGATTGGATGTGTGAGTATATAATATCCAGCGTGTATGTATTAATGTAGGTGGTGCATATGCGTATAATCTTTAATCTTCATTAAAAAAGGCAAAATTTCACAATAAGGGCAATACGGTGGTTCGTGGTAGCATAAAACAAGGTATGATATTCCCGACGATGTATCTTGTCTACGTCACACAAATGTTGCCATTGTGCAAAGTTGGCACACAAATGTTACCATTGTGCAAAGTTGGCACACAAATGTTACCATTGTGCAAAGTTGGCACACAAATGTTACCATTGTCTGAATGTCTGAGCTTCTGTGAGGAGATGGATGACAGGCAATCAACTGTACCAATGTAATTATATGTGTTGTTTTGTTGTATAGTATAGTATCGTTTTCATGACGGTTTTAGGACTGTAATGTTGTGTTAACATGTTTTTAATAATAAATAATAAAATAATAAATTGTGCAAAGTTGGCACACAAATGTTACCATAGTGAAAAGTTGGCACACTAATGTTACCATTGATTGACAACTTCCATACAAACAAGGAGTTTTGTTAATGCATTATTAGTATTTGAAAAAATTGTTAAAATAGTTTTGATACCTTTGTATTCAAACTCAATAGTCTATGGATTTTAAAGAGGACAATTTGTTGTCTCTTGTCCACATATATTGTAATCAAATAAATATATCGTGTTTTAGTGTGGTGAAACTAATTTTCCGTACGTACAGAAGTAACACGCGTCAACTTTGCTACAGTCGTAATAAAAATGTTAGCTAGTTTAACTTAACTATTTATTTGGGGTGAAAATAAAACTGTATACAATTAGAAGTTTAGCTTAAATATTGATTTAAAGCACTTACCTGAAGTTATATGCAATTTACTCGGGTAATTTACTTTCACATAGTGGCAATGGCAACTCTCTGAAAGTCCGCCATTTTTGAGATGTGGATGACGTAGGCAAGATACGCTTTACGAGCTGTCACGGGAATGACATACCTAACTTGCATGTTGGGGTTCCGTACCTCAAAAGGAAAAAAACCAGCCAAGTGCTAATTGGACTCGCGCACGAAGGGTTCCGTACCATTATCTATAAAAACGGCAAAAAAATCACGTTTGTTGTATGGGAGCCCCCCTTAAAAAAATATTTTATTTTGTTTTTAGTATTTGTTGTTATAGCGGCAACAGAAATACATAATCTGTGAAAATTTTAACTCTCTAGCTATCACGGTTCTTGAGATACAGCCTGGTGACAGACAGACCGACAGCGAAGTCTTAGTAATAGGGTCCCGTTTTACTCTTTGAGTACGGAACCCTAAAAACGGAACCCTTATATTTCTATCATGCTGTGGTTTTCTAGAGGTGTTAGTGCACTGTGCTATGCGTAACAGCGATGAACGACGAATAAGTCATATCAATAATGGATTTGACATACTCGTCATTACAGCACCAAAACTACCTATATAACTCGTATTTCTGTTTCAGCTAATGGTGGAGTGGACTGGATAGTAGGTACCGTTTTGAATTAAGCCGGCGTTTTGTATTATTTTATTATGCAGTTATAACTTTAAATACTAGCACATAAAGCTCACAAAGCTCCCACTACGGAAAACTAACTAAAAAAACTGCTTTATCTACGCACATATCATTAGTGCTCTAAAATGCGTTCAGAAACCGTCGCGTCGGTAATGACCAGCATTATTACAACCAATTTTACTATGACAACTTTCTTGTCTGTGGTAGTAGGTACAATCTGTACTGTAATGTTATTACAGTACAGATTATCGGTATCGTTATGAGTTTAAATTTGGAACAGCTGTCAAAACTCAAGAGGGTCTCTAGTCTAGTATCTATAGATATTAAAACAGTTATCGATACGAAACGTCAATTTATTATGTTTTTTCATTTTACTTTTTTAACATTTTTTTCTTTTTTAACTTTATTAACTTTTTTTTTACCTTTTTTATTTTTTGAACTTTTTTTCCGCTTTTTAACTTATTATAACTTTTTTGCACTTTTTTTTTTACTTTTTGTCACTTTTATTACTTTTTTACCTTTTTTTTTTACTTTTTTTTCATTTTTTTCACCTTTTTTTCACTTTTTTTTATTTTTTTTGCTGTTTTTTACTTTTTTCACTTTTTTTTTACTTTTTTTAACTTCTTTTTCAATTTTTGTCACTTTTATTCCTTCTTTACCTTTTTTGTAACTTTTTTTTTACTTTTTTTCACTTATTTTTCACTTTTTTTTCATTTTTTTTGCTGTTTTTTACTTTTTTCACTTTGTTTCACTTTTTCTAACTTTATTTACTTTTTTTTCAATATTTTTTTAAATAACTTTTTTCATTTTTTTTTTCACTTTTTTTTTTCAAAGATAACTTACAGGTAGCACTCGTAGCAATGCAGGTCATTTTCCTACGGCTTCTGAACCCATCTTAGAGTACTTATGATATGTGTTTAGATAAAGTAGTGTATGCAACTGTACATAATTAGGCCTTAAAACACTCGTGTGATCCTATTATGAAACTCGCTGAAATCACACTCGTATTTTAAGGCCTCTCATTATGTATCAGTAGCATAAACTACTATTTTTGCATACAAAAGGTAGCCTCACCCGGAGCATAATTATTACTTAATTACGTATCGATTGACACCTCATTTATCAAAATCAGTTCAGTATCTTAAACGTTACGGTGTGGAACACATAAATACAAACATATTAGAATGCTAAATAGTCTAAAAACATTATCCCTTCCTTTCGGATCTGCCGTAGTCGGGCAAAAACCAGTGTAAGTTCGACTTAACATGATCGCTGTAACATAACGGATATGTTTTGTCCAAATCGATAAACTACAAACACCATGCCTGCATAGATATTCATCATCATCATCATCATATCAGCCGAAAGACGTCCACTGCTGGACATAGGCCTCCCCCAAAGACTGCCAAAATGACCGGTCCTGCGCCACCCGCATCCAGCGGACTCCCGCGACCTTTACCAGGTCATCAGTCCAACCCACGCCGTGCCATCATCCGGTACGTGGCCGCCACTCGAGAACCTTTCCGCCCCAACGGCCATCGGTTCTAGGTACGATTGCTTGTTTGTAAACTATTTATACAATGAGCGTATCGATCGATTCCGATATTTTATTTGTAGCTCGCAGTATGTTAACAAATAAAATAATGCTATATCAAAATGACCAGGGCGACATGGACACGTGAGAGTAATTTGTCGCGATAATATCTCTTATCCATTACGTCGTGGGCGATATGTAAAGCTATGTCAGAGTAGAACAGAAACCATTCAATGTGATTATTTGCTTTGCGGATGAATTGATAAGACGAATTATCCCTCGCCGTTCCCTTTCATCCATGAGAGGAAGCCTGTGTCACAGTAGGACTTAGGTAAGGTAAAGGTTGCTCAATTAAGTGGTATAAAACTTTGAAGTGCTATACTAAACATTTTTCATCTTTGCCGTTATTCGGGCGTAAAGGAAAAATGGCTTCGAAGTAATTACCATTCGGAATTTTGTAGTAAGTATATCCAACTGAAACAACAAGCAAACTAATCTATATATTATCGCACATTGACTCATGATCGCCGGTCACAATGCGGGCGAGCGAGCGACATTTTTTACCCAAACATCTCGCGTCCTTCTAGGAACCACATTGTGGTCGCGCGCGTATTGTCGCCACTATTTACGTACCTACGGCTCATGTCTAGATTATTATCTGAGATTTTTTGAAGGCACGTAACAAATGTTATAATGCCCTTTAAGGTCGATTTATATCTACAGACATTGAGCGTGCCAGACACGTGTCGTGGCAGACAAAATAATATTATTCTATACAGAGTGTATTAACGTATTTACATCTGTGTCTGTCGGTTTGTGCGCGGCCACGTTACGATAGGTGCAAATACATTAATACACTCTGTATAGACGAATATTATTTTTGTCTGCCACAACACAACACGTGTGACGCTCAATGTCTGTAGATATAAATCGACCTTTATAATGAATAGAGATGCGCCGAATATTCAATAAATATTCGGTATTCGGCATATTCGGCACGTTTTTCAATGTTCGTTATTCGGCCGAAATATTCGGTTCAAATGCCGAATATTTACCGAATAATTTTGCAGGTTTTTTGTCTGCAAGTTGTAAATAAATAAATAAATATATTTGGACAATCTTACACAAATCAACCTAGTCCCAAACTAAGCAAACATAATAAACTAAGCAAAGAATGTAACATAGGCATTGTCCTGTGAAATTATTATTCTAAAACGGATTCTTATTGTTATTTAACCTTTATTATAAATGTTTCACTTAAAAATCAACAAGATTTTTACCACTGAAAAATGAGTCTGTTTTGGAACGGCTGATTAAGGCATAAGGCATTCCTTTGAACCGAATTATTCGGCCGAATATTCGGTTCGGCAAAAGCTGGACCGAAAATTTGGCCGAATATTCGTATTCGGTAAAACCCATATTCGGCGCATCTCTAATAATGAATGAAAAAAAATGGCGTTTTCAAATCAGGGTATTTGTTATTAAATTGTAGAACAATCGTACAATGAAACGACTAAGTCCTAAAAGTAATTGCTTGTACAGTCACCATCAGATATATCGGAGCGGTCAAAGTGCTCACAATTATCTGAACACGTCTATATTGTCGAGGCATTAGAGACGTGTTCAGATATTTGTGAGCACTTTGGCCGCTCCGATATATCTGATGGCGACTGTACTAAGATATAAATAATAGTGTACAATCGGCCCTTGAAAAAAAAGGTTAAAAGGTTGAGCATATTTAGAGAGAGCTTTGGTGAAGCGGCTATAATAACTAAGAATTGAGGGAATGCAAATAATTACTTAAGTAGATGTTTTGTGACTAGATGAGGTTGATGGTATTCCTTCAAGAGTAAAAATATTATCTTTATCCTTTGCTACACTTAAAAGCCAATTATAAAAAAAGCGGCCAAGTGCGAGTCGGACTCGCACATGAAGGGTTCCGTAAAATAAATTGCGGTTTACGATTTATGACGGTATTAAAAAAAACTACTTACTAGATCTCGTTCAAACCAATTTTCGGTGGATGTTTACATGGTAATGTACATCATGTATTTTTTTTAGTTTTATCATTCTCTTATTTTAGAAGTTACAGGGGAACACACATTTTACCAATTTGGAAGTGTCTCTCGCGCAAACTATTCAGTTTAGAAAAAAAATATATTAGAAACCTTAATATCATTTTTGAAGACCTATCCAAAGACACGTATGGGTTTGATGAAAAAAAAATTTTTGTGTTTCAGTTCTGTTTATAGGGACCCCTAAAACTTAATGTTTTTTTTTCGATTTTTGTGTAAAAATCTTAATGCGGTTCACAGAATACATCTACATACCAAGTTTCAACAGTATAGCTCTTATGGTTTCGGAAAAAAATGGCTGTGACATACGGACGGACAGACAGACAGACAGACAGACATACATGACGAATCTATAAGGGTTCCGTGTTTTGCCATTTGGCTACGGAACCCTAAAAAAACGGTGTTTCATTTAACTTTAAGGTGGTTCGATTGCCATACAAAACGTTATTTGACATTCGCAGGCTAACGGCGTGATATTCTAAGAAACTTATGTAACAAACTTTCATATAATGGCTTCCCATTTGCGCCAAATTCCCCCTTTTCTAGAATAAACTTGTATGAACTAGATAAATTTGAGAAATTGGTTTAGGACGTGATATTTTGTGAAAACTATTTTTCTCAAATTAATCTAGTTTATACAAGTTTATTCTAGGATAAGGGGAATTAGGCGCAAATGGGAAGCCAATTGATGAAAGTCTGTTACATAAGTTTCTTAAAATATCACAACGTTGGCCTGCAAATTTCAAATAACGCTTTGTAAGGCAATCGAACCACCTTAAACATGCCATAAATTTGAATCATCGGAATTCGTACCAGATAAATATTATTAATTCCACTCATGTTGAGGACTTAATTAAAAGCGAATGAAATATTTCGGTATTAGGCAGGAATGTGTAACGCTAATGAGATTAAATAACAAATTCGTCTCTAGCCTGATTGTGATCAATCTGATTATATCTTATCATTATCATGAAACAACCATCATAGTTTAGTTTAGTATAAAGCGTATACGTGAACGAATTTAAGATGAGATCACATTTAATATCACATCTGACTGGCATGCCATCATCAAAGAAATTTAATTCATCACGAGAATACACAAACAGTGATTTTCTTTCAGAGATGACAAGATTTCAGTATCTTTTAGGAATCGTGTTGCATTTGTATTTAATTCACCTCTTTCTCTGGAATTAATATTAATAATAAGAACCTCGTGAAAGCCGAGAAGGACAAAGCCAGCAAGTACCTAGACCTGGCACACGAGGTAACTGCATGCTATGTGGGATGTTGATTCGACGATCATCGTCCCGATAGTTGTTTCGGCGAACGGTTTAATAGCGAAGAGTCTCGACCATCACCTCAAGAGACTCTCGCTAGATGGCTGGATCAAGGGCCAGATACAGAAGGCGGTACTCCTGGATACTGCGAGGATAGTCAGGAGGTTCCTGTCTCTGTCGCCCTGACCACCGGTAGCTTAGGCCCCGCCTCGCTGCCGGCGGCACCCTAGGTTAGGTTTTTATAATGATTTTATGTTTTGTATGTATAGTTTTATATTTTACTTTTTATATAGTTATTGTAAAAACCTAACCTAAGAAAGAAATTAAATAAAGGAAATAATAATAATATTACGGGACAATCTTACACAAATCAACCCAGGCCCACGGTAAGCTCAATAAGGCTTGTGTTGTGGGTACTAGGCGATGATATATATAATAGATACATACATATAGATACTTATATACATATATAACATCCATAACTCAGGAACAAATATTCGTGATAAACACACAAATAAATGCCCTGACCGGGATTCGAACCCGGGACCTCCAGCTTCGTAGGCAGAGTCACTACCCACTGGGCTACGGAGGCCGTTTAATTAATCTGTTAAATTTCTTTTATCTTTAGAATTCTTCTATTTCTAAAATTTTTACTTGAAAAAAGTTTAGTAAAATCTACGAATATCGTTGATCTAAACTCAATAAAATATTTCCCTTACGACACAGATGGAGCAGTAGGTGTAATATTTAGATAACGGTTAACAATCCCGAGTTTGGTAACGGAGATTCAAGATAACATTCAAGTTATAAATAATAAAAGTCCTAAACGTCCGTAAGATCGAGATAGGCGTAACGACATTAATAAAATCGGCTCGGATTTATTTACGCCGGGCGCCACCGTGTCTCCATTAAAACTAACTAATAATCTAGTTGAGGAGACGTTTTATGGTACTGTAAAATTAGGGTTTTGGACGTTAAATGTTGTCTTTATTTAATTTATAAGTTTGTTTAATCTGTTGTATCCAATCCAATCACAAAATTTGTATATTACCTTAGCACGTAGTGCCCTTGATGTTCACAAAGTTTTGTCTTGTGACAATTTTAATTCGATTATTCCCTATCCTATTCCTATTTAAGCTGGTCTAACATTAATGACACTGCCAGTCTTTGCAGACTGGCACATGATAGAAACAAGTTCCGGAAGATGGTCGCTGACATCCGCCGAGGATATGCCACAGGAAGAAGAAGAAGATTCCCTATCCTACCAGTGCTGCGGTCCAAAAGTTTCTGACCATTTTCCATACACTTATTTTATTAGTTTGGCCAGAAACTTTTGGACCGCCCGCCATAAATAATAAGTATAGGGATCCAAGTGTCGGTTAGATCATGAAATTCCCGATGAAATCGTGCTCCTTCCCCCTAGTTTGCTAGCACCACGGAGTACCAGGGTAGCATACGTCCCGAGATGTCACTGTGAGAAAGGACGTAAATCACGAACGCGTTCCCATCGAGGTGTGAGGCCGACCGATCTCGCGATAGCCGCTAATTTATTCGTTTTACGCGCGACAACGCGCCTGCGCGCTTCGGTTACACAGGTTGTTCTTTACATTTGTCACTATAATTGTTCTTGTGTTCTTTTTGGTTAATGTCGTGTTTTGTCCCGATGTTAATATTATAAATCTGGGTGGATGGGGTCATTAAATTTAGTATGGTATGTTTCGGACACGGCGTTTTGCATTCTTTTCGGAAATGAGGAATTGAGTTTTACGCTTTTGATCTGGGTAACCGAGGGCAACGGATTTGTCCTTTCCCTAATACCATAATCTTTAAGAGATACCATTGCAAAATTTCATATCACTGCTGCAGAAAGTCTTAAAGACACTTCATCGTTATTATTCCAATAAGCCAAGGAAGCAAAGGTAAAATTGCGACAACAGCCTGTATCCTAATCACGCAGCTCGACAAAACGCTCCATTATTTATACGTAATTCGTTTATTGTTTTATCTCACTTTATATTTACGAGTGGGATCCTGCGCGCTCCTGCGCCTCGAAATAAATTTACAAATTTACCGCCCGCCATATTTATTTATTGTCACTCGGTTATCGTTGATAATTTGAGAGATATTGCCACGATATTAATTCGATGGGTACGTTTTTGAGTCATCGCGTGAAATGTCAATTTTAATAGTGATTTATATTAGTGGCGCTCGCGATTTGTTTTAGGTTGCCTTCATTTGTTTTGGGAGTCGTACGTGTTCTTTTGTTTTGTGTGAATTTATGCTGCTTTTTTATTGCTGGCTGATTTATTTTCACTTCTCATGCCAGTTTCTAAATCTCACAAACCATTTTGTTTGCAACCACAAAAAAATACCATGTGATTTCAGATCGCATTTTGTTTTGCCATCGACGCGACGAATGTCATTTTACTTCCAAACACAAAGACAAGTTACCAAGGCAACATACTTTATCAAGAGATTCAAGTGTTCCCCAAACTTAGATAACACATAGCTATCTCTCCTTTTCTTGCGCTAGCTAATCGCTATCGTCATTATTATTGAAGTAAATCTTTATCTAAAATAAATTATTATCAAGCTCAGCTTTTCTTTGAAAAATATCTGTAACGTGTTATCTTTAAGGTTCGTTTTTGTTTGTTATGCGCAGGTTACTGGTGCTCTTTTGGAAAATAATGTGGATATTTAAGGTGTATCAAGAGAGACATCTCGCTTGTTTTATAAATCGCGGTGCGCCGGACTATCAACTTGGACGAATTTGTTTTATGCCTGTAAATTGTGGGTGGGTTTGTTTTCGTTTAATTTTACTTTCCTAGGGACATATTAAAGCTTAAAGAATCATTCTCGTCATCATATTATTTATTGACTTCAATTTAGTGACGTCTTTTTTTTTTTTTTTTTTTTTTTTTTTTTTTATTTGGAATCAAAAAAATACAATTTTAGTAACTTAACCTAAAGATTCGCCAAACTGCAAAGCAGTTTGTTGGCGATTCGCTCACTTAAATAAAAAATATAATATTATCGCGGTACACCGAAACACTACACTACCGCCCCAGCCAAAAGGCCGTAAGTCCCTACAGAGTTCATACGAAATTACGACCTGTTGGCGGCACGGATGTGCAGTGCTTTATTTTTACCCTACTTATTCTAAGTAAACGGTTTTTTTTTGTCTGAGATATTTGTTACCTACTTACTTCCTTTGTTTCTGCAAGTCAGCTTTAAATGTGCGAATCTGTTCCAAACAGTCGTCAGAAGTTTATCAAGCTACAACGCCTACGACCACCCATATGGGTTACGTTGTGTAAAGTAATGCATGGTTAGTGTTGTGTTCTTCACAAAAGGTGACCAGTGAGTGTCTACACATGGCAATCAAGTGGATATGCCATAAACCCCATAACACATTCCTAAGTCAGATAACCATTGCCATTCAGTCTTCATCGCTGAAAGACAACTCCACGCATTCATGATCGCCCGGTGTCAAGTGCTAACGACACTCTGTCCCGTAGGTAACTAGCGACACCACAGTCTTTATAACGACTTTTTAATAGTCCCTAAAGAATAACGTATGAATGGTAACTTGAGAACTGACGCCGGTCCACTGGGAAAACATAAACACTATGGAGCTTGTCCGTGTACAGACAATAAAATTCGGTGTTAGTTACGGACACCCGCTAGAGATAAGGTTTTAATCATCGTATCGCGCGGCATTTAATCGGATCACTTGCATTCTTGACCGATGTAACAGTTTAGAAAAGCTTAGTACAGTGCGTGCCATGCAAGCGGAAATGGTGCAAAGGTAAATACTGCCAAAGTACTATGCCTTAAGGTGCAACTAAGGGGTGGTTAACTATGTGCAAAGGCATCACACCCTTCGAAAGCGCCGAAAGAATTCCATATTCAAAAATCGACGCGTTCGAAAAGTCCAACTCAATTGACGACCAGTATCAAAGCAGAAGTTCTTTTTTTATCAAAATGTGTAAATCAGGTGATAAATCCAGAACTGCCAACATTAGAATCTGGCGTCGTTTAGTTGTAACAGTGCGTTTGAGAGTAGGACCCGTGGATGCTGACCTTTGGTTCCGTATGCTCCAAGCTGCAGCGCGGGGACCCGCCGCCGAGGTAGCTACACGGCATCAACGTCACCATGCTGTGCAGCAAACGTACATTTCGGACACTCACTTCACTCGGCTAACGTCACTTTGACAGTTTTTTGAGCGGGAATTTGCATTTTGAGCGGCCATTTTGCACTTATTTTACTTTTAATTGGCACCATAAGCCTGGATCGTGTCTTATTGGTAGCTTGTACAAATTGGTGTCACAATCCATAGCTTAGACCTAGGAGGCAAATAAATTCACATGTTAACCATATGGAAATGATCTTCTATTCAATACTACTCTTAAATGATAATGCTAATTCTAAAAAATAAATTCAGATGGCTTATTGTGGCTTGTTACCAAAATTTACAAATCAAATGTAATCTCATCAGATAAAAATCATTGCATCGATTTTCACACTCCACCGGTGGCTAGTTATTAATGCCTGTTAGTCATCGCTTCTAACGAAAAAAAAAACAAATTAAAAACAAAGCAGAAAAAATTACACGCACGTCCGAGACCACCCACATGGATCCGTCAATTTCAAAGTGGAACCGAGCGTGTTCATCAAGTTGTCAAATCGATGGCGACGTAATTGTGAACGCACCTTTTTATCGCTGGACGGTTAGCTACTTCGAGAACGCTTTATTTTGAATCTGTTAAATTAACATTAATTAGCCTTCAATTTATTTTTCCGGTGAAATAATTTATGATTTGAGGAACCCGTACTTTGCAATTTACAGGACACACTTTTATTGGCGTTTTTTTTTCCGTTTTTTTTAGAGACTATTTTTTTTTGCTCAATGTAAGTACATGTCCTAAACTATGCTTGAACTCACATTTTTGTTTTATTTGCGAAGTAAAGGGTTGAGAACTTCTTTCCAAATACTACGCTGCACCTAATTTAAATTAGCTTTATGAAGGTTAGCGTTACTACAACGCTTTATCGCTTTTGCTGTGTGGTCACTTTATACAGTTTATACCTACAGCTTCTGTTTTTAGAAAACATTTTTTTGTTGCGCGGAAGCCGACCTGTCCAATTGAATTTAATCCGCCAGTTGATTGAAACAAAAATAAAAATTGAGAATAGGAGTTAGGAAGTATGTTTGTTGTTCGTTTATTTCGGCCGGCAGGGGGCGCAACGGTAGCGTTGCTCGCTGCTGGGTGCCTCGGGGTGACCAGGATTTCATGACTTATAACACGGGGAGGCTGCGTATGAAGGAGCATCGAAATTCCTGGATAGTCTACGGGGTAATAATAATATAATGGTCTAGTAAAATATGTGCCCAAAAATTTACAAATATCAGACTATGATAAGAGACAATACCTTTTCTCTTATGGGATATTCATGATCACGAGGGGAAGGGGTTGTATTTTGCAAGTTTTTCACATGACATTGAGCTGATCTGATGATGGAGATAGAAGTTGACGTTGGCCGTCGCGTCGTGTCAGAGCCCAATAGAGTCGCATTGGCGAGGAGCTAACGTCTAACTAAGTATGCAACAAAAAGTGCAGTCGGCAATAGAAGATAGTCTCAATAAAAAGATTTTTGACATGAACTTTTGTTATATAATTTGAACGCTGATGAGCAGTGAAATTGAGGCCTATTAGATAACATTCAATCACATTTTACCAGCCTATGCGAGCCAACTTATTGCCTATTCTAAGATTTGAGCTCATTAGAAAAAGTTTTCTGAATGATTTCAAATAAAGTCGATAAAATGTTGAACGAGCACCGACTGCGTGCGAAATTATGCATGAATAATTGCCTGTTTAAAAATTACGACACTGTACTTTTTCTAAAACAAGAAAAACTGGTAACACAGTTGCGTTCTATGGTCCTTCCCCACGGGGGGCACTACCAACAACGCGAGGTCCGAATTTACCAATTTAAATGTGCTCCTACACAAATGTATTTAAATACTTATGTCATCGAAATAAAGAAGAAAATTGTCGTTTACTATATTGAACAAGTGCAGAGTTAACATTGTAATTAAAGATACTTGTAAATTGAAATAATATGACCGCCCATAGAATTTTATGTGGTGGACAATAAAATATCACTTTTACCTATTTCTTTATGCTGGTATTGACGGACAGTTATTACTCTTCATATATACGTTTAAGTATATGAGTAACTATTATCGTTATTGTTTCCTGTTCTGTTTAGGAAGTATAATCCGAATGTAGAATTTTAGTAGTTTTCGGTACCACTCGCCAATATAAACGGAAAAGAACAAGAAGCAATAATTAAAATCAAAAAATATATATATACGTAGTGGAACATATAACCTCCTCCTTTTTTGAAGTCGGTTAAAAAGCAAAAAACAATGGGAACTCCTTGTATGGAAAAAAAACAGCCATATTTTTGCTCTTGAGTGTGTATATCATAAAAAAATATGATTAAGTAAGCATAAATAAAAAAATAATATTTAAAATACTAGGCACGCATACTTCGCGAGGCGTTCCATTTGAATATTCATCGATAAAATAAAACGATTGCTGGCATTCGGATGTCACCGCAGCTTTGTGAATCGATTAGGTGCTCGTATTTACGATCGAATTAAATCGAATTGCTTGTATTTTGCCTCGTTTAGATTGATTTAGAAAGACTAGCTGTCGTTGGAGTACGTATTTAATTATCGTACGGTGTCGGTTGTATATGTGTGTGTATTTTTGTAATATTAATGACGCGAGAGGTGGGGTTTAAGCAAGGAACGTTCACCTGGTGTACAGTCGCCATCACATACATAGGTACACTATAGGTGTTCAAAAATATCGGCAAATGCCTTGAAAATAGAGGTGTGTTCCGATGTTTGTGACGTGCTTGTTTTCTCCGATGTATGTGATGGCGACGACTGTACGTTTGAACTGTTTGAAGTCAAAAGCCTTCACACGTACCTACCTACGTAAAAACTCCTTGTGCTGTTTAGATATTTAAAAAAAATGGGTTAGGTAAAAGTATAGTGGAACTGTCTTTACTCTAACATTCCTCCTGGACCTCCTTATTATTTGCTTCTAAAATTAAAATAAGACTTGTCAGATTAGTCAGATCTAGTTTTGCACTATGACAATAGTATAATTTGGTACCATCAAGTTAATATAATTAAGCCAAGGTACAGTCACCGGCATAAATATATGATGGAACAAAATAAAGGCCGCAAATAGTATTTTATGCAACTGTTGTATCAGAAGGGTCTTAAAAGGCGAGTGGCGTGGGCTGCGATGCGAGCCTTGGCGAGCATCGCAATTAAAGACGCCACGAGCGTTTTTAGACCAGTTATGCACCGTTGCATACAATACTTTTTCTACGACAAATTTTAAATAAATAGCAGACTACAGAATAGTTAAACTTTTCAGGCAGCAAGTTTTCTATTCGTATTTTTGCTACTCACACAATTTCTTCAGGAGTGCAGTTATTAATTTCTTCGACCATTTTAAAAGGAACGTACACTTTTGTCTTCACAAACACGAATACAATCTTAATAGTTTATGACTAATAGTTTATCATCTTTCGTCTTTTCATTTTGAACTGTATTTTGGTGGGAAATCGGAAATGTGACAGCTGTTGCTTATGGTTTTTTTTTCAATTTGTTTGCACTTGCTATCCGAACCAAACCGGATCCGGACCCGGACCGAATTCGAACAGTTTATTTTTATAAATAATACCAAGAATTTATAAAATATGTAATTTAACGCAAAAGATGATGATTTATTATTATTGTAGTAAATAATTTATAATATACAAATGTTAAATCGTTAATAAATACTTTTATTTCGAAATATTTGTTTATGAAGTTGGCACCACTGCAATATAGCGGCCGATTTAAAAAAAAGTTAAACAGTGCTTTTATGAAAAATGTATGAACAAAAAAAGTACGCTAAACAGTGCGTTTTTTGGCCATAGAGCATAGAGTTTTGCGACGACTTATTAGTGATGTCATTGTATTTGAGCTACAGCCTATATAAATGACAGATAACGGTACAGGGGTAGAAAAAATATATTACAACTCTATTCCTAGAGCCGTAAGAGCGTGTCAGAAATTTTGATTCATCATTATATTGATGCCGGTGACTGTACTCTTCAATAGTTTTTAGGTATATTTTTGACTTATTGATTATTTTTGCTCTAAGAAGAAACAAACTTGAAGGTAAATTCTAGTTTCAACATTCTACGTTTTTGTAGCAAAGCCGTGATGGTTTTACGTTATTCATTAGGAATACAGTACCAGGCACCCATGAATTGGCAATACATTGGAATGTTTAAATGATATTGTTTAAAACAAAGTGCGTTATGGGTATTGGCCGCTAATACAGTGGCGTTGGAATTTCGAACGATAACTTTCACAACCTCCGATTTCATTTCATACTTCCTTGAAATGTATACTCAATTTTCATTGCACAAGGTCTCATTTCCATCTATAAGGAAATGGGATACGAGTTTTGGAACGTATTTCGTCGATCCACGTAAAGTACAGAGATATGTGGTTATGCCTCGGTTTTGGTACCTACAGACTGTCATTTTATGCAATCCGCATGCATGCTTTCTCCGTAATCATAGTTCTGGTATGAGTGGGAGGTTTGTTCGTGTTTTTAGGATAATAAGATTTTCGTTTTCAACTGTGACAAAATACCTATTAGGATTTTAGTGGGATCTTGTCAATTCGAGTATAACACATGAGAGCTACTTATTAAAACAAAAATTGACAAATTAACTCTTACTATTGACAAATTAACTGTAACTTGTAACTTTATAGGTATTATGTATAAGGGCCTACGCTAGCTGACGCTGTTTGCACGGAGCGGGTGGACGCCTATTGAAAAATAGTATTAGCAGCGCTAACTAACCCGCGGCGGGTGCATAGAGCGGGTAGCCGGGTACCCGCAGGCGTGCGCCCGCTCCGTGCACCCGCGTCAGCTAGCGTAGGCCCTTATACATAATACCTATAAAGTTACAAGTTACAGTAAAGCTTCCGAGCGAGTTGGTCTTAGAATGAACATGGATAAGACGAAGATCATGTCAAATGCCCTTGTAGTACCTAATATCAACTCCCATTACAATCGGACACTTTACGCTCGAAGTTGTAGACGATTATGTATACCTACTTCTAGGACAGACTATCAAGCTAGGTAGGTCCAACTTCGAGAAAGAGGTCAATCTAAGAATCCGACTCGGCTGGGCAGCGTTCGGGAAGCTACGGCACATCTTTTCGTCCAATATTCCGCAGTGTCTCAAGACGAGAGTCTTTGATCAGTGTGTGTTGCCAGTGATAACATATGGCACTGAAACGTGGTCGCTTACAATGGGCCTCATAAGAAGGCTCAAAGTCACCCAATGGTCAATGGAGAGGTCTAATGTGCTGGGAGTTTCTCTGCGTATGATCGCATCAGAAATGAGGCTATCCGCAGCAGAATCAAGGTAACCGATATAGCTATATGCCCTCCGAATCGCTAAACTTAAGTGGCAGTGGGCGGGGCACATTGCACGTGGAACCGATGGCCGTTGGGGCGGAAAGGTTCTTGAGTGGCGACCACGTACCGGAAGGCGCGGCACGGGTAGGCCAACGTGGACTGGATGCGGGTGGCGCAAGACGGTCACTTTGGCGCTCTTTGGGGGAGGCTCATGTCCAGCAGTGGACGTCTTTCGGCTGATATGATGATGATATAAAGTTACTCACATACCTATCCTTTATTGCCACAATACTTATAGATATGTGTGTGAATAATGGTATCTATTGGAGACGAATTTAGTCTTTGAATTTTAAAATTGGTGGAAGTCCAGTTCTAGACTTAGGTATTAGGTATTAGTAATAGAATAGGTAGTGATTAGGTATGATTAGTAAGGTAGGTAATTAGAAATAAAAAAAGTGGGTCACGCTGCGTCATTCGGGTATTTATCATTAGGTACCTATAGGTAATTTACTTACCTAAGGTTAGGTAAATTACATAGCTATTGCGTTTGTTATGTGAACAGTCCATTTATAGGCAGATAGGCAATATACATGCCCAATATGCCCATACAGTATGCTGGGTAGTATTTATGACTCTAGTTTACAAAGAGAGTACTAATTTAGTACTTGGGCACCTATTAATAATAGGTATCTACTACGGATCTATGTAAGTGATGGTGCGTAGGTATTAAGGGATTTTTTACATTCGTACAATTAAATGGGTAAATGCATAAATTAAAGATGGCCCACATCGCATCAACCGTTTCCATTGTGCCAACCCACCAAAATACAATTTGAAAGCACGAAATGAGCAGCTGTGAAATTGGAATTAGGAACGCGAACATCCGTGATGTCCTATCTCCTTTCCGCGCCCCGCCCAGGCGAGGCCACGCCCCTTCCGCTCGCCAAACTCAAATTGAATTTCGAACAATGAATAGCGGCTGATCTAGGAACGCGCGATAACGGTCTTTAATACTGTAACAATACAACTATACATGCTACCTTTGTTGTTTGCGATCCTAGTACTTTTGACAAATCTGCCAGTGAGAGTTGGTTGCACTGAGGGTTCCATACCAATACGATAGCTCAGATCGCTTCGCTCGCTCGTTCAAAATTGCTTGTAAAAGTTATTGGGCGAAAAACCAAACGCCTGATGCAATTATTATACTTATGTATGTGACATGCCCGCCTCAGAATTGGCCGGTTTTTATTATAACTTGCTTTACTTTATTTGCATTGTATTGTTGATCATACCAAGTTTGAAGCATTGTTGATGTTATTAGTTCAAATATCCGCCATTTCTTTAACATAATGTGAAAATTCCAATCTGCGACTCGTAAACTATGGTATATAAGACACCTAGTTTAATGCCTAATTATTTACTTAGCCTTTAATACCAGCAGCGGTTGTTTGGTATATTTTAGTGTGAATATCCAAAAGAAATGTGCGTAAATATGTTTTTAATACAGTTGCTCAAAACGTGGTACTTTTTGTACCTGCAAATCGTGCGCAAAGTTGTATTTTGCGCACTAGTGCTTTTTACTTTTCCACGTGTATCGAACGACGTTTTTTAATACAGTTGCGAAAAAATAAGAAAAACAACAAGTAAGGAATTTGAAACTTTTATATTATTAATTCTCTAACATCATTGTACACTTGCAGCCTGTGGACCAACTTTACGCAAAAGGCATACAACGGCCTACGTGTTCAATACAATAACGCATTCCGGGTGTTGATGGGGTTGCCGCGATTTTGTAGTGCCTCTGGTATGTTTGCGGAGGCACAAACTGACGGCTTTGCGGCGATAATGCGCAAGAGGTGCGCCTCCATGATGCGTCGCCTGCGCGGCAGCCCCAACAGCATTCTGAGCGTGTTTACGGAGCGTGAAAATGGCCCCATGCTCACCCGCTGGCAGAGACTGCATGCAGTCATTGTTTAATTATGTTATGTCCCTCTTTTTATGTCATACTTACACTAGCAATAAGATTTCATTGTTTACTAACCATATATGGACTCTAGTCTGAAATAAATAATTTTTATTTATTGTAATAGGTACAATTGATAAATAATAAAGTTGTTCAAAAAAAAAATTTTTAATACTGTTTTTACTTGTTGTTTTTCTTATATTTTCGCAACTGTATTAAAAAACGTCGTTCGATACACGTGCGGAAATGTCATTCTTCACTCGTCCCGAGTCTTACCACTCGCCTACGGCTCGTGGCAAGATATATCGGCACTCGTAAAGTAATGACATACTTTCCACACTAGCATCGAAATGTACTATTTCATATATGTACCTACAATTAGACCACTCGTATGCGGTAATGCGGCATTGGCACATCTTTTCATCTAATATTCCGCAGTGTCTGAAGACGAGAGTCTTTGACCAGTGTGTGTTTGCCAGTGATGACATATGGCACTGAAACATGGTCGCTATTAGAAGGCTCAAAGTCACCCAATTTTCGTATTATTATCTAGTAGGTAGTAGGTAGTATCTAGTGTGTTGCCACTGATGACGTATGGCACTGAAACGTGGTCACTTACAATGGGCCTCATAAGAGGGCTCAAAGTCACCCAAAGGGCGATGGAGAGGGCTATGCTGGGAGTTTCTCTGCGTGATCGCATCAGAAATGAGGCTATCCGCAGCAGAACCAAGGTAACCGTTATAGCCCTCCGAATCGCTAAACTTAAGTCGCAGTGGGCGGGCCACATTGATTCAATGGTTGTTGAGGCGGAAAGGTTCTCGAGTGGCGACCGGCAGGGTGTGGGTAGACTGGTGGACTGAAGACCTGGTAAAGGTCGTGGGAGTCCGCTGGATGCGGTGGCACAAGACCGGTCATTGTGGCACTCTTTGGGGCAGGCCTTTGTCCACGAGTGGACGTCTTTCGGCTGATATTATGATGCTTGACGTGAAATTTTGTGAACAGGTTCGATGATTAGGTACCTATAGATTTTTTTTTTGAGCTTTTAGAAAAATGGAAAAAAACTTTTTTTTTAAAACCACGTACTTCTGAGGTGTCTACCAGTTCACAAAGCCACTAACGTATGCGGAGTGAAATTTGCACAAAGTTCAATGTCGTATTAAATAAAAAAACACTTGGTTATTTTTATAAATATTAATGTTTTTTAATAGTGTATTTCACGACGTTCAAAGCTAAAAGTTTACTCCAATGCAAAATTATTTACGGTAGTTTTGTGGTACTTTGTCCATCGCTGTCGAAAATACAGATATAAGCATGTTTTTTAGGTGCAATTTTATCCTTCTTAAGAAAACTTTTTTAGGAAACTTCGTATGCTCAACATATTTCACGTTGTCGTCCGTTGGACTATTGGTGTTCTCAAAATAATAGTTTCCTTGCCACGAATTTCAATTTTAAGTGACTTATGATTCGTCACCCATAAATCCCATAATGCAAAAACCGCTGTTTTTACATGTTTTGACCAAATGACGTAGCCGCATTTTCCGAGTAAGTTTATGATTTTCGGAGACGACGGGCTTAACTTTTCTTGAACGATTAAAGATGCCCATGTCTTTAAGATATGTTTTTACAGTTTTGCTGTCATATTTGATTTTCCTCTGAGCTCTCTGTAAGATTTTGCGACTCGGCCGGCCTTATTTTTCTTTAATCGAGCCCCCTCAGAAAACTGGCTAAAGCTGGAATGTTTCCCTGAACCAGTCCTTCTAGTAGTATTTTTTCTCAAAGAAAATGACACAAAAATAATATAAACTTCGGCTCTCACCTATTTGCACAAAATGTTTCACTATCTTCAGTTTCGGCCGTAGGGAATGTGTACTGTAGAAATTACAAATAGTTTCGCGACGTCGTTCTTCTCGATTTGCCATAATTTCAAGATAAAAAATCCAATGTCCATGAAACTTACCAGATTGATTGACAGATATGTAGTCTTTAAATTAACCGTAAGAGGCAATTGCTGTCACGATTTTTTTAAACATTGTACATATTTAAAAATTTGTGCGAATTTCATTCTGCATTACGTTAGTTACAGATGAATCTACAGTTTCTGTACGGAATCACGGATGTGTACAGTCGCCATCACATACATCGGAGCAAACAAGCACGTCACAAACATCGGAACAAACCTCTATTTTCAAGGCATTAGGGTGCATGTGCCGATATTTTTGAACACCTATAGTGTACCTATGTATGTGACGGCGACTGTACATGCGATGCAATGTCTTGCAGCTATTTGAACACATCAGCAAAACGCATGGCGCTATGATTGTTTATTTTGGCAGCCAGTCTAAAAGAAGTGTAAACATAACATCAGCTCTGATTGCAACCCTTTTAATACCTAATGCCGTGGTAATGCACAAGCGGGGCGATCGGCGGTGCGGGACCCGCGTCGAAGCACGCGCAAACAAACATACCTACCTATAAGAAGTCAACTCAGCGCACTTCGCACGTAACAAGAGTTCCGGCGGCCATACATTTTATACGGCACCAGGAAATCTTTTTGCAAGCGTTGACTTGTAAATTGTAATAGGTTGCTAATGAGTGGTTATGCTCACAGCGTTTTCATACTCGCTTGAACATTTTTCATAATGAAATTCCATCAAATCTATTGCCATTGAATTGAAACATCTATACATATAATAAAGCTGAAGAGGATCGAAAGTCTGTACATGGAAGATATTCGAAAAAAAATTGGCTAGGGATACTTAGAATCGATAACAGAACACGTTCCAACAGTTTTTAGAATTTTTGTCTGTTTGTCTGTTTATCTGTTTGTCTGTTTATGTGACCGCGCATCACGTGAAAACGGCTGAACCGATTAAAATGAAATTTGGTATAGAGATAGTTTGAGTCTTGGGGAAGGACTAAGGGTAGTTTTTATCCTGGAAATCAACCCCTAAGGGGATGAAATGGGGGATGGAAATTTGTATGGAGCTACTTAAACCGCTGCACCGATTTGGATGAAATTTGGTATATTAATAGTTTGAGTCCCGGGAAAGGTCAAGGGATAGGTAACATCCCGAAAATCTTCCCTTTAGGGGGTAAAATGGGGGGGTGAAAAATTGGATGTAACCCATTTTGATGAAATTTGGTTTAGAGGTAGTTTAAGTTCTGGGGAAGGACATTGGATAGTTTTTATTCCGGAAATCTTTCCCTGAGAGGGTGAAATGGGGGGTGAAATTTTGGATGGACTCCATTTAGATCAAATTTGGTATAGATATAGTTTGAGTCCCGGAGAATGACAATGGATAGTTTGAATCCCGAAAATCATCCCCCAAGGGTATGAAATAGGGATGTAAATGTGGATAAATCCATTTAGTTAAAATTTGGTATAGAGATAAAAGGAGTCCCAGGCAAGGACAATGCATAGTTTTTATCCTAAATCATCTCCTGAGGGGGTGAAATGAGGGGTGAAAATTTGGATAGAACCGATTTAGATGAAATTTGGTATGGAGATAGTTCAGAGTCCTGGGGAAGGACTTAATATAATGTTTAGTCCAGAAATCATCTCTTAAGGGGGTGAAATGGGGTATGAAAATTTGGAGGGAACCCATTTACGGTATAGCGAGTTGGAGTCTCAGGGAAGGACATAGGATAGTTTACTTCTAAAAATCATCCCATAAGGGGGTGTAATTGGGGGTGAAAATTTGGTTGTGACCCATTTTGATAAAATTTGGTATAAAGATAGTTTGAGTCCCGGAGTATGACAACGGATTGTTTTAATCCCGAAAGTCATCCCCTCAGGGATAAAATAGGGGGTGAAAATTTGGATAAAACCCATTTAGATGAAATTTGGTAAATAGATAGAAGGAGTCCTAGGGAAGGACAATGCATAGTTTTTATCCCGAAAAATCATTTCCTGAGGTGGTGAAATGAGGGTTGAAGATTTGAATAGAACCCATTTAGATGAAATTTGGTATAGAGAGAGGTAGGGTCATAGGAAAGAACAAAGAATATTTTTTATTCCGGAACACATAAAAGGAGGAAATCATCCCCTAAGGGGTGAGAAATGGTGAATGAACATTTGGATTGAACCCACTTACGGTATAACGATAGTTAAGGAAGGACATAGGATAGTTTTTATCCCGAAAATCATCCCCTAAGGGGGTGTAATTGGGGGTGGAAATTTGTTTGTGACACACTTTGATAAAATTTGGTTGAAAGATAGTTTGAGTCCTGTAAAAGGACATATAATAGTTTCTATTCTAGAAACCATCCCCAAGGGGGTGAAATGGGGGTGAAAATTTGGATGTAGCCCATTTAGATGAAATTCGGTATAGAGATAGTTTGAGTCCTGGAGAATGACAACGGATAGTTTTTATCCCGAAAATCATCCTCTAAGGAGGTGAAATAGGGGGTGAAAATTTGGATTGAACCCATTTACGGTATAGCGGTAATGGGGAGTCCTGGGGAATATGAACATTACATAAGTAAATATATGTATGTGACGTTCCAAGGGTAAATGTACCTTATGGCGGCCTTAGTTTTGAAGATGTTTTCTAAAACGGGGTAAAAAAGACGTTTTGTTATGGCTATTTTGAAAACTATTAGATGTAACATTTTGTTGAAGTATTTTTATTTTTAATATAAAATGTTTAAATTACAAGTCAGTTAATTTAATCCTACGGTTTAGTAGAAAAGGTCCTTACGGCCGTGTGATATGAAAATATGCAAAATAATACTGAAAAAAGCCTACATGCATCTATACCCTTTCCTTCATACAATCCATACTAATATTACAAATGCGAAAGTAACTCTGTCTGTCTGTTACCTTTTCATGCTTAAACCGCTGAACCGATTGAGATGAAATTTGGTATAGAAACACTTTGAATTCCGGGGCCTTCCCAAAGAGTCCTTACTAAAGATAGTTTTTATCTGGAAATTCATCACCTAAGGGGGTGAAAAGGGGGGAGAAAGTTACGATATAAACGAGTTCCGCGCGGACGAAGTCGCGGGCAAAAGCTAGTTCTAAATAAACTCTTGTCGAAAAATGCACGAAACTGAGTAATTAATCTATTAGTAGTTTTTAAAGATACTATTTTAAAACATTGTCTAAATAAACATACCTACATACTTATGTACTTACAAGTATTATGAATTATGATTTTATTTTTAATTAAAACTGTTTTGTAGTGGAAGTGTTCACATTACAATGGCAATACTTCTGGTCTCAATGTTTACATCGGAATAAATAGGAAGGTACATATACCCAGGCTCACATCTTGGTTTGAAGATTTAAGCGTGCGCCCGCGCGATTTAGTGGACGCCTTTAGTGTAAAGCGCGACGCCCCTAGATGAAGAAAATATTTCGCGACCGGACTCTGCACTGTTCTCAAATTGTATTATAATTCAAGAAGCTCCGCGACCCCCCTGGGGTTAGCGACCCACAGGTTGAAAAACACTGGTGTAAAGTGACGGGCAGAACTTAGTACCTAAATAATAACTGACATTACTGCAGAGGCTGGGAAAATATCGACTAGCGTAGCGAGGCCGGATAGGGATACGAGGCTGGATATCCCTAATAGTTCCGGCTGAGGTCTGTATACTGCTTTACTCAAACATTCAATGAAATTTAAAAATAAGTTTGCACCGCACTTGTATCATAAAGATTCAATGATATTTATGATACAAGTGCGGAAAGTAGGTAATTCCCAACGAGTGGCGATGATCGACACGCGTTGGGAATTAGCTATCCGCACGTGTATCATACTAGTACATTGTGATACAAGTGAGCTATGTTGATCATTACATCAGAGGCGGAATTGTCACGCGAACCGCAGGTGAGCGTGATAATAGAGCCGAGGATGTAATTATCAAAGCTCACGCGTGTCATACGACGTTTTTCAACACATTTGCGAGGAAAAAGTTTTTTTCATAAAATGAAAATGTTACAGGCTCCTAAGTTGTTTCCTTTAGTTATTGATGACAACAGGTTTTTACTCACATACATTTGTACATCTCCAAGAATGTACAGTGGTGTCAATTCTATTTATCACTTTTCTATTCACCACGAGTCAACATTTTTAATAATAACCAAACACGCATCATCAATGTGTACAAATATTTATGAAATTACCTATAATGGCGCGCAACTATTTTTTTTTCGTGAAGTTCGCGCAGTGCGCCCGCAGCGAGGCTTAGATGAAATCTCTAAACAGCCAATACAAAATAAAATAAATATTTTTCTTATTCAATATAAATTCATGTAAAATGTTATCAAAAGTAAATAGTTTTACGAAATGAAACGTTTCTATATCATATCCAAGAAGAAATAATCAATTAATTCACAAGAAGGATTTTGGGGAGTTGTGTATAATACGATCCCTCCAGGTAAAATGATTCCCCATCTTATCCGAGCGACTACTAGTGCCATCTATCTAAATATACAATAAACGAGTGCCCCGCGACCCCGCCAGTTGCCTCTCAAAGTGTCATGGCGGTGTGAGCACGTAGTGTGGTTTTATTACAAAATAATTAAAAAATGTGTCTCTAATCTATGGTAAGCCTATTTACTGAATACCATTACTTTTTTCATGTTACATTTTATTGATATTGTGTTTCATTGTCGGATTACAATGATGTTTAGATATATTTTAACGATGTTTATCCCGACGCACGTTAAATTTGAAGGTTATATATTTTGATCGATGTTTTCAAATTCTGTGTTTGAGGTGAAATGATCCCTTTTCGTGCGTGTAAAATGATCCCTGGAATCGTTTTACCCCATTAGTATTTTTATTTTTACAGATCATGCCGCGAATTTATAAACGTCAAACCACTCTCCAAAATTTGCCTGAGGAAGAAATGCTAAAGGCTCTTAATGCCGTTAAAGAAGGAATGCCTTATAAAACAGCAAGCAGACAATTTTCTGTGTTTTCACAAATCTTAAGTACACAATGATCCCTGGGATCATTTTAACCCAACCCTAGGGATCGTTTTATACATACAAATGTATAAAATGATCCTTTAACCAAACTTTTAGAAAACGTTATTTAATTAAAAAACTACGTACAAAACATGAGAAATAAGTATGCAGTTACTTAGGTAAGAAAATTTACTATTCAAAAACATCTAAATCTTATGTTTTTGTGTTCAAATTTGAACACAGTACCAAAAGATTTTCCCTTAAGGGGATCATTTTGCACACATCTCCCCTAATTTGTTTAGTCGAGTAAGAATCCATTTGCCGAGAATTAAAAACAAACCTGTATAACCCGGTCAATTTAGGAATGCGCCGAGTCCATAAATGTTGTATGTATGGACTCGGCACAAGGTGCCAACGTGTCTTAATCGGGATACAAACATAACTACACGAGTGTCGTAATGTTATAAAACACGCGTGTTTAATACCCAGGATTATGAGCTTAAAAGCGGCACAATAAGAGGCACGTTACGAGCAAATGTGTTGACATAGTACATTACTTACCTAGGGCGGTTAAACAAAGAATGTCTCAGATCGGAGGTATTTGACGCCCGAGCCGAAGGCAAGGGCGATAAATATGCGCTCTGAGGCTTTCTTTATTACCGCCCGTGGTGAGTACAAAATTTTACGTCTCTATCTGGCCAGGAAGTGGGGTTTTCCGCACGCATAGCGTGCGGTAATTCCTGCTTTATGGCCAGGTATGACGTAAAACATTTTATAATTCACTAGCGACCCGCCCCGGCTTCGCACGAGTTTATATGTATAATACATGCATGTATGGCATGTATTATACATATAAACCTTCCTCTTGAATCACTCTATCTATTAAAAAAAACCGCATCAAAATACGTTGCGTAGTTTTAAAGATCTAAGCATACATAGGGACGGACAGACAGACAGCGGGAAGCGACTTTGTTTTATTACCTACTATGTATTGATGATTATCCATAAAAGGTGAAATTTTAATTGTCACGAAATCTCATTAATTTCATTATCGCACAGTATGCGGGAATTTTGGCCTGAAATCCATTCCCGCACGCGGGCTGACCCCGCCCGGCGGCGCCGTGCCGGCATAGACCACTTCTCGTGTTTATGTTGAACCATATAAAAGCGCAGTTACAGAGCAAGTGCATTGTAAAAAAACCTTCTCCTTCTTCTTTTCACGGCTGCACGCCCTGATGTTGTGTCAACAATTGAAGATGAAACAAAACGATCACTTTGCAGGCCTTGGCCTCTAATTTTATACGAAATTTCATTACGGGCCTCTCTTCTCCGCCGCACCTGAAACGTGATACTTCTCAGCCTAGATATTATAAGGAACGTAACGTATTAACGTTCCTACTTCAACTATACGTACGTACTACGAATCGCTACGCTATAAAACCTTTATCGAAAGACTGTTCTCGGCAAAAACTCACCAATCCTTAAAAAATACATAAAGAGGAACATATAACATCCTCCTTTTTGAAAGTCGGTTAATGAAAAGAGTAGCAGTAGTGACATCTACTTTGACAGATTGGTCTGATTTCGCTCTAATACCAACAATTAAATTAAATTAAATTAAATTGTTTTTATTTATCCGTTTTCAGTGCAATTTTAATTTTAATTCAATTCAATTCATTTATTTGCAACCATGTACAATAAACACATGCAACTTTTAAGTGTATGCATGCGGCGTTTGCCTAATAATTATCTGTGCAATAAGTTTAAGAAAACATAAACATTATACCTGTGTAGAAAATACGACAATAGAGAGATCTCTCAGGGACCGAAGTCCAATGAGAGTTGTTTGGATGTTATATTTATGCAACTGATTTAAGAAACTTCGATAGTGCGATGCAGAACTCGTCAGATTTGACAGGAGTGACGCCACACTGTGCTCATTGTAAGATTGTAACTGCTATTGGCAGACGTAATAAAGAAATAAATACAAATAACGTCAATATTTAATTGCATGTTTGAGAAAAATAACTATACCTACATCCGATATGCTTATCGACAACACGACAAAGTTGTGGTAAGGTTTAACGCACGAATAATGATGTTGTCTCGGTCGCATCAAGCGCCCAGGTTGTAAACTATGTTATAGATTAGGTACTTGTCGATTCACAAGAATCTAGACTTGAAAAGTTTAAGTATCGAAGAGGGGGTTCCTTCGCATACGCGTATTATTTGAAACTTACGGAGAGGTATGGCACAGAGCAATGTCATATTTGGAGAACAAATCTATAGAAGACCTTAACTATTGTACTATAAGACCCGTGGCGAGCTGGCGGCACGTGAAAATTTTCGACGGGCCACTCGGAACAAAATAAGTTATGAAAGAGTATAGAGTACTTTGGAACTCTTTGGGGGAGGCCTATGTCCAGCAGTGGACGTCTTTCGGCTGATATGACGATGATGATGATTAGAGTATACTCGCTACTGCCCGCGACTCCATCCGCGTGACTCGTTTATATCGTAGCTTCATACAAACTTTCACCCCCCATTTCACCCCCTTACGGGATGATTTCCGGGATAAAAACTATCCTATGTCCTTCCCCGCGACTCAAACCATCTCTATACCAAATTTCATCTAATTCGGTTCAGCGGTTTTAGCGTGAAGAGGTAACAGACAGATAGAGAGACAGATGATCAAGAACTTCACATTGAATTATACATAAGTATTGCAGTATTGTTGTTTTAGGTAGTAAATAGATAACTAGTACCTAAATTATCAAAGAAAGGGATTTAATAAGTATTTAGGTATACATAAATTACACAAAGGGGTTATAATCCCGTGCACTACCTATCCGACGGAACCCTATCAATAACACGCTCCGGGCTTGTGACCTGTATGGCCTCGCCAGCATGTTTACATAGCCGTATCAGGAGAGCCACCTAACGCTATGCTCTCCTGGTGGTCGACACATGATGATGTCATTGTTGAAGCGTATTTAGGCAATCAAAGGCGCCGGTGCCTATCGTGTTCTGATGACTAAGCATTTCAGGCAGTTTCTGAGCAGGCTGTTTGTATGGATAACAACAATGAATGATCTATTTGTTTTAATGGAGTACTCGATTGATCGGACTGACCAGTAAGACTTACGCAAAGGAGTGCTGTATGTTACAGTCGAGTTCTGCAATGTCTATACAGACAACTCTTCACGAGGAGTACTCGACCGGAAGACGGCAGTCCTCTCTGCATGGAACTTTCTATGTAATAGGGGTTATTTTTCCTGCAATTACAAAATAGTCGTATATGGTTAGATACAATCCCAACCTGACCAAGAACTCTTGCGACGCGTTGCATAGAGTTGCGGCCTAAAAGTCGCCAAAATATTCTTGTTGACGTCTCTTGCTTAATAACGATAAGTTATTATAAGGGACGCTTTTGATAGGCACGTAACTGTCCTGCTATAACTCCAATGGATTTAAAGCAAGTCACAGACTGTCTGGAAGAAGTCAACTGTGCTGTGCTCTCCTACCAAATATCATCTGCTTATGTATAAACTTTTGAAAGTCATCGCGAGTGGTTGTGTCTAGGAGGACCAGAACGTCTGTGTCTGTACTAGTAACCTCCGTGCATTCAAGTCAAGGTTTATATTCGAAGGCTATCATCGAAGAGTTCGGCGTGGGAGTAAAGTATGGCAGTCAAAATGAGACCAATCTCCTCAGAGCATTCTTCAAAAAGGCCTACGAAAGGTACCTGATGAAGCAGTCTGATGATCAACATGTCATGGTATTAGATCCCTCACCAAATTAACATTCAGACACGCATGCCAGCCATGCCTAAATTATTCAAACAAGAGTGTAACAAATTAGCCATCCTCCACATATCTCACCCGCTAACTGGGCTGGTGAGCATTCATAAACGAGAACGGATCAAGATTACAGCTGGTATGTACACAAAAAAAATGTCCAGGCTCAAGCGCGATTGAATACGCAGATAACATACGTTGAAAGGGCCTGATCGTATCTGTCTGTGTCACATTTTTGGAGAATAAGTGTGTATGAGTTATGTTGGATAATGTAGTATTTGAATTTGGGATGGGATACAAATGCGACGGATAATTGTGGAAGCTCAGGGCTGTTATTCTTTACGCGCTCAGCCCATCAAACTAGACCTATACCTACGCTTAGCTACTTTTACTACGGATCGCGGCATCAAGATATATTTGTGGGTAAACGTTGAGGTGAGAAACAAGTTACAGAACAGGCAGGACGTTTGGTGTCTGTGACTTAACTTATTCTGTGAAATCTCCCGATGATCGTTTGGATTAGGAAAAATCGAAAGTGCGCTGGTGACAATGTTCATGTTTCAAATAAGTTTCTGTTAAAAAAACTTGTTAGCTTTTATTGCCGATGCCGACATAACTTTTTTTGCACAGTCATCAACTAGGCAGGTGCCTTCTCGTTAGGATGGCTCCAATGAACCCAAACGGGTCATTGTCAGATTTAGGTTCGCGTTTCTTCGGTGGACATTGTCAAAGTTAAGGGCTATAGAGCCTAAGTTTTGGCTGAACGCTGAACCGCTTTTGGCCGCATCCAGCGGACTCCCGCGACCTTTACCAGGTCATCAGTCCACCTTGTAGGGGGGCCTGCCCACGCCGCGCCGCGCCGGCACGTGGTCGCCACTCGAGAACCTTTCCGCCCCAACGGCCATCGGTTCTACGTGCAATGTGCCCCGCCCACTGCCACTTAAGTTTAGCGATTCGGAGGGCTATTTCGGTAATTTTATTTGATAAAAACATATTATATGTAAACGTAAGCCCTTATATTATAACTATTGATCACCGGAAAGATGATTTTTGTTTTTGTGACTGACAATGACCCAAACACAATGGGTTTATGGTGTGCGGTTTAGGAGTTGCTATGGCCTCCTTAAATTCTATCTCCATTATCAGATCAGCTAAACAGTCGTCAATAAATAACTCTTTATTCTTTCAACGCTCACTTTTATACCTCCCCCCCGCTGGTCACCCGTTACGAAACTAGACCTCTACCTTCGCTTAATTACTACGCATCGCGGTGTCAAGGTATAATTGTGGGTGAGCGTTGAGGTGAGCTTAAAACAAGTTACAGAACAGGGGGCCTGAGTTAGTATCAAGTGCCTAACCTAACCTACCGAATTCTACACCGGACTTGACGACGGAACGGAGCCACGCTGATTCATCGCCTAAATAATTAGTTTTTAATTGTATAATTGTAATATATGTATTTGTATGTTAGTTTTTCAGGTATTTGTAACTACGGGACTAACATGCCTGAAATAAATAGTTTATTATTAAAATTCGGCGTAGCATCGTCATTTTTATTCGACTCCCAGGTCTCAAACGAACTATTTAATCAATGTTATTTCTCTACGTTTAATGGCTAAATTTTAAGGTAACGGTTAAAATCACGGCTATCACCTCAAATCGCGACGGAAGTGGCAAAATTTAAATGTTTTTAGCATTTCATTAGTCACATAAAACGCACAGCGCGCGCCGTGTCAAATACCAACGATGTTTATGAATTATAACAAACACATCCGCTCTTTTCGTATAAATTATCCTATATTACCTATTAAAGATAGCGACACTTGGCGAACTGTGAACTATGGATGTGGTCCGGTCCGACAAGCCTATCGAGTTTGGTGACATACTCTGCATCTGGTTTTAGGTGATTGACCACTTTGACCAGCCCCCCTATTCTGTAACTTGTTTTAAGCTCACCTCAACGCTCACCCACAAACATACCTTGACACCGCGATGCGTAGTAATTAAGCGTAGGTAGAGGTCTAGTTTCGTAACGGGTGACCGGCGGGGTGAGCCGCATTAACGCGTAGCGAATAACAGCCCTGGAGTGCAATTCTCTAAAACAATTTATATATTTCGTGAAGGCGTCGTAAGCCTTCACTCACTGGCCACCTCACCTATCACCTCACACCTCACGTGATAGCGAAGATAATCTTACCCCGATACGTCACATGTCTTTAGTTTGACATAATTTACTTGAAAAACAAAGTTAACGACTTCAAATCAGTAGCCAAATTGCTTCAAGTTAGCCTATCAAATTTGAAGAGTTCCCTCGATTTCTCCAGGATCCCATCGTCAGAACTGGATTTTGGTGACAACGGGGCCAATCTGAAAGTATATGCTTTCAAACAAAGAAATAATTGTTCATATCGGTTCAATTACCGAGTTATCGCGTAACAAACACACAAAAAAAACAGTCGAATTGAGAACCTCCTCCTTTTTTGAAGTCGGTTAAAAATATTGACTTTGTACTTGATATTTCACACATAAGATTAGCAAAACTTTATTGCAGTAGGTAGAGTGAGTTATTGGCCGCTCGGACGGATTTAAACCAAATGAAAACCTTGGAAAAGACTTTCAGAGGACTTTGGATTAATACGAGCGAGCGAAGCGAACGAAATTCTCCGTTTCAGCTGGGGCAAGCATTATTTCTTATGTCCGGCGTCTGTCCGGCTGTTCTCCTCTATTGGTTGCATTTCTCAACCGATATACTCGTAAAAATTTGTGAGCAAAATTTTTTTATACCGTCTCTCTTTTTACAAGCTTTATATTAACTTGAACTGTTCGTATCTATCTAAATATGTAAAGTTGTCCGTCAAAATTTGCAATCCATTTTTCAGTCAGTTCCCGTTATCCAATTGAGCTGAAATTTCGCAAGCATATGTATATTGCATCATCATCATCATCATATCAGCCAAAAGACGTCCACTGCTGGACATAGGCCTCCCCCAAAGAGTTCCAAAGTGACCGGTCCTGCGCCACCCGCATCCAGCGGACTCCCGCGACCTTTACCAGGTCATCAGTCCACCTTGTGGGGGGCCTAACAACGCCGCGCCTTCCGGTACGTGGTCGCCACTCGAGAACCTTTCCGCCCCAACGGCCATCAGTTCTACGTGCAATGTGCCCTGCCCACTGCCACTTAAGTTTAGTGAATCGGAGAGCTATATCGGTTACCTTGGTTCTGCTGCGGATAGCCTCATTTCTGATGCGATCACGCAGAGAATTTCCCAACATAGCCCTCTCCATTGCTCTTTGGGTGACTTTGATTGAGCCTTCTTATGAAGCCCATTGTAAGTGACCACGTTTCAGTGCCATATGTCATCACTGGCAACACACACTGGTCAAAGACTCTCGTCTTGACACACTGCGGAATATTGGCGTTCGGGAAGCTACGGCACATCTTTTCGTCCAATATTCTGCAGTGTATATTGCATGACAATGCAATATTATGATGACCTGGAGCTGGAAGGTGGCCATAGGAACTCCGCAATAAAACGAAACAACCCCATCGAGTTTAGGCTCGTTAGAATCGTCTCAATGATTGATGATGGTATGCAGAAAAGTACAGTCGGCAATAAAAGCTTGTACCAAAAATGAATTTTTTGACAGAAACTTATTTTTCTAGTAGATACCCTCCATTGCACACAACACAGAACACACAGCTTAAAGTAGAGGTAAACTACTTCCATATAGTTTCCAGACTACCTATGTGTAGCCGGAGATAATGCAACATAATTCATCAATACAATTAAATAAATAGGTAATAGGTACATAGAATGCCACAAAGCTACATATACAATCAACTGGACCAACACACTAAAGACCTACACCAAAGATACTGGGAGGAGATAGACACATGCAGACAGACCAAAGAGATTCTGTCGAAACGCGACTACAAACTCACAACCACACTACTAAGGACACATAGAAACCAACTGCACAAGATAGTGGGTATAATAACAGGACACAACACCTTGAACAGACACCTCTATAACTTAGGTATCACAGACAGCCCCATGTGCAGAGCGTGCATGGAGGCAGAAGAAACGACCAAATATATACTACTGGACTGCAAGCAGGTAGAAGTATACAGAATGAAACACCTAGGTTCTCCAAACACACTACGGGACGCAGTCAGCAACACCAAGGCACTCACCAACTTTTTAAACGAGCTGGGGTGGTTAGAGTAGCGCCACACCGCCG
This sequence comes from Epinotia brunnichana, assembly GCA_963854355.1. Classification (NCBI taxonomy): domain Eukaryota; kingdom Metazoa; phylum Arthropoda; class Insecta; order Lepidoptera; family Tortricidae; genus Epinotia; species Epinotia brunnichana. The sequence goes on from OY977956.1 coordinate 4,625,169, forward strand.
TTTCACGCAAAATAGGCACAATGGATGTCGACTTGCGGAAAACGCCCAGTATAACTAACTAACTAGGTACATAGAATACTTAGATACAATAACCAGGATCAGATAGCTCCAAAAAATGTGTATGTTACAGTCACCGGCATAAATATATGATGGAACAAAGGCCGCAAAAATATCTTGATGACAACTCTATTCCTAGAGCCGTAAGAGCGTGTCAGATATTTTTGCGGCCTTTGATTCATCATAATAATTATATTGATGCCGGTGACTGTACCTATACGGAATAATTTCAAAATGGTCATATTTTAGGACTGTCATTGACGTACCAGTTATCCAAGTATAGAAACTTTTCTCTACCACGGAACCAACATTCCCAAAATGCTGCAATTGGTAAGCAATCTTCAATCGTTATCAAAATTAATTTTATAGCATTCCTAATGACCGTCTAATCACAGAATTCCGAGATAGGCATCAGTCGACCCGTACAATAGTTAAAACGACACTATTAATTATTCTAACGCCCCAGAAAGTTCACTAACCACGCGTCGAGACAAATAAAACGACGTCCCACCGAATGACCATAAGGTCCAAAAACGATCGCCACATGTGGCCAGATTGACGAAAAGAAAAACAAAATTAATATCCAGTCGCGCGTCTCGCTCTTGCCTATGCTAATATTGTGCGTGCGTCTCGCTCGTGCGCAACGAAATCATTCTTGGAAGGCGCACGCTCAATGCGGGCGTTGTTCGAAATTCGAATTCGAAAAAAAGGAATGAGAGCGCCGGTTGTGCTAAAACGCCGGGGTCTATGCGGTTCGTTCGGCGTCGCGGCGGATTATTACTTACATTATCAGGACATGACTTGAGGAAGTGAACAGTCACTGGAGTTTATTATGGTTAACTGCCTATTTAATATTGTCTGAGCACATCGTTTTTAAATAAAGCCTTTTGTTCCATTCGGCGTCGAAACCCTAGGTCCGTGGGGCCCTGGCGCTCTGAGCCTCTTTAAGGACATGTCGAAGAGGCTCAGAGACGCCACGGGAGACCAAAGAGCTGGCAGTTTCCTCGCTCAACGCATCGGCATGGCGATCCAGCGAGGAAATGCTGCCAGCGTCTTCGGTAGCATGCCGCAGGGGGCATTTTTAGGTATATTTTAGTTTTAGGTGAGTTTAATTATAGTGCTGTATTTATTAATAAATATTATTTCATTCAATATATAAAGCCTATATATTTATAAAGCCTGAATAAGTAAAACTTAGAAAAGTTGAAAAACTCCTACATTTTTAACCGACTTCAAAAAAGGAGGTGTTTTTTTTGTGTGTTTGTTAAGCGATAACTCAGTAATTTATGAACCGATTTGAAAATTTTTTCTTTGTTTGAAAGCATATACTTCCAGATTGGTCCCGTTGTCACCAAAATCCAGTTTGAAGTCGGTTAAAACTTTGTTTTCAAAGTAAATTATCATTTCAAAGTTCAATATCTCAAAAACGGCTAAACCGATTTTGTTGAAACGTAGCTAAGAACCACATCGATCACGTCAGCTTTCGGATAAAAAAACCGCATTCAAATCGGTCCATTCCCTAAACGAATGGACCGATTTGATACGACGCCACAGACAGACAGACAGACACACAGACACGTCAAACTTATAACGAAATACGCTCTCGACTGTTTCCTCCCTGGTTTTTGAACCTAGAGCAAAGAGTTTTTCAAATTAGGTCAATAGCATCAATATGTATGCCGCTATGTTTCGCTTTTTTGGATCTTTTTATTTTAAAGAAATTACAGCGCAAAAATCGCAAAAACGGCTTAATTGAAATGGCTCCAAAAAAAGGTGCAGTGTACAAATATAACAACAAATATCCAACAAATCAAAACAGCGGCGTAGATTATTTCTTCCTCTTGCAGTATCCGAAATTGTACGATGATTACTTGCGTTTTGGAGGAGGAAATAGTCGAGAGCAAAACCTCGATTTTTGAGTTTTTAGCGTAGGAATTTTAGTTCGAGCTGCAGTTGTCCTTATCGCATAGACAACTCCCGCCGCCCACAACAGCGCGACAGAAACATTGCGTCAAAAATTTGAGATTTCAAAAGTTGCTCTTAATCAACAATCATTCAATCGTTCACATTGTAGAAGTAAGTACTTAAGTAAGAACAGTAAGTTTACAGAGTTATTAAATTTATTAGAGTAAACGGCAAACTTCGTGCGCAAATGACCTTGCCTGCGCAAAGGCGAATTGTACGTGCAAGCTGCCCCCCCCACTTCCCCTCATTTGCGCACGAAGTTTGCCGTCTACTGTATGTGATCTACTATGTATTGCCGATAGCAATGCACTCACGAGAATTTTCCACAGTTGCGAAACTTTCCACATGAGAATTTCTCGGTAACTTCTGAGAATGTTCTCGTGAACGAGAACTTATCTGAATGAGTACTTAATTTATTCGTATTTGTCAAGGAAGTAAGTATGCGTATCGCAGTAATTATGATAAATAGACATAGTCATATAATTAAAGTACCACAATAAACACGTATCCTGTAGTATTTAAGATTATAGTGTTGAAATTATAAGGAATATTTTTATATAAACATAAAAATAAAACAAAAAGGCTACAGTCACCAAGAATCGAACCCGGGACTGTTGCTCTGAAATTTATGCAAAAGAATGCATTATATATTAATGACAATGTTGTGAAAATATCGTCTTATTTGCAACATATATGCCGTATGACATAAACGATAAGTTTCATGTTGCAAGAATGTTCCGAGAACATTTTGAGAATGTTTCCGCGTTTTGGGAATGTTCTGCAACTTATATGTACATTGCTAATTGCCGATGGGCGTCCAAATACAAGAATAAAATATATGGTATGTTATGAAATGAAGAATACACAAAAATTAGATAAATTTGTAATTAAAATAAAACATAATTGAGAATTAATTATGATAAATTAAAATTAAAATTGTAGGTATGTCATGTAAAAAAACATCAATTATTAAAACTACATATTAATCTATCTTTGCATGGTTATTAACTTATCACTTAAAAAGATTATCATAATGGATCTTAATGAAATGGAGAGCTATTCCTATGAATATGATTAGATTCTTTACCAAATTATAGCTCATTGAAAAAAAAATGCATAGTTTTAGCTGGTAAACATATACTCAGGAACATATTTTAGGATCACATCCGAACTGTATCATCGGTTATATGATATATAGGTACCTACCTAGGTATATAGGTACTAGTACCTACATACAATTGCATTGTCACCCACATATATGCCAAATTCTATCTCAACGTAACGCCAGCAAATGCTTGAAAAAAAGTTTGCTAAACAAAAATACTACAAACTTTACGCAAAATACATTTTAAACTGGGAAAAGTTCACAGCATCCTTAAATATGAAATAAAATCCCGTAAGAGTAACTTAAAAAAAGCGGCCAAGTGCGAGTCGGACTCGCACATGAAGGGTTCCGTTACATAAATTGCTTTTTACGATATATGACGTATTAAAAAAAAACTACTTCCTAGATCTCGTTCAAATCAATTTTCGTTGGTAGTTTGCATGGTAATACACATCATATATTTTTTTCAGTTTTATCATTCTCTTATTTTAGAAGTTACAGGGGGGGGGACACATTTTACCACTTTGGAAGTGTCTCTCGCGCAAACCGTTCAGTTTAGAAAAATAATATGTTAGAAACCTCAATATCATTTTTGAAGACCTATCCATACCACAAGTATGGGATTGATAAAAAAAAAAAATTGAGTTTCAGTTCTAAGTATGGGGAACCCCAAATTTTTTTGTTTTTTTTCTGTTTTTGTGTAAAAATCTTAATGCGGTTTACATAATACATCTACTTACCAAGTTTCAACAGTATAGCTCTTATAGTTTCGGAAAAAAATGGTTGTGACATACGGACGGACAGACATGACGAATCTCCGGGTTCCGTTTTTTGCCATTTGGCTACGGAACCCTAAAAACTTCGTAGCTACGTAATTTCTCCGCACTCGCGACGCGAGGCTCCGAAACCCTATACGGGGCTCGTCTTTTTGCAGGCGTGTGGCACGAGCCGTGGCTGGGCTACGGAGGGGCAAAGGAGTCCAAATCAATTCATTGCAAATATTACTAGCCTTATTAAAGTTATTAAGCTTACTATGGAGCTAGTATATACCATTTGTTTGCCCATAAGTTTTTTTTTAACAATTTAATGTTAGTTTTCGTTTGCTTATCATGCTCGTGCTAAGTTATCATAAAAAATAAAATATATACACGTCAACTTAATGTTCATATTTTATTATCATGGTTTAAATTTTTTGTCACTAGCGACCCGCCCCGGCTTCACACGGGTGCAAAGCTGATACTAAATATATATGTATTATACATATAAGCCTTCCTCTTGAATCACTCTATCTATTTAAAAAAACCGCATCGAGATCCGTTGCGTAGTTTTAAAGATCTAAGCATACATAGGGACATACGGACAGACAGCGGGAAGCGACTTTGTTTTATACTATGTAGTGATAACTTAAGACTCATTCGGTATTATTTACTATTTTGATTAATAAAGATGGGAATTTGACATAAAAGCGATATTATGATTACAATTGGAATGCTGAAAGATTTTGAGTTGACATTTTTATTATATTTTAGCTTTCGTATTTTGTTGCTTTTTATCGTAGCTCACTTCCAAATTGTTGTTACCACCGAACCCTGTTATTTGTTAACCGATTTTAGAATTCAACGAGTATACGGTTTCAAAAATAAATGAATTCAAACCCTTCTCAATTATAAGCAGATTTCTCAATGCATCTGCTCTTGAATAGCATCATCTCCGGATGAGATCGCATTGGCTCTTTTTCAGTTAGGAGTTAGGTAAATAGGTAGTTTATTAATATAACGTTTGCAATAAAATCAAAACATAATCTTTTTGTATAATTTACTACTCGTACCCATTTTCAATGCACTCGACTGACTGTAGGCGAAACTTTTTTTTCGATTGAATGTAATTCCTTTAATGAACTCACTCATATAGGTAGTGGGTTCAGATCCTGACCACATCCCTAGTCACGGGCGAGCGAGCTAAGCGAAGCCGACGGTTCGGGGAAGGCACCAGGCACGCATGAGTGCTCAGAGGCTTAGCCGGAAAGGACCCTCCGCGGCCGCCTGGGTTTTGGAGTTAACCGACTATGTTCATATTGTTCATAGCCTTGGAACTACCACTAGCTTTTTTCTTTGACATTACTTACCACTGTTTTTAACCTCACGGGCACGAGGCACGAGGCACGCATGAGTGCTCAGAGGCTTAGCTGGAAAATAACCTACGCGGCCGCCTGGATTTTGGAGTTATCGAGATGTTCATATCGTAGTTTAGAGAAAAGGATCCAACCCACAAGCCATCACCATTAAAATGTATGACTTTTGTTTTAGCTAGAAAGTTCAAAATTCAAATTTTACATAGGTAGTGTGGGTTGGATCCTTTTCCCTAAACCACGTCCCTGTTCATAGCCTTGGAACTACCACTAGCTTTTTTCTTTGACATTCATTACCACTGCATTCATTTCAGGGCGGATGGAGGACCTCAAGAACCTTACTGAACTTGCTACAGAGTACTTGAAGAGGACTAATCTTAACCTTTGAATTAATCAATCTTATTATTATTATTTTCTTATATAGCTTTTATATGTAATCCAGTGACCAAAATGCCATACGATAAATAAATAAATAACCACTGCATTTAACTCCACGGGCACCAGGCACGCATGACTGCTCAGAGGCTTAGCCGGAAAGGACCCTCCGAGGCCTTCTGGATTTTGGAGTAAAGGCCTCCACACACCGGTCGCGGGCGCGGGTCGGGCGCGGGCCCGCGCAAGTTGTAAAACATTGAAACTACACTTCAAACACACATCGAACACGGGCCCGCGGGCCCACGGCGGGCCCGCGGCCGCGACCGGTGTGTGGAGGCCTTTAAACGACTATGTTAGCCTTGGAAACCTACCACTTAACCACTGCTGATTTCTTTGATATTATCAATGTTTTATAATTTTAAGGATACGATTATACGCGCGTTAGCTGACGTATGTGCACGAAACACATAATAAAAATTGACGTATGTGCACGAAACACATAATAAAAATTGGAATGCTAAATATGTGCTTCAAATTGGTCCATTACGTTACTCCCTAAATCGGTTTCAGTGCGTCTCGTTTTCTCACGCAGAAACAAATGTGTAGGTACCTAACAGTCGGACGCGCTACACTGTTATTTAGACCCGGCACTCTACGTATTCTGATATTAAGACAAGTGTACAAATTGTTGAAATTGTATATAAATTTTGAGACATGAGCGAAGATACAACATACATACATACATACAATCACGCCTCCATCCCCAAAAGGGGTAGGCAGAGCACATGAAACCTGTGTTTCAGTGCCACTTTTAGCATAAATGTGGGTATAACAGATCGACAAAATGTGATATCGAAGTGATAGGTTGCTAGCCCATCGCCCCCAACACACTTCAACCCTGTTCCCTTAGTCGACTCTTACAACACCCACGGGAAGAAAGGGGGTGGTGCTATTCTAACCCGACACCACACGGGATACAACTATATTATATAACTGTAGGTATAGTTTCGTTCAGGAACGTGTATAAAAGTATTAGCCGAGTGTTGACAACAAAAGCGTTGTTTTAATTTCGTCGCGTCTACTTACTGTGCTGATTTACAAAATATTGCTGCTGCCGAGTTCGGTAAAACACGGTTTGACGGATTTTTTATGAAAATGTGTGTGAAAACATGGCTTGTTATTACTTAAATAAGTTTTATATTTAACTAACTACCCGCGGGGTCCGCCTAACTTTTATAGATAACCCAGGCGCAGCCACCGGATAAACTCTATAATTGTGGTGATTTTTTTTTACAAGCTTTATATTAACTTTGTATGTTTCTCTGCGTGATCGCATCAGAAATGAGGCTATCCGCAGCAGAACCAAGGTAACCGATATAGCCCTCCGAATTGCTAAACTTAAGTGGCAGTGGGCGGGGCACATTGCACGTAGAACTGCTGGCCGTTGGGGCGGAAAGGTTCTCGAGTGGTGACCACGTACCGGAAGGCGCGGCGTTGGTAGCCCCCCCACAAGGTGGACTGATGACCTGGTAAAGGTCGCGGGAGTCCGCTGGATGCGGGTGGCGCAGGACCGGTCACTTTGGAACTCTTTGGGGGAGGCCTATGTCCAGCAGTGGACGTCTTTTGGCTGATATGATGATGATGATTAACTTTGTAACTAACTGTGTGTATGTCCCTATGTCACAACTATGTTCGTTCGGGTGGAATCATGCAACTCAATTTTGAAGCAGATATCTTCAACCGTTTGAGCTGAAATTTTGCTTAAAGATATAGTTTGGACGACAATTCAATATTATGGTACCATCGAGCTGATCTGATGATGGAGACGGAAGGTGGCCATGGGAATTCAGTACTCCAGACTTCTCGCCCAAAGGGTGCGAGACTTAAGACGCGTGTAAAAATTTCAATTGTGTACAAGTGCTAACTCCCTATCTAAGGTAAGCCAATATTTAGTTTAAATATAATTAAATCGGAACCAAATTCAGAAAATCGACGGGAAATATAATGATTTTTATGAGCATTGGATGCGGGTGGCGCGGGAACGGTCATTGTGGCACTCTTTGGGGGAGCCCTATGTCCAGCAGTGGACGTTTTCTTGGGATTTTTTTTCCTCTAGTGCTGTATGTCTAAAATCTCGTGCTTGAGTCTAGACTTTTTATACTTAAATGTCGATTTTCTGAATCTGCAGATTGAAGAATTTCAAGAAGATTTTTGACCTGTCGTATGTGATACTTATAATTATAGCCAAGGCACAAAACTTAGGATAAAACGTTAGGTTTTTTTTTAAACTTCAATTTACTATAATTCTAGCATCACATATGACTGGCTTTGTGCGATTGTGAGCTAATACAAATATATTATATGGCATTTACAGTAGTACGAACAACGCTTCGGGACACTTATATTTATTATGCCAAAGAAAATATGCGATTGTTGAGCGGTTTTCAATGACAAAAATAGTTTTACATATATGGTCTGATGATGGAGACGGAAGTATCCGTAGAAACTCCTTAATTACACAAGATAAACCCCTCATTATAATCCTCTAAATTAGTAAGGTAAACATCCGAGTGTTCGACGCTGTACTAGTATATGGCATGGGCACTTTATGCAAAAGTGACACGGCTTAAATTCGAATGAAGAAAAATCCTCTTAGCTCGAATTTAACCCATATTGCTTTGAAATAAAGTGCCGAGCATTCGAACGTTTACCTTAGTTGATGACTGCAAAAAAGTACAGTCAGCAATAAAAGCTTGTACAGTCAAGGACTTTAATTGTTGAACCATTTAGGTGTCAACTAATTTTGTTTTTTAATAGTTAAACTTTGAAGTGTCCAGTATAAGTGAGCTCTAAATGGCTCACCAATGGGGAATGGATGAAAATTTTAGAAGTGACTGATTATTTTTTTAAATAAATAAATAAATATTTGCGGACAATCTTACACAAATCAACCTAGTCCCAAACTAAGCAAAGCTTGTACTATGGGTACTAGACGACGATATCAGATACTTATATAATCTAACTGACTTTTTGGTGATAGGAATAACCTTCCTTAGCACCAGATAAAAGTCTGATTTAAAAATCCGTGGTAAACTGACACTGGCAATTATATTGACAGCTGCAGCAGCTATATTTGTCATTGCCAGGGTCAGATATTTAAAATATTTTTTTGTAATATAAGACGGATCAAGGAAATTGTCTGGTCAGACGTAACCCCGTTGAGTTTGGGCTCGTTAGAATCGTCTCAATGTGTAAGTAGTTAATGAGATTTTTGACAGACCTTATTTTACAGTTACTTACTTACTAAATAATCCAGTAACCAAGTAGTTTGCGTCAAATCCGGTAGTTGTGATTTTTTGCAGACTTGTTTATGGTGTTGGCCCAATGAATAATCCAAGTTTGTGAACTCGAGCTCCGAACTCAACGTAGTCAAAAATTAGGCCAGTAGGCCTGAGTCTGATTTTATCTAGTCTATGGATGTAATAAATAATGATAAAGATGTAAAAGTTGTAACTATGTATTCTCATATCCGATTTCAAAAATCTTTGACAAGTATATAGAGTGGTCTATATACTTGTGAAAGATCTTCGGGGTGCGGGGTGGTTTCCCATAAGTACTATAATATTATAAACGCGAAAATGTGTCTGTCTGTCTGTCTGTTACCATTTCACGCTTAAACCGCTTAACCGATTTAGATTAAATTTGGTATAGAAATTGATTAAAAACCGAGGAGTTCCATAAGTTTTATCCCGTAAATCACCCCCCAATGGGGTTTAATGGGGGTCGAAACTGTGTATGGAGCGTCGATATAAACGAGTTCCACGCGGACGAAGTCGCGGCCAGAAGCTAGTAATATAATATAAGTTAATATTGCCTTATAATAAAGACGTGTGTTCACTTAAACCCTTGGAACGTAGCTGCTTCGGCTGCTGACTGTACTTTCTAGTTAGCAGTATCAGATGTAAACAAGCTTTATAGTCATCATGCTCCTAAATAGCGTTATTCCCGGTTGTGCCCCTAAAGGAGCCCGGGGTCCGCTTTGACAACTAATCCCAAGATTTGGCATAGGCACTAGTTTTACAAAAGCGACTGCCATCTGACCTTCCAACCCAGAGGAAAACTAGACCTTATTGGGATTAAACCGGTTTCCTCACGATGCCTCCTTCACCGAAAAGCTAACGGTAAATACTCCGTCCGTACATAAGTTCCGAAAAACTCATTGGTGCGAGTCGGGATTCGAACCCATGACCGCCGCTTGACAGCCGCATGCCTGAACCACTAGGCTACCGTAGCTTGTATAGTATGATGGTACCTATAAGTGATGGTAACAACCGAATAGACCTAGTAAAAAATGCTGTAAACGCAGTCAGAAGCATTTCCTATAAGATTATTTCGTTATAGGTTTTCTAGTTCAAATATCGCTCCTTATTGCACGGTACTATACTTAATAAAAAATTAGGGCCTGCGCCAATTCCTGGGATAATATAAGGTGCCAAGACGAACCCCGGGGTCTTTAAGTGATTGCTTGGTATAAATACGCGTTTATTGATTTCAAATGATGTTATTGGAGGTCAACTAGTTTTTCCCTTATTTATATTTCAAACTGCACGAGTTATCTACCCTCGTTTTTACAATAGGTACGATGTTGCATGTAAATTGTCATTTAGGTTTAAGTGCGAATAGGCCAGAGAGTATTGGCTAAAAACAATAAGGTATAGCGCACATTGCATACCTTCCTTATGTAGCTAAATATGTGATTGTACCGGAATATAACGTAAGTTACCGCCATATTGTACCATCATCATCATATCAGAAGAAAGACGTCCACTGCTGGACATAGGCATCCCCCAAAGAGTGCCACAATGGCCGGTCCTGCGCCACCCGCATCCAGCAGACTCCCGCGACCTTTACCAGGTCATCAGTCCACCTTATTTTGTACCATATTTTGTAGCAAATAAAGTATTATTCTATTATATTCTAAATGCTTTTACACCTAGGTAGAGAGTGTAATACACACAATAAGTCATGGTAGAGATATATCGTTAAATGTAGCTCTATTTAAGCGCTTGATAGAATTTTATTCAGTAAAATGTACAAACCTATACAAAGTGGAGGAATCTCCAAAAACGTATGGGAGAAGAAAAAAAAAATGAAAAAAAAAAGCGAAATGTCTAATCTGCACGGCAATGTAACATTATTTCACTTAGCCAAATGAGTGTGTTTTATTTACAGTTTTAGCCCTAAACATTTATATTATAATTTACGACATAATTACCTATAAGTAGGTAGGTAGTACCTACCTACTTATAGGTACCTATCTTAAACGTAAATTAAACATTAATGGACGGCAGCACCTTCGTATTTTAATAAATGTATATGAATTAAGTAGCTTATCAAACAGAATTATTTCCGCACATACTGCAAACTTTGCTTTAAAATCGTAAGTAATGTGTCGAAAATAAGGCCAAGGTTATGAATTGCTTTTTTATTGCTTACCTAAATATGTAGGTACCTATTTCTATTGTTTTCTTAAATCTATCTTTTAAAAAGCCATTATAATTGCCTTAATGCATATCAATTCATTCTTTAAAGTAATGCGTAAGACCATTTCAAAAACAATATCCAAAACATGCGTTTATGTTATAATTTTGAACTTTTTTCAACATGCCATAATTGCCATATACCTATTTGCCACACCACTCTTTATTCCGGTTAATTTCCATTTGCAAACACCTCACTTACCTAAAATATATTAAATCTATCTTCTATCATTTCACATGAAAATTTGAGCGACACTAGAAAACACTGAAAACACAAAGTTCACCGTCCACTTCAAAAGTTGTTAAAAATTATATTTTGTAATTTAATACTGTTATATTTTGTACGAGCAAGTTTATCCGTTTTGTTCAAAAATCCGGTTTGATATTTATAATGATAAAAGGGGCGAAGGAGCGCGTAGGAAATTAAAAAAAATAGGCTCAGCAAACAATTGCAGAGCTAACAAAGCAGCGCTTCGCAGCTATCCGAAGCTGTACTGAAATTCTAAACCCCGACTTCGGTATCCATGTCGTGCACCCCCCATTACTGTATTTCCACTAATCTTGAAAACGTCATAACCACCACCCCATTACATGCTAAATTCAACCAAAAAACAATTAGTCATAGAGTCAAAATTGCAACAACGCGTAACGCTCTTTCCGCCCTTCCTCGAAGTGTCCAAACCGGTACAAGGCTATGAGAACATGTAATTTAAAGACGGAGCTGTGAAGCGGTTCCGACAGCTATAGTCGACTCTGTCTGGCACGTAACAAAGCCTCTACATCTTTTCGCGATGCAATGTTGGGTTGCTCACTTTTTGCTATTCTGTATTGGATTACGTATTATTTTGTGAATTAGATTGTGTCGTGGTGTCAAATTATCTTTTGTACCTGGCATTTTAGGAGATATGTCGGGAAGCAGGTACTTACATGCATTTTATTAAGTATGGTATTAAGAATACGTTTAGATATTATGCCAAATAAAACTTTTATTACTTTATTATATTTCATTAATTTGTCAATAATTGGAATCTTACTATGTCTCTATGTTTTTCCTAAAACTTAATTAAACCTGAAATTTTGATCTAAAGCTTTATCCTCTCCGAATAGGTTTTTTTCTAAAGTAGAATAATCTAATAAGTACTTCAAAACTTTTGCCGATTTTGTTTATCTCTACATAATCAAAATTGTAGCTCTACGTCATCATTATCATCATATCCTTCAATGATAGAGCATCATTACCTTAAAACTTTACATTAATTTTTTTATGAAATGAAATAGAGTTCTTGTTATCATTACACCGTTGTTTTTTTTCCGCTGACAGTACGACTATAGCATTCTCATTTGTAATTGACTCTACATTCTATGTGACTAGTTAATCAGTTATAAGCTGGCACCTAACATACTGCATTTGATTTAGGAAATGAAATGAGTGATTTTTTATTTCTATGTATTTGCAATGTTGCAGTAATAATAAATAATGTACCCAAATATGAAGGAGATTTTTTTTCAATTTAACTAAACTTTTTTTCTAAATACTTAAGTACCGTAAATTCTTAGTAAAAGCCTGTGATATACGAACAGATAGACAGATAGACAGACCGAGCATGATTCAACGGTTCCAGTTTGACTACGAAACCTTAAAAATATATTTCGCTTCAAACAGATAATAACTGAACAAAATATTTTATTTCAGTTTAGCTCACTCGATAGGCAAAGAAGCGTTGGTCGTCCACCAGCTCGATGGGTTGATGACGTAAAAAAGACCGCGGCTCATTTCTGGATGAGACTAGCACGGGACCGGGATAAGTGGCGTACAGTCGCCATCACATACATCGGAGCAAACAAGCACGTCACAAACATCGGAACAAACCTCTACTTTCAAGGCATTAGGGTGCATGAGCCGATATTTTTGAACATTGTACCGATGTATGTGATGGCGACTGTACGCGAAGAGAGGCTTATGCACAGCAGTGGGCGATTACAGGCTGAAAATGATGGTGATGATGATAGGCAATTTGGAAAGATTAAATTAATCGTTGCATTGAAATACTCGCAAAAATATTTTGTTCTTATTGAATCACCCATTTTATGATGTAGGTACCTATTTATCTAATGAATCATATCTATATCATTTTTATAACAGAGTAGACAATTTCACTAAAATATTTTTACTCAAATAGGATCTGTTTGGTATTCAACCTAACAAAGATAAAAAAAAAACATTTTATTCTTCTTCTTCTTCCTGCCCTTGTCCCAGTTCAGCTGGGGTCGGGCCTCCTTGTGCAGCGGCGCCAGGAAATACTATCCTGGGTTGTCATAGGTGAAAGGTTCTGTGCTTTTAGGTCCCTCTCGATGTTTGACCACCACGTAGCTGGTGGTCTGCCTCTCCCTCTGGGTTGGGTGTTGATATTAAGCACTGTCTTTACGGAGTAGTCATCTTCTCGGCGCATTACATGACCATACCAACGGAGCCTACATTCTTTGAGCTTTGCTGGTATTGGAGTTACTTTGAACGATCCCCTGATATACTCGTTGCGAACCTTGTCTAGTCGCGTTACGCCACCCGCCCATCTCAGCATATTCATCTCTGCTGTGTGCAGTTTTTGTTCGTGCTTCTTTAGGGCAGTCCAGCATTCCGCACCATATAACATAGCAGGCCTCACTGCGGTTTTGTATATTTTGCCTTTCGTTTTTACTGGCATCCTAGTATCGCACAGTACCCCTGATAAGGTTCTCCACTTCATCCAGGCTGTATTAATTCTGTGGTTCACATCTTCGTCTACGCGCGCATCAGTCGTCAGCATGGACCCGAGATATTTAAAGCGTTCGGCTTTGGGCAGTGATGCGTCGCCGATCTGTATTTTGCAGTTTAACTCCTCAGTACCGCCCAGATCGCACTCCATGTACTCAGTTTTAGTGCGACTGATACGCAATCCGTGTTTTTCGAGTTCCATTAACCACGTGTTAAAAGTTTGTTGTAGCTCCGATGCTGTTTTTGATATCAGTACAATGTCGTCTGCGTACAGCATGCACCATGGGATTCGAGACTGCAGGGCTTTAGTGATGTAGTCCATACTCAAATTGAAGAGTAGAGGGCTCAGAGCCGAACCCTGGTGAACGCCAACTTTGACCTGAAATGGTTCGGTGATACCAGCGGGCGTCTTAATTTGGGTGCAAACATTTTCGTACATATCTTGCACCAGAGAAACATACGATTCCGGTATATTCTGTGCACGCATTGCTTGCCACACTAGTTTCCTCGGCACTCTATCGAATGCCTTTTCCAGGTCAATGAAAGCAAAATAGAGATTTTCCTTGTTCAGTCGATATTTCTCCATCAGAATTCGGATAGTTTGGATAGCCTCTGTTGTAGATTTACCGGCCGTAAAACCAAATTGATTTGCAGTTGTGCAAGATATGGACGATAGACGTGCACCAATTACACGTTCCCATAATTTAAGAGTGTGTGATGTAAGTTTAATCCCTCTATAGTTGTTACAATTGGAAACATCGTCTTTGCTTTTGTATAATGGACACAGAAAACTTGCGCGCCATGAAGTGGGTATTTAAAAAAAACATTTTATTAAATAATTCAATTCTTTTACTGGTCATTTATGAAAACGTTCAATACGAGTAGTTTAACTGCTACTTCTTTTCTTTCTCTTCTGTATCTTCAAGGCCTTTGCTCGCGGCACTGTGAAACAGCTCACTCCGAAATGTTGGCACATTTGTCGAACCTGTAATTGCCATATCGTTAAAAGGACTCCAGGCGCCGTAGCATGGATGGCCTATCACGCGATAAGTGACATGATAGAGCATCCGTCCCTGGCTGACACCGTTCGATAGAACAAGACGACGCTCTTATCTTGTCACTTATCGCGTGATAAGGCCATCCATGCTACGGGGCCTGGCCAGTATTCAGATTACCTACACAATGATGTGTCCCCGAAATATCCCCTATTTCATGTCTCTGTTATTCGCATTTTGAAAAACATAAGAGGTGAAGGGTGGGGATATCGTGGACGGACATGTAAAGTTTGAAAGACAAAACGGTAAATAGCTCTAATAATCATAATAATCAAAATCATAATTTATTTCCCATATAGGTAGGTATGCTAAGATACACTTATGTCCGTCAACAATATACAAAAAGATTTACACTTACAGATTATCGCTAGAATAATTATTTACTAGGTGTTACATTTCTTAAATCTAATTCCCAAACATTTTTGTCCGACATATAATCCGTCACTTTATAATACGATTTCTGAATCAATCTGGCTTTAAGGGGCTATCCGAGGTTTTCATCGATTTTTGACTAGTTTTGAATCGAAACAAATACTTTTGCACTACAGATAGAATTATAAGGTAAACGGTTATCGATTCTTCAATCTTTAATCTCCATTTTTGTGTACCATATTTTGAATGAAATTAATAGTTCTTTTTTATGATTTTTTTAAACATTGTCTAAAAAAACAGATTCTTTGTTATAAGATTGCTGTGAAAGATCTAACATATACGAAGTCTACATATTTGAGTTCGTCTCTGGTGTCTCTATAAACGTGTGTAGGGTTTTGATTTTAAACTAATTAAGACAAAAGTTATGGCCAGAAAACCTGTTTTTTGGTCTAAAATTGTCCTACTTTGATGCCAAATATCTCGAAGACAGTGATGTTTGAAGTGAATATGGGATAATATATTGCTTAAAACTGTTGTTGTTAATATGATAAGCTACAAAAAACATTAGAAAACTAAGGGATTCAGATTGTAGGTCATTGGCGTATATGGGATCCCCTTAACAATCTTTTTAAATTTATTATCCGATAAGTTTATTATGAGACTTGGGATTTTGTTGTAGAAATGAATCGACTGTCCAACAAATGTGCTTACTTTTGCTAGTCGTAATATTAAAATATTATATTGAAATTCATTTCGAAAAAGTGGCTTGAAAAAAAAAAACGATATCTTAATAATCGAACTGGCTCACAAAATTTCACGAGAATCGGTTGATAAAATACGACTTGCACCTAGAGGAGAACACAGCCGGACAGTATGACAGCGGGACAGACACCGGACATACGAACGTTTTTCGGCCCAAGCTGAAGCATGGAACTTCGTTCGCTTCGGTCGCTCGTTCGATAGCATTTGGTGCAATAATTATAAAAAAAAAAAAAATTGAGTGAGTGTGCATGTGGGTTAGTTATGTACTTGGTAATCATATTTCAAACTGAGATTTAATTTGTTTAAAACAATTAAAAAAACATGAAACAGAAAGTTAAAAACTAACTAAACCTAACCTAAACTATGTGAACCTAAACTACTATATACACATATTTCCCCCAAATCGCTGCCACTAGGCAGAGTACCCATAAGGCTGGCTGCGTTGCCCCGTTGAATGGCAATGCCAATTCGCTGTGCGAGGAACGAGCCAGCCCTGTTGTCACCAGAGGACCGGATGAGCATGTGACTTAGCTTTTTAAAAAGGTTAATTGCATCCGGTCCCCAAGGACCCAAGGTCTCCACGGCAAACGCCGCAAATATGTAATTCTCGTTAAGAGTTGCATATTTGCGGCGCTTTGCTGCCTCAGCCTCGGTGGCCGCTCCACCAGCCCTCAACGACGTCGTGCCCAGGTGGGACGGCGCTAGTGTATCCACACATGTGGCATCCCAGACTAAGGGCCGCCCCTGTTGCCAAGGCACGAGAGTCATCCCGTCGGGTCTCTTGCCGTCATCACGTGCTAGGCCATTTGGTTCTAATGTGGCCGGCACGTTGACACTGACCAGAGCCCGACGGATAATATCGTTGAGGCAGGAGTGACGGGATATGCGGCCGGCGCTTTTTGAGCAAGCGAGGCCGTGATGACCCGTCCTATCAACCATAGTGCCGCAGTGGCAGCGATGTGGTTCCACTATGTTGGCCCCAAGACGCAAACCAACCGCCAGCCGAAAACTGTTCGGGTCCAAGAGGTTCCCGTAGTTGGCAGAGGGGTAGGCGTGGAGCCAGTGACATGACTCCCTCTCCGAAATAGCCAACATACGGGCCCTTTCTGATGGCGATGATGTCGTTTCCATGAGATGATCGTGCACCCGTCGGCAGATAGGTAGGTCCCAATGTTTTTGGAGTTCAGGGCGGGCAGGTAGATCCTTGCCTGGACAGGCCATTCTCCATGCGTCCCTGGCCTCGGACAAGCACGCTATCTCACAATCACGGCGTGATGGGTTGAGAATTTTACCAGTGAGAAGCAGCGTGCTGTGTACCGAGGACAAGAACGCCGGAAGGGCGACGCTAGAAATTTGTCTAAGCCCGAGACCACCGAACTTAACAGGGAGTGATGCCAGTAAAAACATTCTGTTGTTCATTTTGATGTTTATTATTTTTTCAATCTGTGTCCATATAATATTGTCAAGTTTTTCACAGAAATTTTGAAGTTTCCAAAAGGGACTGCAGCGCATAGCGTATGTAAATTTTGGGACGAAATGACAGTATCGGAGGATAAATATGGCCATGTGTGAGTTAATTTGGAGAAGGCGGTCCGAAAATGAATTAAAATGGTCTATGTTTTTATTGATAAAACCAGGGATCGCCTCATCAAAAATCGGCGCCCCAAGGAGGTGCAGAGATTCTTTGGTGAGAATTTTTATACCTGGACAAAGATTTTCAAACGTTCTAATGGTTTCAATGCTATTGTCGCTGTTTCGGTCGACATAAAGTTCACACTTACTAGAATTTAGTTGTAGGCCAATGTGTTCAAATTTAGATGTAATGGCAACAAAATCGTCCTGTACGGTACTCGCTTCACCTCCCAGGGTGCCATCGTCTAGGTACCACGTATTAAATTTTGATCTAAGTTCGGTGATGCATGGGTGTATGGCAAGACTGAAAATGGCCGGGCCTAGGGGGTCACCTTGCTGGCAGCCGACAGAAGATAATATAGTGTGGCTATTGTATTTGAGGTGGGAAGCGGAACTGTAGCATTGCCAAATGTAGGGGTAAATGTCTGGAATATTTTTTTGGACTTCACTCAGAAGAATATCTCTATTAATCGAGTTGAATGCGTTTTTTACGTCTAATTTTAAAAGCACTGTATTATGGGTGTTATTAAGAAAGGTACGGCAAGCGTGTACCGCTGCTTCGCAGCCGCCTTTGCTGCCAAAACCAAGTTGTAACGGTTGGAATTTGGATTCTAAAACTGGAAGGATATGCTTACAACAAATTTTAGAAGCCAATCGTCTAAAAGTCGAACCTATAGCAATGGGCCGCACACTGCCGTCTTTTTTGGATAGGGCGCAAAGATTGGCGCCGTACAGAGTCTGAGTAACGTCCTTATTTACTTTCCCACTAAGCATTAAGTTAATAAGGCGAGTAATGCTGGAAAGTAAATCACCATGTGTGGCTGCCAACAAGTCCTTTAGATGTTGGGGAGTGATGCCATCCAAACCGCCAGCCGAGCCGTTGTTGAATGACATGACTGCAGCCAGTACAGCATCTTCAGATGTAACGAGACCTGACAAAGCGGTGTCTGGTGGGTCGGGTAGGTTAAGTATCACGGGGGCCGGCGGGTGTTTGCTCTCGAGGGCTGCGAGAGTATCTGGAGACCTTGGGGCTGATGTATCGCTGGAAAAAAGGATGCGTGCGGCGCCGCGAAGATCACCATCATTCACTTTTGTCTCTACCTTTTTGAAAAGATTGTGGTGGGTGGGCGAACTGGGCGATGATTGAATTGATAGAGACGGCGAAAAGGGCTGAGAACAGTTTTGTTTGACTTTACTGGTTAATGATTTGGAGGATGTGGAATGATCGACGTGCAGAATGTGATAAGCGAATGTGAGTAGTTTTTCCCATGACGCTAATGTATTGGAATTAGTACAATCATCGAGAACTTTTATAAGGCTCCTGGCAACGGTGACTCTCGCTCCTCTGGGGATTCTTTTTAGGATGGGAATGGAATCTTTGAGAGCACTTAATTGATCGGATAAAGGCGTTAACAGGGAGCTGGCTGTTGTGGGAAGCTGAGGGATTAATTGGGGGAGAGGTTGACTACGACTATGGTTATGTAATTTACTGATGTGAATGTTCAAACCTCTTTTACCTTTAAACAATTTGGAGTTCGGGCAATAAGGACACCGCACAAAATCGTCCAGCGACACATCCGCGTGGGGAGGTGGCATGCGACTCGGGGGAAATACAACTTAGTTTCTAATATGTACATAAAATAAATATTAAAAAACGTAAACACAAACACAAAAAACACAATACTTAAAAGTGAAAAGTCTGTCAAAGCAGCTGTCATGCAGGCAGTGCCGCGGCCGGCCCGGTGCGCCGACGCGGCCTGCAGTGGATGCTAAGGTTTTTGCCTTAGCTTTGGACGTCTATGAAGGCGCTTTGGGATGTATTTCGGTGAAAATAGGGTGAAAAATACTCTGCTTAGAATAATAGCTTGATTCGTCCTTGACGTAAATGACGTGTCAAAGTGGAGGCTCGACCAACTTCTTTCCAAACTCAAAGATAAGAGGCATATTCCGGTGAAACAGGAAAGCGCAGCCTTGAAATATTATACTCTGCCAATTTGGAATGGCTTTAGTGGCTGAATTAGGCCGGAAAATTAATATTAGATAAATTTTCAGTATCTCAGAAATTTGACACGTGTCACCCCCGTTCGTCTTTTTCCTTTTTTTTAAATAATATTTGTATTTTATATTTGTTTAAATACTTTAAATCGAATGCAGAAGATTTAAACATACAAAAAAAATCAACAACACAAAAAATACATGCATACATAACACCCAGACACAACCATTATACAACCACAACCACAACCAACCGAACATAACCATACATAAAACTCAGTTACTCACCACGCAAACACCATAATGAACATGTGCCAAGATACTCAATGGCAGGAGGACGTAGAGCACTACCAGTTCAAGTCCAGGCAGCCACAGTGCCAAGGAGACACCGGCGAAGACTGGCCACAGTAGCCAGGTGATGAGGTCGCACCGCTGTTCGCTCATCTCTGCGACTATCAAGCGACTCTGCAAGGAAACGATCCATATCCATATATGGAACTCATGTACCTATTATAAGATCTGTACAACTATGGATGCAATAAATGATATTGATTGATTGATATCTTGTCATAAGCCGAAAGATGTCCATTCCTGGAAATAGGCCTCCCCCAAAGAGTGCCAGAATGACCGGTCCTGCACCACTCGTATCCAGCGGACTCCCGCCGTACCAGGTCATCAGTTCACCCTGTGGAAACGATCCATATCTAGTCTATCTACTAGATTATCAGTGCTATGCTTTGGTATAAGATTGAAATTGAAAACTGTCATTAAATACCCTATCCTAAATACTTTGTTAAAGGGAGCGGTGCATTGCATTGCAATATTCTGATAGTGATTTTCTGCTGAAGGAACACTTCATCCATTACAAATCTTCGTATTTTGAGGCACAGATAAAGACAAATTTTGGAAAGTACCTAAGTGTTTGATCATTGATCAATAACCTCCCTCGATATGATTAGAAACCATATCAAAAATACGTCCAAGTTATAAAACCCAGGGGCGTTAGGTTTTTAAAAGACAGTTTTCTGCATAAAGTCAACTGTCAGATAACTGCCTTTTTAAGAACCATGTCAGAATACTCACAGCAATGTTACTGAAAAGGGTCCCAAAGAGCAGTAGAAAAGCCCTAGGATCGTACTCCATGACATCGAGCGGTGACTTGACAGCCCAAACTGTCATGGCCGCTGTCAGGGCCAAGATAGACCACGCGGGTCGCAGCATTTCGAGGAAGGAGTACATCTTTCCGGAGCGGTTTTGGTATGATCTGAAATGATTGCATAATTAGTAATTACGCTTGATTTCGGATGCGCTCTGATGTCTCACACAACAGCCCGGCTATTCTGTAACTTGTTTTAAGCTCACGTCCACCCAGAAATATATCATGACGCCGCGATTCGTATTAACTAAGCGTAGGTAGAGGTCTAGTGTCTATCACCCTCTCCCGGCGTAGAGGTTCTTTGGTCGGGAAGCGTGTGGTGTCGCCCTGCACGCTTATGACGGGAGGGGGAGGCTTTTGCCTCAGTAGTGAGGGCAGCTGCGGCTGTTGCAGAGGGGCGTCGTGGTGAAATGTTCGCGATCCCATGACGCCCCTACTACACGGCAGAGAGGTTGGTGGTTTTAGACGGTAGTCCGGGGGGTTCCCGGGAGCCCGTCATACCCATCCTAGTTCCTCGGCTAGGTGAGATGCGTAAAGGCATTTCCCCAAGTAAAAAAAAAAAAAAAAGGTAGAGGGCTAGTTTGGTTAGGCGTGACGGATGGGGTGAGATGCAGGAGCGCGAAAAGAATTACAGCCCAGGAGCCGTCACGTCAGAGTCCAAAAGACGAGTGTGGATCTAACCGTACCTACTGAATGTATGTTACTGATATCGTTCTGTCGCGTAACAACACGATACGTCGGATAAGGGTGATTCCACGAGCGTTCCAACCGCCAGTCCGCTGATCGCATTATTGTCAATCAAGTCCGGCAAACTGGCATGGCATGTTCAGGTATTTTAACAAGAGGACTACCACAAAATTACTAGGAAAGGGGATGCAAATCTGCAAGAACAGTTAATGCGAGCAGGGGACTGACGGCGGTTGGAACGCTCGATTCAGGCTTTCTAATTGGGTCAATCAACTTTTTTTTGTACCTTTTGGTCCATAATCAGTTACCACAACATGTGTATTTGATAAAGTCTATAAGTTTCAGGGGACAACCCACTATTTTCATAGAAATCGGGGGACATGTTACGTCCGCTGGGCAACCGGTGAAATTGAGTGCAAATAAATAATTTTAATACAGTTGTCTGTCATGTATTAGGTAGTTTCACGCTATAATTAATTGAGTAAGGAATGCAACAACAATTAATCTCCTTTTAAACAGCAAATAGTAGAAACGGGAAGGAACTTAAATAGTGTATTCACACAATTGGTCCCGAAACTTGGAGATAATGATATAACTCGATTTTTTGACTTTGAACACGCTTTGAAGCACGATACACATGTTCTATGGTTTTGTTTTTTAAATGTTTAATACATTTATCAGGAACCGAGAAATAGAATTGGAGTCTAAATTTGAATATGGCTCAAGACTTTATGACTGGGGAAAGGAGGACACATAGACATTACAATTAAATTAAAGTCCACATTTCATCCAGCGTTATTGCTTTTCCGAGTTTGCAATGCGAATAAAGCGCTGACATCCCACGCTTTAGAATACGTGGATGTTTATCGACCGTGGAAACAAGAAAACCTGCTTAAATATGCTTTCCACCCTCGATATTAAGACTGCTATTTCACTAGCCACAATAATTCCTAGGATAAATTATCCTAAGTCGTGGCTAAACCGCCCAAGCCACGCGACGAGGCTGTTCCGTAAATGATATAAAACCATAACATTGTAGATTATCGATTAAACTTAGATAGGAGGAAGATAACAGCAGTGTTTTTCGAAACTAGAAGACGACAACAAAGAGTTTTCTAGCTAGGTATAGTATAACCTCGTAAGTCATTCTACTTGTAAATCGAGTTTCGAGCTTTAATTTTTTTGGGAGTACCTACAGTGAATTGAAGAAATATTTGACTTCCATCAAAAGGTGTCGTCTCGTAACGTAACTAATAAATCTATCCTAAGAAAAAAAGATGCCCAGGATCGAGCGTGACATGAAGAAGTCTTTGGAACAAACAGTTATATGTATACTCGACATTACTCGTACACCTTATATTTACGTTAATTAATACGTTTGTATTTTCCTTAGATTTCTTTGTGTTCTTGGTTTGTTCTATATGTTTTTGTACACGGTGTAATTTCGTCTATGTATTAGTCCAGGCAATGAACTGACAACTTGTATGGAAAAAATGTCAAATTTGGAAATAATTTATAATAGCTGATTTTTTCTTTGTAATGGATATATTATCAATTAAATAGTTACCTAGCCTCAAAATCCAACAAATTTTCAGACATCAAAAAAATGATAACTTAACTAGCTTTTGAAAAGTCAGAAAAAATATTATTAAATGGTTTTATCTTTATTTTGGTTAATTTACATTTGCTCTAAGTATAATATTCAAAATAAATAATAAAAAAAAAACAATTCATGCTTTATTTAAACCTATTTAAATACTTCCGGATGGAAAGTTTGTTGGATTCTTGAATAAAGCATCTTAGAATAATGTTTTAAAATGATATGAAGAAAAAAAACGCTATTATAAATTTATGTTATTCAAAACCGTATTTTGCCTGGAGTATATCTTGTTCATACCTACTTACCTTCCACGCAGCTAACCTATAGCTGGAAAAGATCTCTTATAGGGATAAGTTCGCCTTTGCACGTACTTTACACTTACATATCATGTTAATGTTTTAACTTGTTTGTGTACAGTACAATAAAGCGCTTACATACCATACATAATATAGTAGTTGACATACATACATATATTATGTATGTATGTAAGCGCTTTATTGTACTGTGTTGAGACTGTGAGAAGGGACTTGCGTGTCTCGAGCTGTCGACACAACGAATCCTCAAATCAATAAAGGGTCGGCAACGCGGTTGTGGTTCTTCTGGAGTCACAAGCGTCCATAATCGAAAATATATATGCTTACCATCATGCAGGCCGTATGATACTTGCCACCGTCCCAATATAAAAATAACTCAACTCACAGATAAACGTTGTAGACGGCGATCGGTACGTAGTGAACAGTGAACGTACCTAAAGTGCCTGGGTGAACGTGACACCTTCGAAGATGTGGAACTGTTACACCTCAGAACCATCACAAATATACAGCGTGTATTTTTAATATTACCTCAAATTGTAACCAGAGGTAGGTGTTAGGGCTATGAACCGATATTGCAAGACTTTTTTTCTCAACTACTAACTTTTTTTTCCATATAAAATAATTCAGCACGCAATGTATCACTACATTGTCTTTCTGATGTGACGTCACAACTGTCACAAGTAACCCGCTTCTTCCATGTGTCAAATGAGTGTAAGCATTACATTGCTGCTCGACAAATTTTCAAAAATGAATTACTCTTTGGTAGTTAAGACTAACTTACAATTTTCTTACAATATCGGTTCATAGTACTTAAAGCTACGTATGGTTAAAATTTGAGGTACTATTAAATATACAGGCTGTATAGACATCCATAATGAATGACGATGGGCGATCAGCGTACGCAACTCACAGATAAACGTTGTAGACGGCGATCGGCAACGTAGTGAACAGTCCCGTGGCGTGTATGGCCACCTCAAGTGCCTGGGTGAAGGTGACGCCTTCGAAGATGTAGAACTGGTACACCTCAGAACCATCACAAATATATGGACATCCATAATGAATGATGATGGGCGATCAGCATACTCAACTCACAGATAAACGTTGTAGACGGCGATCGGCAACGTAGTGAACAGTCCCGTGGCGTGTATGGCTACCTCAAGTGCCTGGGTGAAGGTGACGCTTTCGAAGATGTGGAACTTGTACACCTCAGAACCATCACAAATATATGGACATCCATAATTAATGATGATGGGCGATCAGCATACGCAACTCACAGATAAACGTTGTAGACGGCGATCGGCAACGTAGTGAACAGTCCCGTGGCGTGTATGGCCACCTCAAGTGCCTGGGTGAAGGTGACACCTTCGAAGATGTGGAACTGGTACACTTCCGCCCCGTAGGCGCCCGCGACGAGGAAGAAGATCGAACTCACCTGGACACAGATAAGTTACGAATGGCGCCTGTAAAGACCAGTAACTATAGTAAATTGTAAAGACTACCAATGTCTGTAGTCTATACAACATCGCCTTCCTTTAAATTTGGCATCATCATCATATCAGCCGAAAGACGTCCATTGCTGGATATAGGCCTCCCCCAAAGAGTGCCACAATGACCGGTCCTGCGCCACCCGCATCCAGCGGACTCCCGCGACCTTTACCATGTCATCAGTCCTCCTTGTGGGGGGCCTACCCACGCCGCACCTTCCGGTACGTGGTCGCCTCTCGAGAACCTTTCCGCCCCAACGGCCATCGGTTCTACGTGCAATGTGCCCCGCCCACTGCCACTTAAGTTTAGCGATTCGGAGGGCTATATCGGTTACCTTGGTTCTGCTGCGGATAGCCTCATTTCTGATGCGATCACGCAGAGAAACTCCCAACATAGCCCTCTCCATTGCCCTTTGGGTGACTTTGAGCCTTTTTACGAGGCCAATTTGGCATCAGCATGGCTGTTATTCACTATCAACTTCATCATCATCATATCAGCCGAAAGACGTCGACTGCTGGACATAGGCCTCCCCCAAAGAGTTCCAAAGTGACCGGTCCTGCGGCACCCGCATCAACTTACTTACTCAGGTTATACAACATTAGTTTTCAAGAGCATTTTAAAATCAGCGCCACCCTAGTAAGACTACATAAGCTTACCTAAGTGGTCTTATTACACTTGATGCCGGCGTTTTGGTACCCTGGGATTTATTAAGACTGAAAGCATCTTTTGGCAGCGACACTAAAAATTACGCAAAAGCTGTTCATTTAAAATATCTGAATCGACAAAAAACTATGCAATTATTGAACCTGATCTCCCAAAATTTCACCGCAGAGTCGATTGAGAATGCAACCCTGTAGAGGAGAAGGCCTGGCTCAAGTGAAGCGGAGAAATTCGTTCGTTTCGCCCTCTCGTTCAATAAGTGATTGTGTCCAAGATGTTGTGACTTTTTACGGTTTCTTTATAAGAAAAAATATGGACATTATCCATTTTCATATCCCACAAAATTTCTGTTGAGCGGACCTAATAATATAATTTGTAAATTTACTTGAGGTCAGGCGTAAGCGTAACGTGTGCTACTAACGAGCGCTTGCAAATGGAGCATTCCACGGAAAAGTCCACCGTTGTACCGTACGAACACGAATTTTCAGAAAATTGGTAAGTTTTGGTGTTTCTTTTTTTGCGACAATAGAGTCGCATTATAGTCAGAATTATAATACTCCCATTAAAATTGCAAAGATAACTCTATAGACAGAGATATACACGCGTTTGTACGGGACAGCTCGTGGGATGCCCCAAAATCTTGCGAGGATGTTCAGACTGCCCAGAGCTGGTGGGTCAGGTGGTACGTCTGCTAGTCCCCTTACTGCCGAGGATCAATTTTTGCGCGTAACCGGCTTCCGCTAGCTGCTCCAGAGGCCCGCAAAAACTCTCCTTTCGTCAGAGCTCTACATAAGCTTCTTGCATCGGTACCGGTTATGGATGTCTTTGGAAGTATTTGGGCAATTGTGTTTTGGGAATGTTTAAGGTGCTGTGACGCGATGGATAGAATCTGTCATATATTCAAATGTATATATCCAATTTGTAATTCACAGTGACTGAGTTTTTAACTGTAATGCTGTGTTATTATTTGAAATAAATAAATACTTGTTTACTTACCCACATACTCAGGTCGTACCCCCAGGGGAGGTATAAAGTGCCGGTATTGTACTTCTCCCAGTGGCTCACGTAGAAGTTCAACACCACACTCGCTACTGCTAGGTAGCCCCTGCCAACAGAACATAACCAAAATTGATAAAATGTACAGGGACTGGGGACCGATTTTTGACTTTCGAGCGCTCGACTCTTTCACTCGAAAACTGTCAGAAAAGATGAAATACTATTTTTGAAATCCGAGCGATAGAAAATTAAAAAACGAGTGGTATTGACCACTCGTATTCAATTCTATCGGTAGAAAATAAGTGCCGACAATTTGGACACTTCACTTGTATTTAATTTTGGTCTGACAATGAAATTAGAAAGAGATAAATAAATATATATATATAATAAATTTCTGCCGAATTTTGTGGCTGAAAAAAAAAACTTAGTCTTTTGGCGGGTTTGTTTTAAAATTAAATAATTTAACTTGTCTCTCTCTCTCTCTCTCTCTCTTTGCACAGGTTAAAAAGAGACAGAAATATAGTAATATGTAAAGGCCTGGCAATGATTCACAACAACTCGCTATACTTAGAATGAAAAGTATGAATTGCTGTCTCATTCTAACTAAAGAAAGTTGTTGCGACAAATTGTATCATTTGTAATTTGTATTGCTTTTATAACAGGCGGGAAACGAAACGTTAGTTCTTAGGTAGAAATCTTAGTTTTTTCTGTTATGTAACGCATAAAACACAAAAAAAACACTTAAACATTAATATTATAGCTATAAATAGACCTTCTAATGATGTTTTATTTTTATTCCATGTGTAGAATACAATTTTAAATACCCAGTACTTATCGAATTTCTGCGTACAACGAAGCGCCAATAGCCAAACCACTAGCTTTCGAGTGATGAATTTCAAAAATACCTATTATTGGGATCATGCGAAAATAATCGTGACAAATTTTCGCATGCGATTATTTTCTACCGCTCGCTTTTGATTTCGAGCGCTCGAAAGTCAAAAATCGGTCCCCTGGTTGAATCATAGACACGCAAATGTGTTATTAACTAGGAGACTGGACGGAAAATCGAATCCAACGTCAAATCGAATTAAACGTGCCAACGTCTTGACCGCTGAACCAGTAAGAAAAAAAGAAAAAACATTAATAGTTGTTTATGTGACTGTACATAATGAAGGGCATTAAACACGAGTGCGGGTGTGGGTGTGGATCACACGAGTTTTTTAATGCCTAATTATGTACGGTTACATACACTGCTTTATCTATCCACATATAAAACGGCCTCCGTAGCCCAGTGGGTAGTGACTCTGCCTACGAAGCTGACGGTCCCGGGTTCGAATCCCGGTCAGGGCATTTATTTGTGTATTTATCACGAATATTTGTTCCTGGGTTATAGATGTTATATATGTATATAAGTATCTATATGTATGTATCTATTATATATATCATCGCCTAGTACCCACAACACAAGCCTTACTGAGCTTACCGTGGGCCTAGGTTGATTTGTGTAAGATTGTCCTGTAATATTTATTTATTTATTATAATAAGCCACCATGATGCATTCAGGAGCCGCATATTAAGACCGGCATGGCAGCGTTTTTTTCTGGCAGCTGTTATAGTTTAGAGTCAGCTCTAACTATCATATCGTTCGATATCTTACTTACGTGCGACATTTGTCAAATTTGTATGCAACTTGACAATTCATTTCGAACTAATCGTCATCTCGACTGATATTAGAATAGAGGTCAAATCAAATTTCTTTGTTTTTCAGATATGTTCGAAATTTAAATTAAATAATATTATCGAAATCGATGTTATTATTTAGCAATAATAACATTTTCACAGATAAGAAATTTGTTCTAACAATACAGTCTGTTTTTATGATGGTCATAA
This sequence comes from Epinotia brunnichana, assembly GCA_963854355.1. Classification (NCBI taxonomy): domain Eukaryota; kingdom Metazoa; phylum Arthropoda; class Insecta; order Lepidoptera; family Tortricidae; genus Epinotia; species Epinotia brunnichana. Next base: position 4,653,695 of record OY977956.1, read on the forward strand.
TGTGCGGTTCTTGAACGCATCATGGAGGGTTTATGATATTTGGATAGATAAAACAACTAATGGACTATTATATCATATGCTACCTTTGATAGTGGGTATATCATATAGTGAAAATATTTACATCTGTACTGAGAAAAACCTTTGCGCCTCTGACAAAAATTAAGTCGAGTTCAGATATTTTTAACTATGGTTCTGCTCGGAAGTAAATATTTTTGGCTGTAATAATCTAGATTAGATAGATTACGAAACAATAATGTTTCACAAAATTATCTAGCCGGTTTTCACTATTTGATAGTGAAGTTTTTGTCACGTCGGTGGCAAACAAGCTTACGGCCCACCTGATGGTAAGTGGTTACCGTAGCCTATGGTCGCTTGCAACTACAGGGGTGTTACATGCGCGTTGCCGACCCTTTAAGAGTAGCCCCTTGGGAAAAGCTCGGCATGGAGCTCATTCCACAACCGGAGTATTCGAGGGAAGACATTTCTCTGACACCGTTCGGTACGCGACCATTTAGGTTTCAGGGTGTGAGGATGAATGCCCTGCCGACGGCGAGTGGTGCGGCGGTAAAAAGCAGCCGTAGGCATCATTTCGAGCAGTTCTTCGGAGCACAACCCGTTATACAAGCGATAGAACACGCCCCCAAAAACACAATTACAATCGCCTTAAAGTGCGTTCGCCGCTTTAGACTTATATTACTATGATGTATAATGTAACATTACCTAAACGCAGACACAGAGTATTCACCCCTGCCCATGACAGAGATGAGGCTGAAGGGGATGAAGAAGACGATGTAGGAGTCCAGACCGTGGTCGAACATCTCCCCCAGCGGACCCGAGACGCCAATGCGGCGAGCCTGCTTCCCGTCGATGCCATCTGTGTATGGAAATTGGTGCCATCCCCTTCTTTAAATTTGAAATTTCATTTTTAATCATGGTAACAGATAAATCAAAAACTAAACTAAACTGACAATAACAATAAGGTCTAAAATAACTTAAACAAGAATAACAAGAAAATAAAACTAAACTAAATAAGTTTCTCTCAAAAATTTAATTTTTGGTACAAGCTTTTATTGCCGACTGTACTTTTCTGCATACCAACGTCAACTACTCATTAAGACGATTCTAATGAGCCCAAACTCGATGGGGTTGTGTCGTTTTATTGCGGAGTTCCTAAACGGATAACGGGAAGTGGCTGAAAAATGGATTGCAAATTTTGACGGACAACTTACATAATCTAGCTAGACACGCGGCAGCTTGTCAAGCCAAGTTCAAGCAAAAGAACTGGCTAGCCAGCGCCAAGTGTAATATTACACGAACCACTTGGTGCCACTTTTGACCCTTCTATAACTCTCAAAACCTCTTTAACGTAAACACATAAAACTACGTGTGTTTAATTATATCCATAAGGACATCTAGAAGCCCAAATTTCATGACGCTAGCTCAAACGGTTATAAAGATATGAAGGTCAAAAAGTCGTAAATTTTAGCACTGACTGACTGACATATAGTACCTAAACCTAACCTACTTCCAGATGACCTAGAAGGATGAAATTTGGAGTCCAGCTCGGTAATTGTGTGTAAGCGTAGGAAAAAATCTAAAAATTAAAAAAAGTAAAAAAATGGGGGGGGGGTCCCCATACATTTTTTTTTAATTGTAGCGTTGGAACCGTTACAAGCAGATATTTGAAACAATCCCAATATGTATTATTATATTTGCTATATAACAGAAATATAAAAATAAAGTTAAGTCAAAAAATAAGTGGTGTCCCCATACAAAAAACTTGTAATACGCGCTAATATTATTATTTATATATTATTTATATTTCTTTACAAAAAGTAATGATATCCCACCAAAAAGATAAATGTAAAAAAGGAGAGCCAAGTTCAATACAAAAATTATGCTTGGCTGTGGGCTTCGCTGCAAAAAGAATGGAGATCAATAAGTGCCAAGTTTTATGCAAAATCCAAATATGTATTTATAGGAACAAAATAACATTATGAACATGTATTAAACGCTATGTCTTTGCTTTATTGGATACCTATAACAATTGCTGTTTTTTTTAAATGTGAGATCTTAAAAATGGGCGAAGCCCACAGCCAAGCATAATTTTTGTATTGAACTTGGCTCTCCTTTTTTACATTTATGTTTTTGGTGTGATTACATACTTACATATTTACATACATACGAACTGTGCAAGTTAATACAAAGCTTGTAATAATAAGAATACCCCGTCAAGGAGATCCTCCTGCGGCATTGTCCCCATGACGTTTACCTCTCTGTATCGCGAGGGCGTTTCTTTGAGAGAGGTAAGCATTTACTTGACATCAGAGCACAGAGGAGTAAGACTTGTTAACCAACTTCCAAAAAAAGGAAGGTTCTCAATATGACTAGTTTTTGTTCTAACTCTCTGAATGGACGTTTGGGATACGATCTAACATTGTAACCCTCTGAATGGACGTTTGGGTTAAGTTCTAACATTGTAACCCTCTGAATGGACGTTTTGGATAAGTTCTAACATTGTCACCCTCTGAATGGATGTTTGGGATACGATCTAACATTGTAACCCTCTGAATGGACGTTTGGGATAAGTTCTAACATTGTCACCCTCTGAATGGACGTTTGGGATACGATCTAACATTGTAACCCTCTAAATGGACGTTTGGGATAAGTTCTAACATTGTCACCCTCTGAATGGACGTTTGGGATACGATCTAACATTGTAACCCTCTGAATGGACGTTTGGGATACGATCTAACATTGTAACCCTCTGAATGGACGTTTGGGTTAAGTTCTAACATTGTAACCCTCTGAATGGACGTTTGGGATAAGTTCTAACATTGTCACCCTCTGAATGGATGTTTGGGATAAGTTCTAACATTGTAACCCTCTGAATGGACGTTTGGGATAAGTTCTAACATTGTAACCCTCTGAATGGACGTTTGGGATAAGCTCTAACATTGTTACCCTCTGAATGGACGTTTGGGATAAGTTCTAACATTGTAACCCTCTGAATGGACGTTTGGGATAATTTATAAGTTCTAACATTGTAACCCTCTGAATGAACGTTTGGGATAAGTTCTAACAATGTAACCCTCTGAATGGACGTTTGGGATAAGTTCTAACATTGTAACCCTCTGAATGGACGTTTGGGATAAGTTCGCCTTTGTACTTTAATCTTATGTGACATGTATTTGCTTAAACCTGTTATTCTGATGTGTACAATAAAGTGCTAACATAAATAGGAGCTGTCAATATACAGCGTGAATTTTTAGGGTTCCGTAGTCGACTAGGAACCTTTATAGTTTCGCTTTGTCTGTCCGTTCGTCCGCGGATAATCTCAGTAACCGTTAGCACTAGAAAGCTGAAATTTGGTACTAATATGTATATCAATCACGCCGACAAAGTGGTAAAATAAAAAGTAGTTTTTAGTTTTTATTAGGGTACCTCCCCTATACGGCCTTTAACGGCCTCCGTAGCCCAGTTGGTAGTGACTCTGCCTACGAAGCTGGAGGTCCCGGGTTCGAATCCCGGTCAGGGCATTTATTTGTGTGTTTATCACGAATATTTGTTCCTGAGTTATGGATGTTTATATATGTATACTTATAAGTATCTATATGTATATATCTATTATATATATCGTCGCCTAGTACCCATAACACAAGCCTTATTGAGCTTACCGTGGGCCTAGGTTGATTTGTGTAAGATTGTCCCGTAATATTTATTTATTTATTTATACGTAACGTGGGGAGTGTTTTTTTTTTCATTTCAACCCTAATGTGTGATATATTGTTGGATAGGTATTTAAAAATGAATAGGGGTTTGCAAATATAATTTTTTGATAATATTAATATTTTCGGAGAAAATCGCTCCAGAAGTAGAAAAAAATGGGTGTGGGACACTCTAACTTTTGAACCATAAGTTTTAAAAATATGAAAAAAATCTCAAAAGTAGAACTTTATAAAAACTTTCTAGGAAAATTAATTTGAACTTGATAGGTTGAATGGTTTTTGAAAAAAATTACAAAATAATTTCACACACTTACTGTGACGGACGAAAAACTACGGAACCCTACACTGAGCGTGGCCCGACACGCTAATATTATTACCTCAAATTGTAACCAGAGACCTAACACCTATGAACCGATATTGCAAGTTTTTTTTCTTAACTACTAAGTTTTTTTCTTCCTTATAAAATAATTCAGCACGTAATGTATCACTACATTGTCTTACCGATGTGACGTCACAACTGTCATACACAAGTAATTCGCTTCTTCCAAGTGTCATATGAGCTGCTCGATAAATTTTCAAAAATTAATTACGCTTTGATAGTTAAGATTAACTTACAATTTCGGTTCATAGTACTAAAAGCTATGTATGGTTACAATTTGAGGTAATATTAAACATACAGGCTGTATTATGTCATTTCAAAATAGGGGTGGGGGAGGGAGGGGGGGGGGAGGGTCTGACCATTGGATCACGTAGTCATTTTATTGAGCGGGGAGGGTCCATTCAAGGAATTAACAGGATGATGATAGGGGGGTCTAAAATTTTACCGTTTTTACACGTAAAGGGACTCATGGATTTGCTTTCGGAAGGGAATTGGATAAGATTAACGTAAGTCAGTTGACATATGTATTTTATTTATTTATAACTTTTTCTTCTACGGGTCTCTATCGTCACTTTTTTCATAATCAGTCCCCAACTTTTTTTCAATGAATATGGTCTCATTCATGTCAATTGTCCATACTTCAGACATTTTACATTTATTTATATTAGGAGAACGAACAGTTACAGAAAGACATTGATTCATAATTTTCTTGCCCTTATCCCATTTATTTGGGGTCATCGCAGCATGTCCTTTTCTTCCATACCTCTCCCTGTCACTCGTCATCTCGTCACTTACTTCCTTCCTCTTCATATCCTCTCACACACAGTCCAGTGAAACACATTGATTAAATAGATTCCCACCTTTATGCACCTACCTAAATACAATGCAGTTGATAAAATGTAGCCAACATGAGCTCACCCAAATTGTAGGCCAAAAACAACAGCACCCCACAAGCTGTGAACACACGCAGAGGAATTCCATCTCCCGCGACCTTCTGGTATCCTGGTGGCGCCCCTGACGCAACGAAGTCATAGTCGTAGAAGAATAGCAAAACTATGCTAGCTACCATGCACAGGAAACCAGCAAATGTGAGGAGATTTGGCGCTATCCATCTAGGTATAAACTGGAATTGAGCAATCAATTAAACAAAATTTAACCTTAATACAAGGCCAATAGGTAGTCTATCGATCTGGTCGTAATTGTATGGCATGTTTTTAATGATAACTTATCTACCTTGACGACAGTGTTCCAAAACGGGTGCATCACATATTTGCTGAGAGGGCTTGTGTCTATTGCACTGTACTGAAAATAAATTATGATTAAGTAGGTACATCATTAATTTTAGGATAATTATTCTATGATATACAATAACGTGTTCTAAGTCCACAATATTTAAACGAAAGTTTAGAATTTCATTCGTAATCGTTTCAAAATAACGTTATTTAGTAAAATAATAAAATGTGGTGTTAGGTTACTGTTATTAAACCTGCCGATTACCTTATAATGATCGAATCCTTTCAAATGTGCTTTAGTCAAATACTCATAGTCAAAAATCTTTGTACTCCCCATGGCTTCTGCAGACCTAGTACTTTTGTATCACAAATTCACAATACACTTTCGATTTCACATCACCAGATCCACAGCAGCGTGCTAATTTTATTCAATAATTTAACATTTTATTAATTTATACGTCCGCCAACAACACCACTTTTGTGATACTGCAAGCCGTTGACCTAGTCAATATAGATAAAACTACTAGCGATATCAATGTGTGAAATTATTTGTCGTCGCTTATCTTATCAATTATCATAATACCAAAATGGGTTGACTTAAGCGATGAGATAATCCACTGTAAGTAATCGTCTTTGGAAAGGTGTTGTTAAACACACACAGTTATAATAAGTAGGTAGCTATCTTATATTATAACGTAAAAATTGATAAAAACAATAGTATCTTAATCAACATACTTGCACAAGCCGACCTCGGTCATTTCTCTCGCTCTTACACACCAGTTTACTCGTAAGAACCGTAGAGATAGGGAATATAATCATCAGCAATGTAATCGCGTGTTCAAGACCGTCCAAGGTTAATTTAGTTTCCGTAGATTACATTATATTGATCGTTTAATGATGACAACGAGAAAAAAAAGTAAAGTAAACTTAGAAACATCTACCTTTGAACCTAGTCCGCAGTACCTAAGCTCGGCCGAATTTCACCTTCCCATACAAACGGAGTTTCGTTCTCATTTTAAAACTACGTGTTGGATTGTAACGAAACTTTGCATATACAATGACATGAGGTATATCTAGGTCTGTAATTAGTTTATAGGGCTCCAGTTTATAAAACAAACGAAATACAGCAAAAATAATTTTTGTATGATTTTTTTTTATTTGCTGTATTTTTTTTACTATGGTATCTGAAGCTACATAAACTAATTACAGGCCTGGATGGTACTTAACTTATTCTAAGTACAAAGTTTCAGAGCAACTACGTTTGTATGGAGACTCGAGCTTACTGCGGATTCTTAATATAAGGTAGTTGCACCAAGGATGGCCCGGTTCCTAAGAAGGCCTTTACCCTTTAAAAACTCGCAGTTAGGTTTTCCAAACTACTTAAATTTTTTTCAATACTCAATCATTTATTGCATTCCACAATGTTAGTTTACACATTTCGTGAGCACATGCGTTTAAGATCACAAACAAACGTGCATTTCAATTTTTACCCAATCGCACTGCCATTTTGTAAAAAAATTACAGTTTGCTGTGTCGTGTTAAAATATTGCACGTTTTGTTATTTTCTAACCTTTACATATCATCACATTGAAAAAATAACGTAAATTTAGTCAGTATTTTTAGTGAAATTAGGTGTTTAATCTGTTTAACATCCAATTATAGGTAAATACTGTTATTTTAAATTTATTTACGTATTTTTACGACACTTAATTGAGCTGAAGTAAGAGTCCCCTAATAAGGCCCACTGTATATGTAATTATGTATCCCTAACTAAAAGTATGTCAAAAAAAAAAGTTAGAATAAAGACATTTATAAATATCATGATACAGACTGATAAAAAGAATCTCACACAAGTGTTTTTTGATCTAATTTAAAAAGTTGTTGTCGTATTATAGCAATTTTTCATTTTCATACTCCTAAGATGGCCCACAGCTATAGTTTTGGGATAGGTTAAATATTTTATTAAATCAATTTAATGAAAAACAATATTTTACGACTACTTAGTTCTAGACGATAGTAATGTTTAAACATTAATTGAGCGATTGTTTTAAATAATTTATTACGGGCCTAAAATGGCCCACTAGCAACATTTTTTTTACTTAAATTGTTTTGTTTCTGTTTTTTTTTAGGGTTCCGTACTCAAAGAGTAAAACGGGACCCTATTACTAAGACTGCGCTGTCCGTCCGTCCGTCCGTCCGTCCGTCCGTCTGTCTGTCACCAGGCTGTATCTCACTGATACCGTGATAGTTCCAGCTGAAATTTTCATAGATGATGTATTTCTGTTGCCGCTATAACAACAAATACTAAAAACACAGATTTTTTTTTTTTTATAGATAATGGTACGGAACCCTTCGTGCGCGAGTAACTGTAATTATTTTACAAGGCTTTGAAAATAAGGTGGGCCTTATTAGGCGACGGTACCTTACTGATTACTCGTACCTACAAATAATATAGTCGAAAAGTGGTAGACCACTTTCTACGCGATATTTAGGTCGAGATTCAGGGTGCTTTGGCTTTTAGCCTGATTTAAAATGAAAGTTCTTGACAGACGCATGCACACACTTTATTTTACTTCTAATGTAACTAGTACTTACGTCATGAAAAACACTTGATTAATTAATTTTATTGACGACGGCCACTACAACAAAAATCTACTAGGTAATTATCCTGTGTGCAACTTCACCAATAATCCATTCTTTAGAAACAGTGCATATACAAAAGTGCAATAAAAATAAAAACACTAACGTTAAACTCTGCGACCCTAGTACCGCGCGTTAATTGGGTGCATTGTGCAACACTAAATGCACTAATTGCGTCCCGCGGGCTGCAACTGCATGATATATGGACTATAAAAATAGACAGCTGTTAATTTGACAAATTGTCGTGGCGAGAATAATCTAACGTGTTTATCCTTTGTGGCATAATGTAAATGAGTGCGATAAAGCTCTGGTTATAGTAGAGTAGAGTCCTTTATTATAGGTACACCATGGGCCCTCGTAACCCGAAAGATTTTAACCACGCATTCCGGAGTTCATTAAGGTGGTTCGATTGCCATACAAAGCGTTATTTGACATTCGCAGGCTAACGGCGTGGTATTTTATGAAACTTATGTAACAAACTTTCATCAATTGGCTTTCCATTTGCGCCAAATTCCCCCTTTCCTAGAATAAACTTGTATAAACTAGATTAATTTGAGAAAAATTGTTTTCCCAAAATATCACGTCCCAAACCAATTTCTCAAATAACTCTAGTTTATAGGTACAAGTTTATTCTAGGAAAGGTCCCCCTTACCTATTTGGCGCAAATGGGAAGCTAATTTATGAAAGTTTGTTACATAAGTTTCTTAAAATATCACGCCGTTGGCCTGCGAATGTCAAATAACGTTTTGTATGGCAATCGAACCACCTTAAGAGTAAAAAAAAAATATTTGAACCCAAATCAAAACCAGCAAAAAAAATTTTTTTTAGTTTTTTTTTAGTTTTTTGTAAATAAAATTTGGATAAGTATCGCTTCTCTATGGAAATGATCCCTTTTAATAAAATGGGAACGATTATTTATCCAAAAAAGAATGAATTTAGAGAGTGGTAGCTGTCACTTTGATGTATATGAATAAGGACGCGAAACTTAGCAACATCGGTAGCAACGTCTCTATCAAAAGAGCTTAATGCACTTCAGTAATCACAATAATTAGTTTACATGAAAATTATACATACTATCTTCAAAATTTTGATACTATTTTCATGATTTGACTGAGGTTCATATAACATTTCTTGCTCCTAATAACCTAAAGAATGCGTGGTTAAAATCTTCCGGGTTAATAAAGCCCACGGGCCACGGTGCATATCGATCTACTGTTTTTAGCTACGTAGAAAGTTTCACGAAACCACATGTTAAGTTTTCACACAAAGCGCTATGAAATAGTGAAATTATAGTATATATTTTATCCGACCGATTTTTGCATGACTTCGGTACGAGTGTTCCACGGTAGCGTTTAAGATACTGAAACGACATTGATAAATAAGGTGTCAATCGACTCGAAATGATGGTACGGGTGAAACAAACATTTAGCATGAAAAAAAAATCCGCAGTTTTTCCGTAGCGGTGTTACAGATTTTCGAACTGTTTATGCTTTCATATATTATCAATTATCATGTATTATCCTCCTGACAACTAGTTTTCAAAATCGGACAATTTCAATTTAACATTTAATTGTTATAATGACAAAGTCAAAACTTAATATATTGATGTTTACGTATTCTTCTTCCAGGTAGGGTCATTTCGCCGGTTACGCGACCACCTTCGGTTGGCGACCACTTGAAGAACATGGTTTTTTCAATTGAAGATAACATCAATTCTACAGAGCCTATTGAAACAGTCAGTCGTATGCCTTATTGTTTGTAGTTATGGAATAGGAATTAACAAAAAAAACGAGAAAATATGCTTTCAGTTCACCAAGTCAGCTAAGTGGTCGCTAACCGGCACATGAAATTAGGTGGTCGCCAACCGGCGAAATGACCCTACTATGTATTCTTATGTCAGTACTATGACTAAAATTAATCTAACGACACTTCGCACGTTAACGTGGCGGCACGTGAGAATTTTCACTGGACAACCCGGAGCAAAAAAAGGCTGGTTTTTGATAATTTACGAGTTTATATTATAGCAAGAAGTTTTAGGCAAGCCGGTGGGAATCGGCTTACATGGGGGCTCCGCCACAGCATGGTTATCTTCTTGGTTTAAACTTTAACCCTTCAACAAACAAAAATAATATTTATCCATAATTCATGTCTCTTGAAATTGCATAAAACTAAAAATTCTGCACCATAAAAAAATACAAAAAGATGACCTTAACAGGTGGTAATTTTTGCCTTAAAATTTCTAAGTTAACTGCAGAGCGTTCCAAAGAAATAGGTACGAACTTAATATTATTTGTAGATCTATTTCTGTCTTGTAGGTAGGTATCTCTTAATTTAAGGTTTAAGGTTTGGGCAATAAATTTATTCTTATTCTTAAACATACTCTCGAAAAACATAACCTTCGTTCTGTTCTATCGCAGTCGGGAAAGCATCAGTCTGTTTTGTGCTTAGTGCTGTCGATGGCCGAAAACTCTACGTCGACAGCTGTAATCATTGTCTGATGTGATTTTTTTTATGAATGTTCCTTGTTACGAAATTCACTGTTTAAAAATGGCCAGGCACATCTGACAGCTGAGATACATTTAAGTTTCCATTGACGACGCGAAACTGAGGCAAGTTGGTGCTATTGACTCAATTTTAGTGTGCCATTTGTGGAGCGATTATAAGCTACCTCTTTTTAAGGTTCCGTACTCAAAGAGTAAAACGGGACCCTATTACTAAGACTTCGCTGTCCGTCCGTCCGTCCGTCCGTCCGTCTGTCTGTCACCAGGCTGTATCTCAAGAACCGTAATAGCTAGATAGTTGAAATTTTCACAGATTATGTATTTCTGTTGCCGCTATAACAACAAATAATAAAAACGAAATATAATATTTTTTTAAGGGGGGCTCCCATACAACAAACGTGATTTTTTTGCCGTTTTTATGGATAATGGTAGGGAGCCCTTCGTGCGCGAGTCCGACTCGCACTTGGCCGGTTTTTTTATATTACATCATTGCTAGCACATTACTTTACCTACATGGAGAATTAGGTGGAAAAAAGTGCAAGATTTGGAACGTTACGAAATTTAGTTTTCGTGACAAATATATCTTGTAATTACGTGGGATTAATTAGGGTCGGACATTCGAGAGAGACATGCGAGATCGACTCTCGGATCTCGAATCATGGCGCGAAAAAACTTTATGTTTAGGGTCGATTTTTATATTCTTTCGTTTTTCTTCATAGGTAAGAAATGCTAGTGATTTTGTGCAAATTAAATAAGATAGAATAAACGTGAGACGAGACGATATATGGAGATCTTAAGCCAGGCAAAAATAAGAGCTTAAAACTAGACACGTCATCGGAGAAGATAACGATGCCAAAACAAGGAAAACGGGTGGCACTAACAATTATTTATTATCTAAAAAAGCCATCCCTATTCTAAATATATTACACATAATTTGGTCCGAAATAGGCACGCGCAACTGGCAACACAGACATTATCGGTGCGGTTCGAATTTCAAATTACGCGCCGGTGTCGGGTGGCGCCCTCGGAGCGTCGCCATGGTAACGGACAGGTGTCGTATCGATCTTCGGTGGTGTTCTGTCTGCCTGGTAGATAGCTAAATAGCGAAAGGTACTCAGGAGATTTATCTATCAGTCTCAAAGATAAATAGAATTTCGGATTGTGCAGCGGTATACCGACTAAGTCCTCCAAGACAATGCACGTAATAAATAGGAGAACTACCTGAAGAAATTACGATGGAGGAATGCATAAGCACCTTCAAAAAAATTGTTAATTAACCAAGCTCTCTAATTTAAATGATTTTTAGTAAAATAGTTGTTGATTAATATTAGTACCTATGTATAAACATTTATAAACAATTGTATATTATTATGAACTAGCGACCCGCCCCTGCTTCGCACGGGTTTATGTGTATAATACATGCATGTATGGTTTGTATTATACATATAAACCTTCCTCTTGAATCACTCTATCTATTAAAAAAAACCGCAACAAAATCCGTTGCGTAGTTTTAAAGATCTACGCATACATATAGGGTGCATCAATACGCCTTTACCGCCTTTTTTAACCCCCAATGCAAACAGAGAGGTGTTATAATATAAGTTTGACGTCTCTGGGTATCTGTGTCTGTCTGTTGTATCGTAGCTCCTAAACGACCGACTGTAAAGCGGTTTTTTTGTCCGAAAGCTGACGTTTTTGAGATGGTTCTTAGGTACGTTTCAACAAAATCGAAGTCGAGCCGATTTTGAGATATTGAACTTTGAAATGAAAATGTCAAGGGCTTTTTTAGGGTTCCGTAGCCAAATGGCAAAAAACGGAACCCTTATAGATTCGTCATGTCTGTCTGTCTGTCTGTCTGTCTGTCCGTCCGTATGTCACAGCCACTTTTTTCCGAAACTATAAGAGCTAAATATACTGTTGAAATTTGGTGAGTAGATATATTCTGTGAACCGCATTACGTCTTTCACACAAAAATCTAAAAAAAAACAGAAAATTTTGGGGGGTTTTTTTTTATTTAACCCATACGTGTGGGGTATCTATGGATAGGTCTTCAAATATGATATTGAGGTTTCTAATATCATATTTTTTCTAAACTGAATAGTTTGCGCGAGATAAGTGTATCTGGAAGTGTCCAAAGTGGTAAAATGTGATGTGTGTCCCCCCCCCCCTGTAACTTCTAAAATAAGAGAAAGATAAAACTAAAAAAAAATATATGATGTACATTACCATGCAAACTTCCACCAAAAATTGGTTTGAACGAGATCTAGTAAGTAGTTTTTTTTTAATACGTCATAAATCGTAAACCGCAATTTATTTTACGGAACCGTTCATGTGCGAGTCCGACTCGCACTTGGCCGCTTTTTTCTAATTTGTTAACCCCCGACGCAAAAAGAGGGGTGTTATACGTTTCACGCATTTGTGTGTGTTTGTGTGTCTGTCTGTGGCATCGCAGCTCCTAAACAAAAGGACCGATTTTAATGCGGTTTTTTTTATACGAAAGCTGACGTGATCGAGGTGGATCCTACCTACGTTTCAATCGGTTTAGTCGTTTTTGAGACATTGAACTTTGAAATAAATTCGTTTTACAGTGTTTGAATGTATATCTATGGATTCAGGCTATTAGAACTATGTGAAGATACGAAATTGTCTCCACTTCTAGGACACCGGTGTCAGCGCGCAAATTTACTTCTAGCCGTTCTAGCCAATTATTGAATTTTAATTCTCGGCAACAAGCTTATGCTGCCGAATGTTATTTTTTGCACAGTTAGCAAAAAAAATTTGACCTTTCCAAGTTTACAATAATCCCAAACACGACGGGGTATCTTGTGTAGTTTAGGAGAAAGAAAAAAAAACAATTATTTATTATGCAATTACTTTTTTACATGGTGCAATTTTACACGTCAAATGGTATTTTACAATATAGTATAATAATATTAATAATATTACACAATAATAATTTAAAAATTGCAGATTTAAACCAATAAGTAAACGGTTAACAAAATAAATGTCAATAATGAAAAGAAAAAATCCAAAGCTGCAATAGTTATTTGTGTCACGTCACAAGGGAGCAAAATAGTATATTTACGGCGAGGGCGGTGTATTGAATCCTGAACGTAGCGCGGGATCCTACAATAGAATCCTGAGCGTAGCGAGGGATTCTTACGTAGGATCCTGAGCGTAGTGAGGGATTCAAGTGTTAACGCCCAAGACGAAGATAATTTTGCTCCTGAGTGAAACATGCAACTTTTCACAGCGACTATGAGGCAAAACAAAATAGAATTAAACAAAAAAAAGTGAAAAAAAGTATTATTTAAAAAAAAAGACAAAAAAATGTTCGTTCTGAATCGATTACGATGAAATTACAATCGATTATTTTATTAAGATCTGTGTTCAATTGGCAAATTGCGTAAATGCTACATGTCAATGAATAATTTAAAAAAGTAGCTTGATTGAACAGAAAAGTTGCATTTTGTTCCCTCTCGTCGGGGACCAAAACCACAGAATAATTAAGCCAAAACTTACTTTTCTGAATTAAAGGTGTGAAAAATATTATCCATTACATTCGATATAAGGTCTCTATCAGAATTAACAATAAGTTTATGATATTAATTTAGAGTTACCAAATAAATCGGACGTGTAATTGCTTCTCTCAGTGAGAGTCATATGTTATTAGTTCATATATGGAATTAAACGCTTTTCACTTTATGTTTTCCTGGTACTCCACTTGCATCACCGACAATTTTATTTCTAAACGTTCTCCTGGTACCTCCTTAGTTCACATGCTCGACTAGCCCTAATAAGTCTAGTACTAGGATCTAAGGCCGTATTCATTTGAATGGCGCGTGACCGTCTGGTCGCCGTCTGGAGTCTGCTGCGTTCATCAGCGTCGATTAATTTGACCAAAACTAGTGCGCGGCACAAGCGCAAGCGGTAGCGTTTCCGCCTGGAGTGGTATGTGACTTCACTTCAATGACAATGCGTTGTAGTCTTACCATATCTTATATTTATTTAAATACTAGTACTTCGTATCGCCATATTCGCCTTACAAAACCTATGAGAAACTAAATTAGTTTTTTTTTCATCACTTTTTTGTGGTTATTCTGCTATTCTGTGCGGAGACATATCTAACAAATCAAACATCATAGAAATCGGTCCAGCCGTTCTAGAGTTATAAATGGTGTAACTAACACGACTTTGTTTTATATAGGTACATAGATTATTGCACAAATAAAATATATAGTTATAAAGGGCCGACTTCATGCCACAAGGCATTCTCTACCAGTCAACCGTAACAACATAATTAACGTAATAGACTCAAAATTTATTATTACTTCAAAAGAGAGAAGGCAAAAAAAAATACTTATGACGAAAATACCGTTCAAATATCTCAAAAAGTTGGGGTGCAAGGGGTGGGTATGTATGCACTCAGGTGTGCAGCGCTGAGGTGCAAGGCACACACTCACCCAAGTCCTTCTTACACGTCCACGTCGCCACTGACTCTGCCGCCGCAGGTCAGTGGTGAGTCTGCTTCTTAATGGAGTGGACCGTGCACCCTGGAAATGCTGGTGATCACAACGGGCGCTGCACTCTCACTATCTACCCCGGATCGCTAGTAGCCAAGTAAGAAGGGCTGTACCCGGCTGGAGTTCCCACCAGTCGAGTAATCCTTTACCTTTATCCCGTGTTCCCAAACTCTCCTTCCCTATCCTCTCACACTCCAAACAACCCCGTCACACTTCCCCAAATCCCCTCCAAACTCCCCTCCTTGGAATATTTCCACGGTTCCGCCGAGGGTGTAGGTGACCTCGGTGGACTACCTCCACCTACCTGCGCTAGTCCTACGCAGTGAACGCCGAACGCCAGGATGACGGAAGCCTGGGGGGTTGAGCCGACCAGGAGTCGGGGATTAGTTACTCCTGGGACGCAACACGCCCTCTTTGGACCTGATTTCAGGCAAAACGGTAGCCTTGTGACTATCCACCACAAGGTAATGGACACGTGTCCCGTACGGTCGAGGTGGTACGGTCCGCAGGCGAGGTATGGGGGGAGTGTTCTCTGGGAGAACACTGGGGCTCGGCCATGCTGACGGAGCAAGGGCTGGTGGAACAACTGGGTCAGATAAGATCGTCTGGCCCAGCCACCCGTCTGCAGCACCCGATGTCGCGCATGAGCAACAACTCTCCATACCTATACCTCTTGGGTATTCCTGGTGTCCTGAGGGACATCCCCAAAGGTGCGGGCTCCACGGTGGGTGGGAAGCTCGAGAGGTGAAAATTACACAATACAACTATGGATACTAAAAGATCTAACCCTACACAGGAGGTAGACGGCGCAGCACCTGCTGTACCCGATACCAACAACACACAAGGTGCAGGCGCTGGTAAACCAGTATCTCCCTCCACATCACGTGCCTACAGGGAAGTGGAAGCAACCCAGGTAGACACTGTACAACCTGGCGTCAGCGCTGTGCCTACAGTACCGAAGCACAGGGCAGGCAAGGGTGCATGGGGCAAAAAGGCCGCCGGGAAAACAGAGACACAAGTCAAGAGAGCGAAGGCTTGGCGTCCAAACCAATACAGCCCCGGCACCCTCACAAGAGGAGGCCCCCCAAAAAGGATCGGCGCAGGCAGCCGCTGGACCCCCAGTAGCAGGCCGTACCGTCCCCAAAGGGAACAGGGCACATGACAAACAAAAGGCATCCAAAGGGGGGAGTAGCCAGGAGGCCCGACGCTCCACCAAAAGGGCCCGGCTCGACGAGACATCTTCTCCGAGAGGCGAGCAAAAAAGGCAAAGGACCGGGTCTCATGGTGAAACGCCCCGGATTGACTATGCGGAGGCTGTGAAGGCGGACCTGCTAGTGGCCATCACCACTGCCACAGCGGAACACCTGAGCCCGCAGCAATCCGAGGAGATACAGCACCAGATGCAGTGTCTCCTAATAAAGGAAGCAATGCTACCTGGCAACAGCCAGTCCGAGGGTCCACAGTTTCGGGGAAAACCGGTGTTTACCAACGGTTCTCTGAGGCTGTGGTGCGAGGACAAGACCACTCTCGAGTGGCTGAAGCGCAGTGTGACCGCTATCACACTTTCGGACGGACAGAAGCTTGCGGTGAAGCGCCCGAGCGAGCTGCCGAAGCGCGTGCGCGTCGGCATCTTGCTTCCGGGGATCCACAAGAGTCCGAACGTGGTAGCACGCACGCTGCGCTACCAAAACAGATGGGCAGACATCGACAGATGGCTGGTCATCAGTTTTGAGGAACAGGCAACGGACACGTTCGCCACGCTCAGCGTTCCAGAGACGGTGGTGGGGCCCCTGATGGACCACGGACGCCGACTCAGCTTTATGCTGGGTTCGGTGTACGTCAAGTTCGAGGGACTCCGTGGCAAGTTTAGGGAAGACCCCCCAGCCAAATCCACTGACTCGACGGACGCCACCAAGCAGGACAACCTCCCTACGGGGACAGCCACGGTGACGAAAGTTGCTGAGGTAGTCGCGGAACCAGTTTCCCAAGTCCCAGCGCAGACCGACCCCACTTCCGAGCCGGACGAAGAAGAACTTCTTCGCGACCACTCGGAAGATGAGGAGGGATGCGCAGAGGAACTACGGAAGCTGGCCATCCGTAGGGAGGAGGGCAAGGAGGAGAGGGAGATGTCGACGGAGGAGACCGATGAAGATGGCGCCGTCCCCTTCCTCTCCGTCTTGTAAAATCCTCCAAGCCAACCTCCATCACAGCGAAACCGCAACGGCTCAGTTACGAAAGTGGATGGAGGTCAACACTACAGCCATAGTACTGATCCAGGAGCCGTGGGTCAGGAAGGGTACCGTCTGTGGTCTCCGCAGCACAGAAGGTAAGCTGACAGTACAAGCGGGACCGGAAAACCCCCGGGCCTGCATCTATACATCAAAAAACATACAAGCGCACCCTCTAACAAGTTTCTGTTCCAGAGACATGTGCGCCATAATGGTGCGAGGACTGCAGGGCTTCACACTACAGGAGGTGGTAATGGCTTCGGTCTACATGCCGGAAGCCGATGATCCACCGCCACACGACATGACGAGGCTAGTCAACTACTGCGAAGAGGCGGGACTCGAGCTCATCACGGGCACCGACTCGAACGCACACCACGTCCTCTGGGGCATGACTACAGGGAACGACAGAGGTAAGAAACTTGTTGAATACCTATTCACTACAAACCTAAACATAATCAATACAGGTTCATCTCCAACGTTTGTGAACAGACGAAGCAAAACAATCATTGATTTGACACTAGCAACCGAAGAAGCATCGAAGCACATCTTAAACTGGCATGTATCGAGTGAACTCTCATGCTCAGACCATAGATGGATTCGATTCGACATTCAGGTAAATACACTTGCGGCAACACCCAGGAGGAACCCCAGGAAAACGAACCGGGCCCAGTACGCACAGCGAATAGGGCAGGCACTCATACGTACGGAGGTTCCTCCTAAACTAACAGGCACCGCAGAAATAGACAAACAGGTAGGTGTCCTTACAGATACCATCATAGACTGTTACCACCAGACATGTCCTCTAACAACCCCGCCGACAGGCAATGGTAACAAAGCCAACTGGTGGGGACCTAAGCTGGAGAGACTCAGGAAGAAAATGAGGAAACAACTAAACAGGGCAATGAACACCGGTGCAGACCAGGACTGGGATGATTATAAAATCACCAAATCTAGGTACAAAAAACGGCTCAGATACAGGAGCACAAGCTCATGGCGTAACTTCTGTACCAACATTGAGTCCACTACACAGGCCAACAGGGTAAGGAAGGTTCTCTCCAACAACACAGCCTTAACTCTAGGATGCCTGCGTAAACCTGACGACACCCTCACCAACTCACCGGAGGAAACAGAGTGCGTCCTGGTTCAGACGCACTTTCCGGACTGCGAGATAGCGAGTCCAACGGTATGGTTGGAAGAGGAAACCGCCCCGACAGAGGAAGGGTGGCGACTGGCCAGCGAGGTAATAACCCCTCAAAGAACTCAATGGGCCATTGACAGCTTTGACTCCTACAAATCCCCAGGACCAGATGGAATTTTCCCCGCCCTACTGAAATGGGGCGGGAGGGCGCTAACACACAGGCTCACCATCATCCTGAGTGCCTGCTTGGCACACACGTTTGTGCCCAGGCAGTGGAGAGAAGTCAAGGTTATCTTCATACCAAAACCAGGTAAAGGAGATTACACGGACCCCAAATCCTTTAGACCAATAAGCCTAACCTCCTTCTTGCTGAAGACGTTGGAAAGGCTGTGTGACAGACATCTGAGAGAGAGGGCGCTAGTGCGGATGCCCCTGCATCAGAATCAACATGCCTACAGTTCAGGTAAATCAACAGAATCTGCGCTTCACGCAGTGGTTACCAAGGCCGAAGTCGCGATCAAAAACAAGACTATGTGTTTAGGCACCTTCATTGACATCGAGGGAGCCTTCGACAAGACTAAATTCACCAGCATAACCGCAGCACTGGGAAGGCATGGAGTGAATGCGGTTATGATTAAATGGATACACAACATGTTAAGTCAAAGGGTCATTAGGCTCGGGGAAGACAAAACAAAACAAGCACAAGTAGCGAAGGGATGCCCCCAAGGAGGCGTCCTCTCACCACTACTCTGGAACATGGTGGTTAACGACCTAATCACCAAGCTAAACAACAGTCATCACTACACCATCGGGTATGCTGACGACATAACGATACTCACCAGCGGCATACATGCAGGTACAGTGTGCGATGTCACCCGCTCCGCACTCGCCATAGTGGAACGCTGATGCAATGACAATGAACTAACAGTCAACCCAAGGAAGACCGAGCTGGTAATGTTCACCAACAAACGGAATCTGGGGACCTACCGCCTGCCCAGACTGTTCAATACAGAACTCCAATTGTCAACAGAGGTAAAGTACTTAGGTGTAATACTCGATGCCAAACTTAATTGGAGCAGTCATCTAGATAATAAAATCCAAAAAGCTACAGTCGTCTTCTGGCAGTGCCGTAGAATGATAGGTAGGACCTGGGGACTAAACCCCAAGATCACTCTATGGCTGTACCAGGCAGTAATCCGACCAATAGTAAGCTACGGTGCCATAGTGTGGTGGCCTCGTACCACGCTAACCACGATCGAAGCTAAACTACAACGCCTCCAGAGACTGGCCTGCATGGCGGCTAGTGGCTGCATGAGGATTACACCGACTGCAGCCCTGGAAGCCATCATGGACATTCCGCCGCTTCACATTTTCATCAGGCAAGAGGCTCTGGCAGCAGCCATAAGGCTCAAAAGACAACATCTCTGGAGACCGCCCAGGGTTCCACACACCGAAATACTCTACGAGGCTGTAGGTAGGGAACCCCTTATAGAGGCAACTTCAGACATCATTCCCAGACAGTTCGTCTTTGACAAAAAGTACAAAGTTGAACTATACGAAACCCCCCAGGAAGGACTTAACCCCAGAGAGCTAAGAATCTTCACGGACGGGTCCAAGACAAGGTCAGGCACCGAATCAGGAGTATTCTCGGAGGACCTAAACATACGCATTTCGACACCATTAGGGACCCACAACACCGTCTTCCAGGCAGAGTGTATGGGCATAATAATGGCTGCTCACGCAATCGCCTCCAGGGAGGTAAGGGGATATCCCATCCGCATACTTTCCGATAGTCGATCCGTACTGCAAGCCCTGCAAGGTCACGCAACAACTTTTGGGCTGATACACGAGTGCCACAAAATCCTATCAGAGGTATGTAATAACAGCGACATAACCCTGCAATGGATCAAAGGGCACAGTAATTCACGCGGTAACGATGCAGCGGATGCACTGGCTAGAGAGGGTTCAGAGTCAAGAGCTGTAGGACCGGAACCCACAATTCCTCTACCCTCTGCATGGCTGCGGAGCACACTGCGACTTAACACCAAGGTAGAACACCAAAAACATTGGAACACCCTAGGAACCTGCAGGCAAACCAGGGAGGCCCTCCCGACAATCAACCCCGGATTGTCAAAGAAGCTAAAGCAGCTAAAGAGGCCGGCACTCCGTCTTCTGACAGGAGCTATAACTGGTCATGCACTACTAAACAAACACCTTTTTACTTTAGGTGTTACAGACAGTCCTCTCTGCAGAGCCTGCATGGAAGAGGACGAGACAGCCGCCCACGTCATCCTGACATGTCCTGGAGTGGCGGACTACAGGGCAAAGTACCTCGGAACACCGGGGTCACTACCGGAGGCCGTCGGCAACGTAAAGGGTCTGCTAGGCTTCCTGGTGGAACTGGGTTGGCACGAATAACAGTAGTACCAAAACCCCTACGCAAAATAGGCGCATTTATGACGTCGAGTTGCGGAAACCCAGCCCGCGTACAACCTATAACCTATAACCTATCTCAAAAAGTTACGAATCCGTGACGTCACGATCCTCTAGCGTCATAGTAAATGAGAATCGTATCATATGAAGGTGCGTTTTGCGCGAAAGGGACAGAACATACCCCCTCTTACAACTTTGGACACTTATAATTTTGTGATTATTTAACTTCTTGCGTTGCTTTATTCTCCATTTCACTAAGTACATTATTTAATCCTTTTTCGAGAAAATACATCACATAGGTACGTATTTATTGGATTTGATATCAGATATCACACATGATGGATTTTACAATTACAACCACAAGTATTTCAAATCATTTATTTCACTAATTCTATTCAGTTCAAGAAAAAAAAACATTCGTCCAAATATCAATATACAATAGGTACCTAAGCAAGAAATAGAGATATGGGTATGCTAAAATACAATATATTAAATTGAGATATACTTACTACAAAACCGTGAAGAACTCGTGGACAAAACGATTAATTATGTGGTCAAAGTATCCGTAAACTGTACTGTAGCTCTATATAAATTTTATCGATACATATACGTTTTCGAACGCGTTTGCGTTTAGTTTCAATTTGTATGGAACCCGTAGTTCCTAATAGTTACCACCAGAGGCGTTGTTCGCGTCGCCATACAAATTGGAACTAAACGCAAACGCGTTCGAAAACGTATTGTATCGATAAACCGTATACTGTAACACGGCAACACCTTCACCGCGCGGCCGCCAGCGCGCTGGCCGGTGATAAAAGAAAAATAGGATTTTTCACGGCCGTGTTTTGTTTTATGGGAGGAAATTTTTCTCTTGCTTGCGCAATTCATTGACTACATATTTGGTTTGTTATAAATATCGATGATTGTTATTATTAACTACTGCTTGTAAATTTTGTAAAGAACTCATAGTTCATACATACATATAAGGGCTGCCACTTATGCAGGTATGTATTGTTTTTTAATTCTGTGCTGTGTATGTAATGTTTGTTAAACCCAATCCAAGCCTCATTTAGCCGTCACTGGCCTAACTCTGATGAGGCTCGAATGGGGTTTGAACCTGTGCTAAGGAAAAGGATTGTTTCCAGCCCTTTATGCATGGCTAAGTTGTCTGCTGGCGGCTGCTACTGACCAGCGGGCTTCGCCTGCGCTGCACGCTGCATCGAGATGTGGAGCCGACCTGCCTGGAAACTTCGAGTGTATTTGAAAGCCTGAGGACTTCGGTTTCTACCGTCTCAATTACGGATCCTATACCCTATTCAGGCCAGTGACCTTTCTTTTCATATCTACAGCTCCGTACTAACTGAATAAGTTGAACCCTTTCTGTACATAGTTCCACTTTATTTTATTATTATATTTTATTGTATATAAACGATTCGTTTTATCTTTAACCCGCCGGCTAGCCGGGCTACAATACTCGTACTAGAGCCTCTGTATCTGAATCCCTCGGTTCTCTCATCGCTTGCACCGCACACTGGGCCATTAGCTCGCCGGGCCGGATGATCGCAGTCTCACACCTATTTACTGCTTCCTCTTGTCTGCACTCCTGGTAACTAAAATAGATAATTTACCAAAATCTAGATTTATGGGTATGACTTTGTCCGTCTGAGACTGGCATGGTCACTTAGTCATTGTATACGCAACGACAGAATTAACTACTTATTTTCACGCACTCAGACGTAATTAGGTATTAAATAAATAAATAAATAAATATTGGGGGACAATCTTACACAAGCCGACCTAGTCCCAAACTAAGCAAAGCTTTTACTATGGGTACTAGACGATGATATACATACTTATATACAGAAATAAATACTTAAATACATAGAAAACATCCATGACTCAGGAACAAATGTTCGTGCTCATCACACAAATAAATGCCCTTACCGGGATTCGAACCCGGGACCTCCGGCTTCGTAGGCAGGGTCACTACCAACTAGGCTACAGAGGTCGTCAAATAAATGGCTTGGCTGCTGTGAATGTAATGGACACGCTGCGGCGTGTCTAGATATTAAAACAGGGAACAAAAAATGACAGAGCGAATCCTCATATTTTTAAAGAGCTGCTTTGTGAGCTCTATCATTAGGCGAAAGCCTTGCTCTTGTATGCCATACTATCGTGGCACTAATACAGAGTGTTATTCAAAGGGACGCTTCCTTAGAGCATTTGCAGTAACCCCTTGTGTTATTATTTTTTGGATTCAGAGATATTTTGATCTAATGTTATGAACTCCAAGTAATGTACCGTATCTTGGTACCACAACATCGTAGCACAGCAGTCAATGCGGATTTTGAGGTAACATCATGTAACGAGTCATAATAGTTTGCATTTTTGTTTTCAAAAGATATTTTTGATTTTTATTTAATTTTTTTAGTGTCTTCAAAATAAAAAGTTACTGATAGCACTCCCGAAGAGTAAAAAAATACAACTAAACTTACTTTGAAGAAATTAAAAAAAAAATTTTTTTTTCATGTTTATCCATGTGGAAATAATTGTTCACAAGCTTAATAATCTACCGTTTAATTTTTTGCTCATATTACAGGCCACATCCGTATATGTTTAAAGCTTTTGGTCGCGACTTCGTCCGCGTGGAAGGCGTTCCTACCGTGCCTCCATACAAACTTCCACCACCTATCCCCTTAGGGGATGATTTCCGGGATAAAAACTTCTTAATTCCTCCCCCGGAATTCAAAATATCTTTATACCGAATTTCATCACAATTGGTTCAGCGGTTTAAGCGTGAAAAGGAAGAAAAGGTAACAGACAGACAGAAAGAAAGAGTTCCTTTCGCATTTATAAATAAAACGATTGTGTGGGTGTTTACAATGAATTGTATTTTTTTACATGTGCCATTATTGCTCATTTTTGATTTGGCAAATCACGATTTCTCGGTTGCAAAGGGATCGGCAGTAGTTATATATACGAACGACAAAACACAGAAACAAATATTCATACTTTTCACACAAATATTTGCCCTTACCGGGGTTTCGAACTCAGAACCATTAGCTTCGTGGCGCCAGTAAAATCTAGGTTAACCCCCCCCCCCCCCCCCCCCCCATTAATGGCAGGGAAGGAAACGCCGGAGTGGTTTTAATGGGTAGACTCCCTCCCCTTTCTCATTAAATAGAGTTGGCTGGAGGTTGAGAGTCCCACATACCCCCCATTATAGCTCACCCAGGCTGGGGTGAAGGGGGAATGCGTAAGAGCATTTCCACTCTTATAAAAGGGCGTTTTTCAAAAAAAGTGTACAAAGCTTTTTTTTTCAGAATTCGAATTTTTTTTGGTTTTTCTTACTCAGAATTGTTGATAGTATCATA
This sequence comes from Epinotia brunnichana, assembly GCA_963854355.1. Classification (NCBI taxonomy): domain Eukaryota; kingdom Metazoa; phylum Arthropoda; class Insecta; order Lepidoptera; family Tortricidae; genus Epinotia; species Epinotia brunnichana. The sequence continues at coordinate 4,677,868 of OY977956.1, forward strand.
CAAGAATTTGGCTACGGAACCCTAAAAAGACTGCATACAAAAATGTGACGATCTCGAATGGAATATTTAGGACACTTTTTTTCATGTATGAGGATCGATAGTATCAAAGATTTTGAGTATGTACCTAAGAAAACCAAAAAAAATACAAATTCTGAAAAACAAATAGCTTTGTGCACTTTTTTTGAAAAACGCTCAAAAAAAAAGTAACCGGTGAACAGATGTTCCCATTACGTAATTTCTGAAGTGATCATATATGTACTATACCAGCCGAGTTGCAGTGCAGCGTATAATAAATTAATTTGGCGAAGAATGCGTCCTTGCTTGCGCGTGAGCAATTAGGTGCAGCGGGACGCGTGTTCACGTGGCCTAATAAATGTGACATATTTACCTACGTAATAATAATAAATTATAAACGAGCTGTTAAGTACTTGTGTCTCATATTTCCTGAGCCTCCATTCAGCATGTTTGAAGGACAGCGAGCGCATGCATCATTAACCCTCTAATGCATACGAAGCCATACGTGGCGTCCTAAATATTTTTATTTTTTTAAAGTAGTTAGTACCAAAAAGTGAGGTATGAGTTATAAATATTATGTGTCTTTAAAGTTGAAATTAGGGGGTAGATATTTTTTTACCTTCTAAAAGTCATAACACGGTTAGTTATGATACCTGCAATATCAGTTGCGCTTGTAAATACGTGTTTACGAAACTATCCTGATTATAATTAGATCAAAAAGTGTTTACGGAAGGTAAGTGATGATAAAAAAATATGTTTTAAGGTTTATTAGGTATTAATTTATAGTTTGTCATAATTTGCTATGATTTTTCTGATATTTTAGATAACAATATGGCCAATTACATTACAAGCCATATTTGGATTCGTATGCATCAAGTTCAATATATGTTTAGCCATAAATGGCCTCGTATGCGTCAATGACAAGAATAAGTTAAAAGTGTTCGAGAACAAATTCGTTTATTTTTCTTTTTAGGTATGGACGTTTCTCGTTTTTACGGCAGCAACGCGAAGGTTAATCCGATACCAGGTGATGGATCAATCAGTATAGATGAACTGGCGTCGGATTCCGACAGTGAATACATTTTCATTCAAGGGAATTCTTCTTCCGGACGAAGTCATGAAGTTGGACACGCCAGGTTCAAAGAAATCGCTTCTCCTCAAGCAGTCGACTTGTATAATCATCATATGGGCGGGTGTAGACCTACTTGATTCTTTGCTTGGCCTATACAGAATTCAGTTGAGGTCAATTAAATGGTATAAAATTATTTTTTACCATATGATGGATATGACAGTTGTCAACGCTTGGCTGTTGTGGCGCCGCTGTAATGAGAAATTGTACCTACCACTTTACGATTTTAAACTGGCTGTGGCTGAAGATTTATGTCGAACAGGGGTGGTATCTAGAAAGCGAGGACGTTCAAGCAAAAACGCCACTGGAACGCCATATGGTACTCCGACTAACAGCCGACCAAGTACGCCTTTGTCGAGTCATGTGATGTTGACTCCTACTTCAAGCTTATACAGTGGCGATGGCCTGAAAAAGAAAAGTAGGAAACGCCCAGCTAAGCACCAAGATATACCGTTGACGGCTGTTCGAATGGATAATTTGCCACAATGGGCTAAAACTCGACTTCTTTGCCAGAACAATTGCTCCTACAGGTCTTTCACGAAATGTTCGTTTATGATTATGCTACAATGAAAAAAGGAACTGTTTTACTGAGTTTCATACTCAGTAATAAACGAAATAGATCAAAATTGACTGACTAAATTGACGTATCGCTTTAGATCAATTTAGGTAACAACGCATACGAAGCCATATATGGCTAGACATATTTTGAACTTGATGCATACGACTCCAAATATGGCTTCGTGCAATAACTTTTTGATAATAAGAAACATATTTTTTTTGTGTTCCTAATTTATTTTGTCTGGGTTATAATAAACTAGTTCACATATTCAGATTTTTTTTTCTTCCAAATTTCACTGTTCATGCATTATAGGGTTAATGATATTGTCGGTGTAAGTGTTCCGTATCTCAAACTCAATGTTTCTGTCAAAATTGTAATTTTTGGCCATCATAATCCTCCTAGCGATATTTCCCGGTTGTACCCCTAAAGGAGCCCGGGGTCCGCTTTGACACCTAATCCCAAGATTTGGCATAGGCACTAGTTTTACGAAAGCGATTGCCATCTGACCTTTCAACCAGACGGAAAACTTGACCTGATTGGGATTAGACCGGTTTCCTCACGATGTTTTCCTTCACCGAAAAGCCAGCGGTAAATTTCTGCACATAAGTTCCGAAAAACTCATTGGTACGAGCCGGGATTCGAACCCACGACCGCCGCTTGACAGCGGCATACCTGAACCACTAGGCTACCGGAGCTTGAAGCCGCAAATTGTAATTTATGGTATGAGCATTTTTTGCACAGTCATCCATCAACTACTCCTTGAGAAGGTTCCAATAAGCTCAAACACGATAGCTTTACCTTGTGGAGTTTTGTAGTTGCTATGGCCACCTTCTGTATCCATCATCAGATCAACTCGGAGGTACCATAATATTGCGATGCCACTGAATTTACATCAGTATGCCGAATTTTGTGTGCATGGGTTGATTGCAGAGTGGGTAGGCCTCCCCCACAAGGTGGACTGATGACCTGGTAAAGGTTGCGGTATAGTCCGCTGGATGCGGGTGGCGCTGGGCCGATCATTGTGGCACTCTTTGGGGGAGGCCTATGTCCAGCAGTGGAGGTCTTTCAGCTGATATGATGATACCTTTGAGTTACATAAAGTCGCATTTTATGCATTTAATCTATGAGTACGCCAAACACCCCTGTTTATGCGTCTGATCTACTTCAATGATACTAGGTACTACTTGAATTTCGGCTCAATCGGATACCGACAAGTTGAAAGATGGTTTGCAAAATTTTAACTAATGCTTACTGGCTCCAACGAGTTGCTGTGCAAAACAAGTACAGTCAGCAATAAAAGCTTGTACCAAAAAAATATTGAATGTACGAGCGAAGCGAAAGAACTTCTCCGTTTTTCAGCTTGGGCCGAAATTCCTCCGTATGACCGGTTGTTTTAACCGATTCTCGTCAAATTTTGTGAGCAGGTTTATTAATTATATGTAGGTAATGGGCCTCTGTCGATAAAATTAAAACAAAGACAAGCTCGCGAGTCCCACAGCGCACAGAGCATTTTAAGAGAGGTAGGGCACAGTGGAATGTCATCTCGCTCGTATGTGGAGCAGCCCAACTGGGGAAGTACCTCCACCTTACAGAAGACCGCAGCCATAATAGCACCACTGCTTTGTAGTGTTGCTATATTATTGCATGCTATGAAGCATGTTGTGTTGTGTTCCTGGTGGTGAGTAAGGTCGCCAGAGCTCCCTAGGATGCGCTGTGTTGGGAGTGAGGGACCTGCATGTCTCTATCTGCCAACACAGTGAATCCTCAAGTGAATAAAGGGTCGGCAACGCGCTTGTGATTCTTCTGGAGTCACAAGTGTCCATAGGCGACGGTACCAGCTTAACATCAGGCAGGCCGTAAGCTTGTTTGCCACCGTCGTAGTATAAAAAAAATAAAGCCACTAATTATTTGACAGAAACTTATTCCTCTGAAGCAAGTGATTGAGCATGGCGAAGTAATAACATTCAAGTAACGTTGTGGATTCTTAACAACATTATTGTTAGGAGGGTAATTGTGTACCGTATTTTGTCTAGCTGAAAATAAATCACCACTGACTTCACGATAACCTAGGGTTGGCAACTGTAAAATGTAAATGAAACTAGTTAGTTAGGATATTCAAATCGGTTAGACTATAACTTGCACATATCCTATTTTAATTGTGCATGGGTCTGGGATACTTTCTAAAATTTTACAGTAATATAACCCTGTCATATTGGTCGGGCACGACAGGCACGACAGGTCGGCTGTTTCTAATCTTCCAAAGTAATCCAAACGAACTCGAAATCGAAGATTTAAATCGGTTATTCAAAAGTGCGTACTTATGAAACGCGTCTATGGCGAAAAGAAGATCTTTTTAGGTTTTTTCATCGATCTGCCGGCTTGAAACTTCGGAAATAGTCAATTTGAACTTAGCCAAAGATCGCAGCGAATTCAGTAACGATTTTCAGGTTAACAGCCCGGTTCTAGTTAGTAGCTCATATTTTTTACCTGGCTATAATGAGTAAGTGCGTAGCGGAGCGCTAGTCAAGTAGTATTTTCGATTTTTTACGTTCGTGAGACATGTTGAAATAATACTAATATTTACACGGTTAACACACTTATGAAATGTATGAGATTGCTGCTACGGGACAAATGTTATGTACCACGCAAGATTCGTGAGGCGATTGAAATTGGGCGCCGCCCAAATTGTAATCGTGATGTTGGCTGGCTGTTACCGCCAGCAAGGAAACCTATTAGGTAATCCTGACTTAAAGCGGACAGTGTTTTGTGACCATCCCGTGGACATAGTGAGTTCAGTGTGCGTATCTTCTCTCGGAGGAGACGATCTCCTGCCGCAGCCTTACACAACAACTCTAGCGCAAGACTGCCCCCTTCCCCCCGCCCTGTCGGCGCGTGCGTCACGGGCCGCGCGGCGGTCGGAGCGGGCGCGGGACATGTCGCCCTTTGTGACATTTAATACGTGAGTTCAACCGTGTGATTATTAGCAAGTAAACTTCTGCAATAAATCATATGAATAAAGATGTACAACAACTAAAAACTTTCATGCAAATAATTATTTTATTAGTTTTGACAACCCTACTGTTGGTTGTTCAATTACCAGCGAGAGCAACAAATTAGCGAGCTGCCGCGGGCCCTAATCAGCAGAAATCGGTGTTTTGCTTACTGCTCGATACACTTTTAGATCGATTTGTTTTCGAATGTAGCTCAGAGGCATGTCGCTTTGACTTTATTTAAATTGGTGGGATTTGAACAATTGTAATATTCATACCTACATATTATTATATATCACTCGCGCATTTCATCCTTTTGGGGGATGCTTTTTGGGATAAAAAATAATCTATGTAATGTTACTCTTAATGAAACAGGAATTTGAGTTTTGTACTGAAAAATTTTAATATTTTAAGTATTTCGTGTTAATCGCACTCGCAGGCGGCCAAGATACAGGCTCAGCCTAGTTTGGCGTCTGACGGATATAACGTTTATAATTTAAGTGCATATTTGTTAAATAAATAAATTTTAATTTAATTTATGTTTAAATCCATTAAAGCTGTTTTGGCGTGATTGGCGTGCGATTAAGTTAATTCACTAGTGAATGATATTCTCGGTTTAATGTTAGTTTATTATATTGTAAATATTGCAATCTTCTACTGCATTACATGAGAGCGAGCAGGGAAGATAGTTTAGGACCATTTCTAAACTTTAAAATTTCCACTTTTAATCCAACATACTTTAGAACAAGCGTTTACGAAGACTGACGAGAGATGACAGTGTGAAAATAACCCGTTTTAAAAACATTTAATGTACAGTCAAAGAATTTAATTTCCTACCCATTTAGGACTATTTCAAAGTGACACTGTAAATAAAATCATAAGAAGTCTCTTACGTTTTGATTGATTACGTCACTTTGACAAAGTCCAAAGTGGGTAGGAAATTAAATTATTTGATACATGTTCGTAATCATTCTTAATATTTTGACCGCTTGTCCATTGTACACGTATATCACTGTCATCGTCACGGTTTGCGGGTAACGGGGTGATTTTCTAAACTCTCATCTACTCGGATTTCTTGGCTTGGTTTCATGTTTACTCTAGGTATGATTGTCAAGCTCTGAATGGCCAAGACAACGCGTGTAATTCGGGTATAACGGCTTTTTGTACTACAACGGTGGCAACCAAGCGTACGGCCTGATGGCCTATGGATGCTTGTAACTCTAGATGTACGTTGCCGTGTCTTGAGAGAGTTTGAGGATTCGCTGTGTTGGCAGCTGCAAATGCAGGTCCAACACAGCGCAGCCTAGGGAGCTCTGGCGACTATAGGCTCGGACAACAATAGGTATATGGTCTCCGCCTGGCGTAGAAAGAGACCAAAGGGGGTCATCGGGGTCGCAGTTTTCTGGAGGGGGTCGTGGCACTCGCCTAAAAACCCCAGGGAAGGCGACGAACATCTTATGCAGTCAGGAATTCACTTTTTTTTCAAAATGAGATTTTAATGTAACCTAATAGTTCATAACGAGCTCAACATGTTCACATTAAAACCTGATTTTGAAAAGAAAAGTGACTAGACATGGTATTTCCGTGGACGTTCACTTGTATTCCAGTGCGTTCAGTATGAGATCCTGGCCTGGTAGCCTGATACGTTTAATTGTTATGTTTTACGTGACGTTTCAGTACATTTTAGAATAGAATAGAATAGAAAAACTTTATTCAACATCACATTGCATGCCATTATAATTAAAGATACAAGATACATGTTTTCGTCGTAAAACGTGACGATAAAATTTATCATGTTAGCCGGGCTGCAATCCTTCGCATGAGAGCGCAGATGTTGGCAGTATTCAAACTAATCATGTTAGTCGGGCTGGAATCCTTCGCATGAGAGCGCATATGTTGGCAGTATTCAAACTTATCATGTTAGCCGGGCTGAAATCCTTCGCATGAGAGCGCAGATGTTGGCAGTATTCAAACTTATCATGTTAGCCAGCCTGGAATCCTTCGCATGAGAGCGCAGATGTTGGCAGTATTCAAACTTATCACGTTAACCGGGCTGGAATAATTCGCATGAGAGCGCAGATGTTGGCAGTATTCAAACTTATCATGTTAGCCGGGCTGGAATCCTTCGCATGAGAGCGCAGATGTTGGCAGTATTCAAACTTATCATGTTGGCCGGGCTGGAATCCTTCGCATGAGAGCGCAGATGTTGGCAGTATTCAAACTTATCATGTTGGCCGGGCTGGAATCCTTCGCATGAGAGCGCAGATGTTGGCAGTATTCAAACTTATCATGTTAGCCGGGCTGGAATCCTTCGCATGAGAGCGCAGATGTTGGCAGTATTCAAACTTATCATGTTGGCCGGGCTGGAATCCTTCGCATGAGAGCGCAGATGTTGGCAGTATTCAAACTTATCATGTTAGCCGGGCTGGAATCCTTCGCATGAGAGCGCAGATGTTGGCAGTGTTGGCGACTGGCTGTGGTGCCACCTTTTTTGTACGAATATGTCATGTTTTTGTTTATACTTCTTCTATGTTGCTGTTGACGTGTTTGCGCTTCTAGTTGTCAGATTGCCTTTGTCACGTTTTTATATATTTGCTGAAACTGTGTTATATTTTAATAAATACCAGTTTAAAATACGTGTTTTCATCATCTTACATCCATATACAGTCCACTCTCATCCACTAGTTATCATTTTGGTCCTTCGAGCCGGATCACACAATGCACTCCTCCATGGCACAGCCGGTGTTAACGCTAGCGCAGCACCCAGCGGCCAGTGCAACAACACTCAAGTAGATTCTGCCAACGCTACCAGCCCCGACCACATGGACGACACCGACAACAAAACTGAATCTGCCGTTAAGATCACAAATACTTCTGATTGTTTAATTAATACGACAGGGTCCTTGCTGTCAGCGGCTCGTCCCCGCGGCCTGCTGAAAGTGGTACCGATCGTCATCGAGGGTCCTGAAGGCTGCTTCGAGACGTCAGCACTGCTTGACGAGGGCAGTACGGCGACGCTAATTGATGGGGAAGTAGCAGCGCGCATCGGTGCGAAGCCCACATGTCAAGAGCGTCTCCGCATCGAAGGTGTCGGTGGTATGAGCAAAGAAGTGGACGTAAGTTACGTTGACTTTTACATTCGCGGACGTAACCAATCCGATCGATACCTGGTGGAGCACGCGCGGGCCATCAAACCGCTAGGCCTCCGCGCACAGTGCCCTGATTCAATCAATCTCACTGATTACAATCATCTGTCGGACTTATCCCATGAATTGTCATATACGGACGCTTGCCCTACTATTCTCATCGGCGCGCCCGACTGGCACTTATCTCTGAGTCGTGAAGTGCGGTGTGGAAAAAAGAACGAACCCGTCGCCTCCAAACCACTCGAGTTTGTGAATCATATTTCGGACGATTTAGACGCTGTCATTAAAAGTCAATACGACATTGACGCCTTGGGCATAACAAGAAATGCTCTTCGCCCAAATGACGATGATAAGCGAGCCGTAGATATTATTGAATCGTCGGCTCATCGTTTAGACACTGGCCAATTTGAAGTTGGTCTCCCATGGAGGAAGAATTTACCGAAAATCATACCCGACAGTTACCCGCAGGCACTTTCGAGGTTCAAAGCCCTCGAACGACAAATGTCAAATGACCCAACGTTCGCCGCAGCTTTTCAACAATTTATAGACGGCATCATCAGTAAAGGCTACGCAGAAGAGTGTGATACAAACACCTACCATAAGCGAAACCACCAAAGCGTAACAAACTCTTCGTGCGTGACTGCAGATGGCTCTTTAGTGTGGTACTTACCAATTTTTGGTGTACTTCACCCACAAAAAAAGAAGCTCAGAGCAGTTCACGATGCTGCAGCGGTTACGAAAGGCGTAAGCCTTAACAGCCTCCTGCTGCAAGGTCCTGACATACTGTCATCCCTCCTTGACATTTTATTTCGATTTCGAGAAGGCAAAGTTGCCTTAAATGGGGACATCAAAGAGATGTTCCCTCAAATCATAATTTGTCCCAGGGATCGGGACGCCCAACGCTTTCTCTGGCGTGAGAAAGACGGCAACTTAAAGGAGTACCGCATGTCTTCAATGATATTTGGTGCCGTCTCGAGCCCATTTATTGCGCTCTATATAAAAAACAAAAATGCGAGAATGCTAGCAAACGAGTACCCCGCTGCCTGTGAGGCAATTGTTGACGACCACTATATGGACGACTACCTCGGCAGCTACCCCAGCGTTGCTGAAGCGGCACAAATAGCCGCCGACGTAGTCACGGTCCACAAGGCAGGTGGTTTTGAGATGCGCGCGTGGACGTCAAATCATCCTGAGGCCCTCTCGCTTGTCCCCAAGGAACTCCGAAGTGACGCAACCTCCGACGTCTGCCTGCCACCCAGTAGCGAGGTTGGCGTTTTGGGTGTTAAATGGAACCCACGTCAAGACTCGTTAGGCTTTCGTACCATAACCCAGATACTGACTGACACTTTAACCAAACGCAGCTTGTTATCAAACGTCATGAAAGTCTACGACCCTCTCGGCTTGCTAATGCCAGTCGTTATCTGGGGCCGCATTTTGATTCAAAGATTGTGGCTCGCAGGCATCAGTTGGGATGCGCAACTTCCTGAGGTGTACGTGAGCGAATGTGAAGACTGGTTTACGCAGTTACGAGCTGCAGCCAATGTTAAAATTCCTCGCTGGTACATGAATAGGTCGGACGCTTCGGACATCCAGCTGCACGTAGTAGCTGACGGCGGCGAACAGGCCTACGCTTGTGTCGCATATTGGCGTTTCAGATACACCGACGGCACCGTGTCCACGGCTCTCATCGGAAGCAAGGCACGCGTCTCGCCTCTCAAACCGGTCTCGATTCCTCGTTTGGAACTGCAAGCCGCGCTCATTGCCTCACGTTTTGCGCAAACAATATTGCAAGCTCATCGTTTTCAGCCCTCCGAAACCATCTTTTGGACCGATTCTACTACGGTCCTCAAGTGGATTCGGAGCGACGCTCGCGCGTTTAAACCGTTCGTCGCGCACAGGCTGGGAGAGATATTGGAAACCACCAACCCGTCTAATTGGAGGTGGATCCCAACCTCTCTTTATGTCGCCGACGACGCAACTAAACCGAAGAAAATTAACTTTACCGCGTCTCATCGGTGGTTTACCGGTCCACAGTTTCTTTTTGATCCGCCAAGCACTTGGCCGACCGAGTGCGTTGCAGGCGTGGAAGAGAGTCCACCAGACCCCGAGTTAAAATCTGACCTGGTGGTTCTGCTCCTCGACACTCCGCCAACGAGTTCAGTACCTAACCCAACGCGTTTTAGCTCTTGGCAGCGACTACTTCGTGCTACCGCCCGCGTTCTCCAGGGTGCACGACTATTCCGGCTTAAACTGTCTCGGCCTGTACCTCCAAATTCTAAATTGTACTTAGACGGCTCCACATCTCCCTACCAACTTCACGCAGATATCGTAGAAGCCGAGAAGATGGTGGTGCAACAAGCTCAGGCAGAGAGTTTTCCCGAGGAACTAACAGCTTTACGTTCTTCAGAGCCAGTGCCCAAGAACAGCAGAATCTCAAAACTCGCACCGACTCTCGACCAAGATGGCTTATTGAGACTGGACACACGCATAAGTTCCGCTCCAGATGTAAGCTACGCCGTGAAGTCTCCGATTATCCTCGACGGTCGTAACCATGCTGTACGACTACTCATCCTCCATGAGCACAACAGAGCATCGCACCAGTTCAACGAACTAGTGCTGAACGAACTCCGACAAAAGTACTGGATACTTAGAGCCCGAAACAGTATTCGCAGTGTTGCGCACGCCTGCTTACAATGCCGAAGGTGGAAAAACCAACCTGCTCACCCCCAGACCGGCAACCTACCCCAAGAAAGACTTGACCATCACAAAAGGCCCTTTACCCACACAGGCCTGGACTATTTCGGCCCCATAATGGTAACGATACACCGCCGCCAAGAGAAGAGGTACGTTGCACTATACACTTGCCTAGTAACGAGAGCACTTCATCTGGAAATTGTTACTTCACTGTCATCCGATGCTGCCATAATGAGCCTGAGGCGTTTCATCGCTCGCCGAGGATCACCTACGACCATTTTCTCAGACAACGGGACAAACTTCGTCGGGGCTTCCCGCGAGCTACGCTCTCTACATGATGAGTCAGTTGAAGAATACGCCACAAACCAGAAAATTGAATGGCGCTTCATCCCGCCTGCATCACCGTTCATGGGCGGCGCATGGGAAAGGCTCGTGCGGACAGTGAAAACAGCCCTCAAATCCTGTCTAATAAGTCAACCACTCAAGGAAGACGTCCTGGCAACGCTCTTGCTTGAAGCAGAAGCCATAGTTAACTCACGGCCATTAACTTACATATCATCTTCTCCTGATTCACCTGAGGCCATAACTCCCTTCCACTTTATTTTGGGCACATCATCAGTGGTACCATGGACTTCATCTCTAACAGACGCAGACCTATTGCGAAGATGCGACTGGCGCAGAACACTACGGCTCGCCGATCAGTTTTGGGCACGATGGCTTCGCGAGTACCTGCCGACGCTTCGACCGAGAGGAGCCACCACCAACGACGCGTCTAACCTTAGCGAGGGTGATGTGGTGCTGATCGCCGACCCTAGCCTCCCTCGCGGCTTATGGCCACTAGGAAGGATAGTGAAGGTCTACTTAGGGCCCGACGGAGCGGTCCGTGTAGCGGACGTCCGTACTAGGGGCGGTATTCTACGCCGACCGGCCCGTAAACTTGTTTTGATGGAAGCCGCACCCCAGTCAGTCACCACTAGTTGTTAGTGTCCCACTGGGGGTCCGGTATGTTGGCGACTGGCTGTGGTGCCACCTTTTTTGTACGAATATGTCATGTTTTTGTTTATACTTCTTCTATGTTGCTGTTGACGTGTTTGCGCTTCTAGTTGTCAGATTGCCTTTGTCACGTTTTTATATATTTGCTGAAACTGTGTTATATTTTAATAAATACCAGTTTAAAATACGTGTTTTCATCATCTTACATCCATATACAGTCCACTCTCATCCACTAGTTATCAGGCAGTATTCAAACTTATCATGTTGGCCGGGCTGGAATCCTTCGCATGAGAGCGCAGATGTTGGCAGTATTCAAACTTATCATGTTAGCCGGGCTGGAATCCTTCGCATGAGAGCGCAGATGTTGGCAGTATTCAAACTTATCATGTTAGCTGAGCTGGAATCCTTCGCATGAGAGCGCAGATGTTGGCACTGTTGGCAGTATTCAAACTCAAACTCAAACATAACAAGTGTTGTATTTGTTAGTGGATGGAGGAGTTGGATGATTTGGTCATAAGGGAAACATAACATAATAATTTCACCACAAAAAGTGTTTCTCTTATCGCTAGTCGCTACATCATCGTCACCCTACTTTTACATCATGAATAATAATAGCAAGTATACTGTAAATTCGCCAAGGCACATATCCCTTCGATAGCTCAGTTGGTAGAGCGGTGGACTGTAGAGGTATCAACTGTCATCCATAGGTCACTGGTTCAAATCCGGTTCGAAGGAATCTTTTTGTATTTTTTATTTTTATGTTTTAATTTATTATTGTCTTTCTTTACAAAATACAAAAACTTAAACTAAATAAAATTAAAAACAAAAGAATGTAAAAAACCTATTTTATATAGAAACAATACAATAAGGCCTCAGAGCATAGAATACTAGAGAGAGGACAAGCCGCCGGCGGCCGTGTCGCAGCTGTATGGTCAATGGGCATACACTGCCATACTGTGCACGCGTGCTGATCGCAGAGAGTATTACGTTTTTTCCCAAAATGCCTGATATGATGCGCGTTTATTGTCAAATAAGCGTGTAGGTATACAAGTGTGTGTGTTTTAGATGTGTGCGTGCTTTGTCTTGTCAATTACTTGGGCGTTGTGTGGGTTAATGTACTTGCGACAGGCTCACTCTATACAAATCGGCCGCCATGTCCGATCTCCTTATATCATACATCTGTGAAAAAGGCTCATTTCAATTCGCCTTAAAACTAATGAGCAATGAAAAGTGGCATATTCGTAGCTCCGCATTAACTTACGCCGCAATTAAATCGGAATATTTTAATAAATATTTGATAAATAAAATAAATAAATAATAAATATTTGGGGACAATCTTACACAAATCGACCTAGTCCCAAACTAAGCAAAGCTTGTACTATGGGTACTAGACGATGATGATACTTATATATATAAATAAATACAATACTCAAATACATAGATAACATCCATGACTAAGGAACAAATATTCGTGATCATCACACAAATAAATGCCCTTACCGGGATTCGAACCCGGGACCTCCTGTTTCGTAGGCAGGGTCACTACCAACTAGGCTCAGAGGTTAATGATACAATAATCATCAAATCGTTTGGTTTATTACTTACTTAGTGTCTCATGTTCGGATTTGCAACAAGTTTTCAAATAAATTTTGTAGTCATCATCTTCCTAGCCTTATTCCCGGATTTAGTAGTAACGTTCATAAAACCTAACACGGCGGATCGGGTGGTGATGCGATGTCCCATCGCGAAATTAGGAAGCACATTGGAGTTAGACAAAGTCGCAATTCCGACTAGACGGGTTGTATTTCATTATTTTTAGCGTCAAAATAAATAATAACTGTCTGATCTATTTGCGATCGGAAATGACTGCTGCGCGTCTTGTCGTAACCGGACGCCTGCGCCCGCGCCGCGGTGACACCTGTCACACGGACACTCGGGTTTAGAATGCTTGAGGAGTTTTTAGTGCGGAACTGTACCGCTATTCTGTAACTTGTATTAACCTCACCATAACGCTCACCCACAAATATATCTTGACGCCGCGATTCGTAGTAACTAAGCGTAGGTAGGGGTCTAGTTACGTTAGGCGTGACGGGTGGGGTGAAGCGCAGGAGCGCGTAAAGAATAACAGCCTGGTTGTTTTTCATGCAAAAACAGGTGCGGAACTATAGAACGGTTGTTCTGTGGTTCCGCAGTAAGCAAGGGAAATATTTTGGGCCATTTTAATTTTTGTGCACACTGATGGTACAGCGGTGGTAGTCAAAAATGCTACGCAAGCGACGACCTCTGTAGCCTATGAGCCTAGTTGGTAGTGATAGTGACCCTGCCTACGAAGTCCGAGGTCCCAGGTTCGGATCCCAGTAAGGGCATTTATTTGTGTGATGAGCACAATATTTGTTCCTGAGTCATGGCTGTTTTGTATATAAATATTAAATAAATAAATATTATGGGACAATCTTACACAAATCAACCTAGGCCCACGGTAAGCTCAGTAAGGCTTGTGTTGTGGGTACTAGGCGATGATATATATAATAGATACATACATATAGATACTTATATACATATATAACATCCATAACTCAGGAACAAATATATGTATTTAAGTATTTATTTATCTATATATAAGTATGTTTATCGCCGTCTAGTACCTACCCATAGTACAAAGCTTTGTCTTCAAAATCGGTAATAACTGCTTCGCGTCTCGATTTAAGTAAACATCGCCAGTGCCAGATCGGATGTAATTTTATTATTTCTATTGGCGCTTCCGTCCAATTGGGCACGGACGGATCTTACCGTCACAGTAACACGTTGTGACGGCTATTACAGTCGATCTATTTAATACGCAGACAGATCTTTAGCTGAAATATCTTCACCGAGATCGCTGTCAAATGTGTTAACGTCTTTGATCATTTTTAGGGTTCCGTAGCCAAATGGCAAAAAACGGAACCCTTATAGATTCGTCATGTCTGTCTGTCTGTCTGTCTGTCCGTCCGTATGTCACAGCCACTTTTTTCCGAAACTATAAGAGCTATACTGTTGAAACTTGGTAAGTAGATGTATTCTGTAAACCTCATTAAGATTTTTAAACAAAAATAAAAAAAAATAAAAAAATTTGGGGTTCCCCATACTAAGAACTGAAACTCAAAAATTTTTTTTTCACCAAACCCATACGTGTGGGGTATCTATGGATAGGTCTTCAAAAATGATATTGAGGTTTCTAACATTTTTTTTTTCTAAACTGAATAGTTTGCGCGAGAGACACTTCCAAAGTGGTAAAATGTGTGTCCCCCCCCCTGTAACTTCTAAAATAAGAGAATGATAAATCTAAAAAAAATATATGATGTACATTACCATGCAAACTTTCAACAAAAATTGGTTTGAACGAGATCTAGTAAGTAGTTTTTTTTTAATACGTCATAAATCGTAAAAAGCAATTTATTTAACGGAACCCTTCATGTGCTAGTCCGACTCGCACTTGGCCGCTTTTTTTTAATAACATATAGTAGCAGGTGGGAAATAATTCCCAGTAGATGCTACACTCAAGAACTATGAAACGGGCAATTTTCACCCACTTCCGTTAATGGGATCGATATAAAACTTTAGAAGTATGTATAGTACAGATGACTAATCTTTCTAATCTATAACTAATAAATAATATATAATGAAGATATACTTAGTCAAAACGTGGAACTCTTGATTGGCTAATATTTAGTACGGTATGTACAACTACAATTTTTTTTATAGGTACTGTGCTGGTACTGTTTGGTATGGCAGTTTTTTTTGTCCAATTACTTTCCGAGGCATTTAAGTAGAATCAGACGCATAAACAGAAGTGTTGGGCGTACTCATAGAATAAATGCATAAAATAAAATGCGACTTTATGTAACTCAAAGGATTTTATTATACTATTTATGTAACTCATATCAGCCGAAAGACGTCCACTGCTGGACATAGGCCTCCCCCAAAGAGTGTCAAAATGACCGGTACTGCGCCACCCGCATCCAGCGGACTCCCGCGATATTTACCTGGTCATCAGTCCACCTTGTGGGGGGCCTACCCACGCTGCGCCTTCCGGTATGTGGTCGCCACTCGAGAACCTTTCCGCCCCAACGGCCATCGGTTCTACGTGCAATGTGCCCCGCCCCACCCACTGCCACTTAAGTTACCCTCAAAGGTATACAAGAAACATATGCCAGAAGAGTCACATTCCATCGAGAAACGTTGCTTTATAGAGACTTATCAACCTGATCTGACTGATCAACGTTAGATATGTTTAGCGTAGGTATTTGTTTTGTGTTGCCTTCCAGGAGGTAACTCATGTAAAGGTTCCTACGGAAGACCAGCGCTGGCCTTCTAGGTTAGCACCATGCTGAGTCGGGGCCTTTTCGTGGACCCTGCTATTTTTACGTTCTGTGTTTTGTTTTTTACACCCATTGTTTTGTCCACGAATAAATGTTTTCTTTCTTTCTTTCTTTATATGGCGCCGGTAGCTGTCAGACTTGTCAAACTTTTCATACATTCATATTTTAACGAACACCGCTTACGATTAGAAACGGTTTGGTGCAACCGTGCAACCCACCCAACCTTACGGCCCAACCACGACATTGTGCGAATTGCGGCGCGGCAAGCGTTTTATCTGTTCATTGCGCGATCAGACAGATTTCTTGAAAAAGGATTAAAAATGTAGTCAAATGGAGAAAAAGCAACGCAAGAGGTTAACTAATCACAAAGTTATAAGCGTCCAAAGTTTTAAGAAGGGGTACCTATGTTTTGTCCCTTTTCCGCAAAACGCACTTTCATATGAAACGATTGTCATTTACTATGACGCTAGACGATAGTGATGTCATGATCCCGGAGCGTTTTCTCTCTCTAACAAGCAACATTAAAACGGTTGTAGCTTAGTAATTTTTTGAGATATCCGAATGGGATTTTCGTCATTAGGCATATTTTTTTCGCCTTCTTTCTTTTGAAGTAATAATACATTTTGAGTTTACACCCCTATTCATCCTATATGTGACGTGACGACCCTAACGTGGAAGTGGAAGTTTTCCGCGCTAACAAGACTCGACGGCTATTACCGTCCGTCAGTGGTCGCGAGCGGCTGGAGATGACGTGAAATTCAATTAGGAGCGGACATCCGAAGCAGTGCGTTTGTATTATTTTGACCTGTCATCTTTTAATGATATGAGAATAGACGGGGTGCTAGTTTTCAGCGCACTTAGGTACAGTTGGTAGCTGATACATCCTAACACGTAGCAAAGATTATTGAGAAGACTTTTCTTAATAATCTTTGCACTTAGGTAAGGGTACTCAAGAATATATGTAGGTACCGTCGCTTTAACGCATTATAAATAATTTATGATACAAGTGCGGAAAGTAGGTAATTCCCAACGAGTGGCGATGACCAAAAACACGATCGTCAGGGAGTGTTTTTGATCGACACGAATTGGGAATTACCTATACGCACGTGTATCATACAACTTTTTACAATGCATCATGCGATGTAATAAAAAAATATGCATAAAAGGTGAAATTTTAATTGTCATACATACATACATATAATCACGCCTCTTTCCCAGAGGGGTAGGCAGAGATCACGGATCTCCATTTGCTACGATCCTGACAAACCACTTTCGCTTCACTCACTTTCATAACATTTCTCATACATGCTCGTCGGTTTAGGGTACTTTTGACCTGGCCTTTCTGTAAGATTTCTCCAATTTGATCGGAGAAAGTTTGCCTAGGTCTTCCCCTTTCAACTTGCCCTTCCACTTTTTTTATATACACTCTCTTCGTTAATCTTCTTTCATCCTTTTCTCTACATGCCCAAACCACCTTAACCTACCCTTCTCAATGTTCGTGACTGTCATGAACTCACGAAATCTCATTCCCGCATAGTGTGCGGGAATTTTGTACTGAAATCCATTCCGCACGGGCAGGTGCCTGTGCACGCTGCTCGTGCTGGCATCCACCACTTCCCGTGTTTATGTTGAACCATATAAAGGGGCACATTCAGAGCAAGTGCATTGACAATAATTATTTATGCCCATGTTTAGTCTCTAGTGAGGACCTTTGTAGCGATGTTTACTAACCTAGTGGCTCTGTGAGCTGTAGAAATTGCGAGCGTGTCTTTTAATATATTTTTTTTTATTTCGAAAAAGTGACTCGACAAAAAAAAAATTTATTACGGACTTGCTCACAAAATTTGACGAGAATCGGTTGAGAAATGCGACCTGTAGAGGAGAACATTGGGAAAGCGGGATATCCGGACATCTGGACTTAAGAGTAGGTACATACGGACTGATGGATAGACGGGCAGACATGACGAAACTATAAGGGTTCCGTTTTTGCCATTTTGGCTACGGAACCCTAAAAGGACCCTCTAGGCATTGTACCGAGTATGCTGGCGGTATTTCCTCATTGAACTGCAATGCTGATGAGTTGCACGAGAAAACCGCCAGCTCTTCGATTACCAGTTATGATGATCCTAATGTTGAAATAACTCTCGATTCTGTAAATTCCTAACAATTGAGGAGCTAAAACCTATAGTGAAATTCAAAATTGAAACGCACAAGCTTAAAAACCACTATCTTGAAATAACTTACAAAGTTGAGGAAAGCCTCGATTTTGACCATGGTTTTTTACTATGTCGCTGAACCGAATTGTTATGTATTGATACTCATTAGACGCATAATTTCATGTTCTTTAGTTTCCTAGTGAGTAACCTTTCGCTAGGATGCAACGTATAGAAGCTACGAGTGAGAAACCAAAAAAGGTCCCAAAATTTCGAGGATTTATGGCTGCCAACATTTGTACCAAGATATCTGACTGCTTTGTAGTGTTGCTATATTATTGCATGCTATGAAGTATGTGGTGTTGTGTTCTTGGTGGTGAGTAAGGTCGCCAGAGCTCCCTAGGGTGCGCTGTGTTGGGAGTGAGGGACCTGCATGTCTCTATCTGCCAACACAGCGAATCCTTAAGTGAATAAAGGCGTGCTTCTTCTGGAGTCACAAGTGTCCATAGGCTACGGTACGAGCTTAACATCATGCAGGCCGTAAGCTTGTTTGCCACCGTCGTAGTATAAAAAAATCTCTATTTTGATATTTGCTCAGTTGTATCGATGTAAAGAATATTTGAAAATAAAACTTCTACACAACCTTTTGCAACGTACTCCCCCGTGCTTTGAAGCCCTACGGACTGGCCTATTGGTATCCTCTCAACTGTTTGAGTAACACAGGGACAAATCCTTCCGTTTGAATTCATAAATTCGTGACCAAAACAGGCGAAGGTCTGACGATGACGAATCCCGGTTTACCAGCATTCATTGTACACATGTGATTGCTATTGAAAATTAGTTTGTCATTAACTTCGATGATAATATACCACATGGCCACTTTGATATGGGCGGCTACGTCGATTCCGTGAATTGCACTCATAACGATCTGTGATAGCGCGGACCAAGTTTGTTCCCAGAGGAAATGAAACATTCCTGCTGTATTGAACACATAAATATAAAGGCGATTGAAGATCTGAAGGCTTATTGCATTATTGTCCTTTTACTAACATGTAGCACCTAATCTATACAAATATTACTAGTGACTGTGAGCTGTATCAGCTGTAGAACTCGTGAGACTGTTAGTTTAAAAAAAATTTTTTTGGTTATTTCGAAAAAGTGACTACAAAAAATTATACATGTTACCATCAGATTATCAACACCGTCAGTTTGTCATCTTACTCGCGATATTATAAACTGTCGAAAAATTGTGAACTGTCCAAACCGTTCACAATTTAATGCATTATTTTTCGTTAGTTTATAAACTATCAATAACGGATCGTCAAATTGTGAACTGAATCAAATTGGTATGATTCGGAATGCACCATGTGCGCTGATTGGTTGAACGAATTATTCCACTTGCATCAGCTTCCACGTATGTCAGAAGTCAGAACATGACTGTTTTTTTTTCATCCAGACATTTTATTCCATTTATTTCGTCATCCAGCAGTGTCGACTATTTCTGGGCAGTTTGCCCTTCGGGCAACTGAACCTACCTAACTAACCTAACCTATCTAGTATTTCTGTATTCGGGCTGTAGCATGCCGATTTGATCTCAGTTGACAATTTGACGATTCGACATTGATAGTTTATAAACTAACCAAAAATAATGCGTTAAATTGTGAACGGTTTTGACAGTTCACAATTTTTCGTCAGTTTATAATATCGCGAGTTAGATTATAAACTGACGGTGTTCACAATCTAACGGTGACATATATATATATACTTAACTAGCTTTTGCCCGCGACTTCGTCCGCGCGGAACTCGTTTATATCGTAACTTTCTCCCCCCTTTTCACCCCCTTAGGTGATGAATTTCCAGATAAAAACTATCTTTAGTAAGGATTCTTTGGGAAGGCCCCGGAATTCAAAGTATCTCTACACCAAATTTCATTTCAACCAAATTAAGCATGAAAAGTTAACAGACAGACAGAGTTACTTTCGCATTTAAAATATTAGTATGGATTGTATGAAGGAAAGGGGCATCATGTGTTCCGGAATAAAAATTATTCTATGTTCTTTCCTTGGACTGAGACCTCTCTCTATACCAAATTTCATCTGAATGGGTTCTATCGAAATCTTCAACCCTCATTTCACCACCTCAGGAAATGATTTTTCGGGATAAAAACTATGCATTGTCCTTCCCTAGGACTCCTTCTATATCTTTACCAAATTTCATCTAAATGGGTTTTATCCAAATTTTCACCCCCTATTTCATCCCTGAGGGGATGATTTTCGGGATTAAAACTATCCGTTGTCCGGGACTCAAACTATCGTTCAACCAAATTTCATCAAAATGGGTCACAAACAAATGTTCACCCCCAATTACACCCCCTTAGGGGATGATTTTCAAGAGTAAACTATCCTATTCCTTCCCCAAGACTCCAACTCGCTATACCGTAAATGGGTTCCATCCAAATTTTCATACCCCATTTGACCCCCTTAGGAGATGATTTCTGGACTAATAATAATTTTAAGTCCTTCCCCAGGACTCTTAAGTATCTCCATACCAAATTTCATCTAAATCGGTTCTATCCAATTGTTCACCCCTCATTTCACCCCCTCAGGAGATGATTTTTCAGGATAAAAACTATGCATTGTCCTTCCCTGCGACTCCTTCTATCTCTTTACCAAATTTTAACTAAATGGGATTTATCCACATTTTCATCCCTATTTCATCCCCTTGGGGGATGAATTTCGGTATTCAAACTATCTATTGTCATTATCTGGGACTCAAACTATATCTATACCAAATTTGGTCTAAACGGAGTCCATCCAAAATTTCACCCCCCATTTCACCCCCTTAGGGGAAGATTTCCAGAATAAAAACTATCCAATGTCCTTCCCCAGAACTTAAACTACCTCTAAACCAAATTTTATCAAAATGGATTACATCCAAATTTTCACCCCCCCATTTTACCCACTAAAGGGAAGATTTTCGGGATAAAAACTATCCTTTGACCTTCCTCGGGACTCAAACTAATAATATACCAAATTTCATCCAAATCGGTGCAGCGGTTTAAGTAGCTCTATACAAATTTCCACACCCCATTTACCCCTTACCCTTACCCTTAGGGGTTGATTGTCAGGATAAAAACTACCCTAAGTCCTTCCCCAGAACTCAAACTATCTCTATACCAAAGTTCATCTTAATCGGTTCAGCCGTTTTCACGTGATGCGCGGTCACATAAACAGACAAACAGATAAACAGATAAACAGATAAACAGATAAACAGACAAACAGACAAACAGATAAACAGACAAACAGACAAAAATTCTAAAAACTGTTGGAACGTGTTCTGTTATCGATTTTAAGTATCCCTAGCCAATTTTTTTTCGAATATCTTCCATGTACAGACTTTCGACCCTCTTCAGCTTTATTATATGTATAGATGAACGAACCTGCTAACAAAATTTCACGAGCATCGGTTGAGAAATGCGACCTGTAGAGGAGAACAGACGGACAGACAAATGGTTTTCGGCCCAAGCTGAAGCATAGAACTTCGTTCGCTTCGCTCGCTCGTTCGATCAAGTCTGTGAGATTGTAGCTTTGTAAGTTGGCATATACTCGTAAGTAATCTGCGGAACCACTCCTCCGATATCAAAACTTATTTCACCAGTGTAAAGGATGACTCACGCTAGAACGAGCCGTGTCCGGCCCGGGCCGTTTTCTAAGAAAAATGACGGCGTTTTTGCGCGGCCGAGCCATACTGAAGCCCGGCCGAGCCACGGCCGGGCCGTGCCGACACCGAGCCACTTCCGAGCCTCGGTCGTGGCTCGGACGGGCTTGGGTATCGCTCGGCCGCGCAAAAACGCCGTCGTTTTTCTTAGAAAACGGCCCGGGCCGGACACGGCCCGTTCTAGCGTGAGTCATCCTTTAAACAACCCAGAATTGAAGGAATGGTGCTGTAGCCACACATACCAAGAAGTAAAGACGAGAGCCCAAGATAGACTGGAATGGAGAATGCTGCAACGTGATCGACCCACAGGACCTCTTAAGATTGATTGATTGATTAAACAAACTTTCGGCATGGCCCTAAGGTCTCAGGTATAGGTAGATATTTGTATCTCGGGCCTCCGCCTACGCCTGGGTTCTCTCCAAGACTCAGGAACAAATGTTCATGCACATCACAGAAATATTTGTCCTTAAGTATTTGGCGTTGGTAGGAAGTGAAAGTGAACTGATGACCTGGCCCCATAGCAGGACAAGAGAAGAGTCGTCTCGTTCTATCGAACGGTGTCAGCCAGGGACGGAATGCTCTATCTTGTCACTTATCGCGTGATAAGGCCATCCATGCTACGGGGCCTGGTAAATGGCTGGATGCGGGTGGCACAGGATCGGTCACTTTGGCACTCTTTGGTGGAGGCATATGTCCAGCAGTGGACGTCTTTCGGCTGATATGATGATGATGATGATGATGACTGGGATTTGAACCCAGGACCATCAGTTGAACAGGCAGGGTCAAACGTCGGCACCTCACCGTTCTCCCACAAATATATCTTGACGCCGCGATTCGTAGTAACTAAGCGTAGGCAGAGGTCTAGTTTCGTTAGACGTGGCGGGTGAAGTGAGGCGTATTTGGGTCATTGTCAGATTTAGGTTCGCGTCTCATCGGTGGACATTGCCAAAGATAAGGGCTATAAAGCCTAATTTTTGGCTGAATTCTGAATCCGCATAAATGGCGTTGCTCCTTTTATAGTTCTATGTGGTAAAAACGTATTATATGTAAACGTAAGCCCTAATGGAGATCCGTGATCTCTGCCTACCCCTCTGGGAAAGAGGCGTGATTACATGTATGTATGTATGTAAGCCCTTAACTATTGACTACCGGAAAGATGATTTTTGTTTTTGTGACTGACAATGACCGATTTGCGCGTTACGAGTTAAATAAAAAATGATCGATCGCTAGGATTCGATGAGTTTCGGAACTTTGATAAATGAATAAGTTGGTAAGAATCCGAATAAATACACAATTATTTTACAAATAATATCTGTTACGTTACCTAGGTACTTATAACGAAAAGGAGTCAAGTTATATTACCTAATTTATATTGACACACTGTAGGTATATTTTAGTAACATTTAAAATTAATTTAGTCAAGATATATTACCTAATTTATATTGACACACTGCAGGTATATGAGATATATTTTAGTAACATTTTATATAAATTTTATCTGTGTTGTTCAAGTAGATAAATTATCTGATGTCTCACCACCATGGGTGGTTTTAAAACAATAACAAGTAAATCCGATATCATAATCAAGCACGATCTACCAGGGGGGCATAAACTTGGACTAATGTATTCCCTGGAGCGCCGTATAGATTGAGCGTTCCAGGAACCGGCGCTCTCGCGGGACTCGCGTCGGGTGACACCCCTAACAATGTAATGTTATGTTTTAACAAGTCAATGTCAATTTAGTTTATCGTGCAAGGTTTGGTTTTGCAAAAGTTGATGTTATCTTATACTTATGTAGATACATAATAATCTGAATAAGTTTGCAAGATTATTAGCGTTCTTATTGCAGAAATTTACTCACTAGATGATGTAATATGAGTTGCATTTTATAAGTTAATTATTCTGATTTTGCGAGCTATTTGGCAACTACAGATCTCATTGCAAATTGATGCCAAATGCAAACTTTTATCTTCAAAGGTAGGTACGATATGGTCTTATTTTTGTCATTTATCCCTGTTTTTAGGGTTCCGTACTCTAAGAGTTTACTAAGACTCCGCTGTCTGTCTGTCTGTCCGTCTGTCACCAGACTGTATTTCATGAACCGTGATAGTTACAGTTAAAATTTTCACAGATGATGTATTTCTGTTGCCGCTATAACAACAAATACTAAAAACAGAATAAAATAAACATTTTTATAGATAATGGTACGGAACCCTTCGTGCGCGAGTCTGACTCGCACTTGGCCGGCGTATAATGGTTGCCTCTTTATAACTTAGATATCGCTGTGGATAAAGATAAGACACTCGTCACGTTCTGACGAGTATGCGAGTGTGAGAGTGACGGATGCCTTATGTCTTACCACAACGTTAGGTGATAAAACTGATAAATAAAATAAATAAATAAATATTTGGGGACAATCTTACACAAATCGACCAGTCCCAAACTAAGCAAAGCTTGTAGGTATGGACGACGGCGACGGTTAGACGACGATATACTTACTTATATATGTCGGCGGCTGATCGTAAAATCCGGCAGATCACGAAATTCCTAGGCATATCGTGAAACGCCGCCATTTCATTATTTGGCTAATAGTTGACCAGGCATATCATGATGTGCCTAATAAAAAATACGGCAGATCGATTTAGTGACAAAACCGACTCGGATCGCGGATAAGTTAGATTATTTTTTTTTTTTAAAGAGCGAAAAAACTTGTTTGCACACCCTAGTTATGTATAACGGCGAGTATTGAACGATATGGCGGCGTTTAATGATATGCCTAGGAATTTCATGATCTGCCTAAACGTCATTAGACAAATCGTTAAACGTTAAGTTTTGAACGATATGGCGGATGTCATTTAGCCAAATCATGAAATGGCGGCGTTTCACGATATGCCTAGGAATTTCGTGATCTGCCGGATTTTACGATCGGCCGCTGACATATATATAGATACATAAATTCTTAAATACATAGAAAACATCTATTCCGGAACAAATATTCATTTTCATCACACAAATAAATGCCCTTACCGGGATTCGAACCCGGGACCTTCGGCTTCGTAGGCAGGGTCGCTACCAACTAGGCTATACAGAGGTCGTCAAAAGATTAAACGGCAACCATCCCGACCCATCGTTCTGACAAGTCTCTGAAAGTATAGTCTTATCTATGGCCATAAAAACTCAGCAGGTCAATTTGACTCGACCCATCGCATATAAGTATATAACAGATTTATGAATAAGAGACAGACGCTCCCACTCCGAGAGAACTTCTGTGCCTAGATGTCGCTATGGTAAAGGTCAGTCACTTCCTCATTTACTCTCACGGCACCGTCCTTAGATCACACATCACACATCCCTCGCTGACAAGGAAGCGTAACCGCATCCTGCCTCGTACGGGCTCTTTCCACCCGCTGCTCCCCTGATACATTGTGGTCGACGAGATGTGACGTGAGGGCACAGGGCTTCTGTTTGCAACGATTATGTCTGTTTGTTTGTTTTACGCTCGTAATTTCACGAGTAGAAAGATGTTCACATAGTGTGGACAGGATTAGTACGAGTATATATGCTCTACCAGAGCAACTTGATGTCGCCTAGATTTTCTTATGTAAGAGTTTGACTACTCCTACCATTTTATTTAGGGGGGGGCAATGGTTACTCGCGTCCGCAGGAAGATTTACCCTCAATTTCCCTGCACGTGTCCCCCGGGTGGTGCTAAAGAGTAATCAACTTCTGGCTGCTGCACTGCTTATTCTAATAGCCTCGCAGGAACATACAGTTCTAACCACAGATGTATGAATATAAGGAGATCGGACATGGCGGCCGATTTGTATAGAGTACGCCTGTCGCAAGTACATTAACCCACACAACGCCCAAGTAATTGACAAGACAAAGCACGCACACATCTAAAACACACACTCTTGTATACCTACACGCTTATTTGACAATAAACGCGCATCATATCAGGCATTTTGGGAAAAAACGTAATATTCTCTGCGATCAGCACGCGTGCACAGTATGGCAGTGTATGCCCATTGAGCATACAGCTGCGACACGGCCGCCAGCGGCTTGTCCTCTCTCTAGTATTCTATGCTCTGAGGTTCTAACCCACGGTGGTCTTAATATACCTAAGTTTGTAATAGTTATTTGTTATACAAGGGGGGAAAGTTGTATTTTACCTGCGAGTGTTCATTTGAAACACGAGCTAGCGAAAGGAGTCTATGATGGACCACGAGCGAAGCGAGTGGTTCAAAAATAGAATCCTGAGCGTAGCGAGTGTTTCAACACACGAGACGTAAAATTTCACCCGTGTATAACACAAATCTTTTCACCTCACTACAGCGAGGAAAATAAAAAAAATAAAAAAAAAAGTAAAAAAACAAAGAAAAAAAATATGTCACATAAAATA
Source organism: Epinotia brunnichana (assembly GCA_963854355.1). Classification (NCBI taxonomy): domain Eukaryota; kingdom Metazoa; phylum Arthropoda; class Insecta; order Lepidoptera; family Tortricidae; genus Epinotia; species Epinotia brunnichana. The sequence goes on from OY977956.1 coordinate 4,704,024, forward strand.
TGTCAGGAAAATAAATTTTTAACGTTCTACGTCATAGTACTTTTAACGTTCTACGTCTACTTTCTTCACATGTGGATAAATAGTATTTTTCACAATCGTGTTATAATAGAGAGCTTTTTAGTCGAGTACCGTGTTTAGGCCACGAAGCTTGCTGAGTGGCCTAAGTAAGGTACGAGATTAAAAAGCTTGATTATAACACTATTGTGAACAATACTTTTTGTACGAGTTCATTAAAATTAATTTTCTACGAGTCAACTGTACTAATTAAACAAACTCGATACTGTTGAAACGAAGTGCAGCTCATCGCTCGTACGCTTGTTGATATCTTAAAAGACATCAACGAGCGTACGACATCAAAGCGATTCTATTGGTCCAATTCATTACAGTTCAGTAAAGCAGCCACGTGATTGGTCGAATTTATTTTAGTTGTCTGGAGCGTATCGAAAAGTAGTTATTTCGATTGTTTCGACAGTAACATGGACTACAACTATGAAAAGAGTGACGTTGCAGTATTCTCTATGAAATCTTAATACACATATTTTAATCGTCGAGTACAAAAAAGCGATTTTATCAATAGATATCAAACATACAAAAAGGCCTTTCCGAGCTAGTGAGGCTGAGGTGAAAAGAACTTCTACCTATGCAATACGAATAAATAAAACTCATTCTATTAGCTTGCAGTACCGCATACACAAGACAAAGCCGACGTTTTGGGGCTCATTGGAGCCCTCTTTAATTGATGACTGTGCAAAAAAGAAAACTGTGAAGCCACCAATTTAAGCTTGAAGCTTGTACCAAAAGTTTAATAGAAACTTTTTGGTATTAGGGACTTGAGTTCCAGTTAGCCGACAACTATGGTAAATTGATGATATTTTGCACACATGTTATAGAAAACGCACTTCATGACTTACCAAGCCTCACGGCTGTTAAACCACCGTATGGTATAAGCTAATCAACCACCCCTGTCGAAATCATCGGTATTAATAAAACCACGCCCCGAGGGAGAGCAGTAAATGCGATTTGTTTCACTCAAACTGACTGGAGTTGCGCTTATTAATGATATCAACACTTGTAAGCATTACTAACCGATAGCGAAATATGAGGGTGTTGTTGAAGGTACTAAAGCATGGATTGGTCGTTTAGATATCTAGTCGAACGATGTACTAGGCTTCAGCTTGGGCCAAACATCGTTTGTCCGGTGTATGTCCCGCTGTCCGGTTATTCTCCTCTACAGGTCGCATTTCTCAACCAATACTCGAGAAATTTTGTTAGCAGGTTCGTTAATTATGTAGTTTTTTTTTGTCAAGTTACTTTTCACGATTTTTTTTTTTTATATAAAGGCTCGCTACAGTTCTACTTCTCACAGAGTCACTGGTACTTAGGTATATAAGGATCGACCGCACATAAGCTTATGCTTCTTATATTACACTAGCTGCCCCCGCGGCTTCGCTGCTTTCTGCTGGACATAGGCCTACCCCAAGGAGTGCCAAAGTGACCGGTCCTGCGCCACCCGCATCCAGCGGACTCCCGCGACCTCCTCCTCTAACATACGAGCAGGAAATTATAAACGCGAAACCTGGCGGTTTACATTGTTTTAAAATTCACCCTCTAATTAATTAGCAATTATAAATGCGTAAAAGCCAATTAGCGGTTAATAACGAACAATTGCACTGACAACTTGACACCATCTCACCGATAATGGCACTCGGTTATCTGTGATCTCCCCTCCTGTCGTTGCCACCTCGTATTATCAGCCCATATTATAAGGGTGTCATGCTACAGATATTCACATTTTATTCAATAACCCTTTCACTGCGCTTGTACAGTCGCCATCACATACATAGGTACACTATAGGTGTTCAAAAATATCGGCACATGGACCCTAATGCCTTGAAAATAGAGTTGTGTTCCGATACTGTATACGCATATCACTATTTTCGTATACAGTGGGCGTTAAAGATATATTTGAGCCATACACAGATTTAGATTAGCGCCTTTTTATTTTAACCTACTTCAAAAAAGAAGGATGTTCCACTGTATGTTTTTTTTGTTTCTATGTAGGTAAGTATTTTCACCGATATCTCTGTCAATTGTGGAACTATTTCCAAAATACTCGTGGTGGTCCCATTGTCACCAAGTCAGGACCTGATAATGGAATCCCAGGGAAATTGAGGGCAAATGTGTGTATAGTGATTTCGATATTTTCTATTATGCTGAAGTGGAACTGATGATGAAGACCACAGATGACTTAATGGAACTCCTCAAAGATTCTGATATGATTCCGTTGAAGCAACTAATGAAGTGTTAACTTCTGATTGATTCGTGATCCTTGAGGAATCCATGCAACTCCTGAATTATTATCAGCCCACATATAGCGACTTGGGTTTTTTCTGTAATAATCAACGCATTTGCCTCGGAAAGCAGTTCATGCGGTAAATTGGTAAGGAAATGTGGACTTTTCCATGTTCATGTACCTAACTAGAAGTACTAAGGCAATCGTCACAATGTTTGACACCTTGTTGCCTAAAACTGTAGTAATGAATGTGAAAGTGTCTAGTAGGTACTTACTGGGTCTGAGTCACCCTAAATTTATTTAAGCATACAATTGAAGAACATATGTATAATAATTCGAAGTCATCCTATTAAAACAATTCAGCAGCACTGAAAATTGTAAATTAGATGTGAAAACCAATTTACGGCTTAATATAACAGGAAAGCGCACAAGCACGATAATTCCCAATAATGCCACTCACCCCCGCTATCTCACATCTCCCCTTCACATTTGTCACCTCGGCTCGAGTTATACGGCACGGTAGTGTATGTGACATGGCGATAAAATTCAATTCATTCTTTAAATTAAATTGAGTGATGATCAAGTTAGTATGTTAATTTGTAAAACAAGGGAAAGGGAAAATAGTCGTGTGATGTACTCGATTTTCATTTTAAAAGATGTTCTGGCGAATTGACCGATAAACGCAGATTGTAACATGTACCAGCAGAGTATGTGGGTACTAAAGATAGATGGTTTGTATTTGGTGGTGGATAGAAAGTCGAACAAGCTACGCAATTCATTAACGATTGTGTGCTTCCAATGAGGCCCGCCGCTCATCATTCGTCCCTCAATATCTACCCACAGACAAAACATCATATCAGCCGAAAGACGTCCACTGCTGGACATAGGCCTCCCAAAGAGACAAAGAAAAAAAAATTAAAATGAAATTATTTATTCGTGACAAAAACTTAAACTTAAAATAGGTACTTTATCATTTATGAGACTAAGCAGTTGATCTCGCCTCAGCATAATGCTGGCTCATGAGCTAGCGCTGGTCTTCCGGCGAGACCTTTGTGGGCCACGTTCTATGCTGTCCGACACGGTGAGCACAAATACCTGTCTAATATTACTCAGCCAGTGGACCACTGCGCAGCAAAGGAGCATATTGATACGAGAACTTTCAGGAATTCGTCATTTAATCTAACGATCAAATTCTTATCGCATTCTCTCTGTGCCCCGCCGAGCGTGTAACCGGGGATTCTTTTTGATTTCTATATCCTAGAAAATATCCGCTGGATGCGGGTGGCAGAACCGGTCAATGTGGCACTATTTGGGGGAGGCCTATGTCCAGCAGTGGACGTCTTTCGGCTGATATGATGATGATGATGTCCCTGGAAAAAGACACAAGTCTCGCTCTAAATACAGGTAAATATATACTCGTGCCGTTTACTTCTTGTGTGTGAGCAACAGTGAGTTCTTTAATACTAAATATCTTACTGAAGCGTAATGGTGCTAAGTACACTTTAGGTACTACAGATCCGCCGATTATGCCGCATATTTTGATCAGATATTATATTAATACTCACTACATCACTTGCGTTTGACATCAAATCAAAATGGTTTCCAGATTATTGGATAGGTAGATTAACTGATGGAATGAAGGTACAACTAAGATTTGACATAGGTACTATTAAAAAATAACTACTACAAAATCTACTACTACTATAAAATCTTCAAATGCAAAAATTGTCATAGTGCGAAACCCGATTCCTCTTTTCTTAGAATCGTTGGTTGTTTACTGTCTACCCTTTCATGTGCCGACAATGGCTCAACAATAGGTACCTACATAATAAAAACATGCGGATTAATTCAAGTATTTACTACAAAAATGTAACAACGGTGACCTTGCTAGCGGGGCAAAGATGGTGGAATTGAGGAGACTGGCCACTTCAATAACACAATTGCAAATGGACTCCATGGACCTGGGGGTTGACCACGTAACGTTCCGAACGCGCTTCGGAACGTTACGTGTTTACGTAGCGTTCCATAGAAAAAGTGACATTTAAATCTACCTGACGCGCGTACAATGCTTTACGTGATCGACCAGCAGAATTCCTGCCCCCCTATTCTGTAACTTGTTTTAAGCTCACCTCAACGCTCACCCACAATTATACCTTGACACCGCGATGCGCAGTAATTAAGCGAAGGTAGAGGTCTAGTCTCGTAACGGGTGACCGGCGGGGTGAGCCGCATTAACGCGTAGCGAATAACAGCCCTGAATACAATGATATGTCACTGCTGTCTTCCACAGTAGGTTACTTCTTAGCGTGCATGCATTTGTAGAGAGGGGACAGCTTTAGAATATCGCTTTTGTTCCATGTCTCTATCATGGTTCTCTATTGGAAGGCATAAAGTCATTTGTACTATTATTGTTACGCATAATTGCTTTTCGCCGAAATAGTGATGTGCATAATTCTCATTACGCATAATTATATACGCATAACATTAAAAAGCATAAATACTGAAACCATAATCTTCATGAAGACTAATGTCAAATAGCATAAGCACAAGTAGGCATAATAATCAATTGGCATCATATCAAAATGCATAACAAAAAAAAATTATGTACAAATGGCTCATATAGTAATAAAGTGATACCTATCTACCCGTTCAAAATCCCTGAAATTTAGATTTTAGCCTATGGTTTTCTTAGTAGTAAATAGGGAACATTACGCAAAACTCTTCGTAGGTGGCGACACTAGCAGCGTTGACTTTGTATGTCGTTCCCACTTGCGGTATTGTCTATGCAAGCATCCTTGTCACTCATTTGACAATCAATTGTGGATGTGTGTGTGAATCCCTATATTCCTATACTGGTATACTATTAGTGGTAGTGCTGCCTCTGGCGGCAGAACATTGCAGTAATGTTCCCTATTGCCTAATTTTCATTAGTAGTAAGTTTTAATAAAAGGTTTTTCCGCTCTTTTATAAAAAAAAACCTCGAAGACGAAAGCGGGAGCAAGGCTCCCGCTTCCATCTTCTAACCTATCTGCGATCCGAGTCGGTTTTGCCACTAAGCCCCTGTTCCCTAGTACTTACGCTACGATCACTCTCATTGATTGATCTCAGAGAAAAGGGAGTCTTCGAGGTTATTTTTTTTTATAAAATAGCGGAAAAACTAATAATATGACAATAACTAAACTGAGTTTTATTCATTTATAAAACTGAAATTATGGATTATGAGAGATATACCAAATAATTATTAGTACCCTGAGAAAATCACGGTTTTTTTGGAAATAATTCAATATCAGGCTAATTATTTGTATACTGCTTTTATATGTTATTTTAAACAACTTTTACTACTGAAATCAATAATTCTATGGACCGGAAGTTAGGAAAAAAAATTAACCCGCAAGCAAAAATGCTATCAGTATTTTTATAATGAAAACATGTTTGAGTACACAAATTTGGAGACTTACTACCTGAATCCAAAAATATATGCATCAGGAAATAACGGCATTTTAATTAAATATTTACGACCTTGAGATAATATTGAATTTCATCTGACATATAGAAAGGTTTATTCATTAACAAAAATAAGTGGATTATGCGCGTATCCTAAAGAACGTATATAGACGTACTCAATTATAAAGTAAAGAAAGTTTATACCATTTTCGCCTGATTTTTACGGAATTTATGAAGATTACTTTTCATTATTTTTAACCGTATCGGTATTAAATTTAGGTGGATTATTAATGAATATTTAGTCAAATTACCCAAACTATTTTTTGGTGTAAAAATATAGCTGATATCGATATATTATTGTGTTTTCATAGAGCGAAACCGTAAAGTTCTCAGGGTATAGCCCAAACAATAGTATACGTAATGTGTATTCGGCCAATAAAGATTAGGTCAACTGAAATTATGCTATTAGCGTAGTATGCCAAAAAAGTAGTAGGCCAAAATATTATTATGCGACAGTATTATTATGCCAATATAAATTATGCCAAATCAATTATGCAAAACTATATTAGTCAAAAAAAAATTCTGCCAATGAAGGGGATCCCCTCTATCATTCTAGTTTATAAGATGAAGACATGAAAGTACAGATATCCTTATGACATGCCAGGGAATTCACATTTTGCCGTCGACCATTTTGTGGCGCCGCAGGCAGGAAACATCATACGGTCTATAATTTTACTTCAAAATTAAAAAAAAAAAACTTGGTGATGTAACTTAGTTCTATTTCTACTACGGTTTCTTATTGAAACTTAGAAGTTGTAGGTATTTACATACAGGTAATCCGGTATTCGATTGAGCTGAATCTTTGAAAAAAAAACCCTCATCGTAAAGACTAAATAGTCGTGCTAACACAATTACAGTAATTAAATTAAAATTAAACAATTAATATTAACCCTCGCGCAGGCAGCTTTCTCGCTCAAAGATCGATCGTCATGGGCACCCTGCCTAAAGGGCAAAGTTTTGATACGTTTCTTTAATTTTATTTTCTTAAGTAGTTTTAAATGACATGCTTGTAAGTGTAGTTGTATGTTGTGAAATAAATGTTGATTGGAATAAAAAAAAAATAGGTTTGACCTTTATTATCGCTTTTCAACCGACTTCAAGAAAAAGGAGGAGGTTCTCAATTCAATTGTATGATTTTTTAATTGTTTTTTTTTTTAAGAACCTATTGATACCATTCTTTTTTTAATTGAAAGTATATGCTTCCAGGTTAACCATGAGGAATTAAGGGAACTCCTCAAATATATTAGGCACGCGTGTAGTAATTTCGGGATTTTCTATTATAACGCGTGTATTTACACCCGGAAATCATAAATTTGGTGAAGTGGAAGCGATGATGAAGACCACAGATGGCTTGGGAGCTTCTCAATGATGTACCTACTTCAAATTATAAAAGTACGTCACAGATTCTGATATTATTCCCTTGAAATAGAAAACAATGAAGTGCCAAAGATGATTCAGAGATCCTTGAGGACTCGTCGGAAGTCCTCAAATATTATCGGCCCACATACAGCGATTTCGTTTTTTTTCTCTAATAATGAACGTTAACCTAATTTTTAATTCAAATGTTTTATTATATATTCCAACCTGTGGTGAGTCTTTAGTCTTTGTTAGGCTTGCATTGCGGAGTCAGCAGCGACTGAAGTACTGACCGTGCAACATCGCGGCCGTGGGAACGAGTGCACTGATGACGCTCGTAATTTAGGTATAATATAGTGCTTATTTGATATTTCTTCGTTGTTAAGAAATAACTAGAAAGCCTACTTAGTAAAAGTTTTACTTAGGTAAAACATTCGGATTTACCTCACTCAATGGTAGATTGCCGGATAGTCGGATGTGCGGACGGCACTAAAATTATCAATTGGGAACTATTTAGCTACAGCGAATCACCTAGTTTCCCTCAAAAAATATTTTTAGTTCTAGGTTTTATTGCTGAATGTCATTTTGGTGTTATAAGTTTGACGTGGCTGTGTGTCTGTCTGTCTGTGGCATCATAGCTCCTAAATCCTAAACAAATAGACCGATTTGAATACGAGTTTTTTTAATCCGAAAGCTGACGTGATCGTGATGGTTCTTAGCTACGTTTCAACAAAATCAGTTCAGCCGTTTTTGAGACATTGAACTTTGAAATGAAAATGTCGGGGATTTTTGGAGGGAGCGTTCGAGGGTTTTTTTTATTTATTTAGTCCATTTTTTGCATAGTAGCTTAGAGTGCAGTCACCAAATCGCGTTCAATGTCATTATATTTCGTTTACAAACTTATTGCTACTTAATTATTCATTTTAATGAATTTAATACATCATAATCTGACTAACAAAAACATTTATTAAATATCATTATACCTACTAAATATTATTAAATATTATTATTATTTATTAAATAATTCTATGTCACACTTATTATTTTTGCTTCTGTTCCCATCATCAGATCAGCTCGGTGTCATAATATTGCGATGTCTTATCACCGAACTTACATAAGTAACATTCACAATTCAATCGGATACAGGTGGCTAATAATGGGTTGCAAATGTTGAAAGATAATTTAAACAATAACTCGAACACAACACAACTCAACTCAAGACAACTTAATTTACTGTAGCATAAAGGTAAATAGTATTTACCATTTACTAAATACCTACGTCCCTGTATGGCACATGTGGATGGATTCCACGCCACGCTGCGCAAGCGCTGCGCCGCGACGCTCCGCAGAGTGCGCACCAGCCGCCACGGTCTCCTGGCTGTCGTGGCAGAGAGATGGGACAGCGCCCTAATCAGGCACTGGACCTCTCAGCACTTAAGTTTAGGTACTAACATAGTTATTTAAGTTTATTGTAATACTAACATCTATGGATTATTTTGTCCGAAATAAATGCTTTTTATTTTATTTTTATTTTATTTTTTTTTATTTTTTTTGTACACGTGTTAGTTTGTCTATCTTTTCGTTCCTGATCTCCACTCAATTGCTCAAAGGTGAACCGGAAGAGATCCCTTACAGGGATAAGTTCGCCTTTTTACCGATTCAACTTATTTTTGTCTGTATTTTTAGCTGTGTCTTGTATACAATAAAGTTACTTACATACATACATACATAATCATCTCGTAATCTTCATTCTTACAGAGGGATGTGTTTACACCGCTGCTATGCCAATGTTTAATCTCAAAGTATGTACATTTACGTCACCCCAGGCCGTAAGTAGGATTTACCGCCCACTACGTGGGCAGAAAATCCTACTTCCTGACCAGGGAGAGACGTAAAACTGTGTACTCACCACGGGCGGTAATAAAGAAAGCCTCAGATCGCATATTTATCGCCCTTGCCTTCGGGTCGGGCGTCAAATACTCGTACCTGCGATCTGAGACATTCTTTGTTTCACCGCCCTAGGTAAGTATTGTACTATTTCTCAAACATGCAATGAAATATTGAAATGAAATGAAATGAAATGTCGTTTATTCACATTAAACATATGGTAATATAAGGACAGGTGTTACAGTCATTTTCTGGTTCCTTAATATGTTTAGCCCAAACAGGCATGTGAAATTAGCATTACGTTTGATTCATGCTTATCAAATGCAAACAAAATGTCTAAAAATACAATTAGTAATAATATGTCGTAGGATAATAATAAGCATGCCATACAATGTCACATTCATAAAAATTTAAAATACAAATAGAAGAGCTAGAATTAACAATTATGATATTAATACTTAATAAAATTAACATAGAATAAACAATTAAAATTAGAAACAGGCTTTTGTAATTATGTCATATTTATAGTTATAGTTATTGTCTATTTTTAGAATTTGTATGTCAAAAAGTCATTAATATACTATAAAGCTCCAGCACGACTCATTTCTCATTCATATGGTTGTTCTCCATGAAGGAGTGTAAATGGAGCTTTAACTTGTATGGCAAAAGTGTAACTGTCATCAATGTGACCCCCAGAAAAATCTGACATTTGGAGATTTGGCTCCAGGAAAAAAGTTGCACTTCAGCCTGGCTAAACGTTAACAGCTAGGTTAGGGGTGCTCGGCCAAATGTTATAGGGAACTGCGTGCAGTTTTTGATGACGGAAAAAAAATAAAAAAAAAACGAAGTTTTTTTTTAATTTTTTTTCAAAATGGTCCTAGAGCTTTGAAATTTGGCTAGCGGGATCCTATATGGCTCTAGATTCTGAAAACCAAAAAAAAAAGTTTCTAGCTTTAAAAAAAATTTTGTATGGGGAATTTTTTCGATTTTTTTTTCCGGCCAAACCGCTCGACTTTTGAATAGGGGACCCGACCAAATGTCATAAAGGTTCCCAAGAGGAGTACAATCGCATTTTTTTTTGGCCGAAAAAAAAAAGTTTTTTTTTTTTGAAATTTCAAATTGGTCACAGCGCGCCGAGATTTGGCATGCGGGGACTTGAGGGGCCCAAGAGTTGTAAAAAGAAAAAAAATTTGGAAAAAATCCAAAATGGCGGACGGCATGGGCAAAACAAATTTGCGAGGCCGTAGGCCGAGCTGCGGGAGTTTAAGGTTTTGCTACTATTTACAGCGCCTAAGTGTCTTTCAAGCGAACCTGAGGGCCGAAGGCCCGAAGGTGAGCTTCGAGGCACGCGAAGGCCGAAGGCCGAGCTCCGCGTAGGGCCGAAGGCCCGAAGCGTCCAGCGAGGCCGTAGGCCGAGCTGCGGGAGTATAGGACTATGCTACTATGCCCCCGAGTGTCTTACAAGCGAACCTGAGGGCCGAAGGCCCGAAGGTGAGCTTCGGGGTAGGCGAAGGCCGAAGGCCGAGCGACGCGAAGGCCAAAGGCCGAGCTCCGCGTAGGGCCGAAGGCCCGAAGCGTGCGAGGCCGTAGGCCGAGCTGCGGGAGTTTAAGGTTACGCTACCACTCACTAACCCCCGAGTGTGTTAAAAGCGAACCTGAGGGCCGAAGGCCCGAAGGTGAGCTTCGTGGTAGGCGAAGGCCGAAGGCCGAGCTCCGCGTAGGGCCGAAGGCCCGAAGCGTCCCTTCAGAGCGCGCTTAATACGCGAGCCCGAGGGCCGAAGGCCCGAAGGGCGAGCCAACGCAGACACTTACTACCCCCGAGTGTCTTAAAAGCGAACCTGAGGGCCGAAGGCCCGAAGGTGAGCTTCGCGGTAGGCGAAGGCCGGAGGCCGAGCGACGCGAAGGCCGAAGGCCGAGCTCCGCGTAGGGCCGAAGGCCCGAAGCGTCCTGCGAGGCCGTAGGCCGAGCTGCGGGAGTTTAAGGTTGTGCTACCACTCACTAACCCCCGAGTGTGTTAAAAGCGAACCTGAGGGCCGAAGGCCCGAAGGTGAGCTTCGTGGCAGGCGAAGGCCGAAGGCCGAGCTCCGCGTAGGGCCGAAGGCCCGAAGCGTCCCTTCAGAGCGCGCTTGCGGAAACCCTACGCCCCCCAAGTGTCTTTAAGCGAACCTGAGGGCCGAAGGCCCGAAGGTGAGCTTCCAGGTACGCGAAGGCCGAAGGCCGAGCTCCGCGTAGGGCCGAAGGCCCGAAGCGTCCCTTCAGAGCTCGCTCTCTACGCGAGCCCGAGGGCCGAAGGCCCGAAGGGCGAGCCCACGCGGACACACACCCCCCGCACCTTCCCGTCACAAGCAAGATAGAGTGCAAGTTCTCTCTGCCTTACAAAAATACCCTCCGCTTTTCCCTTCCCATAGCGGAATTTCACTTTCCTTTTCCTTGGATATACTAAAACCAAAATAATACAGGCAGATTTTGAATAATATAAGTCGAAACTCCACCACGGTTCCGCGGCGCGCTCGCGCGCCGCGCCGCAGGCAAATACTAGTTTATACTATAAAAACAACTGTCAACTAATATTATTCTTAACTTTCTTTTAAATACATTATGTGGCAATGTTTTAAGTTCAGCTGGTATTTTGTTGAAAATTTTAACACACATGTTGTAAGCACTTTTCTCTCTGAGTACCAGTTTGTTGCTACTTGGTATTGCTAACCTATTTCGTCTATGTTGCCTAGTTGTTTCCTTATCAGTGATAAACGTGAACAATTCCGTATGGAGTTTTACAAATACCGCTATTTCGTATATGTAAAGGCAAGGAAGGGTCAACAAATGAAGTTTAATAAATAAAGGCTTGCACAAGATTCCCTTTTGTTTACCCCACAAAGGGTTCTGATGCACTTTTTTTGAGCGACAAAAGCACGGTGGGCGTCGACAGAGTTTCCCCACATTATTATACCATATCTCAGAGTAGACATGATATAACCGTGGTAAGCCAGTAAAGCTGCTTTGAATGATACCGTCTGTTTGAGGCGCCACAATGCAAAAATAAACTTATTAATTTTTTTACAGACTGTATCTACATGTTCCTTCCAATTGCAATGTGTATCCAATGTCATACCAAGAAATACAGTGCTACTTACTTCTTCAATTACATCTTTATCGTGGTTTACAGTAATATTGTGAATCTTCCTAGACTTATATGACCTATATTCTCTTTACGTTCCTTATAATAGACTCGGAAATATCCTTTTTTCGGGCGCATCATCTCGAGGCGGCCTGAAATGGGATTCCATACTACTTTTGCAGGCCTAGGCCTGCAAAGTAACTTTTTAATTTTCATTCCACTATTTGTGGCACAGCATCACGGCATTCAGCCATGAAAATTAGTTTGATTTGAGGGTTTTTATTTATTTATTTCATTGCATGTTTGATAAAAGCACTGTACATGCCTCGGCGTGAAAACGGATTCCCGGCCTCGTATCTCTCTTGGCCGGAAATCCGTGTTTTCCCGGCCTCCGATGTAATGTACTATTACAAAATGGCAGGGCTTGAGTAAAAACTGAAATGCACGTTTGTTTGTGATCATAAACGCATATGCTCATGAAATTTGGAAAACCATAACTGCGAGTTTTTAAAGGTGGGGGGGCCATCTTAGGAACCGGGCCATCCTTGGTGCACCTACCTTACTTATAAGGTATATACTTAATAGGTGGGTTACATACTCATTCAATGTTACGATTTCGTGTAAGCTGTTTGAACCAAATTATTGGATATGTCGTACCTACTTATATTATAGGTAATATACTTAATAATTATCAATCTTTACTAATAATTTATTAATTATTTAAAGTAATAACTTTAATTAACACACTAGGAGACCATACATGGCAAGTGTTCGGTGTTTGATTACACTGGCGCCACTCGCTCGCTGCAAAGGCAGTGCTGACTCAGTCTCTCTGTCCTTGGTTTTACACACGCCTGGCGTATATGATAGCCTAGTACTTATAACTAAAATGTTATATACGTTTATCTATAATATATAGTTATACACATATAAGTAATTGTATAAACTAACTATCGCTGTTGTGTACAACTTGTACAAGTCATGTGTGTGTGGTGATAACAAACGCCGAACTGATGATAATGACATATAAATAAAACGTTTACAAATTAATGCGTAGGAAAGGTTTAAATCATAAACTATAGAAATAAACTATTTACAATAATTAACAATATACATAGGCGCCTGAAACTTGCAATGAGTGCTCTCAGTCGGCATATTAGGAGTATACTTTTGTGAGAGTAATTTTAACGACCTTGGTTATTTTGTTATAAAAATAGGTTGTCTATAAAGTCGGTTTACGGACGATAATTTTACGTGATAACGTCATAAAGCCGAACGCTCGGCTCAGGCGGAACGGGAGAATGAGTCATACTACTGATGTGCCGAAGGAAAGTTTCCTAAATTGCGAAATGTTTCTGCAATTTAACATAGGAAAATTTGGGAACTTCTCCTCATTTTTGTATGGGAATTGAAACTTTCCATTTCCAACATGGATTTTTACGTACTGAGAAGCATAAAACTTTCCGAGAACTTTTCCAGCTTTTTGGAAACTTTCCGCAATTTGCACATCATTAGTCATACTTTTTCGTGCATGCTGCCGGTGTTCATCGATTTATAAGACATTATCACGTCTAAAACCGGTCAAGAGTGAGTCGAACTCGCGCACCGAGGGAGTTTCGTAAAAACTTGCAGGTAAGTAAACGGCCGTATTTTTCGCCTTGTAAACTTTGGAGACATAAAAATCTAAGTTTCATACAACCGCACCAATCAAAAATTAACGAAATTGACAACTTCACATACAGATTTGCGAGTGGAGGGCGAGGGGGCGGGGCGTGGCGCCCCACGGCCTGCTAGATTTCTTTCAACCAATCACAGAGAAAAAAATCTTGTGACGCGCGGCCAACTAGATTTGCCAACCAATTTGTTTGATTTGCTTTTAACCAATCAGATCACACACAAGCTCATTACTTCCCATGGGCCATTATTTCCCGCGGGAACAATTTAGGCCATTGTCTTTCTGTATACAGGCAAGGAATAACACCATTTATGAGCAAGTGTGATGAAAATATATTTTTTTACACTTTTCGTCATTAAATCAAAAACTACTTACATCGTAATGATAATTCGAATTCTGTTTTAGCTTGTGTTGTGATACGCTATGATACAATAACCTCACTTTCGAATTTGGACCCCCCGAAGCAAAAAGAGGGGTGTAATAAGTTTGACGTGTCTGTGTGTCTGTGTGTATGTGTCTGTCTGTGGCATCGTAGCTCCTAAACGAATGGACCGATTTTAATGCGGTTTTATGTCCGAAAACTACTGATCGAGATGGTTCTTACTTAGCTACGTTTCCACAAAATCAACTTTTAACTTTTCTGAGTTGTTAATTTGTACAATATTTTATTGTTTTGTTTGTTGACATTGTCTTAATTTAATATTATATCTTTATTTTTTCTTTGTTTTTTAAGATCGTGATAAAAATCATTTTTTTTTGACATTGTATGCAAATTTGTAATGTAATTTTTTATCATGAAAGAAATAATCTAATCTAATCAAAGTATTGCGAACTGTATTTTTTGCGCAGTCATCAACTACTTGTTGACAGGGTTCCAATAATCCCAAACATGACCTTTTGTAAATTAGGAGTTGATATGGCCAACTGCCTCGGAAAGCCGTCTTTTATCCTTTAAAACTAGTCAGCAAAATCGCATTTTATCCACTAGTGGGCAAAGTAATTTGACCTTGGAGCGTATCTCACGTATCTCATGAACCGTGATAGTTAGACAGTTGAAATTATCCCAGATGATGTGTTTCTGTTGCCGCTATAACAACAAATACTAAAAAATAGAATAAAATAAATATTTAAGGGGGCTCCCATACAAAAAAACTTTTCAGAATTGCTTGTTGCCTTCATCAGGCACATCTCAACATGGGAAAACTAAAATCCAACTCACACTTGACCAAAATTAATAAAAAAAAATGTTAAGTATTTGTTATATTTTTTTTATACAAGGGTGCAAATTTATTATTTAAATTAAATAAAGTTGTTTTGCATGTTGCACTTTCCTCGCTACAGTGAGGTGAAAAGTTTTGTGTTGAAACACTCGCTACGCTCAGGATTCTATTTTAGAACCACTCGCTTCGCTCGTGGTTCAACTGTAGAATCCTTTCGCTTGCTCGTGTTTCAATTCCACACTCGCGGGTAAAATACAACTTTGCACCCTTGTATAACAAATAACTATTATATTTCAAACAACTTCACATTGTGCCTTACATTCTTGAAATTTCATCAATAATTAGTCAAAAAGCATCTTCGCTGTTTAATTGACGACTATGTCGCCTTGTTAACCTGTATTTTAAAGAAGACGTATTAGACCCCGTCACTTTTCGATTTCAGAAATTTTTAAATATAAACCTACCTACCACCAATGATCGCCCACATTCAAATATTACGTTATAATTTCCCTCCCAAGCTATCTCAATAAAGAAAATTATATTTTTTTATCGCTTTAATAAAGTAAACCCATCGGTAGAGTGAGCGGTAACTTAATACGGCGAAACCGGATAGCAGACAGTATGGCGCGGACTTAACTTCACTTTTTTTTCTTTTCCAACTTTTTTCCGTAAAAAAGTCAAAGGAGTTTTAAACGCTTTTTTCTGTTTGTATCGTGTGTGATCCTGGCTGTTGATGAACGAATGTTTTGGTAGATATGTGGTTAAAAAATGAAGATATTGGTATTAGATAGCGCGTTCGATAATTTTGACGTTGTAGGTGAAACTTTCCGGTAGGTAAACAATTTGCGTGTTCATACGTCGTGTCGGATTTGTGGCTTTGTGGAAACTTAAGCCCCTGCTTCGTCGCCAACACGCCACTCCGACCGAGCAACCTTGGTCGGCACCGGCCGCTGTAGTATGACATTTTGCTCCAAACAACTGTCTACACGGTCGGTGCGGAAGGTCGCCCGGTTGAAGGGGCGTGTTGGCGACCGTGTATCAGGGGCTTTAGACGTCGGTAAAGAGTCGACGACATGATGCGAGATGAGGGAATGGAGATGTACCGAAGAACTAATGAAGCACGAGAACAGCGCTGCGTTAGGAAATTTCTCCACAGTCAAGAAATCACGTTCTCCACAAAGACCAATGGCCTTTGCCGAAAATGTTTATTTTTAACTTTTTTATTAGCCTATATTGTGTCTGTGTCCCACTGCTGGGCAAGTAGGTACTGCCCTTTTTTCCCTCGTCTCGGTCCTGTGTCAGTGTTCGCCGATCTGTAAAAAACGTATCAAGGTCGTTCCGCCATCTCCTTTTCGGTCTGCCTCTACCTCGGAAGTCATCTTGTGGGGTCCATTCGGTAGCTATTTTGACCCCACGGCCCACATTTAGGGTGTCTAAGACAAGCGGAGCCCTATTTCATACAAATCCTGTGCTGATAGAATTGTTTTTATTTTAGGCAGTTTTACGAAAGTGACCATCCATCTAACCTTCCAACCCAGAGGGAAAATTATACCTTGTCCGGACTAGTCCAGTTTCCTCACAATGCTTTAGTTTACCGAAGAGCTACTGTTAAATAACAAATGATATCTACATAATGCATTATTATATCTCACAGGAAAGCTATTTCCACGACAACTGGAAGCTTGGAACGCATTACTTCCTTGTCAGCTACAAACGCTGAGACACGCCATCTGAACCCTTTGACTCGACAAATATTTTGCCTCTCGTCACCCGACGCTCAGAGTTCCGTCAATCTACAATTTTGACGTCTAGTGCAGAAATAGATTGTGATGTGTCCATTTTTGTAGCTAGAATATTTTATCTTTTCTCGGCTTCAATGTGTTGGTTTCAGTAAATTGATAAACATTTGAGATTAATAAGTAAAGTGACATACTCGTACTTGACATAGTCACAAAATTAATTTAACTTTATTATTTCATGAGCGTGATTTTATATGCCCAATCAGTGAAAAATAAATACATACATATTTGCGGACAATCTTTCACCAATCGATCTAGGTCCTAGTCACAAACTAAGCAAAGCTTGTAATACTATGGGTACTAGACGAAGATAAACATACTTATATAGATAAATAAATACTTACATTCATAGGAAAACATCCATAACTCAGGAACAAATATTCGTGCTCATCACACAAATAAATGCCCTTACCGGGATTCGAACCCAGGACCTCTTGTCTCGGTCGTCGTAAATGTAGGTATATATATACTTCAAAAAAATTATGAATTCTTCAACGTACCTAACGTTGAAGAGGATGATTTGGTGATGTCTATGATGTAGAATTATAAATTTGTCATTAAGAATTAAAATATTTTTGCCCAGCGACGGCAAACTGGGGCAAATATTTTATTTGTAAGTTATTTTATTTTATAAGTAGTTTAGTTTTAGATATAAGTTATTTTATTTTATAAGTAGTTTAGTTTTAGATATAAGTTATTTTATTTTATAAGTAGTTTAGTTTTAGATAGGTATAGTTTTTCAAATATTCAATTGTTATTAAATTCTTATTATTTTTTTGATTAAATACGAGTCCATTTTCCTAATTAAATGCTTGGTAAATATTTCTTCGTTTTCCTGGACGTTCATTATTTATTTTGTCCTTTGAGATGCTGAAAATAAACTTAGAGAACACCTAAAAATAACGCAAGTGGTAAGATTGACATTTCCTATGTTTTTCTACAAAGGGAGCCTACATCAAACCACATGTCGACTAGCCGCCCGTAAAATATCTATTCCAAATAAAACGAACGAAACTCGATATTTTTGCACAAAATTAGGGAATATTGTAAAAGTATTAATTTCTTACAAATGTGCAACGGCTTGGATTACGGCGGACAAAAAGAAACATTTTTTTTATTGCAAACCTATAGAAGTGAATTATGGACAGGCAATCATAGAAACGGTCATCTTTTGTTGCGGTTTTTTCGATTTGCGGAGTTCAATTGTCAATTTTAACCCTTGCAAAGTTTTATTATTGACCTTTGCGCTTTGGTGTCAACAATCGGTGTGGAGAGTTTTGTAATAGTGTTTTTTTATTTCTTTTTTGCAACGTTATGTGTGAGAAATTCCGTTCGTGAATGAACACTGAATAAATTTAATTAAGTAGTGTAGGTACATACTGTTTACCCGTATTCACATTTTTTCTTTAAGGTGGTTCGATTGCCATACAAAACGTTATTTGACATTCGTAGGCTAACGGCGTGATATTTTAAGAAACTTATGTAACAAACTTTCATAAATTGGCTTCCCATTTGCGCCAAATTTCCCCTTTCCTAGAATAAACTTGTATAAACTAGATTAATTTGAGAAATTGGTTTGTCACGTGATATTTTGGGAAAACTATTTTTCTCAAATTAATCTAGTTTATACAAGTTAATTCTAGGAAAGGGGGAATTTGGCGCAAATGGGAAGCCAATTGATGAAAGTTTGTTACATAAGTTTCTTAAAATATCACGCCGTTAGCCTGCGAATGTCAAATAACGCTTTGTATGGCAATCGAACCACCTTAAAGAGCTTTCTCTATAAAATAATATAATAAAAATATATGTCGCTTTCACTTTCTAAAATGTTGAATGTTATGTTGACAATTGTAGTTCATTTATAAATTAAAATGTAATTAAGACTGTGGTAATAAATGTGACAAGCAAGGTATTTTCAAGAGTTAGTACAACTCGCCCTGTTATTTTTATTACAAGTTACTCTTGACATTTTAACATTTATTTTAACGCCTGACGGCTATTTCCAATTAAAATCCATTTAAATTAAAGCTAAAGCAATCCCACCGGACACAGCTGGTCCATTTCTACTCTACACTATTTAGTTTAGTTCTGTCTTGTTAGTCATTCATTACATTAGTAATTCTTACAACATAAATTTGCCATTATAAATCTAAAATTTAAATAATTTGAGTCTTATGCGTCGGCTATAAGGTGCAGTTAGATTACGAGAGCTGCACGCGTAAGTTTGTAGAACACCAATGAGATAAACATGGCTGCCGTTGAACGAGTGAGACGTCAATCACCTGTCAACGCACGTCCCGCCTTTCTATGCACTCCTGGTACAGCTTAATGCAATGTACTGGGATTTGGACCACAAAAAGACAGCATTTTACCCGTTAAATTTGGTCCTCCCACCCTTAAAAACAACCTCATGCCATACCTAAAACTTTCACCTTACCTAGGCGAGTGGTATCGGCTATGCGGGTAGCATTACCAAAAGCTGGCGAGCCTAGTTTTTTTTCAACTTTGGGGTAACATAACAAACCTACAAGTCGCGTCGTAATAAAACGGAAGTAAGTTTTAACTACTCATGTCAATCAAATATAACAAATATAAAGAACAGAAAAAAAAGTGAGTTTACACATTATGATTCTATTGTTCCCATAAACGTCAGGTTAAAAGTCAAAGGTTACTATATCAAAGCGTAAATTGGTACTATAACAAGCATAAAATGGTTATGAGGTGAGAATAATCTCAAGAAAGGGCGCGTATTAGGCCCGAAGGGTCGCAAACCCTTTTTTTTGGAAAAATATCCCTTTACCGGAATCGGGACAAAAAATTACTCTTTACATTGAAGCTTAACCCTTTGGTAAGATTTTTATTGTGAGTGTGGGAATAGTTAACCTGGCCGTTTATTCTCTAGCACAGAAGGTATATACCTTAATCATTTACGCTTATAAATATTACTAGTGCCTCTGTGAGAGGCAGAACTCGCTTCAACTCGGCTTCAAAAAAAATATCTAAAAAGTGACTCTACAGACAAATTAACGAACCTGAGGGGTAATCACGTAACGTTCCGAACGCGCGTCGGTACAATTTAACTGTCAATTTCCCATATAAAAAGTGACATTTAGACCTACCTGACGCGCGTACAATGCGTTACGTGATCGACCTGCTGCTCACAAAGTTTTACGAGAATCTGTTGTGAAATGCAACCTGCAGGTCGATCACGTAACGCATTGTACGAACGTCGGGTAGGTCTTTAGACAAAGTGACATTTATGTCACATTTTATATGGAAAATTGACAGTTAAATTGTACCGACGCGCGTTCGGAACGTTACGTGATTACCCATCAGGCCCCGTAGCATGTTGAACACCTCCGATTTTATCGCGCTTTTGGCTCTATAAGCCCTAGTCAGTGCCTAATTTGACAGGTGTCACAAGTGACAGCCGCCATTTTGATTACTATGGTAAGCGCCGCCGTGGCTTGACAGAACCAGTACTTTTCGATTTGTAGCCGGCAAGGATTAAAATTTGCGTGGGTCAAGCTTCGGCTAAACCCTAAATAACCGTTTTCTAAGAGTGCGGACCACCCTGTATTTTCCAAACCTGCAATTGCAGGTTGTCCACGGCAGGAGGTGCTGGTTGGTTCGCAGATTCACTAGGTGTTTCTCTATTTCTGGAATCAGCAGTGGGGGCTCCATCGACCTCTGTTGAAGTTGAGCTAACCAAATTTTTTTCTCCCATATAGGGGCTACTATAAGATAGTCGCCTATACAGTTGTCTAGGTGGTAAAGGACTCGCGGTACCAGGCTTGGAGGGAGGAATGCATAACCCAGGTTGAATTTCCATGGCCTGCTGAAGGCGTCTATAAACAGGGCTTTGTCGTCTCGAGCATCCTCTGTCACGTATGTCTTTACTACTGCTGAGCGATTTGAGGCAAAAAGGTCCACTTCTGGAGTTCCGAAAACTTGAAAGACCATTTGTGTTGCCTTGGCTGTCAGATGCCATTCTGGGAGGCTGCTGAAACGAGAAAGGCTGTCTGCGATGTTGTTGTATTTGTAAAATCTTGTAGATTTCGAATGTCATGTCCAGGAGTTTCAATGATTTTGTGCCGCCTTGTTTTGTGATGAATGCTACCACTGTCTTGTTGTCAGTTTGGAGCCGTAGCAGAGTCTTTTAGATGTAGGCCACAGTTTGACAGGACTTTCTAAAGTGCCCAGAGTTCTTTTTGATTGCTGTGCCATCCTTTTTGTGCTTGATCCCACTCCCCAAAGATTTTGTGTGAGTTGACAGTTGCTCCCCATCCTGTATCTGCCGCGTCTGTAACAATGAAGTTTGTTGGGCTCTTCGGGAATATGGGTGTGTTCAGTTGCAGATGTTCTAGTTCTAGCCACCACCCTAACTCGTTTGTTACATTTAGTGGGATTAAGTATTTTTGAAACGGTTGACCCTCCGGCAGTTGGTTGGCCTCTATTTGTGTTATTCTGCAGTGTAGCCTTCCGAGTGGCACTGCGAACGTTGCAAAGTTGAGACGCCCTAGGAGAGCTTTGGCGGATTTCCATGACCACTTTTTCCCCTTTAAAGGTTTTATGATTAATCTTTTTGTTTCTGATATCTTGTTGTTTGTAAGCGATTTCGTGTTCTGCTGTGTATTCCACTGAATGCCTAGGAAGGTTATCTGGGTAGCGGGGACCAATTAGGACTTCTGGAAGTTGAAGAGGAAGTTGTTGTGCTGCTGAACAATGATGGGATCTTGATGTGCCACCAGAAAGTCGTCCAGGTAGACAATTACCCTCAGCCCTCTCTCCCTTCATATGCCAATGTTAGAAAGCTTTGATGATTCTGCATTATTGGGATATGATAGTATGCTTGAGAAAGGTCTACCTTTATCATAAAATCATTTTCTTTTAAGAACTTGGCACTTTGGCTAAATTTAGTAGGTGGAATTTATGTGGTTTCAGAAATCGGTTTAATTGTTTAAGGTTAAAAAAAATCTCTATTAGAGCCTTCTCCTTGTAGAAGAAGGTTTAGTTCCAAAAATCAAAGCATTTTTTGGGGTTAAATCTATAAGTGGTGGTTTACTACAAAAAGGTATTCTATAACCCTTTAAAATTGATAGAACTGGTTTAGGGGCATTTAAAACTTCCCAGTTATGAAGTTCTTGTCTTACCTTTCTTATGAAAGTTGCCTCCATATTGCCTTGGTTATTTTGTTTGCCCTTGTGGCTTGTATTTTTACTGTGGCTTAAATGACTGTCCTCCTCTAGGATGTAGCTTTGGATTGTAGTTGTAGCTAGATCTTCTTCCCACTTGTTTGGCGGGTGGGTACTTACTGCTTCTGTTGGTCCGAAAAACTTGTTTGGGCCATCATGGTCCTTAATCGGTTCCGATAGGGCCTTTCCCTCGAAGAGGTGGGTAGAGGACGGTGGAATGTTATGTAATAGCTCGCTAAGGTTTTTGTTTCTTCCTCTATACATTGCTCTACGTTGCTGGATCGTTTCCACTCTTTTGCCGCAGACATATTGCAGGAGGGTGTCTGAGGTCATCTTGAATTTTGAGTCGGGGCTTAGAACGCGATAAGTGACACGGGCCAACTCAAATCTAACCTACTTTAAGATCTGTGAGTTAAATAACAGCAATTGTTATAGGTATCCAATAAAGCAAAGACATAGAGTTTAATACTTGTTCATAATGTTATTTTGTTACTATAAATACATATTTGGATTTTGCATACAACTTGGCACTCATTTAGATCTCCTTTCTTTTTGCGGCGAAGCCCACAGCCAAGCATAATTTTTGTATTGAACTTGGCTCTCATTTTTTACATTTACCTATGTTTTTGGTGGGATAATCCTTACTTGAAAAGTTTAAGCTTACTGGACATCCCATAACACGTAGGTTCGTTCTTGGCGTGGTGGGCACGTCAACTCGCGACACCTATAGATGTTCCTGGATTCATGGTAGAGGATATTTATAATTAAAAATATTTACATTGAGTATTTTTTACGAAAATATACCGCTTTACATTATTATAAATGCGAAAGTGTGTCTGTCTGTTACCTCCTCACAGTCAAACCGCTGACTCGATTAAGATGAAATTTGGTATAGAGACAACCATGAATAGAAACGAAGGTTTTCAAAATTAGGTTACAATTAAGAATTAATAACACGTAGAAAAAAATACAAAAAAAAACTTTTCATAGAAAAAAATCTTATGTAGGTAATTTGGATACACCTATCTATGCTTCAGTACCAACTATGATCTGTGAATGGGCATTAGAATACCCCTGTTCCCTATAAGACAGGTTTAACTAGTTTAGGGCACAGGGCACCGTTTCTAGGCTTATCTAAAAAAATAAGTGCTCTCAATGTATCATATGTGTAAGTAAGCTTATGTACTCCTTCTTCTTCCCTACTATCTGCACCTATACAACAGGGTGTCCCGAGCGTGTTCCATCGACGCCTTCACCAGATATATCCTCAAATCCAAAATAAAGAAATGGCTTGTCTCTTACTTAACCTAGCTCAAAGTACAAACACACACACACACACACGCACGCACACGCACACGCACACACACACGCGCACACGCACACGCACGCGCACGCGCACACACGCACACGCGCGCACACACTCACACACATGCGCACACGCGCGCACGCACACGCACGCACGCACACGCACGCACATACACACACACATGCGCACACGCGCGCACGCACGCACAAACACACACACACACGCACACGCACGCGCACGCGCACACGCACACGCGCACGTGCACGCGCACGCACGCACGCAGTTCCATTATTTTAAATTCTACTTGTAAAATCTAACTTGTATAATCTAGCCCCAAGATACAGGCTGTGCCTTGTTTGGGGCTGACGGATATTTTTCTTTGTTTAGTGACAATTTAAGTTTAACTCACTCGGATGTAACGTTGTTATGGTAAATAAATTAATTTGTATTTGTACTTATTCTACAATAAATATATTTTCATTTTCAATTGTTCAACACTTTCTGGGACTGAGTGTACAGTTAGCCGCAGAGCAACGTGACCCCTTGCACATAAGCAGCTGACTGTACTTAAGTAAGTCTACAGTGACGACCCAACTCGCGGGTCGGCGAGGGCCGTCCGTGTTTGTCCACTCGGGAGTGCTCGGGCCATCCGTCACTCCGGCCTCTTGTCTTGTGCTATCCTATACCCATTATGTTATAGGGTATTTACACAGTTGCTCGCGTACTAGCACTTGCTTGCGGTGATTTATTACTTATAGGTCTTGTATGTTCGACAGTATTTAGACTATTTAGGATTATGAATACACTCGATGACCTGTCCCTTATCGAACGAGCGAGCGAAGTGAACGACTACCTATGCTTCAGCTTGGGCCAAAATTCGTTTTTTTTTTTATACTACGAAGGTGGCAAACAAGCTTACTATGGACACTTTGTGACTCCAGAAGTATCACAAGCGCGTTGCCGACCCTTTATTCACTTGAGGATTCGCTGTGTTGGCAGATAGAGACATGCAGGTCCCTCACAACTAACACAGCGCACCCTAGGGAGCTCTGGCGACCTTACTCACCACACTTGATACACAACACCACATACTTCATAGCATGCAATATAATAATATAGCAACACTACAAAGCAGTGGTGCTATTATGGCTGCGGTCTTCTGTAAGGTGGAGGTACTTTCCAGTTGGGCTGCTCCACATACGAGCGAGATGACATTCCGCTGTGCCCTACCTCTCTTAAAGTTTGTCGTTTGTCCGGATGTCCCGCTTTCCCGCTGTCCGGCTGTTCTCCTCTACAGGTTGCATTACTCAACCGATTCTCGTGAAATTTTGTGAGCAGGTTCGTTAATTATAATTTCATAGTTTTTTTTGTCGACGCACATTTTCAAAAATATATAAAAAAAAACCTGGCTCTCGATTTCTACAGTTTACAATCATCAGTGGTAGTTCGATTGCCATACAAAGCGTTATTTGACATTCGCAGGCTAACGGCGTGATATTTTAAGAAACTTATGTAACAAACTTTCATCAATTGGCTTCCCATTTGCGCCAAATTCCCCCTTTCCTAGAATAAACTTGTTTAAACTAGATTAATTTGAGAAAAATAGTTTTCCCAAAATATGACGTCCCAAACCAATTTCTCAAATTAATCTAGTTTATACAAGTTTATTCTAGGAAAGGGGGAATTTGGCGCAAATGGGAAGCCAATTTATGAAAGTTTGTTACATAAGTTTCTTAAAATATCACGCCGTTAGCCTACGAATGTCAAATAACGTTTTGTATGGCAATCGAACCACCTTAATTAGCTTACTTGTATGAAATCGTACGGCAGGCACACCACAGACGTTAACTGTGCTCATATATTTTCATGTTTCTGTATCTGGTGTGCTGTTTGGCAATACATTACTATTCTATTCTATTATATATACGTTACGTTGTAGCTACCTATAAGTACCTATATCAAATTTCAACTTTAGCAATATCCTGTAAAGTACTATTTTCAGTAATACATATTTATTTGTATGGGTTTTGGAAAGCGCGACAGCTCTAACAATTTAGTTGAGATTTTTTTTTTATACAAAGACGGTGGCAAACAAGCTTACGGCCTGCCTGGTGTTAAGCAGTTACCGTAGCCTATGGACTTGTGACTCCAGAAGAATCAGCAGCGCGTTGCCGACCCTTTATTCATTTTTTTTTACATTCTAGCTTAGTTCTCATCTCAGCACTCTCTTAGTATGCTATCTCTTCTCATTAGAAAGAGACGGATAGTCTATGTCGCCGCGACGCGACGCGACACATAGCTCGTGCAACCGTGCAGATCCGGGAAAGTTCGTTTCTCGATGCTTCCACTTCACCCCACCCAAAACTGTTGTCACCGTGTTTAAAATGACGGTTAAATATAGTGTGGACGACGCGTGGCGCCGACGTGGTCGATGTGCGACAGGCCTGGGTTTGACCTTCGCGACCTCACAGTCACCTAACAAGGGGCGTTTAAAAACCGCGGCGGGCGAACCGCGCGTTTCAACCGCGGCGGGTGAACCGCGGCGGTTGAACCGCTCAGCGTGTTTTTAAACGGCCGTAACGCGCTTTGATAGCGCAGGTGCTCTAGGGGAGCACTAATCCCGCAGACTGAGCTGCACTGTTGAAGGATGGGGTGGGGGTGACGATAAAATAATACTTGGCGAAAAATAAATGAAACGGTATAATAAAATAATGAGACACAAACTACTGATTAAACTTTCCCTATCACAATTTCCTACTTCCTATCACAATTTCCCTACTTCTTCCTTTCTTCTTCTTCCTAGGAGCTCCCACTGGTGGGGCTGAGCGAACACACTTCTATCCGGCGATTATAGCCTCTTTTATACCCCTAAGGCATTAAAAGTGGTGGGGATATAATTTTGAAGACCTCGCCCACTTTTACTATGGAAAAGCTAGTTTTTACGTTTTCCTGGTTTTCAGGGAAACCTTAAGGGTTTTTACATATTTTCCTTCAAAAGAACTATTTCTGAGCTATACATTACAATATCTACTAGTTTTCCTGCTTTTCCCGTTTAAATTGGGAAAGTCGATATTTACGTAAAATTACCAACTTTGGTAACATGAAATGGCTTTGCCAGGCCCTAGTGGCTTTAATTAACATTAATTATCAAAAGTGATTATACATACGTAAGGGCATTTACCGTACCTTCCTAACGATACCTCAATTGCTTTCGTACCTCATCTGGTTACGAAGCTATGGCCGGGTGAGACCGTCAATTTTCACATTTACATTAACGTGGTAGCATAAGTTTGACTTTGCTCCCGTCTTTTTAGCCAATCAGAGAAATCAACCTGAACCTTGACCATTATTGCACCATAATAAGCAATAATCTCTATGCATACGTTGTGTACATTTTTATTTCACATTTTATGTAACTCTAGTTACCGATGTCCCTTGTTGGCGGACTAGATCTGGATATAGTCTCAAGTTGGTTTCTTTACAATTAATTTGGCTATCTCTCCCTCATTTATCAGGGGCTCTCCCCCTATCGATCTTTATGAAATAATTACTGGAGGTACCTGGTACCTTTATCTTTACTTTAAGCTATTTTCTTCGTCTGTACCTATTGTACTTAGGTCCTAAATAAATCACGCGCTTCTTATATGAGCCGTTTGCTTTAGGAGCTTAATCTGGGCACAATTGCCGTCCTTATGTGAAGGAATTATAGTTACACGTCCTTTCCCTTCGTGACCCGTAGGCCTTATCGTTCACATACTATACAACACCCTTTCTCTTCGTGACCCGTAGGTCCTACATTTCACAAACTACATTCTGTCGCCCACAATGCCCCCGCCGGTATGTATCGCAGATACATACTGGGTTGCAAGGGTAAGCGACAGACTACATTAAAGTCTTACGACATGATTCGTCATCAAATACACTTTTAATCACTTTCACTATCATGTTCATTCACTGTCTGTATCGTTAATTATTCACTTTTACTCACTGTATTTGGCTCAGTTGTGGCCATCACTATTAATCTTGAGGTGGGTCGTCGAAAGACCCCGTGCTTCGTTTTCACGTCGGCGGACCTGGACCTTCCGTCAGGCCCTGGGTTGGTTGCTACGACCAATCCTTTTGGCCACACGTTGCGCGGGTTGGCGGGATCGGCAATGATCACGCAGTCGCCGAGCTGTATCTGTCTTCCTCCGTCGCTCGACGATCTCTTTGGCGCGAGGAGGGGGAAATACTCCTTACACCATCTCTGCCAAAAATGGTTGGCTAGAGCTTGCACTTGACGCCATCGTCTCCTATCGTCTATTTCGCAGAGACCGATCAATGGTTGATCGGGTGCGCTAAGTAATAAAAAATGGTTTGGGGTTAACGCGTGTTCGTCGTTGGGATTGACAGGAACATGCGTTAATGGTCGAGAATTGATTATATTTTCTATCTCGGCGAGTAGGGTGTCAAAGGCTTCCTGGGATGGTGCCCTTTCGTGCAATGTGTAGGTGAGCGCGTTCTTCACTGTCTTTACCATGCGCTCCCATGCCCCTCCGGCTGAGGGATTCCCAGGGGGAATGAATTTCCATTCCATGCGTTGTTGCAATCCGTAGTCTCGCAAGGCCGGCAACCATTCGCTGTGCGCGGCCTTGAGCTCCAATGCGGCAGCGCGGAATGACGTTTGGTTGTCACTCCACATGATTCGCGGCCATCCTCGGCGCGCCGCGAAACGTCGTAGTGCGTTAATCGCACTGTCTGTAGACAGACTATGCACCACTTCGAGGTGCACAGCTCGTGTAGCTAGGCACGTGTAGAGCGCTACCCAGCGCTTCTCTCGTCTTCTTCAAATAGTGACCCAACAGGGTCCGAAGTAGTCCTGTGCCGCGTAGGTGAACCCGCGCTGGAAGGCCTCTAGCCTTTCCGCGGGTAGGTCTCCGAAGGGTTGCGCGTGCGGTCTGGCGCGACGCAACCGACACAGGCCGCACGCTTGCGCGATTGTTCGCACGCTCGGTCGGAGATGCAAGATCCAATAGCTTTGCCTGAGGGAGTTAACGACTGCTTCGTTATTCACGTGTCCCCCTTTTATGTGGGCATTTAAAATTAACAATTTAACGAATGGATCTTTCCCGTCTAGTATGACGGGTTTATTGGCTATATAGCGGACTGGCGCTTGATTTAAGCGTGTTTTCATTTTCACGATGCCGTCACTATCTAGTTCTGGTGCTAGGCTGTACAGTCTCGAGTGTCGACTGATTTCTTCTTTCTTATGCAGCGCTCGTATCTCTTCTGGGAAACTATTTCTTTGGCTGCGCTGCAGCCACATTGCTTCTGCCGATTTAATGTGTCGGAGTTCTAACCCGATCGTTTTCCTTTTCAGTTTCTCGATAAATAATAACACATAAGCCGTTGCTCTTATTAACCTTTCGTAATTACTGAAGCGCTCCACGCTTGGCAGCACGGCTGACGGTTCGCACTTGCGAGTTGCGCATGTAGTGTGCGTCTTTCTGAGCTCGCTGGGCTCAACTATTATTGCCCCTACTACCGGGGGCCATTTTTCTTCGCTTAGTCGCAAAAACGGTGGACCCTGATACCACCTTTCTTCAATTCTTATCTTCTGCTCGGGTTTTGATCTCGTTGCGTCGTCTGCTGGGTTTAACTTCGAATCCAGCCATCTCCAGGCCTGCCGGTTTGTTTGCTCGGAAATCTCCGATAGGCGATGAGAAACAAATGATGAATATTTCTGCGCGTCATCTCTAATCCAGGACAATACTGTCCTAGAGTCCGTCCAATACGTGACTTGGCTTACTTCATATCGGTGTTCTTTCTGCAAAGTTTGCGCCAGCCTAGTTCCGGCCACTGCCGCATTCAGCTCCATTCGTGGCACGCTTACTGTCCTCAACGGAGTCACTCGTGATTTAGCCGCGGCTAAACTCACTTCGGTGCGGTCGTGGTGTTTAAATCTCCAATATCCGACGGCCGCATACGCCTGCTCTGAAGCGTCTACAAACATATGTAAACTTATTACTGTATCTTTTTGTAACAGCGCGTGTCCACGTGGGATACGTATCTTGCCTACGTATTCCAGCGCGTTGAGCCATTGCTGAAATTGCTTAGTTGCTTCAGCGGGGAGGGGCTTGTCCCAATCCACCGTCTTCCATATTGACTGCATTATAACCTTAGCGGTTACCATATATTGTGCTATCAATCCCATTGGATCATACACTGACATTACTGTCGATAATAACTCCCTTTTAGTGGGTGCTCGTTTACTCGTTTTTACCTCGTCGGGTACCCTTAATAGTTTAGTGTTAAAGCCTAGGGTGTCCGTAAGCGGATCCCATGTTAGACCGAGAACCTTCTGTTCTTTATCGCCTAGACTTGTAGGCCCGGCCGCTTGTTCTTCCGTCGGTATTAATTTTAATAGCGTTGGGCTATTCGTCGCCCAACCTCGTAACTTGAATCCCCCTTGGGCGTGCGAGGCGCTTACTTGTTGCGCCGTGAGCACCATTTCTCCTTCCTTTTGAAAGCTGGACACGAAGTCGTCCATATAATGATTCGTATGAATCTCCTTCTCGGCGGCCGGATATTTATATTTATTCATCGTGGCGTTGTAATTTTTAACTAACTGCGCCAGGCATGGTGAACTGGCCACGCCAAAGCAGACCCGGTTCATCGAGTATACGTCGGGTCTTCCTTCTCGTCGTTGGCCGCGCCATAAAAACATCTGCGACGGTATATCCTCGTCGCGTAACTTGATTTGCAGAAACATTTCTTGTATATCTGCGCATACTGCAAACTTTCCTTCTCGGAATCTGAATAATATGCCTAGTAGGCTTTGTAGAAGATCTGGTCCATCCAGGACGAAATCATTGAGGCAGAATCCTCCATTTTTTGCTGCCGCGTCAAATACTTGTCTGTATTTGCCTTTATTTTTATTATAGGTGGCGAAGTGGGGTAAAAAGTATTTCACCGGGCTGTCTGGTACCTCGGTCAAACGTTGTGCATATCCCTTGTCTAGCAGGTTCTGTACTTGCTTGCTGTATTCAGCTGCGAACTCTTTGTCGCGATCCATTTTGTTTTCCAAGCTGTGCAGACGCGTGAGCGCCGTGCCGTAACTCGACGGCAATCGTGGCGAGTCCTCACGCCATAATTGTCCCACTTTAAATCCACTCTGTAGCTTTTCTACTGTTCCTTTGAATATTTTCATTGCTCTTTCCTCTTGAGGCTTAATATTGTCTTTCAGGCTTATTCCTAGGGAATCGATTGCGAAGTGCCTTTTCACCATTTCGTGTAGCTCCAAATCTGCTTCACTTTGTAAGTGATAGGTTGCGTGCTCGCGGGCACCTATATTTTTCGGTACGGCGCCGTATATAGCCCATCCTATGGCGCATTTCACCGCTACCGGCGCGTCCTTTGGGCCGATCCTCATATCCTCTGGTATCATTAGCTGCCAGTGATCGGCCCCAATTAATAGCTGGGGTACTCCCATTTCAAAACAAGCGCTGTGGGCATCTTTCAAGTGTTCATACTTCGTGATGAGTTCTTTACTGACCTTCTGGCCTTTTATTTTTAATGCGGGCACCGTTTTTAGTGTTAACGAGTGCTCGCTACCTCCCTCCTGCGCCCTGACCGACAGCTTAACTGTCCGGCTGTTTGCCTTATGGCATATCGCTCCTATCCCTCTAACCTTCAGCATTTCTTCCGGGCCCGTAGCCCCTATTTGATCTGCGATCTCTTCGTCTATCATACTTATGGTGGACGCTTCGTCCAGTAGTGCGTATACTCCTACTTCTCCTTTGGGCCCGGATAGAATCACGGGTATTACTTTTAAAAGCACCTGGGTCGCGTCTGATGATGACGCGTAGCTATTCTCTTCGCTATTGTTGGACTCGTTCGGAGTCTTTTCCCTCCAGCTCGCATCCGACGGTCCCGCCCATTGGGGCTCTCCTACTAGCTCTGCTTCTCGCTCGGTGGCAGTTGCTGTTGCGCCTGCTTCTTGTAGCATGTGCGTCGTTTCCCCTCTTGGCTCGTAACTGCCGTGTAGTAACTTATGATGATAATACTGGCATCCGGGTGCGTCGCACCGCTTGCCTTTGCACGTCGTGCTGGCGTGTCTTGCATCTAGACACTTATAACAAACTTTGTTGATTCTAGCCCAATCCCATCGTGCTCCTACATTTAGGCGTTGAATTTTATAGCACACGGTAGTGCTATGACCCCCCCCGCAATACAGACATATTACATTCTGTGTGTTTACCTTTTCCGTGGCGTAGGTGACGCGTGAATATTGGGGGTACGCGGGTTTGTTGTTATTCGGTTGCGTAGCCCTCCATTGAGGTCGCGTTTGCTGCCCGGCCCATCCTTGGGGCCGCATTGTTCCGCGCGCTCTATTCGTCCATGGGGTAGGTGCGCGCGGTGGTAGCCCTGTCCGAGCGCTGTCGCCCGGGGCTTGCTGACGTTGAATTGGTGCTCGAGCGTGGGTGAAAGACATTTGAAGCTCCGATTCCTCCATCAGGAAGTCGGCCAGTCTTTGTATTTCCACCTTTCCTTCGTGTTCGAGTCTTCGTGCGTACTCGCACCATCTACTGCGTAGATGCGGGCTTAGTCGGTCAGTAATTTCTCTAACCAGCATGGGGTTTTCTATATAATATCGTTGACTCAGGCCTGTAATCGTACTTACGATATTTACGATCCTAATTGCAAATTGATTAAGATCGTGAGCGCTGTCTCCTACTGGAGGCATTCTCTTTAAATCTTCTAGCGCTTTGTCCACCAAAAAGTCGCTCCGACCGTACTGTTTGGTTAACACCTTTATTATTAATTCGGGTTGTGTTGCGGTGGAGAGTATGTGTTGCACACATGTTTTCGCGTTGCCTTTCAACGCTGATCGCAGCCTGGCTACGTTTTCGTAATCGCCGAATTTGAACCGGCGATTCGACTCTTCATATGCACTTATGAAGCTCCTCCATTCTGAAATGTCCCCGTAGAACGTGGGTAGTTCATAAACCTCTTTGGGTGCCGGTCTGGCGGCCATCTGCATTCTTTCAAATAATTGCACCATTACTTCGGGCGAAGTTTCGGTAGTATATCTTGTGTGCGGCGTTTGTGGCTCGTATATTGGTGATCTTCTTTGCTGATCATATTCTCGCGTAGGCGAGTGGGTTCCGAGTGGCCTAGTGGGGGGTAACCCCAGTGGCGTTTCTACTCGTCCTTTTTCTTTACTGGAATCTATCCACCTGGCTATTGATCCCATAAGGGACTGCTCGTCTAGTATCGAGCATTCCGATTCTTCACGCGTTCGCTTCAACATAGCGCGTTTTTTGATAAATTCGCGCTCCAGATTGATTTCTTCTTGTTCGCACTCGGCGTCTATTTCTCTCTTCTTTTTATTAGCTTGATGGCGTAGCTCCTTTCGTCGTAGCTCATCCAGCTGTTCGCGCTCTTCTACCTCCAGTTCTAGCAACCTGGTGGCGGATAATCGACTCTCGTTCGATCGTATCGATGCCTCTCGGCGTGGTGTCGATGTGTCAGCGAATGTTACTTCCTTTTCTGCTCCTGTGGGCTCTACCTCCGCCGGGGGAATGACGATGACCCTACCTAAC
This sequence comes from Epinotia brunnichana, assembly GCA_963854355.1. NCBI lineage: Eukaryota > Metazoa > Arthropoda > Insecta > Lepidoptera > Tortricidae > Epinotia > Epinotia brunnichana. The sequence goes on from OY977956.1 coordinate 4,736,961, forward strand.
GGGGCGTCCAGTGGGATGTTTGTAGGTCGGCGCTGTTGCCGCCTGTCCAAATCTCCTCGCCATAATATTGTGGTGTCCACGGACGGGGACTGGGGTTGTCCCATGTTTATTAATCGTGCCGGGACTGCCCCTCTTTGGGGTTCGGCTACGATAGTATCGTCGATACCTTTCGCCACTGACGTTGCTGTTCTTTCTCCAGGCTCCAGGACGGCGTCCTGGGCCTTGGTTGGTGGTTGCATCTTCCGGGCAACCTTAGGGGCGCGCTTAGTGTATGCGCCACTCCCAGTCGGCTTATTGTGCCGATCCGCTGACGATCCGCGTGCGCGTTCCTGCGCGGCGGTAGCTCCTCGTTCCAGGAACCTTGCCCTTTCTTCGTTTTCCTGGGCCGAAGTCGTGGATCTCGTTATCCTCTTCTTGCCTCCTGACATGGTGCTCGTCTTCTCTCGGAGCGTGCGTGCTTAAATAACGCCTAGTGTCACTTCGTGACTTGCTAAGTACTTTTCTCGTACTTGAGTCCTTTTTAACTCGAATACCTGCGGTTGCGCACTTCGGCAACCTATCTTACAGGTATGACAGGACTTCTCTACAATATTCTGCACGTCTTGTTTGTAGTCTGTGTCGTGACTCCGTAGTGACGTATGTACATACGCGATGTTCGATTTTTCACTACCTTTTGATCGCGTCGCGGCGATGAATTTTTGAGCTACGCTGTTTTCGCTAGCGTCGTTGGTTTTATACCCCCCAAACGACTTTCTTTGAGTACCCACACGTACTATCACTTTTTATAACTTTCACTTTTTTTGGATCTCCAGATCCGGCTCGAAGGACCAAAACGACTGTGGACGACGCGTGGCGCCGACGTGGTCGATGTGCGACAGGCCTGGGTTTGACCTTCGCGACCTCACAGTCACCTAACAAGGGGCGTTTAAAAACCGCGGCGGGAGAACCGCGCGTTTCAACCGCGGCGGGTGAACCGCGGCGGTTGAACCGCTCAGCGTGTTTTTAAACGGCCGTAACGCGCTTTGATAGCGCAGGTGCTCTAGGGGAGCACTAATCCCGCAGACTGAGCTGCACTGTTGAAGGATGGGGTGGGGGTGACGATAAAATAATACTTGGCGAAAAATAAATGAAACGGTATAATAAAATAATGAGACACAAACTACTGATTAAACTTTCCCTATCACAATTTCCTACTTCCTATCACAATTTCCCTACTTCTTCCTTTCTTCTTCTTCCTAGGAGCTCCCACTGGTGGGGCTGAGCGAACACACTTCTATCCGGCGATTATAGCCTCTTTTATACCCCTAAGGCATTAAAAGTGGTGGGGATATAATTTTGAAGACCTCGCCCACTTTTACTATGGAAAAGCTAGTTTTTACGTTTTCCTGGTTTTCAGGGAAACCTTAAGGGTTTTTACATATTTTCCTTCAAAAGAACTATTTCTGAGCTATACATTACAATATCTACTAGTTTTCCTGCTTTTCCCGTTTAAATTGGGAAAGTCGATATTTACGTAAAATTACCAACTTTGGTAACATGAAATGGCTTTGCCAGGCCCTAGTGGCTTTAATTAACATTAATTATCAAAAGTGATTATACATACGTAAGGGCATTTACCGTACCTTCCTAACGATACCTCAATTGCTTTCGTACCTCATCTGGTTACGAAGCTATGGCCGGGTGAGACCGTCAATTTTCACATTTACATTAACGTGGTAGCATAAGTTTGACTTTGCTCCCGTCTTTTTAGCCAATCAGAGAAATCAACCTGAACCTTGACCATTATTGCACCATAATAAGCAATAATCTCTATGCATACGTTGTGTACATTTTTATTTCACATTTTATGTAACTCTAGTTACCGATGTCCCTTGTTGGCGGACTAGATCTGGATATAGTCTCAAGTTGGTTTCTTTACAATTAATTTGGCTATCTCTCCCTCATTTATCAGGGGCTCTCCCCCTATCGATCTTTATGAAATAATTACTGGAGGTACCTGGTACCTTTATCTTTACTTTAAGCTATTTTCTTCGTCTGTACCTATTGTACTTAGGTCCTAAATAAATCACGCGCTTCTTATATGAGCCGTTTGCTTTAGGAGCTTAATCTGGGCACAATTGCCGTCCTTATGTGAAGGAATTATAGTTACACGTCCTTTCCCTTCGTGACCCGTAGGCCTTATCGTTCACATACTATACAACACCCTTTCTCTTCGTGACCCGTAGGTCCTACATTTCACAAACTACATTCTGTCGCCCACATATAGCATGGACATATTTAGACGGTAAAGGTCGCCGGAGTCCGCTGGATGCGGGTGGCGTAGGACCGGTCATTGTGGCACTCTTTGGGGGAGGCATATGTCCAGCAGTGGACGTGTCGGCTGATATGATGATGATGATACACGTGATATACTTTGTGTAGGTAAAGACCGTCGACAATTTTTTTTTTAATTTGAAGTGCTGGCGATGCGTACCAATTTCACCGCAGCTTGGGTAAACACTCTTTCGTATGTCCGTGAGGATGTCCGGCGGATGCCTAGTTGATCTTTTCTATACATCGCATTTCTCAAGTTTGTTTTATTCAATTTATTTTGTAAATTTTTGTTTGGCGATTCAGTTCTTAGAACTTAAAAAAAAAATTAACAAAAGTCTGACGTTTTGATCGTGAGGACTCCACAGATTCCCTAGTACGATAGTAAGGCCGTGGGCCTTATAGTCATCGCACCCTAGGATAAAATATTAATTTGATGTTTATTTCGAAAGGCAACGAAATAAGAAGGTTGCACCTCTTTTTTCATTTGATCTTTAACAATAGCTTTCGTTGAAGGAAAACATCGTGGGGAAAGAGGCCTAATCTCAACAAGACCTATAGTTTTCCCTTTGTATTGGAAGGTTGCAGTCACTTTCGTAAAACTAGTGCCTACGGTGCCAAATCTTGGAATTAGCTGCCCGCTCTTTTAGGATAGAACCGGGAAAAGGGCGAATATTCAGCGTTTTAAGGCGTTTTTTTAATTGTCGTTGACAGCAAATACTATTAAAAGAGACGAATATCAGAGTCCACTTTTGATGAAGACATAAGCCAATACCGGTGCTGAGTCTGTTTTGATTAAAGTTTCTGCGGTATGTTTTACCTATGCTGAAATAATCTTGAGCCAATATTGACATTATAACCGAGCGGTTCAAACGCTCGGAGATTCGCCCAAAAACGCTTGAAGGACGATGATGATTTATTTCGAAAGGCTTTCGTCAAAGGCAGATGTTTCAAGGAAAGTCCACATCGGAAGGGAGGCAGGTGGCCAGGGCGCGACGCGCCGGCGCCCGATGTTTGCCGACCACTCCCGTGCGCTGCCGCCCTGGTACTTTTGGGGGATGTGTGCAAACAATTTAGGGGATATGCAAAAAAAGATTAGTTATTTTAACCTTGGGGCACAGACCACTGTGGTTGCCTTGTCTTTCCAAAACTACACAATTTCTAGAGGTCAACAAAATCCTGCAATTCTTTGAGTTTGCAGGACTTGCCCAAGAATTGTAGTAAGTGGCAATCACAATAGATCAGCGATGGTCACAGTGATACAAGGGCTCTGGCAGCCCGGAAGCCACTACCAGAATAATAATAATAATAAGTACAAACTAGAGGCAGATACATTCGCTCTTGCCACTTCGGCTAAACCCCCGCACACCAAACCGAGGTGCAATTTTACCCGAACGCGGTTGACACCGAAAAACTCGTTAAGGAGGTTCTAATCAACGGGTTTACCTTTTGTACCTACTCTATCAGATCATAGTCACTGATACCATAATATTACGTTGTCACCGAACTTACATAAATGTGCTGAATTTCAGGCAAACTTACATACTTATGCTAAGCTTATAAAATTGAATTGACCAAGTCATTGCCACTTTCAGCAATTAGTGTTGCTCCTTGCAACAATTTAATTAATTACTAATCTGTTAAAGCTCAATCATGCATCAATCAAATGGCATGCAGATTGATCGACCCCTAAAGATAAGCGACCATGAGGCAGCCATTAAATTGTTTGTTCTATTAAAAGGGGCAATGGAGACAAACAAACCGAAAGGGATTCCCTTCTGTTTGGAAAGTACTCGAGCCCACCGCCAATGCCTATCCGCTCCGAAATGGAAATAAAATGTATTGCGTATTATTTTACTAACTTCATTTCGGTAAAGTGCCTTTTTGATTATGACGAGCTGGGGCGTTATGCGGGGGTGCTAATGTTTGACATTTGACATTGCCTATTTTGTGACTTTTTCTCGGTAATATAGGGACTTTCACATGAGCATGAGTTTCGCCCACTTTATCTTTCATGTGACCACAAAATTAAGGACAGATAGTTCATTCCCTTAGTGCTGACGTCAGCTGTCGCCTGTCAGAAAATGAGATGACGTAGGAGAGGGTTGTCAACGAGTCAAATAAACATTCAATGACATTAGATTAGCTAGTTCTTTCGTAATAATAAATACTCAGTATCTACTCTCAGTAGTCTCAGTAGGTAGTATTTTAAATTTCGAAAAGTGTTGCAAGCAAAACGGTATTAATTCTTCAATGATTAAGTATTACCTACTTTCGCTTTAAAAAAAACTACACAAGGAGGTTACGAAAAATAAGTGACATGTCATGCCACGATACGTGTGGGATAAAGAGCCTAATAATGTAATAATGCACTTCAAATGTCTTATTTTTCTTACAAGTGGGGGAGGGAGCTTTGATAGTTCTTACGAAAGATGCACAAAGTTAAGATTACACCTTGAATCATATCATGGTGGGCTGGGCTGATCAAAATCTAATCTAATAAAGATGATTGATAAAGTTGGCCTTAAAATTGTTTCTTTGAAACGTTGAAATTAAAACAAACCAAACGTGTGCTCATTTTTTCCCTTGGGATTCTTACGTAATAAATATTAAACAGGGGGCCGATTCTTATTTTTTCTTACATAGTTGGGGGTCAAAAAGCCGGGTCTGCTGCACCATGTTTTCGTGGTTTTTAAACGTCAAACATGTTTTGCCAATCAAAACAATACCCTATTTGTTTGCCGAACCTGACGGAAAACATGTTAGATGTTTTAAAACATGGAAAACACTGCTGGTGCAGCAGCGGACCCGGCTTAACGTAATAAATGAATGGCGCCTAAGGTAACATATGTATGTCAGTCCATAGACAACAAATATTTCCCTTTGTTTTTCATCGAGAGCAATTCGCCAAACAAAACCAATGCCGACAGCCATCGAACAATAGCTCATCGATTACCAGGGCCGCATGAGCCGAAAGCGTCAAATTATGTTGTTATAGCAACAGGGGGATTCGCTAGGGAAATAATCGAGTAATTATTCGGAGGCGCGTGGCGGTAATGGCTCGGGATGTTATTATGTAATGGCTGCCACGCTCCGCCTACTGATTTAATTCTGGGATCGGAGAGTAAAAGAGGGATCAGAATAAATTTATGGTATCTTCCTCTGGTCTGCCTTTCACTACTAAGGATCGTGGATAGGAGATTTAGGTTTTTGCGGTAACTATCGTAAGTGCAATTCAAGTATATGCATGCATACTTAAATAACGCAACTGCGTTAACTAGCTGGGTTTATTACGACCGAGCTCTGCTCGAGTGAAAATAGAGGAATTATTTTCTCCCGGCCGTTGGGGCGGAAAGGTTCTCGAATGGCGACCACGTACCGGAAGGCGCGGCGTCGGTAGACCCCCGACAAGGTGGACTGATGACCTGGTAAAGGTCGCGGGAGTCCACTGGATGCGGGTGTCGCAGGACCTGTCACTTTGGCACTCCTTGGTTGAGGCCTATGTCCAGCAGTGGACGTCTTTCGGCTGATATGATGATGATGAATTTCTCCCGGATATCAAACCTTGCTAGCTAGATCGACTTTTTGGCCCGTAAACTATTATTTTATCGCAATCGTTACTATTATTTTATCGCAGCCGTTGAGAACGTGATTACAAACCGTACTAAAAAAGTGTAGTTCTCAATAAAATATAGCGTCTGCCTTCTTGGACAGCCTGAAGTAATTGATTGCACATCGCTGTATAACAGCTATACATCACTTTACCTACATATATGTGTAAATAGTACCTACTCAGAAACTTGTAACGTAGAAGAACGAACTGCGACCGCAGCCGCGCGGCGGAACGGTCGCACGCAGTGGGCCCGACAATACCACAATTGGACAAAAGTTGAAATAAAATCTGAAATTCTTATCTAGTTTATTGTAGCTGATGAAATGGAGATTAAATTTGACATTGTAGTTGTATATTTATCGGTGACCTCTCAATACGTAACATAGATTTAAGTTGCTAAACATAACAAAATCTATTTAATTTTTTTTTTTATCAAAGAAACAATTTTTACAGTATACATAAATAAGTCTCCTACTTGACTCAACATTTTTTGTTAATTGATGGTGTGGATATGTAGGCACTGTATCAAATACTACTACCACCATTAAGTTGTTTCTGAGAATAAAAAAAAATTAAAAATCAGAGTTATGTTTTATTTTTAATCTGAGCGTCGTACAATATTTTGTATAAAAACTCCCAGGATACCTCTTCCCATGTTGAAGTGCACATTCCAAAACCGTGAAAAAAACATGCTTGCTACTTGTAACTGCTGACGTAGTCCCACTGTGCGGCAAACCAGAGCTAGGGCTAGGACACGGTGGGCATAGCGGACAGCGGTCACGGGCTGAATCCGACCCGGCTGTGGGAGTCCACAATAGGACATTGCCTGAAGTCGTACCGTGAAAATAGTGGCTTTACAGTATGGCGTCAATCTCTGTAAGTATACATTGAGTTGTGACTTGCTGTCAGGACGCCCATAATATACAATATGTCCATTATTAATAGTTTAAGTATTATAATTTACTTTTGAACACAAAGTTTTAACCGACTTCAAATCAGTAGCCAAATTGCTTCAAGTTTGCCTATAAAATTTAAAGAGTTCCCTCGATTTCTCCAGGATCTCATCATCAGAACTGGATTTTGGTGACAACGGGACCAATCTAGAAGTATATGCTTCCAAATATTTTTTTTTTTAAATCTGTTCATAAATTACCGAGTCATCGCGTAACAAACACACATAAAAAAAATAAAAAATCATACAGACGAACCTCCTCCTTTTTTAAAGTCGGGTATAAATATCCTTGCTCTTCTTACTAATCAGAGAGAAGAGTATTATTTACGAAAATGATGATGTTGTAATCGTTGTACTACTTAAAACGAATTACCATTGTCTTAAAGTTTTGATGAAATTTGCTTCTAAAGTACTCTCTCTCTCAAAGGCAATATCTCCTTCACCTGTTCACCTGTAAGTTAAAAATGATAATTGGACAGGTAAAACTTGCTCAAATGACACATAAAAAATTGAACAACTTATTTTGAAACGCTAAAGAGCGGAAAGCTTTAAAAAATCCGTTTCTTCCGCACCCTGTATCAGGTTTCAGTGCATCTGCGGTAAGTGAAGTGGCAACGCTCGCTCTCTCGGCGAGTATGTGAGCCTGGTACTTTTCATTACTTTCGACGGGAGTAAGCACTGGATATTTTAATCTGTGTAAGAATGTATTTATAAACTGAATATGTTTCATATTATCTAGCTTTTCGGTGAAGGAAAACATCGTGAGGAAACCGGTCTAATCCCAATAAGATCTAGTTTTCCCTCTGGGTTGGAAGGTCAGATGGCAGTCGCTTTCGTAAAAGCGTAGGTGTCATTGACACCTACGCTTTTACGAAAGCGACTGCCATCTGACCTTCCAACCCAGAGGGAAAACTATATTTTTTTTAAACGGACCCTGGGCTCCTTTAGGGGCAAAACCGGGAATAACGCTAGCAGGAACACATACATATCTGTAAAAATTAACGTTTACGGAGCACCGACTATATCCGTCTGTTCGGCTCAGGGACTGCATAACCGAAAAATACCGGTATTCTATTTTAACGGTATGACGTCATATCGGTTGTCAAATAGCGGTTTCGGTAGCGGAACCTTTATATTTCGCTATCGAAATATAAAGGTACCTTTATTTTTTCCGGTATCGTAACCGCTATTTAAAGGTACCGATATATCGACTTTGGCCTGGTGTTATTGCCAAACCGCCGGCAAAGGCTCTGCCGCTTTGTAAGCGTCTTTAAATGTTTAGTAGCCAATGCTTCCTCTGTAGAGTGCCAGCTTGCTTACTTTTCTCGATACATACATACATACAATCACGCCTTTATCCCTAAAAGGGGTAGGCAGAGCACACGAAACTTGTGTTCCAGTGCCACTTTTAGCATAAATGTGGGTATAAAAGATCGACAAAATGTGATGTCGCAGAGATAGGTTGCTAGCCCATCGCCCACAACACACTTCAACCCTGTTCCCATAGTCGACTCTTACGACACCCACGGGAAGAAAGGGGGTGGTGCTATTCTAACCCGACACCACACGGGATCGGGATCGATAACCTTTATAATACCGGTATTATAAAGGTTACGGTATCGTTTAAAACTGATACCGCTAACCGATATTACAAAACGGTTACGGTACCGTTATGTTCGCGCGGCGCGCACAACCTTTATGACATAACGGTACCGTAATGGAATACCGGTTTCATACCGGTATAACCGTAACCGAACCGAATTTCGGCTGTCACAAGTCACAACGTTACCTAATGGCTTTGTGAGGTGAAGACCTGGCGAGTCTGTGTTTATTTTTATTTTTTTTGTAAACATAAGCCATGACTGGCTTTTTCTACAACTCACAGATCCACTAGTTAATAAATGAATATGAGTATGAGTAATGTACTGTTTAGGACCTAGGTTCCTTCTAGGTAATTCGGGATGGCCTAGGTGAATCTTCAATGAAGTATATTGTTTTTAAATTATAAAAACGGATGTATTCCGGACAAATTATATAAATGTTTACAAAATGAGTTGCGGTTCGTTCCGCTGTCCGTTGATACTGATGGCGACCGTTATTCCCCCGCTCGTTGCCGATCTTCAAACTTCGGGTGCAAACGGCCGTCGATGACGTCAGTTTGGATGCGTTCTGAACAGTACGGTCATTCAACAGACATCAAAGATGTTACGAGTCTGCCTGCCCGCGAAATTATAACCTCAATTCTTAACAAACCCGCTCTCCGCGGAGACAGCTTTATAGTTCAAAGATATTTATTTCAATTCTCGTTCGCAGGGACCCTGTCAATACTAGTTCCTTTTAGGCCACGAAGTGTAACTTTATGGCGGTTTTATGCTTCACGAATACGCCTACGCCATCACGAATCACTGACAGGCATGCAACATTGAAGAAGATCAATGAAATGTTATAAGGCTTATCAGCGCGTCGTACCCGTTCGCCGCGCAAGCGCCGCGCCGTAGTGGTAGTGGCCGTAGTATGTATTTACAAATTCACAGTTTTCGGAATAGTTCCTTTACCTGTAATGTAACACTTTGCTTCTTGCCAATTTCATGATTCTAATGTCAACGAGATGACGGGATCTGCTCTCAAGGTTTTCATTGAAAAACGAGCAGCATGAGAGAAACAACACAAATAACCTGTATTTGGAACTGCATCGCATAAAAATACAGTTTGAATGTAACCAGCTTAAAGGGACACCCAAAGTAGGTACCCAATACGTAAATACTTCGTTCTAAGTATGCTAGAATATCCCCAAAATTAATTTGTTACACATGTGTGTTTGTTTGTTGTGTTTATTTGCTTGTTGTTTCGTGCAAGGACGGTACCTAGTACAGTCGACGCCAAAGATATGTTTACACTTTTGCACCTTATTCCATTGTATTAAGGTGCAAAACTGTAAACATATTATTGGCGTCGACCGTACCTACCTACGGAACCGTCGTGTGCGAGTCCAACTTGCGCTTGACGTTTTTTATTATTATAGTAGAGTAAGTATTTTTTAGTAGGTTTAGGTATAGTACAGAATTTTAGACTGTTTGACCTGTTATTGCAATGTATATTGTTTTTTAAATAAAGATATAATATGATATGTTAGTCAAATGAGTAACAGCTGACTTCAAACTATGGCGTGGTTTGCGCATTTGATATAAAAGTCCACGTGTCATCAACGCTAAAATAGTACATAAAATATCACATACAGTAGTCGTGATATTTTATGTAGTCGTCAACCCTGTCGCTTAGTAATTGACAACATTTCAAAATATATAATGATGCCCAAATCGCAAACCATTTTCAGTAATTACTAATTATGTTACCTGAAAGTAATAAGGTATGGTAAGTATAGAACATAATAGTTTTCAGATAAATTTTCTCGCTCGTTTTAAAGAAAATCACGAAATTGTATAAACGTGTGACCTACGAACAATAGTACATCATTGCTGTGGCCGGGAAGGAGGCAATTGCAGGCTGAGTATTTTGTTTAAACGAACGAGCATGCGAGTCCGTTTAATTATCCGTTTAATTTTAATTGAAATCAAGCGCTATTATTAAATACGAATTGAGGATACTGCAAATTACATAAAATTAAACGTCATATACATGTATATTTTTAAACAGAATCGCAAGTGTATTTTTCCACCGAAAAACGCAATCTTTTAATGACACATACAAAAATGTCGCGTTTGCAACAGAAAAATACGACTTGATTTGGCTGAATAGAATACGACCTGTGCCGTCTTTTATATGCCAGTTTCTACCTTTTAAAAAGTTTTCTTCTCGACAAACATAGGAAGGCCTGCAATGTTTTTTATTTTTTAATTTTGATCTGGCCTTAAACTATACACTTTACCTACCAATATGTAGCGAGTTATGTTCACTTTGCGGGCCATTTTTGAGAAAAAAAAAATGTACGCAGTGTGTGACGTCAATACTACGCCTGTCATATAAAAACGTGTGCAGAGCTGCCATACAGAGCCGTAGTATTTGACGTCATCATTTACTTACGACCTTAGGGAATTCGCTACTTTTCAATTAATACATTTATTTTCTAAAGTAAATACAAGATGGATATTTCTGGATGGAAAATTACATATTTAGGCAGAAATAAATAAAACACGTGTCCCTTAAAAAAATATTTCCTAGCGAAAATCATAAAATATTAAATGTTGTCAAGAATTTTTATTTAAGTACCAAGGTAAACTGTAACCCGGGTTTTGCTGTTAGACAGCACAAAGGGGTGGCACGCGGACATATACACGTGGCGCATATCACTGTCTTAATTAATGGGAAACGCTGTAATTTGGGGTTTATGAGATTCGCGGGCTTTAGCACAATCATTATTACGTTCCTGTGGGGTTACACTCGAGTAATTTAGGGTTGAATTGGAATTTGTTCTGTATTGGTCGCATGCTCTCGTACTGACGTGGAAGCAGTAGGTACAAACGAATCCCTAATTAAGAGCCCTTTCACGTGCTCACTAGCGCCACTGGTAAATAATTGTGATTATTTAAATTGAACGATAGATATTTAAGTAAAGTTTCGGTCAAAAATTTCATTTTTAGTACAACATTTTACTGCCGACTGTACTTTTCTGCATACCCTCATCAAGTACTCATTGAGAATATTCTAACGAGCCCAAACTCGATGGGGTTGTGTCGTTTTATTGAGTAGTTCCTATGGCCACCTTCCAGCTCCAGCATCAGATCAGCTCCAAGTCATCATAATATTGCATTGTCATGCGATATACATTGCTTGCACAATTTCAGCTCAATTGGATAACGGGAAGTGACTGAAAAATGGATTGCAAATTTTGACACCATATTTATACGCTGATGACACAAGTCTTATTTTGGGAGCAGAATGTTACGAGAGGTTAATACATGTAACCAGCTGTGGCTGGGGAGAATTATCTCATTGGTTCTCCGCGAATGGCCTGTCCTTAAATAAAGACAAATGTTTCTACATGATATTTAAACGTGCACTAAACTCTGTAGATTGTGTTTTGAAACTGCCTCTTAACAAAAGTGATTCTATCCACTTTCTTGGGGTAGAACTCGATCCATGCATAAAATGGTATGACCACATTAACTTTGTTGTTAAAAGACTTGGAAGTGCATGTTATACTCTCAAATCAATGGCTAAAGTAGGTGATAAGCAAACATTAAGAATGATTTATTACTCCTATGTCGAAAGTATCATCCGATATGGAATTGAAGTTTGGGGCAATAGTTCATATGTGAATAAGGTTTTATTGATGCAGAAGAAATGTTTAAGGTTTATTGAGGGTTACTTCCCAGAAACACATAGACACCTATTTATAAAAAACAACATCTACACTGTTACTTCATTATACATATATCAAATTTGTCTTCACGTCTATAAAAATCAAAATCTGTACGAATTAAGAAAAGTGTGTGATAGATATCCCTTACGTCGTAAGCTAGACCTCTTACTGCCCGTGTCACATTTTGCTCATTTTAATAAAAGCTTCAATTTTATAGCCATAAAAATTTATAACCATCTCGATAGTGACATAAAGAACTCTAGCAGCATAAGGGAATTTAGTGGGAAGTTAAAATCATACTTAATACGTAGGCCTTTCTATAACTTGGATGAATACTTTGGTAAGATATTTGACTAATTGATTACCTCAGTTTAATTTAATTTATGTATCCCTATAATGTATGCCATCACTTATTCTATATATATATATATATTTTTTTTTTTTCTTCTCAATTATTGTATTCCTTAATTCTCTTATTTGACATGTTTGTAACGATTTAATGCAATTGTAATGTAATGTACCTATATTTTAACTGACTTTATTATCTTCTGACATTAAATGTACCTAATTATCTTAATCATAACCCTGTTTCATATATTTTTCTAAGTTTAAGCCTATTTTGTTATTTCTTTGTCTAATTGTTAATTATATTATTGTTGATTATTATGTATTAATGAATACTGAATACTGACGGACAATTACATAGATACATACGAACAGTGCAAGTTAATATAAAGCTTGTAAAAAGGAGGCCTCTACACACTTTGTTTTGTATCTTTTATTAAATAATCTGTATTCTCGTGAAATTTTGTGAGCAGATTTGATAATTATAATGGTTTTTTTTTGTCGATTTAGTTTTTTAGGGTTCCGTAGCCAATTGGCAAAAAACGGAATCCTTATAGATTCGTCATGTCTGTCTGTCTGTCTGTCTGTCCGTCCGTATGTCACAGCCACTTTTTTCCGAAACTATAAGAGCTATACCTACTGATGAAACTTGGTAAGTAGGTGTATTCTGTAAACCGCATTAAGATTTTCACACAAATCAATAGAAAAAAAAACAATAAATTTTGGGGTTCCCCATACTAAGAACTGATACTGAATTTTTTTTTTCATCAAACCCGTACGTGTGGGGCACAGAAATATATCAAGATAGAAGGAATGAGTTCGGCAATTTATAGCGAGACCGAGCGTGTAAGTGTAACATTTTGCGTAGGTACTTTGACGTCACGAGCGGATTTTAGTGATGGGCAACATAAGCCGCGCGAAAACAATTCAAAAGAATCGATTCACAGATCGATTACAACACGGCACCGATTCTATACAGCGCCAAAAACAATTGGGAGGCACACTAGAATCTCAAGGCAGATGGCGCTGCAATCGACTATACCTTGTTTACGTGTCGTGTCAAGTGTATGGTTGCTATATTTTCAGTATTCCTTGCGATTAACAGCTTAAAATGTACGCGTTTATGACTGTACGTGTTCTTCAAGCTGAGCTTCGAAGAAGAAAAGCGTCAGTGGCAGGGAAAAAGGCCGACTTGATACAAAGGTAATCGCCTCAAGTATTTGAGGTTATGTTAGGTATAAAAAAATCGATGCTCATGTGTGGTTTTTTCTTTCAGGTTGGAGGCATATGATCGCAACCAAAACTTTGGTGCCACCCTGGATGTTCCAGAAGACCGCTCATATGCGTGCCCACCCTCTGATACATTCAGAGATATTAACGCTGATTCGCCTATTCCCAACATCAGCAAGCATGAAATACAAGAATATTTTCAAAGATTCAACACTCACCCAAAAGGCCAACTTTTATATGAGTCCCGTCACCTTGTAACTGCTCGTTTCTCGTCCGATGGTACGTACACGTATTTACGTGGACAGTGCAAAGCTAGTATGAAGAGCCTAGCCTACCTTGTGGATGTGAAAGTGTCTCAAGAAGGTTCAATAGAAGCGTGCCACTGTGAGTGTGCTGCAGGGAGTGGTACAGAAGCGAGCTGCAAGCATGTTGCTGTACTATTGTTGGGTGCACATGATATTGTAAATAAAAGTTACATATTGTTACATCAAGTATGCACTCAACAGCTGATGATGTTTAACAAGCCTAAAAAGGTGTTTCAAAAATCACCCATTGCTGCACAAAATTTACCCAGCAAGAGATTGAAAACGTGCAATTTTGAACCCCTAAAAAGGGAAGACATAATGGATAATTATGAAGATTATGTGAGGAACTTGGCCATAGGTTATGGGGATACATCTATGCCTCTACTGCAAACATTCGAACCGGCAAATCCTCATGGGATAGAATGGGATCACTCCTATACTTTGGAGACTGCAAAAGAAAATCTACTAAAAGATCTATGATGTTACTGCGGAAACAATAAAGGAACTGGAACAAAACACTAGAGGGCAAGATACTTCTGCTGAATGGCATGAAATGCGATCATGCAGGATTACTGCCAGTATGTTTTATACTGTAAGTCATTGCACCCATGTTGGAAAAAAAGCAATAGTGGAGAGAATTATCTCTCCCAAGCCGGTGCACACAAGAGCGGTAACCCATGGGAAGATACAGGAGCCTATTGCTTTACAAAAGTATGAAGCAATGTATGATGTAGATGTGCAAAGATGTGGATTATTTATTTCACAAGAATGTCCATTCCTTGCCGCCTCTCCTGATGGGTTACTTGGTGAGGAGACGGTGATTGAAGTGAAGTGCCCATATGCAGCACGGTATAGCGAGATAAATGAGGTAACAGTGTCATACCTAGAAGTGATAGATGGGAATTTACACTTGAAAAGAAGACACCCTTATTATGCTCAAATACAGGGCCAGCTTTTTATTGCAGCACTAGGAAGTACTGCAATTTTATAGTATACACTTTCAAAGATATGAAAGTCTTATTTATTGAAAGGGATGAGTCCTACATAGCCGAGATGCTCACAGCATTAATAAACTTTTATGTGCATGACCTGGAGTCTGCCATATGTAATAAATATATATATAAAAATTATTTGTCACTAATAAAAAGACATTGAACTGTTGTATGTTTTTATTTTGGATCCCTTCATTATTAAGTATTTCATTAGCTATAAAAGTAATTTTCTATGAAACCGTAACATTTCCAGGATAATTTCAATAAACTTTTTATAGAGCCCTGAAGGTTGGGTTGGGTTAGGTTTGTGTACACTTATAACAATCCTGAAAAAGTGGTGATTATGGCAAATTAAATCGTGGGTTTCATCGTAACACTTTTTTATTGGCTTCTCTTCATTATACATTCTCTGAAGTTGCAACACATAAAACATACAAAAAATATTTTACTTGCTATTGGAATGTAACTATGGTCCAATTCTGACTTTAATATTTTGTAGGTTTTTGTTAGCCCAATAATCCTTTCTATATGAACACGTTTACTAGCAAGTTCTCTATCTTTTACGATTGTTAGTCCTGGTAACTGTGATTTTCCCTTTAGAAAAGTAGGTATCTTTACAGTAACATTTTTGTCTGCAAACATGTCCTGTATTGTGAAACCTCTATCCGCTAGTATGCTATCACCACTTTGACACTTCGACACAAGACCACTTCTTTCAACTGTTTGTCTGTCACTAATAGATCCTGCATATGCCTGTGAACAATAAGACAGCAATCCACCTGGTGTCGCTCCGACTAATACTTTTAGAGTATCAGCATGTTTGTAACTACTCCAAGAAGCTTGCTGGGAAGTTGGATTTTTTAGTTTTTGAACAGTTATTTCAGTTCCATCTAATATGACTCTAACATTTTCATCATATTTTTTGAAATTCTTAGGCATGTAATATTGAATCAATTCTTTACTAGGCCAAATATTTATTATACTCCAGAGTTGGTACATAAAATTTATCCATGTTATAAATATATTCGATACAGTAGTTTCACTTATGTTAAAAAACCTGCTCAGCTCAAAAATGCATTTATTCTGTCGTAGTTTCATCATAGTTAGGAATAATTGGTCTTCGGTAGATAGACTAATTACATTGCTGCCAAAGTATCTAATCTTGTGTGCCATCGGACTAAGTGTCGAGTAGACAAAATGGAATTTCTTATATGTTTCAAAACCTGTATAGAAGAGTATGGACTTATCATCATTCTTATATCTGTTTATTGAACCATATACATGCACATGATCAATATGAGTGCTCTTTGACAAAGTTTCAGGCTCTGTGTGTTCACTTTGAGCTGGTTCTGCAATTTCCACAGTAGTACATAATTCTTCTTCTCACCCTACATCTGGAGTAGTCTGACTAATTATTGATTCTGTCACTGTTGTGTGTTCTATCACATTATTCTCTTCAAACAGCTTTCTTCGTCTTCTTTTTTCACAATGCTGCTGACGGACAAAAGCTGCTGGTGTTTCCTGTTTGGTTGTAGTGAAACAGAATACAGACGGTACAACAGTTTTTCTTAAAAATTTGGCTAGTGGTACAGCATCTGTATATCTACTTTTTCCGAAATAATCATCTGCCTTAAAATGCAGCCTACATAATCGGGCTGTGTCACTTGCCCTAAAGTTATTGATGCGCAATGCACTCTCCCAACGTTTCCTGCGAGTTGGGTCCTTGGGAAATAAGTGGACTCCTCTATTTTTACAATTTGGCGCACAACATTGAGGCATTCTTGAGAAAAATATGGAAAAATACTTATAAGAAATTATAGAAGTTTGCAATTTGACAGTTCTTATGTCAATTGTCAAAGCTGGGTACAGTAGCTTATGCGCCACCTGGCGTGAGTAAATGTCAGTTTTCCTCCTCATTCAAAAGAATCGATTCACAGATCGATTACAACACGGCACCAATAAGTGACTTCGCAAGCTTCGCCACTTAATAAGACAAAATATACCACACACAAGCACGCATGCACATTTTTAAAATAATATTTAGCCCTATGTACCTTTTCATCATTTGACATCATCACTACATCAACAGTCGGATAAGCTGTAGTGATTACTCGACGGTACTTTGATGGGCCAGTAAAGGTGTCCTCGTGGAAATGTATAGAACAAATTCGGCTGTATTTTGTAGGAATCCATTTTTTACGACCAGTTGCTTCAATCCATTTATTTTTAACATCAGGATCATTCGGAAAACTGGAATAAAATTGCAATATAGAATTAACCATAACTGTTTGTTAATAATATTTACTTTTCACTACATACATTATATAGCTGCATTAATAATATAAAAAAGTAATTATCATTTCCTCTGTTTTTAAAATCGATTTTAACCGAGTAAGAAAATCGCAGTGCACAGGACTGTGGTACAGCACTATTCTTGCTTTTGACAGAAAAACTGAGAAATCGACCTTGAACGTGACTCGACAGTTTGAATAGCTTATTTTTACATCGCTGGGTTTGAATGCACGCCAAGTCTGGCTCATCAAATTAAAGCCGCAATGGAAAACTAGCGTTGGCACACAATCGCCCGCTACTGTTTTGTTGAAAATAATAAAACAAATAGTTTTTTTATTAATAGCAGATATTACAGGACAAATAGTACTTACCGAAAAAAGGAAATACCTCGATTAACACCTCCACCTTTTTTGGTAGTGTTTGAGCAATTAATTATTGCGCAACAAACCATTTTGTTTTTACAACCTGACGTCGCATGCAGACCGCGGACGTGAGCAGACTGAAGTTCGCGGCGAGCAAAGCAGTCCTCGGGACGTCGGTTCGCCACGCGAAGTACATATTACGCTTGTTACTTCTATCTCGATATATTTCTGTGGTGTGGGGTATGTATGTATGGATAGGTCTTCAAAAATGATATTGAGGTTTCTAACATCATTTTTTTCTAAACTGAATAGTTTGCGCGAGAGACACTTCCAAAGTGGTAAAATGTGTCCCCCCCCCCCTGTAACTTCTAAAATAAGAGAATGATAAAATTAAAAAAAATATGATGTACATTACCATGCAAACTACCATCAAAAATTGGTTAGAACGAGATCTAGTAAGTAGTTTTTTTTAATACGTCATAAATCGTAAAAAGCTATTTATTTAACGGAACCCTTCATGTGCGAGTCCGACTCGCACTTGGCCGCTTTTTTTTAATATACAGATTTGCCAGTTCACGGAACCACTAGAGTCGACTGGTTGTCAATAGTGTAACTGCCGGTTTTGGGAAGACAATGCGCGGGAGTGCGCAAATACGGCTCCTGCTAATTACCTGCGCCTGCGCAAATATGTGCACATCATTACTTACTCCTTAACTCGTCTTAACCGCAAAATGGCGACAATATTGGCTGCCGAGTATATTTTTAAGTTTGTATTGACCCGGCTTTGACTTGGTTATTGATTGGCTTTAAATGAATAGGGCTGTAGACTCAAAAATAATTATTACTCTAAAAGAAAGTAGGGAAACAATGTTGCCTAGTGATGAAAACCCCATTCAGTTATATCAAAAAACAACGAAGCTACAACCGTTTTAATATTGCTTGTTTGATAGAGACAACGCTCGTCGATCGTGACGTCACGATCCCCGAGCGTCATAGTAAATGACAATCGTTTCATATGAAGGTGCGTTTTGCGGAAAAGTGACAGAATATACCACCTCTTAAAACTTTGGACACTTCTAACTTTGTGATTATTTAAACCCGTGCTTTACTTTTTTCTCCATTTGACAGCATTGTTAATCCTTTTTCGAGAAAGTTCATTTTAATGGATATTTTATTTGGTGTCCACACCCGTATTCGGTTAAGAACTATCTCAGTTACTAAATAAACAATGTTGTAAATACCTACACTGCAGAATTCAAGAAGGTATTGTGTATATAGGTCACCACATTAGCATACGGTTTTAATAGTACTCGTAGTAAAGTTAGGCTTTATTAACACGCATTGATAAATTTCTGACTTTATGGTCTTACTCGGACTATAGTGATTTGAAAATATCTTGAGATACAACTCGATTTGTGCTATCTAGAAATATAATATTACTGAAACCCATTCATAAGGCCAATGATTCAGATACGAGTAACGCCTCGGCCACGTTTTATCCGTTCATTGCGCGGTCGTGACTCGCAACGCACTGTGGTTGGTTGGGATAACGCGCAATGAACAGATAAAACGCTGGTCGCAGGTCGCTTAAGACCAAAGTCGTGGCCAAGGCGTGTGAGTTATGCCCACAGATGTATGAATATAAGGAAATCGGACATGGCGGCCGATTTGTATAGAGTGAGCCTGTCGCAAGTACATTAACCCACACAACGCCCAAGTAATTGACAAGACAAAGCACGCACACATCTAAAACACACACACTTGTATACCTACACGCTTATTTGACAATAAACGCGCATCATATCAGGCATTTTGAAAAAAAACGTAATATTCTCTGCGATCAGCACGCGTGCACAGTATGGCAGTGTATGCCCATTGAGCATACAGCTGCGACACGGCCGCCGGCGGCTTGTCCTCTCTCTAGTATTCTATGCTCTGAGGGTATGCCTCTACTAGCTATTTCCGCTACAGAGCAGAAAAACACTGCTACGCGCTACGGCGTAGTACTCGTAGCGATGCGTGGCCTCGACTGAAAAAAGCTACGGTAGCCACTTGCGACTGTCAAACGGTGGTCGTCGGTTCGAATCCCGGCTCGTACAGTAGAGTTCATAAATATATGTACGTTCCCAAAGGTTCAAAAATATTTGAGCATCCTTATAAGTCGTGTTCACATATTTTTTATCACTTTGTCCATGCAGATATTTTCGAATTAGAATTACCAATGAGAATTAGCAAAACTCATGTGCGGAATATCATTTGATATTTACCGTTAGCTTTTCGGTAAAGGTTTAGGTATACAGGGTGTGGCCTGTAATAGGAGCAAAAAATTTAACGGTAGATTATTAAGCTTGTGAACAATTATTTCCACATGGTTAAACTTAAAAAAAAAAAAAAACTTTAAATAAGTATAGTTGTATTTTTTTTACTTTTCTGGAGTACTATCAGTAACTTTTTATTTTAAAGACACTAAATATAATGAAATAAAAATCAAAAAATCACAAAAATATCTTTTGAAAACAAAAATGCAAAAACTATTATGACTCGTTATATGAGTACATGACGTTACCTCAAACTCCGCATTGACTGCTGTGCTATGATGTCGTGGTGCCAAGATACATACTTGGATGTAACTTTAGATCAAAATATCTCCGAATCCAAAAAAAAAATATGAGTTACTACAAATGCTCTAAGGAAGCGTCCCTTATAATATTTGCTCCTATTACAGCCCACACCCTGTATATACCTATCTAGGTACTCGTACTATCGACAAAATTGAATCCTGACCCAGCATGGAACCTTGTTACAATTAACTGTAGTATTAACACTATTAACATCATATTATGATCGTGCGTGTATTTTATGTTCGTTAATTGTAACAAGGTTGACCCACCCATATGACCCCACCATGTCATAATTCAGTTGGTTCGATTGTACTTCTGCGAAGAAATTCAAAGGTGTATGTGAAGTCCCCAACCTACGTTGTACCAGTGTGGGGATGTCCCCACATACACGACAGGAGGCCTACGCCCAGCAGTGGGACGTATAAAGGCTGAGATGATGAAATCAAAAAGGCACGTGTTCTGAATTTTAATGCATAAACATCCTCCCAGCATGTTAAAGTCAGATGGCATACGATACTTGCAAATAGACGTAGAAAGTATATCTACAAAGGTTCGTCAAACTCCGAAAAAATAGTACTTTACAGTTTTTGACATGCAGTCAACATCACGTCGGCGGTGTCGGTTACCGCGTAACGTGAGAGGTTATGTGTTTAGCATCGCGACTAGATGTTCATATCAATATTTTGAGTTGGATAGGTGTTCGTGCGTAAAATTTTTGATGTTGTTATAAATAGCTACTACCAATGGCCGTTAAACGAAGCTAACAAAGTTACAATTTTCCATGTCTAAACAGGCTCCATTATTCCATCATAAACTCATATTGGTAGTGTATAGACCACAGATGTATGAATACAAGGAGATCGGACATGGCGGCCGATTTGTATAGAGTGAGCCTGTCGCAAGTACATTAACCCACACAACGCCCAAGTAATTGACAAGACAAAGCACGCACACATCTAAAACACACACACTTGTATACCTACACGCTTATTTGACAATAAACGCGCATCATATCATATCATTTTGGGAAAAAACGTAATATTCTCTGCGATCAGCACGCGTGCACAGTATGGCAGTGTATGCCCATTGAGCATACAGCTGCGACACGGCCGCCGGCGGCTTGTCCTCTCTCTAGTATTCTATGCTCTGAGGTATAGACTCTATACTATTTATACTTTTTAGCCAAGATGCAGAATTTGTAGAGCGGGGCTGATTAGTGTTAAGCGGTGTGGAATAGGAAGCTTGGCGCTACTTTGCGACCTGATATTTTTTAACGCTGAAAGCTACACTCAAGAGCAAAAGTTTCGGGTCACCCTAAATTAAATAACCGCAATAGGTTTTTTTAAGTATTTTTCACTAGTCTTATTTACATAACATACTAGTCTCCGTAATACCCAAATGTATTAGCAATTTCCGGGATCCTATCATAAAGATATCAACATCCAAAAATGACGATTTTTGCGATATCTCGCTCCGTTAACGTTGTTTTTTTCATGGGTTTTTACGAGTCCGATTTAAACCTGGTAACGTGTTTCTTTTTTACTGTTATTTCCGCAGTGTAGATGTAAAATTTAATAAAGATCATGAAAGGATTAAAAAACTGTACAACATTTGTACTATTTTAGGAAATATGATGGTATTTCATCGACCCGAAACTTTTGCTCTTGAGTGTAAATATATGAGCTAGTCTTTCATGATTTTTTTAGATGGACCAATATATAACTATAGAAAATTTAAGAGAGGCTTTTTGCAGAGACACATTCACGAACGAATCAAGGCATAGATCACTTGTATCGAGCCCTATGGCTAGATTGGCTCGATCGCTTTCAGTTAGTTTACTAAGTATAATTATCGTAGATCCAACGGACACTATTTAACTTACTCAGAACCGTATACCTCTAGCCATACGTTGATATTACATAGAAAATCACATAAGGGTGCAAAAAACAAATACTCAACGTTAAACACACAATTGCAGTAAACGTACTAAATAGGAATAAAAAGTCGACAAAATCGATGCAATTATTTTGAGATAAGTACCTGTCTACGAATCTGGAAACGAAAAAAAAATCCTGACCATATAGTTCGCCTCAAAATGAAAACACATTTGAGGTGTGACCGTAACGCAGTGCAATAGAGCCACATCTCAAATGTGTTTTAATTTCGAGAAGTGGCCGTATTGCGGACACTAGGCGACCAGTTTAAAAAAAGTCAGTTCGTCATACCGTTTCAAAGAAAGATTCCTCATTAATAAACACTTGAATGAAATCTTTTGAAAGTCCTTTATCGGAAAGCGTGTGTTTGCGTGTCTCGGGCGGTAATCTGTTTATGTTTGCGCGCGCGCTGCGCTGCGTCAATATTATCGCGATCGAGTTAGCTGCTTTTTAAAGGTTATATTTCGAGTGCTTTCTACCAGGAGTTAAGAAAGAGGTAAGAGCACAGCTGATTAAACTTTAGCTCACATGTAATAAAAATAAATAATTTACTTTCAAAACAAAGTTTTAACCGACTTCAATTCAGTACTCCGTCAAGCCACATGTACATTTCCACATTTTTTTTCCAATTTACCTTTTTTAGACCCATAAACCAAATCGCTGTATGTGGGCCGATAATATTTGAGGACTTCCGTCGATTCCTCAAGGATCTCAGAATTACCTTTGGCACTTCATTGTTTGCTATCAACGGAATCATCAGAATCTGTGACGTAAGTAGTTTGAAGTACATCATTGAGAAGTTCCACAAGCCATCTGTGGTCTTCATCATCACTTCCACCATCACCAAATTTATGATTTCCGGGTGTAAATACACGAGTTATAATAGAAAATACCGAAATTACTACACGCGTGCCTAATATATTTGAGGAGTTCCCTCAATTCCTCATGGTTCCCATCATACAACTGGGGTTTTGGAAACAATGGGACCAATCTAGAAGCATGTACTTTCAATTATAAAAATAATTAAACGAATCGGTTCATAAATGACGGAGTTCTGAGGTAACAAACATTAAAAAAAAAATACATCCGAATTGAGAACGTCCTCCTCTTTTTTAAAATCGGTTAAAAATAATCTCGGCTGCAAATTTAATGATATGGCAGCTACTCCACCGCCACACAATGGGCTCGTGACCTTAAATTTGTTTACGATGCCATTCGAACCAGTTTTTGTAGATGAACAAATGTTTGTATGGAAGCAACTACATTTAAAGGACATTAATACCCAAAAATGCGAGTTAAAGACGGACCTCGCTGACTGCAACCGAAACGCTTCATACTGATTGGCTTTAAAGTATGACGTCACACCGTGCAATTTGTACTAACCGTTGCATGGAAAATGAAGTAAATTGCTGTTTCGGTCGCGAAATACAGCGTTTAGGTCCATAGTTGTCATACAAATTTGTTTCTATAAAAGCGTAAGGATTCTATTGGAACCTTTAAATTTACTCTTGGACAATAAATAAAAAAAACTTTTTTTTGTATTCTTTCAAGGTTCATATCTTTTTATGATTGGAATTATATTCTGTAATTTATACTTTATTACAATCATTTGATGGTTTTCTATCCATTTAGCAACACGACGTTATCAATTTTAACACCACGCAACAAGCCTATTATTGATGACAGCACTACAAATTCCTACATTTCGGAATTCATAATTTAATTAGAACTTCACTTCGACAGCCGAAGTCAATTTGTATCCATACTTAATATTATAAATGCGAAAGTCTGTCTGCCTGTCTGTCTGTTACCTATTCACGCTCAAACCGCTGAACCGATTTAGATAAAATTTGGCATAAAGATAATATTAGTCCCGAGACAGCACATAGGATAGTTTTTATCCCTGAAATCATCCCCTAAGGGGGTGAAATGGGGGGTGACAATTTGTATGGAACTAATTAAACCGCTGAACCGATTTAGATGAAATTTAGTACGGAGATAATAGTTTGAGTCCCGGAGAAGGACATAGGATAGTTTTTATCCCGGAAATCATCCCTTAAGGGGGTGAAATGGGGGGTGAAAGTTTGTATGGAGCTACGATATATAAACGAGCTCCACGCGGACCGAGTCTTTTATCACGTCGGTGGCAAACAAGCTTACAGCCCACCTGATGGTAAGTGGTTACCGTAGCCTATGGACGCTTGCAACTCCATGGGTGTTACATGCCCGTTGCCGACCCTTTAAGAATTTTACACTTCTTTTTTTAAGAACCCCATACTGTAGTCCCTTGGGAAAACCTCGGCAGGGAGCTCATTCCACAACCGGAACGTCCGAGGGAAGATTTTTTTCTGAAACCACTGTACGTGACCACTTGAACGTCTGCTAGATGGTCGCCAACACGCCCCTCCGACCGAGCGACCTTGGTCAGCACCAACTGCCGTAGTATGAAATGCTGCAAACAGTTTAGCAGACACTTTAGGTTCCAGGGTGTGAGGATGAATGCCCTGCCGCTGCCGACGGCGAGCAGTGCAGTGGTAGACAGCTGCCGTATGCATCATGTCGAACAGTTCTTCGGAGCACACCTAGGGAATTTCTATTTTTATCATCTATACATCTTTCATGTAGGTGTTGTAGATAAATGACGACCCGTATACGGTGATCTTAATTTTATATTCATTGACATCTTAATCTCTAAATATCATTTTGTAACTTGTTGACAAATACCTGTGTTCATAATTTCCCTTTAAAATATTTGTTATTATAATTTAAAATTTTAATTTGTTAAATGTTAAATAACTGACGATCACAATATAAATTCCTAAAATTGATTGAGTGTTAAGTGACATTGTATATTGTGAGATAAATAAACCATATCATATCATATCTATCACTCCTACGGAATTATTAGACACAGTTCCTACAAGTAAGCATTCCCAACGATTTAGTTAATAGTCGCATTATGTCTTTATTTTTATTTTCTTGTGTTCAAATTCAGGTTTACTTATTCTTTTTGGCAAAAATAACTAACTGTTGAGTTTGTTTCGGCGTTTCTTCTTCACAGTGGTCTTCTTTTTCAGAAATGCTAGATTTTTGACTATAAAAGTGCGGCTTACTTGCAGAATAAAATTGATTTATTTCACAACCCGTTATACAAGCGATAGAACACGCGCAAGGAGGCGAAGTCTCTCCTTAAACCTATCGGTTCGATACCGCTTGCAAGTATGAGATAGTCTACGATTCGCACAGCACGTCTTTAAGCGAGTCGAAAGGCCCAAGCTGGGATCCAGGCGCTCCCGCCCAGAGATGACAGCAATACTCCATGTGGGGACGGACTATAATAAAAGTCTCTGTCCCGGGGAGAAGTAAGGCTTTGCTCTGTTAAGCACACCGATCTTTATGGATGCCAGCTTGGCTTTGCGTGTGTCCAGAGTAGCTCTAGTATAAGTATATAAGTTCTATCGATACATACACGTTTTCGAACGCGTTTGCGTTTAGCTTCAATTTGTATGGCAACGCGAACAGCGCCTCTGGTGGTAACTATTAGGAACTACGCGTTGCCATACAAATTTAAACTAAACGCAAACGCGTTCGAAAATGTGTATGTTTAGAGTTCGCTACTGGGGTGTAAGTAAAAGGTTGTTCTTTACGGTTTAGTTATACAATATATTATGAAAACAGGTTAACAGGTCATGTGCGTACACAGTAACACTCAAGTAGCGACTGGCTACGGCGGGGTCCGCGCGTTACCGTGTCGGTCCATATGCAGGCACTTAAGCCCCGCGATATGAGCCGAGCAGGCATGTCGCTATACAATTTCCCCCTTTAAAACAAAAATAAAATCATAAAACTATTACAATGATCTCTCTTGCGGGATCGCTAACCACATTTGTAAATAGTTCTAAAAATACATACTTGAAATCAGCAGTCCGAGTGCTCATAAACTTATCTCGGATATCTTAAATAACGATTTGTCAAACGCTTAACTTAAACAAATATTTCTGTAACTTAATTTTATCTCAATGTTCTCAGTCCTCACTGATAGGAAACACTTGACAAAATAATATTAGCTAAAGCTACAGTTCAAAATTAACTCAAGAGCATTGGCTCATGATAATTAATGACCCACAGTATCCACAAAGTTCAATACAAACAAAGGTCTTTTTCTAATGGTTAGAACTCCATATTGTTTCAAGTGGTTGTGAGAAACACGCATAAATAGTTTCACAGTTCCCGTAAACTAGCTTGGATAACAGCGTTTCGAGTGGGCAATAAACCCTGACATTGTTAATGCTGTCAAAACACTTTAGATTTTTTTGGCACGGTCATAAAATTACAATCGTCAAGTTGCAGTCTGGCGCCTTGGAATTCTAATGACAAAAAATGAGTAGACGCCAGATGTGCATGTGCACCGTTACTAACCGTTCTTAAAGTTCTCTGATTTTGTTGCTGTTATAACTTCGGTGAAATAATAACAAATGTTGATTTATTTTAATGTAATATGCAATAATCAAGATGTACCAACGTTTAACACCGCTAAATGAAAACATTACACAATGTATTATATTTAAATCCTTATAAAATGACTAAAGTACAATAATAATACTCTTGTAATCAAGGTAACTCAACTAAGTAACTTAAACAAGTAAAACAAACTAATTCCATGTAAATGGTTTCGTACTTACAAAAGTTATTCACGTTAAAACACAATAGACGTCAACATAAAAACATTGTTGTATAATCTAGTCTTATAATAAACACAAATGAGTAGGTAAATGCTAACCAGCCAGTACTAAGATCCGCTATCGTCATGCTACGCTATAACATAAACATCATTGCCCAACCGTAGTGGAAGGGAAAATAAAGTTTAGACCTATAGTGCCATGTAAAAAAAAATATATACCTAATACGAGCTGTTAATATTCGCCTTATTAAAAACCGTCCGCGAACCTGACTGGTTTCTTAACTACTCTGCCACTCCTAGTGGTAGTTTCGCTTGCGCTTGGCGCGCTAATAGTGGAGTCTCGTACTATAGGACTTGAACTTGTATCACTCACGTTGTTCCACACATAAGCTGGCTTCAACCTATCAATTGAAATGCGAGCTTGTTTGTTCGGGAATTGAATAAGAAATACTTTCTCTCCTCTTTCTATTACTTTAAAAGGTCCATTATACGGTGGCTGTAATGACTTGCGTACAGAATCATCTCTAATGAAAACAAACTCACACGTACGCAGATCCTTGTGTACAAATATCGTACGCGTGTCAAGAGCACTTTTTGCTACCGGTTTAAGCTTATTTATCTTATTACGAATACTATTTACTAAGCTAAGGGGGTCGCCTGACTCTACTTTTTGAGAAGTAGTGAAAAAATCACCAGGTAATCGTAATGTGCGACCGAACGTCATCTCAGCGGCGCTTACACCGTTGTCATTTCGACTAGCGGCGCGCAATCCGAGCATAACGGTCGATAGTTCGTCTTCCCATGAGCTGTCACAGATTCTAGCCATAAGGGCTGCCTTTAACGAGCGATGAAAACGCTCAACTTTAGCATTGCTCTGAGGATGGTACGCTGTAGTCCTGAATTTATTAATGCCTAGTAATACCATTAATTCCCTAAAAAGGCTACTTTCAAATTGACGACCCTGATCGCTCGTGAGTCTGATCGGGCAACCATAACGCGTGATCCATCCGTCGTATATAGTCTTGGCAACAACCTCGGCTGTCATTTCTTCTATTGGAAAAGCCTCAGGCCAGCTAGTAAACCTATCTATAATAGTGAGTAGGTAGCGATTTCCACGTGGAGATGTCGGAAGTGGTCCGACTAAATCTACGTGTATGTGCTCCATCCGACCAGCGTCCTCGAAAGCCTGTAGCTTCGAAATTGTATGTCGGTTCACCTTTGACCTCTGACATTGTATACATGACTTTGCCCAATGTCCTACATCTTTGTTCATGCTAGGCCAAAAGAATTTTTTACAAATCATTTTGCGTGAAGTACGTATACCGGGATGACTCAAATTATGCACGCTATCAAATACTAAACGTCTAAGCTTCTCGGGTATGTACGGTCTTGCCTCATTTGATGAAATTTCGCAATACACGGAACTACTACACGTTGGTATTGCAATTTCTTTAAACACGATGTTATTATTACTTTTGACTTGACCCGACTGCGTCATCCGTCCCAGGTACTCGTCTTTCGCTTGCGCAGCGGCAAGTTCCGAGTAGTCAAGTACCGTGGGACAAAAAATTGTCTCTATGCGGGATAAGGTGTCGGCTACAATATTTTCTTTTCCACTTATGTGCCTTATGTCCGTAGTAAACTCGCTGATGAATAACAGTTGTCTCGTACGCCGTGGCGTTTCATTATTGTTACTATTTATTTTATGGAATGCATGACATAAGGGCTTATGGTCAGTATACACTATCAAAGGTCGTCCTTCGAACGACTTACGGAAAAACTTTGTAGCCATATACACGGCTAGAAGTTCCCTATCATAAGCGGAATAACTTTTTTGTGCATTATTTAATTTTTTCGAATAAAAACCTAAAGGTTCCCAAACACCATTAACTAACTGTTGCAAAACTCCTCCTACCGAACTACTCGAAGCGTCCGTCATGAGGGCTACCTGCACGTCTAGACGAGGATGAGCCAGTGTAACGGCTTTTTTTAGGCCCGCTTTACACTGCTCAAAGGCTACATCGGCCTCACTTGTCCATAAAATTGGCGTTTTGTCCTTTTTCTTTGCGTTAACTAAATATTTATCTAATTCCGCTTGAATTTCTGCCGCTCCCGGTATGTGTGAACGATAGAAATTCAACATGCCCAGAAACCTACGCAATTTCTCCACTGTTTCGGGTTTAGGGTAGTCAACAATAGCCTTTACTTTTTCATCCAAAGGCCGAATGCCTGTGGTACTAACTTCGTGACCTAAAAATTCTAACCTCGGTTGTCCCAAACTACATTTTGCCCAATTAATTGTTATGCCAAATTTGTCAAAACGCTCGAAAACTTGCCTTAGATGCTCCTTATGCTGCGCCTCATCGTCGCTCGCAATAAGTACATCATCAAGGTAATTGAACAAAAAATCCAGGCCTTCCAGAACTGAATTATTCATGAAACGCTGGAAGGTCTGGGCAGCATTACGGAGTCCAAAACTCATTCTGGGGAACTCAAATAGACCTATCGGTGTTATAATGGCTGTTTTTTCAATATCCTCTTTGGCCACAGGAATGCAGTGATATGCTCTATTAATATCCAATTTCAAAAAAAACTTTTTTCCTGCCAATAAATATGTGAAGTCATGCAATCGCGGTATTGGGTACCTATCCGGCTTAGTAATCGCATTCAATGCCCGATAATCCCCGCAAGGACGAATTTCGCCATCTTTCTTTTTTACAACGTGTAACGGACTGGCCCATGCACTTTTAGACGGCCGGCATATGCCAAGCTCTTGCATAAGGCGAAATTCCTCCCTGACTTTTTTATATCTATCGGGTGGCAATGGCCTTGCCTTAGCGTAAACAGGTGGCCCTGTCGTCTCAATATGATGCACGATATTATGTACTTGAGCCTCCCTGAACGTTGCGGGCTTCGTAATGCTCGGAAATTGGGATAACAATTGATGGTACGGATGGTTATCATCGATAGTGCTAATGGTAGGCTGATCACTACTCACGATTTGCGCTTTCACCTTGAGCTCTGTCACCTGATCGACTAATTTCTGGGCACTTAAATCAACCAATAACTTATGAAAAATTAAAAAATCTGCTCCCAGTATTGGCTGCTTAACATTCGCAATGACAAATTCCCATCGAAATGGCCTACGTAACTTTAAATCTAAGAGCATCGATTTCACACCAAAAGTTTTAATTTCCGTGCCGTTTGCCGCGAAAAGTTTAAGTTCTGAGCACTCACCCGTACACTGTTTCCTGGTTGCTGGTATCACTGAAATATTTTCACCTGTGTCCACCAAGAAACGTAGTCCACTATTTAAGTCTGTCACCCGTAACCGACGGCCAGAAGTGATGGCACAGATTTCCGCCGAGTCCTGTGCCACCTCCTTTAGTTTTCCGACTTATTGTCCCAAGCACACGGTTGCACGCACTTATTCGCTTTCGGACCGAACCTATAATGGTCATAACACAACCAGTCCTTCTTTCCTTGGTTGGAGCCACTGCGGCGTGATGGTGAAGCACTCCTACTCCTGGATGCTGACCGGCCTCCTCGATTATTTCGGCCGTAGTTTTGTTCCGACCGCTCCAAGTCCCTCATCCGGTCGCTCAACTTGGCAATCTCAGCCAGGATAACTGCTGTATACGCCATGATCTCGAGCGCCTCCGGTATTTGCACTTTGTGTTTGTAATTTAATGTTGTCTTGTTGCCTCCGCCCGGCGCCGTTTCCGTTTCTCCGGTAATATTTTAACGCACTAAATTTCACTAAGTATTTAACTGTCCGGAACTAAACCGTAATATGAGTATATTCAATTTATATCGGGGTCACCACTTTAGGGTTCGCTACTGGGGTGTAAGTAAAAGGTTGTTCTTTACGGTTTAGTTATACAATATATTATGAAAACAGGTTAACAGGTCATGTGCGTACACAGTAACACTCAAGTAGCGACTGGCTACGGCGGGGTCCGCGCGTTACCGTGTCGGTCCATATGCAGGCACTTAAGCCCCGCGATATGAGCCGAGCAGGCATGTCGCTATATATGTATCGATAAAACTTATACTAGATCTACGGACAACTTTCGTAGCTCTCCCAACTCACCTCTATTACTGCTAAGTGCGTGTACCCCGTGTTTGTCGGCTGTACCCGAATCGATGTTGTTTGTGTAGGCTTATTATTTCAAGAGCAGCGTCACTCCGAGGCACCGGACCGGTTAGCCGATTGTTTTGGTACACACCACGTCTTAATTGTCTTTTGGAAAGGTTAAGGAGGGCTAACAATTTATCTTGCTCAAATGTAGTCGAGTTCTCCTATCTATCAGACGACCTATCAAAAGTATATTTTCACAGTATTTTTTGTTATATAGGTACTTACATAAGACACATTGTGTACCTAGATATTATTGAAAGGTTGTCTGTATACCTAGATATTGGAGAACTCGACTGGTAGAGGTACACACTGTAAAAAGACTAATTTAACGAATTTCATTTATAAATTTAGTCAGTTCGGTAAAATACAAAATCAGACATTGCAAGCGAGTACCAAAATTGTACTAAATACTTTTCGACAGATAATTGTGACATCAAAATGGGAAACCTCGTACTAACGGTTTTACAAAAATCCAGTCAAATATTGCAGCTGATGACATTTAAATCGGTTAGGTTGACTAAGGAAGATTGTTTTAACCCCCGACGGAAAAAGAGGGGTGTTATAAGTTTGACGTGTCTGTGTGTCTGTCTGTCTGTGTGTCTGTCTGTTTTTTTTTTTAATTTTAATTTAATTTATTTTTCCAAAAATAATAAGTTACATTTTTTATTACTTATAAGTCCGCCAAACATACTAAACATAGTGTTTATTGGCGAGGATTGCACTCACTTTCTTTACAATATATTTTTGTTTTGTGTACCTACATATCTTATAATTAAGAATACAAATAAAAACTTATGCAATATTAATTAGAGGGTAGCAGTTTTTTTAACCTCTTTTTGAAGATGTCCTTGCTAGTACATTCATGTTCAGGCATGTTCTGTGTGTATGTCTGTGGCATCGTATCTCCTAAACGAATGAACCGATTTTAATGATTTTTTTTTATCCGAAAGCTGACGTGATCGCGATGGTTCTTAGCTGCGTTTCAACAAAATCGGTTCAGCCGTTTTTGAGATATTGAACTTTGAAACGAAAATGTCGGGGGTTTTTCAACTTTTCGAAGTTTTAGTTAGTGTCGTTAATGGTTACAAGTTGAATCATATTTTCAACATACCTCCTTTAAATTACACACGACCACAAACAGCATCCTGAACGTGTTTGCTGACAGGTGGAACACTGCCGTGATGAAGAGGTGGTTGGCTCTTCACGGTCCTAGTTTAGTTAATTATTTTAGTTAAGTATGTTTATTATTTTAAAATTCAAAATTTACTTAGTTATTATTTGCTGATAATGCTTCTTTTTGGGGACTTCGCTGTCCGTCCGTTAGTCCGTCCGTCCATCCGTCCGTCCATCCGTCCGTCCGTCTGTCTGTCACCAAGCTGTATCTCAAGAACCGTGATAGCTAGAGAGTTGAAAATTTCACAGATTATGTATGTCTGTTGCCGCTATAACAATAACAACAAATACTAAAAACAAAATAAAATATTTTTGAAGGGGGGCTCCCATACAACAAACGTGATTTTTTTGCCGTTTATATAGATAATGGTACGGAACCCTTCGTGCGCGAGTCCAACTCGCACTTGGCCGGTTTTTATGTACCTATTAGGTACCTATGGATGAATATCTGAAATAAATTGCTATTTAATTTAATTTAATTTAAATACCACAATCTTCGCAGAATTGTTACATGGTTCATACGAGTATATGAGATACGATTTATAGAACAAGCGAGCGAAGCGAACAAAGTTCTCTGTTGAAACATGGACCGAAAATAATCCGTATGTACGGTCAACCAATTTGATTCCTACGCCACCGTGGAACCCTGTCATTTTAACTGCTACATAGCGACGCAATAATCCTAGTAACCCGTATTGACAGAGCATTTACAGCGGCAAGGTTCTATGATGGCCTAGGAATCAAATTGGTTGACCGTTACGTATGTCCAGAGATGTCCTCTACAGGTCGCATTTCTTAATCGATTCTCGTGAAATTTTGTGAGCACTGAGCAGGTTCAATAAATATACAGTGTGTGTCTACGACCCGGGCTTTTATTAAGACTGATGATAATATGCTTCGTTAACAATCGTTTAAAAAAAAAAAAAAAAAAAAAACTTTGTAAATTAACTGCAACCTAAATCCGAACCTTCAATGTACTATTAGGTGTATGACGTCGTACTAAACAAAGTATGAAGAGCTGTCATTTACACTAACTTGTCAATTTCCTTCGCTGTACATTGCTGGCAATTAAAAATTTGTTAGAAAATTAACAATGTCTGAAATTTAGTTTATAAATTAAATTAATATCATGATTATATTATAAATATACGTAATTTTAACCTCCTTTAAAAAAGCCCGGGTCGTAGACACACACACACACATATATAGTCCTCTTTCTCGTTTTAGTACTTTCAGTTTTTGGAAAAAAAGACCAGCTTGAGAGTTCTAAAGCTCACAGAGCTCGCAGAGTGTTTAGATCTGTCTAAGTAAACATACTTAAATTGACTTTAAATAAAACGGCGCAGCGGGTACCGCTAGATTCTCAAGAACTCCGTTTGTTTTCAAACATCTCGGGAAAGAACACAAACACCGTTTAAGCTTTTTATTTGTCCAACAAAAAACAATAGGGGAGGTGCTTCCTAAAAGGTTTCATGTCTCGCCCTGCCCCGCTCTCCCCTCGGAAACGGAAAGGGTTGGGAACTTGGGAAGCCACATGAACTGTACCTTCAAAAGTTTATTTTGAGTTTGCAGGGAAGTAAATTGATATTTTCCTTTCAAGGGAGCCAATAATCGTTTCACCAATTTATTTACATACATACATACATACAATCACGCCTTTATCCCTAAAAGGGGTAGCAGAGCACATGAAACTTGTGTTCCAGTGCCACTTTTAGCATAAATGTGGGGTATAAAAGATCGAATAAATGTGATGTCGCAATGATAGGTTGCTAGCCCATCGCCCACAACACACTTCAACCAATTTATTTATTAATAATAATTCATAATAAACCATTTATTTCGTGCATCTATGGCCCATAGTAACAAATACCTTACAGACTAACATATATATCGATATAAACTTATTTTAGACATAACAAACACACTATAACTTGATGTGTTACGCAACTTCGTGGTGTCAGGTAACCGAACGCGACTTATAATGCGAAATAAATGGTTTATTATTATTATTAAAAAGAAAGTGAACTGAATAGAGTAAGTATACGCTTCCAACCGATTTCTTCAGAATACTTTCCTCACAATGAGATCTTGCAAGCATCGCTACACAAGACAGCACGAAGCGTGTATAAATACCTTCGCTACAATAGCTTTGTTTCTACACAAAAGTCTTACTTTCATAGGATTTCGATTTCAATCGGCAAACAGACAATGTCACCAATGGGCCAGTATTCCATATTTTACGGAATATAGGTATTTGACTCAGAGCATAGAATACTAGAAAGAGGACAAGCCGCCGGCGGCCGTGTCGCAGCTGTATGCTCAATGGGCATACACTGCCATACTGTGCACGCGTGCTGATCGCAGAGAATATTACGTTTTTTCCCAAAATGCCTGATATGATGCGCGTTTATTGTCAAATAAGCGTGTAGGTATACAAGTGTGTGTGTTTTAGATGTGTGCGTGCTTTGTCTTGTCAATTACTTGGGCGTTGTGTGGGTTAATGTACTTGCGACAGGCTCACTCTATACAAATCGGCCGCCATGTCCGATCTCCTTATATTCATACATCAGTGGTATTTGACTACTTTTAGGTCTCTATCAATCTTAACTAAAGACATATACATGAAAGGCACATTGTACGTAGAACCGATTGCCGTTGGAGCGGAAAGGTTCTCGAGTGGCGACCACGTACCGGAAGGCGCGGCGTGGGTAGCCCCCCCACAATGTGGACTGATGACCTGGTAAAGGTCGCGGGAGTCCGCTGGATGCGGGTGGCGCAGGACCGGTCACTTTGGCACTCTTTGGGGGAGGCCGAGGTCCAGCAGTGGACGTCTTTCGGCTGATATGGTGATGATAATGATCACATGAAAGGATCCATGCCCCTTCTGTTATCGCGGCTAGAATACTGGCCCAGGACGCCGAGTACCTATACAACTTGCAGAGCGCGCGACTCAGCGACTCCCTGTCTCTCTCGCACTGTGGAAATAAAAGAGGACGGTAACTTTTCTCGTTTCGCATCGCGTCGCGGCGATAGTTGTGCTCGCGGCTAGCCCCGCCCCGCCGCTGCACGGCTATCACTAGAAGGCGGCCGGTGTGTGCCAGCCAAGGCGAAATAAAGTAAAGTACGAGGAGGCGCCGCAACTCAGCTCACGAGCACTCCTATGGCCCGTGTGAACTGCATGGAAACGACAGGCTCTAGAGCGTCGAATATGTGCCGCGTTGCCTGCCATACATCATCATCATCATATCAGCCGAAAAACGTCCCCTGCTGGACATAGGCCTCCCCCAAGGAGTGCCAAAGTGACCGGTCCAGCGCCACCCGCATCCAGCGACTTTACCAGGTCATCAGTCCACCTTGACGCCGCGCCTTCCGGTACGTGGTCGCCATTCGAGAACCTTTCCGCCCCAACGGCCATCGGTTCTACGTGCAATGTGCCTGCCTTACATGGACACTTGTAATTTTCAGATAACTTGTGTTTGTGTTTGATCGATCCGTTTGTCACGGTTTTACTATTACTTATTTATAGGTATGTATTGTCCAGAGGGGTAATTACGTAACGTTCCGAACGCGCGTCGGTCCAATTTAACTGTCAATTTTCCATATAAAAAGTGACATTTAGACCTAACCAACGTTCGTACAATGCGTTACGTGATCGACCTGCGGAATCGCTACTTCTTTTATTTTAAACATTTACATCCATTTCATACGAACGTCATCTGTTGTGGCCTCGCTTTAAAGAAAGCTTGACTTTCGCTATCTTTTCGTAGAGCTGGGATACTCAAATTATAATCTACAAAAAAGCTAAAGTTAGGTTGTTTTTATACGCATGTTAGGAAAATTATGGAAATAATATAAGCCGATTACTAATGAATAACTAAAACATCATTTTATTATATTTATTGTGGAAAAAGGGACATTGCTTTGGATGGCGAGTAAAATAAATCGAATAGAAATATAACATTTGATTAATATGTACTTATTTAAACGTTATTACTTACATTTAATTTCTGCAGTACCGAACCAAATCACACCCTTTACTTCCTTGAGTAGGATTTACACGACCAAATAACGAAACACCAGCACCATCAGACAGTCATCATGGAGGTGTGGGTAGATTTCGTCGATATTAGTAGACGGTTGAGTCCTCTGTCGTTACCGAGCAAATAATGGCCGTCGACTGGCGGACACACCCGTTTTTATGCAAACCCTCACTTCCATTCGAACTACATACAACGTACTTCCGGTGATCTTGGTTTATTTTTAATAACATAATAGTTGTTTCTAATAATGAATCAAATAATCTATTTAAAATATAACACATATTTATATTATAATCTGACACGCACATCAACATTATTCAAATGATCAAAATTAATCGAACGACGGTGAGTGGTGGGCGATGGTTGCACTATCCAACCTTTTAGAGAACTTAAACAAATGAAATAAAACCCTCTGTCTGCATTTTTCAGGTACTCGTACTCAAAGGAACGTGTGCCTCCACTCATCTTGACTGTAATTGTACAATGTCCGCAGAGAGTGTTCCTATAACAAGTACAGTCCCTTCCGACCCATTAGCCAAGATAATAGCCTGTCTCGACGTTTGCTGCTAAAGTTCTGAATAGAAGAAAAAAACCTGGTGCCATTGTAGTTGGCGCCAAGTCCTGCGTCAAGAGTGTTCGGTCCTTTGGACGCCATAATTATGAGACTATTTACGAGTGCACTCGAATTGGCATGTTGCGTGCACTTGCATGGAAGCGTTGACAAAATTGATAGTAAATTAAATACCAAATTCCTTGAAGCCGTTCTTGTTTAGTATTCCTGTTTTGTGCTCTATCTCTAGTTGTTTCAGTTGTTTTCGAAAAACCTCCTTGTTACTGGTTACTGGCAAGTGGCTACATATATAAAAAAAAACCGGCCAAGTGCGAGTTGGACTCGCGCACGAAGGGTTCCGTACCATTATCTATAAAAACGGCAAAAAAAATCACGTTTGTTGTATGGGAGCCTCCCTTAAAAAAAAATGTATTTTGTTTTTAGTATTTGTTGTTATAGCGGCAACAGAAATACATAATCTGTGAAAATTTCAACTCTCTAGCTATCACGGGTCTTGAGATACAGCCTGGTGACAGACAGACGGACGGACGGACGGACGGACAGCGAAGTCTTAGTAATAGGGTCCCGTTTTACTCTTTGAGTACGGAACCCTAAAAATAAAGGTTGTTACCAAAAGAATGAGAACGTTTCCGACTGTGTATATTTCATACGTTAAGGCCCAAGTTATTATTAAAACAATAATTACGACCCACACTGTCCCAAAAATTGGTCATTTATGACTGTTTACGTGTAGTGAACACATCTTCAAATCTCATCTCAATTATATATATGTATAATTGTATACTTATGTTAAAAATCTATGACTAGGGCTAGGGAATTAGGGCTTTAGAGTCGTTTAGGGCAGTAGGATTTGGGATTGATAGGTTACATGTCTTACCATACATTATTTTAGTAAAATCTTGTCAGGATTTTACGATGACCAATAAATAACTAAGTATCTATATTTAAAAAAAACTACATTAGTCCCAAGCAAAATAGTGTTTTAATTTTATTACAGAAATTTCAGGAGTTGGGTTAAACCTGAATTTTCAGGTCCTAAAGTTAGGGCCTAATACGAGGTTAAAGCCGTTGTAGGCAAGCCTGTGGAAATCAAGAAAGGGAAGAATATGTAGTTGCGTTGTACCTACCCGTCTGTTTGTGTTGTATGTTCTCACAATATTTTAGCAACAAGTCGCCATTTTTTCGAGTGAAAGTGAACGACAGGTAGACGCCAGCACGCTCGGGCGACTAGGTAATCCTCTATTTGCTACCATCAGCCCGCTTACCCGCCCGACTGCTCACCCGACGGGATTACGATAAACATTTGGATTGGAATGTTGAAAAAAACCGGTCAAGTACGAGTCTGACTCGCGTACCGAGGGTTCCGTACAAACTTTCATACACCATACCCGTCATGTCGGGACCCCATTCATTTTTGAACAATCTTAAACAGCTCATAGTAGAAGTTACCGTTGCAAAGCGTCTTCTGCATTTTGGTACTAACAACGTAACAACTTACAACCTAGTATGTTTGTTTATCAGCGATAGCTTTTTATCACGTGTACCTACCGATTTCGATTATTTATTCTTTATTTGAAAGAAGGGATTTTAACGATAATCTGATAGGAATTTGAACATATATAATTTCATACAAAAGTAAGTACCTAAATTACAAATTTAATTACGAAATTATTTTTGATAATTAAAAAAAATAAGCTATATAGAGATATCGTTTTATTTTTCCTGTATTTTTTTGTAATTATTTCAGAATTTTCGCTTTGTAAACTTCGGACATAAGGGGGGGGAATGGTATTTTTTCTACATTTTCCTTCATACATTTAACCACTGTAGAAAAAAATTCAAATGGTTTTAGTAAGTGCAACTCAAGCCCTTTCATATGATACCCCATTTGATCTATTTACTAGATTATGATTTTTTAAC
The DNA here is from genome assembly GCA_963854355.1 of Epinotia brunnichana. Classification (NCBI taxonomy): domain Eukaryota; kingdom Metazoa; phylum Arthropoda; class Insecta; order Lepidoptera; family Tortricidae; genus Epinotia; species Epinotia brunnichana. The sequence continues at coordinate 4,775,763 of OY977956.1, forward strand.
CCCCTTAATATTTGTCATTTAAAGGGAAAGTAAGTTTATTTAGTAAAAACAAGAAAACAACATCATAAATAAAAATAAACTAACAAGCAAATAATTATAAACTAATTAAAAACTAAATTAACTTAACTTGCCCAGTCATAGGAAGAAAACCCCGTCCAGCAGTTCCGTCTGCGGCATGGAGCCCATAACGCTGGCGGCGTTACCTCTCTGTATTGCTAATGAAATACGCTGCGAGAGGTAAGCGCCAGCCCTATGGTCCCCTGAAGCGTCGACGAGTTGTTTAGTCATTGCCCTCATAAATGATTTCATGTCAGCTGACCAGGGACCCAATGTTTCTACTGCAAGCGCCGCAAACTCGTAGTCTTTAATTAAAGACGAGTATTTGCGGCGCTTCAACACCTGGGCCTGGTCAGCTGCAGCGCCGGGTTGAGTGCGAGTCCCCTGGATGTGGGACTGAGCAAACGTATCCACGCACGTTGCGTCCCACACCAAGGCTCTGCCCAACCTCCACGGCACCAATGTGGCACCATCAGGTCGCTTGCCATCGTCTCTTGCCAAACCTGTGGGTTCGAGAATAGCAGGCACAGACACGGTGGCAAGCGAACGACGGACTAAATCGTTTATAGTGCCGTGGCGGTATAAGCGGCCGGCGCTTTTTATACATGAAAGGCCATGCCTAATACCCGACTCATCATTTAAACAGAAAATGAAAATGTTTATTTATTTTTTTTAACCCTTCTAACAGTTGTTCCAAATTTCAAATTGATAGATTAAGTAGTTCCTGAGATATTTAACGTTGTGACAGACGGACAGAGTCGCATCATAAGGGTTCTTTTTTTACCTTTTTAGGTACGGAACCCTAAAAATCGCGTTGTTACTTGTTGTTTCCATGTCAGTTTTTGTCTTTACTTATGAACAACTTTTAAGCATGCGTGCTCCCAATTATTCCCAATTGTGTTCTCGTATTCCGCTTGAATATATGTATATAGGAGTATTTTACTTTGCTAATTACTTAGATAACACAAACTGGTAAGCATAATAATACGAGTAATATTCCTTTTGTTTTTGAAAGTTAAGGCGACCAGAACCTAATGGTCTCAATAGTACCTTGGCAACTAACAGGCTGAGTATGATGATGACGATGAAAGGACCTATCTATATGATATATGTTATATGAAAGGTACACGGAAAAAGGATTTAAATGGAAAGTAGTTTATTTCGAGCTTATCATTTTTGAGATAAAAGTCTCATTAAGAAAAACTGACTAGACATATTCCGTGTACCCCTTCATATGAGTTTTGTGTAAACGCATGTGATGATTAAATATTGTTTAGTTTGTAAGTTGTAACTGTTCCTTAACCACATAAAATAAAAAATATGTGTACATTTTATATAATGCAGTTACGCCTGCTAAAGAAAAGAAGAAGAAATTTATAAAATGGGTGTAGTCGAGGAATGAAAAGGTTCGCCACTTTTCGATCTTATTTTAATGCTATACTAAGGTCCAAAGCTGACGAAACTTTTCACTCCGCAACTGTACATACCTATGTATGTCTATTCGCGAGTAAGTACTAGCAAAGATAATTAAGACAAGACCTTTGTCTTAATTATCTTTGGTACTAGGTACTAGTATGAGTATGGGGCAGAGAAAACACAATTACGAAATCGACCATTCCGATCATTGCTGCATTGTGTGAAAATGGTGGTCATTTTCGATTTTTCAAGAAAATACAACCAAAAGCACCAAAGGCTGCTGTGCTCTATGAAACCACTTCCTAAACAGCTAGTTAAATAATCAAATTATTACCAAACCTCGACCATCCCTACCATCAAATTATTCATTCCTATCATTATTCGTTGCACAAATGCGCATCGTCCCCTCGCCTCGGTACCCCTATGGCGCACAATAAGCAACGCGGATGCTCATTTGATTCAGGGTAACCCGATATTTTACTAACGGGCATTGTTTAAACAATTGCGTAAGTGATTGTGCTAGAGCACCTTGCGGGACCGCCTGCTGTAGAACCAAGCTTTTTTGGTTGTCTTTTTGCTGAAAATGGTTTAGGGGAAGCGGGAGGTTTAGATCACGCGAATGCATGTTGTAAATTATTTAAATCAATTCGAATATTGCGCTGATTGGCTTCGTAAAATTTTGCTCACTAATGAATACTCTGCCAGCATCTGTGTAAATAATTGAAATGAATAAGGCAAGACGTAGGTACTACTTTGTATAGTAGTTTTGGTGCAGAAACGTCTGCTAACGAGAAATTTTCAACTGGTTGAAAAATTCCTTGAACGGAATTCGCTCATAACTTATGGATTGACATAGGCTCAATCATACGTTATGAACGGACTCTGGGCCTATGACTAACCTATTGGATGAAATAAAACTCCATGGCCTACATACCATCCCTGTGTGAGATAGATTATTTGTCTATAACATCGTCCCTGGCTCCCCCGAGTATTGAACGAGCATACGTCCCGCGATACTCCCGGCCGGCGCGCTATCAGGTTACCTCCTACCCGCCCTGCGCTCCTGGTAGTTCACTGCGCTAAACTTTGAGTTAAATAATAAACTCGGGGCTAACTAACTCTGGGTTAAATTTAAAAAAATTAACTCGTAACATCAGCAGGTTTAAAAAAATATATAACTCGAGGTTAGCTCCTAACTCTGGGTGGTTATAATTATAATTTTACTCGAAGGTATTATCTAACTCTGAGTTAGCTACGCTAGCTGCGCGGTGCGCAAGCGGGCCTTATAGAAAAACCGGCCAAGTGCGAGTTGGACTCGCGCACAAAGGGTTCCGTATCATTCTATAAAAACGGCAAAAAAATCACGTTTTATTTTGTTGTTAGTACCTATTTGTTGTTATAGCGGCAGAAGAAATACATATCACGGTTCTTGAGATACAGCCTGGTGACAGACAGACGGACGGACGGACAGCGAAGTCTTAGTAATAGGGTCCCGTTTTACTCTTTGAGTACGGAACCCTAAAAAGAGCGGATACGGTTGTCGAGGTTCAGATACAGAGGTCTGGTCGGGGTGAGCGGCGAAGCCTAGACAGGTTGTGATTTGCACCGTTTTCTACATTTTTACTTTCTTTTGAAAATTGTTCCAAAAATTGTTTAATGGCTGGGAATGCTTCCGGGATAGTTATAAAATAAGGAAGGAGGGACGTTTGATATCACCTAAAGTAATACAGTCAACTTCTAAACGATGAACCTATCCATTTTTTCACCTTATTATTACGTGTTAGATGTACCTACACACTATTATAGAAATATCTGATAACCCATATCAAATTACCTTCCCTACGAATTCCACCATCGATATAGAGTTTCATCTAAGTACGTAGTAACAATGCAATGGTCATGAATAAGAAATCCACCACGTATTTAAAGGACATCATCATTTTGTCGTTCGGAAGACCGAAAACTCTTGACGTAGGGTGCCAACTCCAAGCCACGCTGTTTTTTGTTGTTATTACAATAGCAATAAAAGGCAGCATCCACATGTACAGTCAACCAATTAGATTCCTAGGCCACCGTAGAACCCTGTCAGTTTAACTGCTACACTAGCGACGCAATAATCCTAGTAACCCGTATTGACATAGCATTTACAACGGCAAGGTTCTATGGTGGCCTAGGAATCAAATTGGTTGACTGGACTGTACTCATCAACTGAATTACTGGATTTGATTTATGTTAATCGTGTGATTTAAATTTGAAGGTGTATAGGTATTAGGTATACCTAATCAAATTTTTATTTACCAATAGGTTAAGCTATAATTTGTTGCTAACCAATATGGACCTGTTTTTGAAATAAATGTTTTCTGTAACACGGTTAAACAATTAAGGTTTATTCTATTTCTATTATTCTATTTTCTATTTCTGGTTAAAGACATTAATTTTACTCAAAAGAAATATTTACATTTAGATGCATGACCCAAACCAGAGAGCCCAAAATAACTTAATCTATACATATAAATGCCTATGTCCTGACTGACTTATTCACTCACTCACTCATCAACGCACAGCCGAAACTACTAATCTTAGAGAGTTGATTTTTGCACAGTAGGTTACTTTTATAACGTGGGCTAGGGATAAGAAGGGTTTTTTGAAAATTCTACCCCTAAAGGGGTAAAACAGGGGTGCAAAGTTTGTATGGGAGAACCTTTTTTTTTTTGAGCTAGAGACTTAACACTTTGTAGAAAGATTAGTTATCAAAATACAAATAAAGGAATTTCAGCGTTTTGAAAAATTCCGCCCCTAAGGGGGTAAAATAGGAGTGCAAAGTTTGTATAGGGGAAATATTTTTTTTTTATAGATACTTAACACTTTGTAAAAAGATTAGTCATTAGAATACAAATAAAGTAATTTCAGCGTTTTGAAAATGTCCACCCGCAAGGGGGTAAAATAGGGTGCAAAGTTAATAGATACCTAAAACGTTAATAGATAATTAAATAGATACTTAAAACGATGTAGAATGATTACTTATTAGAACTTGAAAAAATGTAATTCAGCGTTTTACAAAAATCATTCCCTTAGGGTGTTAAAAAGGGGTGCAATGTTTGTATGGGGAATACTTTTTCTGAGCTAGACACTTGAAACTTTGTAGAAAAATTACTTATAGAAATACAAAAAAGTAATTTCAGCATTTTGGAAAAGACCATTCCTAAGGGGGATAAAAAGGGGTGCAAAGTTTGTATGAGGGAAAGATTACTTCTTAAAATAAAAAAGAACATAAAGCGTTTAAGAAAATTCTATCCCTAAGGGGGTTAAAAAGGGGAGCAAGCTTTGCATGGACAACACTTTTTTGGAGCTAGAGACATGAAAATTTGCAAAAGGATTACTTATTAGAATACTAATGTGTGTCCCGTGTGGTGTCGGGTTAGAGTCCCGTGTGGTGTCGGGTTAGAATCACCACCCCCTTTCTTCCCGTGGGTGTCGTAAGAGTCGACTAAGGGAACAGGGTTGAAGTGTGTTGTGGGCGATGGGCTAGCAACCTATCACTTCGATATCACATTTTTTCGATCTTTTATACCCACATTTATGCTAAAAGTGGCACTGGAACACAAGTTTCATGTGCTCTGCCTACCCCTTTTAGGGATAAAGGCGTGATTGTATGTATGTATGTAAAAAAGAACTTTCAGTGTTTTGAAAACTCCACCCCTAAGGGGTTAACAAGGGGAGCCAATTTTGTGTGGGAAACACTTTTTTTGAACTAAAGACTTAACACTTTTAGAAAGATTACTTATTAAAATACAAAAAAAGTACTTTCAGAGTTTTATAAAATTCCACCCCTAAGGGGGTTTAAGGGGGCAAGCCTTGCATGGGCAACACTTTTTTTGAGCTAGACTTAAAAGTTAGTAGTAAGATTACTTATTACAATACGAAAAAAGTTCTTTCAGCGATTTGAACAATTCATTACCCGAAGTTATTTATTAACCCATTATAAATTAACCCCGAAGGGGTTTAAAAGGGGGTTCACATTTTTATGAATAGCAAGAAAATTTTAAAGTAGGTACCTATGAGTAAGAGATTTGTAACTTTGGTCTTATTCTGAACGTCTACAAAACGAATGTTAGAGTTTTTCCAAATTTTGTGTATTTCTACTATTTGGTTTAAAGTTTGTGTATTTTTATATTTATTTATTTCGGTTTTAGACTGTTTGTTCACAAACTAGAAAATTAACATCAACGTTTTTTTTTAAATGTATCCTCTAAAAGAGGGTTCAAAATATGTATTGAGAGAAATCATTTTCTAATACGATAACAAGTTCTACGCGGACGAAGTCGCGGGCAACAGCTAGTAATCCATAATTTCAATGTTGTTATCACGCCTATTAGGGAACTAGATGACTAAGTTTGTGTTTTTTTTTTGTTTTAACAAAGAAGGGAGGAAAAAACAATAAAAAATCACATAAATGTAACAGTTTCGAAAATGTTTTCTTGTAGAACAACGCATTATGTTTTTTTTCTTCTTTGTGTTTTTATTTAGGTTAAGGTTTACTTATTTTAAGTAGGTTAAGTACTTTCATTTGTAAATAAGCTTTTTGGCTAAAAATTACTGACTGTTGAGTTTGTTTCAGCATTTCCTCTTTGACAGTGGTCTTCTTTTCCAGAAACGCTGGTAGAATTTTGACATGTAAAAGTGTCATTGCAGCCTACTTGCAGAATAAAATGCATTTATTTCATTTAGCCTCGTGGAGGTGGGCACCATACGACACAAAATGACATTGAAATTTGAATCAAATTTATATAAGAAACAAAACAAATGCAACTCTATTCCAAGCCAAAATTGTTTAAATTCCTTTAAGAGAATAAGTCCTTCCAGTAGGCCCATGGGCGCTAGGAGGATGGAGCAGCGGTAGCGGTGCGATAGGTAGAGCCGCTGCCAGACGGAAATTGAGATGCGTCGATCGACCCAGTCTTGCACCTTTAACGTCAATCATCTAGGTACCAACGAACAATGTACGAGTATGAAATTATTATCTCGTAGGTACCATCAATATGAATCCCGCATTTTTACACAAATCCCTTAGAGTCGAGTGGCCCGTGTGGTTTCCGCCCGAGCGGAGCGCTGACGTGTATTGACGAGTAACGCAAGGAGCCGACGCACACGCACAGTATGTATCATGCAGTATATTCACTAAACCTACTGTTATCAAACCCTCGCTGCGACAGAGAGTGCAATCATCATCATCATCGTATCAGACATAGGCCTCCCCCAAAGAGTGCCACAATGACTGGTCCAGCGCCACCCGCATCCAGCGGACTCCCGCGACCTTTACCAGGTCATCAGTCCACTTGTGGGAGGCCTACCCACGCCGCGCCTTCCGGTACGTGGTCGCCACTCGAGAACCTTCCCCAACGGCTATCGGTTCTACGTGCAATGTGCCCCGCCCACTGCCACTTAAGTTTAGCGATTCGAGAGTGCAATGTGTCGCGGCAATCGTGGCCGGAACAGAGCTATAACCACGAACTTCGAATCTCGAACTTCGTATAAGTATATCCGTCTCTATCGCACTTATGGTTTATGGTACTCGCGCGGCAGAGACGGAGATATACGAAGTTCGAGACTCGAAGTTCGTGGTAGCGCCGCTGAGTTGAGTTGTCTAATAATCTAACGAGCGAGCGAAGCGAACGAAGTTCTATGCTTGTCCGGTGTCTGTCCGTCTGTTCTCCTCTACAGCTCACATTTCTCAACCGATTCTCGTGAAATTTTGTGAGCAGGTTCGTTAATTATAATTATATAGTTTTTTTTGTCTAGTCACTTTTTCGAAATAAAAAAGATTTTTTTTAAGACAGGCTCGCGTTATATTCTACGGCTCACAGAGCCACTAGTAAATAATTAATAAATAAGCATTAATGGTTTTTAACGTCTGCCAAAAAATGCTATAAAAATGTAGGTAAGAGAACAGGTATCGAACTCGGCCCAGAGAAATACCTACATCAATTTTTCCCTTTAAATTGAAATATATATTTTCACTGTTTAGTTATAGGTACAACAGTCCACGATATTTAATGGCAGCTTATGACATGCACGCTGGTTAACTGGCCGATAAGTTGTCTTATCCCTAGGTGTTTATCATATTATTACCACATACCTAATTGTCACCGAATTCAAGTCTTTGACTTAATGCCCTTCAAATAATTTTGCCAGATATATGATTTACCATATCACGAGGTATCATTTTTTTTTTGTTTTTTTCTGTCCAGAATCATGAGCACTGTTGATCATGATAAAGAAAAAAGTGTCCCCGTTTTTTATTCCACTATGACTGTGACGGTCCATACAGAATGTATAGAATCCTAAAAAATTATGGAAAATTAAGGACACTTCTTTTCAAATACAAATACAAACACATCACATGGTCGATTGTGGACCACCCGTAAAAGCTCGGCGGGCCGCACGCAGGTTGAGTATAGCTGTGCTAGAGGCATCTCCACGTTGGATAACCGTGAACTATATTGTGGGATGTTGTGATTGCGCTAGGAACAGCTCAGAGCGGGGGTCAAAATACTGGTGATCATACTTGTACTGCGTCAAAGACCACACATTTCGCTCATAAACCGAAAACAACGGACACCACATCTCCGTAATCACTCCAGAACCCAACTCTATCTCAACTAGATAAGACAGAATTTCCATCAACCTCTTCGGTAGAGATACGAGTTTGGTAAATGAGTTTAAATGCAATTTCACTACGCATTGTGAACCGGTGATGCGGGAGACCGCGAATGCTTGGTAGGTGATGAATTACACAGATAATTGTGGCCAGATTCTATGGGAGCGTAGGAATTAATTGCACAAATATAATATACAATTTCACGCATAGACTAATTCGGGGTGGGCGTTCGAAACGTAGAGTTCCAAGGGATTCGAAGGGTCTCCATGGGTCTCACGTGTTTGCCAAGTGTGTTCTGTATATGCTATAATTTTTATTTGACTGATTTCCCGACCATTTGGGTCATTGTCAGTCACAAAAACAAAAATCATCTTTCCGGTGGTCAATAGTTAAGGGCTTATGTTCAAATATAATATGTTTGTATCTCATAGAATTATAGAAGAGGCAACGTCGTTTATGCGGATTAAGAGTTCAACCAAAAATTAGGCTTTATAGCCCTTAACTTTGGCAATGTCCTGCACCGAAGAGACGCGAACCTAAATCTGACAATGACCCATTTAGTATACATATGTACCTACCTACTTATTTGCTTTGCATTTGCAATCCCATTTAATGATAAAACGAACTTACCTGTAAGTGAAGTTCTACCATAATTATTGATAAGTAGTGTACCTAGGTACTTACCAATCGTAGGTACTCGTAAGAACAGATTAGTTAGGTAGTTTAGATGAGAGACAGATATTTATTTAGATGGTGCTATTTCGCCGTTATTGTTAATTCAATGTACCTACCTATGTATAGTACTTATTTTTCGCAGTTTCTTAATAAAGAAAACACAAAAGCCATCAAGGTGCTTGAAAACTTCGAACAGTCAAGTTCACTCACTAAGGTCACAAAAGAATCTAGTTTTATGCTTCATCTAACTTTCACCCTAATTTTGGTCAGAAGGAAAAACTAGTGCCTACGTCAATTAGGTAGGTTATCGCCAGTTCGCCACAGACCTCGGGTTAATAAGGGCTACTTACTTTATTTGTTTTATGAAATAATCCCTTTGAAACGTAGTTTAGGAACTTTGTAATCCACATTAGGCCTTACCTTAATAAAGGTTATCGTACCTACCTGTCCTACCTATAGCTTTCTTAAAAATTACCTACTACCAAACTGATACGTCACTTTCGATTTAACCGGGAGAGCGGCGCGGGCGCCGTTTTATACACGCTTCAATGAAGACTTCTTGCCAACTTTGGTGCGTATCAAAATGCACAATAAAAAAAAGTTCGGCCATTGTCATTGGCGATAAGTCTCGCGGCATGGGCGCTTTAAGGATTCCGTAGTGAACCTCACACAATAATAGGGAACTTGCATCTTTTTATTTTATTATGAAAATCAAAAGTACCTATAATCCAGCATTAAAACAACGGTGACTTGGTATTTCAATAGATATATAGATGCCTACCTACTAACTACGGAATCCTTCACTAACAATGGTCTGATATGCTCTAATCCAATTTTCTGGATACCTACTCTAATTGCGTCCTTACGTTTCTGGTACATTGAGTTGCAGTGTCCTCCATTGGTCATTCTTTGTTCGGCACTTGCAAGGAAACGCGATATGGCTGGTAACACTACCCGAATAGACTGTTATAAACAATCGACACAATGGAGTCTTTCATGTGGAGTAGATAAGGGACTATTTATTGCTATGTGTGTTATAAGTTTGGTAAATAGGTACTAGGCACCTACTTGAGGAAAGCGTCATCTCGCTTTATGGGGCAGCCCAACTGAAATGTAGGTACAGTCGACGCCAAAAATATGTTTTCCGTTTTCGCCTTATTACAATTGAATAAGTTCAACAACAACAGGAAACATATTTTTGGCGTCGACTGTACATAACGGTGGAATGTATATAGTTGTACAGTCACCGGCATCAATATATGATGAATCACCAGGCTGCAAAAATATCTGACACGCTCTTACGGCTCTAGGAATAGAGTTGTCATCAGATATTTTTGCGGCCTTTGTTCCATCATATATTTATGCCAGTGACTGTATAGTCCATTTCAAATACGAAGGCCCTATGCACTTGAAACTTAACAATAGGGCTCATAATGTTTGCCTTTTAGTATCTTTTGTTATCACTAATCCTATTGTTAACGCCCACTGACCGTCTCAAGTGCAATCGGGCCTTGGTATTTGAAACGTAGTATACCTAGGTACAGTAACAGTCAGGGGTATTAGTATACGTACATAAATAAGGACAATAAGCTATCCGTACAGGACTCTATTGTCAATGTCATAAAGGCGAGTGCAGATATTTTCTTCTTTATTTAAATTTAAGAGTTATCCTCTTGTCGGTGGAGTATTTTTCACTTCTCTCTGTCGTACGCCATCTCCTTGACTCGCTGATACGACACGACACCACAGCTTTTTCCTTTATTTGGTCCATATAACTGCGCCGTGGTCTTCCCCTGCCTCTCCTTCCTTCTATCTTTCCTTCCATTATGGTTTTAAAGAAGTTGTCGTGCCGTTATCAAATGATATATGCAGATATTTATGTCCTTATTTATGTACGTAAATATATTAATACCCCTGACTGTACCTAATTAACTCTCGGTTATGTACCGTAAGTCAATCAACTATTTGTTCTTGTTATTTTGTCCCGTTAGCAAGGAGACAACCCGACAAAGTTTTAAAAAAACCCGACTGGCGCACGAAGGGTTCCGTACCATTATCAATAAAATATTAATTTTATTTTGTTTTTAGTAATTTGTTGTTATAGCGGCAACAGAAATACATCATCTGTGAAAATTTCAACTGCATGGAACTATCACGGTATCAGTGAGATACAGCCTGGTGACAGACAGACGGACGGACAGACAGCGGAGTCTTAGTAATAGGGTCCCGTTTTACTCTTTGAGTACGGAACCCTAAAAAGGGGTTAGAATAGTCAACAAAACGCTACATGTGGAGGATAGACCCAAAGGTAGGTAGGTACCTATCTCGTAAAAGGCGACTAAAATTTCCCGTTTCTCAGTGCGAAACGGGTCGAGATTATGTTTGAGTGTGCGTGCGGCGACGTATAGATAGTATAGCGCACACATACAAGCCGCGCGCGGTGCGTTTGTTGTAGGAAGATAACATACTTTGCCGTCTTTATTATAAGTATGACTAAAGGGGGTCATTGGGGTCGCAGTGTTTCTGGGGGGCCGGGGCACTCACCTAAAAACCCCAGGGACGGCGACCATCATCGTCCTAGGACGAGCCAAATGTGGCGAGGCGCGGGGAGGGCTCCATTGCGTTCAGAATGAGATCCTGGAGTCCTCCGCATGAGAGCGCAGATGCCGGCCGCCGTGGAGATTTTAGTGGATAGAAATACCACATAACCCTGTCATCCCCCGATGATTGGGTACCTGGTTCGTAGGTTTCCTCCACGAATAAAAAAAAAGGTATCACGATTTTAAAAATCATGGCAACTAGAGACAGAAAATAGTTGATTCACCCCCCCCCCCCCCCCCCCTGTATACCTACCCTGTACCTATACTGTAGTTTTTAGTTCCGTAATGTCTATTTTTGTCCGTACTTTTCGATCCCGATCAAATTTGAATCTAATCGGACACTCTTCTTGAATAAGTCAGCGTCAGTTATTATTTTATTATTAAAATACGCGTTTTTTCCAACACTGCAATGGAAGGAAAAAATGTGCCGAGAAACTTTTACTTTCTGCCCCGTATTCCAATATTATGTTAGGATTAACTAAATAAGGTTTTTGCGGGCTGGCGCGACAGAGCAAACATGCGGTCACTCAGACACTGTTTACTGTTTAGAAAAGAAAGAGGTTCGCGAAACCAAATGTGACAGATTCTGTAAAACGTGCAGCCTTACTTACGTGTTCCAGATGGGTTATTCGCGGACGGTCTAGAACGCAAAATGACTATTGTAATATTTTGCCTAGGTACCTATATCGCTTTTAGTCTACATCGCGAACGGTCTATAACGCAAAATGACATCCTTTTCGTCGTTTTATCTTTACGTTAGCGATATCGACGGAGCCACGCTGCCGCGGGGCTCCTATTTCTGTGCTGTTTGGCCTTTGGCCATTAGAAGAGACCTAACCTACCTAAGAGTGGTCATATTGCGTTCTAGACCGTTCGCGATGTAGACTAAAAGCGATACTTATATGCAAAATATTACACTAGTCATTTTGCGTTCTAGACCATCCGCGAATAACCATTACAGATGTATAATTGCTTCGAGCAACACGGCCTTCCTAGCGGAAGGGAGTCGCCTAATAGCTATGAATATTACCTACAGTCAAATAATTCTGTCATTTCTTGCGGGGCCGGGGAAGGAAATTTGCTGTAATGCATTGCAGACACTAATACCTACCTACATCAAAAATAACACGATATACCAAAGTCAAAAAGTACCTTATTCACAAACGTTCATCTAATCAAACATGCCGTTAAAATTAATTTGTCTCTGCTACTTTGACTTTATGCGTGTTTGTGAGATACGGGCAAACCACATTATAGCTAACAGAGATTTGTTACGTCATTAAGTAGCATCGTAGCCGGATCCACCTGTATAAGGCACTAAATTGTGCAACTTATATTAAAATAATTTACACATTTTGTACAATAGATAAGTAGATACAAAGAAGCTAATCTCAAATATCTTGATTATCTTGTAGATAATCTCGGGGATGCATTTAAGAGGGCACCCGCCTTTACAACAGCGCTACGATGACAATGACTTCGGTGTCACAATAGGACAATTGGCATAGGTAGGTATTTTACATGGAAAGGAGCTGCATGAATTTAAAGGTATTCAATCATCATCAAAAGCTCTTAAGAGCTTTAATCAGCTCTACCAGCCAATAAGTAGGTAAGTACATAGGCAGGTGGGAATTATAAAATTACGAATAATTAAAAATGACCTGCAATAAGCGAAACTGTTTATATTTTTCAAAAATAATTGACGTAGCTGAAAAGTCTGCAACTTTTTTCTGGTGCTAAGGAAGGTTATTCCTATCGCCAAGAAAATTATCAGGCACTTCTAAAATTTTCATCTATATTCCCGATTGCCTTGGTGCAAGCAAATAACTTTAAGGTGACGAACCATTTTTACCCCGACTGTACGTAGGTACCTAAGGTACCTACTCGTTAAAAAAATATTAAAGAAAGTCCTAAAAAATATTAGCTTAGTACCTATGCCATACTGACTGAGTACCTATGCAGCTACCTACCCAAGGTATTTTATTCGTACCTATCGTATCTACTAATAAATTAGTAGGTAGGTACCTATTGGAGATTACGTTATTGGGATTATAGGTATACATAGGTACCTGTATTATTAGAAGTAATATCTAACTTCAAATTGTTTGTAATAGAAAACCTAACTATAGGCACGAAAACCCTGAACTTTGAATAGGTATCCAATTTATAAATATTAATTAACTCCATCCATTTACGAAATAATTGCCACAGAACTGACGGGCATCTCTATTCAACCGAATTCGACGTTCTCCCTTCGATATTTAAATTTAAATGGATTCTGCAGTAGGCGGGGCTTACGCGAGGCGTTATCTCTCTCGGCCAATCAGAGCCCAAGGATTACCCTCCAAGGATAACAGGTGGCTGTGATTGGTCAATGTAATGACATGTCCTTGCCATCCTTAGAATTATGGTATGATAGTTCATAAGGATCTATGTTGAATTAATTTAAAGAGCACATGCGTCACTTTGATTCGTGAAGGTGGAGCTATATTCGTCTCTGTCCGTTATTGAGGATATTATTGTTGTGTCGAAGGAAGAAATGAGATGATTAATCAACGGGTATTGATTTGTGGAATTATATAAGATTAGATTTATGAGGACTCTTTTGTGGGTGGTTCTGTTTACTTATCCAGTTGAATTAGGTAGGTAGTATCGATACATTATAAATATTTTGTACCCACATAGGTACATTTGACGTAGGTTTGTCATTGAATTTTCTTTGTAATATACCTACACCGGGTGTTTCGGGTAGGTAGATGAGGTAGGTACTTATTCGTCTTTTATCAATAGGTAGGGAATACCCATAGTTGTATAGCAGGTAAGTCTAAGCTAAATATGCGTAAGAACAACATCAATTTTATTGTACCTTTACCTAAGTAGGTACACCTGTAAAGTAAAAATCTTAACTCCTGCACCTATACGAACTAATGTCTGCTTAACACAATTTTCAAACGACGGGAAATGGACATATCTAGTACCTACAGGTACCTACCTAATGGGGCAGAAAATTGGTAAAAGCTATTTTAGAGACTTCGATTGCCTTTCCTCCTAACCTCCTAAGAAAACAACCCTAGAGAAGATCCCTAAGAAATAGGGTTTTATTGTACACATGAATAAATACATAAATAGTCGTAATACCCTGTTTTTTTTCCTTCGGACCCTCACTGCAACCATATACAAATAAACGCCACCTAGTGTCGATCATGAAAACTAATACCATTATTTATTTTAGCGACATCTACGTATGGTGTATGGCAAAATTTAGAGTTATCAGCAAAGTATAAGTTGACATGTTGTCGCTACTGTCAACTAGATGACGCGCTAGCCAGAAATATTTCCTTATCGTTCGTCTATTCACCGCTAGATGTCGGAAGCATAAATGTATGAAAACTTATTATTGAAAGTAATAAACGCCTAGAATACGATATTATATTCGAAGATATTTTCAACTACATGAATTTTGTTTACTAACTTTTTAAAGACAAATAAAACATAATAACAAATAATAGTTACAAATTATTTCAATGCAGCAACACTAAACTGACGCGTGTCTTTTCGTGCTTCTTCGTTTTGTGACGTACGACGGCGACGTGTTGACATTTCCATTCCATTTCACTTTTTACTTACGTGTCAAACAAGACAAGCGAGCCTTGTGCGCTTCGGCACATTTAATTTTAGGAATAAATTGTGAGTATTCCATCTTATCCCCATATGTTTTGCTTTCTATATCAGTGTATTTGTGGTGTACGTGTTTTTTCGTCGTCAAAACTCGTGTGCGTAAATGTGTCGAGAGTTTTTCGTGTTTTGCTTGGTGCCGACCTAAAATCTCGGTTATTTTACCGATAGTAACGGTTGATTTGGTGCAAATAGCTGATTAACACCGTGAAAGTGCGGCTCATGCTCATTTCCATGTGTAAATCGACGTGGAACACCCGTGATAATAATAACTAGTTAAATTTCTTAAACATCTGGGCAAACACGGTTTTGATGACGTCTTCGTATTTTTCTCGCCAATTTGTTTATCTTGAGTTCTTTATAGGCCTTCGCAGAGAGGAATAGCACGATTTATTACTTAATTAGGTAATTATTCTCATTATCTGAGTCCTTCATTGATCGGAAATCCCTGATTATCCAAACATTATCTCTTTCAACTGTACTTATCAATCATTTTCTGATTATCTTTGAATACTCTTGGTAAGTGTGTGTTAAAATATATTGATTATAGAATTTTAAATTCAACTTATTTTCCAATGTCCTAGTAGGTACCTACCCTAGGATTTAATAAGTGGTATATTTATACTTAGACTCTATTGCATTTGTGTGTGTTAGAAGTTTAAATATGTCTGTTTGCATCATAGCTCCGAAATGGACAATCCAATTGGACTGAGTTTTTTTAATGGAAAGTCTTGTCTGTCAAGATGGTTTATGGCTGTTTGTTGTCACAGCTGTTTTATAAATTTTAGTCTATGTAGTTAATGTTATCTATGTACACTAATATTATAAAAAAGAAAATTGTGTGAGACTCCATACAAACTCACATAGTGTAATTTCGGGAACCAATTCTGTCGCCTGTGTATTATATGTTATCCCAAGGTTTTACCTGCGTTCCTTGCAATACCTACTATTCCTGTTCATTTGGTAATGTACTGGTAATTAATGAGCATAAGAAAATACATTAATACTTTAGTTAAAAGCACATTATCAAATGAGTTTAACATACTTTCACTTTCTTATAAAGATGTTGTATTGTGAAAATTTGCACTATTAGCCCTCACCACAGTGTTGAGAAGCTATTCTTCTACTTTCATTTCACATATAATCTGTTTATCAAATTTACGGAAAAAGGTGAATTACCTATAATGCAATAAAATAAAAAACCACAAAACAACGTAGCATATGCAAATTCGGAAAAGACTCATTATTTTTATTCCTGTGTTGTATTTATAAAATGTTGTAAAACAAATATGTATCTTCATTGCAGGACAAATATAAATAATACCCAACAAAAATGGCACCGAAACAGAGGATGCGCATCGCAAATGAGATTGCCAGCAAAAACATCACCCAGCGAGGCAATGTGCCCAAAACCACCAAGGTACCTTTCCTATATGTGTGTCCACACTAGACGCATGCTCAGCCGAGCGGCTCCCCGAGCCGTCCACACGCTCCGTCGAATGAGGGTTTCTAGAATGCCTTGTGACACCTGTACGTCTAGCACAACTTGCTGCTAAGTCGTGTCGCGCGCGACTCAGCGACTCCTGTCTCACTCCTATTGTGCAAATTGGAAAGAGGCGGGTGGATTATCTCGACTCGCGTCGCGCTTGTTGTATCAGTTGTGCTAGCCCCGCTGCTGGCAGCATTGTTGCGAGAGGTCTATGTGTCAAATTCGACCAATCAAACTGATGATGATTAAACATGATTGGTCGAATTTGACACATAGACCTCTCGCCACAATGCTGCCAGCTGGTGTCACAACTAGCGTTAATAATTTCCGGAAAAAATCCTGTTTCTTTCCAAACGGCTCGTTTTTTTCGGATTTTTACAAAAAAAAACAATGAAATTTTCCGCTTCAATTTTTCCGGAAAAAACGAAAACAACGATTTAAACAGGTTTCAATCGGTTATTTTTCTTAATACTGGTGGATAGGTGAATGATTATAGACTTACTTAGCCATTGACATAGGTGTCAGTTCAGTTCAGTTGTCACAGTTGTGTCATTACTAGAGGGCGGAATACCGGTGGCAAATTTCACACAAAAGGTATGGGTCGTTTTTTTATAATTATTATTTTAGGCTTGAATAATAAATTATTCATTTACCTAATGTACTTAGTATGGTACCTACTCGTAAATTGGAAGTAAGTACTTAACATTTATTTTCATAAATCGATTTCAGTAATAGTAATGATAATGTTTTGATAAGAAAACATATTATTATGTAATATAGATATTAACAACATATTACATTATATTTGTATGCTCGTAAGATAATTTCTATGAGTTCCTAAAAATTATTATGCAAAATTAACCATTTATTCGTTATTTATTTAATCATAAGAATACTTAGGCGACTCCATACATTTAGTGTGAAATTTGCCACCGGTACTCCGCCGTCTAGTCATTACGCTTATTGGTTTTTTCGTTAAAAATCCGAAAAAAAACGAAAATTTCATGAATTCCCGAAAAAATCATTTGATTTTTTCCGAAATTTTCAACGCTAGTCACAACGCATTCTGTAAACCCTCATTTGCTCGCCGAGCGACGTCCACACTGAGCGCGCACGCTGGGGCGAGCCGCTCGGCTGAGCTGAGCATGCGTCCAGTGTGGATAGTCCTTATCACATTGTATTTCATTTGTCTACTGTTATAGGTTTTTATTTCAAAGCAAAGGAAACACAATTCCAATTGCATATTTGGGTAAAAATATCACATCCTGTGAGTGTATTAGTACATAAATTTGTCAATCCCTTTATTTATTTAGTTTTGACGTGATAACGTCTTATAAATCGATGAACACCCGCAGCACACACGAAAAATTATGACTCGTGTTCCGCCTGAGCCGAGCGTTCGGCTTTATGACGTTATCACGTAAAAATATCGTCCGTAAACCGATTTTATAGACAACCAATTTTTAATAAAAGATAAAATCTGTGAAGTAGACATGTTTACATGTCTCAGAGATATGTTTACTTTTGCACCTTTTGTAACAAAACAAAGCGAAAAAGGTATAAATATCTTTGACGTTGATAATGCCACATTTTATAAATTTGCCATACATTCAATTTTTACTACTGTGATATCAGTATTTTTTTTATTAACGATCGTTAAGTGAAGTTATGCATAACATGCTTCGTTCTTATCATTATCATACACCTGTGACATTGAGGTTATTTACATTGATTATTGAGTATCATATTTACAACAGCATAAGGCTTATTTTTGCTAAAACTGCTAGTTGCATTTAACTGCGCATTACTTTACTGTTTAAATTTATCGCCTCGATTTGTTTCGGATTTTACATCGATTAGTTACTTACGTGAATTAACTTTAATTACGATTTTATAACAAGTAAATATCGCTATATAGGATACATAATATACGCGTTATATTATGTGTTAGGTCAGGATCCTTAAAGGATTTGTTTTTTTGTCACCATTTAGCTTTTTTTTAGAACGCATTTATTCTATACTACGCAACCGAGGCATGAACCCACGATTTTATGACCCTACACATATGAAAGCTTTAAAATGTATTTGTTTAAAGTAAAAATTGTACATGTACACAATACACAATTTATCTCCCTTGGCCCTAAACAAATACTTTATACACTTTAAGTGTTCACAGCACCTTTGACCCGGCTATAGTTTATCACACGGGTAACTAACTACTTTACAGATATGGTCAATACAAATCACTTGTATCCTCATCCAATAACTCACGAAAATATTGAAAAAAAAAACATGAAAAATGATTTATTCAAAAGCTCAAACACTTTACAAGTATTCAGGTTGGCAAGAGACAACGCTCTTCCTTAGAGTTTAACATGATACAATAACAAACATAGGTATTATTTTAGTTAAGTTAACAGAGGAGTGGATATTGTCAGGTCTTTTAAACAATTAAATTTAATTTCGAAATAAACACTCGACGAAAATAAAACTATATATTTACCGAACCTGCTCACAAAATTTCACGAGAATCGGTTGAGAAATGCGACTTCGTATATCTCCGTCTCTGTCGCTCGAGTACCATAAATTATAAGTGCGATAGAGGCGGAGATATACGAAGTTCGAGATTCGAAGTTCGTGGTTAAACGATTTACGGCCCAAGCTGACTCATAGAACTTCCCTCGCTTCGCTCCCTCGTTCGATTATCATTGTTTTTACTAATCTATAAAATTGTATTATGTATTCAAATTGAAAGGGACTTAATCTCATATGTTTCCTAGACAAGCAAGAATGGGGAAAATGTGGATTTTTTTTATTTGAAAAAATTAAACAGGAGATTTGAATCTACACCATACTAAAATTTCGTGAGATTTGACTGAAACCTCTTTTTCCCTATGTTTGCTGCGGGGTCCTTTAATACAATTTCTACGCGTAATAGTCTCAATTAGAAAAAAACCGGCCAAGTTCGAGTCGGACTCGCGCACGAAGGGTTCCGTACCATTATCTATAAAAACGGCAAAAAATTCACGTGTGTTGTATGGGAGCCCCCTTTAGCCTAGTTGGTAGTGACCCTGCCTACGAAGCCGGAGGTCCCGGGTTCGAATCCCGGTAAGGGCATTTATTTGTGTGACGAACACAAATATTTGTTCCTGAGTCATGGATGTTTTCTACGTATTTAAGTATTTATTTATCTATATACGTATGTTTATCGTTGTCTATTACCCATAGTACAAGCTTTGCTTAGTTTGGGACTAGGTCGATTTATGTAAGATTGTAAAAAAAAAAGTTTATTTATTCTGTTGTTTAGTATTTGTTGTTATAGCGGCAACAGAAATACATCGTCTGTGAAAATTTCAACTGTCTAACTATCACGGTTCATGAGATACAGACAGACGGGCAGCGGAGTCTTATAGTAATAGGGTCCCGTTTCGGTACGGAACCCTAAAAAGGTGTGATCTTGGTATTGAATTCATACAATGACTAATACAAATTTATCTTTTACAGGAAAAGGAAGACCAATACCCAGTGGCCCCCTGGCTCCTAGCTCTCTTCATTTTCGTAGTATGCGGCTCCGCTGTCTTCCAAATAATCCAGTCTATTCGATTGGCCTAAACTAATCACCCAGCAATTCCCAACGTGGCTTGAGTTGTTTCTACTCGCCGTTAGATGTCGCTGTGCGCTATGGGATGGTGGCTGTCACTTTAGTTTAACTTTTAAACGCTGGGTATAGAATGGCGGCGCTGCTATCGCTCTGGAATGAGTTTAAAGTGCCGTTTGTTATAATAATCATACCTTTAAAATGACATCTAACGGTTTTAACGTTAAATCAATATTACTGAGTTGTGATTGCAGTTGGTGACTTAATCATTCCAATGTTTTATCACTTGCCAATTTCGATGTTTATTTCATGCTATATTAATTAGTCACCCTCATTTAGTGAAAGTCAAGTTGTTAGGTAATCGGTAGACTTCGTTTTGTGAGTCGTAAAAACCTGGAGATAATTTCTAATATAATTTAGTGTTTGCAACCGCTCAAGCCACCATCCCATACTCGATGTGATATAATTGTAACGTTTTTGTACACTTATATACAAGCCTTGTGACAAAGGATACAAGTCGTATCAGACTTGTATCTTTTTACAAGTTTTGTGAGCAGTGGACATAAACGTTATATATGTGCGTCTCTCTGTAGCTTCCAAAGTTGCATCTTTATCTAGTGGTAAGCGCAGAAATGCATGATATAATCTCAATTTTCAAATGTACGAACTATATTCTTGTATATTGTAAAATAAAATTAACTAAATCGGGCATTTAGTGTGCTATATTCGAGAAATCCATTCCGTTGTATTATATTATAATTTGACGCACAAAGATGTGTAAGCATTGTTTTACATGTTTTTAGACCGACGTGTATGAAATTATTTTACCGCCGCTAGGATTACAGGAAATTGGTGGGTCTATTTTTAATTAATTGTAATTTATTTGAAATGAAATACAGTATATTTGTCTCTTAAAATGTTGTATTATTTTATATTTTAACCTAGAGTATATCGTCGGGTGACAAGCAAAAGTCACTACCAAAACTGTCACTGCTCTTCAAAACCTCGTATCTCGGTACGTAGTCGATATCGAGATACGACGTTAAATTTAAGTAGGTATTTGTTACTTGGTGAGTTTTGCTTGTCACCCGACGAATATGTGCATCAGTACTCCTATTGCGAAGTTCGCATCGTCTCCCTCTCTGTCATTTGAATAGGTAAGCGCGATAGAGATAGACGACAAGTAGCGCTCAAAGAGTAAAGTAAGTAGGGTAGAGGAACCAAAAGATGAACGTTTAAGCGACTATTTTTTTATTTACAATTTTTTTTCGAGGAGTGGTGATTTAGTTTGTTTACATTTAATTTTTTTATACGATTTCGTATATAGTCGAGATTGGATATGACTATTTTAAAACATCCTATTACAATACAGTATTTTATTAAAAATGGTTTTATGCTGAAGTATGTCATTTTGCCCAGAAGATGAACACTGTGCCTAATAGTTGAACATTTTGACACCAATGGTTGAACGAAGAAAAACGTAACACCGCGCAGCCTCTGACTTTTGGTCAAGTTATTATATAATCATTGTTATAGCAATTTATACTAGTTAACAATCACAATATTGATACTAAACACAGAATAAAACAGTTCAAATGTACCCTTTTCATATGGTTACAATTATAAGAGATTATTATTTACATATTAATCATTAAAACATTTTTTTATTAATTTATCATTAGATTAAAATAGATAAATTGTTGGGTTTTATATGTATAAGTCAGATTTCATATTTATTACGTATCTTTGTTATTAAGATGTTCATTGTACTAACCCTTGCCTAAAACTTGAACGTATACATTTTGTTCGTTCATGTATTGGGCACGATGGCAAAGGAATGAACGGACTAAATTTAACAGAGCGTTCACTTATTGGAATCGAAGCCAAAAGTTGAACGAACTAATTTTATTCGTTCATCTTCTGGGCAGCGGTTCTTTGTTGAACAATCGTGCTTTTCATAGTAAAACAAAGCCCAAAATAACCGTGTTGCGAATGGATACTCACGTTCAACTTTTGGTTCAAAAATCAACAGTTAAAAAACGATTCATTTGAGCCATAAAAGTTTTATGTACCTTTTCAATAAGAATTTATATAAGCATTTGAAAAAACTATACCTTGCCCAGTAGATGAACACCGTTCATCTATTGGCTCAGGTACAAAAAGTTGGAACCGTTAGTTGAACGCTAAATATCTCTTAAATTAACAATAAATACGCAATTTGTGATAGATAATCCATTAAAGGCATTAATCAAGAATCTATATCACGCAAAACAATCCATGTAGACGTTTTATTCAATTTTATACATAATTTAGAGCTTAAATTTAAGAGCGCTTTCCTTAAGTAAATCTCCATACAAACGGTGATTTTGGCGCGAGACCTCGACGCGACAACCGCTCACAGCCGTGTGTGTGTGGGAACTGTATGGGAGTTTAAATAAAATAAAATAAAATAAAAAAATAAAATAAAATAAAATGCATTTATTTCGGACAACTTAAAAAGGATCCATAGGTTGTTAATATGTACTAGAAGACTTATATAACTATGTTAGGCCTTAAACTTAAATGTAGGGAGGACCAGTGCCTCAGTAGGCTACCGTCCCATCTGTCGGCCACCACGTTCAGGAGACTGTGGCGGCTGGCGCGCACCCTGCGGAGCGTCGCGGCGCTGCGCTTGCGCAGTGTCGCGTGGAAACCGTCCACTTGAGCGTCCGCGAACATACCGGACGCACTACAGTGTCGCGGCAGCCGCAACAGTACCCTGAACGCATCATTGTATTGCACACGCATTGCATTGAGCGATCGCTGCGTGTATTTGCACCATAGGCTACAGGTGTACAGCGATGTGCAGTACGCCTTAAACAATGTTAACTTAACCCGCACTGCACACCGGCTAAACCTGCGCGCTATCATATTAGCCCTAATCGCCAATGCTCTGCGTTCTCGCTCGATGTCCACATCGTCTCGTTGGTCGTCAGTCAGCAAGTGTCCAAGATACTTAAAGGTAAGCACCCTCTTCACCTGCTGTCCGTTTAAAAGTATGGGTGGGACATATGATGGACACTTGCCGCCCGCCTTAAACACCATGTACTCGCTTTTAAGTACATTATATTTAAGGTCGTGCTCCTTAGCGTACCTCTCACAGACATCAAGGAGCACTCTCAAACCACCGACCGAAGGGCTCAGCAGAACCATGTCATCTGCATAGCTTATGTTATTGAAACAAACTCTGTCCACATGGCAACCGACATGCGTTCTGCTGAGCTCACCGATCAGTGCATCTACATACAAGTTAAACAACTTTGGAGAGGTAAGTCCCCCCTGTCGCACACCACATTCCAGAGAATACTCGTCGGACAAAACGTTACCCCAGCGAACACTATTTCTCTGGCTCGAGTACCAACACCTAAACATACGAGTCAACTCTCTAGGGAACTTGACCTCGTCAAGCTTTTTCCAAAGTAGGTCATAGTTAACGAGGTCAAAAGCCTTAGAGAGATCCAAGAAACACGCATATATAGGTGTTTTTCTGTGCGTGTAATACTCGACAGCTTGCTTTAGACAGATGATTGCACTCTCGGTCGACAGGCCGGCTCGAAAGCCGAACTGTGCGTCGTGTAATCGCAAGCAACTGTCCAATTGCACGTTAAGTATGCTGTCAAGTACTCTTGCCACAATCGTTGCCAGAGAGATAGGTCTATAATTTGTCTGGTCTGATATATCACCAGTTTTATTTTTGACGATGGGGACCACTACAGTTTTTGTCATATTCGTAGGTACATAAGAATGCGCGATGCATAGGTTAAATAACATGGTCAACAGTCGAGGTAGATGAGGACCAGCAAACTGCAGATGCTCGATGCTTAAGTGGTCGTGACCAGGAGATTTTCCCCTTTTCATCATTTTTAATGTTTTGATGACGTCATTTGGGCCAAAGCGAACCTGAAGGTCACTTTCCCACTCATTATCGAGAATCCCCTTCTTGCAACTGGATGACGACTTTAAACTAAAATGTTCTTTGAACATGTTGGCAATCGTTTTAGCGTCAGAGATGCCGTTGACAGTGACAGAGAGACCAGGCTTTGTCTCCATTTTCTTAGTAAGTTTCCAAAAGTTCCGGAAATCATTTTTTCGATGGTGAGAGGCAAGTAAATCCAATTTGATTTGCTCCTGGTGCTGTTGTACCCACCTGAGTCTGGATTTTAATACTTTTCGACTAGAACACATCGCGTTAAATTCGGGACCCGCGGTCCGTTTACCGGTCAACACCCAGTTTTGAAAACAAAGCCTCGCCTCCCTGTGGGCCTCACTCACGTGTTTATTCCACCCTATAACTTTTCCTTTGCCCCCTCCGCTACAAGTCTCCTTACTAAATACAGATGCCTCACAAAGTGCATTTATTATGTTTAGGTACAAGTTATCAAGAACCATGAGATGGTCTACATTTTTACAGCATTTGTCAGCGCAGGCTCTCAGCTCAACTGGAAAATCAATAGTCCTTAAAATTTCGTTACATTTATCAGTGTATTTTTCAATTTCGACGGATGATCTCTCACCCCAGGTTATCTGATTTTGGTACGATAGTAAGCTCTGACTACATAACTTTGGTTTAACCAAATTCATATTACATTTCAACACTAGGGGATAATGATCAGAACAATAAACGCCGTAGTCAACAAAAACATCAGCTAAAGTTTGCCACCCGGCGGCAGTGGTAACGCAATGGTCTAACCAACGTTTTGATCCGTGCGAATCACTTAAATGCCAGCCTCGGCAAAGGGATGATGCGTTAGGAAAAAAATATCCCGAAGGCGTAAAATGTGTCGCGATTTTTTTATTTCAATTTTACGACAAAACGTTCAAATATTGGGTGGTGTTCATCTTTTGGTTCCTCTACATATAATTGTAACGTTTTTGTACACTTATATACAAGCCTTGTGACAAAGGATACAAGTCGTATCAGACTTGTATCTTTTTACAAGTTTTGTGAGCAGTGGACATAAACGTTATATATGTGCGTCTCTCTGTAGCTTCCAAAGTTGCATCTTTATCTAGTGGTAAGCGCAGAAATGCATGATATAATCTCAATTTTCAAATGTACGAACTATATTCTTGTATATTGTAAAATAAAATTAACTAAATCGGGCATTTAGTGTGCTATATTCGAGAAATCCATTCCGTTGTATTATATTATAATTTGACGCACAAAGATGTGTAAGCATTGTTTTACATGTTTTTAGACCGACGTGTATGAAATTATTTTACCTCCGCTAGGATTACAGGAAATTGGTGGGTCTATTTTTAATTAATTGTAATTTATTTGAAATGAAATACAGTATATTTGTCTCTTAAAATGTTGTATTATTTTATATTTTAACCTAGAGTATAATTCGTCGGGTGACAAGCAAAAGTCACTACCAAAACTGTCACTGCTCCTCAAAACCTCGTATCTCGGTACGTAGTCGATATCGAGATACGATCTTTGATTTAAGTAGGTATTTGTTACTTAGTGAGTTTTGCTTGTCACCCGACGAATATGTGCATCAGTACTCCTATTGCGAAGTTCGCATCGTCTCCCTCTCTGTCATTTGAATAGGTAAGCGCGATAGAGATAGACGACAAGTAGCGCTCAAAGAGTAAAGTAAGTAGTATACTGTGTGTATTTTCAATATTACCTCAAATTGTAACCAGAGGTAGGTGTTAGGGCTATGAACCGCTTAAAGCGCTTACGGCGCCGAAAGTGGACTCTAGACTAATTTATAATGGCGTCCAAGCACTAAACAGACTTGGAAGGCACAATAAGGTGCAACTAGTTTGGATACCAGGGCACAAGGGCTTCATCGGCAACGAAAGAGCAGATGAGCTTGCAAGAAGGGGCTCTACAAATCACTTTGTAGGTCCAGAACCATTTGTGGGACTCTCGCAGGGGACCATAATATCGGTCTTTAAATTATTATTATATAATTCGGCCTACGCCAAAACCAAACACCAACACGAGTGGAGGAATGAGGCTGGCTTAAGGCACTCTAAGCTCTTCATAGAAGGAGTGGACTCGGGCTGGACCAGAAAACTCTGGAAATCCAGTAGGAAGCAACTCAGAATTATATCTGGAGTGTTCACAGGTCACTTCGGGGTCAAGGATCTCTTGGCCAAGATGGGAATATCTGATAGTTTAGACTGTAGAATGTGTGGCGAGGAGGATGAGACTATGGAACACTTATTGTGTAAATGTCATGCCCTAGCCAGACAAAGAATGAACTACTTTGGTAACGGTTACCCGCAACCAAAGGAATTCAAGGTGCTCCCGGTGAACTGCATCATCCGCTTTGTGGAAATGATGGAGCAAGCCTGGGAGCAGGTATAAAAGAGAGGGCAAATGCACAAAAGATCCCACTGGGTCGAAGTGCATCCGAAAGGGCCCTCACCTAGATAAGATAAGGGCTATGAACCGATATTGCAAGATTTTTTCTCTTAACTACTAACTTTTTTTTTTTGTAAAATAATTCAGCACGCAATGTATCACTATATTGTCGTACTGATGTGACGTCACAAGTAACCCACTTCTTCCTGTGTCAAATGAGTGTAAGCATTACATTGCTGATCGATAAATAAAAAAAAATATATTACTTTTTGGTAGTTCAGCCTACCTAACTTAAGATTGTCTTACAATATCGGTTCATCTTTGGTTCATAGTACAGTCACCATCACATAGGTACATCGGAGCAAACAAGCACGTCACAAACATCGGAACACACCTCTATTTTCAAGGCATTAGGGTGCATGTGCCGATATTTTTGAACACCTAAAGTGTACCTATGTATGTAATGGCGACTGTACTAAAAGCTATGTATGGTTACAATTTGAGGTAATATTAAACGTACAGGCTGTATAGGTAGTAGCGCTTCTAACCTTAAGGCGACGTCAGCTCCGAAAAAGTATTTTTAAAAAATCGTAGCTTGTTTGGATTATAATAAGGATGCCCTAAATTTAATTAGCAATCTTGAGGCCTTTCCCGAGGAACAACAGCAATTCGAATCCTGAGTTTTTGACTTTCGCTCGATAGAAAAAATCACGAACATAGGTCTAAAGCTGCGTACGAATTAGAGCAGCCTCGGGTTGAGGCACGCACGGCTCATCTATTTTGCTCACATTCGTACGCGCTCACGCGCCGTGCGCGAGCAGCGCGCGGCGAGCCGCCGAGAGTCGTACTTGCCTCGCGTAACTTGGACGTGTATCCGAGCGTGCCGCGGACAGAGCGACAAGATCGAACTTGTTTGTGCGCGAGGCGCGTACGAAGTTGAGCAAGTGGCTGAGCCGTGCGTGTTTTTATTAGTAAATTTATAAAAATAAACCCGTGTCAATTCAAAACTGTTAATAATTCGGAGAATTATGATAGACGCAGCCGCGGCTGTCACCGTGTCCGACGCCATTTTGAATGACGCACAATGTCGGCTCACCGCGAGCACGCTGCCTCACCCGCGCATGTTTATGTTCAACAAATTACAACAAATAGGGAACATTACTGCAATGTTCTGCCGCCAGAGGCAGCACTACCACTAATAGTAAACCAGTATAGAAATATAGGGATTCACACACACATGCACAATTGATTGTCAAATGAGTCAACGCTGCTAGTGTCGCCACCTACGAAGAGTTTTGCGTAATGTTCCCTATTGCTCGCCGCGCGGGGCGAGCATGCCTCAGGCTGAGCCGCTCAAATATATATATTATTATGTTATGTAAAAAGTAAGTGAGCAGCGAGATTTTGAGTTGCTTTTGGTAGGGATAAACCCACACATGTGTAGCCCCATGATTGGCGCATTCAAAACCCCCTCATGCAAACCGTGCCTGACGGGCGCGTTTTGCTACTGCTAATGAAATAGGTACCTATAATTAAGTTTATACCTACACAAAAAAAGAGTTGCGTTCGCAACAGCCTTTTAAGCGAGCATGACATATTCAAGCACTCAGATCAGCTCCATGTCATCATAATCTTGCATTGTCATGCGATATACATCATCATCATATCAGCCGAAGGACATAGGCCTCCCCCAAAGAGTTCCAAAGTGCATATTCATGCAAAATTTCAGCTCAATCGGAAACCGGGAAGTGGGTCAAATTTAACTTGCAAGATTTGATTACAGACAGACAGACAACGGGACAGGTGAAACTAAATAAAAGCTTGTAAAAAATAAGATCAAGACTTCTAATTTAATTTAAGGCATTGTGAGTTTGTTTAATGAAACGAAATAGTCAAATATTTTTTCGTTTATTTATATTTGACGATTAGGTAGGTACATCTAACATTCGAGAGCTTAAAGCAATGTTTTTTTATTTTAATATACAATAGGTACGAAGGTATAACTATATGGTACAAATTAATTTACATTGTCATGTGATATGTGGACTTATAATTAATTTTGTGTCCTAAATAAATTTTCGAGCACCTAAATATATAGCACCAATTTTAAATTGATTGTTTAATAGAACTGCAGTTGTCATGGATAGATATTACTGACTACGTAAAACACGTAAGTAGGTAATAATGATAATTATTGTAATTAAGAAACACTGGATTTTAAATTACACAACACAACCTTTAAACAAATATCATTATTATTATTGAACTATCAGTAAATTAACGTATTGTGCGCCAAACAAATTTGTGACTGGTAATATTTAAAAAAGGCACAAAGTTATACTTATCTAAATATTGTAGATATAATTCCGATTTTTTGTTGTCGCAATAGGGAACATTACGCAGAACTCTTCGTAGGTGGCGACACTAGCAGCGTTGACATTGTATCTCGTTCCCACTTGCGGTATTGTCTATGCAAGCATCCTTGTCACTCATTTCACAATCAATTGTGCATGTGTGTGTGAAATGTGTGAATCCCTATATTCCTATACTGGTTTACTATTAGTGGTAGTGCTGCCTCTGGCGGCAGAACATTGCAGTAATGTTCCCTATTGTTTCAACAATATTTTGGTTTTTTTGTTTGCATTTGACGTTACTATGGTTGACTAATAATGGTATTATTAACGTGTAAGTAAGTCGCTCATTTCAGTATCATCGTTTCTGTATTTTACAAAGAGTGCAAACATTTAAAAATTGTATTTTTGTTCAAAGTTGTACATAAGAGTGGTATCCCTGCAGTGGCAATTCCTTATGATTGCCACACTAAAAATATACTTGTAATGACATAGGTATATTTCCTCATGGCAACATCAACTTAATCACTACCGTGGTAGCTATCTCTTACGAGGTTATGTGTTCCTGGTACCAGAAAGCGCTTCGCGTAACGTAACACTGCACTGGTAAGCATGATTGCGTTTACGTCCGATATTAAACGTAAAGCATCCGTCCCTCTTGCACTTACATACTTGTTAGTGAAGGACGAATGCATTTCATCCGATATAAACCCTAATCACTCAAGATGCGGCTACAATACGATGGTTTTCCTATACAAAAATCACAAATCACAGCTGCTCAGTGCTCACTACTGAAATGTCAACCATAACGTTAAAAACTTAAATACTATTTCAAAGTATCATAAATGGCCTCGTTGGGATATGTACCATTCAAATGGATGCTGTTACTAAAACTTAAAGAATCATTTTTGCTTAGTCGGATCTCCGTCCTCTCAAAACTTCGATGCACTTGTTGAGGGTAGTCGTCCATATTACTCGTTATTTCTAATCTTATTGCATGTAATTTCGGATCTGATTGATCAACAACCTTCTTGTCTCGCTCCCACGAATCTATGGCTATTGAGACGTCATTTTTACTCCCCATATCATCGAATTCACTAGATGCTAAACTCGAAGTGTCTAAATTGAAATCAGTGGTTTTCTCTATAACTACTACTTCGATATGTCGGAATGGGTTTTCTTGGTTCTCAATCATTTGTCTCGCTCGCTCGTCATTACGAATGATTACTTCTTTTTTGACGTTGCATATCACTGGATCGTTAGCTAGAACATCTACATTCATGTCATAGGCTTCGTCTTCGCTAACTTTGTGAGATGCGCAAATTTCTGCGTAAATGTTGTCAGAACTGGCATCGGAATCCATTTTTTCTTCTTCAACATGTACTGCATCAGCAACTTGGCCGTAGGGTAAGTCTTCAATAACCGGTAATTTCCTCTTCTGTATCGAAGATATGGATCTCCTTAATTTAACTTGAGATTGCGGTTCTTCTTCTGAAATATCAATCGGTACCAAGTCTTCTTCGAATTCAAGTTTAGGAGTAGGAGCTCTCGGTTTGTCGATCTTCTTTCTAAAATTAATTTTATCCCCTTCGCTCAATCGCTCCGTTTTCGTTGGCATGCTATTGCTGTTGTTACCGTCTTTTTTGTCCGTGGATTTTTTAGGATGCAACAGATTCGATGTAGACTTGCTAAGGACTTTTTTCGTTTTCACGTGGAATTCTGAGCACAATTTCTCCGTAATAAAAGAGTGCTGCTTAGAATTAATTTCGAATTCACTATCGTTGTATAGAGAGCCTGCACCGAACATGTTAATATCTTCACAACTCTGTATTTGGTTATAAGATTCGGATTTAACCATTGCTTTTTCTGGTATTAGATCTGGTTGTATTCTCTGTCTCCTTTCCAAGTTCGTCGACGATTTTGACGCAGAAGATTTCTTCAGCATGTTCTCATCTAGAGATTTTAATTTCCTACCGGAGCTGGTGTCGCTCTCCATGGAACCGCAGTAGTTTATCTGATCGACACTGAGATTCTTGCGACCATGTTTCATGTTGATTCCGCTATCACCAGTGTACGGGCTGTCTGGTATTCCTGTCTGCACAGACACTGACTTTGTTAAAACTGGTTTCTTGGGGTTGGAACTACACTGGCTCGTGCCCATGTCCGACGAGGAAGTAGTCAAGCTCTTATACGAATGGCTTTTCTCGGCGGTTCCATCGCCCTTCCTCGTAGCTCCAAATCTGTCCTCAATGAGCTTCGACATATCTTGATACCTCTCTATAGAGCTGTGTTTTTCTCCGAGAGGATCGAACGGGTCTTTGATGTCTCTATACCTCTCTCGGTTCTCTATTGACGTTATCTTTTCGTCCGTTAATTTCTCCGTGCTCTTTAGAAGCTTCAAGTTTTTGAACCAGTTACTCTTCTTCTGCGCGGAGTCCTCCCGGAACACGTGCATCTTGTCATTTGCGAAGTGCTCCTCAGTTTTCTCGTCGTTCTTTTCGTCCTTCCCCTCGTCGTCGCTGTACACGTCGTAGTTCATATGCTCGAGTTCGTTTTTACTTAAAAATATGATGGATCCCTCCGTCTCGTCCGGTAGGTCTTTCAAGACCTTCTCGCTCTTCCCGAACAGCCTCGACGTGTCTATCTTGAGTCCCTGCAGCGTGAACTTGCGTTCCTTCTCGAACTTGACCGGCTCTTGGTCCTCTCGGATGAGGTCCTCGGCGGTCTTCTTGCCGACCACCGTCGAGTTGGCGTATGAGATCTGCCTGATCCAGTTGTCAACGTTGAGTTGACAGAAGGTTAGAGCTTTCTGGAGGCGCGCTGAGAGGAACATGCGCTTCTCGCTGTCGAAGCCGAGCTGCGTGCGGCGCAGGCGCGCGCCGCTGTTGAGCGGGAGCAGCTGCAGCGTCTCCTTGGCGAGCCGCGGGTCCGCCTGCTTCGTGGGGCTGGCGGGCGCGCCCAGCTCGGGCAGTGTGCACATCACCAGCACCGGCTCCGTCGTTGCCGCTCGCAGCAAGAGATCATCTGGAAATAAGGACGATTATGGTTAAAATTTGTTAGCAGATATATTCTTTGTTGCTAAGTTACACGCGCAATAAGAGGGAACTGGTTGAAAAATTCGTTGAACTGAGCACGGTTCCGATAGTTCTGTTGGATGTGTCGTGTATGCCAGAAGGTAATAGGTGGTCCAAATATTTTTTACCCAACTGCCAAAGAAGAGGAGGGTTATGTTTTTCGAGCGTTTGTATGTATTTATTTGTGTATGTCTTATTCTTTGACACGCTCTGTCGCCTTAACCGTTGGACGGATTTCGACATACCCTATGAGGTGTCGTTGGTTTCCTCATAATCGTGGGAGTGACATAGGCTATATTATAATATTTGCAAAAAAGCAGTTGGGTTTTTTGAAAAATCTTTTGATATCAATTCCGTTTGATTTGAATTTTATATTTGTCATTTTAAATAGATGACACTTGATTAAGTAGATACTGTGGTATAGTCAGCAAAGTAGATTAGACTGTATTACAGAAGCCGTACTGGGAAACGAAAACGAAATTCGTTCGTGTATCTCCGTCTCCGTCTCTGTCGCTCGAATATGCAAGTGCGACAGAGAGGGCTTCGTTTTTAGATTCAGATGGTTTGGTTTTCGTTTCGCGGTAGGGCCTCAGATTTCTATTTGCTATCGGTAATCTTTCTGTTTCTCTTTCCTTTCTATTATCCTAAAAACATAATTGAACGTTGTGAAACACGTGGGCATATTACCAGTCCGTGCGTCTATTCAACAGGTTGTCTATGGAGTTGAAAACAACAATAAATAGTAAAATTTTCAATGTAAGCCTCAAGCGGCAGCTCTTAGATAAATCCTTATATTGCATCGAAGACTACATGAATAATGATCAGTCACCTAATGTTGACATTCTAACTTAATTTAAATAATTTTTCACCTCACTAGCTCGGAAAGCCTATTTTTAATACAGTTGCTCAAAAAGTGGTACTTTTTGTGGCTGCGTAGCGTACGAGAAGCTCAATTTCTCGAACTAGTGCTTTTTACTTTTTAGTTCCAAACTATACTTTCGAAACGCAGTAATTTTATATTAGATTTTTTACTTGGAAATTATGAAATTAAAAACGCTTACGAATACTAGGAGTATTTATTTTTGATTGCGTTAGTATGAAAGTCATTTTTGAAGCTGAAAATGTACGCATCTGTAGGTAGACCGCTTAACTCATTCCTCGCTTGCGCAGCGCGCGGGTGCAGGGGTATGACGATAACGGGGTGCGGGCGCCGGGGTTTGCCTTCCGCACGTCGCCCGCAGCCCGTTATAGTCATACCCCTGCACCCGCGCGCCGCGCAGGCGAGGACCGAGTTAAACGGTCCACCTATAGGTACCAGGAGCGCATACGCAAGCAGAAGTTTCGATGCAGCCACTAACAGTTGAGATCGAGGTACAATAATATAAATTTATTTAAAGAATTCATTAATATATAAATGACGAATATTAATTTATTATTTTTTCGCAATTGTATTAAAAAACGTCGTTTACAACACGTGTGAAATGTCTTTTACCACTCGTACCGAGTCTTGCCACTCGCTTTCAGCTCGTGGCAAGATACCTCGGTACTAGTGGTAAAAAGACATTCTTTTCACACTAGTTGTAAAATGTACTATTTTATTCTTTAAAAACAGATAGCAAAACTGCATTTTATCCACAAGAGTGCAAAGAATATTTGAAATACGAACGTGTTATTAGTTACTTTCTTAAACATAATAACATGTAAAGGCCAGTCCAGACAGGACATTTTTCGCCCATCAGATTTATTTTATTTAGGTACCTTTTTTGAATGTTTTATTCTTTATGTTTTTAATTCCTTTTTTCTTTTTCAAATGTTTTTTGTTTTATAAATCTTTTTTCTTTTTCTCCTTTTTAAAAATGTTGTTTCTCTTTTTAAATGTTTTGTTTCTTTTTGAATGTTTTTCTGTATTTTTTTTCTCTTTTTAATGTTTTTTTGGTGTTTTTATACGTTTTTTTCCTTTTTTTTTTAATTCTTTTCTTCTTTTTTTAATGTTTTTTGAAATTCTATTTATTTTTTGATGTTTTTGGGTACATTTTAATGTTTTTTTTTTATATTTTATTGATTTAAATGTGTTTATTCAAGGTTTTTTTATTTTTTTTGATTAAAAAAATATATAATTTTTAAATGTTTTTTTCATTTTGATTTATTTTTGTGGTTTTTCCACTTTTTTCTCTTTTTAAATGTTTTTTTTTTAGTTTTTTTTTCTTTTTTTATCTCTTTTTTACGTTTTTTCTCTTATTTTAATGTTTTTGTAACTTTTTTTCTTTTATTATGTTTTTGTCTCTATTTTATTGCTTTGTTTTACTTTTTTCAATGATTTTTGCTTTTTTCTCCCTTTTATAGATGTTTTGTTTCTTTTTTAATGTTTTTTTTTCTTTTTTTATGTTTCTTTGGTCTTTTTTCTCTTTTTATACGTTTTTTCTTTTTTTTTAATGTTTATTTTTTATTATTTCAAGGTTTTTTGAAATTCTCTTATATTTTTTTGATGTTTTTGCCATATTTTAATGTTTTTTTTTTTATTTTTTATTGATTTATATGTGTTTTTCAAGGTTTTTTTCTTTTTCCATAATTTTAAATTTTTTTTCCACTTTTTTTAAGTTTTTTTTTGTTTTTTGTCTTTTTTTACGTTTTTTTTCTTAATGTTATGTTTTTTGTAACTTTTTTCTTTTTTATATGTTTTTGTCTCTATTTTATTGCTACGTTTCTCTTTTAACAGTCTTTTTTAATGTTTTTTGAAATTATTTTTGCATTTTTTAAAAGATTTTCTTTATTTTAATGTTATTTTTTTTGTTTCTCAATGTTTTTTCTCTTTTCCTCTATATTAAATGTTTTTTTTAAATTTTGTAATATTTTGTGTCTTTTTTCATGTTTTTAATTTTTTTTTCTCATTTTTAATGTTTTTTCCCCCTTTTTAATATTTTTTTTTAAATATTTTAGTAACTTTACTTTTTGTTTTTTTTCCTCGCTTTAGTGAGGTGAAAAGATTTGTGTTACACACGGGTGCAAGTTATTTTGACGTCTCGTGTGTTGCAACACTCGCTACGCTCAGGATTCTATTTTTGAACCACTCGCTTCACTCAGGATTCTATTTTTGAACCATAGAATCCATTCGCTAGCTCGTGGTTCAACCCTAGAATCCATTCGCTAGCTTGTGTTTCAATTCCACACTCGCGGTTAAAATACAACTTTGCACCCTTGTATAACAAATAACTATATTATATTTGACATCATTACCAGTACCTACATTAGCCACCATTAGATAATTTTGCTTTTGGTTCGAATTGCAGACATTGTTTTTGTTTTGTTTTTTTTTTGTTCTTTATGGATATAGATATTATTTATTATGACAAGACGTTCTTGATTATTATTATTTTATTAGGTATAACAAGACGTTCTCCATTATTATTAATTAGGTATAAATGTTTGATGTGTAAAATAGTCTTGTGTACTGGATGTTATTATTTAACTGCTTTAATTTAATACATGTATTTCACACACAATGCAAACTGTTTTTGAATAAATAAAATGAAATGAAAATGGCAAATGTAATACTAGCAACATAGACATCCGATAGCAAGTCCCAACTACTTCAGGGGCCCATTTCTCAAAGCGTATTTAGTCTAATAATATTAGTGTTTTGTCTTGTAAATAAAACCAAAAAATGAGCCAAAACACTAGTATTATTAGGCTAATACTTTTTGAGAAATGGGCCCCAGGTACCAGGCTATCATAAGCTCACCTCCAACATCATGCGCCATCTCGATGGGCACGGTGCCTGCCAGCAGTCGCACCCTGGCCGGCAGCCGCCACAGACTCAGCAGGTGCGGCAGGCGGTGCGCGCGGTTGCCCGCGTCGGGGGGAGGGGGGGACGAGGGCTCGCTCGCGTCCCACTCGGCGGGGGACAGCTCCTCGGGACACACTTCGTACAGCTCGCCCTTCGTGTTGATGGGGACAAACAGCTCCTGGAATATAGAATTGGATATTTTATTAAGCATAATTTCACGAATAATAGGATGTGCGCCAGCGGGGCTAGCACAACTGACACAACAAGCGCGACGCGAGTCGAGAGAATTCACCCGCCTCTTTCTAATTTGCACAATAGGAGTGAGACAGGAGTCGCTGAGTCGCGCGCGACACGACTTAGCAGCAAGTTGTGCTAGACGTACTGGGATGCCCTGAGGCTTCACTTTGCAAGAGTTCCCTTACAACCGAGCGTCCAACAGACACCTCTACATATAACTTAGGTATCACAGACAGCCCCAAGTGCAGAGCGTGCATGGAGGCAGACGTGTGGAGTACCCAAGCAGCTGGGGCTGTCTTGCAAGCCATCGATCCCACGGCTAAGCTACAAACTGCCACTCAAACTCTGGTGCCGCTTGAACAGATTGAGAACGGGTCACGGCCGCTGTAACTATTTCCGGCACAGGTGGGGCTGGCGGGACTCCGCACTCTGCGACTGTGGCGAGGAGGATCAAAACATAGATCACATCATACAGCGCTGCCCTCTGCACTCATACTCGGAGCCTCCAGAAAATCTGTATAAGTTAACACATGACGCTCTTACTTGGCTCAGGACCCTGAATGTGGACTTATAATTTTTATTGCATGAAACGTTTATGTACACACGCCATTCGATTAAATAAATGGAGACAGAAGAAACGACTAAACATATTCTTCTGGACTGCAAGCAGGTAGAAGTATACAGAATAAATCACCTAGGCTCCCCAGACTCACTACGGGACGCAGTCAGCAACACCAAGGCACTCACCAACTTTCTAGACGAGCTGGGGTGGTTAGAGTAGCGCCACATTGCCGTTTCACGCAAAATAGGCAAAAAGGATGCCGACTTGCGGAAAAACGCCCTGCAGTATAACTAACTAGTTAACTAACCGACCGTCCTGCGCCCTCTTAATTTGATTCCAATTCCATTTCAAGGCCGGGCTCACTGCTATGATATATGCTTTCGCAGGAAGGAGCGCTAGCCAAGAAGGCTTAAACATGACTTAATTGTTTATATAGACTTTATAGTCCTATAGCAGCCAAATTTGTTTTTGATACTTTCATAGATATATGAACGATATCGATCAACTCTCGATCTTATTACTAACGCAAAAACAGAGTTCTCTGGCGTACATATACATGTAGTCGGGCCTTAGCTAAGTACGAAATATGGGTTGGAATAAAAAGAACGACATCGATCGACTATCAATCGATTGGCATGGCAACCCGCTAAAGTTAGTTTAACCATGAATAACATCGTAAATCATAATTTTATAGGCTATAGGCAACTTCCTAGTATACCCATCAAAGATATCAAAGCCTCACGTATCCTGGGCTTCTATTCGGTTCATCACTTTCGCATCTAAGTCGCATTTCAACAAGTATCGCGCTCTCCTTCTAGCCTGGGGCAAAGCGTCCGTGCGATCCATATCGAAATGTGGAACAGATGCGAAGCGGCAATCGAAAATAGAGCTCCAACGCGTTTATTGCACAATCCCGCCGTCTCCGGATCGTAAACGGTGACTTCCAGAAACATTTAGCGAGGACGCATGCGCGGTCACGACACTCGTTATTACGAGAATTCCGAGACATATCGTCGGCATGACTTAATTTCAGCGAAATAAACTCTTTTGCTTGTGCAGTAGAGTTGAGTTTCGTTTGTGGATTTCGAGGTGGTGGATTTTTTTAAAGCACCTTACAGACGAATAAGGAAGTGGCAATTTTTGTCTACCACAACTGGAAACCAGCCATGAGATTTTAGGTAAGAGATGGTAAGAGTTAAGAGGGCGTTCATGTGCACACTAGCGCCACTGGTAAATAATTGTGATTATTTAAATTTAACGGTATATATTAAAATAAGTGTGCTTTCAAAACAAAGTTTTAACCAACTTCAAAACAGTAGCCAAATTGCTTCAAGTTTGCCAATAAAATTTGAAGAGTTCCCTCGATTTCTCCAGGACCCCTAATTCAGAACTGGATTTTAATGACAACGGGACCAATCTGGAAGTATATGCTTTCAAACAAAGAATTTTTTTTTCAAATCGGTTCATAAATTGGTCAAAAAGTAGCCGAAAAAACCTCGCGTGATTTGTGCACAAGCCCTTATTGATTAGAGAGTTCTTTGTGTCGACAGCTGGAGAAAAATGTAGTCCCCTTTCAGCACAGCGCATCCTTTACACATGACATATTGTTCTCCTCTACACAGCGGCGCTACCACGAACTTCGAATCTCGAACTTCGTATATATCCGTCTCTGTCGCTCGAGTACCATAAACCATAAGTGCGATAGAGACGGACATATACGAAGTTCGAGATTCGAAGTTCGTGGTTATAGCTCTGCGGCGCTACCACGAACTTCGAATCTCGAACTTCGTATATATCCGTCTCTGTCGCTCGAGTATCATAAACCGTAAGTGCGACAGAGATGGAGACATACGAAGTTCGAGATTCGAAGTTCGTGGTAGGGCCGCTGGTCGCATTTCTCAACCGATTCTCGATATGGGAGCAGGTTCAATAATTTTATAAGTTTTTGTTGTCGATTCACTTTTTAGTTTTTTTTTTGTCGCCTTGACTCTGTTTGAGCCACTTGTTTGTATTACTTAAGTATCTCGTAATTTTTCAGATTGCTGCTGTCTATGATGGTCGCACTACACTTGTCGGTGTTTGCCCAAATATTCGTGTTGCATCTTTTTCCCTCCTACGGCTAATGAAAGAGAGGCAACGACGCAACGCGAACACGAACCCCCAAGTGTGGTGCGACCATCATGGCTACGACGTTGGTAACAGTCTGCAGTAGTAGAAACTAAGCGAAATAACACGCCGAAATCTACACAAGCCTGATTTTCCTAACACTAAATTCGCGAGTACCAAAGTATATCATTTAGATATATTGTGTTCGCGTAAAATACTTCTGCTGCCGACCGTGCCATGAATTATTGGACTTCTGCGCCCGCAAAGGGTGTCGTTAAAGTTGGGTTCCCAGCTGGATATTATAATAAGATTTAATGCAAGTAAAATTATAATTTACGACATCGTTACGACGTAAAGTTTTCGATTGGCGCTTAGTACGTTACAGTAACGCTACTCGACAATAGATGGCGCTACTGTACAACAAGAATTGGGTAGATAATTTACTGCCTATAGGTATACCCTGAGAACTTTACGGTTTCGCTCTATGAAAACACAACAATATAGCGATATCAGTCATATTTTTACACCATAAAATAGGTTGGGTAATTTGACTAAATATTCATTAATGAATGATCCACCTAAATTTAATACCGCAACGGTAAAGAATAATGAAAAGTAATCTTTATAAATTCCGTAAAAATCAGGCGAAAATGGTATAAACTTTCTTTACTTTATAATTTAATTTATATACGTTCTTTGGGATACGCGCATAATCCACTTATTTTTGTTAATGAATAAACCTTTCTATAGGCCAGATGAAATTATATCTCAATATCTCAAGGTCGTAAATATTTAATTAAAATGCTGTTATTTCCTGATGCATATATTTTTGGATTCAGGTAGTAAGTCTCCAAATTTTTGCACTCAAACATGTTTTCATTATAAAAATACAGATAGCATTTTTGCTTGCGGGTTAATTTTGTTTCCTAACTTCCGGTCCATAGAATTATTGACTTCAATAGTAAAAGTATTTTAAAATAACATATAAAAGCCGTATACAAATAATTAGCCTGATATTGAATTATTTCCAAAAAAAACCGTAATTTTCTCAGGGTAGTATGGTTTTATCAGCTGTTTATCCGGTATGTAGCGAAAAAGGGCTGTAGCCATGTGACTCAATGTGTCGAGATAATTACTAATAAAAATACGTATTATTTTATATATAATAGTAAATGTTATCTCGATACATTTAGGTATAGGTAATACCCAATTTACCCAAGCCACTCTGCTGCAAGCACTAAAGCAATAAAGCAAGCTAGTGGGTCTCGTATTTCAGCCATATAAAAAATAAGACTCATTTTCGTTAGGTAATAAGCATTGATTAAATTACTTAAATAAAACGAATGACTAATAATAATAATTGTACTTTAAAAACAAAGTTTTAACCGACTTCAAAATTCGAAGAGTTCCCTCGATTTCTCCAGGATTCCATCATCAGAACTGGATTTTGGTGACAACGGGACCAATCTGGAAGTATATGCTTTCAAACAAAGAAAAAAAATTTCAAATCGGTTCATAAATTACCGAGTTATCGCGTAACCATACACACATAAAAAAAAAACAGATTAATTAAGAACCTCCTCCTTTTTTTAAGTCGGTTCATAAGACTTGGGTCTATCTATTTCTATCTCTTTTGTTTGCATAACAAAATGTAATACAAATCCTTAAGACAAAATAAGAGACTAACACTCGAACCCAAATACCTAACCACAAATCTAAGTCCTTTAAATCACTCCAATACCGATGCAGTTCGTTGCCGGTAACTTCAATGTACAGATAGTTAGATAACCAGTAGCATCATAGGTCCGACACAAGAAAAAATGCACCACCCGTTCAACCGGTCCCTCTGACCAAATTCAGCCAAAGCACAAGTTAAACACGCTTTTATTGCTATGGCGTAATGAGACCGCGACTGTGAGTCTATCGGGATTAATGTATTGGTTTGATATCGAATTTACACTTATCTTATCTTATCTTATCTAGGTGAGGGCCCTTTCGGATGCACTTCGACCCAGTGGGATCTTTTGTGCATATGCCCTCTCCTTTATACCTGCGCCCAGGCTTGCTCCATCATTTTCACAAAGCGGATGATGCAGTTCGCCGGGAGCACCTTGAATTCCTTTGGTTGCGGGTAACCGTTACCAAAGTAGTTCATTTTTTGTCTGGCAAGGGCATGACATTCACACAATAAGTGTTCCATAGTCTCGTCCTCCTCGCCACACATTCTACAGTCTAAACTATAAGATAGTCCCATCTTGGCCAAGAGATCCTTGACCCCGAAGTGACCTGTGAACACCCCAGATATAATTCTGAGTTGCTTCCTACTGGATTTCCAGAGTTTTCTGGTCCAGCCCGAGTCCACTCCTTCTATGAAGAGCATAGAGTGCCTTAAGCCAGCCTCATTCCTCCACTCGTGTTGGTGTTTGGTTTTGGCGTAGGCTTTAAAGGCCGATATTATGGTCCCTTGCGAGAGTCCCACAAATGGTTCTGGACCTACAAAGTGAATTGTAGAGCCCCCTCTTGCAAGCTCATCTGCTCTTTCGTTGCCGATGAAGCCCTTGTGCCCTGGTATCCAAACTAGTTGCACCTTATTGTGCCTTCCAAGTCTGTTTAGTGATTGGACGCCATTATAAATTAGTCTAGAGTCCACTTTCGGCGCCGTAAGCGCTTTAAGGGCCGCTTGACTGTCACTGAGTATATAGATAGTCCGCCCTTTGGTTCGCCTGTCTATATTCTCCTGTACACAAGCAATTTTGTTGTGCGCGGTTCATTTAGCCAGAGGCTGTCCCTTTTGGGCTTTCGGTTAAGCGCGGCTTTCGCGCACCTAACTAAAACACCTGCTTTGCGGTAGACCGGATTTCCAATGCCCTATCGCATAAACCATACTAATTACAATTTACAAGTGATTATTACTGTCTTCTTCTCTTACTTAAGAGCTAGGCTCTTGTCGGTGTAGCTCAAAGTAGGCCCTCCATCTACTCCGATCCCACGCAATCTCTTTGACATCACGATACGACCCAACATCAACTCTCTTTTTGAGTTGCTCCATGTAGTCTATTCTAGGTCTTCCTCTTCCTCACCTCCCCTCTATTACTGTAGACATAGTAAATAAAATACTATGGAATGTTTTGTATTGTTTTGTAAATTCGGTTCAGATATAAAGAATTTTGTTGACATACAATGTTTTTTTGGGAAAGGACTCTTGGCACCAGAGACGGCGAACTTCCCTCGACATGTCGCGCGACACAAAGCATTGTCATGTCTTGCGTCTCCTAGCGAATCCCCGGTTCACCTCGCACGCCAAGTGTCAGAACGATTGTGGCCAATAAATATTTATTTCATTTCATACAAATTCAAATTCAAGTATTTGAATTTGAATTTTCATACCTGACTGATACGTTGGGACAAATCACCTCCGGTTGGATAATGCAACGATTAGATTGGAGACGTTGCTGTATAGGAAGTCATTTAAGACTTAATAATGCATCGGTTAACGGTGGATATTAAGCCATTTATAGGTTTGAATCGTTTTAGTTAGTAGCACGAACAAAAATGTAGAGCTCAAGCTACTTGAAGTAGGAGCGGAGATAAAGGGACTTAGAAACAACGATTACACAACACACTATAATAATGCAAATTTAATTTAAGAAAAAAATACTAATTTATGGACTGCCGACGACTTCACGATTGCCTAAAATGTTCTTTAGGTAGGTATAATGCAACGGTATTCAGTGGCGGATTTTGCTTAACGCAAAGTAGTTTTACAAAGTACGTACGTACCAAACGCAAAGTACCTAGGGCGGCTAGAAATTAGGGGCAGCCAATCTACAAATACCTATATGACGGGAGTTGAGAAAGGGGCGACTGATACTACAAGGCCTAAGGCGGCTAAGACTGCAAATAAGCCATTGACGGTAATCATGTCTCGTTTTTGAATCAACAAAACAGAAATTATTCCAATGCAAGTGTTATTTATTTAAGTGTCCTATTGAGACTACAACGTTTTGCAACTATTTAACTAATAAATTCTATATGTATGGATGGAGGTAACAATTCCACATATTGGCTTAATGAGCAAGTTCGTTTTGAGTCATCCGTCTTTTGGAGATTGACTTTCCGTGTGCTCTGTTTGCGCCCCAACACCTTCCTTGCGTATTACCGGCATCAATCTCATACGTGGCGGGACTTTGTCAGCGACATTATCGTGTGAAAACCTTCTCGGATAATCTTTCTTCTCCTCGCCCGCCTCCTTGTTCAAATACGTCCATTGGGACCCATACTTGTCTCCCTCGTCGATCAGTTTTCTGGGATACTGAACACAAGCCTGAGGCGACAACCAAGATATCACAGCATTTTTACCGTATTTCTCCAAGTCTTGAACGCCAGTGTTGGAAACGATGATTCCACTCGGTTTTATCACGATTATATACGGAATATACGACACTTCGTACATGTACGTGAGAACATATGTCAGGGGATCATCATTGAGAAGTGTGAACCAATTGGCTTGTTGTGTGAAGCTTTTCTTCATATCTATCGTTTTCTCATCCTGGGGGACGTGTATAACTTCTATAGGTATATTAGCATGTTTGACGCTCTCGTAGATGTTATAGAATTGTTTGATTATTCCTTCCCTGTCTACACCCATTGATGTGAAGAGGAGGGCAATCACGTCCGCATTTCCTTTGATCCATTCCGGTGGAATTAAATCAAAGTTCTTGTTGTAAATCTTCGCGTCTTTGAGCCAGTCGTAAGGGGGAACTAGGTTTGAAGGATGCGATGCATTCATCGTTTTTATAAGTTCCTGGTAGCTTTAAATAAATGTAATTATGTTTATTTTGACAGATTTGATTGACAGCCGCTGTTTTGACATGTGTTATTAGTCGGCTATTATAAGAAGTCAATACTCAAGAAGGTTCTATAGTTCATACACTAATTGAAGTTGAAACTTCAGGGTCAGTTGTTATTTCTCAACATATCTGCTTGTCACTGCTTATTGACCGGGAAGTTCATATTTCCAAGCCGACTAGACTGAAAATCGAATCGAAATCGAATTTCGGGCCACCTTGGCATCGCTACGCTGGATATACGATGTCCGAAGATACCTTTGCCAGCTTCAAACAGCAGACTTTGATTGGAGATAAGCTGCTTAGGGCAGAGCTCATACTCGTTCCAGCATTTGCCCAGAACGAATCACTCCGCCAGTGGAATGAGGAGTTGGGGTCTGCGGATTACGGCTTAGTAACAGTAGAGGCAGTACTGCCTCACTTAGAACGCTGGGTTGAGAGGCAGCATGGAACCCTGACGTTCCATATGGTGCAGATACTTACTAACCATGGCTTCTTTGGTAAGTATCTGCATCGCATACGGAGGGAATCCTCCCCTTGCTGCCATGAGTGTGGCGCGCCTGTGGACACGGCGCGTCACACTTTAGAAGAATGCATTGCGTGGAGGCCCCAACGGGCTGCTTTAGAAGCAGTGACGCGGTCGGACCTCTCATTGTCGGGTGTTATTAGGGCCATGCTTGACAAAAAGGAAGCATGGAAGGCCATGGCCTCCTTCAGTGACCAGGATATGTCGAGAAGGAGGCCGCGGATCGGGCACGCGAGAATGATCCCCTCGCGGATCCGCTCCGCCGGCGACGGGCGGAAGGCAGAGCCAGGCGCTACGCGCATTTACTGCCTTCTCCGTCGTAGTGGGATGGTGCGGGGTTCGGAGGATACCCTGCAAAAATTAATCCCACTGGACTGAATGCGCTGACCTGGCGCGCAACCTCTGCGGCCCGCT
Source organism: Epinotia brunnichana (assembly GCA_963854355.1). Classification (NCBI taxonomy): domain Eukaryota; kingdom Metazoa; phylum Arthropoda; class Insecta; order Lepidoptera; family Tortricidae; genus Epinotia; species Epinotia brunnichana. The sequence continues at coordinate 4,820,190 of OY977956.1, forward strand.
ACCCTGTAAGCCGCCCGGCGCCCCCTTTCTTAAGGCGGTGCTGGCAATCGTTGGGGTTTTAGACGGTATTCCAAGGCTTTTGCCGCGGTTAGTCCGTCATACCCGCCCTGCCCCTTTCCCGTGGCGGGCGGGATGCGTAAAGGCATTTCCCCATCGCAAATAAAAAAAAAAAGGGCAGATCTCAATATTGTGTCTTAGTGTCGGAGGCCAAGATTCGGGTCGCTGAACCTACGTAAGTATTGACCGGTTTTAATGAGGAATTAGCATATAATTTCAGAATGTAGGTCTCCTTTAAATAAATTATTCTCCTCTCCACACCCCACAGCAGAACCAAGGTAACCTATATAGCCCTCCGAATCGTGGCAGTGGGCGGGGCACATTGCACGTAGAACCGATGGCCGTTGGGGCGGAAAGGTGGAGTGGCGACCACGTACCGGAAGGCGCGGCGTAGGTACCCACAAGGTGGACTGATGACCTGGTAAAGGTCGCGGGAGTCCGCCGGTCGCGGGTGGCGCGGTACCGGTCACTTTGGTACTCTTTGGGGGAGGCCTATGTCCAGCAGTGGACGTCTTTCGGCTGATATGATGATGATGATCTCTCCACATCTCAAGCCCAAGTGCAACGAGTACAAGTGGTGATTTAAGCAATATTAAGATACCAATAAACTTTTCCAAGTTTGAATAAATTTCCTCTGTCATCCCATTTGCATCCTGATAGAGCGTGGGGTCCGCTAGCAATGAACAATTTCATCGGACGAATAAAATGGACTTCGATCTCAAGTAGCCGTAAATATCCAGTGAAAAGTCAAACGACCAGTTCGAATGGCAACTCCGGGCAGTCACGGATGTAACAAAACGTAACGGAAACGTCAAGACTGATCAAAAATCCGGACCTATCGGCTCACCGTTACCTGATGTCACTAGGTACTAGAAGTGAAATGATATAATATACCTAACTGTGCAAACATTTGACGTGTAAACATGATACTTCACGCACAATACTTAACAATTTTCCACACCGATTGTTCGCAGAAATATTCACAAACAATTTCCAATAACCAATAAGAATCACAAATCTTACTCCATACCTAATTCAAAAACCATAAACGCTCTTATTACTTTAACATTATGCTGTGATATTAGAGGTTTTTAGGTGGAAGGGTATGGGCTGGAGCCAATAAGTAGTCAGGTGAAGAGTGGCTTATAGAGTCCTTTATTTAATATATTACCTTTCTATTTATACACGTTAGGTTGCGCTGAACAAGCAATATGCGTTTATGTAGCAGTAAACTATTGTGTTACTGCTAAACACTAAATGTGGCCAATCGCCATACTACAATGCTTCACGGTTGTAAAGATGACTTTTGACAGGTGAAGTTGTTATTTGGTTTCGTAACGGCACAATGAAATAATGGTAGTTACTGCTCGCGAATGTCTATCCTTTTACGGTTCAAAGTTGACCGAAAACAATAGAGTTTTACCAACATAGTTATGCCACTGTTTAAGACGGAATAAGAAAAGTAATTCTTATTAGAATCCCCGAGAACTGAGAATCCAGTGAAGCGCGGATAACGAGCGCAAAAGTAAATTAGTATAACTCACGATAAAACTATTTATTTGCGGTCATAAAATTTCACCTAAATCTTATCACGTTCGTGCTAAGTTGACAATTGCATGAACGACGTTTTAAAAAAGGCATATTTGATTTTGTTGAATTGTTCGTGCAATGCATGTGAAATATTAAGAGACAGAACTATGCCAGTCGACGAACTGTGGTCACAGCTCGACCATAAGGAACCTTCATAGAATGTTAACGCTATCATTTTCGGTGCAAGAAAGATTGTACTTTATTCCTTATTGTTAAGGTTTATTTTGTAATAACGGGTAGCAGCTGTAAGTATAAGATCTGCAATGCACGGGACAGAAGTCACTAGGTAGCTTATTATGAAAATCGTGATATTCGACTTGCCTGTTTAACCTTCTTAACTGTCCCTTAGCACTTAATTTAACAGTTACAAAAGGAAACTTAAGCTGTGATAGTAATACCTAGGTACCATAACTAGTCGTATAGTTTATAGGAAATTGGATGACATGTCGCTAAACGAAAACAGTATTATCGATATCACGTTGGAGTACTTAGTTAAATATATTATAATGGGGAATGGATGAAAATTTTAGAAATGCCTGATAATTTTTTTGGTGATAGGAATAACCTTCCTTAGCACCAGAAAAAAGTTGCAGAATTGTCAGCTGCGTCAATTATTTTTGAAAAATATAAACAGTTTCCTCACTTACGTTTTGTGGTTAGGACGGCGAATGAGACACTTTCCTTGATCCGTCTCATATTACAAAAAATATTTTAAATATCTGACCCTGGCAATGACCAATATAGCTGCTGCAGCTGTCAATATCATTGCCAGTGTCAGTTTACCACGGATTTTTATGATATTTTAATGTAATATGAGACGGATCAAGGAAATTGTCTCATTCGCCGTCCTAACCACAAAACGTAAGTGAGGAAACTGTTTATATTTTTCAAAAATAATTGACGCATCTGAAAGGTCTGCAACTTTTTTCTCGTGCTACCTATCACCAAAAAAAAATCAGGCGTTTCTAAAATTTTCATCCATTCCCCATTAGGGGGCTTTGTCTAGAAGTAAACAATAAAAAAGTGAGACGGTGGTGTAAGAAATAAAAAATAATTAGTCCTTTTTTGTAGCAAAATAGCAAATAAGTACTCGTTTATGAATTTTATGATACTTCACAGAAGGCTCAATCAAGAGCAAAGTAAGATTTCTGATTACTTTTTTACGTCTTTACTGGGTTTGTTCACCTTTACAAATAACAGAACCGTTATTAAAATTGAAATGATAGTGATATTTTTCCTCAAATCTATCAGCTCGATCGATCAGTAATTCAAGAAGTACCCACTCGTACTCGGACCGAACCACTTCCGCAGAGATTCAATCGAGATTATCAATAATTTTGTTTCGTCATTAAATTTATCGAAACTCACCTCCAAAACTATACAGCAGTTAATTATTATTATTATGAAACGATCACCGGTCACCGGCCATCTGTGTAGTGACCCTGCCTACGAAGCTGGAGGTCCTGGGTTCGAATCCCGGCAAGAGTAAATATTTGTGTGACGAGCAGTGAATGTTTGTTTCCGAGTCTTGGATGTTTTCCATGTATTTAAGTACTTATATCCAGTAAATATGTCGTCGTCTAGTACCCATAACACAAGCCTTATTGAGCTTACTATGGAGCTAAGTCGATTTGTGTAAGATTTTCCTCTAATATTTATGTATCAGTATACAAAAGGCGTACATAATTACTGGTACTAAATCCTATTCTACTCCTACTAATATTATAAAAGCGAAAGTTTGGATGTTTAGAATCTAAACTTTAGATGATTGGATATTTAGATATTTGGATGTTTGTTACTCAATATGGCTTAAACCGCACCCCACATTTTTAATAGTATTTTATGCAACTGGTCTCAAAACGCGATGGTTGCGATGCGAGCCTTGGCGAGCATCGCAATTAGGTACAGACGCCACGAGAGCGTATTTAGACCAGTTATACACCGTTGCATACAATACTTTTTCTACGACAAATTTTAAATAAACAGCAGACTACAGAATAGTTAAACTTTTCAGGCAGCAAGTTTTCTATTCGTACTTCTGCTACTCACGCAATTTCTTCAGGATTAATTTCTTCGGCCATTTTAAAAGGAACGTACACTTTTGTCTTCACAAACTCGAATAAAATCATAATAGTTTAGGACTAATAGTTTATCATCTTTCGTCTTTTCATTTTGAACTCTATTTTGGTGGGAAATCGGAAATGTGACAGCTCTTGCTTATGGTTTGTTTTGTTTTTAATTTGCTTGCACTTGCCATCCGAACCAAACCGAATCCGGACCCGGACCGAATTTATTATTATTGTAGTATATAATTTATAATATACAAATGTTAAATCGTAAATAAATACTTTTATTTAGAAATATTTGTTTATGAAGTTGGCACTGCAATATTGCGGCCGATTTAAAAACAGTTGAACAATGCTTTTATGAAAAATGTATGAACCAAAAAAGTACGCTAAACAGTGCGTTTTTGGGCCATAGAGCATAGAGTTTTTCGACGACTTATTAGTGGTGTCATTGTATTTGAGCTACAGCCTATATAAATGACAGTACATGAGTAGAAAAAAGCTTTTATCTATCCAAATATCATAAACCCTCCATGATGCGTTCAAGAACCGCACATTATGGCTACTATAAAAATAGACTGTTTTGTTAGAACAAATATCTTATCTGTGAAAATGTTATTATTGCTAAATAATAACATCGATTTCGATAATATTATTTCATTCAAATTTCGAACGTCTCTGAAAAACAAAGAAATTTGATTTAACCTCTATTCTTATATCAGTCGAGATGACGTTTAGTTCGAAATGAATTGTCAATTTGCATACAAATTTGACAAATGTCGCACGTAAGTAAGATATCGAACGATATGATGGTTGAATTGGACTCTAGTTTGTCTCTGAATTAAAAAAAAACGATGACAGCTGCCAGAAAACAACGCCGCGATGCCGGTCATAATATGCGGTTCCTGAATGCATCATGGAGGCTTATGATATGTGGATAGATAAAGTAGTGTATGTAACTGTACATAATTAGGCATTAAAACACTCGTGTGATGTTATTATGAAACTCGCCTTCGGCTCGTTTCATAAACCCACACTCGTCTTTAATGCCCTTCATTATGTACAGTCACATAAACTACTATTATTTAACTTGTTAGTTTGTTAGTGTGGGACAAAATCTTGACACTGAATTTTTAACCAGTTAACCTCAACCGATTGAGCTGAAATTTTGGTCATAAGTATAGTTTGGATGATAATTTAATATAAGGGTACCATTGAGGTGATCTGATGATGGAGACGGAAGGTACTCAACCGACGTAACCCCGTTGAGTTTGGGCTCATTAGAATCGTCTTAATGAGTAGTGATGACGGCATACAGAAAAGTACAGTTGGCAATAAAAGCTTTACCACATATGAAATCTTTGACAGAAACTTACTGATCTCTCGAAGCGAAAGTACTTATGTAAATTAGACTACTTTCCTAATGCCCTATCGCATGTTTTTTGTAGAAGTAAGAAGCGTCAAAAGCAACAATCAACACACATAATAAGCACATCTGATGGCTTGATAACAAAATGGACATTTCTACCTCGTGATTAGGAAATAAGAAATTACTTTTCACGTCCGCATCCATTGTTGGCGCAAATGACTCAATTGTCGTTCCAGTTAAGTTGTCATCATAACAACTTATTACATGTTATAATATAACTTAGATTGGAATATAATTCGACGTTTAGATGGGAAATGTGGATGCGCAAACGTGTTGTTGTCGCCAGAAATAGAGTGCTGTTATTTGGACATTAGAACACCGTAATTGGCGCGTGTGATGAGTTAATTCTTCTACAGTTAGAAGAGCAAGGAGTGTCCGAAGTGTTTAACTGAAGCACAGAATAAATAATAGTACTACGTACAGAAGGTTCTCCGTTAACAAATCCCTTATGTAGGTATGCCGAACGAGCCTAAACGTGGCCATCCCTTTCTATCGCATGCAACGCGCTGCGATAGAACGCGTGCGTGCCGTCGCAGCGCTTACATACCCCCCGGGGCCCGTAATCGGCTCTCATTTTCAGACCGACGAGTACTAGGTATACACTAGTAGATTGTTAACCAAGGGTTGAAAGTGACTCATTATACCCGAGATATTTCTGGCGCTCGAACGAAGTGAGAGCGCCAATAGTTCGAGGGTGAAATGGGTAATTTCACCCGAGTGAAACACTCTACTTTTCATTTCGACTGTGAGTAAAATTAATTATTCGATTTTAGATATACCTAAGTAAAATAATTAAAACTATATCCAACCTCTAACCTCTTTGCACTGGCCACGCAACTAATCTAGAGGGCCATGCCGACACGTGAAAAAACAAACAAAACAAAAACAAACAGAACAAAAACAAAAAAAAAACGAACAAAAAACAAAACAAACTTACAAAAAAACTGAAACAAACAAACAAAAACAAACAAACAACAAATTTACTAGATTTTATGGTATTTTTACAATACGCAAAAATTACTTTCCACCCTAGGGGAGAAAACGCTATTTTCCACCCGGCTATATGCCCATGAAAAGTCAACTTTCAGAACAGGAGAGATGAAAAAATATATTCCCATATCAACTCTGAGAACTATTAGGTTCACCAGGACAGGTTCACAGAATCAGTCCACAGACGACGGGATTTTTAATTAAGATTTTTAAATTCATAAAAACTAACTACAAGGACGTTGTTTTATTGTGACGTCATTACATAGTAATCCCTTCAAATTCCAACCTCAGGGAGCGTTTTTGAACGGAGCGTTTTTGAACGGAGCGTTCATAAAAAGAAGCTGATTTGACTTTTGTCAAAATAAATACTGTTTTATCAAGTCCATTGAAAGGAGACATATAATGTTCCCGAAACAAAATGATTATTTTTATTCTAGTCCGTCTCAAACTTACATAAACCTATGCCTAGACCTGCAATAAATACTTGTATCGCATATCTCATCCGCAACACTGATTTATTTCCGTCTAAAGTGATCTATACCTTTGGAAACAACCCATCATCTTCACCTCACCATACGTCAAAGTCAGCCATTATTGAACAGAGCCAGCAATGCAAAATTCCAAATCGTGACAGCCCTATTGAGCGCTACCCCTGACCTTGTCTTGGTTTACATCAATAAAACTAGCTGCTTTTTTTTTTTGTTTCCAAATAATGGCTCGACAAAAAAATTATCTATAATTAACGAACCTGCTCCCAATTTTTTACGAGAGTCGGTTGAGAAATGCGACCTGTCCCGTAGAGGAGAACAGCGATACAGCGGGACAGATTCTCAATGTGATATAAGTTATATTGTCAAAGAAGATAGAGTTCATTATTAAATGAACATTTTACGTGGCGCTAACCTTTTTCTTGCAAAAAATGGCACGCGTTCGCAAACAAAAGCAGATAAGGGCATTGTGTACCTGGCTAACAAAGAACCATTCATAAGCCCACTTCATATATATAATCTAAACTATAAGGTACCGTCGCCTAATAAGGCCCACCTTATTTTCAAAGCATTGTAAAATAATTACAGTATGATTAATAAAGAAAAGCCATTCATAGGACTTTTTATTTTATTTGTTTAACAAACGAAATATTAAAAAAAAAAACTTTAATGTTATTTGCGCTAGAACAGTAAAAAACCTATTTTTAAAAAATGTTGCTAGTAGGCCATAAATTATTGCCTAAGGGCACCCGGTCGCCTAATAAGGCCCGTTATAAATTATTTAAAACAATCGTTTAATTAATGTTTAAACATTACTATCATCTAAAACTAGTCGTAAAATTAATTTTTTATGAAATTGATTTAATAAAATATTGAACCTATCCCAAAATTATAACTGTGGGCCGCCATCTTAGGAGTATGGAAATGAAAAATTGCTATAATACGACAACAACTTTATAAATTAGAAAAAAAAACCACATGTGTGAAATTCTTTTTATCAGTGTGAATCATTATATTTATAAATCGGTTCTTTATTCTAACATAATTTTTTTACTTACTTAAAAGTAAGTAAAAAAAGACTAAAGTTAGGGATACATAATATACCTACAGTGGGCCTTAGTGCGTGGGTGGTAGGGGACTCCTACTTCAGCTCAATTAAGTGTCGTAAAAATACGTAAATAAATTTAAAATAACAGTATTTAGTGCAATATTTTAACACGACACAGCAAACTGTAATTTTTTTTAACAAAATGGCAGCGCGATTGGGTAAAAACGTAAATGCACGTTTTTTTGTGGTCTTAAACGCATGTGCTCACGAAATTTTAAGTAGTTTGGAAAACCATAACTGCGAGTTTTTAAAGGATCTAAGGAACCGGGCCATCCTTGGTGGCTATACCTTACTTATATTGACTTTTCCTGACTATTTTCACTTTTCATGCTCGTAAAGTTCGCCTTTGTGCTGGATGTATGCTGCGCAAAATGCCACTTTTATGCTCTAGTGCACAAACAAAGTAAAATTGTTTTAAATACTAAGATAATTGGGCCTAACAGCCACACACACAATAAAACTTCGTAGAATAAACTTTTCATTTGATTTGATTTGCTTTAATAAATTTCACATCCGTGTTTTCCATTAAGTACTAAATTAATAAAACCAGATAAAATACGAGTCAATTATTATTTTAAAACGTATTGAACCATTAAATGACTTGGCAGTATGAAGTACCTAAGTCTAATATCAGGTGTCGAAAATTAAACATAAAAATTTTAAAAAGTTAAGTGACGTGAATGAGGTATTATTTTATTTTATTTTGAAATTATTTGTTATTTTCTCGCAACAACTCGGGCATAAATTAGCCATTTAACCCCTCGACTTAACTATCCACCCTCGCCGGTGGCTCGGGTGGACGGGGTGGATATAATGTGACTTTATATCCACCCCGTCCTCCCGAGTTCGAGATTCGAAGTTCGTGGTAGCGCCGCTGAGACGTTTATATTATAAACGTCTCAGCGGCGCTACCACGAACTTCGAATCTCGAACTTCGTATATCTCCGTCTCTAATTACGGTTACGTCTCCGATTACGGTTTATGGTACTCGAGCGACCGAAACGGAGATATACGAAGTTCGAGATTCGAAGTTCGTGGTAGCGTCGCTGTTTCAGTTGCTTTTCCGTCGTCGGCTTACAGTTTTTAGGGTTCCGTAGCCAAATGGCAAAAAACGGAACCCTTGTAGAATTTGTAGATTCGTCATGTCTGTCTGTCTGTCTGTCTGTCTGACTGTCCGTCCGTATGTCACAACTGTTGAAACTTGGTAATTAGATGTATTCTGTGAACCGTATTAAGATTCTCATACAATAATAAAAAAAACAATAAATTTTGGGGGTTCCCCATACTTAGAACTGAAACTCAATTTTTTTTTCTCATCAAACCCATTCGTGTGGGGTATCTATGGATAGGTCTTTAAAAATGATATGAAGGTTTCTAATACAATTTTTTTCTAAACTGAATAGTTTGCGCGAGAGACATTTCCAAAGTGGTAAAAAGTGTGTCCCCCCTGTAACATCTAAAATAAGAGAATGATAAAACCAAAAAAAAAATATGATGTACATTACCACGCAAACTTCCACCGAAAATTTGATTTGAACGAGATCTAGTAAGTAGTTTTTCTTTAATACGTCATAAATCGTAAACCGCACTTTATTTTACGGAACCCTTCATGGGCCAGTCCGACTCGCACTTGGCCGCTTTTTTAACTGTTTATTGTTAGTAAAGTACTAAAGAGTGGTTGATAATAGTAAGTATCTGCGACGAGGCAAATAATAAATAATATAGTTCTCTAAAAATCGTGTGCCATCCCGATCTACTATTCAAATAAAACTCATAATAGACTACAAGAAAATAATTTATACCGCAGTAAACACCTACCAATCATCTTCACTTCACTATACGTCAAAGTCGACCATTACATTATACCCGGCTGAAACAAGTAAAACGAAACACAAGATCGTGACAACCCTATTGAGTCCCGCCATCGCCGCACCCCGGACACTGCCCCTGTGCAATGCAAACCTCATTGTGCATTCTTTCAAGACCATACTGCATTGAATTAAGATTCATTATCGCTCAAAACGGTCGCACTGGAACATTTTTCCGAGCTATGCATTTTGTTAAAGTAATTTTGCACTTTGTGTAGACTTATTCCCGTAGCATAAGGTTTGTTTTCGTTAAATTGTAGTAATTAGTTACGTGGCGGATCTTTACTGCCGAGATCCTGCCCGTTGCTATGGGTTGTCGATAAATAGAAGAGTGTAAATGTGCCTTTTGAGTAGATTTTTTTTTTAGAATAAATAGAGCTTGCGAATGCTAGAACGTAAAATTAAAGTGAGATTAACTTTACATTTACGACCGACGCTCAATTTTCTACTCTAACTTTACTTCTCAATTACATACCTACTTATATCAAATTTCGTATGAGGTCAGTTTATATAATCTAAGTAAACTCTTTCTGAAGAAGAACTCTCTTAGAGGGGTTCGACTTAGTGACACAATACTTATGTTAGTTTATCCGTTATTAATACTATCAAATATAATTTATATTTTATTCCTAATTCGTATCTAGAAAATGCTATTTTTTGTTATTTCTGTTAAGTAATCATAGGCTTTACAGAAACATGGCAGCCTGCCAGTCCGTATTATTCTTTTTGCTCTTCGGTCGACTGAAGGCCCCTGATTAATCGATATTGGTTCAGCAATAAAGCAGACTTTGTTATTGTACGCTTAGTTAAAAGACTATTAATTTTAATAGAAAAAGGCGCTTTCTGTCTGAGTTTTGAGTTGATATTCCTCCGGCAAAACTATAGATATGTTTATGGCACAAACGCTTATCGGTTTTCAATCAATTTATCTACGTTTACAAGAGATTTTTTTTGAAGATTTAGTTTGGATGAAAATTCAATATTATTGTACCATCGAGCTGATCTGATGATGGAGACAAAAGGTGGCCATGGGAATTCAGTGGGGTCATTTCGCCGGTTGGCGACCACCTAATTTCATGTGCCGGTTAGCGACCACTTAGCTGACTTGGTGAACTGAAAGCATATTTTCTCGTTTTTTTTGTATATTCCTATTCCATAACTACAAACAATAAGGCATACGGCTGACTGTTTCAATAGGCTCTGTAGAGTTGATGTTATCTTCAATTGAAAAAACCATGTTCTTCAAGTGGTTGCTAACCGAAGGCGGCGAAATGACCCTACTTAACCGACGTAACCCCGATGCGTTTGGGCTCGTTAGAATCGTCTCAATTAGTATTTGATGACGGTATACAGTAAAGTATACAGTCGGCAATAAAAGCTTGTACGAAAAATTAAATTTTTAACACAAACTTTTATTTGTAAACGTAAATATGTCACACGTCGTCTTATCATCAGTTTGGCGTGTGTTATCTCCAAACATGTACATGACACAACAACTCAACAACAGTATGTAGAGTTGTTTATTTATAATAGTTACATAAACGTATAACATTTTAGATAAAAGGTACCAGGCTATCATAAACGCTAGGCGCACTTGTGTGAACGACACCAACGCGTCAGGCTACCGCGACGCAGGCTTAGGACAGAAGGAATGCGTTCCAAAGAATGTAAAATGCGCTTCCTGTCTGGGTATTCCCCAAGACGCAGAGTTATTTTCCGTCACAAACTCCCGTGGTTTAGTGCTGAGGGAATTCAGCACTAAACCACGGGAGTTTGTGACGGAAAATAACTCTGCGTCTTCATTGTCGGTAGCATTTGCTCAGAGGGGTAATTCCGTAACTCTTTTAACGAGCGTTAAAACAACTCAACTGTAATTTTTTAACCCCCGACGGAAAAAGATTATATATTTGACGTTAATAATAGTTATAAGTTTGACGTGTGTGTCTGTGTGTGTGTGTGCCGCAGCCGTTTTTGAGATATTGAACTTTGAAATGAAAATGTCGGCGGTTTTTCAACTTATTCATACAAAAAATGTCACTTAGGTATATATCTACCTAGCTTACGTACAAATCGATATGCAATCAATCAACACGTTCGGAATATTTAATTTAAGCGAACAAAGAGACTTAACAGTAGGTAGGCACAAATAAAATGTATCGTGTGTTTGGCTTAGCTTAATGCCCGAGTCTTTTTCTGTCCGTCTGTCAACAGGCTGTATCTCATAAACCGTGATAGTTACACAGTTGAAAATTTCACAGACGATGTATTTCTGTTGCCGCTATAACAACAAATACTAAAAAACATAATAAGTAAAATAAATATTTAACGCTCCCATATAACGAACGTGATTTTTTTGCCGTTTTTAAAGATAATGGTACGGAACCCTTCGTGCGCGAGTCCGACTCGCACTTATCCGGTTTTTTCAAAATACATATATATTTTGAAATTTCTAAAAATTTACTCTACTACTTAAAGTATTCTATATACTTAATTATGGAACTTGCTCACAAAATTTCACGAGAAATGGTTGAGAAATGAGGCCTGTAGAGGAGGACAGCCGGACACGCGGATATACGAAAGAATTTTGCCCCAAGCTGAAGCAGAGAACTTCGTTCGCTTCGCTCTCTCGTTCAATAGAGGCGTCAAGTTTGTGAGTGTGTAGCTTTGTAAGGGTGTAGCTTGAAAGTGTGTAGCTTTGTAAGGGTGTAGCTTGAAAGTGTGTAGCTTTGTAAGGGTGTAGCTTCAAAGTGTGTAGCTTTGTAAGGGTGTAGCTTGAAAGTGTGTAGCTTTGTAAGGGTGTAGCCTGAAAGTGTGTAGCTTTGTAAGGGTGTAGCTTGAAAGTGTGTAGCTTTGTAAGGGTGTAGCTTGAAAGTGTGTAGCTTTGCAAGGGTGTAGCTTTGTAAGAGTGTAGCTTGAAAGTGTGTAGCTTTGTAAGGGTGTAGCTTGAAAGTGTGTATCTTTGTAAGGGTGTAGCTTGAAAGTGTGTAGCTTTGTAAGGGTGCAGCTTGAAAGTTAGTATGTAGGGGAGGACCAAAAGAACTATACTTATCCGATTTCAAAAATTCTTTAACCCGTACAATGGATACTATCCATACTGAAATTATAAATGCGACAGTGTGTCTGTCTGTCTGTCTGTTATCTCTTCACGCTTAAACCGTTGGACCGATTGTGATGAAATTTATTATAGAGATAGTTTGAGTGTAAGGGAAGGGCATATAATAGTTTTTACCCCCGAAACTAGTTGGTAGTGACCCTGCCTACGAAGCAAGAGGTCCTGGGTTCGAATCCCGGTAAGGGCGTTTATTTGTGTGATGAGCACGAATATTTGTTCCTGAGTCATGGATGTTTTCTATGTATTTAAGCATTTATGTATCTATATAAGTATGTTTATCTTCTTCTAGTACCCATAGTACCAGCTTTGGTTAGTTTGGGACTAGGTCGATTTGTGTAAGATTGTCCGCAAATATTTATTTATTTATATATTTATTTATACTTATTACCTAGTTCTGTAGACTCTTTTCTGTGTTAATACGTACACGTTGTTCCATGAGCAATACACGTATTTCTTTTGCCGGCATGGCTGCAAGCATGAATGCCTGATTAATCGATATTAGTGCTCAATAAAGAACACTAGGGTTCATGCTGGGGAATGCTGTTTAAGGCACAACAGCGCGGCGGATGTGGACTTACGTGTTAGATCATTCAATAAATAAGTAGTTCACATTTGAGTTTTTTCGACGAAGTTGTTTATAATGACTTTATAATCAATTTTTGAACGACGTCAACACTTATTGCATTATGAATTTAATACATTTTCATTATTAAGTAGTTCAAACTACAGCAAATGTGTGTACGACTGAAAAGAGACGATTTAGTGATACTTAATTTTCATTTGTACCTTCGACTATGTACCGACCTGAATTCTTCACACAATAAATGATTAGTATGTTTACTAATTGATTACTGATTATGATCAGTAAAATTCCGTTGTTTTAATAGTAAAGCCAGTATATAATGGACCCAAAAACACGAATGATTTATCTTGTTAGGGTGTTGTTATGGGCACCTACTCCCTGTTATTAGCTTGATAGCAGTATAATATTGCATTATCATCTGCATTACACGTACGATTGCAACTCGATTGGATTTCGGGAAACAAACTAACATACATGAAATAAACATCGCTAGTTACGAGAAAATGAAAGCTTGGAAAAACAGCCGATAATGATGTGTTTTGGCCGACAACATATAGTTCCCAACAACGTTTATTATATCGGAGTTCCTTAGTGTGTCATGAGTTTTTATTATTCCTATTCTTTTTATATATTTCCATTTTAAACTGGAGCCACCAGCTTCTTTTATTACCTTTTAAGGCAGACATACTAAAAACTATGTTAGTTATGTCCGGTAGGTATGCTAGGAACATCGCCCGCAACTCTCCTTTGCCTTTTCCCATCTCAATCTAATTTACAACACGGCTGCTCAATAAAACCAGGGCGGCTGCTCTCTGTGGTCTTATCAGGAGTACCGTGAATATGTTGCTAATCTTTAAATGAGTATATTGAACGAGACTGGCATTGAACTATACTCGAACAGAATAATATTTGGTACACAAACAAAAACTGAGCACATTTTCATCGCGCTTTTGAATGAAAATATGTATTAGGTATTCAGAAGTATGCTATCGTTTATAATCTTGCACGTTACAACCATTTGAGAGATTATGTGTCCAATTGAATGTCGGAAATCACTGTTAAGAAACCCCTCGGATCCGTGCCAAACAGAAGAACCTATTCACATCTCAGTCCGAATATTCGGTTATAGCATACTTATTAATTGTTTTGATGGTTTATATGAAAAAGAAGAGTGTCTGGATCACTGTCTATCAGTGGAGGAACTCGTGTCCTGCGGGCCTCAAACCTACCCACAATTCAATGGGGAACTTGCATGGGACTTCAATTTCGAATAAATTGCACTCAATCGATGCGGATATACGTAGAGATATCATACAAAAGAAAAAAAAAACGATTTTATTAGTTTTACCTAACGTTAAAATGACGAAAATTTATTTTTAATTTTGTCGATAAAATAACGTAACAGTTACATAGAATATTAAATTAGAAATGATATTTTGTATGACAAGTATAGACTTAAACGTAAATTTTGTGGAGATAATCGCAAATTAATGACTTACTCCATAGTAAAGGCTATGCTGTGACGTCATAGCATAAGCCCGTTTAGTATAGAGCGTTTTCGGGGGGTGCCGGCGCGCGCAGATTTCAAATGCATATAACATCAGAAAAATAAATCATAACAAAGTTTTAATGCTACAGTTGTTTTAATGCTGGATTATACTTTTGTTTTTCGTAATAAAATATTAAGATGCAAGTTCCCTATTAGACACATAGAGGTACCAGGCAAATCATAAGACGGTAGATACTCAAACCTACCCACAATTCAATTAGACACATAGAAGCACCAGGCAATCATAAGACGGTAGATACTCACGTTGCCCTGCGGGTCGATCAGCTGCGCGTATTTCGGCGCCTTGGCCTTGCTCCCGTCCGCGAAGACGCCGGCCAGCCGCAGCGGCGTGCCCGGCCGCGCCGCCGCGCGCTCGTACTGCGCGCCCACTCGCCCGCTGTCTGGGGACAAATATACGGTCATCCAGAGGGAACACTGCTCTGCGAACTAGCTGAGCACAAACTACGTCACGTCATCGTAGGACCGAGGGCTGCAGCAATAAATGGTTGGCATTGATCGGTTCGATCCGAGAAATGTAATTGATGCAACCAACTCTTAATAAATGTAAGCTCATCAGCTCAGGAGCGATGAAGTAGACCTTAGCTTAGGCTTGTTCCCAATTCTACAGATTCCCGTTACAAATTCCCTTCTCTACAGATTCCCAATCCTAGAAATTTCCAATTCTACAGATTCTCACGTCTACAGATTCCCAATTCTACAGATTCTCATTGGCCCCGCTGGCCATATTTGACTTCTTCCAACACTAGGTAGTCAGGACTTCAGATGCCCGAAGGACAAATAAGATCAGAAATAGGAGCTCAGTCAAAACGGCTACCATACATTAATATGAAAACCTTTGATTTTTATTCCATTTTCATAACCAGAACCTCCTATTATGTATGGTCTCCTGGTATTCCTATTTCTGGTCTATTTGTCCTTCGGGCATCTGAAGATACCTAACGAACCTAACCTACTCTACCTATCTTTTAGTCCGGAACCGCATGGACAAACATGAGAATCTGTAGAATTGGGAATCTGTGGACGTGAGAATCTGTAGAATTGGGAATCTGTAGAGGTGAGAATCTGTAGAATTGGGAATCTGTAGACGTGCGCCTCAACCCACAGAACAAGTATAAATAGTTTACATACTTATTACATGCCGTAATCATGGACAGGCGGTTGCCTGTCGAATAAAGACGGCCTTAGTTGATAACGCTCAATCCCGAGGAAAACTCGGGCACGAAACATGACGCCCGTCGAATGTATACCCTCCAAGTACCAGGGTAACATAACATCAGAAGAGGGATTCAGTTACCTGAGGCGGGGCGGGCGCGGTAGGCGGAGAGCGCGCGGGGGGAGACGAGCGCGAAGGCGCGCGCGCGCAGGAGCGCAGCCACGGAGCCTCGAGGCGCGGCCAGCGCGCCCCCGCGACACCCGCATGCTGAGAACCAACCTGGAACAAAAAAAGTTAGGTTAGATCATGAAGTTAGGAGACAGTTTAAGATGAGAACTGTGGCCTAAAACGCGAGCCGAAAGAGACTCACTTTGTGTGTGTCCCTTTCTAATGTAGGTAATTAAGATATCCAGAGTGGGGGAGAGACACATTAGTGTCCTTCGACTCTTTATTCCGCTTATCTAGGATTAACTCAAAAACAATCTAGTGCTTTGCACCATAGAGTTCCATTTTATTTGTGGAGGTTGTGGAAGAAATGAGTCAAGATTTATATACGGAAGTATGAAACGTCATTGGTTTAGATAACAATAACTGTCGGCCGCTCAAATATTTGGCAATACATTTCAAAGTTTAGATTCAAAACAAAAATGCCTAGAATCTTAAGGTTGTCTTTGTTCCAAGTTTTAATCAATGTAGGTACCGTGACAAACCTTTATATTATTTTCCGATTATATTTTTCTTCGCACTCTCCAAGTGATTCGAATCCAACCCTAAATTCAGAGCTGTGTTGTTTTAATATAAAACTCATATGGCTTTCGGTCCCATCATAATAGGGAACATTACGCAAAGCTTTGCGTAGGGGGCGACACTAACACAACCCGTAAACAAACCGCCATGACGTACCTACAATATCATATTTATTAACCTAACAAACAATAACAAATAATTGATGAAAACGCGTTAAACTACAATAGTTTTATTATCAATATTATCATTCGTGTGTAAAATACCTGTACTGTGATATTAAAACGGCATCCTATAGCCATTTAAAGCTGGATGAGGGCTTTTTTTTGCTTTACGACGTATTGCCGCTTCCCATTGTTTTCGTATCATCGTTTCCTTCGGAAATGAATGATGCCCTTCATTCTTGCATCCAATTACGCAGATCTGATGCATTTTATTTATTGAAATATTCTCTTCCCTATTTGATCCAGAGCTTTGAAGGACTTGTCAAAGTTGTCAAAAAAACTGTTTACTAATTGTGATAGTGCTGCACTCTGGCGGCAGAACATTGCAGTAATGTTCCCTATTATATCAGCTTATTACCATCCTACATATGCAAAGTTTTAGCTAGTGTTAGAAATGCACACGGCCAGACATTTGTGCTAATAATATGCTAACAATATTCAAACTTTTAGCATAACTAACTCTTAATACAAAGTGCACCTTAGGCAGCCTGCACACGTAGATGACACCATTAAGGCAGGTTTCACACATTGTTAAACCGTTTTACCACTCATGCATTTGACGTTCCCTTGCAGACTGACATTACCACTTTACCAGACGTGCCAACAAAACGACAGCTCTAACCGTTTTCAGATAACTAATCCTGCAAAAACCAGGCTCCGTAACGACTTTAGCTGCGCCAAAACTTATTACCAACCTTATGTCACCCTTGTTAGAACCTAATTTCCTTCGAAAGTGACCTTTGGATGTATTTTGTACTATGTGAAGCCCTTTGATGGCTGATGTAATTAAGTAAAGGTCGATGAGTTAACCCTTTCGTTTTTATTGTTATTTGTTACTGATCAACGGACGCCTTTTGGGAAAGGTTTTAGAGAAAAAAGTTAACTCGAGTTAGATTAAGTAAAGTCTAGATTGGTCATGGTAAAAATAGTACCTAAGTAATATTTAAAACGGAGTCGGTATCTTATCAAAGCTTCATTGAATTTTCATAAATATTAGAATACCTGCGGTGTCCTTAGCATCTTAGCAGACCTAGTATAAAGTGAATTCAAATAACGATATAAAATAATCGGATAACAAATAGGTAAGTACATTTCTCCTTTTTTACAAACTTTAATTTAACTGGCAATGTATGTGTTCGGCTCAAAAGTCAAAACCTGCAAGTCAATGCGCAGATGACAATGCAATATTATGGTACCATAAATCTGCTTTGATAATTGAGACTGAAATTTCACAAGACAATCCCGTCGTGTTTGGTTGGGCTATTTAATTGTGCTAAAAAATAAAGTCGGCAATAAAACCATGTTTAACAGAAACATCATTAAAGATGGTTATACTAACTTAAAGTTCATAAAGCTACACAACAGATCAACGCAGAGCAGACGGCAGGATGCAAATTTCCTGCCACATTTATTTCGCTCAAACATATTTATGCAGACACTTCACCCGACACTTCTCAGTCGCTCCGACATCAATGGTCTCGATTGTTATTCAATGTCGACTGTGGCAATGTAGATTGCTACGTGTACAGAGTGGGGAATGACACCGCATGCGGATAATGAGAAATAATTGACTAGGAGTCCATTTAATCTCCATGTATACGCTAGATTAATTATGTTATGAGCGTGTTTTCGTTACTTAGCTACGAAACCTGGGATAATCAGTGGTATTTGACATTAAGTGCATTTTGAAGGAGGCCATCACAAGAAGGCATCATTATGAAATTCAGAATAAAACTACTAGGCGACAGGATTATCGAGATGCGAGAGGTTTCAACAAACAGCGCGATATCTCATCGCGTCAGAAATAGACTCCGAAAGTTAAGTTTAAAGCCAGATTAATACTTATATGACGTGGTGCTCTCTTGTTGTTTCGATCTGACAGTTGAAACAACAGCCCCCCTATTCTGTAACTTGCTTTAGGCTCACCTCAACGCTCACCCACAAATATACCTTGACACCGCGATGCGTAGTAACAAAGTGTATAGGTAGAGGTCTAGTTTCGTAACGGGTGACCGGCGGGGTGAGCCGCATTAACGCGTGGCGAATAACAGCCCAGGAGCCGTCACGTCAGAACTCATCAGATGAGTGTGAATATAACCTTTTTGTTTCTGAGACTGTTGAGTGTGCCGCAGCTGGGCGAAAGCCTCTACCGCTATCTCCATGAGTCCCTACAAAGTGCTTATTCTGCCGTGGCTGAATGCGAGTACGGGCCCACCTTCCACTCAAGGGTAATGAGCGGAAACGGAGGTAAAGAAAGTGAGTGGACCGGAGTAAAATAGTTGTGCACTTCCACTAAGAAAGATTTTCAGTATTGTGCCTTCCACTGCCAGCGGAATTTGCGAAGCGAGCGAGGTGGGAAATGAGATGAGTCAGATGAGCGAGTCCGTTCAAAAGTCAAAACTAGCGCGCGACGCCATGACACCGCGGACTCATTTTAACTCGTTCAATCCGCTCCCCTTACTCGCTCGTGGTAAAAGTATTCGTATGAAAAGCAGTTTTGCGAGTCGAGCGGACTGCTCGACTCTGCGAACACTTTTGTGACTCTTTCAACTCGTTTAGTCCACTCCACTCTTATTCAGTGGAAGCACTTCTATGCAGTTCGCTATTGTGAGTTAAACGGACTCCGTACAGAGTTCCACTCGAAACGGAAGGGCGTTAAAATGATGTTGATGAAGTCCCGAATCTATCGTTAGCGCGCATCGGTCGGTGCGCCGGCGCAGCGTCATAACGCGGTTGTTCCCCCGCGCACGTTGCCAGGACACTCTCACTGCGCAGAGTACCGTAGGTACACTTTATTATTATCTTATCTTATCTTATCTAGGTGAGGGCCCTTTCGGATTCGCTTCGACCCAGTGGGATCTTTTGTGCATTTGCCCTCTCCTTTATACCTGCTCCCAGGCTTGCTCCATCATTTCCACAAAGCGGATGATGCAGTTCGCCGGGAGCACCTTGAATTCCTTTGGTTGCGGGTAACCGTTACCAAAGTAGTTCATTCTTTGTCTGGCAAGGGCATGACATTCATACACTTTATTATTGGTCAAATTGTATTTTATACAATCGTTACACAATGAGGGCTCTTAAAGTCGATACGTAAGGTAGAGTCACCGGCATCAATATATGATGAATCAAAGGCCGCAAAAAAATCTGACACGCTCTTACGGCTCTAGGAATAGAGTTGTCATCAGATATTTTTGCGGCCTTCGTTCCATCATATATATTTATGCCGGTGACTGTAATACGACAATAATTTTCAACACATTACAACTTCTTATTACGTCGCCTAAAAGCTCATAATCCTGGGTAGGTATTAAACACGCGTGTTTTATAACATCACTCATTATTACATCCTTAATAACATTAAATAACATCTTCTACTTAAACCTAATCTTACTAACTTATAAATAAGGAATGCTGAATCTGACATCAGGTGAGCCAGAATGTAATTACATCCACCAATTTGATAAAAGGCTTCATCCACGATCTGTCTCCGGGCCGATTCATTGTGAACACATTCCATTAAAAAAAAACTATCGTAATCTAATTAACCTAAATCGTTAACTATTGTGTTGTCTACTAGTCTACACCTATTCAAAATCAGTGATGTCAGAAGCCTTCATACAAAGCTATTTAGTTTGATAAAAAAAAAAAAAAAAAAAAAAAATTTTTTATTTATTTAACAAAAAACACACTTAAATTATAAACGTTATATCCGTCAGACGCCAAACTAGGCTGAGCCTGTATCTTGGCCGCCTGCGAGTGCGATTAACACGAACTACTTAAAATATTACCATTTTGCAGTACAAAACTCTAATTCCTGTTTCATTAAAAGTATACATTGAGATAAGATTAACATTAACATTACAATTTAAAATTACTATTTGTGCATGGGCGTGTGTGTACGTGACTGCGTGTGTGTGTGCGTGTGTGTGTGGGGGGGGGGGGGGGGGGGGGGGGGGGTATGTGTGTGTATGTGTGTGTGTGTGTGTGTGTGTGTGTGTGTGTGTGTGTGTGTGTGTGCGTGTGTGCGTGCGTGCGCGCGTGTGTGTGTGTGTGTGTGTGTGTGTGTGTGTGTGTGTGTGTGTGTGTGTGTGTGTGTGTGTGTGTGTGTGTGTGTGTGTGTGTGGATGTGTGCATGTGAGAGTTCCACTAGGCTACAACAGTATCGGTTTGGTTACCTTTGTTATAATAGGTTTTCAGTCAGAGAGTATGAAAGCGTCAGTAACCAGTTCTTCACTACACATTTCGCTTTAATCACGGGTGTCGTTTTAATGTTAAGATGATTGCAAATGTTATTGTAGATGTGGGGATGAGAAAATGCAGGACTTTTCCTGCCTAACGCTGAACTAAGTGGCGGCAGAGGTGCTTTGAATATACGCTTGCTCAAAATTTCCGTGTAGATTGGCGACTTCAGTAGGCATGTATGGGTCCGGGAAACTGCTTTCATGATGTAAAGCTGTCTCACTCGCAGCAGCTTACTTTCGCGGTAGAGCGTGTCAGTGGGGTACCGAAACGGTTTTTTCAGCATTACCTTTATAACCGCCCTCTGAGCACGCTCCACCTCGAGCATGAAGCACCTGGCAGCACTGCCCCAGACGGCCACTCCGTACTGAAGGATGGATTGGAATAGGGCATGATATACTAGGCGGAGAACATCAAGGTCAGCACAGTCACGAATTCGCTTCATCACGTAGATCAGCTTCCTAACTCTGGCGGCAAGCGCGGACAGGTGTTGCTTGAAGGAGAGATGTTGGTCAAAAAGAATACCTAAGTATTTTACGTAGTGGCGTCTTTCAATTTCTTGACAAGAGCAGTTGCTCACGGGCTTAAAAGATGAAGCAAAACTGTAGCACACACAGGAGTGGAATTTTATAGTTCTGTTTACAGGCGGGGATGAGGCTATCGTCTTTGAGAAGGCTACGAAATTCGTCTTACCAATATTAAGTGTTAATTGGAACTGGTATCGGCTCTTATCTCACCGGTAGTTGCTACATACCGAAGTTTTTACCGTTAATATGTGTATAATAGGTGTCTATTCAAAATCAGTGATGTCAGAAGCCTTCATACAAAGCTACTTAGTTTGATTGGAACTGGTATCGGCTCTTATCTCACCGGTAGTTGCTACATACCTGTGGGCGACAGAATGTAGTTTGTGAAATGTAGGACCTACGGGTCACGAAGAGAAAGGGTGTTGTATAGTATGTGAACGATAAGGCCTACGGGTCACGAAGGGAAAGGACGTGTAACTATAATTCCTTCACATAAGGACGGCAATTGTGCCCAGATTAAGCTCCTAAAGCAAACGGCTCATATAAGAAGCGCGTGATTTATTTAGGACCTAAGTACAATAGGTACAGACGAAGAAAATAGCTTAAAGTAAAGATAAAGGTACCAGGTACCTCCAGTAATTATTTCATAAAGATCGATAAGGGGAGAGCCCCTGATAAATGAGGGAGAGATAGCCAAATTATTTGTAAAGAAACCAACTTGAGACTATATCCAGATCTAGTCCGTCAACAAGGGACATCGGTAACTAGAGTTACATAAAATGTGAAATAAAAATGTACACAACGTATGCATAGAGATTATTGCTTATTATGGTGCAATAATGGTCAAGGTTCAGGTTGATTTCTCTGATTGGCTAAAAAGACGGGAGCAAAAGTCAAACTTACGCTACCACGTTAAGGAAAATGTGAAAATTGACGGTCTCACCCGGCCATAGCTTCGTAACCAGATGAGGTACGAAAGCAATTGAGGTATCGTTAGGAAGCTAAGGTAAATGCCCTTACGTATGTATAATCACTTTTGATAATTAATGTTAATTAAAGCCACTAGGGCCTGGCAAAGCCATTTCATGTTACCAAAGTTGATAATTTTACGTAAATATCGACTTTCCCAATTTAAACGGGAAAAGCAGGAAAACTAGTAGATATTGTAATGTATAGCTCAGAAATAGTTCTTTTGAAGGAAAATATGTAAAAACCCTTAAGGTTTCCCTGAAAACCAGGAAAACGTAAAAACTAGCTTTTCCATAGTAAAAGTGGGCGAGGTCTTCAAAATTATATCCCCACCACTTTTAATGCCTTAGGGGTATAAAAGAGGCTGTAATCGCCGGATAAAGTTGTGTTCGCTCAGCCCCACCAGTGGGAGCTCCCAGGAAGAAGAAGAAAGGAAGAAGTAGGGAAATTGTGATAGGAAGTAGGAAATTGTGATAGGGAAAGTTTAATCAGTAGTTTGTGTCTCATTATTTTATTATACCGTTTCATTTATATTTCGCCAAGTATTATTTTATCGTCACCCCCACCTCATTCTTCAACAGTGCAGCTCAGTCTGCGGGATTAGTGCTCCCCTAGAGCACCTGCGCTACCAAAGCGCGTTACGGCCGTTTAAAAACACGCTGAGCGGTTCAACCGCCGCGGTTCACCCGCCGCGGTTGAAACGCGCGGTTCGCCCGCCGCGGTTTTTAAACGCCCCTTGTTAGGTGACTGTGAGGTCGCGAAGGTCAAACCCAGGCCTGTCGCACATCGACCCCGTCGGCGCCACGCGTCGTCCACAATACCGAAGTTTTTACCGTTAATTTAATTTAAAACAGCAGATTATTAAATTTTTACCTATTTAGAATGTGAGATAATACCAATTATAATTATAAACATGAATTACTAAACAACTTCCGGTCAAATGCACGTGTAATACTAGTACTATGCTGCCCCGCAAACCTATTACAAAGAACGCAGGCGAAGCAGCAGGATAAAATTAACTTACAAAGCTACACACAAACTTTATCTCTTTATAATATTGTTATTGGTATCTAGATTCTAGACTAAGACTAGGTTTTTTGGAAAGGCTCGTTTTGTAGACAAGGTCCGGGCGTGTTTGTTTGTAATTTGGTGAACGTACTTGGAGACTCGTTTTGGTGGCCTGTATCGAGGCCCGGGTCGAACATTTGGTGAAACTGTGCCAAGATTTTGTGCCCGTGACAACTCGCGCATTGCCGGCAAGCCCGCCCATGGAACATCACGGCGCTTCTTCGGTCCCGGAGACCAGCTTTGGTGAAAGTGGACTTGACTTTGACTTGATTGAACCTTGATGGATACCGGACCGAATTGAAGCGAATATCGCGCCGCCGGGAACATCAGTAAGTTAACCACATTTTGTAGCCAGCCCACTGGCACTATATGACCCGCGACATCGCGTGGCGTTTAGGTTCACTCGCATTAGGCGAAGAACCATACAATTTTGGTAGACTAAAGACAAGTTGGCCATATTTTCAAGAGCCCAGCACTGTTTTAAATCCCATAAGCTCACCTCTCTGCCTCCAACCGTACTCTGCGCTCAAGGAACGTTCCTCGTCTCAGGCAATTTTATGGTAAAAATAAAAAAAAGCGGGCGCGCACCGACCTTCCCAAGGTCGTCCACTCGTGCGCCGGGACTCTGCTCCGGGTAATGGGAGGTTAAAATTAAAACTCGGTGTGTTTAAGGGTCTATTTCGAGAAGCAAATTGATGCTTAGGAAACGAATGCACTAAATAAATGAGTCTATTGGAGATGAATTTGAATTGGTGTTGTGTTTGTCGCGTGTTCGAACGTAATGTCTATACAATGTAATACATCTCATAATAAAATAAGCTGATAGAGGTTTCTGGTGATGTCTGATCTAGGGACCGATTTTTGACTTTCGAGCGCTCGAATTTTTCACTCGAAAACTGACAAAAGTTACGAAATACTGTTTTGAAATAGCGATAGAAAATTGAAAAGCGAGTGGTATTCACCACTCGTATTCAATTCTATCGGTAGAAAGTTAGTGCCTGCAATTTTGACACTAAATTCGTATTTACTTTTATTTAATTTTCGAGCGCTCGAAAGTCAAAAATCGCCCCCCTAGTCGTAACCAGCACAATATCTTCGTTCCTAACGCGCTAAAAATATTTATATGCCGACTTTCTTCTTTCTTCTTGCCAGCGGGAAACCGTCATACCTAACAATAAGGAATCCGCAAAATACAAATAATAAACGTCTCGGTGCATGGACACTTTCAATCAAAATGTAACAATGTGTATGTAAAAAAAAAAAAAAAAATTGAACTGTTTATTTTCAGATCTGTGATTAAATTACATACATCAGTTACATTTAGTACAATCTTTAATATTTAAGATAATTTACTAAACTTTTTTATCTTAATAACTAGTTATATTTATCTATGTTACTACTGGGGGCCATAATGAACATTTTCTTAATTATATTATTATGCCAACTATTAAATAAAAATAAATATTTGCGGACAATCTTACACACATCAACCTAGTCCCAAACTAAGCAAAGCTTGTATTAGGCGTCAAAGTGTCAAACATTTGGACTGCTTACTCAGTATGGCGTTGAATCAATAACGGAAAATACAGTTTAGGAATTCATATCTTTCGATTACTTCCTTGCTTTGCCATTGATTGGAAATATTGGAATCATGTATAGCCTTCATCCGAACACGTCCCTAATACTGCGACTGACTGACTGCGACCAAAATCGACGCCCGCGCAATGACGTTAGCTGCGTATAAGCTAGGGCTACACATACCCAGGCTACTTTGGGCTTATTTATTTAAGGATTACCAACGGAGTTCACAATGTTCAATCTTATGAAAAAACAAGCACTTATGTAACGTCTAATTGGATTTACTTAATTTTTAAATAAATGAAAAAAGGTTCTTAGATTCAGCCGTAGATGAATGAAACGGAATAGAAATCAAATGTCAAATTCGTGTCACTTGTTTTTTCGGGATTTGTTGATAGGTACATTAATAATTGTAATGCTTTAATACGAAATTTTCGAAAATAAGTTTCC
This sequence comes from Epinotia brunnichana, assembly GCA_963854355.1. Taxonomy (NCBI): domain Eukaryota; kingdom Metazoa; phylum Arthropoda; class Insecta; order Lepidoptera; family Tortricidae; genus Epinotia; species Epinotia brunnichana. The sequence continues at coordinate 4,846,003 of OY977956.1, forward strand.
ATATTAGAATCGATTCTTTTTTTATGTTTTACATTTGCGTGTCATGAAGGTCTACCGCAGACCGGCTCGAAATTATTAATCGGTAAAAGACAAAGCACTTTCGCCATTTTGACATCACTGGCAGCAGAAAGTTAGGACAACGCTTTCGCTCTGAAAAATAAATTAAAAATTCCATGAGGTCAAATGTTTCGGAAAAAATATTAGTTGTCGCTGTCGGATAAAAACTATCCTTTAAGCGGAAGCCAGAATAATCTAGATACTTATAAAAAATATTTCATGTTATTCCGTTCATGGGAAGCTAAGATCCTTCGTGACAAAACAATGTCTGAAATGATACTGGCCGTTTCTTTTTTTATTTATAAAATTTATTAGTGTAGATAGCATAAATCATATCTAGTTATTTTAAATCTTGTGCATCCAGCCTTAATCTACGAAACAAGAATAATTAATACGACATCCGACATCTATTTGCATACGTATGTCTTAATGATGTCGCTAATAGGATTATTAAACGCTTGTAAAAGTTCCTTCCCACGGGCCTACACGTACAATTGAACAGAAAAATATCGTTATCAGGACTTTGACTGCCGACTAATTGTCGGTTAAACGGTGATTACACCAGTCAATATTCCTTTGAATGCAGGCAAATACTATCTCTATCAATTTAATCAAGGGGATACATCGATAATCAAATACTGAGTGAAATCTAATGATTTTTCTTTATATATTTCCATTATCTTGAGTAGGTATCCTGCATTTTTTTTACTGACTTCATGAAAGGAGGAGGATCTATGTTCCCGTTAACCGATTTCGCTGTAAATTGTGAACCGATTTTCAAAATTCTTTTTTTTATTTGAAAGAGTAAGTATATTCCGGTTGTAGCCCCATTAGCACCATGTCAGGATCTGATGATGGGATCCCAGGAAAATTAAGGGCAAGATTCAAATTTACACGCAATGTGCAATTTTATTTTGAAAAAGTGAATCGACGTCCCGTGTGGTGTCGGGTTAGAATTTCACCATCCCCTTTCTTCCCGTGGGTGTCGTAAAAGTCGACTAAGGGAGCAGGGTTAAAGTTTGTTGTGGGCGATGGGCTAGCAACCTATCACTGCGATATCTTTTTCCGATCTTTTATACCCACGTTTATGCTAAAAGTGGCACTGGAACATAAGTTTCATGTGCTCTGCCTATCCCTTTTGGGAATAAAGGCGTGAATCTATGAATGAATGAAAGAATCGACGAAAAAATTCTATATTATAATTATTATACCTGCTCAACAAAATTCACGAGAATCGGTTGCGAAATACCAACGATTTTCGGCCCAAGCTGAAGCATAGAACTTCGTTCGCTTCGCTCGCTCGTTCAATAAGCTCTTTTGACCTTACATGCCCCAGTGAATATGTAGTTTTATTTACCTGTCGTCATGGTGTTAGTTTCTGTAGTTACTGAAAAACATCCTCAGTGATGGAGTGCTCCAAATACTTCCTCAGCAATGGAGTGCTCTAAATACTTCCTCAGCGATGGAGTGCTCCAAAAACTTCCTCAGCGATGGAGTGCTCCAAAAACTTCCTCAGCGATGGAGTGCTCCAAGTACTTCCTCAGCGATGGAGTGCTCCAAATACTTCCTCAGCGATGGAGTGCTCCAAATACTTCCTCAGCGATGAAGTACTTCAAATACTTCCTCAGCGATGGAGTGCTTCAAATCAAATACGTCCTCAGCAATGGAGTGCTCTAAATACTTCCTCAGCGATGGAGTGCTCCAAAAACTTCCTCAGCGATGGAGTGCTCCAAGTACTTCCTCAGCGATGGAGTGCTCCAAATATTCCCGCAGCAATGGAGTGCTCCAAGTACTTCCTCAGCGATGGATTGTTACAACTACTTCCTCAGCGATTGGAGTGCTCCAAATTTGAGCCTGATACTACGTTAACTTTTAGCATTTCTCGTTTGATCTATTATCTTAATGTAGGTATTAACCAAAGTGTAAACAAAATGTGCAACGCTTGCAGCGTGGCGCAAGATCTGTCAGGCCTGTGCAATCTCTATTGTTGCGTTCATTCGTTTCAATGCCAAATATGTCCACTAAATCAGAAATGTATAACTTCATCATCCCCATTTTCGCTTCACCGCAATCAGTTCACAATGAGATCACAACACGTAAGTTGGTAAAACGGATGGCAGTAGGCGAGGCATATTGCACGTGTAACAGATGGCCGTTGGGGCGGAAAGGTTCTCGAATAGCGACCATGTAACGGGAGGCGCAGCGTGGGTAGAACCCCACCAAGGCAGACTGATGACCTGGTAAAGGTCGCGGGAGTCCGCTGGATACGGATAGCGCAGAACCGGCGCTTTTTAGTCCAAAGCGCTACACCCCGAATTTCAGTAAAATGCTGCAAATGGTGTTAAAAGCATGGAAATCGGAACGATTGATCTTTAGTCCATATAAATCAATTTGTCCCGTAGCACCAAAAAAAAGAAAAAAACCGGCCAAGTGCGAGTCGGACTCGCGCACGAAGGGTTCCGTACCATTATCTTTAAAATATTTATTTTATTCTGTTTTTAGAATTTGTTGTTATAGCGGCAACAGAAATACATCACCTGTGAAAATTTCAACTGGAACTATCACGGTATCAGTGAGATACAGCCTGGTGACAGACAGACGGACAGCGGAGTCTTAGTAATAGGGTCCCGTTTTACTCTTTGAGTACGGAACCCTAAAAAGGAGAGGAAGTCAACAGCAGTCAGACAATCTTTGGATATCGGAGAAAGAGATAAAACTAGATTATGTATGTATTGCAGAGATTAAAATGAACCATAAATCAATAATAAAAAATAGTAATAATAATAAAACAATCATGGTTAGGGGACAAACAAATAATGTTCTTTAAGAAGGGATTTGAAGTTGCCGATAGATTTTGCTTGTCTAATGACAAGAGGGAGGAGAGTTCCACAGTAGAATAGCCTTGATAAAGTGAACGAACTATTGTAAAATTTTGACGAAGGCACAGTTAATAGCAAATTGTTAGAACATCTAACAGAATTAAAATAACTAAAACGCTCTTTGAGATAGCGGGGAGTTGCAGGGTTAAAAAAGGACACTAAACAGAAGCGAAATAATGTGAGAGTTACGGCGATAATGGATGGCGCATGTCAGGTATATAGTGCGTTCAATATAAGATGGCGTGATTCCACTTGAACGCAAACAATATAGGCAATAAACCAAACATATAGATCTAAATGCCACTTTTAGTAAGGGAAAATGACGGTTGAGTTGTCCTAACGTTCTTTGGAAACCTTACGTATTCATCTCTCTGGACCGTGTCATATTTTGATGTTCGATTGTTAATTTTTTTATCGATTGATTGCCCTCTCAAAGCCTAAATACCTGCATTTACCCTATAAATGTTGCTCATTGAATACTAAGGATGCATTTTGATTTCCCCATCGTCCTCTCAATCGGGTTGTGTACTGTGGGTTGATAAGCGCGGATCGATGGAGCGTGCGCGCGCTCGGGCGTTCACCCGCAAGCCGGATGTGCCTTACCGGACCGTATTCGGGCCATTGGGTCACCAACAATGCCTTATTTACCTGTGGAGCCTTCCAGACAGTGTAACTAGCGGCTATGTGAGCAGTACGAAAACGTCTTCAAAAAAAAAAGTTTTTTTTTAAATTTCGTAAAAGTGTATATCTACAAAATAATTATATATAATTAACGAAGCACACGACCACGTACCGGAAGGCGCGGCGTGGGTAGGCTCCCCCACAAGGTGGACTGATGACCTGGTAAAGGTCGCGGGAGTCCGCTGGATGCGGGTGGCGCAGGACCGGTCACTTTGGAACTCTTTGGGGGAGGCCTTTGTCCAGCAGTGGATGATGATGATGAATTAACGAAGCTGCTCACAAAATTTCACGAGATTCGGTTGAGAAATGCGACCTGTAGAGGAGAACAGCCGGACAGCGGGACTTCCGGACAAACGAATTTTGGCCCAAGCTGAAGCATACAAGTTCGTTCGCTTCGCTCGCTCGTTCGATTATGAAGATTAGGCGTCTGTACGTGAGACACAGATGATTAGCTAGCATGACATCAAACATATTCTTAGGTAAGTCGAAACCCATTTTGCTTAAATTCTATAAAAGTTGTAGGATAAGGACACTAATAAGGACTGCTAGATCGCCTGAAAATGGGAAGGCCGATAAGAATCGAGTTATATGGACGTTTCGCCACAACCGTACCATAAAAACAGGGAATGTTATAAAACTCCGCAGAACGGCATAGGGTGAGTGAAGTGATCTCCTTTCGTAAAAGCCTTTTTTGGATCACGCAGCGAAAGTTTTTTACTTACTCCAAATTAATAAACACGCATATATTTAATTTATGATCTGTATAACTGTGTAAAAAAATCAACCACAAACGCAAAAATATTGTCTTAAGTTCATGGTTCATGGTCTTCTATCTCTCTCGCTGAAGCGTGAGCGAGATGGAAGTGCGTGCTCGGAAGCGCGGATATCATGTTTTTTAATTTTAATTTTTTGTGCGTTTAAATAAATATAAAAGTATTCACCAAGTTCCCTTAAATTTGTTACGAATGTTATAAGTGTAAAACATTCGTAACAAATTATGCACGAACATGCTAGACCTATGTTCGTGATTTTTATGGAGCGAAAATTGCTTAATCATGTTTCGAATCACTGATCTCCCTGCAGAAAAGCCTCAAGATTACTATTATAAACAGACGTATTATATTGTTTCAAAAACTCTGCTCGCTTAACTTCGCTGAACCTGCGGCGCCTTAACCCACAATCAGATTATCAAAGAGCGTGTTATGACTAACTTCTAACTTCTGGTAGATGTTCTAATCAGTTTTCTAGTCGTGGGCGTGGAAAGCTCACTGTTTGTGAACGTTACGAAACTTCTGTTTACTGAGATTGGGTAAGCCGACCGCATTATCCGCCAAAAGCTTTGCCGAAGTCAAACAGCTTGATTTACATAGAGGTTTTTCTTCACCTCATGACAGCTTACACGGGTTATACTGACTACCGTTTTAGTTACGGTTGTGTGTTCCTGTACGTTGACATTTATGTCGTTTGTGTCGTTAAGTTGTTTTCGGATCAAAGAGTTTTAACCACACGCTTTCAAAGTATATTCATGCATTTTACCACCAACGATCTAAAAACATCGTATATGCTACCATATCTGTAACAAAGGCAACAACGGCTAAAACTATAACTGTGTTAGATTGATACATAAGTTTCTGTCAAAAATTAATATTTTGGTACAGGCTTTTATTGTTATCTGTACTTTTCTGTATACCATCATCAACTACTAATTGAGACGATTCTAACGTGCCCCAACTCAACGGGTTTACGTCGGTTAAGTACTGAATTCCCATGGCCACCTTCTGTCTCCATCATCAGATCAGCTCGATAGTACCATAATATTGAATTGTCATCCACCTGAACCTGACCTAAGTTAAATAAAAGCTTGTAAAATCAACAAAATTACCTTGAAATATAAATCAGTTTCTTTATGTAATAACCAAAATCTCTGTTTTCAAATGGAACCAGCTTTTAAAGGCGAAAACTAGCCTGTATAAACATAAAGTAGCTTTAACTTTTAGCTGTTTTTATGATTAATAGACCTTTTACAAATAAACAAACAACCTTGAAATAAGTTTTGATTACGCTTTTTTGCAACAATTGGCATGTTGGTTGCTTTACTGTTTGTAAAACATAGGTATATTATGTAACAAAAAGTTCAGGTCAAAGTACAATGTTAACTAGTTCATCTATGTATTCTGTTATAATACAGGTCCCTTATTAATCTCTTTTTATCGGTTATCGCAACCCACTTTATCTTTACACACAATCTTCTAGAGCAGGAACACCACAAATGGGACTTGCATAACGGACCACGCCTCAAGGGTCAGCGGTGACCTCCGGGCGCGTCCACACAGGTCATGAAGTGATGGTGGTTTCTGTCAAATATGACAATACCTAGGTACTACTTTTAGTACCTATAATCTAGTGTCGATCGTACTTTTTGCACATTCATTAATTAACAACTTCGAAAAGTTGAAAACCCCCGATATTTTCATTTCAAAGTTCAATATCTCAAAAACGGCTGAACCGATTTTGTTGAAACGTAGCTAAGAACCATCACGATCACGTCAGCGTTCGGATAAAAAACACCGCATTCAAATCGATCCATTCGTTTAGGAGCTACGATGCGACAGACAGACACAAAGATACACAGATACTTTTTGGGTTAACTAGGTACTCGTTGAGAATATCTTATGTAGTTCTAGTTTAAGATTGGCTCTGGCTACCTTCCGTCTCCATCATAACACCAGGTTTACGGTACTCGTACCATAATTAGACTTCGTCAACTTGGTCACTTGATTGGACTTCGGGAAGTAGGTCCAAGACTTGCTAGATTTGACCAAAACAAACGAACATGCAATGCAAGTTTAATAACAGTAAAAAAAGGACAGTTGGCCCCTGATGCTTTAAGCACACGTATTGTACTGTTGTGAGTTAGAACTTCAGCAGTCAGTACTCGTGCAGCTGAATACTTGGAAAAATATACATATATTTTGAATTTCTCCATCCGTTACGTGTACACACGGTTTTAATGTTTTTCATTTGTCACAAATCAAGCCGTTAAAGTGTGACAACAACCGGGAGCCCAGAACTCCTAAAGAGTAACAAGGCCACTAATACTACGGAACGCTCTTTGCATACAAGTGTCGTGACCCAGTGATCGAATTTCGCTGCACTGAGCGCCATTGACTTTCGACAAGTGTAGCTACTATTGCTTCTTTCACTTTGGCGTTACAATGTAATGTTTTCTGTTTTCATTTAGGTTGGAAGAAGAAGATTTAATAAACAAAGCACTTGATGTCACATAATGTTTGGTTTCGCTTCAATAAACAAATTTTGACAATGCATATTAAGTTTATCAAAATATCCCCTTAAAACATATGCAAACATAGGTAAGTACAAACTACAAACTAAGAAAGGTTCTGTAAAAGGTCAGAAAGCTGATAAGAAAATGGTAATAAAAGCAAGCGAAGTAAACCAAACCAACAATCTGAACTCAAACAATGACAAATCACAGTATGGGCACGGCACAACAATAATTTGCATCGTCTTAACCGGGAAGCGACTTATCAATACCTCGCCCGTACATCAGGGCAGCTTTCTCCATCTAACGCGATCATGCACACAACTACCAACTCTAGTCTCATTACCATAAAGTGCAAAATACTGGGGTAAATCGAGATATTTGCGAGCATTAATCTTTTTCTAAACAGCTAGGCCTTACCGGCCAGTGTTGGACTGTTGGATCGTTAGGAGCCTTCGGCCAAAAATTATACTCGGTCGAACATTGTACGTTATAATTTCAGTAATCATGTGTTTGTAATGGCTCTTATTTAATCAAAATATGGGTTGAGATCTGTATTACTCTGTCTAATAAAGGTCATTATGAATTTGGCTTAGGTCGAGTGAAAAGAAATCGGAAATAATTAAGTTGTCCGTCGCCTCCAACGTTCTTCGTAAGCATTCATTGGGTTCACAGATGTATGAATATAAGGAGATCGGACATGCCGGCCGATTTGTATTGAGTACGCCTGTCGCAAGTACATTAACCCACACAAAGCCCAAGTAATTGACAAGACAAAGCACGCACACTTATTGGACCTACGCTCTTATTGGAAAATACACGCGCATCGTATCAGGCATTTTGGGAATAAGAAACGTAATATTCTCTGCGATCAGCACGCGTGCACAGTTTGGCAGAGTATGCCCATTGAGCTAACAGCTGCGACGCGGCCGCCGGCGGTTTGTCCTCTCTCTAGTATTCTATGCTCTGAGATTGGGTTGTACCTACGGATATATTGTATTACGGGTACTTATATCAGAAGCAAAAATATGTTTTTTTCTCCCAATTAAAGCATACATACCTACTTATAACTGTTGATTTAATAAATGGTGTTGAATTTAAGATATAATTATGCCAGATATTTGGATTTTAAATAACTTCGCCTACGGGACCGGCAAGTAATAACTCCCATAAAAAAATATTGATGTTTTGGGAGCAGACCAATACAAAGCTACAAAAAAGCATCGACTCGATATAGGTCGATTTTTTTTTATGTAATAAAGGCCTAAAAGCCGAATCTAAGTATCGACATAGTTCGGCCAGTATTTCCCATCCCTTACCCAAACAGCCACTATATCGAACACCGAAGATAAAGAAAATTTGAAATTAGAATACCGTTAAGCTGAACAAATATGGCTGCCTCAAGTAAGCATTGTTTCGGAGATAGTTCAGTAAAATGATGACTTATGACTTCCATTTATGCTAGACAGTGCCCTTTTGTTTGTGTTTAATTATCAGTTATCGTCCATGCACGTCAATTTTATTAGTAACTCATTGTTTTTAATGATTTTTAAACGCTATTTTATTTTGTAGGCAAACGATAGTGGTGATGAATGATAGACATCTCGTGTAGCAGCCATCTTGAAATAAATCTTCAGATGTTTTAGTACATTTTGTGGCGTGCTCGTTTTAAGTTATTATTATTATAAACAAATATGTATGTTAAACAAAACGTAATCTGAAGTAAAACGTTTTTCCTGATTTGACCCTGGGATACATTAAAAAAAATATGTGATTTGACACACTCACATAAATAAATAAAATTGACGTTCCAGTAACCTGCAAAAATTTGAAGCTACATTCAAATATTCCCTGACAATAGTGACAATATCTTGACTTCTCACACAAACACAACATATAACTTATTTTTTTCATAATCCTACCACAACCCTGCACGTGTCTCCTGGGTGGTGCTAAATTAGCGACAACACTTTCGGCGAAATAGGCGCTAAGTACTATAAAAATATCACATGGATATTCGCCTATTCTACAGATCGCCATACGATTAAATAAAACAAACCATTTGTTCCTTAATAGTCAGTTGTGAAATGTGCATGTAAAAGGACTCAACTCCGGATGCATATCAATCATCATTTTGGCAGGCGCGGCTCACTCGCGATTTGTGTTTATCGCTACAAGTACATGCCGGTCGCCCCTTCGAAGGGTTCTATTCAGTGGCTGCCACGTGTTGGTACAGGACGCTCGCACGGGTCGCAGCGCGTTGCATGCGATAGAACGGGATGGCCACATTTAGGCACGTTTGGCGTACCTAAACAGGGAATTTGTTAACAGAGAACCTTCTGTACGTAGTACTATTACTTATTCTGTGATTTTGGTGAATAATTCCATCGTTAAACATCGCTTCAAAGCTCTCAAGAGCCAATACCGTCAACAATATCGTAATCTCTGAACTATACGTACGTATTAGGCAAGTCATTCTATCCTACCAGGGCATCATAGCGTTGCAGGATCCATCACCCCTCATATCTCCTGACCTATCGCGTGTAAACAAACAGATGATTTGTGCAAGCTTCGCCGTACGTATGTTCTCCCGATACTAATCGGCACAAAACAATGGCCGTGGGCGGCATTACAACAGTGTTTAATTTTAATATACACTGATGTAACGATCGATTTATGGAACGAAGAGATAAATGAGGTGACAATTATGCTCTATTGTTCATATTAGTGAACTAGTTTACTTGATTAACGTCAGTTGTGTGGAAACATAGTTAGGGGATTCACTAGGGTTGTATCTTTGGTCGATGCGCGTTGTACCGTCGCCTACAAAAAGGTTCATCCATTTTACCACCTTATTACCAAATAACAAGGTGAAAAATGGATACATTTCATTTGAAGTTGACAGTACAATATAGCGAGTACAGCGACCAGAGATACAAGTACAACCCTAGTGAGTCCACGTTTCCACACAAGTGACTTTAAGAAGAAATTGTTTTCTCAACATATGATCGCCCCTTTGCACGAACGTTAAGTGATAGTAAAATAACCCGGGACGTGATATCAGATGTTACATAATTTAATTTAAAAACAAAGTTTTAACCGACTTCAAATTAGTAGCCAAATTGCTTCAAGTTTGCCTATAAAATTTGAAGAGCTCCCTCGATTTCTCCAGGATCCCATCATCAGAACTGGATTTTGGTGACAACGGGACCAATCTGGAAGTATATGCTTTCAAACAAAGTAAACAAAATCAAATCGGTTCATAAATTACCGAGTTATCGCGTAACAAACACACAAAAAAAATACAGACGAATTGAGAACCTCCTTCTTTTTTGAAGTCGGTTAGAAAGTTTGACAAATAAGCTAATATTTAAAAAAAATCTAAGTAAAGTGCTCGACGCTGTACTATATGGCATGGGCACTCTTACTTTATTTGTCTCTCCTTTATAACGCCGAAAAATCTAAACCATAATAATTATTGTTCACATGTTGTCCTACATATTGAAACAAAGGTGTTGCAAGGAAGTTGGTCTGACCTGCTTGCCGTCACATAGTGTTATGCATGCTATGCGAACTTAGAACTTAATGCAAATCCAGTTTCTTATTGAAAACAGTGCCACCTTCTTGATAGCTGGCGAACTCTCTGAAGCTCTAGCGATTGCTAGGCAAGGCTGTCAAGGTATTTCAAAATTCGCCGTACTGTCACAAGGCATCAGTAGCCTAGGGGTACAGACGGTGGTATTTGGAGTCGATGATCCGACGTTCTAATCCTACGACCGACGCACTTTTTGTATGTTTTGTACATTTAAAGAAAAGTTGTAACTACCGCAGAAGAGATGGCGCCTGTATACGCAAGCATTAAATGCCTTCTCAATTTGGTCGAGTTGCCTGTCTATCTCAGTATGTATATTGTAGTCTTTGGTGTTATGCGCTCGGACGGAGAAGGTTATAATGTTATGCCCGTATATGGTAGCGGGATTACACCATTCGGCAATTACAAATAATAATAGAGCGTCGCTTCGCGACTTTGATCGAAACCAACATTTTCTTATGATTCGGTGGTTAGCGGTGACATTAAAATATATCATCATCATCAACATATCAGCCGAAAGACGTCCACTGCTGGACATAGGCCTCCCCCAATGAGTGTCACAATGGCCGGTCCTGCGCCACCCGCATCCAGCGGACTCCCGCGACCTTTACCAGGTCATCAGTCCACCTTGTGGGGGCCTACCCACGCCGCGCCTTCCGATACGTGGTCACCACTCGAGAAACTTTCCGCCCCAACGGCCATCGGTTCTACGTGCCCCGCCCACTGCCACTTAAGTTTAGCGATTCGGAGGGCTATATCGGTTACCTTGGTCACAGAATAGTTATGCCTTGGTTCTGCTGCGGATATTAGCCTCATTTCTGATGTGATCGCGCAGAGCAACTCCCAGCATATCCCTGTCCATTGCCCTTTGAGTGACTATAGTATATACCTACAATGCCATTTTATGAAAGAAATACTACTGATAAGTGTAAAGACTCACTTCAAAAACCAGTAACTATCCCGCTTAGTAGCGCTATCGGAAATGTATTTCACGTCATTTGAGTTTAATAATTAAAACGTCGATCGTGTTCAAGAGTTGTGAAGTCGGCATACTGCTGTTTAGTGGTGCCAAAATATTTTTTTTCTACTCCTGTACCGTTATCTGTCATTTATATAGGCTGTAGCTCAAATACAATGACACCACTAATAAGTCATCGCAAAACTCTATGCTCTATGGCCCAAAAACGAACTGTTTAGCGTACTTTTTTGGTTCATACATTTTTCATAAAAGCACTGTTTAACTTTTTTTTAAATCGGCCGCTAATGCCGCTATATTGCAGTGGTGCCAACTTCATAAACAAATATTTCGAAATAAAAGTATTTATTTACGATTTAACATTTGTATATTACAAATTATTTACTACAATAATAATAAATCATCATCTATTGTGTGTTAAATTACATGTTTTATAAATTCTTGGTATTATTTATAAAAATAAACAGTTCGAATTCAGTCCGGGTCCGGATTCGGTTTGGTTCGGATGGCAAGTGCAAACAAATTAAAAAAAACAAACCATAAGCAAGAGCTGTCACATTTCCGCTTTCCCACCAAAATACAGTTAAAAATTAAAAGACGAAAGATGATAAACTATTAATCCTAAACTATTAAGATTTTATTCGTGTTTGTGAAGACAAAAGTGTGCGTTCCTTTTAACATGGTCGAAGAAATTAATAATCGCCCCCCTATTCTGTAACTTGTTTTAAGCTCACCTCAACGGTCACCCACAAATATACCTTGACACCGCGATGCGTAGTAATTAAGCGTAGGTATAGGTCTAGTTTCGTAACGGGTGAACGCCGGGGTGAGCCGCATTAACGCGTAGCGAATAACAGCCCTGCACTCCTGAAGAAATTGCGTGAGTAGCAAAAGTACGAATAGAAAAATTGCTGCCTGAAAAGTTTAACTATTCTGTAGTCTGCTATTTATTTAAAATTTGTCGTAGAAAAAGTATTGTATGCAATGGTGTATAACTGGTCTAAAAACGCTCGTGGCGTCTTTAATTGCGATGCTCGCCAAGGCTCGCATCGCAACCCACGCCACTCGCCTTTTAATACCCTTCTTATACAACAGTTGCATAAAATACTATAAACGAAGGTTCGGAGACAATACGGTAATGTAAAAAAAAACCTACTACACGTCTCGTTCGTCTGTCGAATAGCAAGAACAGCATTTCGATTTGATTTTTTACTATAAGTAGTATATTTCAAGCTATCTTTAAAATGTGCCGAATGAATGAATTAGGAGTGTCTTTGCAGTGAATCTACTCTTCGTCGGCCAGATATTGTAGATAATACTATCTACTCGTACAGTAGGTACAGCTGTATTGAAGTGGATTTTGTTGACCCTGATATGTCAACCTATTGATAAGATTATGTAAACAGGCTATTATTTGCATCCAAAATAAACGTTATCACTGAGGTAAATATTTACTTAGTGTTTAGCCTCATGGGAATTTAATTTTGGAATATTTTTTGTTTCTTTATTTTTGTCCGAGTTTAGAAACTGGGTAAGTAAGGACCAATTAATTCAAGTCGTATTGTGTATACAATCACTTATGCTACGGTGACATCCGAGGGGTGATTAATAACGTTACTTTTCGAACGAGCGTCAGGGCTAATCAGCTATTTCTTGTTGCTATTTTGTTCCATTACAGTTACACAGGGGACAATATAACAGTAAATAATTAAAAAACGCAACACATCCCTACAATTGGTGGATTTAAATTCGTAAAATCACAGGTGATCCAGTAGACGTAACCATAGCAATTAGCGACAGAAAAAGTTGACTCACACATTTATAATCGAAGATCAGATTATGCTGGATGCTGGTCCACTTGCAGCTTGTGATCCTTGTGAATGTACTTGGGATCTAGCTGGTGAAACACCTAATTATACCAGGGAGTCAGAGGTTAGCAGAGTGCAACTCTTACCCGCTCAGCATCTGATAGTATCCAGATAGCATTGTGGTGAAATGAAAGCAAACACAGCCTCTGAGCACGTAACATTTAAGTGAAATTAAATGGCGACATTAATGTATGGCAGAGTTATGATTATGACACAGTAGAGTTTAAAGCAGTAAAACCAATCGATACAAACGTCCGATTTGACGCACTCATGCTGACCCGCGTCGCTACAGTAAACTTAAGCGGACTTCAGCGGACTCGGTATTATATTTTGCCTGCAACCTAACTTTCTTTTTAATGTGTCTCATTAAATTCTCGACGACCACTTTTGATACATTTGATGATGCCCTGTTTCACTTTTTTTTTAAGTCGTCAACTGAGGTGCCACTTTGACGATTTTTTGCAGGTGTCGTTTCATGATAGCCCAATATCGCTCAATTGAGCGGACTACTGGGCAATTGGGAGGATTCATCTCCTTTTCCACTACTTCTACCTTATTGGCTTTATACCATTCCTTCGTTGTTTTTGAGTAATGACAAGAAGCCAAGTCCGGCCAAAATAAAGTGTGCCTAGCCTAGTGCTAGCCCTGTGCTTCTTTATTAGTGGTAGTAATGTTTTCTGTAAGCATTCGTTACGGTATACCGTAGCGTTCAAAGTCCCTGTAGTGAAGAAGGATTGCGATACTTGCGATCGCATACCGCATTGACAAATCGCTTGCCACACTAATACTTTTTTGCCGAATTTCTCGATGTTGATGGCCTTATCTTATCGAGTAACCTTATTATTAGCCGGCACCGTAATAAATTGAGGTCCTTGAGGTCCTGGTAACGTTTTAAAGTCCAATTTGCAATATGATCTCGTCATCCATTATAATGCACATTTTTCTTCACAATTTTTCTTGGTCAATATTTCCTTGTCCGTTTTCTGACAGCTATTGTTTGATTTTCATCTCGTTTTGGTTGTTTTTGTTTTTTATAGGTTTTTAGGTTGCATCTTAGTTTGATTCTTTGTATCATAGCCGAAGAAGTTTTGGGTCATTTTGCCGCATCTCGTATTGAAAGGGACGGATTTGTTCGAACATTCTTACGACTTTCTTTTCTAATGCCAAGTCGGTTGTCCCCGGTTTTGTTCCAGATTCAGGCAAATCTTCGAGAGTACAGAAGTCACCAAATTTCTTTAATATTATGTGCACGCCCGTGGGACTCAACTCGTACTTTTTAGCCAGTTTTCTAATCGTCATACCTGTTATTTTGCACCAATCGTCCAAAATGTTTTTACGAACGTGTAAGCTAATTCGCCTCATGTTGACAGTTTGACAAAAATAGCTATTGATTTTTGTTGCAATTAACAGAAAAGGATATAGTTCAGTATTTAAAAAAAAGTTTATGCCTATATTATGTACCTACGTGCCAGTTTTTAGAGATTGCCTAAAGTTGTATACTTTCTTTCCGATACGGTCCTTAATGGTACGGAACCCTTCGTGCGCGAGTCCGACTCGCACTTGGCCGGTTTTTTCAGTTAGTTTTCCGTAGTCGGGTTACAGTTCTTTTAACTTTATATACTTGTTCAATGGAGCGCACGCGCAGGTTTCAAAAGGTCTTAAGAGGGTATCCTAGCAGCATTTTTCCATACAAACGTATTCCCCTATTTCCTTCCTGGTTTATCCCTCTAGAGGACTCGTTTTTTTTTATTAAATCTAGGTGTACTGTATGTATGCCCCTGTCATTTACTTTTTCCCAAAAAATAATTACCAAAACAGATACGAATTTTCGAAAACCTAAAAAATGCCCCATTTTTACTAACATATTCAGATGACTACCAGACAAATATGAAAAGTTTTTACGTTAAAACAAAATAATAGAAACATAGATCTACTCTTCCTCTAAATTTCAACACCAAACATAATTGAATCGGCGCAGGTTTGGCGGAGAAAACAGGGGAATACAAAGCATCGATCTTGTCAAGATTTTGTAGTGAAAATCGGTCTGAGCTGCGGTTGTCCCTATCGCGCATCGCACGCGGTCGCTTGGGCGCAACGCGACGGCAATAGTTTGTACAAATACCTATTTCTCAATTTTGTCGCAGACCGACTACGCTCTTAAGATAAGGATTGAGATACTGCTTTAGTTCATATCTTTACTGCGGTCATGAGGCGGGCATTCACGAGAGCGTGTAAACATATTTTGCTATGTGCAGTGACAGGGCTAAAGTCACATACAAATAAATTGGAGATGTCTAAAAGTCGACGACATCGACCACATGCCGTATAATATAATTCATAACATAAAGATATTAATGATGTTAGATGATATTGATAATAATATAAATATTTAGATAGGAGCCCGAGCTCTGCTCGGCATCGTAAATGAAAACCCGGAGAAAACGATTTTTTCCAGATAGGTAGAGACCTAGTTTTTTATAAATCCCGTAATGTAAATCTGATCAAAATCGGTAGAGCCGTTTTCGAGAAGCTATTTAGAAACAAATAAACAAATTTAGCTTTACCATCGTCATCCTCCTAGCGTTATTCCCGGTTTTGTCCTAAACGAGCCCGCGGTCCGCTTTGACACCTAATCCCAAGATTTGGCATAGGCACTAGGTTTACGAAAGCGGCTGCCATCTGACCTTCCAAACTAAAGGGAAAACTAGACCTTATTGGAATCAGACCGGTTTCCTGTCTTTAAAAAATATTTTTCCTGAATTGAAACTTATCCTAATCTATTTTTAGTCCCCGTACCGAGAATGTACTTTTAACTTTCATCGAGATCAGAGCCGTTTTTGACAACTTATTTTCAAACAAATATACCTAGAAACACTGACCGATTAAAATGCATATTAGAATATCAGTTGCCCTTAACATCGATACTGCAGCAATTTAACTGATATTCAAAATCAGTGAAAGGCGAACAGACAAACAGTTCAAGGCAGATAAGTCAAGTTTGCTCAGAGTGAGTTTGTGCCTGTGTGAGGCTGAGCCTGTATCTTGGGACCCACTGAGTCGGTTAACAAATCACTTCAGACACACGTCACAAGAAGCACGTCAAGAAAGTAACAAAGTGAAAATTAAACATTAGATATAATATGAGCGCTGCTAACATATCAAAGGGACACATGATCAATAAAAACAATATTTATGCTGTTTTTTTTGGTACAAAGAGAGTTTGTTTATGAGAGTGTGTGAGTGTGTGCGCGTGTGTAAGTGTGCGTGAGAGGGAGTGTTTACGTGTGTTAAGTGTTTGTTACGAGTGTATGTTGAATTGTTAGGTAGGTACCTTTTGGAAAAAACAACCTTAGATGCAGGGACGTAAAATCTATTCCGTATCACTATACGAGAGTTCAGCAAACCATTTCCTTAGAGTGGGCTTAACTTTGCGTAGGTATGGTGCATTTTTTTATGTTTTGCGTGGGGGGTAGAAAAGATGGTTCTCAAATAGTTGAGATGTGCGAAAGCGAGTATCAAGGTAAATAAATTGAACCAAAATTAAAATTCATGAATCAAGAGATTAACTCTTGTTAACAGTGGAGAGAAACTGATAAATCTCTCGTTTCCACGGTACCACATGCCGCCATTTGCCGCCATGCTAGCGTTTCTCTGCGGGCTCTCTTGGCGGTCCCATTTTTGGAAAAAACATGAAACGCCCCGCATTCGTTGGCTTTTATGACGACTTTACAACTATTTGAGTTTGACCTTTGACTGGAGAACGTTCGGTTCTAGTCTTTATTAGGAACAGTGTGCACAAGTATGCATATTTTCTTTCACCATTGCGAGTCGTTCGTATTCGGTGCCACAATAAATATACGGAGTGTGGCCTGTAATAGGAGTAAATATTCAAAAGGACGTCATTTTATTATTTTTTGGATTCGGAGAAATTTTGATCGAAAATTATGACCTCCAAGTACCTAATGTATCTTGGCACAACGACATCATAGCACAGCAGTCAATGCAGATTTTGAGGTAACATCATGTAATGAGTCATATGTATCATGTAATAGTTTTTGCATTTTTGTTTTCAAAAGATATTTTTGTTTTTTTAATTTTTATTTAACTTTTTTTTCTTTTTAAAATAAAAAAAATACTTATAGCACTCCCGAAGAGTAAAACAATACAGGTAAACTTATTTTGAAGAAAAAAAAATATATATATATATATTTATTTTTAAATAAAACCACGTTCACAAGCTTAATAATCTACCGTTTAATTTATTGCTCCTATCACAGGCCACACCCTGTATTAGCAAGGGGCTTGCAGTGGGTGGAAGGCGTCGCGTTAAATACCTGCTCGCGAAACCTCGAGGAGCCAGTCAGTCGTAGGCCGGCGCCGCTCGAGCGAGCACATGTGCGTCGTCCCGTGAACCGCCGCCGCCGCCGACTTGAACGCGACGAACCGCGCGTACTTATTGTTAATTGTTCTGTTAGTTTTTACGGAGTTCGATGGCCACGATGAAAACTAATAACAGCCGCTGGTGTTCTGTAATTCTGTATATGGATGTTTAAATACCCAAAGGAACAATGGTTTCTCTTTTTTTTACCTGCCGACAAATTGTGAACGGTAAGTTTCTTTTTAGGGTCCCGTACTCAAAGAGTAAAACGGGACCCTATTACTAAGACTTCGCTGTCCGTCCGTCCGTCCGTCCGTCCGTCTGTCTGTCACCAGGCTGTATCTCAAGAACCGTGATAGCTAGAGAGTTGAAATTTTCACAGATTATGTATTTCTGTTGCCGCTATAACAACAAATACTAAAAACAAAATAAACTGATAGTTTTAAGGGGGGCTCCCATACAACAAACGTGATTTTTTTGCCGTTTTTATAGATAAAGGTAAGGAACCCTTCGTGCGCGAGGACCTGCGCTCCATGTTCGCCGAAGTCCGCTTAACTTTATTGTAGCGACACGTGTCTGGGTGAGTGCGTCAAAACGGACGTTACCTGCCCTGCCATCAATCTAAAGCATTAAGTGCATTAACTGCATGACTAATTACGCTGTCACGCTCGCGTTAATTAATTTCAAATGTTTTTTTCTTATTTCGCGGGTGTTCCCAATGTACCAGGAAAGTATCAAATGGTGGGACGTTCACACGTCTCGCCTAGGTAATTGTTACCTCAGTTCCTCGGTGAAAACACCCGGATGTTGCGCCGATAGTTTTATCTAGCCCGACCGCTTTATGCGGGCCTAGTACATGTAGATTGTTATCGCTCCAGTTTTTGCGACATAGATAAGTTTGTTTATTTAGGTGAATGAGGGCGTGGACAGGTTAGACAGCTGGAATTTCACCCATAGTTTGCAGACTGGACTAGCTAGCAAAAGCATGTAGTCCCAATACAGAGTGACAATATGTTGTCCATTAGGCTGGAATTTGGTAATTATTATAGTAGTTTTAGTTCAAACACAAGTGTGGGTTTATTATATTAGTGTCTTAATGCCTAATTATGTACAGTTACATACACTACTTTATCTATCCACTTATCATAAGCCTCCACGATGCATTCAGGAACCGTATATTATCGCGGCGTTGTTTTCTGGCAGCTGTCGGATCCAACTGTCATATCGTTCGATATCTTACTTACGTACGACATTTGTCAAATTTGCATGCAAATTGACTATTCATTTCGAAATAAACGTCATCTCGACTGATATTAGAATAGAGGTCAAATCAAATTTCTTTGATTTCAGAGATGTTCGAAATTTGAATGAAATACTATTATCGAAATCGATGTTATTATTTAGCAATAATAACATTTTCACAGATAAGAAATTTGTTCTAACAAAACAGTCTATTTTTATGGTGGCCATAATGTGCGGTTCTTGAATGCATAATGGAGGGTTTATGATATTTGGATAGATAAAGTCATTAAATTCACGTAGAGCCCAATTAATATGTGAACCAGTCATATCATATCAATCAACATTTGGAAATTAATAATCTTTAAAGAGATATATGTATAACAGGGTTGCAATTCTGCAGCTTGTAGCATAGCCGATTTTGTAACATCTCTACAAATTACCCTAATTATGTCCCCTTTATTCATGTCAATACAATAAAATAACAACAATAAACTTAAGACTACCTTTATGCCTATAGTATCCGCAAAACTATCTGGCCGGTCAGGTCGTAAAATATTAGAAGCATGCTATTATTACACACAAAAAGGTTTAATTGTTACTTTTATTGCCCTACCGGTCAGATAGTTTTGCGGATACTATAGTCAAAAAGTCCCCCTCGAGTCGTCCCTGGCGCAAATGTTCCCATAACACTAGCCGCGTTGCTACGTTGAATGGCGATGTACAACCTTTGCACCAGGTACACCCCACGTGGGCGTCAGATCCCCTCTCCCTTATTCGACGTCCCACTTCCCTAACGAAGGCAATAGCCTCCGACCCCCAGCACCCAGTAGTCTCAAACGCAAGGGGTACAAAATTACGCTATGTGGCCATAAATTATGTTAAATATTCCATGAGCTGTCACTAATTCAAATCGAATGCAAAGAGTTCCAGTTATTTTGAAGGTTCACATCGATTTGTATTATTTACTGGTATTTAATGTTGGGTTTAAAATCTATCACAAATTCAAACAAACTCTGTGAATAGTTGAATACAGTTAGGTATTTCCACACAGCTATCAGAAATAATACTAAATCAGTGCAACGATGGTCTACTGGTTCAGTAAAAAGTGATTATCTCAAATCGCAACCACGAGTTGACAAAGAGGCAAGCAATTAATGCTTTGCCGGAGCGATGCAAAGAGAAGATAGCAGGAATCTAACATAGTTGCAGTCTCAATCAGCCTTTGTTACAGCGTCGGGTCCGCTAATCAGCGGTCACCGAGTTTGTGGAGGGAAATAACTGAACTACTGGAAGTGGTTGTTTCTCTATGTCTATACTATACTATACTAGTACTAATATAATGTAAAGGAAAAGTCTGTGAGATTGTACGTTTGTATGTAGGGGGGTTATCTCCGGAACGGCTTATCCGATTTCAATTTTTTTTCTCCTTTATATAGAATAGACTTTTTGGATGGAAATAGACTATATTTCATTTCGTGGCTCTGCTTGAGTTTTTTGTGGTACGCGGGCGGGGAGCCGCGCGGGCAACTATCTAAAAAAATAATTCACGTTTTGGCTACCTAAATATGTAATCGTAAATGATAATATATATCTGTATGTATGTGTATGATCTGTGAGCATATCTAAAATCTAGATCAAATTTGAAGAGTCCAGGAGAAAAAAATAATTTTCATTTTCAATACACATGTGTTTACTTTACGCATCGTGTCCAGCACAGTTTTTATCCTCGAAAAGAAAGTGCAAAAAAAAGCTCGTACAAATAAGTTTCTGTCAAAAATTTCATTTTTGGTACAAGCTTTTACTGCAACCGTACATTTCTGCATACCATCATCAACTACTCGTTGAGACGATTCTAACGGGCCCAAACTCGATGGGGTTTGTGTCGTTTTATTGCGGAGTTCCTATGGCCACCTTCCAGCTCCAGCATCAGATCAGCTCCAAGTCATCATAATATTGCATTGTCATGCAATATACATATGCTTGCAAAATTTCAGCTCAATTGGATAACAGGAAGTGACTGAAAAATGGATTGCAAATTTTGACGGACAACTTACATACTGACATATTTACATACTTACATACGAACAGTGCAAGTTAATATAAAGCTTGTAAAATAAAAATATCAAATTTTAACCGACTTAAAAACATGTGGATGTCAATTCGTCGGAATCTTTTATTTTTTATGTATATTCCACGATTAGTCGAAGACTATTTAGAAGATTATTTTTTTGTTTGAATGGGTATCTTTGCCAAGTGATCTGATGATGAGATCCTGGAGAAATCGAGGGAACTCTTTAAATGTTATAGGCACACTTGAAGCGATTTGGGCACAGATATGAAGTCGGTAAAAATGTTGTTTTTAAAGTTAGTTTTGCCAAATCGATCGAAACGTCATTAAATGGAGATGTCCAGGAAGCCATCTTCTATTGTGCAAAAAACTATAAGTATGGAAATAACTACAACTTGGAAAGTTGAAAACCCCCTGACGTTTTTTATTTCAAAGTTCAATCTCAAAAACGGCTGAACCAATTGTTGAAACGTAGCTAAAAACCATTTGGATCACGTCAGCTTTCGGATAAAAAAACCGCATTCAAATCGGTCCATTCGTTTAGGAGCTACGGTGCCACAGACACACACACACACAAACACACAGACAGACAGACACACAACACCCCTCTTTTTCCGTCGGGGGTTAATAAATAGGTAGGTCCTTGTTAAAAGTGGAAAAATGATTAAAACCACGAATACGCCCTCTTCCAGCAATTTCACCTCCACGGCTGTATCCCCGGTACATCAGATTCAATTGCCGTTCCAATCCTCCCGGGTTCGATGCCCGAGTTGCCCGACACAGATCAGGTGCTAGTTTTATTTTACGATATTTTTATTATGATTGTTTTTAGTGATAATGACTACCTTGCTCGACTTAAACTTCGGTCTTAAAATACAGAATCGAATACTTTACTAGTTTCCTTTTCTGTTAAACTAACCACCCGCGCGTCTCCGGCCTATTGCCGATAAGGTAGGCAAACCCGTGGTATATAATTTGCATTCAAAACAAAGTTTTAACCGACTTCAATTCAGTACTCCGCCAAGCCACATTAACATTTCCACATTTTTTTTTCAATTTACCACATGAACTGATTTTCGAGAACAAAAGCGTTGATTTTTAGACCAATTAACCAAATCGCTGTATGTGGGCCGATAATATTTGAGGATTTCCGTCGATTCCTCAAGGATCTCAGAATTACCTTTGGCACTTCATTGTTTGCTATTTCAACGGAATAATATCAGAATCTGTGACGTACTTATATAGTTTGAAGTACATCATTGAGAAGTTCCACAAGCGATCTGTGGTCTTCATCATCACTTCCACTTCAGCAAATTTATGATTACCGGGTGTAAATACACGAGTTACAATAGAAAATACCGAAATTACTACACGCGTGCCTAAATATATTTGAGGAGTTCCCTCAATTCCTCATGGTTCCCATCATCCAACTGGGGTTTTGGAAACAATGGGACCAATCTGGAAACATATACTTTCAGTTAAATAAATAATTGTACGAATCGGTTCATAAATGACGGAGTTCTGAGGTAACAAACATTAAAAATAAAAAAAATACATCCGAATTGAGAACCTCCTCCTTTTTTTGAAGTCGGTTAAGAATATAGCCTAGTTATGTCTAAATAATCCGTTTTTAATTTTATAATTGTATTTTATGTATGTTAGTCTTTAAGGTATTTGTTACTATGGACCTTAGATGCCTGAAATAGATACATACATACATACATAATATAATCATGCCTCTTTCCCAGAGGGGAAGGCAGAGATCACGGATCTCCATTTGCTACGATCCTGACAAACCACGTTTGCTTCACTCACTTTCATAACATTTCTCATACATGCTCGCCGGTTTAGGGTACTTTTGACCTGGCCTTTCTGTAAGATTTCTCCAATTTGATCGGAGAAAGTTCGCCTAGGTCTTCCCCTTCCAACTTGCCCTTCCACTCTTTTTATATACACTCTCTTCGTTAATCTTCTTTCATCCATTCTCTCTACATGCCCACACCACCTTAACAAATGTTTTATTTATTTATTATTTCCTTTATTTAATTTCTTTCTTAGGTTAGGTTTTTACAATAACTATATAAAAAGTAAAATATAAAACTATACATACAAAACATAAAATCATTATAAAAACCTAACCTAGGGTGCCGCCGGCAGCGAGGCGGGGCCTAAGCTACCGGTGGTCAGGGCGACAGAGACAGGAACCTCCTGACTATCCTCGCAGTATCCAGGAGTACCGCCTTCTGTATCTGGCCCTTGATCCAGCCATCTAGCGAGAGTCTCTTGAGGTGATGGTCGAGACTCTTCGCTATTAAACCGTTCGCCGAAACGACTATCGGGACGATGATCGTCGAATCAACATCCCACATGGCGGTTACCTCGTGTGCCAGGTCTAGGTACTTGCTGGCTTTGTCCTTCTCGGCTTTCACGAGGTTCCCGTCATGGGGGATGGTGATGTCGACGAGCACTGCCTGGCGTTTCGATCGATCTGTCAGCACGATATCAGGCCTATTGGCAAGAATAGTCCTGTCCGTGATGACAGATCGATCCCAATAGAGCGTGGCACGATCATTTTCGAGAACTGGCGCAGGTGTGTACTTATAGTAAGGCACCTCAGAGACCACAAGACCGTATAGCAGAGCAAGTTGCTGGTGAATAATTCTGGCTACAAGGTTATGTCTGTGCAAATACTCGCCGTTAGCAAGATGACCACAACCGGAGATAATATGCCTGAGTGACTCCCCGGGACGGCGGCATGCCCGACAAATGTCGACCGTACCGTCCTTCAGGATATACCTCCGGTAATTGTTCGTCATGATAACTTCGTCCGCAATTGCACAGACAAAACCTTCGGTTTCCCCGAAGAGATCCCCGAAACGTAGCCAGTTCACCGACGCGAACAGATCTACATCGGGCCCTGTGAGGGCCTTGTAGAACCGCCCGTGAAGCTCCTTGCTCCTCCACACCGCCCTGCGGTCATCGGCGCTCATTACTTTAAGTCTGCGCCAGTTCTCGTTTGCCAAGGAGAGCGGGGTGAAGTTTCCGTCTACTGCTACTACGTCGCGATGCATCCCCCACTCGTTGCTTATTATTATTATTAAAACATCCATGCTAAACACAGGTGAAATATTTTTTTTAATCGGTTGGGTGGTTCCGGAATTTTGCGCCTTCCTACACACAAACTTACTAAGCAACAGTCTTACACACTTACGGACTTATTCATAAACGTTCAACAAATCTATTTTTATTGATGCCGATAAAATTAGTTTTTGTACTCGACGATTAAAATATGTGTATTAAGATGTCATAGATAAAACTGGAACGTCACTCTTTTCATCATTGAATAGTCTGTTACTTCCGAAACAACCGAAATAACTTTTTTGTACTCGACGATTAAAATATGTGTATAAAGATTTCATAGAGAATACTGCAACGTCACTCTTTTCATCGTTGAATAGTCTGTTACTTCCGAAACAACCGAAATAACTGTTTCGATACGCTCTAGACAACCAAAAAAAATTGAAATTAGAACTAAAATAAATTCGACCAATCACGTGGCTGCTTTACCGAACTGTAATGAATTGGACCAATAGAATCGCTTTGATTATTGAGTTTACTCGTTGATGTCGTACGCTCGTTGATGTCTTTTAAGATATCAACGAGCGTACGAGCGATAGGCTGCACTTCGTTTCAACAGTATCGAGTTTGTTTAATTAGTTCAGTTGACTCGTAGAAAATTAATTTTAATGAACTCGTACAAAAAGTATTGTTCACAATAGTGTTATAATCAAGCTTTTTAATCTCATACCTTACTTAGGCCACTCAGCAAGCTTCGTGGCCTAAACACGGTACTCGACTAAAAAGCTCTCTATTATAACACGATTGTGAAAAATACTATTATTTGTCAGAGGCATTTTAAGTTGAATGAATAAGGGTTTACTTTGAAATATTGGTACAGTTTGCAACATTATGCAGGTTCTCATTAACTATTCTCGAAGATACAAGATCATTAAATGATTCCTAAATTTACTAATTTCTACGTAAACCATAATCATATTTAACCGTTGCAACACTTGCAACCATGGTATTTACAAGGTTTAAAATCCAACCAGTACGAACATAGACCCTACTAGGGTGTTGCAACATGACCAACATGTTTTAACTAAACTTACTTACGCGTAAAAATTAAAATAAAATTCATAACATCTGCACATTTGACAACAACATATTTTTTATCCAACAGATAATTTTATTATAAACGTATAAATATAATAAATAATAATAATAATAAATCAACCTAGTCCCAAATTAAGCAAAGCTTGTACTATGGCTACTAGACGACGATATAGATACTTATGTAGAGAAATAAATACTTAAATACATAAAAAACATCCATGACTCAGGAACAAATATTCGTGCTCATCACACAAATAAATGCCCTTACCGGGATTCGAACCCAGGACCTCTTGCTTCGTAGGCAGGGTCACTACCAACTAGGCTAAAGCGGTCGTCGACATAATGAAATATGATGAAGACAATCGCACTACAAGATTATTTCTTACGTAACTGAGCTGTGAATGGTAATGTGTTCAAGTGACACGGTGTTCAAAGCCGGCGGAATCAGACCGCGACCGTCACGGCGCGCTGTACCGAGACCTTTAACTTGTACTTACTAGGGTGCCTTGATAAGATAAGACTTTATTGATACGTTAAATAGGTCTGTATCTCTGTAAAAACAGGGTAGAACCTGGTGCGGTCCGTACGAGATCTCAGAATTAGATTTAGATGTATTAGTTTAACTTTAGCCATAAAAAATTGCTGCGCCCTTACAGTGTTCCCATGTACTTAGCACTTAATATTTCTACCACCTTATGTAAGACATTTATTTAGCAGAATCGTTTACATATATATTTATAAGTACCAGTCCCTGCACTAGGCTTTGCCTGTATCGCAGGAGACCGCATATTACCTTTACATTGCATGGATTCAAAATATTACAATCAATTGGACAATATATTATAAATATCAAATAAGGAATACAATGTGTGTGTTTGTATAGTGTTTGTGTGTGTACGTGTGTGTGTTTTATTTGATAAATTCCAGAATCTTCTCTATTTCCTCATGGTTTTGCAATAAATACAGGATGTTTGGCACATGAACCGTCAAATTTTTTTGGCGTGCTAGTAGGGTAATTTCCGACCTTTCCACCCTTGGACCCTGGGTCCTAAGAGTTACGGTCAAGGAGGTACGATTTTTTTATTTTTTTTACCTAAATTACCCAAAATCTGACCTTCGAAGCCCCATAACTTTTTTTGTGTATGTTTTTACATGCATAACTTGCTTAATTATCTTACGTGTACGTTGTGTGTGTTAAAAAAATATATTTTATGTAACAAATAACACCACAAAATTAAAACGTGACGCTTTTTGTTAACAAACAAAACGAATTTACAAACCCGTCTAAACTTTAAAATTCAATAATTTTTTTTTTATAAATTAATTCTGTCTGTAATAATGTCTCTTACAAAAACAGTGGGTCGATTGTCTCAGAGGTTGTGTGACATACGACAAGTAGATAGTTATTTATTTATTTTTATTGTTATTTTATTTTGTCTTGTGTTCTTTTATTTGTTTTAGGTTAGAACTGTTACTTTTGTGATGTTGTCTGTGTCTGTTGTTGTTGTCAATATGGATCACATAGTTATCTGAAATAAATAAATAATAATAATAAATAATTAGGGTCCAAGGGTGAAAAGGTAGGAAATGACCCTACCAGCACGCCAAAAAAATTTGACGGTTCATGCGCCGAACATCCTGTATATATGAATATGAATATTCTCAAGAGCCGTCCAAAATGCGTCGAGGTGGACCATGGCGGGTTTTTGGTCGGCGCGAGTCCGACATATTTATTAACCTCCGCACTTTCCCCGTGGCGCGGAAGTATCCAGAACAGATTTTCTTCTCATTAATAAAAACCGGACAAGTGCGAGTCGGACTCGCCAACCGAGGGTTCCGTACAAAATTACAAATGTATATTTTCAGATTTTTCTCTGTAAGTACTTTTAGTTTAAGACGATATTAGGTATCTACTTGCCAAATTTCATAGTTCTAGGTCAACGGTAAGTACCCTATAAATTTTAATGCCCTCGAGGGTGTCGAAATATACGTTTTTTGTAGCATAAACTGCCGTATTTATTTTTTACGTTAACTTAGAAGTTTGATTTTTTCACAACTTCAAGGGACTGTATATATAGACCTAAGTGTTGAGTATAGAGTTTTAATTTCAACTCGATACCCCTCCACGCGTTCCTGCGATAAAGGGTCTTGACAGAAAGACAGACGGACAACAGAGTAATCCTATAGGGTTCAGTTTTTTCCTTTTGAGGTACGGAACCCTAAAAAAAGATCCGTTACTTTGAATTTTGTGTTCCTGGTGGTAAGGTCAATAGAGCTGAGGATGAGCTGCACTGACAACGGATCTTAGCACCTACAGAGGCACACTAGGTTTTATCGCCAAGTTTAACGGCGAAAATGTACTGAAACGTCACGTAAAACTTGACATAAGCCTATCGTGCCACACAAGTTTGCGTCAGTGATGTGGTGTTTCGAGTAGCTACTACGGTAGCGTCGCCGAACTCGCAGAGGGCGTCACCCCCTGGCCACGACTTTGGTCTTAAGCGACCTGCGACCAGCGTTTTATCTGTTCATTGCGCGGTCGAGACGCGCAACGCGCTGTGGTTAGTTGAGATCACGCGCAATGAACAGATAAAACGCTGGTTGCAGGTCGCTTAAGACCAAAGTCGTGGCCAGGGGGTAAGACAGGTTCGAGGGGTGTGCGGGCGGCGACTTGAGGCTAACTTCAGAGACGCAAACTTATTTACGTATTGTAGTCATGATTACAGCAAATCTTCGTACGCATTTAAAATGTATATGCCAACATCGCAGTATATTGTTCATCATCATCATTACTTAAGAGCCTTGCTCTTGTCGGTGGAGTAACCGCCACTTTTCTCTGTCCATTGCCAGCCTCTTGACTTCCTCATATTTTATGACTAGACATCAGCTTTATCTTTTACTTAACTAAAATATGTAGGCCTAGGCCTTCCTCTGCCTCTCTTGCCTTCAATTTTACCCTCCAGGATGTTTAGGAAGAAACTGTCGTGCCGTATCAGGTGGCCCACCATCTTGCCTCTCCTATTTCTAATACATCCCAGCCAACATCTTTTCTCATCTACCATCCTTAAAACTTCTTCGTTTGTCTTTCTCTCCGTCCAGCTTATCCTTTCCACCCTTCGCCAGCACCATTGTTATGGACAAGCTTTTATTGTTGACTGTACTTTTTTGTAAACACGCACAAACACGACTGATTTATCTTAATGCAGGTTTCTGTTTCCTATACAGTCAAGTGTAAAAATAAGTCATATCGATCTTATGTCAGCGTATTAAGGTTTCGGTACATATTTATGAGAGGGTTAAAATAAATAAATAAATATTTGCGGACAATCTTACACAAATCAACCTAGTCCCAAACTAAGCAAAGCTTGTACTATGGGTACTAGACGACGATATATATACTTATATAGAGAAATAAATACTTAAATACACAGAAAACATCCATGACTCAGGAACAAATATTCATGCTCATCACACAAATAAATGCCCTTACCGGGATTCGAACCCATGCCCTCTTGCTTCGTAGGCAGGGTCACTACCAACTAGGCTAAAGCGGTCGATACATAATTTTGCACATGACTGTACATATTTTATTTAAATGTTGTAGTTCTATTTCTAAGAGCTATGCGGTCGTGGTCTGTCTGTAGGCCCGGCAGACATATGTACGTATGTAATGTACGAGTATGACAAATAGTTTCCAATCTTGTAATGTTCTACGTCACATTTAACGGCACTTATTGTTATGCTACTTCACATAAGCACACAATTTACCTAGTTACATTATTTACATGCATAATATTAGCAAAAACCCACGGAAAGCACCAGGCTGTCATAAATTAGAAGCGTGTTACGAATGTTATGATGTTACGAATCATCCGTAACGGAAGCCGGAGCTCCAATTTAGACTTTATTGTCAAGCAATTTGAGTGGAAAATGCTTCATCTAACGTTCCGATCAGCTGTGTTTAACGTTTTCCCTTCCTTCATCATGTAATACAGCGTAACTAAATTATGTAGGTGTACCTTATTACACACACTGAAACAACCGATTGAAATCGCAATTAGAGGTAGTCTCTAAATCCTATCCGTACGGACCATAATTGCGTACACGCGAGTTATACCTATTGGAATAATAACTTTGAAGGAAACTTAACTATAATTGCTGCCGTTTCCTGATTTCCTAATAATATTACCATATTGAAAGCGGAAAGGAGATGTGGTCGGCGAATATTTAGGTTAGGTTGTTATTAATTTGAAGGAACGCGTTTTACCTTATGTATAAATCTTCTCGTATACGTACCTGTAACAGAAAATAAGGTCAAAATATACTACTTATTCAATCAAAGCCATGTTTACAACCTAGCTACTTATTCAAATGTGTATATTAAGGCGCTGTCAACACCAAAAACGCGCACACTGTCTATTTGTATCGGAGTAAGCGAGAGCGAGTGTTACTTGAGCGGCCAGGTTTTAGACGAAAATAACGAATAAATATTGAAATAAAAAAAAATGTGGAGTATTTGTGAAATATGGCTCGTCTACGGTTTAGGTATGAATATGTGGACTTCGTGTTTTTAATTGCAGACCCATACGTCAAAAACATAGGGACATAGAACCGTTTAAGATGATTTTAAGACCAATCTTTGCGATTATTTTCTATCGAGCCGATTTCATCCAATTATGTTTCGAGTCCGTCTACGGTCTTGGAAATATGATGAATATTAACTTATATTTTTTTTGATGTGCTAGAACAAATAGTTTTTCTTATACAACTGCTCAAATAATATCAATTTCAACAAAGTTGGTCTTGTCAGCCTCTTAACTTGCTTGCTTCCTACAATGTACAAAAGTCGGTAAATACACTCTAGAAATAACAACACACTTTAGCACAAATTCTTAACAAAAAGAGTTACATACCTATTATTTACTCTTGATGAGTTCTTTAAATATTCTATTACCTATATAACGCATTCGTAAACGTACACAAGTTCTATAACGTCATTTTTAGTGACCATTGTACCTAACTACTATTATTGTACTAAGTATTTCAGTTGGCTGAACGCTTGACGATACTGGAAAATGTTGATGGGAACAGTACGAGTAAGTTGGCAACATCTATGAAGGAGCCGAAGGAAGTTACAATTTGTTCAAAGGGGTCCAAAAGTCATGATACCACTGATACGTGCCACTGTATATTGAGTCGAGCACAGAACTATCTTCTAAAAACTTGAACAAAAATCAAACTCTACAGGCCAGAGGTCATTATCACAAGAAAAATCTGAACAGCGCCATTCAGAATTCGACGCGAACGGTAGAGCGCCATCTAGCGGCCAACTCGACGAACTTATGTAGGTACGTTGACACATGGCTGAACCCTTGTATGATACTTTTGAAAAGTTTGCTCACAGGCAGATGTGTGGTCCAGGTTGGCTTGAAGACTACAGTTATTTCCCTATCATTCACAGCCACGCCCAGCAGTGCGCAGTACCTACGAGTATTTAGGCTTCTGACAAGGGTATTAACTCCAGCTGTGAAAAGTTCTCTCCCAACGCCAAAAAGGCATAGGTATTGAGGATTCTAACATACAGCGTTTTTGCAAGAAGTGCCAAACAAAACTGGCAAAGTATTACTTTACAATTTGCATAGTTAATATTCAGTCCACATCCTGTGCTTATCACTACAAATTCCTATCAACTACGCTGTTAATGGGGAACTTGCATGGGACTTCAATTTCTAATAAATTGCGCTCAATCGATGCGGATATACGTAGATATATCATACAAAAGACAAAAAAAAGAAACAAACCGATTGTATTAGTTTTATCTCACAATAAAATTACGATTTTTTTTTTCGGTAAAATAACATAACAGTTACTCAGAATATTAAATTAGAAATGATATTTTGTACAACAAGTAAAGATTTTAACACAGATTTTGTGGAGATAATTGCAAATTAATGACTTACTACATATAGTAAACGCGCCGAGAATATATGCTGTGACGTCATAGCATAAGCCCGTTTAATATAAAGCGTTTTCGGGGGGTGCTGGCGCGCGCAGATTTCAAATGCATATAACATCAGAAAAATAAATCATAAGAAAGTTTTAATGCTGGATTATACTTTTGATTTTCGTAATAAAATGCAAGTTCCCTATTTCTTCTGTGCATTGAGCATTGCAATCAGCTGTATCTAACCTCAATACCTAATTCTAGGACAAGCCCACTCGAGCAGGACCTGTCTACAAAATGGGACACGCGAATATCAACTTAAATACAACTAGGTACCGTCTAAAGTTCTTCGCAAACTTTGTAACAGCGCACGGCCACTATACGGCCAAGTGTACTATATGTCAGGACTGCCGATTCTATCAACAAATCTAACAGAAACCTTAACAAGGATTAAATAAGGTCGATTGTTAATTGAACCTAATAGTCGGCGTAACCAAAGAGTAATTTGACAGGACATTCTCAGCCTCCGTTTTGAGATATTCAACAATTAGCAATTAGCATAGAATGGTGACTGCTTTCTACGTGTTGCGAAATATAAAGTCACACATTAACGGGCCGAAATGTGTGGAAATGTGACGTAAAAGGGAGGCAGTAATGAAGCTGGCAGTATGGCGACATCGTAAGTCATCACGACTGCTCTAGCACGATAGGTTTTATCGTAAAGTTTTACGGTATAAATGTACTGAAACGTCACGTAAAACAAAACGATAAAACGAGAAGCTAGTCTACTCTCTAGCAGTACCTTTAATGTGAG
This sequence comes from Epinotia brunnichana, assembly GCA_963854355.1. Lineage (NCBI taxonomy): Eukaryota > Metazoa > Arthropoda > Insecta > Lepidoptera > Tortricidae > Epinotia > Epinotia brunnichana. Next base: position 4,877,961 of record OY977956.1, read on the forward strand.
TTACAATAGAAAAGGCCCATTCGATTAAGTACTACTTTCGGGATCGAATAAACGCGCTTCAAAAAGATTTCGATCTCGCTACGGTATTCTTCGATTCGTCGATCACGTAACGCATTGCACGGTACGTCAGTGCCCTATTTCACCCATCTTGACAATTGTCACCAAACAATGACAATGCGTCGTACAACCTGGGTCAATAAGCTGTCCAGCAACAACCTTCACCTGTCGACGCAGCCGATTTCCGATTTGGTGAAATAGGGGCCAGGTAGATGTCACTTTTTGTTTGGGAAAATAGTTGAGCTGTCCCAACGTGGTTTCGAAAAGTGACGTGACCACCCCTTAGGAGGTAAAAGTATTTTTTGTACTCGTCGATTAAAATCTGTGTATTAAGATTTCATAGAGAATACTGCAACGTCACTCTTTTCATAGTTGTAGTCCATGTTACTGTTGAAACAATCGAAATAACTGTTTCGATACGCTCTAGACAACCGAAAAAAATTTGAAAATAGAACTAAAATAAATTCGACCAATCACGTGGCTGCTTTACCGAACTGTAATGAATTGGACCAATAGAATCGCTTTGATTATTGAGTTTACTCGTTGATGTCTTTTAAGATATCAACGAGCGTACGAGCGATAGGCTGCACTTCGTTTCAATAGTTTCGAGTTTGTTTAATTAGTTCAGTTGACTCGTAGAAAATTAATTTTAATGAACTCGTACAAAAGTACGAATTTATTTTAGTTCAATTTTCAAATATTTTTCGTTTGTCTAGAGCGTATCGAAACAGTTATTTCGGTTGTTTCGGAAGTAACAGACTATTCAACGATGAAAAGAGTGACGTTGCAGTATTCTCTATGAAATCTTAATACACATATTTTAATCGTCGAGTACAAAAAAGTATGAACATGCATGCACGACAATATCTTTTGTAACCGACTTTAAAAACAAAGAGGAGTCTCTATTTGTTCGCCATGTATGGTCAGCGATTATTCTTTCCTAGCGTGAGACTTTGCCTAGCCCTTTTTTACAGCCGAATTAACCGATAGCAACATAAATAGCATATAGTTCTAAAAGTGCTTAAGCTTTTTTGCCGTTTCAACCCACTTAGACCCACAAAATACTTAAGTACTTACCTACAGTCAAGGGCACCAGTATGTAATCACTCAAAGTTTCATAAATATGTATACAACAACCTTATATTGTTGCAGAAATAAGGTCTGTGTACATATTTTAAAGACTTTGTCGCGTACACATGCCCTGGTGCCTATGACTGGCCCCGTAGCATGGTTGGCCTTATCACGCGATAAGTGACAAGATAACAGCGTCGTCTCGTTCTATCAAACGGTGTCAGCCAGGGACGGATGCTCTATCTTGTCACTTATCGCGACCTGTACATCACTCATGTCTTGTAGGGCGGTAAAACGAAGTATGTCTCTGATCGCAGGTATTTAACATGGCAATTGGTAAATTCTATGCGATAGGAGGATTTAGTAATTGTCACGTTATAACAACCCAAAACATAAATTATATCATACACTTGAACTGAAGTGACCTTTTTAAGAAGGCTAAATTACAACAGTACAAACTTTACCGGTGAAGTCAAAAAAGCTTGCAAAAATCGTGATTATTAATGCGAAAGTGTGTCTGTCTGTCTGTTACCAGTTCTTCTCGCGGAAGGGGGTCAACGTTTGTATGGAGCTATGATATAAACGAGTTCCACGCGGACAGAGTCGCGGGCAGAAGTTAGTATCCCCAAGTTCCAAAATTCTAACCAAGCTCACTCTAAAAGTCTAACCAAGCTCACTCTAAAAGCCTATTGTTTCTACAAGACCATTCAAACCTGGAGAGCTAACCCAGGACTGAAACATTCCAAGGCACTTATTAGAGCCTTTAGCAAAAAGGCGTCTTCTGACGCCTTGGCGCTAAGTATAGGAACCGCCTACGCATAATGGTCAGGGTGCTTTGCTTACTGGGCACTGCCGCCTTAAATTTTTTTTTTTTTAAATTTGAACTGTTTATTTCAATAGTAGACAAAAAAAATATTCAGGTACAACTTAACCCAATCTTAAATTTTAAAGATTATTAGCTAAGTTTAGTTAGTTAGCCTAAATAAGCACATGCAAACGATAGGACTGTGTGACACAAGGCAGTGCAGATTCTGCTTTGAAGCAGAGGAGACGCCTATACACACATCCTAACTGATTGCCCTTGCCTCATGCGCAGTCGTAACTCCTTCTTGGGCAAACACATCATGTGCCCGGAGGAGATCAAATTTCTTGAGGTCAACAAAATCCTGCAATTCTTCAAGTTTGCAGGACTTGACCAAGAATTGTAGTAAGTGGCGATCACAATAGATCAGCGATGGTCGCAGTGATATAAGGGCTTTGACAGCCCGGAAGCCACTACCAGAATTTTAATAATAGTACTGGATAATACGCAATTAACTTTAAACAAAGATGTCCGCACGTAACACGTCCGAGGAATGCATTGCGCAACAATCGAATCGAATAAACGCGAGTGATCGAATCGTAACGAATAATCGAACGGAGAACCAGTTTAGGATAAGCGTGCGCCTGCGCCGAGGTTAGAGTGCGCAGATGTGGTAACTGAGACTTGCACTGTTCAAACGTCACATGAGCAACTCTTTCAATTACCACTTACGTTTATGTGTTCAACGGGATTTGCTGATGGGGTCTGACTGAATGACATAATAAAATCTTAGTTCCGTAATCCAATCAGGTAGCTTTGTTACATCGTTTATTTAGACATTTATTAGTTTATTTAGTACTAGTAGATACTACTTTTTTAACGTCATCAACAATAGATTACAAATATTCCAATTAAGATTCGCGAAAACCACGCCCCTTTGCGAGAGACACGCTTCGAGATGCAACACTCTTCGGGAATCGCTTCTGTTGACAAATTTCAATAAATATCTAACTTTGTGACGTTTATTATTCATATTTCCTTAAGTGAGATTTTAGATGAGGAAAAATACCATCAAATCAACTTAATTGTGTCGTAAAATTATGTAATAATAATAATAATAAATTCGTTTATTTGATAAGAAATACATTTTTCGACCAAAAACAGTATCTGGTGGACCCCAAACTAGGCAAAGCCTGTATCTTGGGGCCCAGGAGTGCAGTTGACCTGATTGTTTTTTTATTTTATTTTTTATTACATATGACTGCTATAACTTAACTTATAAAGAAACATCGAAACAATAAATGAAAGAACAGTGAATTTAAGTAAAAAAATAATTATAATAATGTTAGACATAAAAGGTAAGATCTAAATGGGGGAATTTGTGAGTATGTGGTGTTTGTGTTTGTAAGTGTGTGTGTATGTGTGTGTGGATGTGTGTGAGTGCGTGTGTGCATGTATGGGTGTTAATTATATTGGTTCCGCAGAAAACGTTCCGTGTCGTCGTAACTCCAATCACAGCACACCTTTGTCACATAAATTTTAACTTCTCTTGAGGACAATTTACTTATATCTAGTGTTTTGCAGAATTTATTATACATGAAAGGTTTCAGGTAAGTACTAAAACGTCTAGAGAAGTGAGTTTTTGTAGGCGGTATTGGCAACCTGAAGCTACGTTTCCGCAGCCGACCAGGTCCGACCACTTCTGGCACAGACGAAGCTTCCCGGTGAGCCTTGGAGACTAGTTTGAGCAGAAAAAGCTTTCTGACACTTAGCATTTTGGCCTCTTTGAAAAGTTGGACTGTTGAAAAGCGAGTTGCCTTTTTTAACATCACTTTAAGAACGGACCTCTGAGCGCGCTCTAGGACAATTAGCGACGAAGTCCCCGCTCCGCCCCACGCCAGAATACAGTAAGACAGGACAGACTGGCATAGACTTAAGTATACCGTTTTTAATAAATCAGCGTCAGCTACGTCTCTTAAAATTTTCATAATATATATTAACTTACGCACTCTTTTTGCCGTAGTGGATGTATGTTGCTTAAAACTTAGCTTTTCATCAATCAACACTCCTAGATATTTTATTGATTCTACCCTCGAAATAGTGTGACATTGAGAACAGTCGCGGCACCCAGCTGCATTAGTAGGATTCTTGCAATTATGTAAAATTATTTGAGTTTCATTGGGGGGACAGGATGCGTTTGTCTTAAAAAAGCATACGTAATTAGTTTTTGAATGATTCAAGCTTAGCAGGTTGTTATTCAGCCAGTTTGCACATAGTGCCATCCCTTGCTGTGCAAATTCAAAAACATCATGCCAGGTTGAACCATGGAAAATTACAACTGTATCGTCTGCGTAGTTAATCATATCAGCGTTTTGTATTTTGAGTGAGGATAAATCGTTAAGGTATAGTAAAAATAGGGTGGGCCCCAATATGCTACCCTGCGGGACTCCAAATGATATACTAGTTGGGTCGCTAGTAGATCCTCCGACCCTGACACTCTTTGTATGTATGTATTTTAATACTCAATAGTAGGCCGATTTAAAAAAGGAAAATAAAGACCCATCTTTATCATCTTTGGTTATTTTCTATCCAGGAAATTTTAAGCAAGCATTTTGCGGTTAAATCAATCGTTTTTATTTCCTAAAAGACGATTAAAGGGGTCCAGGGTTGCCAGCTCTTTGTCGCGGGGCACAGCACTTGGCCCCAGAGAAGGCGGTCATAAAGGCATTTTTTTTCAAAGTGTACCATTTTATTTGAATAGGCGTCCTTCCATTACTTAGGAGGGCTACTTTACCATACAACTAGTAACGGAACGAATACTTCGCAGATTAAAACAAGTGTTTAATATACTATTTTTAACAATCGTAGTGGTATTTTAATGAAATCATGTTCAATGATAATGACAGATTAAGATTTTCGTTCGTAATCTTGTAACGGAACCCGGACTCTATTTTTTGGGACCACCACTCGACGCATTCGCGCGCGATTTCTAGCCACTACTGACAGTTTGTAAACAAAACGAATGATGTTACGTAACGATATGTGATGCTAGATGAAAACAAACACCTAATTTGGTAAGAAAAATACCTCGTTCCCACAAAATCAACGTTACATGTCCACTTTTCCAAAATCACTGGACAAGATAAATTTTAGTTTATTATGTATAAAATACTTTAGCGAGATAAATATAAGGTTGATTTAAGAAAATTCATGTTTTTCACTATCAGAAACAAGTATTTCCAGGCACAATATACAAGTTCTAATACTTCGAATCGATACTTGAAGTTGGCTTTACACAGGTGGACAGGCAAAAATCGAAGGTCGGCAGCCAGAAAAACCAAGAAAATGTGGTAAATTGAATACTAAATGATAGGTTTTTTGGTTTATTTACATTTTAGATATATTATTGACGTTTTAAAATAGCTACAAGTACAATTTTTCAACGTGTTTCATATTTGTAGAGTGTCAAAGGCACTGGAGAAGCCAAAAACACCAAGGTACAAGAAAAATAAAAAATGCCCATAACGTCCCAGAACAAGCCCACAGGGGCAAGGAGCGAGGGCTCTAGTGCGATCCTTGAGTCCTCTCAGTGACATAGTGCAGATGACGGCCCACGTGGAGTTTTTAGTGGGTAGACATACATAAGCCAGACATCCCCCCGAAAACGGATTGGCTCGCAGGTTTTATGTTCGAAAGAAAAGAGTGTCCCCTCTGAATTTGCGACTTAGTTATGCAAATAGATACCCTTTAATTAATCTAGTAGTATAGGTTTTTATTTTTATTCTTAATTATAAGGTTAATGGCAGGCCGAGAAGGAGATGGCGGGACGACCTGGACGTGTTTCGCAGCGATTGGCCGGAGATTTCTCGGAATCGGGACGAGCGGAAGTCAGGAGGGGAGGCCTTTGCAGTTGAGTTAAGCAGTGGGACACTATGTATTAGGCTTCAAAAAAAAAAAAAAAAAAGGTTAATAAGATAGGTACACAAAATAAAAATATATTGTAAAGAAAGTGAGTGCAATCCTCGCCAATGCAATACTATGTTTGGCGAGCCACTATTATAGTTTGGCGAGCCACTATTATAGTTTGGCGAGCCACTATTATAGTTTGACGAGCCACTATTATAGTTTTTCTTAGGTACAGTGTACAGTAAGCCAAGAACTTCGTTTAGATACCACTTTTAAACCTTCATGTACCTACAAATAATAGAGTTCATTAGTGTTATACAGGATGTACAGTAAAAACTACACCTCGTATGATACTGCACTCGCAGGTTCGGTGCAATACAAACAAGTACAACTAACCGAGTCACATCCATCACACCTTTTTTTTTATTTGGTGGAGAAAACCTGCGAACCAGGTGCCCATCTCTCGGGGGAGGTCTGGGTTATGTGGTATTTCTACCCACTAAAAACTCCACGTCAACCGCCATCTGCGCTGAGTAATTCGGAGGACTCTAGGATCTCAGGTTGAACGCACCACCCTCCTCCCACTTTGCCGCCTTCTCTGGGGTACATGGCCGAGTGCTGTGGCCCCCGCCCTTCATCATCTTCCTTGCGTTTTCCCGGTTGTGCCCCTAAAGGAGCCCGGGCTCTGCTTTGACACCTAATCCCAAGATTTGGCATAGGCACTAGTTTTACGAAAGCGACTGCCATCTGACCTTCCAACCCAGAGGGAAAACTAGACCTTATTGGGATTAGACCGGTTTCCTCACGATGTTTTCCTTCACCGAAAAGCTAACGGTAAATATTCCGTACATAAGTTCCGAAAAACTCGTTGGTTCGAGCCGGGAACCCATGACCGCCGCTTAACAGCCGCATGCCTGAACCACTAGGCTACCGTAGCTTAACGTGTGCCCCCCGCCCTTAGAGCATTATAAATACAATGATCTAAGCCCCACAAAAACCACTGGCGACCGTTGACCCCCTTAAGTCGTCTTTAACGATAATAGGCGGGATATTTGTGGGTGAACGGTGAGGCGAGGTTAAAACAAATTACAGAATAGCGGAGCTGAACTCAGCAAAAGCGCCCTATCCAATCTCGTCCGGTCGACTGTCCCACATCGGCCGTCGCCGCGAGTTGGGCCTAACGGTTCGCTAGTTAAATAAGTCGACGCGATAATGCAACCGGCCAGTACGCCGAGACGGGCTTCGAACATTTTGAGCCTCCATTTCTTTAAGCCGGATTTACTTATCTTATCTGACGTGTCGTGTGCCGCGACGGAACGATATTGGGTTTCAAGCGAAGCGAACGAAGCTTGAGCCGAAAATCGTTCGTATGTCCGGTGTGTCACGATGCATGTCCGGCTCCGCTGTCCGGCTGTTCTCCTCTACGCATTACTCAACCGATTATCGTGAAGTTTTGTGAGCAGGTATTAGGCTAGGTATTATATAGATTTTTTGTAGACACTTTTACAAAAGCCAACCGCCATTTTGTCTTCTGTGACGTCTGAATAGCAAATGTAAAAATCAGACGCGTAGATAATAAAGGACCAGAAGGACACACGCACATTTGACGTTTTTAAGTGTATTTCTAGTTATGACGTCACGATAATGGCGGTTGCTTTTTTGGCGCGCATATTGTAACGTTCAAATTTCAACCCTTATTTGTTTGCATAAAGCGATATTACTTTGAGAAAATAAAAATACCAGTTGACTATCGAATCTATGAGGAAATGTTTAAATATATTTTAAATAGAATAGCCTATTGTTTTCCATTGCTTCACAACATTCATTATTGAAGTTAGGACAAAACTCCAATGAGATCGAATGCAGATGACCGGCCATTATCTCTTGCATCCAACCATGACACAACCCTCTGACCCCCGCCTGTTGCAATGATTGGCCGTTTAACCCGTCAGCGCTCGAGCTGTGGTTACATGCGAGGGGGGTTAAACCAGGGCTGTTATTCGCTAGTGCGGCGCATGATCGTCGCCTACCGCCATAATGAGGACCTCCGGGTGACAGACACGGGGGCGTCTGCCACCCATACTACAGGTCCTCGAGTTGGAAAGCGTGCCAGGTGTTCGGGTACGCTCCTTACAATGGTTTACTGGGGGCGGGTACTTACACCTCCCCCCGTGACGGGTCCCATATGGAGACAGCTGCTGGCGGAGTCGCGGAAGTGTGCGCAAGCGTTTCCGTGGCTCCGCCAAAGAGCAGCGCGCAGAACACCGTCGGGTTTTAGACGGTAGTCCGGGCGGTTCCCGGGAGTCCGTCATACCCGTCCTGGTTCCCCAGCCAGGCGGAATGCGTAAAAAATTTCCCCAAAAAAAAAATGGGCTGTTATTCGCTACGCGTTAATGCCGCTCACCCCGCCGGTCACCCGTTACGAAACTAGACCTCTACCTTCGCTTAATACTACGCATCGCGGTGTCAAGGTATATTGTGCGTGAGCGTTGAGGTGAGCTTAAAACAAGTAACAGAATAGGGGGGCTGGGCTGCCTCTGTTTGGAAGTGTGCCAAATGTCTGATGATTTGGCTAGGGCAGTGTTTCAAACGGGATTACGCCGAAACAGAAAACGTGAAATAAATTGCAGAAAATTTGGCTTTACAAAATGACGTGTTCCTGACGTTTACCATTAGTCGAGGATTAGGTAGGTACTTTGCATTGCTCGATATAAAATTCTAATTTTAACATTTCTATAGATATCTGGTCAGATTTAGAAATAGAAAAATATTGGACAACGTGGCAATTCATTATCGCTAAATAAAATAAAAATGGCATCGAAGTGAAAATCTCCTTATGAACAAACCTATTTTAGCTAATATTCCGTTAATATTCGTTTGTTTTTATATGTCAAAGATACTAGAGGTATGGTAAGTCATAAAAAAAATGGTCATAATTTGAAGACTTACCTATTATAAAAGGCCCAAGTTGACTACAATAGGAAACAAGGTATGAAACGTACCAATATACGCTATTAAAACTTGAATATTGCTTAACGGATAAATATTACTCAATAACAGAATGTTTTCATTTGGATGCCCATCATTATTGCTATTGCATTTATTACACGGCATTACTCGACTATTAGGACAAATCCAAACTAATTTATTTTGATGGATTCGTGCCCGCTCTATCGGTTATGTTTATTCGTAATCATTGTATTTACATACCGGCACTTCCTTGTTTATGTACTTTATTTTGTAGTTGTTTGAAATGTTAATAATTTTGTTACTAGATAATTTAAGAAGAAACTTATTTTCGAATTATGTTTGAAATTGCGTTGTAATATGAATTTTGAGGAGTTTTTCTACGATAGAAGGTTATAGAACCTTTAATTTAGGCCAGAAATAGGGTTAATATGGGCCAAAAGTTACCCATGATGATCCATTTTTATCGCCACATTTTAAACCGACTTCAAAAAAGGAGGTTCTCAATTCGTCTCTATTTTTGTGTGTTTGTTACGCGATAACTCGGTAATTTATGAACCGATTTGAAAAAAAAATCTTTGTTTTTTCAAACAAAGATTCGCATATACTTACAGATTGGTCCCGTTGTCACCAAAATCCAGTTCTGATGATGGAATCCTGGAGATCGAGGGAACTCTTCAAATTTTATAAGGCAAACTTGAAGCAATTTGGCTACTAATTTGAAGTCGATTAAAACTTTGTTTTTAAAGTATATTATATCTAGAAACGTTAACTTACTAAAAGATCGTCGCTTGGAATCTAATCGCAACTAATTAATTGCATAATGAGATTGTATAGGTTTGTAAGTTGTATTAAGGGGTTTCAAAAATGCTTTCACCAGTATTATTAGACATCATTCTGTTCATGACACGTTTTATTGTTATTGACCCTGTACATCTCTGACAATATTACATTAATGATCCTTTTTTTCTGTTTTAACGCTTAGAGACAGTATACATCTCTATAAGAACATTAGAATAATTATTAATTGTATTTGGATGCTCAGAGACATTATACATCTCTGTGAAGTACTAAATTAATATCATAAACTTATTGTTAATTCTGATACAGACCTTATATCGAATGTATTTGATAATATTTACAATTTTGGATTTTTTTAGTTTTCATTTAGTGACATTTAGTTTCTTAACCATTTAGGTACTAATTGGTTAAAATCTGCAATTTGCAAATGATTATTGTGTAAGATTATTAATATTATATTGTAGAATACCATTTGACATGTAAAAGTGCCCTTGTGGCCTATTTGCAGAATAAATAATTGATTTTGATTTTGATTTTGATTATAGGATGGATCTTTGGGATGATATTATGATATGCCGCGGCACCGCCCGCGTTATTGTAGGGGACTTGTACGAACGGCTACTACCTACGTTATAATAACTAACCACAACTTATGTAGAGCAATCGTGAAAAATAAATAAATCTAGACAAAATTTGATGAACACAAAGCCTTCGTTTTCTTTGAAGTCAGGTAAAAAAAGGCCATCATATTAAGGTGCCTATCACTGGGTAGTTTACCCTATAATTTCCTCGTCCCAGCGTCGCTAATCAGGCCCGGCGCATGCGTGCGAAAATGAAAGTGCATCAGCATTTGATCAGCATACGCAACGAACCGTTCAATGCAGATGGCTGTCATTCAACTGACAATAATGACAATTAATAATGCCAGGATTACCGTCAAATGGGGTAAAATGAGAAATGTAGGTATTAACCGTAATAGTTTGTTTTAGTTAAAATGACGAAAATGCACTTAACGTGGGATTTTACAATTTGTTTTGTTGCTAATAGGCCAAGCAAATTAGATCAAAAAAAAGCGTCCAAGTGCGAGTCGGACTCGCACATGAAGGGTTCCGTGAAATAAATTGCGACGTATTAAAAAAAAAAACTACTTATTAGATCTCGTTCAAACCAATTTTCGGTGGAAGTTTACATGGTAATGTACATTACATATTTGTTTAGTTTTATCATTCTCTTATTTTAGAAGTTACAGGGGGGGGGACACACATTTTACCACTTTGTAAGTGTCTCTCGCGCAAACTATTCAGTTTAGAAAAAAAAATTTTAGAAACCTCAATATCATTTTTGAAGACCTATCCATAGATGGGTACACGTATGGGTTTGATGAAAAAAAAATTTTGAGTTTCAGTTCTGAGTATGGGGACCCCTAAAACTTAATGTTTTTTTTCGATTTTTGTATGAAAATCTTAATGCGGTTCACAGAATACATCTACTTACCAAGTTTCAACAGTATAGCGCTTATAGTTTCGGAAAAAAGTGGCTGTGACATACGGACGGACAAACAGACAGACGGACGGACATGACGAATCTATAAGGGTTCCGTTTTTTGCCATTTGGCTACGGAACCCTAAAAACGTTTGGAGGAATTAATTGCCATAAAGCTGGATATCGTTTTAATACCTTCATATGGTCCTAAATGCATGTAATCCGAGTTTGCTCCATCCCAGGAGGTGTGCTGTGCATAACTTTTGGGAACCCAATAACAGCGAAATTTTTGCTGCTTTTTAAGTTTTTTGCATGCGCAACGGTCGGTACGACGGACGGAAAATGTATTCTATTCAATATTAAAAAAGGTCAATGTATATGATGTGAAATTTTATTTTGTACATTTTTTATTTTATGGGTTTTTCAGCAGGTATATTTTTTCAAAGATATGTCAGTCTTAAAAAGTCGCAAAATGGAAGTTTGCACCTAAACGACAAAATTTTCTCAGTTTCTAACCTTTGATTTCGACCACTGAACCGAATTTGAAGTTATAGGTATTCATTCGACGCAGAATTTGACCCTCTTTAATATTGAATAACATTTTCTGTACGAAGTACCGTTTTTTTGCTACATGAAAAAAGAGCAAAAATTCATGCACACCTTCTTGGATTGGGCAAACTCAGATTACACGTATTTAGGACCAAATGAAGGTATTAAAATGATTTCCAGCTTTATGGGAATAAATTCTTCGAAAAATTATTTTTACTTGATTGGCCTATAAATATAAAAGGAAAATATAACGAAGAGACGTGATATAATTTACTTTAAAAACAAAGTTTCAAATTTGAAGAGCTCCCTCGATTTCTCCAGGATCCCATCATCAGAACTGGATTTTGGTGACAACGGGATCAATCTGGAAGTTTATGCTTTCAAACAAAGTTTTTTTTTTTCAAATCGTTTCATTAGTTAGCGAGTTATTGCGTAACAAACACACAAAAAAAACAGACGAATTGAGAACAGCCTCCTTTTTTGAAGTTGGTTAAAAACTGACCGAAGTGTGGCACGTCGCACAAGCTGAATGAAACGGAGAACTTCGTTGATTTCGCTCCCTCCCTCTTTCAATTATGGGGGCGTCCATTAACTACGTGAGGCGTTCAAGGGGGGAGGGGGTCGAGCCGAATCTCATCTAATCTTACTTTGAGGAGAGGGGTGGTTTCGGCAAATATCACGTTTCTTTATTCCGCAACAAACAACGAAGCCAAACGCACGACCAGTGTTGTCACATCTTCCAACTTTTTGGTAGATCTACCCAATTTGCCTCCGTTCTAACTATCAACTATAGACCAATCAAATTAGCTTACCCTGGACATAATTCGTAAACTCGTTGTTTTTATTGTTTTATCGGATTTTACTATTCAGTATCAAATATTAATGAAATATATTAAGTAAAAAATATGCGATCGTAACCGTAGTTAAAAAAAAACACGAGTTAACGTACACTACTTAACTTTTTCCTAAAAGTAAAAAAGGTAACCAAGTACCTTGTTAGTATAACTTTGAGGTGCATTCAAATTCGATCACTTAATAGCAAAATTAAACTGATATCAAATTCGCATATACGTTTTTTTGCACAGTTTTCCTCTGATCTCATTATCTAGACAAGCCAAAATGGTAACTATGATGTTTTTATCTGTTTAAGGTATATTGCGTCTTTTTAGACATTTAAGACAATAATTAAACATTTATTTTTAACGTTTTAATAATAATGTATTTCTCAGTAATTATAAATAGTAACTATGATTTTTTTATTTACTAATAGCCTTTTGTGTACGATAATCATGTTTTCATCAAAATTAAGCATGTTAATTTCACGCTTAAGAAATTGAAAATTTAATTGAAAATACTCGCGACCTTGTCGTGGAGTCAGATGCATGCGGTGGGTGCGAGGCGGGGAGAGAGTGGGGCGCCAGCGGGCGAGCGCACGGCGAACCCGTCTTAACGAGTTTATTTCAATTACGTGTTTTGCACCGACCGCGCCGTGTACAAATAAAACAAATATAACGGAATATCCTAATTGTAGGATTTTTAGCACTAATGAAAAATCACAGTTTGTCCCTTACGCCCTTTGAAAACTCTGGTCCAAAGGGCGTAAGGAACGATTGATTTGCTTTTATCATCGAAAACATAAGTAAACTCTTAACTGTTAAGTAAATGAAAGAGATGATGCCATGATCGTGGTTAGCATAAAAAAAAACCGGTCAAGTGCGAGTCAGACTCGCACACCGAGGGTTCCGGACCACCCCGTACAATAGAAACAGGTCCACTATAAACTGACACTCACTAAGTATGTATTTACATACTTAGTGCGTGTCAGTTTATACTGGACATTAAATTTTCAGTGATGTAACTAAAAATTTACGGTTTTCGCTATCTTTCCTTTATCTGTGCTATAGGGCGTTGCTTCGCACCAAATTTCAAGTTTCTGAGTTCACGGGAAGAAGGTTTTGATTCCCTTGTGGGTTTCGAAAACTTGCGGAAATTTGCGGCATAAACGGCTGTATCTTTTGATTGTGTTGTCTTAGAAGTTTGATTTTTTCACAGCTCCAAGAGACAGTAAACCTGAGTATTTGATATAAATTTCAGCTTAATTCATTAATTTGTTGCAGTATGGGTCTTACAAGATGTTACATATAAATACAGTTCCAGCATAACCCTGTTAGGGCACAGCAAAATTAATATAAAAAATATTAATTCTAAAATAATGCATGCACACACTATGCACAGGAATTCAAACTTTAAATGATTGATACCTCCACGCGTTCCTGAGAAAAAGGGATTTGACAGACGGACGGACGGACAAGAAAGTGATCCTATAAGGGTTCCGATTTTCCATTTCGAGGCACGGAACCCTAAAAACACACAGATCAGAATATAACATGATTAAGTACATACAATGTACAATTACAGGTATATAGTTGAACAATCTTACATGCGTAATCGCCTCTAATAACATACATTGATCCAATTACAGACAGTGGCTGTCCATAAATTACGTCATTTCAAAACTGGGGGGGGGGGGGTCTATTGGATGACGGCAGTCATTTTATGAGCCGGGGAGTGTCCATTTAGGAATTAACAGGATGATGATAGGAGGGGGGGGTCAAGAATTGACAAAAAACAACCGGCCAAGTCCTGAGTCATGGATGTTTTCTGTGTATTTAAGTATTTATTTATCTATATAAGTATGTTTATCGTTCGTCTAGTACCCATAATACAAGCTTTGCTTAGTTTGGGATTAAGCCGATTTGTGTAAGATTGTAAAAGAAAAAAGAAACTGGTTTTTAGTATTTGTTGTTATAGCGGCAACAGAAATACATCATCTGTGAAAATTTCAGCTGTCAAACTATCACTGTTGTTGAGACACAGCCTGGTGACAGACAGACTGACAGACAGACAGACAGACGGACAGCGGAGTCTTAGTAATAGTGTCCCGTTTTACTCCTTGAGTACGGAACCCTAAAAAAACAATGGTTCAGTTTCAATTGTTTTTTCGAGTGGTTGAGTCGCCGCTGAAGATGGAATTGTCCCGTAAAAAATATTACGACTTTCAAAGTGGATTAACACAAAAACAATGTGGAGACCGGATGATTGCTGCTTTTAGTAATTAAACACCTTCAAAGACGACAATATACAGGTGGTATTCAGAATTTCAACGTGGCCGAGTATCCCTCACGGACGACCCGCGTGAAGGTCGACCAAAATCGGCAGTTACGCAAGAAAACGTCCACCTTGTGAGTCAGCTGATAAAAGAAGACAGGCATGTGACATATCGGGAAATTCAGGAGTCTTTGCGGATTGGAATGAGTCAGATACAAATTATTTTACAGGAAGAATTAGGCGTGCGAAAGTTGTTTTCCCGTTGGATCCCGCACTTATTGTCTGACGAGCAGAAAATGACTCGTGTCAATTGGTGCCGCAAAACATTGAATAAATTCAACGGAGGAAGCTCAAATGCAGTTTTTGGTGTCGTATCAGGTGACGAGTCGTAGATATACGCATATGAGCCTGAAACTAAAAACCAATCTCGAGTATGGGGTAACGAAGACGAGCTTCAAGCCAACAAAAGTTATTCGCTCTCGCAGCAAGGCCAAGAAGATGGTGGCTATGTTTGTCTCCAAATCGGGTCACGTGGCTACTATTTCACTTGAAGATCGTAGAACGGTCAAAGCCGATTGGTATACAAGTATTTGTTTGCCGATGATGGACCGGCTCTCGCCATATACACCAGCGACCACCTTACACCGCCGAACAAGATGCTGTTAAAACGCGCCAGGGAACGGAAAGCCGAACTGCACTACGCGTATCTATGGACCCGTGATTGTAGAATCCTTATGCGAAAGAATGATACGTCTAAATTCTTCGTAATAAACAATGACACAGATTTGTTGAAGTTAAGGTGACTCTGTTTTTTGTGTTCTACAATTCTATTGCATTTTGTGTACTGTTACTGCCCCTTATCCTTGCTTGATACTGCCAAGTCAGATTACGTAGGTATTGTTATGCATACCCATATCGTCACACATTTATTTTCAAATAGCTACCTGCCTACAACTTCTATTTACCGTCTTGCATGCGCGTTTAAGTTTTATGAGCGCTGTTATCCTATCAACACAATATTCGTAGTTATTATAAACGCCTTGTGTATTGTGTCCCATACACTTAAAAATACAGAATATATATTATGTTTATGTATCTTGTTTAATTGTTTTGCCTTTGCCGCCTTGAAAAATGAACTGATTGTACCGTTATTGCTATGCGCTGCTTCATTACGTATGCATTTTAATAATGCTCATGTGCTTAAAATAATGCAAATAAATATATTCGATCTAAATGGCTAATAAGATTATAAAAGGCTACTATCAAAACGTGCGGGGCCTGCGAACAAAATCCCATAGTTTATTTTCACAAATAGCCCTAGCCGATTACGACTTCATATGTGTAACAGAAAGTTGGTTGACTTCAAGTTTCTACGACAGGGAGTATTTCGACGATAGATATGTAGTATATAGGTGTGACCGGTCGCAAGAGGACAGCGGCGCGGAGCGCGGCGGGGGAGTAGCGGTGGCGGTGCAGCGCGCGCTGCTGCCGGTGTGCCGGGACTGGCCCGTCCCCTCTCCCGCGCACTCTGAGTGCCTCTGGATATCGCTCCCCATACATAACCATAACAATCACTCGCAGCGTAAATATTTAAATATTGCATGCGTTTACATTCCACACGGAACGAACCATAGGGACACTGTCGAGTCTTTCTTTGATGCGGCTTCTCAACTTATACTCAGTTACCCTGACGATGTATTTCTTATCACCGGAGACTTTAATATTTCCCAGGCTGAATGGTTGGATCGAGGCGGGGGTGAACTGAACTTAAACCCCTCGAACAATCTTTTAGTTCAGTGTGTAGGTGATTTTATAGCGCTTAGTAATCTAAACCAGTTTAATAATATTGCTAATATAAATGATCGTATCCTTGACCTGATATTATGTAGTACTGCCTGTTCTGTCACTAGGTGTAGTTTTCCTTTAACTCCAGAAGATGTGCACCACCCTTCGTTATCATTAAACTTAAGACTTAATTATACGGCACCAATGAAACCTGCCGGTGTCCTTGTGTATAAGTTCCATTCAGCAGGAGACATTTTTTGATAATTTGGATGTAGAAGGAAGCCTTACAAAACTTAAATTAATAGATAAATACGTGCCGAGCTATCAGTCCCGTAATTCGTGCACATATCCTGCATGGCACAGCAAACCTTTAAGAAAGATTTTAAAAGAAAAAAGAAAATACCATAAACTTTGGAAATGTTATGGAAACCCCCTAGACTATGAAACTTTTAAAAAATTAAGAAAACGAGCAGAAATTATTGAAAAGAAATGCTATAATAGGTATATAGAATTTTCAGAGGATAAAATAAAATCACATCCTAAGTATTTCTGGAAATTTATTAAGTCTACTAGGTCCAATGGAGGTATACCACAAACTATGTATTATAGGGGCGTCTCATCCTCGGACGGAGCAGGCATTTGCAAAATGTTTGGTGATCATTTCCAGTCCGTTTTCGAACACTCTTCTTTACCACCTCTAGATGTTAACTGCTTGGATCCGCCTACAAAATCAGTTTTCAACGTCAGTTCAATTACCTTGTCGAATGAAATTGTTCTCAAATATTTGAAATCTGTCGATATAAACAAGGGTGCTGGGCCTGATCGAATACACCCTGTACTGATCAGTAAATGTGCTAGTGCATTAGTTTTTCCTATCACCAAGATATATTTATTATCTATTAAGGAGGGGCATGTCCCGCTAATCTGGAAAAAAGCTTGGATTACACCTATTCCTAAGGGTTCCGTGAGTCAAGACATCGAAAAGTATCGACCTATTTCTAAATTATGTCAATTCGGTAAAATATTAGAAAAAATAGTTACTGACCAGCTTTCATATGCTGTTCGTCGTCACATCAACCCAAATCAGCATGGTTTCTACAAAGGTCGAAGCGTAGAAAGTAATCTCTTGTCTTTTAGTGAGGTCATACGTGAAGCCATGGATAATCGGCACCAAGTCGACGCAGTTTACACAGATTTCGCAAAGGCATTTGACAAAATCTCCTACGACACGCTTTTGCTGAAACTTTGGAGCCTCGGTGTGCATGGCGACCTTTTCCGGTGGATCAAATCGTATATAGAAAAAAGATCTCAAACTGTCGTACTCGGAGGTTTCTCTTCTGGCTTCAAATATATTACCTCAGGAGTCCCACAAGGGTCCCATTTGGGAACTTTATTATTTATCCTATACATTAATGACATAACGGAGTGTCTTACTGAATCGAAAGCTCTTCTATACGCTGACGACACTAAAATATTCAGAGTTATTAAAACACAAGCAGACTGTACTCTATTACAAAATGATTTATTTAGTTTTGAAAGTTATTGTACTAGAAACAATTTATTTTGAAATAGCGATAAATGCGCAGTAATAACATTTACGCGAAAGAAAGATCCCATACTATTTAATTACTGCTTGTGTGGTGGTAATCTGGCACGCCAGAATAGTATACGTGATCTAGGTGTGATACTTGATGCTAAATTGACATTTAACTCTCATATTGATGATATTCTAAATAAGTCGTATAGACTGCTGGGTTTCATTCTTCGTGTTGCGAAACCCTTTAAAAGACCTCTTACTTACAGACTCCTTTATAATAGCTATGTCCGAAGTCGATTGGAATTTGCTTCTGTAGTGTGGAATCCCTGCTTTACTGTACACGAGGTTAGAATTGAAAGACTCCAGAAAAAGTTTGTTAAGACAATGGAATTCCGAACAGGTGGTAACTATGAAGATTACGCCTTATCATCCACAAGACTCCATATCCAACCCCTTTCACTCAGACGTACTTGTACCGATTTACTTTATCTGTTCAAAATTATGAATAATCTAGTTGATGCCCCTGAACTATTACATAATATATTTTTTCATGTTCCCCGTAGATTAGAACGAAGTTGTCGCAAGAAGGCCTTATTTAGTATTGCAAGCAGCAGAACTAAATACGCACAGCATTCATATATTAAGCGCGCATGTAAACTGTATAATGAAAAATGTATGGACGCAGATTTGTTTGGCAACTCATATAGTATATTTAAAAGATTAGTTTTTTCTTTAATCTAAGAATGTTAAAACGCAGTTACCTTAACCTTTTCATTAACTTTTTCTTTCTTTTTTTGCATTGCATAATGGTGTACCTAAGTTGTAAAATGTACGTAACTGTCATAAGTGTATTTACAACACATATATGTATATATATATTTATGACATTTGGTCTTATATTAAACATATTTTCCAATTTTTAATATAACTTGTAACTTTGTAAACATTTATGAAACTATAGGTCTATTATAGCATTACTCACATAGCCATAGCTAAGTTACTTATGTGTTTTTTAAGACTGTTTGTTTCTCAATTAAAAAAAAAAAAAAAAAAAAAAATAGGTACACTTGTAGTGATCATGTTAAATTCGTGTACGTGTTACAACGAGCAACCGCATCCTTAAATATTATTCGTGGATTTATTGGAATGAAATGAGAATAAATCATTCGTCATTCGAAAGTGTAGACGAATAAATTATTCGCGAATAAATGTTTATTCGAATAATTATTCGAATAAGAATCATTCCAACAATGCCCCTTTCTGCACCCACGCAAGTAACATATTTTATTTAAATAATTCTATACAGAAGACTGAGCGCTTATAAATAGGTAATCGACATTCCACGACAATTATGTCTCATGCTGAACAATTTAGTTATTATCGATCTAATGAACACAATATTTCAATAAATCTCCATCCTAGCTGAACCGTGGTAAACGCCACGTTCGTCTTTATAAATGTTTGACAATCATTGACCTATCCATAATAAATGAAGGCCGAAACGCATTGACAGCGGTGGCGAAGCGGCGGCGCGGCGCAGTGTAGAGGTGGTACCGGCTGTAATGTTCGATCTAATAAAGCCGGGAAAAAGCGTTCGGATCCTTTCATATTAGCTCGAACATTACAAGTACCGCCTCCGCGCCACCCCGCGCCGCTTCGCCACCGCTGTCAGTGCGTTTCGGCCTTGAATGCCTGCGACTCGCGACAGCACGGTCGGTAGTTGAGATGCAAAGCAATGACGGCCTTATTCTGCAATAGATAAGGTTCATATTAAAACTTTAGCACGAAAAAATATGAATTAATTAATAATCGTGGATATTTTTTGTTTAATTTGTTTCTCATAGTACTAATAATATGTTGACAGCATAAATCAAACACTTTCCAAGTAGTTATGTATTTTGGTTTTCCAAAAACTAACAATATTTGTGTTTTTAGAAATCCGCAAAGAGAATCTGTTTAACTTTTAATAATTTATCAACACACATAATATACTATTCAGAATAATTTGTTAAATTGCAGTTATCTATAATTTCTGGTAAGATAATCCAGAAAATGTGTAACTTACTGAACTTTCTTTATTATTGATAGTCCCGGTTGATTAATTAGATTAATTTTGATTTCTTTAACTGGAATGCAAGCGTCATATCATAATAGAGGCACTTTTACAAAGTTACATATTATGCTGCACTTATGAAATCAGAATTTGTTAAAAATTTAGATTTTTGGTTTTTTTACAATGACGCGGAACCCTAAAATAAATAAATAAATAAATAAATAAATATTTGCGGACAATCTTACACAAATCAACCTAGTCCCAAACTAAGCAAAGCTTGTACTATGGGTACTAGACGACGATATACATACTTATATAGAGAAATAAATACTTAAATAGATAGAAAACATCCATGACTCAGGAACAAATATTCGTGCTCATCACACAAATAAATGCCCTTACCGGGATTCGAACCCAGGACCTCTTGCTTCGTAGGCAGGGTCACTACCAACTAGGCTAAAGCGGTCGTCAAATGTTTAATTCTTTTTATTTTAACTATAACTAACAATACTTTACATCATAGAAAAAGAAAATTACAGTTATCGAATTATGTCCGGGTTTAGCTATACTACCCTACCCTCGGCCTCAAATCTAACTATTTTTGAAAAATCTCTCGCGAAGACACACGCAATATGTGTCAAATTGTAATGTATGTCTAATCCCTTTGTCTCTGTGTGTGTCTTTTGTGTAGTGAATAAAACTCTGCTTTCTTTTTTTTCTTTAAATCTCGCGACATCTCACCAGGGTCAGAAAATGTCTAAAAACGCCTCACTTAATAAAATGGAGGTCGTTGTTGTTCTACGTCCGTAGGAATAACCCTAGAAACTGTGAACGTGACCTCCGCGGGTGGTGCTAAAAGAACAACAAACTCGGCAGCTGCACTGTTCCTTCTGAACCTCACAGCGCACACTGGAACTCTATCAGCGACATCGATACGAATACATTTATGTACCAGTGTGTAACCGCCATACGATAAATGAAATAACTGTAATGGACGGGCGCCCCCTTATTTACTCTGTGCCGAAATGCACATGTCATGTTCATTTAGACATGTGAATAATCCCTCGTCCGTGACATACTACGTTACTATGTATCCTAAGATCAACTACCGCAGACCATAGATCATTCAAGGGAAGACATAATCGCGCTGCACTGTTGTATGTCGCAACCGTCCTATGGTCTATTGTCTCTGGTTTCCCAGAGACACAATCAGCGTATTTTAAATTTGCCTCGTCTCGCTAATTTGAGAGTTCAAGTATATGGGACTGAGTGATGGAATTGGCTATTGTATGAGCTTCTGAAAGCTTATCAAAAGAACTACGTACAGTTTGGGATTGAAGAATTTAGTGAACTAGTTTCAAGGGTTGACAGATCACCTGTGGAGTTGTGTTGCAAGTTGCAAGCGTCCGTAGGTTTACAGTGTTCGCCTACTTTTAGAGGCGTTCGTTCCTTATCGCGATGGTGGTTTAAAATATTGACATTAATTCTCCGGACAATAATTAATTAATTACAATAAGTTACTATAAAAAAAATGTTTTTTTTGCCAACTGCATGCCCAAACTGAACGGGGTTACGTCGGTTAAGTTCTGAATTCCCATAGCCACCTTCTGTCTCCATCATCAGATCAGCTCGATGATACCATAATATTGAATTGAAAAAAATTCGGCTCAATCGGTTGAGGTTGCACGTAGAACCGATCCATTGCACGTAAAACCGATGGCCGTTGGGACGGAAAGGTTCTCGAGTGGCGACCACGTACCGGAAGGCGCGGCGTGGGTAGGCCCCCCACAAGGTGGACTGATGACCTGGTAAAGGTCGCGAGAGTCCGCTGGATGCGCGCAGGACCGGTCACTTTGGCACTCTTTGGGGGAGGCCTATGTCCAGCAGTCCTTCGGCTGATATGATGATGATGAAAATACAATCGTGTGACTATGACTGATTGTATTGTACAAGCTATGACTCATAGCCGTAGAAGTTTGTGCGCGACCGATAGCGGCCGTACGGTATAATCTTTCCTAATTTCCCGTCAAAATGACATAAGGAAGCACGGTGTGACGCAGCCTTAACTTCTATTCTCACCATAGACAATGGTGTTGACGCGATATGGGCCTTGGAGTAATGCAACAATACAAGGCTCTGTCTATCGTGCCGACTTTTGTTATTTAATTTTGGAAGTACAATTAACTGAACTATACTTTTATAGGTAGATACTATAGGTAATTCGGATTATAACATTAGGCGGTTAAGGACTACTGTTGAAAAAACTTGCGAAGTTAATGTACCGTAATATAGTTCCGCAATGTTATGTTATGATGTTGATGAATATATAGTTAAATATATGACATATTCGCACATCTCTGCATTCAACCCATCTATTCTAGTCTAAGCATTTTACGGTCCGGTTGTATGGCGAAATGGAAATAATTTATAATAGCAGTTTTTTTTTGCGTAACAGATAAATCATAATTATAGTAATAACTTCGAGACTAAATCCAACAAAATATTAGGTATTTAGATATTTTAATAAATTTTTAAAAATTAATAAATTCCTGAAAAATTGTTAAAAAATGTTAATAACCTTTTTTTTTCTGTATTATGATAAATTAATATTTGCGGCGTAATATTGATGATAAATCGCGCAAAAAATGTTCCCGATTATTACCTTTATATTCAGTTAGACACCATTTTTTTTTCTATTACCATATTTTCGTGTCAAAAAATAATAATAGACTGTAGGTTCCTTCATTCCTTGGTGTATGTAGTGGACACAAACATTACAAACCAATCACACACTAAACAACAACGGAAGGTGGATTTTAGGGGGTTAATATTATTTAACAATTTCAAAAAATGCTAATTGATCAGTAAGTTTTGGGATTTTCATCATCGACACTCTTTCATTGAATGATGTACGAATCGACTGATAAAATACTTTGCAACTAATGTTTTTACAAACACCTGTTAAAGTAGGTTTAAAAGTGCCGCGCGCGAGCCGCAGAGCAAACGTGATTGGCCGATTGCATGCAGCGGGGCACCGCGCCGTCCGCCATATAAATATGTCTAAGTAGGCACTGCACGAACCGGCGCGCCGCGATTTGAGAGTTTAGCGACACGATCTAACGCGTACGATCAATTATCAGTTGTTTATAATAGTTAAAATTCAATTAAGTTGTGAATCAAAAGATTAAAAAAACCGTCATATATTGAAATTATAATTCTATGTTTTTAAAATACCTACCGTAGACCGTACAAAAGTACCTACTTAGGTAGGTTTTGATACAGATTTTTTTTAGGGTTCACTTAACAAAATATGTACCTAGTTATAGCCTCAGATCATAGAAAGAAGATCTGAGCTTAAATATGAGTCTTGTTGTTTCATTGTAGTTTTATCAATGAAATAGTGTCGTAGTGCCGGTTAGTGACCAGCTTGTTTAGTGTGCGGGTTTCCGATCTCCTTTTTAGGCAAATATGCTTTCGTATGTCCGGCTGTTCAGCTGTTCCCTCTATAGGTCACATCTCTCAACTGATTCTCGTGAAATTTTGTGTGCGAGTTCGATATTGAGCGGGCAAAAATGCTTTCGTATGTCCGGCTGTCCAGCTGTTGCCTCTATAGGTAACATCTCTCAACCGATTCTCGTGAAATTCTGTGAGTGAGTTCAAAATGAATGGGCAAAAATTTCCCCAGGTTTCCAAACTTTCACTTTAGTCGTATTAGTAAGAAAATAAATTCAATATTTAAAAAAGCAAAAATAATTACTTCCTTAAAAATGCTAATTTGTAATTGAATGGTTTTTTTTTCTTAATAATCACTCCAAGTAAATTTGTTCCTTTTAGTTAACTAAAAAAAAGTGTACATAACGTAGGGTAGACCAGGGGCAGTTGAAACCATTTGCCTTTACAGCATATAACCGTTATATTTTTATGAGTAGAAAGATGAACGCCCAAAATTTTTCAAGGTTAGTTATCTGGTTCCTAAATAAAATGTATTTTGTTACTCTATAATCCATAGTTTTCTGTCAATAATACGAGTATAATACAGAGAATGGGGCAGTATGGTTCAATTGGCCTCACATGACTGTCGACGACTGACTGTGTCTGCGTGTTTGTTTTTACCATTGTCTTGTGTAAAATATTAAAGTACAGTATTTACATACATACATACTGGGAATACTGTCAATTGAAACACTATGTGAGGTCAATTGAAACACTCTAATATCTTCGGCACAATGAAAGTAGGGTAAACTGGGTACGGTTGAAACAACGCAAATATCTCGCGAACCGTTGGTGGGACGGCGAGGGGTCCAAGGGGGGAAAGAAGCGGACGATCGGTTTGTACACGAAAAACATCGTAACGTTGCTTCCCGCGCGCTTAATTTGTTTGTAGAAAACCCTATTGTGTTTTGATCCCCAAAAGTAAGTGTTTTCATTCGTAGAGTTTTTCAATTATTCTGGTTTCTATTTAAGTGAGAGTATTGAGTGTGTGTTTATGTTTGAAGCGAAGCTTGTGGATCATCTCAGCGTATCTAGTTTTACTGTATCATTATTCTCATTATTACTACAACGGCTTTTTCCGAAAGTAGGAGGTGGGGACGGTTAAAACAGAGTGATTTTCTTGTATTTTTGACATTGACTAATGAAAGTCAAAGTAAGTTTTCTATTAGTTTATTTACATATTCTTTTCAGGGTGTTCTCTTCTGTACAGGGTGGGCCATACATTTTTGCAAATGGCAACACTGAATATCTTCTATAATAATAAATTATATATTTTTTGAGTGGAGGGAAATTTGACATTAATTTATGCAGTGTTATTTGCAATAAAGCGTTTTACTGATCAACAACGAGCTTTTTGTGTAAAACAGTTTTATAAAAACTACAAATTGTATGTAACTGTTCGCCGCCTATTTAGGAGGAAGCCCGGATCTCACTCCCGCCGATTTCATCGTGCGGGGATATTTATAAAGTCCAGTTCTAAGTTAAAAAACCCGAAGAAAATATCCAAACTCAAGCAAAACATCCGCGATGAGATAGTCGAGATCCCTCGCAGCATGTGTCAGCGAGTTTCCTAAAATCTGCCTAGTCGTTTGCTGGAGTGCCAGTGACGAGATGGGGGTCATCTCAAAGATAAATTATATTCAAGAAATAAATTGCATTAGATGTTAGTCACAAACATTTAATGATCAGGAAATTGACTTTCATGGTTTTATTTTCATCAGTTTCAAAAGTGCAAGAATTTTTGGCCCATCCTGTATTTTAATTACTTAATATAGTCTTGTTACGTTTAAAATGCAAACAGTTTATTTTCGTTTTGGTTTAGTTAACTTACTTAAATAAGGTGAAAAATGACTGATAATACACGTAGAGTTTAACTTGTAAGCGCAAAAACGCTAGCTGATTATAAACCTATCCTAAATTATACGTTATCTCATAAAAAATACGAATAAAACACATAAAAGTATTATTTTTTGTCACTGTTTCAACTGGCCGCGGGATGGGGATACTTGAAACAAATCGTTTTTTTTTTTTCAATTTGAGCTACTACTAAAACACCTTGATCCAAAATTGGATTGCAAGATACAAGATATTTATTCATAAAAGCCAATGTTTTACAAGTCAGTAAGTACATAATGAATAGTATTATTTTTTAATTAAATTAGGATCTCAAATAAGGTCGCCTATATAGCTTTACATGTCTGAGTCTTACAGGAAATTTCAATTTAAAAATTAGTTACTAACTACTACTTGCCGTTTAGTAGATAAAAACACGCTCTTTCATTTGATATATTTTCTTCACCTCACAGATTATAAAACCGGCCAAGTGCGAGTCGGTCTCGCGCACGAAGGGTTCCGTACCATTATCTATAAAAAACTATTTTATTCTGTGTTTTTAGTATTTGTTGTTATAGCGGCAGCAGAAATAAATCATCTGTGAAAATTTCAGCTGGAACTATCACGGTATCAGTGAGATACAGCCTGGTGACAGACAGACGGACGGACGGACGTACGTTCTCGTTTTACTTTTTGAGTAGGGAACCCTAAGAAGCAAAACTACGGACGATATTCAGTACTACCCAGTCAACTCTACTTATATCTTTTTTAAGGGTTCCGCACCTCGAAAGAAAAAGCGGAACCCTTATAGGATCACTTTGTTGTCCGTCCGTCCGTCCGTATGTCAATACCCTTTTTCTCAGGAACGCGTGGAGGTATCAAGCTAGGTATTAAATAGGTATTAGATATTATCAAGGTATTAAATACTCAAGCCTACTGTTCCTTGGAGCTGTGAAAGAATCAAACTTCTAACCTAACGCAATCAAAAGACACAACCATTCACACTCAGACACACCACACTCAGAATCTTGAAATTTGATACGAAGCAACGCCTTATGGCACAAATAAAGGAAAAATTGCGAAAACCATAAATCCCATAAAAAACATTCCATGTAAACAATAGGCCAAGTCTCGAAACAACTTTACTGCATTTACTAATTTTTGCATAGGTACCTAAAACGTATGTAAGTGTGATTGCCAAGTCACAAATTTTTATTTAGTAATCAAATAAAGATTAATAAGAATGTCTGACTTGGCTCTACGAAATATCTCACCACTTTTTACTGTGAAAGAATTTCGAGGCTTGGCCTATTTTTTACATGGAATGTTTTTTATGGGATCTCATTTCTTTTGTTAGACTTTGTATGGGAATGTTATTTTACCAACCGCAAATAATCGTATGTAGGTATTTGTATAGGATTACAAACTTACTTATGCAGCTTGTATATCTCTGAAACGTGACTGAAATTGCAATATTTTTAGGTTTCTTATGAGTTATTAGGCTAAAAACTAATAATGTTTGAAATATGGAGCTTGTGGGTCTGCTAGAAGTACCTTAGAATTAGCGTGATCATTATCAGTGAGTATGTCAGTGACAAAACTAACGAACTTTGACGGACAATAGTTCTTAAACTAAAAGTTAAAATTGAATGTTATTGATATTGTATGTTAGCCATATTATGCCCTACATGTTTCTGAAATTTCAGGGTTCTAGCTTTAGCCAGCACAAAATTACAGGATGTTGAAAATGGCCTGAATGGCTTCGACAAAAGGATGGTACGGCCGTGCCTCTTTGTTTTGCTCGACTTGGCGGGGGAACTGCCGTGCCCCCAGATTTTTAGTTACATGTTATGTCATGCAATAGGGCCGAGTGGAGAAAAATGCGGGATGCCTTTGCCCAGCAGTGGCTTCCTGTTTCCCAAACAGGCTAAGAAAAAAAAATATTTCTACGGAACCCTCGGTGCGCGAGTCCAACTCGCACTTGGCCTGTTTTTAATTTTTTTCATGACTACCATAGCATACAATGAGCTCATCAAAAGTTCGCAGGCATATCATAAACATTTATCAATTTATGAGCATCTGAACATCTCGATAAAAACACGGGTGTAAAAAAAAGTATACGACTTTAGTTTCCTTTGTTGCTGCTACCTTATACAATTAGTTAAACCAAATAGTTTTAATACAATTATAACAATATAGATTTGCACAAAACAAGCATAATCATGTTTCATAAAAAGTGCTTGTTTCAACTATAACAATGTTTCAATCATAACCATTCCGTGTACCGATCCCGTGACAAAACGTGTTGTAAACGTCGCTACTAACCATTTGTTTTATTGTATACAAGAACCTTCTCCAGAATGTATTAAATACTTTTCTGAAAACCGCATCAAAATTGGTTCAACCTAACGCGAGATAATCTCGGACAACGTACATACATACATACAAACATACGGGTCAAACTGAGAACCTCCTTTTTTTACAATGACACGCAGCGTGCAGATTTCTAAAAAAACCTTCATATTTCCATAATTTATAAACTAGGTCAAAAACTACACAAACAATAGTGAACATTAATAGAACAAACATGTGCATCGAATGCAGAACCTCCTTCTATTAAGTCGGTTACTTTTGGTGACGATTAAAACGCGAGGACGATTGAAACGTTTAAATCGTCCACAAGCAAGTTGTTTCTACCGTCTCCACACCACGTTTTTAACTTCAAGGTCAAATATTACATATAAAAAAAAACTCGAACGCTGATCAACGGCCATTATAAACACTCGTTTATTCCCAGCTATAGCACCAAATTAATTTGATTAGTCAAAATACAAGAGTAAAGTACTTTTTGTTATAAAAAAATATCCACAGCACAAATACTTACTTTTTACCGTGAGAAACTGGTTTGGCTCGTGTACACTCCGGTATCGCACCATCACTCGAGCGCTACTGGCCAAGCTACTGCTCATACATGGCCAACCGTGTGTTCCGAGTGTTGCGTCAGTTGCGTAGGTATTATAGTTTTCGAAAAAAATTCCTTGTTTCAATCATGACGTGTTTCAATTGTCCGTGGTCTTCCCTAAGTTATTGAATAATTTCAATTACGAATTAGTAATTCAGATTACAAATTACGAAGTAGTCATGTATGCAATTACACGTGTAATTCATTACCTACTCGTAATTGAATTAAATAGAATACAATTTGTATTTCAATTTCAAACGTAAATTAGTTACGCCCAACACTGCCGTTTACCTAAGCCATTTTTATGGCGTGAATCGTCGCATTCATACTAGCGCATCGTAGAAAACGATACAAATTATCTGTGTAGGTAGGTTTTGTGTCTTGGGGCCCGGGCAGTGCGACCTTGAATGTCAAGACACTCGTTGCGTGCCGACGCTGCGAGCGAATGTGATCCTTAACACAAGCGGAAAGAGTTCAAGTTCAGTTGTAGAATCAAACAGGACTATTCAAATGTGTTTTATGCTTTACATAAAGCTTTTTTTTGTTGGATTTATGTACTAGTTTAATAATCTATATTATTAAGTTAAATTTAGACACAATTTGTCTCTATAAATATTTTTACCGATATTTTATTGGAGTAAATGTAATTATATGCAATTCTAAACAAAAATCAAAACGATTTTTAGAAAAATAGGTTCATACATTATTTTTATGAGAATCAAATCAAAGTACTAGTTATTACTATTTTTTTCTACGAACTTATGGCACCTGTCACCCAAGCCATGAAATTTGTTAAATTAATGGCTTTACGTATAAAAAAATAGTCGGATTTCACTTTTTACAGGTTAAAGACAATAATACTGTCGTGTTGACGATTAAAAACAGCTATTACTATTTTTAGTTAAAAAAATCGGCATTTTTTTGACACTATTTTTTTATACCTACTTCCGGGTCAATAGTTTGTTGGATTCGTAAATATAGTATCTTAGAATATGTATTTATGACGGAGAAAAAAAAAACCTGGCTATTATGAATTAATGTTTTGCTAAACCGTAAAATGCTTAGACTATTCTCTGGATATCCACCCCAATCTGGAACTTAAACTGGAATTTGGTTTTTTGTTAATAAATCTATAAAATATAATAATTAAATAAAATCCACTAAAGAGCATAACAACTGCATATTTTGAGGAACTGAGACTCAAACGTGAAGAACTCCTGCCCACTTACTGATACCACAGTATAAAGAACTACAACCAGTAGGCAAGCTTCATTCATCTACGAATTTACGCACGCGCTTAGCGTAACCGCTCAAGAGTCAGGGTTGTCAAAAATATGTTTGGAGAGATATTAATTTATTTATAATTACATGATTCATTTTCAATCATTTCAAAAGTAGGTACTCAGATCTTTAAATAGAAATATATACGTTTAGAAAAGGCGGCCATTTTTTTCGTTTTCAACATCGTTATTGGTTCCGAGGGGCTTTTTAATATGAATCCAATATTTGATTTTCAAAAAGTGGCCGCCATCTTGAAATTCTTGAAAAACAGTCCGATTTAGTTCAAAATCGATATCTGAGGGTCCGCGGGGCCTCTTAATATGAATCCGAGCTTGGATTGTAAAAAAGTAGCCGCCATCTTGAAATTCTTGAAAAACAGTCCGATTTGGTTCAAAATCGATATCTGAGGGTCCGCGGGGCCTCTTAATATGTATCCGAGCTTGGATTGTAAAAAAGTGGCCGCCATCTTGAAATTCTTGAAAAATAGTCCGATTTGGTTCAAAATCGATATCTGATCGAGGGTCCGCGGGGCCTCTTAATATGAATCCGAGCTTGGATTGTAAAAAAGTGGCCGCCATCTTGAAATTCTTGAAAAATAGTCCGATTTGGTTCAAAATTAATATCTGAGGGTCCGCGGGGCCTCTTAATATGAATCCGAGCTTGGATTGTAAAAAAGTGGCCGCCATCTTGAAATTATTGAAAAACAGTCCGATTTGGTTCAAAATCGATATCTGACAGTCCGCGGGGCCTCTTAATATGAATCCGAGCTTGGATTGTAAAACAGTTGCCGCCATCTTGAAATTCTTAAAAAACAGTCCGATTTGGTTCAAAATCGATATCTGAGGGTCCGCGGGGCCTCCTAATATGAATCCGAGCTTGGATTGTAAAAAAGTGGCCGCCATCTTAAAATTCTTGAAAAACAGTCCAATTTGTTTCAAAATCGATATCTGAGGGTCCGCGGGGCCTCTTAATATAAATCCGAGCTTGGATTGTAAAAAAGTTGCCACCATCTTGAAATTCTTGAAAAACAGTCCGATTTGGTTCAACATCGATATCTGAGGTTCCGCGGGGCCTCTTAATATGAATCCGAGCTTGGATTGTAAAAAAGTTGCCACCATCTTGAAATTCTTTAAATACAGTCTGATTTGGTTCAAAAACGATATCTAATGGTTCGCGGAGCCTCTTAATATGAATCCGAGCTTAGATTGTAAAAAAGTTGCCGCCATCTTGAAATTCTTGAAAAATAGTCCGATTTGGTTCAAAATCGATACCTATCTGAGCGTCTGCGGGGCCAATTAATATGAATCCGAGCTTGGATCGTAAAAAAGTTGTCACCATCTTGAAATTCTTTAAATATAGTCCGATTTGGTTCAAAATCGATATCTGAGGGTCTGACGGGCCCGAGTGCGATAAAACTTGAAATTTTAAATTTGATTTTTCCCCGATAGTAGACCTAGATGGATTTATCGCCCTCGTAAGCCTTTATATACCAAGTCTTATAGAAATCGTTACACCCGTTTTCGAGAACGCGATTACACATAAGTATATTGTACATAAAATCATCATCTTATCAGCCATAAAGGTCGCGGGAGTTCGCTGGATGCGGGTGGCGCAGGAACGGTCATTGTTGCACTCTTTGGGGGAGGCCTATGTCCAGCAGTGGACGTCTTTCGGCTGATATGATGATGATGGTATGTACATATACTTATGTGAAATCGCGTTATCGAAAACGGGTGTAACGATTTCTATGAGACTTGATACATTACGAGGGCGATAAATCGATCTAAGTCTACTATCGGGAAAAAATCAAATTTAAAATTTCAAGTTTTATCGCACTAGGGCCCGTCGGACCCTCAGATATCGATTTTGAACCAAATGGGACTGTTTTTCAAGAATTTCAAGATGGCGGCCATTTTTTTACAATCCAAGCTCGGATCCATATTAAGAGGCCCCGCGGACCCTCAGATATTAATTTTGAACCAAATCGGACTATTTTTCAAGAATTTCAAGATGGCGGCCACTTTTTTACAATCCAAGCTCGGATTCATATTAAGAGGCCCCGCGGACCCTCGATCAGATATCGATTTTGAACCAAATCGGACTATTTTTCAAGAATTTCAAGATGGCGGCCACTTTTTTACAATCCAAGCTCGGATACATATTAAGAGGCCCCGCGGACCCTCAGATATCGATTTTGAACCAAATCGGACTGTTTTTCAAGAATTTTAAGATGGCGGCTACTTTTTTACAATCCAAGCTCAGATTCATATTAAGAGGCCTCGCGGACCCTCAGATATCGATTTTGAACCAAATTGGACTGTTTTTCAAGAATTTCAAGATGGCGGCAACTTTTTTACAATCCAAGCTCGGATTCATATTAAGAGGCCCCGCGGATTCTCAGATATCGATTTTGAACCAAATCGGACTG
Source organism: Epinotia brunnichana (assembly GCA_963854355.1). Lineage (NCBI taxonomy): Eukaryota > Metazoa > Arthropoda > Insecta > Lepidoptera > Tortricidae > Epinotia > Epinotia brunnichana. Next base: position 4,910,075 of record OY977956.1, read on the forward strand.
TTTTTCAAGAAATTCAAGATGGCGGCCACTTTTTTACAATCCAAGCTCGGATTCATATTAAGAGGCCCCGCGGACCCTAAGATATCGATTTTGAACCAAATCGGACTGTTTTTCAAGAATTTCAAGATGGCGGCAACTTTTTACGATCCAAGCTCAGATTCATATAAGAGGCCTCGCGGACCCTCCGATATCGATTTTGAACCAAATCGGACTGTTTTTCAAGTATTTCAAGATGGCGGCAACTTTTTTACGATCCAAGCTCGAATTCATATTAAGAGGCCCCGCGGACTCCCAGATATCGATTTTGAACCAAATCGGACTGTTTTTCAAGAATATCAAGATGGCGGCCTTTTATTTACAATCCAAGCTCGGAGTCATATTAAGAGGCCCCGTGGACCCTCAGATATCGATTTTGAACCAAATCGGACTGTTTTTCAAGAATTTCAAGATGGCGGCCATTTTTTACAATCCAAGCTCGGATTCATATTAAGAGGCCCCGCGGACCCTCAGATATCGATTTTGAACCAAATCGGACAGTATTTCAAGAATTTCAAGATGGCGGCAATTCAATTTGAACGAAATGAGACTGTACTCAAAGAACTTCGATTCGACGTTCGACTTATATTAAAAGACCTCGGGCCCTCAGATATCAATTTGGAACACAATTTAAGTGACATCATAAAAAAAACACCTAAACCTTACCGATATTTAAAGTCGGTTTTATAAAAAGTCAAACTTGACACCCCTTCAGAATAGTTATGAGTTTGCGCTAAATTTCCTCGTCTCCCGCTTCCCCGCGTTCCTCCCCTCTCGTAAACCCGCGTGGCCCTGAGTTTGCAGACTGTATGTAGTTAGACTGTGCTGATACCATGCCAAATTAACACTACATCTTATCCCACACAAAATACGGTTAAATTTCGTTCAAATATCAATAAAAACAAATGAAAAATAAACAGTGGCTAACAATTTTTTCACTGCTACCCGAAAATCACAGGACTCTTTTATGCCGCAGTAATACAGTTCAAAACAGCTTGTTTATCGATATCACAGATGCAATTATAACGTTGCAGTAGTGCGAACACGCGTGTTTCCGATCGTCTAGATAGAGGCTAGAATGTCATTGTTCCCGTGGAAAGGGAATGGGAGATACCGCCGTTTAGCATACTTCTCACGCATTTACACGCTGAGGACGTTTTTTCAATGAAGCCTTTCCGTTTTATGAGTGCCTAGTACCTGCTTCGGGCAACATGGAAGGACAGACTCGATTCATATTTTTGACACCACGCCTGCTTGACATATAGATGTCATGGAAGCCCAGCTAAGCCTCTCACAGACTGGCGCGGCCTGCGGTGGCGGTCAAAACTTAACTATTGACCGACATCGCAGGCCGCGCCAGTGTGTTTCAGAACTTTCAGGCTTCGCGAGTAGCGTATGGATGGGCTCACCCTTAAACAATCGCTAACCCGTCTGATTGGTACCAAATTCCAAGTATTTTCATAGGTAGGTTTTGCGGAAAAAGTAAAGTCCGGAACTAATTTCAACAATAAATCTATCACCGGTTTATAATAGAATCCCATAAAAAATATTCCATGTAAAAAATAGGTCAAGTCTCGAAACTCTTCCACAAAAAAAAGTGGTGAGATATTTCGTAGAGCCAAGTCAGGCATTCTTATTAATCTTTATTTGCTTGCTAAATAAAATTCCGCAACTTGGGAATCACACAACTTTACTGCATGCATTTACTAATTTTTGCATACCTTAAACTATGTAGTGTGATTGCCAAGTCACTTTACTTATGCAGTTTGTTTATCTCTGAATCGTGAATGAAATTGCAATATTTTTAGGTTTTTTATGAATGCATAGGCTAAAAACTAATTATGTTCAAAATTTCAAGCTTGTGGCTGTGGGTCTGCTAGAAGTAGGTACCTTAGAATTACGTTGATCATTATAAGTCAGTGAGTATGTCAGTGACAAAAATAAGGAACTTTAACGGGCAATAGTTCTTAAACTAAAAGTTCAAATTGAATGTTATTGAGAATTTACGAGTGTGTAAGCCATATTATGCCCTATATGTTACCGAAAATTCAGAGCACAACATTACAGGATGTCGAAAAAGGTCTGAATGGCTTCGAGAAAAGGATGGAACGGCCGTGCCTCTTTGTTTTCCTCGACTTGGTTTGGCGCCCAGATACACTTTCGGTAAGGACATAGGGCATATTTGATCGCGCGGCTTCGGTTGCGTTGTGTGTAGGTAATACAGCTAGTTAAATGAGCGAGCGAAGCGAACCAAGTTCTCCTTTTGAGCTTGGGCAATTTTTTTTAAGTATATTCGGCTGTTCTCCTCTATAAGGTCGCATTTCTCAACCAGCTCTCGGGAAATTTTGTGAGCAGGTCCAATAATTTTATAAGTAGGTAAATATACATTGTTAGTCGCCTCAGTTTTCCGAAATAAAAATAAAACCGGCCAAGTGCGAGTCGGACTCGCGCACGAAGGGTTCCGTACCATTATCTATAAAAATATTTATTTTATTCTGTTTTTAGTATTTGTTGTTATAGCGGCAACAGAAATACATCATCTGTGAAAATTTCAACTGGAACTATCACGGTATCAGTGAGATACAGCCTGGTGACGGACAGTGGAGTCTTAGTAATAGGGTGCCGTTTTACTTTTTGAGTATGGAACCCTAAAAATACGAAAAAAAGACAGACTCTTGAGTTCTACAGCTCACAGAGTAGTCATGAATAATTTGTAACTAAAATAGTGGATGCAAAGAAATGATTGTTCAAAGTAGTGAGAAAAACATAAAATGTCAAATAAATTCAACAATTCAAGTAAACTGATAAATAGTGAACGAGTGATCTATTCAATTCAATCGCCGTGCAACACTAGCGATGAGACACGTACGCGTGCGCAGAATACGGCGTTTCTCGTATCAGTTACGAGTACTTACGAGGCTAGGGTTGCCACTTCTGTGGCTGAAGACCTCGCGAGTATGTCTATATTTTTTTTATAACTTCCTAAAAATGTATCGACAAATAAATTCTATAGGTACTCAGTCGTACCTAACCGCTCACTTGATTTCGGATTTTAAAAAAGGTACCCAGAATTGCTCTTTTCGCTTGGCAACCGCAGTTACCACAGTTTAGGGGTGCGCGAAGTTGGCAACTGTGGTTGCCACAAACAAGTGAGTAGCTAAAATTATCGACCCTGCTCACATAGTTTAACGACAATCAATTGAGAAATGCGACCTGGCGACCGATTTTTGACTTTCGAGCGCTCGAATTATTCACTCGAAAACTGACAAAAATTACGAAATGCTCTTTTAAAATAGCGATAGAAAATTGAAAAGCGAGTGGTATTGACCACTCGTATTTAATTTTATTGGTAGAAAGTTAGTGCCTGCAACTTTGACACTAAAATCGTATTTACTTTTATTTAATTTTCGAGCGCTCGAAAGTCAAAAATCGGCCCCCTGTAGAGGAGAACAGCCGGATATCCGGACAGACGCCGGACATACGAAAACATTTTTATTCAAGCTGAAACTGAGAACTTCGTTCGCTTCGCTCGCTCGTTTAATTATCATCATCCTAGCGTTTTCCTAAAGGAGCCTTGCCGCTTTTGCACTTAATCCCAAGATTTGGTGTAGGCACTCGTTTTATGAAAGCCACTGCCATCTGACCTTCCAACCCAGAGGGAAAACTAGACCTTATTGGGTATAATAATCCGGTTTCCTTACGATGTTTTCCTTCACCGAAGAGTTACTTTGGCGCTTCTATTCTATATTTTTATGATATGCAGTTATTTTTTAATACGCTAATCACCAGACAAAGACATCCTAAATTAATACATATATATCATTTTTGTTGTAGCTTAGTGTTCAATGACGACGGAAGACCAGCGCTGGCCTTCTAGGTTAGCACCGTGCTGAGTCGGGGCCTTTTCGTGGACCCTGCTATTTTTACGTTCTGTGTTTTGTTTTTTACACCCATTGTTTTGTCCACGAATAAATGTTTTCTTTTTTTCTTTCAATGTCTCAAGTAATCGTAAAATTGTGAGACTGCCAACCCTGCCGAATTCCACACCTCAGATGAATCACTCGATACAATCGATTTGTTTTGCCACATTCGGACAATCGATCATTCGCATAACGCAGCTGTCACGTCAGCGCAACTATTTTGTTTGTGCGGACGGGACGTGCGTGTCATAGATTATTGTCATTATTGTATGCCACTGTAGTACAGTCGCCTGTGGACATTTAAATTAGTGAAATGCCAATCGTTTGCGAAATTCTTATTATCGAACGAGGGAGCGAAGCGAAGTTCTATGCATCAGCTTGGGCCGAAAATAGTTCGTATTGTCCGGTGTCTGTCCGGCTGTTCTCGTCTACAGGTCGCATTTCTCAACCGATTGTCGTGAAATTTTGTGAGCAGGTTCGTAAATTATATAGATTTTTTTGACGAGTCAATTTTTCAATATAAAAAAAAAATTAAAAAGGTATGCTCGTGACTTTTACAGCTCACAGACCAACTAGTGTTTAAATAGCCTTAGGTCAGTATCAAAACTTAAGTCATAAAAATTCTAAATGGAGCAGTTCTTAACAATAACAACAACATTGTAGTACTCGTATGGGATGTTTTCTAAAATGAAATAGTTTCGTTCTGAGAGAAATGGCAAAAAAATTGTGGCAAGGTAATACGCACGCCAATCTATAATTATATTGAGATCCGTGGCACAGGATATTTTTTTAAATTTCTAAATCATTTGAGCTTCTTGTACCTAAGTAATGGAAATCAATTTTTAATTATGTAATTTTTTTGTCAATCATGATTACAATTTTAACGATTTATTTGTCGGTATTTGTCAAATAAACCACTATATTCCGCCTATGAAGCTAATCGACTAAACATTCATTCACCCTCCGTTAGCCTCACTTCAAAGCTAAACCTTTCAATATTACCTTTATAAACAAGTAAACAATAAACAACAACAGTTAAAGTAAACGGAATTCACTTAGCAATATTACCAAGCTAACAAAGATATTCGGCCTCGCATGGGAACGGACTTAGGCCCGTTATTCGCCTTCCCGGCTTCATATTTCAGGTTCAGAGGTCGTTTGAATTGAAACCTTTGCTTAAATGAACTTAAACTTGGTCTTTAGAGATAGGACGATCACGACTATTTCTCATTTGTTGTCTGTGTAGGGGAAATAATTAAAGTTTGTTTAACAACTGGGTCGCGGATCGCGGCCCCGACGGTTTGTACGAAAACCTATTCGTATTAACAGGAAATTGAATGGATAATATGGATAGCCTGTGTTCACCCTGAAGAGCCATCGGTGATAAATTGTATGAAAAGTTTCGGAGATTATCTCCTGCATCTGAACCTCAGAGCATAGAATACTAGTTGTTAGCTCAATGGGCATACTCTGCCATACTGATCGCATGCTGATCGCAGAGAATATTACGTTTCTTCCCAAAATGCCTGATACAATGCGCGTGTATTGTCCAATAAGAGCGTAGGTATACAAGTGTGTGTGTTTTAGATATGTGCGTGCTTTGTCTTGTCAAATACTTGGGCTTTGTGTGGGTTACTGTACCTGCGACAGGCGTACTCAATACAAATCGGCCGGCATGTCCGATCTCCTTATATTCATACATCTGTGATCCGAACTTACTAATTCAAATTCTTGGTTTACTGTTTATTGCACACTAATCAATAGAATATATCGATACAATACCAATAACTGCAGACTCAAAGGGCGTAACAGCCTGTGGTCGTAATGGCTGTTACGCCCTTTGAGTCTGCAGGTATTGATATTAGCGGGCAATCTTACACAAATCGAGCTACCTAAGGTCGCATTTCTCAACCGATTGTCGAGAAATTTTGTGAGCCGGTTCGCTAAATATATAGAAATTTTATAAATATAATAGAGATTTTTGAATAAAAGACTAACTCGCGAGTTCTGCCGCTCAGAGCCACAACATTAGTTTAGAAACAGATAATAACAAATAAGAAAAGTTCAAAACCCCCGACATTTTCATTTCAAAGTTCTATATCTCAAAAACGGCTGAACCGATTTTGATGAAACGTAGCTAAGAACCATCTCGATTACGTCAGCTTTCGGATGAAAAAAAACCGCATTCAAATCGGTCCATTCGTTTAGGCGCTACGGTGCCACAGACAGAGACAGACTCGACATTTTCAAGGCTTCTTTTATCTAATTCGAATAGTCAACAACTTTAATGCAGTACAAAATGTTACTCCTATTTATATGCTCAAAATTATCAAAAATGACATGTCATGTCGTGCACACAGAGCACACCTTAGTGCACCTTGCATTGCAGAAAATTACACATTATGCGCTGCACATATTTAATTTCAATTCATGATCAAAATATTTTTTTTGCGAGTACTTGTACTCTTCATATTAAATTTTTATTCAACTCAGCGTTGTGATCATAGAGCCTTACCCACAGATGTATGAATATAAGGAGATCGGACATGGCGGCCCATTTGTATAGAGTGAGCCTGTCGCAAGTACATTAACCCACACAACGCCCAAGTAATTGACAAGACAAAGCACGCACACATCTAAAACACACACACTTGTATACCTACACGCTTATTTGACAATAAACGCGCATCATATCAGGCATTTTGGGAAAAAAACGTAATATTCTCTGCGATCAGCACGCGTGCACAGTATGGCAGTGTATGCCCATTGAGCATACAGCTGCGACACGGCCGCCGGCGGCTTGTCCTCTCTCTAGTATTCTATGCTCTGAGGCCTTACCTAAACATCTTATTGATATAACATAATGAGATACACAAGAAATATAACAAAAAATGTCCTAGTACAACATCAATTGAAATGGACATAATAATTAGCATTATCCATTACAAATACACCGTAGCATTCCGATAGGCAGGCATGCTTGTTATTCCAAACACACAAACACACAACATCAACAGGTAAACATGTAAGTACCTACTGTGTGTACCTACGCGTATAAACGCCGCTCCTACAGTACAAGTATTATCAGTATTTTGAGGTAGAAGAAAAGAGTCTTTGAGATAGTATCCATGCAAGAACTTATGAATTTATAGCATTTGATAATTTTCTCCCATCCCTCCTCTCCCTCTATTAGACCTAGGTGTGTACAATTATCATCTGCCTGTCCATAATCGTTGATTCATAAACTAATAAAAATTGTTCTAATGTTTTTATGTAAATCCACAAGACAACGGTAAAATGTACAGTCAGAACAGGTTAATTTGCTACGAATCAATGCTAATTAATGTGTAGTAAAAACACTCGCGTAACAGTCGGCTATAATAATATAATTTGAGTTTAGTGTTATTCAAGTGTTCAATGAATAACTATAGCTATATTAGCTATCCAGAATCGCCCATATTCTAGTTTGATTGTTGTCAAATAAGCAAATCAAATTAACTCGGCACACGCCCTTAAACTTACGCCCATATACTTACAGGATTTTTTGACCCTAAATATTTATGTTTTCTGATAGGGTTCATTTTTAGGGTTCCGTACTCGAAGAGTAAAACGGGACCCTATTACTAAGACTCCGCTGTCCGTCTGTCTGTCTGTCTGTCCGTCTGTCACCTGGCTGTATCTCACTGATACCGTGATAGTTACAGTTGACATTTTCACAGATGATGTATTCTGTTATAACAACAAATACTAAAAACAGAATAAAATAAATATTTTTATAGATAATGGTACGGAACCCTTCGTGCGCGAGTCAGTCTCGCGCTTGGCCGGTTTTTTATTGCTTTTTATGACCTCTTACAACCCTTATAAGGGGACTCATGCAAGCATGAGTGCATTGGGCCGACCCCCGTAACAACTGCGTAGTTAAAATACTGTATATTTGAACTGTGGGGTCAGCAGTCCTCCGTCTAAGGTCTGCGGTAATGGGCCAGGCCTCCCACGCCGAGCTCAAGGCGAGTATGGGAATAATTAATGTAATTCCGTGTAGTTTTGGCGACAAAGCTTAACCGGCGAGGCCTCAAGTACATGGTAGAGGTCTACGCGTGCGATTATAGTCAAGACAAGGTAATGGTTAGCTCTTGCATTGCGCGGCCCAATTCGTTGTGCAATCTCGCGGACATACCAAAATTTACCAAATCGTGCGTATAGGGAACATTACTGCAATGTTCTGCCGCCAGAGGCAGCACTACCACTAATAGTAAACCAGTATAGGAATATAGGGATTCACACACACATGCACAATTGATTGTCAAATGAGTGACAAGGATGCTTTCATAGACAATACCCCAAGTGGGAATGAGATACAATGTCAACGCTGCTAGTGTCGCCACCTACGAAGAGTTTTGCATAATGTTCCCTATTGGCTTGACATCGTCGCGTCATTAGTGGCTAGGTTTATGCACATATTTTCGATAGACAAGAAATTTCAAATAATCGTCAACATATTTTTTGATGGATAATTTTACTGAGTTTTAAATAACGTTAATTACATTGGAGAACACCGTTCTTTGCCGACATATATACCTAAGGTAAAAGAAATGTATACACACGCTGTACGATCCAAGCATCGCACATTTCACGTGTCAGCGTTAAATATAATGAAGAAATTAATTGCTGTATCGGCGATTACGCCACTTCTGAATCAGTCTACGTTAAGGCCTCTACACACCGGTCGCGGGCGCGGGTCGGGCGCGGGTCGGGCGCGGGTCGGGCGCGGGCCCGCGCAAGTTGTAAAACATTGAAACTACATTTCAAACACACATAGAAGGCGGGCCCGCCGCGGGCCCGCGGGCTCGCGTTCGATGTGTGTTTGAAGTTTATTTTTAGCCTTTAAGGCCTCCACACACCGGTCGCGGGCGCGGGTCGGGCACGGGTCCGGCGCGGGCCCGCGCAAGTTGTAAAACATTGAAACTACATTTCAAACACACATAGAAGGCGGGCCCGCCGCGGGCCCGCGGGCTCGCGTTCGATGTGTGTTTGAAGTTTATTTTTAGCCTTTAAGGCCTCCACACACCGGTCGCGGGCGCGGGTCGGGCGCGGGTCCGGCGCGGGCCCGCGCAAGTTGTAAAACATTGAAAATAAACTTCAAACACACATCGAACGCGAGCCCGCGGGCCCGCGGCGGGCCCGCCTTCTATGTGTGTTTGAAATGTAGTTTCAATGTTTTACAACTTGCGCGGGCCCGCCTTTATACGTGCTCCTAGCTAGTACCTATACATTTACCTTGGTTATCAATAAAATCATCATCACTACATCAGTGTTTCTATCAAGTCTACAATCAACTATCAAGAATCAAATCATCTCAGTGTACAACCCGTACGGTCAACCAATTTGATTCCTAGGCCATCATAGAACCTTTCCGTTGTAAATGCTATGTCAATACGGGTTACTAGGATTATTGCGTCGCTATGTAGCAGTTAAAATGACAGGGTTCTATTTACGGTGGCCTAGGAATCAAATTGGTCGACTGTACATCTTATGGCCCTTCTTAGAGTTGCATTCTTCAATTTCCTTGACTGTGCAGTTGGTAAGTACAAACAGTATAGTGACCGATATGATAATTACATCAACGAATGTCTGTAGGTATTCTTCGCTAGAATTTTGGAATTGTGTGTGAAAAAATCATGATCTTCGTTTTTGCTTCACCTATGTCGGGTAAAAAATTTTATAAATTTCCTTGACTTCCAAAAATCCAAACTAGGTAGGTACTGTTTGCGAATAATAGTGGCCCATTCAGCCGTTTTTGTTTGGCTGCCTTTTGAAAACAGATGTTAATGTTTCAATAAGGTATATAACATCTTACGTAATGTAGGTATTGTGAGCTCGGCAAACAATCTTTGATGCTCATTGTTATCCACTTTTTAGGGTTCCGTACTCAAAGAGTAAAACGGGACCCTATTACTAAGACTTCGCTGTCCGTCCGTCCGTCCGTCCGTCTGTCTGTCCCCAGGCTGTATCTGAAGAACCGTGATAGCTAAAGAGTTGAAAGTTTCACAGATTATGTATTTCTGTTGCCCGCTATAACAACAAATACTAAAAACAAAATAAAATACTTTTTTAAGGGGGGCTCCAATACAACATGCCGTTTTTATAGATAATGGTACGGAACCCTTCGTGCGCGAGTCTAACTCGCACTTGGCCGGTTGTTTACCATTACTTACTTCTTTAATTTGTTTACCGCTCTTGGCAGAACGATGACACACATAACCTCTTTTTAGCTGACAATAGTCACAATCAAGTAAAAGCTCGACGCCATATGTCACTTTCGTTTGCTGACGTAATATATGCTATTATTTATGTCAAAGGGCCTGGCCTAATGTGCACTTTTACTTTTAACACAAGGTCTGTGCTTAGCCCTGCTATTGTGTAAAAAGGTTTGTTAAAAATAGTTTTTCAGACAAACTATTAATACTAACGTAGTTTTCTTTGCACAGTCGTTAACTTGTTCATTGAGAAGTTTCTAAAGAGCTCAAGTCAATGGTGTTACATTATTCTTTTACACTACCTACGTATATGCATTGAGCGCTTATCTATACTAATTATTAAAGTGATTACCCCTCAGGCCCCGTAGCATGGATGGGCCTTATCATGCGATAAGTGACAGGATAAGAGCGTCGTCTCGTTCTATCGAACGGTATTCTTCTTCTCGTGTCGATGGTTCCCTATTTCCTGGGTATAGATTGTGCGGGACCAGAAACGAGCGACTGCTAAAGCCCTATCTGACGCGTCCCGGAGGTCTTGTGTGGAGCATGTGTACGGGCACGCCGGACAAGACAGCATATGTGCCATGGTTTGAGGGGTCGTCCCGCACACACACCGGGCGTCGCAGGTCGCTCAGGATACCCCATCTCAGTAGGTTGTCCCTACTGCGGCCGACCTGGGAGCGCAGTCTGTTTAAAGATCTCCAGATAGGCCACGGCTTCACATTTTCATCAGGCAAGAGGCTCTGGCAGCAGCCATAAGGCTCAAAAGACAACATCTCTGGAGACCGCCCAGGGTTCCACACACCGAAATACTCTACGAGGCTGTAGGTAGGGAACCCTTTATAGAGGCAACTTCAGACATTATTCCCAGACAGTTCGTCTTTGACAAAAAGTACAAAGTGGAACTTTAGGAAACCCCCCAGGAAGGACTTAACCCCAGAGAGTTAAGAATCTTCACGGACGGGTCTAAGACAAGGTCAGGCACCGGATCAGGAGTATTCTCGGAGGACCTAAACATACACATTTCGACACCATTAGGGACCCACAACACCGTCTTCCAGGCAGAGTGTATGGGCATAATAATGGCTGCTCATGCAATCGCCTCCAGGGAGGTAAGGGGATATCCCATCCGCATACTTTCTGACAGTCGATCCGTACTGCAAGCCCTGCAAGGTCACGCAACAACTTCTAGGCTGATACACGAGTGCCACAAGGTCCTATCAGAGGTATGTAATGACAGCGACATAACCCTGCAATGGATCAAAGGGCACAGCAATTCACGCGGTAACGATGCAGCGGATGCACTGGCTAGAGAGGGTTCAGAGTCAAGAGCTGTAGGACCGGAACCCACAATTCCTCTACCCTCTGCATGGCTGCGGAGCACACTGCGACTAAACACCAAGGTAGAACACCAAAAACATTGGAACACCCTAGGAACCTGCAGGCAAACCAGGGAGGCCCTCCCGACAATCAACCCCGGATTGTCAAGGAAGCTAAAACAGCTAAAGAGGCCGGCACTCCGTCTTCTGACAGGAGCTATAACTGGTCATGCACTACTAAACAAACATCTTTTTACTTTAGGTGTTACAGACAGTCCTCTCTGCAGAGCTTGCATGGAAGAGGACGAGACAGCCGCCCACGTCATCCTGACATGTCCTGGAGTGGCGGAATACAGGGCAAAACACCTCGGAACACCGGGGTCACTACCGGAGGCCGTCGGCAACATAAAGGGTCTGCTAGGCTTCCTGGTGGAACTGGGTTGGCACGAATAACAGTAGTGCCAAAACCCCTACGCAAAATAGGCGCATTTATGACGTCGAGTTGCGGAAACCCAGCCCGCGTACAACCTATAACCTATAACCTATAGGCCACGGCTGTATCGAACGGTGTCAGCCAGGGACGGATGCTCTATCTTGTCACTTATCGCGTGAGGCCATCCATGCTACGGGGCATGTACAGGAGAACAGCCGGACGGCGTGACAGCGGGACAGACAAACTATTTTCGCCCCAAGTTAAAGCTTAGAACTTCGTTCCCTACGCTCCCTCGTTCGATTAGAGTTTCTTTCTGGTTTAGGAATAGGGTCCATTGATAAACCGTGTGCTTTATTTGAAGCTAGAATGCCCTATGGATCAAATGATCCATGCTCAGAAAGGGTCCCATTGTTGTCATTGCCGAAGCAATTTTAGCCTTTAATTTAGCCAAAGGTGTGACGAATGCTTTCTTTGTTCTTCACCAGTGACTAACTGACCGCACCTTCAGACACTCAACCGTGACGACACTCCTTCCATATCGCACAAATATTCAACTCAAATATTCAGCTTGGGCAAAAATGCTTCTGTATTGTCCAGCTGTCCAAATGGACGGCTGTTCTCTCTCTCTTCAGTCGTTCCCACATTCCTGGGGATCTTGATAGCTATTGGATTTTGCAGGCCTGGATGATTTTTCTCCATCGGTCTCGATCCATGGATGCCCTCACTGCTTGCTGGAGTTTGCTTGAGGATGTCGCTTCCTTGACCTGGTCTGGCCATCTAGTTGCCGAGCGTCCGCGGGCTCTTTTGCCTTCTACTTCGCTAACCACAAACAGTTTCTCCAGACTTACAATAAGGATGATTTCTAAGATTTTTTAACGATGCCATTCGTACCAGTTTTTGATGTAAAAAGTGTCTGGTATGCTGGTGAAGAATTTTTAAAATTGCATGAGAAATTGATTTCCGGAGAATACATCCACATACAAACCTTCAACATGACAGGCTTTTCTTCTTTATAATATTTAGTATAGAAAATACTATGGATGAGTAACTACCGTGAGATATTCATATTCATTTATTTGTTGCAACCATGGTATTTACAGGTTGTTCTTAAAATTAATCAGTACAGACATGGACCCTACTAGGGTGTAGCAATATGTTTAAATACTAAACTAACCTAAACATACATATATTTAAAAAAATCAACATATTGTTATATTTATATAAAATCTGCACATTAGATAACAACATACCTACCTACTTGATTGCATTTGCACCATCTATTAAATTGTTAAAATTTAATGGCCCATGAACTCCTGCAGCGAGTAAGATACGAATTATGTTTCCTATTAAGTTATCATTATCAATCGCTTGCTTCTAGCGAAGCGCACAAAAACAAACCACGACGCTCCGCCAATGATCCGTGAAACACAATGGCCGGCCTTGCCGTGAGGCCGACGGGTACCTCGTTTTAGAGTTTAACATCTTGGGCAGACAAGCAATTAAAACATCAAAGGCTCAGCTGTTTAATATTGATTTTGTGGAATTCATTTTGTACCAAATCATTTTTAACCCCCGACGGATAAAGAGGGGTGTTATAAGTTAGACGTGTCTGTGTCTGTCTGTGTGATCGAGGTGGTTCTTAGCTACGTTTCAACAAAATCGGTTCAGCCGTTTTTGAGACATTGAACTTTGAAACAAAAAGCGGCCAAGTGCGAGTCAGACTTGCACATGAAGGGTTCCGTTAAATAAATTGCAGTTTACGATTTATGACGTATTAAAAAAAAAACTACTTACCAGCTCTCGTTCAAACCAATTTTCGGTGGAAGTTTCCATGGTAATGTACATCATATATTTTTTTGAGTTTTATCATTCTCTTATTTTAGAAGTTACAGGGGGGGGACACACATTTTACCACTTTGGAAGTGTCTCTCGCGCAAACTATTCAGTTTAGAAAAAACTAATGTTAGAAACCTTAATATCATTTTAGAAGAACTACCCATACACGTATGGATTTGATGAAAAAATATTTTTTGAGTTTCAGTTCTCCCCCCCCCCCTGTAACTTCTAAAATAAGAGAATGATAAAATTAAAAAAAATATATGATGTACATTACCATGCAAACTTCCACCGAAAATTGGTTTGAACGAGATCTAGTAAGTAGTTTTTTTATACGTCATAAATCGTAAACCGCAATTTATTTTACGGAACCCTTTATGTGAGAGTCCGACTCGCACTTGGCCGCTTTTTTATTAGTTTTTTCTTCTGCCCGCGACTTTGTCCGCGTGGAACTCGTTTATTTATATCGTAGCTCCATACTAATGTTCACCCCCCATTTCACCCCCTTAGGGGATGATTTCCAGGATAAAAACTATCCTTTGTCCTTCACCGGGACTCAAACAATCTCTTTACCAAATGTCGTCTAATAACTCTAATAATTTCCTCCAAACAAACTTTGCACCCCTATTTAACGCGCTTAGGGGTAGGCTTTTCCAAAACCCTGAAATTACTTTTCTTGTATTGTAATAAGGAGTCCATACACACAGTTTCAATTCTCTCACTTATAATTTTACTTCATCCCCATACAAACTTTCAACCCCCTTTTCACCCCTTGAGGGTGGAATTTTCAAAAATCCCGTCTTAGTGGATACTTATATATACTACCTATTGTAAAAAAATCAGCGTTCTAGGTTCAACGGAGTCAGTCAGTTAGGACTTTGACGTTTATATATACCTAAGCTTTGTCCATAACAAAGTTCCAAAAAAACAGCTATAAAATTTTTCAAAATCGGATGTGCAGTTCCGTATATTGAGAGCCTACTTACCTCCTGGAAGGAATCACTCACAAACGAAAACTCTAAACACATCACTCCATTACACACACACACACGCACAATATACAATTTATACGCACAAATACACTATGTGCTACAATGAGCACTTATTTTAATCTTAATTTGCATTGTTAGATACTAAGTAATATTTTAATTTGCTAGTTAATACTTGTATAATTATAATCTGGATAATCCGCGTCAAATTTGGTAAATTTTAGTAAATAGGCGGTTCTGGTTTCCTACGTCAGGCCTTGCCTAGTGTAGGAACCAGGCAAACATTTGTGAATGGCACACACCAAATCCTGAAGATTCTGTATGTATAATTTAACTAGAATGCCTTTATGTAAACCTGTCTCAGAATTTGTCAAGATAAATAAATATTTTTTTTAATGTATATTGAAGTGGGACTGGGCTGGTCGTGTCTGCCGCATGCCGAGTGAACTGTGGGCCAAGATCGCGACTGAATGGCAGCCCGACAGTCCGAAACGGAGACCAGAGCTATAACCACGAACTTCGAATGTCGAACTTCGTATATCTCCGTCTCTATCGCACTTATTGTTTATAGTACTCGAGCGACAGAGACAGAGATATACAAAGTTCGAGATTCGAAGTTCGTGGTAGCGCCTCAGACCTCGTCGGCGATGGAGCGACGAGCTAGACCCCTTTTTAAAAGAATGGCCAGAGACTGCTCAGAATCGGGAGCATTGGAAAGTGGGGGGAGGCCTTTGCCCAGCAGTGGGACACTACAGGCTTACAATAATAATAATTAATGTATATTAACCCCCTGCATACAAACAATGCCTCTCTATTGCATAAGCGAGCGAAGCGAACAAAGTCCTGCGTCTCAGCTTGGGCAAAAATGCTTTCATATGTCCGTCCGTCTGTTCCCCTTCCCCTCAACACATCGTATTTCTCAACCGTTTCTCGTGAAAATTTTTATACAGGTTCTATAATTTGGATTTTTTTGTCAAGTCAGTTATTATAGAATTAAAAAAAAAGTTATTTCGAAGACAGACTTGCGAGCTCACACATATATAGCTCATCACAGTAGTAATATTACGATACACGTATTAGAATAGCAGGATGTCAAATTCCATTGATCAATAATGCCAGTCAAATCGAAAAGAATTCGATTGCATGCATCAGTTAGACGCTCGATTTCTGGTCATCAGATACCGATGAGAGCTTAATGAAGGCGGTACTTTTACATCAATTAGTTACGTAGGTACGCCATTGTTTAAGAAGGGGCATTTCCGACCATTCCAACGTCGCAGTGTAGCGGTGGCCAGTATGGGCATCGACCAATAGCGTAGCGTAGCTGAATAGAAGTTATTTTAATTAATCCTCCGGGAAATAGGCTTGATTATATGTAGTACTGTTACACCAATGAAGTTGCTCGTCTTCTCAAAATTTGAGAAAACATGTCAGGAAAACACGTTAGGGTCAAGTAAGATGGACACAACACGATATAGCGTTGTGTCGAAGTTAAACACATTAGTTGTGAAAACTTGAATCTACCAGGAGTGGCTCAGTCCGTGATTTGGTCGCAGCGCTACAAGTACTATCGCCCCAGGGTACGGGTTCACACTTTCTCAACAAAATCGTCTGCACACACATACATTTTATACGAAAAATGACCCTAGAGGGGTATACCCGTACCCTTGGGCGATAGTACCTACCTACATGCCTACCTACCCGCCCCAGGGGATATGTAAGCGCTGCTACGGCACGCACGCGTTCTATCGCAGCGCGTTGCATGCGATAGAAAGGGATGGCCACATTTAGGCTCGTTCGGCATAACTAAACGGGATTTGTTATCAGATAACCATCTGTGCGTAGTACTATTATTCATTCTGTGACCCTACCAGAAATAAGTAATTTACCCTTGATTAATCAACTTTACATGCAGCATACTTATTAAAAATCATATTTTGAATACCTACAGAATCCTAAAATATTCCTAATCGGGTCATTGTCAGTCACAACAAGTATCTGTCAAAAATTTAATTTTTGCTACAAGCTTTTACTGCAGACTGTACTTTTCTGCATACCATCATCAAGTACTCATTGAGACGATTCTAACAAGCCCAAACTCGATGGGGTTGTGTCGTTTTAGTTCCTATGGCCACCTTCCAGCTCCAGCATCAGATCAGCTCCAAATCATCATAATATTGCATTGTCATGCAATATACATATGCTTGCAAAATTTCATCTCAATTGGATAACGGGAAGTGACTAAAAATGAATTGCAAATTTTGACGGACAACTTACATATTTTACATACTTTTATTGGTTTTTTGAGCACAATTTTCCCAATTCTGCTCTTGTCTTAAAATAAAAAACTAAAAGGTAAAGCTGAAATACTATTTATTATTTGTGTAGTAAGTACATTACATTCGTGTAACTTTTCTAGTTTTGTCGCAAAGTCTGAAAGTCCTTAGATTTTTTCTTGATTTTTAATGCTTTTGCTAATAGTAGGTACTTTAACTAGAGTATACATACATTGAAATACTTATAATGTATAATTGAACTATTGAATATTTATTTAGCTTTCATTTGGTACCTCACATGTGTATGTACGTTGTATGGTTTGGGTGTAATTTACACTTTTCCAAGCGCGGCCGCGGTGTTTTTGATGACGTCATTACAGGGGAATTCGACTCCTTAGAGATTGTCTCCCGGCAGTTTTGGAATCCAAGGGACATGCCTAACAATATACTAAAATATGGCGACGGTATCCGAAAGTGAAGTAGATATAGAAGAGGCAACGCCGTTTATGCGGATTCAAAGTTCAACCACAAATTAGGCTTTATAGCCCCCCTTAACTTTGGCAATGTCCACCGAAGAAAAGCGAACCTAAATCTGACAATGACCCAAAATCAGTTACGAACAAACTGTCGCAAAACGCATTTTTTGACATTTTACGATACTGCCTCTAACTTTACTGTGAGTGGTACTAACTACTCGTATTGTTAGCGCGAACTTTAATGAGGGTTCTTCTGAGACAATTACAGTTCCAATTGACACCAGGCCCCGTAGCATGGATGGCCTTATCACGCGACAAGTGACAGGATAGAGCATCCGTCCCTGGCTGACACCGTTCGATAGAACGAGACGACGCGCTTATCCTAACACTTATCGCGTGATAACGCCATCCATGCTACGGGGCCAGATTATGTTATAATGTCTTTAATTGAGCTTAACTATGTAAAAGTATGCAATTAATTTACGCAAAGCATTCATTAGAGAAACATATCTTTCGGAGAGGGCAAACGCACTCTTGTGATAAATAAAACATGATGTGTAGGTAAATCAAGATACCTGGCAGATGTAAAAATAACCAGAATAATCCAGGTTTAAATAGTAGATATGTGCAAAAGACAATTGTATTTGGCCACGGCATTCAAGATTACGATACTTACGTTAAATTAGACTTATAGTAACTACGAGTATTCATATTTCTTTTCACGTCGAAGACATCACTACTAGCACAAGTTGTATTTTCTAGCTTTTCGCTAAATTTCATAATCGATGTTCCGTGTGCTCCAAGCGCTGATTGACTAGTTTTGATGAGTTTTGAGTTGATATTCCTCCGTCGTTACAATAGATATATTTATGGCACAAACGTGAGTCAGTTGTTCAATCCTTTATCTAATTTTGAATTTTATCAAATATGCTCTGTTTTCGATATTAAGTAGTATGTTGTTTATGCACTTGTATATATATGACATTTACATGTAACTGTTCCTTGTTGACATCTCTCTAACAACCCACGAGATATTTTTATTTTTAACTCAGTTTCACAAATGTTACGTCCAAAAAACTGTTTTTTTGGCCTAAAACTGCTAAAGTTTGGTGCCATATATCTCGAAAACGGTGAGTTTTGAAGTAAATATGGAATAATACTATTTCGGTAAACCTCGTTGTTGTTAATACGGTAAGCTATAAAAAATAGAAAAAAACAGACAGTAATAGATCGAAGGTTATTGGGAGGTGTGTATAAACTAGATTAATTTGAGAAAAATTGTTCAAAATATCACGTGACAAACCAATTTCTCAAATTAATCTAGTTTATACAAGTTTATTATAGGAAAGGGGGAATTTGGCGCAAATGGGAAGCCAATTTATGAAAGTTTGTTACATAAGTTTCTTAAAATATCACGCCGTTAGCCTACGAATGTCAAATAACGTTTTGTATGGCAATCGAACCACCTTACGTACGCTCATAGAGCTAAAAGCGATAAGGTGGTTCGATTGCCATACAAAGCGTTATTTGCTTAACTTGCCAGTTATAAACTCACCATCATAAGAATCGGGTATGTACAGCGGCTTGCCAACCAGCTTTCCCTTCTTGCCGGCCAGCGGCACAGCCTCCACTCGCCGGTGAGCCTCCAACACCCGGTACAGCAACACCGCCCGCTCTTCCCCCTCGAACCGCACCACCCGCGGCAGCGAGAACTTATCCACAAACTCCTTCAACGTCATCACTTCACTGCAGTCCTCTTCGGGCTCCGCCGACCCGTTCCTCCGCCCCAGCAGGAAATTATCCGCCCATTCTGGAGCCGGCCTCCTCTCCAAATAATCTGGCCGTCTCTCGCTGCTCCTAGGCTTGTATCTTGGCGGACGATCCCGCCTCACTAACGCCTCGTTCGCCTCAGCTAACCACCTCGTCACCAGCCTCTCCCGTTCGACGTCGAGGTAGCGAGGCTTGGAGGCGTCGCAGGCGAAGCGGGCCGCGTCGAAGCAGTATTGCGGGGGTGGAGGCCGGATCCGAGGGGGGAAGAAGCGCGGTGGGACGTAGGGGGGGTGCGGGGCGTAGGCGGGGGGCGTCCGCGGCGCGGAGCCTTCCACTGACGCCGTCCGGAACATGCTATCAGGCCATTGATGCGACGCGTTTCACCTGCAAGAGAAAATGGCCGATATTAGGGAAATCCATGACGACGAGGTTCCTTAGTAGAGTTGAACTATACGCATGTAGTTCGAGCTAAATCTTACGACAAATACGGTGCTAATTAGAATTACTAGTCCCATTTCATAAACCACAGACTTCTTCTTTGTGACGGTGGGAAGCTGAAGTGCCGAGGTAACAACGTTGATATTGTCGATCAGATAACATTACGTAATTTATGACGTCACGATCTATGATTGTGATCGACAATATCGAAAGACAAAAACTAGAAAACTGACATGACAGGTACGAAAGAATGGAGGACACATTTTGTTAGATTTTTTGCTGGCCAACCCGACAGGTTTTAATCATACCAAGGGCCTGAGTGTACGAGGAAGGACCTGAGTGACAATCAGAATAGTAGGTATTAATCTTGAAGAACCGGACTTCAAATGACGAGATTAAGATGGCATATTAAAAAAGTTTTTTTTGTTTTTACTACGACTTCAAATAACTGGGTCGGTGCAAAAAAACTGGCTCACGAGTGGAATATGGTAATCTTCGTTGCTCATTCAACAATAAGTAATTTTATCGTAAGTAAGTTAAACGTCCCAAAGTCCCAATGCAACCTTACCATTAGTTGACACTTATTGTTATGGATTAAGTGTTGGGCAGTCAAGCACTGGTATTATTACCTCATGTAATGATTTTAGCTGTTAGAATCTTAACCCCACAGGGATGAATAAGAGTTTTCTTTCCTACCACAGGCAGTTTCGAACAAAATATTAACATTTTGCCGTTCATTTATACGTCCTATCATCTAAAAAGCCTACTCAAACTCTAACGCTAAGACTAATAATTAACGATATATTGCCATAATACCGTCATCAACTCGTCTCTAACTCCTAAAATTGATTCATTAAGTACTTTATTATACAGCATGTAACTCGCAATGAATATAGTAAACCCCTGTCATTACAAATTGTAAATCACAGCGTTGCAAAATTCCCACTATTAGGTACTTATCTTCTATTTCCCGCGACTTCTCGGTAAGAGAGTAGTACTGCGCCTTGCGGGAACTGAATTATTTCAAGATGGTGTACAAAGCTTTGTTTGTTTGCTTGTTCTGAATTTGGCAAATCAATTTGTATGGTTAGGGAACTTAGGGATTGGCATTGATTCATCCAATTCTAAGTTAATTTAAGAACCAAATTTTGACATGTTACACATTTAGCCCTATATACGTTCATAAAACGATATTCTTAGTGAACCTTAAAAGCTGAGCACTACTAAATTTCAATATGACAGGGTCCACTGTACACTCGACGTCAAAAAGATGTATACGTATTTCGCCTTATCACAAGAGAACAAGGTACGAAAGTCGAAACATATATTAGACGTTTCAGTGTGTCAGCTCGCGGCTCTACCATACTTGTAATTTTTTTAATTTATTGAATTATGAAACAAACGTCGTACACAAAGCAATGTTACAATTTCTTCTCTTAAATCTAGACCAATAGTTTCCATTATTAATTACAAAAAACATTTATAATCGACACATAGTTAGTGCCACAGCACGAGATGTGTACCTATCTAGGCTTGAGTTTAGCCGAAAGATTTAAGTGTTATTTTGTTCACAGGGTTTACGAAATAGATAAGGTTGTCATGGTCGTACGATGGCGTCACACAATTTGATTTAAACATTTCGAATAGCAAAGAATTTATACCCAAAAAACCGTCTTCAATTTTGTACTTCGCCATACCATACACATGAAATTATCACATATATTTCCCACTTCACCACATAAACTGCCTTTCGATAGCAAATGCCGTGGCTACTACAGCAAATTTAATAGCCTAAAATATGGGCTGATGATATTTGAGGAGTTCCGTGGAGTCCTCAGGGATCCCACTCACTCACTTCAAAATGTGTAATTTAACGAGCTACTGCGTCAACGAAATTTCATCGGAATCTGTGAAGTACATAGTCATACATCATTAAGAAGGTCCTGAGAGTGCCTCCTTCCTTCTATTGAAGTTGGTTAATAATTAATAAGTTAGAAAAGTTGAAAAGCCCCCGACATTTTCATTTCAAAGTTGAATATCTCCAAACCGGCTGAAACGATTTTGTTGAATGCTAACTAAGAACCATCTGGACCATGTCAGCTTTTCGGACGAAAAAAACCGGCCCATTCGTTTAGGAGCTACGAGGCCACAGACAGACACCTGACACAGATACACAGACACGTCAAACTTATAACACCCCTCTTTTTCCGTCGGGGGTTAAGATGGTGGCTATGTCTCTAGATGTCACTACAACAAGTCGAATGTCCCAAGCTACGATGGTACAGTACGCGTAGATGTTCGCACGGTGATACAAGGTGTCGACATGACTCTGACACACGTTATTTAGTGTCTACATCAGGACTATGTACTTAGAATGAGACCTCCCGTATTGCGTATGCGTGCGAGTCTCTAAGGCAGTCTAAGGCAAACATCGGCAAGTCACAAAGTTTGATGATTCATATTTATTTATTCGTATGACATGGGTACAGTTCTTTACAAACTTATATTAAAACCATCGTGGGTTAGAACTGTATGTTGCTGCGAGGCTATTAGAATAAGCAGTGCAGCAGCCAGAAGTTGATTACTCTTTAGCACCACCCAGGGGGGACGTGCAGGGAAACTGAGGGTACATCTTCCTGCGGACGCGAGTAACCATTGTTAGATTTAGTCCGACTGTGAGAATCAAAGTCATAACTTAGTCTTCTCGAAGGTGGGGTAAGCGATATTGGAGATACAGGTACATCGAATTTTGGTAAGGTTAGGTAAAAACTCAACTTCTTGACCACCAGAAACTGAGTTGTTTATGGAACTTTTGTTTTGTAACTTTGTGTACAGGCAACGGCAAAGATACGCCTTATTACAATGGAATTAGGTGCGAAAATGTAAACATATCTTCAATTTGATGACGACCGCAATTACTTGGCTGTTTAAAAGGCATTAGAAACCCTAGTTTTGTTGGGTAATTATTTGACTACGTATAATGTATCGGAGTAAAAATCTAAGTAAGAACATTAAACACAATAACGTATATGGTAACTCAATTTAGGTATTCGTATACGATAGATAAAGAACATGCTATGTTTGTCATCCCTACCTTTTATCTAAGTCAAGGTTCCTGTAAAAAAACAAGTACCTGTACAAGTTTCAAATGATTATTGTTATATCATACAAGTGATCGAACTATTAAATTTTATTACAAGCAAAAAACCTGTAATAAGAATCGTAGCAAAAACTCTGAAGGTGTTTAAACTATCCTCATGTCAATAAGAATTGGGTTCCGTCATTGAATTTATGAGAATTGCTAAGTTTGTAAACCCATCGGAATCCGATTGCTCGTGAGAATATTCGTGTTCATAAAGTAGATTGCAAACGCGTTGATTATAGAAAGGAAACTAGGGTACATCTATAAATCGATCGAGAAATAAAAAAACTGAAAATAGATTAAACGAAAGACTTGAATAAAATTTACTATTTTATTTTTGGTTTCGGGGATGCCTATGTCCAGCAGTGGAAGTCTTTCGGCTGATAAATATAGGTATAGTACCTATGACTATGTTTTCAGTCGGAAACCAGAGGGTTTGAAGATGTAGATCTCGAACTACGAATACGCAGGCCTAAAATCAAGAAAAAAATTGAGAATTGCCAGTCGGTGCAAATTTCGAAAGAATCCACTTCCATAAACCCTGATAGGTCTAAGGTTTTAAGTATGCCACATTCTTGGCCATGGCCAGTGGCCTTAGCTGGAAAAAATCCGGCCAAGTGCGTGTCGGACTCGCACATGAAGGGTTCCGTAATAGTACATTACTTACCTAGGGCGGTTAAACAAATAATGTCTCAGATCGCAGGTATTTGACGCCCGAGCCGAAGGCAAGGGCGATAAATATGCGCTCTGAGGCTTTCTTTATTACCGCCCGTGGTGAGTACAAAATTTTACGTCTCTATCTGGCCAGGAAGTGGGGTTTACCGCACGCATAGCGTGCGGTAATTCCTACTTTATGGCCAGGTATGACGTAAAATAAATTGCGGTTTACGATTTATGACGTATTAAAAAAAAACCACTTACTAGATCTCGTTCAAACCAATTTTCGGTGGAAGTTTGCGTGGTAATGTACATCCTCAGACCAAGTAAAAAATATCTTTGCTCTGAGTGTACATCATATTTTTTTTTTAATTTTATAATTCTCTTATTTTAGAAGTTACAGGGGGGGGGGACACATTTTACCACTTTGGAAGTGTCTCTCGCGCAAACTATTCAGTTTAGAAAAAAATGATATTAGAAACTTCAATATCATTTTTGAAGACCTATTTATATATGCACACGTAAGGATTTGATGAAAAAAAATTTTTTGAGTTTCAGAACTGAGTATGGGGACCCCCAAAACTTACTGTTTTTTTTTTCATTTTTGCGGTTCACAGAATACATCTACTTACCAAGTGTCAACAGTATAGCTCTTATAGTTTCGGAAAAAAGTGGCTGTGACATACGGACGGACAGACAGACAGACAGACAGACATGACGAATCTATAAGGGTTCCGTTTTTTTGCCATTTGGCTACGGAACCCTAAAAAAACGTATACGCAGCCAATTTAAACGAGGTTCAGCGAACAGGTGTGAGTCATGTCGTTTATGTAAATAGTTCATACGTGCCCGGTGTTGGGATCGTGTGCGTGTGCTCAACTGATGATAATGACTAGGACCACAGATTGGATTACGAAATAGTACAGCGTTGATCTAAAAGAGCTTGCTTTATGCTCTGCAGAGAAGATTTCCTAGGATTCATGTTAACCTGGTCCATTTGAAACATGCATTTCACAAAGTGATGTGCTGTTCCCAGCTCGGAAATATTCCTCAATACTTCCCATTAGAACTCGAGAATTTTCGGGAAAATTGATGGGAAGGCACATCTCTTACTTTCGTATCCAAAGTTGATTTCGATGAGTTTTAAAGCTCATTCTGAAAGTCCTTAGTCCTTACGCAAGGAACTCTGGCATGCATCAAGATTATTCCGATTTCAATACATGAAAAACACGTTCTATAATGGGACTTGAGCCTATGCCATGATACGCCACAGACGAGTTCTCCAATACAGAAAACTTTTCAAAAATATCTACAAATGCGTCTTATGTCAGGATAACAATAAATGCTGTGTTCTCATTAGTGCCACAAATATGTTATATCTAAAAGCAACATTCCATCCTTTAATATTTATTTGTATAATCCCATTACGTTTTAATCTGCTCCTATTGTAAATATAACCATAAAACTATTGATCTCCACGTAACAATGGACTTATCATCTCGACATACCACGCAAACAAAGGTTCTTTATCTCGCACGTGCAAGGTCCTTTTATGTGCAAGCCTGTGTATTTTCATTTAAATGTATTAGATTTCCTGTTCTAGATGAATAGTATTCGGTAGACGGGTTCATGACCTCATTTGTAAGTCGAATCAATTTTTTACGTCAACGTATGCAGCTGTCTAAAATGGTATGGTCGAGCTACATGATCGTAACCTGCTTTTGAATAGCAATCCGATTTTGTCTATTGAAATCTATTGAATTTATGGGTTTCGAGGATTATAAAAAACAGAAGCCTACTTTATTGGTTGGTTTAATGGTTTACAATGCTCTATAGCTTGTCAGTACAGGGCTTGTATGTATTACAAACGTGCGTATCAAGCCCAAATAGTAATGATAGCAAAATTTAATAAATTCATAGTTATTAGGCTACTATCTATTTACATACAATATAGCATCCGAGATAAACAGCCTGATAGACAAACAGTCAAACATGACGAAATTAAAAGGCTTCCGTCTTTGCCGTTTTGACTATGCGATACTAAAAAATAAATTTAAAACAACTTCCGCTCCCGAAAATACGCTGTCAACATCACGAAAACCGTCAAAATCAACACAAAGAGTCCTCAAGGCAATAAAAGGTTGGCAACGCGCGTGTGTTTGTTCTGGAGCCGCTATGCTTTTGGCACCATAGTAGTATTTAAAAAAAATACTTCCTCATAAAATCCGTGTCTGGTACGGATCCCAAGGTGCGCAAATATCCCCACTTGACTTGTTAAATTCTGTATAAGGCCGGTATTTGATACACAAAGGCGCTGGAGGTTCGCCCACGCGAGCTGTAATAGCTTCAAATTGTCCCACGAAGGACAAGTCGTATTCCTTCCTGCACTCGCGTAGTCGTTGAAGTAAGTACCTATCCATTGGCTCGCGAGTACAACGATTGCTTATTATGTTTTATGAGTGGAGGCGATAATAGGCGAACGCTCTGACTTAAGTGAGTTATCTTGCTTAGTACTTGCTCGAGCTTTGCCCGATGTATTTCGTGTTTTATCGGAGAGAATAAGCTTTCCCGGAAATTTGTCCCAGCTAACGCCGTAAACCCCTGTATTTGTATGTAAATCTAATCGAAATCGTTAGAGCTATTTGTGGGATTATGGACTTCGGCAGAAATGAAAGTGTGTTTAATGTTTCAACAACTTAATAGAATCGTTTATTAAACGTTTTATATCAGCACCAGCACTCTTAGCGTGGGATTGAAATGAGTCGCGTTTACTATCGACGCTACCGCCTATCGTTAAGATTTAGTATGAAAAGTTTATACACCGCCCCTGGTGGTCACTCATAGAACTAAAAATCCTAACTGTAACGTGAGTCATGACTTAATTCGCGATCGACTTCACGTTCGTTCGTATAGTTTAATCGATTTTCCAATATTCAACCTTATAACCACTAGCATTTATCGTTTTAATTTAAATGCTAGCGTTTGTCGGTTGTGACATTACAGAATACGCGCATAGCGATGTCGACAGTGTCGATACAACATGGCGGCGCGTGGGCCATTTATTTGCATTTTTAAATACAAAATACGCGACAATCCGAATTTTGCGGATATATGTTGTCAATTCAAAACCCTTATTTTTATAAGTTCTTTAATTTGAGATGAATTTCGATCGGATCTACGGTAACTCTTGACGGAATAATACGATATCACGGGCCATTTTGCAAGTGAAATAGTAAACTACAGTCGCGACGGTATTCTTCGATTCGAAATGTCTCACACTACCGATTGGTAGTACGAATCGAACGTTAAATTACGCATCGAAAACTAAACGCTAGAGCCTAACGTTTCGCAGTTGGTTTCGTAGGACAACGGCATTGTGAGTTACGAGTTTGACGGGTCGAATCGAGGAATACCGAAGCGAGATCGAAATCTATTCGAAGCGCGTTTATTCGATCTCGTATGCAGTTACGTATCGTAAGGTTACGATTGGAACTCACGTTAGCCGTACAGCAAGCCATCACGTCTGGCACCTGTCACATAGTAGTAAACGTCCGAGTGATCGACGCTGTACTGGTATATGGCAAGGTAACTCTATGTCAAAGAGATATGGCAAGGTAACTCTATGTCAAAGTAATATGGCAAGGTAACTCTATGTAAAAGTGATATGGCAAGGTAACTCTATGTCAAAGTGATATGGCAAGGTAACTCTATGTGAAAGTGATATGGCAAGGTAACTCTATGTCAAAGTGATATGGCAAGGTAACTCTATGTCAAAGTGATATGGCAAGGTAACTCTATGTCAAAGTGACATGGCAAGGTAACTCTATGTCAAAGTGATATGGCAAGGTAACTCTATGTCAAAGTGATATGGCAAGGCAACTCTATGTCAAAGTGACATGGCTTAACTTCCAAGAATTTGAAGAAAAATCCTCTAGTTAGAATTTAACCCATATTGCTTTGACATAAAATGCCGATGCCAGCGTCGAGCACTCGGACGTTTACCTTAATCAGCTCTGAAGAAGATAATAAGTACTTAGACTAAGTTTGAGGTTGAATACAATTAAGGTTAGACACATCAATGTGCTAGATTAATGTTTGCATTACAAGTTCAATAATCCAACACTATAATTTTACTTTTATTGACATTTTAATTTATAAATTTTACATACAAAGAATAATTATATTATTTAGCCTAAATATGTAAATCCTAACCAAAAAATAACAAAACTACATATTTACAAATAAAAAACCGGCTCCAAATCGGTGCCGTCCGGCAAGGTGCCCATAAGGCTGGCGGCATTACCGCGCTGCGGGGCTAGCACATCTTACCGCGAGTCACGCGCGAGTAGACAAATCGGCGCGACTTGGAGCTTTGTCGCGCATCGGTAGCATAACTCGCGCGAGAAAAGAGATATACTCGCGGACAAATGTCATTGCGAAAAATTGACAGCGGCTCGCGACTTTGAACTGAATTTCGTAGCACAACTGCCCATTTCGCGACAAAATTATCTCTCGTCTTTACATTAAGCGGCGAGATAAAGTCGCCTAGCATCGAGCCCGCGACTCGTACTCGCATGTTGTTTTTTGTTGATATAATGCAAATATCACAAGGAAATTGAAAAGTAAGTGAAAATTAAATAGGTATTAAATACAATTACAGTTGAGATGAGTCCCCCATTTAAAAAAAAGGTACGTTGCAAAAGGTGGTGTATAAGATTTTATTTTTGTATATCGTGTATACCGACAAAACCGAGCAAATATCAAAAATGGTTACACTAGATATCTCGGGACAACATTTGGCAGCTACAAATCCTCGAAATTTTGGGACTTTTTTTTGTTTTTCACTCGTAGCTTCTTCTATACGGTGTATCGTAGCGAAAAGTTATTGACTAGGAAATTAAAGAACATGAAATTATGCGTCTTATGAGTGCATAATTGGTTCAAGCTATATAACCACCTTTTGCAACAAAGAAATTACTCTACTGACTGCCGTAATAAATAAAAGCACATTCATATTAAAATGTCTGAGGTTTGTGCCTCTAACTAAATTATTGATATATTAGGTTTTTGTAAGTGTTCGACGAGCTATTCTGTTTAATTACATTGTCTTTTCACAATAACTATTTTTTTTAAATTGACTTTTGTTTTAAGCAGTTAGAAGATATTTACCACTTTAGTCCATTTTAGATTTTTTCAAATTTTATTATGTTGACTAGACTGCCAAATACACGTTAACAATGAAGACTGATTATCAAAGAAGATTATAAGAATAAAACAAATTAATATGTAAACCACATTACGGTCAATTTAATTTACCATCAAACCTTAAGGACCCCGTCTTACCCCTCTCTCCCGTACACGCCATGAACAATTTTCAAGATGGAAAGCATATACCTAATTGTCATACAAGTACAATAATATTTTCTCACAAGTCATAAGATAGTATATTAAATAAAAGATGATTGAAATGACACACATAATATTTAATTCAGGTGTTGCCCATAGAAGTGTTAGTAAGTTACAAAAACATAAAACTATTGTTAGTTAGTACATTGTGGATAGTAATTCAATGAATTAATTAATAACAATATAAAATGATAGGTATTCGGCATGACAATCTTTAATATCAAAACTAAAAGTCAAGCACAAAATTACATTTCAATTAATTAATAACAATATAAAATAATTATAAAATAGTAGGGATTCGGCATGTCAAATGATTAATATCAATATTAAATAAATGGGTTTCTAACAGTCAAAATTTACAAAGGTAGAGTGCATACAAGTCCATCTTTGGAACATCAGCGAGTCCCACCTCTCTCAGACTCCCCTTCAACCTGCTGAGCAGGGAGGCACAGCGCTTTCTCAAAATAGAATGAGTCAACTCCGGCCTCTGCGTACATGCCTGACGCACTGCATCTCCGATGAACCACCTTGAAGGCGATGTTGTATTGCACTCGCAGAGAGCTATACATCCTCTGCATGTGATTGACCCATAGGTTGCATGTACAATACACTGGCAGTATGCCCTAAATAGCCTCTTTCGAGCACCCTGCAAACCTACGGGTCAACATATGACAGCAGACGGGCAGTGCCCTGCATTCCCTATCCAAATCCATATTATCACAGGTCTTCGGTGACCCAGATACTTGAAATACTTTACTCTATGTAAATGTTCCACACAAGGCTATAGGCGGCACCTCCTCATGAGTCTTCGCACCAGCCTTGAAGAGAAAAACTTATAGTGTGTGGTATCAGTGAGATACCTAAGTTTTAAATTAAAAACACTTGGTCAGCGTCAACTCCAATTTGAGCTCCGGTTCCTTAATGATTCCCGTGGAGCATTTTCACCAATATTCAAGTAGTATATTATTATAACCATTTTCTTTTTGTATTCTTTTGCCATGGTAAGGGACGAGCACTAGGTACTTTTGCGTCGACTCTTTGGGTAAGGCTGGCCTTAGTCTGAAAAATAATTAAAATCCACATATATCTGAAACGCTAACAAAAAAGGGTGTGAAGAAAGATTTAACTTTTTATTTACAAAACAAGTACAACCGAAATCCAAAATCGTCGATGTGAGATTGTGAGACATAATTTGTTGGAATAACGAAAATAGTGAAACAAGGCTGTAAAGTTATTGCAAATATTAAAATATAAGTACTATACTTACATGTTTTGTGTTAATGAGACAATTTAATTTAATAGAATTGAAAGTTCCTAGAACGCTGACGACGTTGACTTTATTTTTGCTTTATTTGCACAGACTAGACTACTAAGAATATAGTTATTTGTGACAGAAAAACTGAAGCATAGACAACATTTTAAAATTTTTAACCCTAAAAGAATGAATGAAATAGCGCAACCGTAGCGCAACCCTATTATCGATTCAGTGTTGTCATACGTAAATATCTTAATTTTTACACTTTGGAATCAGAAGGCAACACCGACGAGTCGCGGCGCGACTTTGAGTTCTCGCCGTGACTGACTCTGTCGCGGTGGCAAGTTGTGCTGCGGAAAGCGACATATTGACAGCTTCGAGATACTCATCTCGAGTCGCGATCCGAGTCGCGGGTGTAAGTTATGCTAGCCCCGCTGGATAGCAATGCTGATCCGTTGCGCGAGATAGCCGCCAGCTCTCTGGTCACCACTTGCTTCTACGACTCGCTTCGCGAGCTCTTTGAACACACTATTATCGTGAACCCAATTACAAACAATGAAATAAAATATACAAATTATGCTCTTAGTATAGGATTTGACGGTTGCCGTCCATATTGCTTCGGAAAAAATCGAGAAAATTCATTACTATCAGACATTTTAAAGTAAGTTATATCAACTATAAGAGTTCCTAACATAACGTGGAATGAATGCGGAGCTAACGGTTCCAGATTCGAATCCTAGCAATGGCAATTAGTCCAGGCAATGAACTGACAACTTGTATGGAAAAAATGACAAATTTGGAAATAATTTATAATAGCTGATTTTTTCTTTATATTATCAATTAAATGTTACCTAACGACAGAATCCAACAAGCTTTTGAAAAGGCAGAAAAAATATTACTAAATGATTTTATGTTTTTTTTGGTTCATTTACATAAGCTCTCTAATATTCCAGATAAATAATCAAAAAAAAAACAATTCGTGCTTTATTTAAATTTATTTAAATACTTCCGGATGAAAAGTTTGTTGGATTCTTGAATAAAGCATCTTAGAATAATGTTTTAAAATAATATAAAGAAAAAAAAACGCCATTATAAATTAATGTTTTTCAAAACCGTATTTTGCCTGGAGTAAATAGGTATGTACAGTCAAATAATTTAATTTCCTACCCATTTAGGACTATTTCAAAGTAACACTGTAAATAAAATCATAAGAAGTCTCTTACGTTTTGATTGATTACGTCACTTTGACAAAGTCCAAAGTGGGTAGGAAATTAAATTCTTTGACTGTACCTAATGGAAAGAATGCTTGTAAATTGCCATCTTGAATCTGTTTTAAGTGTAGTTGAGACTAAATATGTAAAGTAAACACGTACATACAGCATAGCGAAGTGTGGGACTGGGTCGATTTGTGTAAATTGCCACCTTAAATGTATTTTATTTACAAACTGCAAGCTAAGTTTTCTTATGTTACTTACATTAATACCGTATCTTCACATGTATTACCTACCTGTCTCAATTTACGATCGCACGGCGCCTTATTCGGACAATGAATTCGCGACATCAACACGGTATATGGTTTTCGTGAGTTCGTTTACTTGTCTGTGCGTCGTTAGCTCCTAAACTGCGTGGGTTACGTACGACGGCGTGTCTGACATGTATTGTCCCCGGTTGCCTTTTTGAGTGCCGCAGGCATACCCTAATTGTTTCATCATTGCTTTGACATTTTAGTGTTGATAAAAGGTTGGCAGTGTGAATCAGAAGTCGCCATTCATTGATGTGCAAGCAACTAAGTATTGCATGTTTCTTGCAATATTCAAGTAGTAGGCGTCAATTTTACTTATTGTGATGATATCTCGTGATATATTTCGTCGACCGAGCTCCAACTCAGGACACCAATACTAAATGCAACAGTTCCAAAAAAAGTGGAAATGGAGAAACTTAAAAATATTACTATCACAAAACGAGATTGGCCAAGTCCTCAATTCCTCATCAATGGTCGTGTGGTATTTTTGGCGACTTCTGTCACAAGCTACTTCCAACCCTCCTGTTGCCTACTGTTCTCGGCTTTTTACAAGCTTTCTATTAACTTGCAATGTAATAAATAAGTATGTGGTATGTATGTATTGTATGTAGCTACATATCTATGTTTGTTCGGGTGGAATCTTGCAACTCAATTTTGAAGCAGATAGAGATATCTTCAACCGATTGAGCTGAAATTTTGGGTAAAGGTATAGTTTGGATGACAGTTCAATATTATGGTACCATCGAGCTGATCTGATGATGGAGACAGAAGGTGGCCAACTGGCCATGGGAATGCAGTACTTAACCGACGTAACCTCGTTGAGTTTTCTGCCGGTTGGCCCTCTGCGGCCAACTCACGCAATACCCAGCTCTAAGCAAAAGGGCCCTGCGTGGCCAAGCTTAAAAAAGTCGAACAAATAAAAAATAAATAAAAAATAACCCGTTGAGTTTGGTTGGGATCGTAAGAATCGTCTCATTTATTCTACATTGCTGGTTCCACAAGTAACCTAGCGACCACCTTATCTTTCTAGAAGATGCAATGTATGGCGAATTGTTAGTGTCAGATGACAATTATCAAGTTGGTGAAACAGGGGCCTGCTAGTTTTCTGCGGGCTACGTTGCCATGTGACATTTCAATGAAATAAACTGTCAAAATAAATACAACGCCGAATTGCCCCTCACGTACCCACGTGCCCATCCTTGTTAGGGTTGCCATACGTCAGGATTTGTCCTGACATGTCAGGATTTTTGACCCTTTGCAAGAATTGCGGCCGGACTTGGCAAGTGTCAGGATTTAAAAAAATGACGTCAGAAAATACTAAATAAAAATATAAATATGGGACGGGTGCTGGTGTGGGATGCAACCTGCGTAGACACACTAGCCCCGTCGCATCTCCACCGAACCTCCGTGAGGGCAGCGGCAGCGGCAGAGGCGGCTGAGAAAGCCAAGGTGGGCAAATACAGTGGTCTCGGCGCCGATTATAATTTTGTTCCATTCGGCGTCGAAACCCTAGGTCCGTGGGGCCCTGGCGCTCTGAGCCTCTTTAAGGACATGTCGAAGAGGCTCAGAGACGCCACGGGAGACCAAAGAGCTGGCAGTTTCCTCGCTCAACGCATCGGCCTGGCGATCCAGCGAGGAAATGCTGCCAGCGTCTTCGGTAGCATGCCGCAGGGGCCATTTTTAGATATAGTTTAGTTTTATTTAGATGTATTTTAGTTTTAGTTTAGTTTAATTATAGTGCTGTAATCATAAAAATAAATTAAAGCATTACATTACAGTAAAAAAAATGTGTTTTTATGATACAATTATACACAGTTTTAATGAATGAAATGATACAACTCTGTTTACAAGAAAGGTGATGTTTAGGGTGATGTCAGGACTTTTATCAGGAGAATATTTTTTTCCATATGGCTACCCTAATCCTTGTGAAACCACCTAACTCGTGTTTCTTGCAGCTTTTAGTGTGTGGAATGCTATTGTAACACTCTCGTTCGTGATTCGTGACCGATAATTCAAATCAGCTACAATCATCTCTGCTCTACCATAACATTCTCACCTCCGATACCCTAACCTACTATTAGCAACAATTTAACACAAACAACATGTAATACTTGAGCTACGCAACCTTAAGATCATATCAATAGCGTGTAAAAACTTAAAAATCCAAGGACTTCATACAATTACAACGGTTGCGTGTGGGAACCGGCCATTAGGTATAATTGTTTATTGTT
The DNA here is from genome assembly GCA_963854355.1 of Epinotia brunnichana. Taxonomy (NCBI): domain Eukaryota; kingdom Metazoa; phylum Arthropoda; class Insecta; order Lepidoptera; family Tortricidae; genus Epinotia; species Epinotia brunnichana. Next base: position 4,944,041 of record OY977956.1, read on the forward strand.
TCGCTACTGTTTAAACAATCGTTACATTGCGAAGTAGGAAGCGTGACCCTAAAAGACGTCTGAGAATTTGATAAGTTCATTTTCGGCTTGGCATGACCCTGTGCGGGCCCTTGTAAAGACGGCTTGTGATTGGTCGAAACGCGCGCGTGGCACAGCGAATTTTAATAGGGTTGAACATTTTTTTATACACACATAAATGTGTGTTAAATAATATATCTACTACCAGTACTACGTACCTTTTGCTCCGATTAATATTTACGATTTTCTGTGATGTAGCTACGAACCACTATTACGTGAGTAGGTACGTATGCATCTACTAATAAAGACTCTTTGATTAAAACGTTGTTAAAACGTACTTATGTTGCTCGTTATTGTGTACATTTGTGGACATTGTCTTAATTTAATATTATAATTTTATTTTTTCTTTGTTTTTGACGATCGCAAATTTGTAATGTAATTTTTTATCATGAATTAATAATCTAATCTAATCTATCAACGCCAAAAATTATCCCGCGACGCGATACATCGTTAAGGATGACTCACGCTAGAACGGGCCGTGTCCGGCCCGGGCCGTTTTCTAAGAAAAACGACGGCGTTTTTGCGCGGCCGAGCCATACGCAAGCCCGGCCGAGCCACGGCCGAGGCTCGGAAGCGGCTCGGTGGCGGCACAGCCCGGCCGGGTAAAGCTTGGCCGCACAAAAACGCCGTCGTTTTTCTTAGAAAACGGCCCGGGCCGGACACGGCCCGTTCTAGCGTGAGTCATCCTTTACTCGCCCATTTCCTTATCTACCTACTGTATGTATTAAGAAAAAACAATGTGTTAAAAAAACATACAAATTCAAGCATTTACACACTTACATACGAATATTATTGAACCTGCTCACAAAATTTCACGAAAATCGGTTGAGAAATGCGACCTGTAGAGGAGAACAGCCGGACAGCGGGACAGCGCGACATCGGACACCGGAAAAACTATTTTCGTCCCAAGCTGAAGCATAGAATAAACGCTCGTTCGACTAAATGTAACCCAGTTTGGCTGTTAATCAATAGCGATGTTTATAATGAGCGCCTCAAGTATCATCTCAATAGCAATCTTCAAGTTATGTAAATCCCTTGGGCACCAAAGTGCCCATTTGGGCATGTCACGTCAGACTCGTATGAGTTGTAGGCTCAACTCGTCGCGGAATGGGCCCAGCGACCTCAGCCCTGGGTTTGGTTCAAATTATAAGCGACTAGCTTTTGTCCATACAAATTTTCAACTGTGTATCCATACTAATGCGAAAGTGTGTCCGTCTGTCTGTTTGCCTGTCTGTTCCCTCTTCACGCTTAAACCGTTGAACCGATATATATGAAATTTGGTATAGGTACAGATAGTTTGAGTCCCGGGAAAGGACAAAGGATAGTTTTTATTTAAATACTGTTTTTTCCGGGTCTAACGCGATATTTATTTACCTTTATCGGGGCGTTAGACCCGGAAAAATAGTAGATTGTACAACAAGCGCATAAAACGAGCTATTTAACCTTAGACGTTTATATCCACCCGAGCCACCGGCGAGGGTGGATAGTTAAGTCGAGGGGTTAAATGGCTAATTTATGCCCGAGTTATACACACTACTTTTCACTTTGATTGCGAGAAAATAACAGATAATTGCATAATAAAATAAAATAATTGCTCATTCCCGTTACTTAACTTTTTAAAGTTTTTATGTTTAATTTTTAACACGTGATATTAGACTTAGGTACTTCATACTGCCAAGTCATTTAATGGTTCAATACGTTTTAAAATAATAATTGACTCCTATTTTATCTGGTTTTATTAATTTAGTAATGGTAAACACAAATGTGAAATTTATCGTAATTCTCTCTCTTTTCGTAATTGGCGTTGGATCGAATATATGTGCATAATCATTTTCAAACAGTGTATTTAAAAAGAGTGGAAGGGCAAGTTGGAAGGGGAAGACCTAGGCGAACTTTCTCCGATCAAACTGGAGAAATTTTACAATAAAGGTCAAAAATACCCTAAACCGACGAGCATGTATGAGAAATGTTATGAAAGTGAGTGAAGCGAAAGTGGTTTGTCGGGATCGTAGCAAATGGATATCCGTGATCTCTGCCTACCCCTCTGGGAAAGAGGCGTGATTATATGTATGTATGTATTTTCAAACAGCCTCCGCTAATCGCTCCCGCTACCGCTCATAACTCGCGTCCACCGACCAGTCGTCCTTAGGCTCCCTATTCGGGCGCGATGACACCTGATCCGTATATAAGGCAGATTTCACATTAACCCGTTGCACTGCGCATACAAATCAGTTGTCATTTGTCACGGCTGTTTAGGCAGTGGTTTTGTTCTGGCGTGGGCGGTTTGTTCAGTTAATGTACTGTTAATTTAGTTAATTAGGTAGTTAGTGCAAGTTAGCACGTTTGATGCTATTGAAAAGATCATGCCGATTTAGAATGACGTAGTTCTCAAGTGTTTATATGTATAATATAATTTACTAGCTGCCCTCGAATTACATACAAATTTATACTTAAAGCAACGACGCGTAGTTGCAGTCTTACAGTATCCAGTAGAAACAAGAGAGGGCGTGAAAAAAAAATTTCGCGAGGCAGCCAATGGAAACGGCATTTCATTATAAAAACAGCGTACAGTTAACCAATTTGATTCTTAGGCCACCGTAGAACCCTGTCATTTTAACTGCTACATAGCAACGCAATAATCATATATAGTAACCCGAATTGACATAGCATTACAACGGCAAGGTTCTATGATGGCCTAGGAATCAAATTGGTTGACTGTACCTACACACTTTCAGGTAACTACTGTTTCAATGCCTCACGACAATTTTTTTTAATAGATTTTCTTTTTTTCCTACGGTAGCCTAGTGGTTCAGGCATGCGGCTGTCAAGCGGCGGTCGTGGGTTCGAATCCCGGCTCGTACCAATGAGTTTTTCGGAACTTATGTACGGAATATTTACCGTTAGCTTTTCGGTGAAGGAAAACATCGTGAGGAAACCGGTCTAATCCCAATAAGGTCTAGTTTTCCCTCTGGGTTGGAAGGTCAGATGGTAGTCGCTTTCGTAAGACTAGTGCCTATGCCAAATCTTGGGATTAGGTGTCAAAGCGGACCCCGGGCTACTTTAGGGGCACAACCGGGAATAATAACGCTTGACATGACATTTTCTTTTTTTCCCCTCAGTCCACGTTGGCTCAGTCCGGATTGCACAGGGCGGTTCCACAGCACTTCGGGAGTTCAAATACCGCGAGCCATCCGGTTGCCTCTTGAATACTGCAACTATACGCGTCATTGATCTGAATATTACTATCTCTCAGACTTCCTCTTTGTACCAGTATATATAGAATGGACCTTTAGGATGGACAAAGGCTATTTCACCCCGCGGGTCCGTCTGAGTTCTCAGTAATACCACAGATTATACAATAGTTCTACGAACAGATAGTCAAGTCTGAATGAAAAAGCGCATGATACTTAATACGCGGGAGGACCCGCGCAGGCAGCTTTAGGTAACTAGGTTTATAATCCTACCTAAGTGTACGATAGTATCATCCAGATATCATCATGTGCCCGCGATCACTTTAAAGCTATCAATTTGGTCTACGTGAGACTGCAGAGGTGAGTAATAATAAGATAAACACACGCAGTATGTAGATCCATACCAGCGTCGGGTACTCTAGTAGCACCTGGCATTATGCTGAATACTCATTCTATTAACTTGCAATGTATGTACCTAACTATGTAACTATGTATGTCCTTAGGTATGTAACTATGTTTGTTCGGATGGAATCTTGCAACTCAATTTCGAAGCAGATATCTTCAACCGATTGAGCTGAAATATTGGATAAAGGTATAGTTTGGATGACAATTCAATATTATGGTACCGTCGAGCTGAACTGATGATGGAGACAGAAGGTGGCCATGGGAATTCAGTGCTTAACCGACGTAACCCCGTTTAGTTTTGGATCGTTAGATTCGTCTCAATGAGTAGGTAATTGATGTGATGACTGTATACAGAAAAGTACAAAAAAAAAAACATATCAGCCGAAAGACGTCCACTGCTGGACCGGTCCTGCGCCACCCGCATCCAGCGGACTCCCTCGATCTTTATACTAAGTCATCAGTACACACTACACCGTTGACATTGTACGCATCTATATAACTTTTGCATGTTATTCACCGACTGAATATACTGTACATACGTACTGCTTCTGGCAAATAGAATAATTCTATAGATAGATTAATTTATTACACAATACAGACTTCATTATAAATGACATTCAGTCAATTTAAAAGAATCCCTATTGTGGTCGTCTATACATTTGATAAATAAAATGCAACAGAATTAAAAAAAACAAGACAAATAAGGCAAAATCAAAAAATACATTAAAATAGCATGTCAAAAATGTCACCGAAAAGGATCGTCATCATAAAGGGAGGTATTTAATAGTAATTCTATTATATTCACCTTGTGAGGTGTCTAACCCCTTCCGGTGCGTGGCCGCCACTCGAGAACCTTTCCGCCCCAACAGCGATCGATTCTATGTGCAATGACAGGCTGATAATGAGGATGATGATAGCTACTTCTACTCCTCGTACTTGTCATAACATAATACATGTACTGTGGGCAGACGGATATCGCATGTAACGACGACCTGCAGAAGCGACTGCAGTTTTTGCGAAATATCTCACGCGTCGGGCTCGCTCACAAGGTTTTTGCCTGCCAAGTGGCGGCTATATATTGATTTTAAACATTCGCTTTAATAAAACGGCTTCTAATGTTTTTGTACGATTGATACAGATCTGGCCACTTGTTCTGGCATTCATATCTACTAAGGGCGGTTGCACCAACTCACGATTCAAGACTGATCAATAGGTCTTTCCATAGAAACTTGTCAAACTTGCCATACATTGATTTTAACGAACACCGCTTAAAGGATGACTCGCGCTAGAACGGGCCGTTTTCTAGGAATAACGACGGCGTTTTTGCGGTTTTGCCGGTCTTACTTGGGTATGGCTCAGCCGCCCAAAAACGCCTTCATTTTTCCCAGAAAACGGCCCGTTCTAGCGCGAGTCATCCTTAAGATTACAGCCAGTTTTGTGCAACCTACCCTAATATTACAAAGAGGAAAGGTCAGTAAGGAAGGTTATACGTTTACAAAAATGATGTTACCTGTGTTTCGAATTAGACATTAGTAGGGTTGATCCACGAAATACGGGTATATCTTATCCCATGGCCACACTGCGTAATACGGACGAGCTGCGCGAGCAGCAACTAAAATTGAAATTCAATTTCATACCAATCCCATCTCAATATAAAACACGGTTACCTACTTATGCAAGAGGATATTTATAATGGGGTCTACAGATTATATGATCTCACCACAATTTGTCAGTACTACATGTCGAAGTCAGAATTGGGTGTGTCGTACAGATGTAACAATCTGCAAATTTCCAACTACAATTTCATTCAGTGTCGCCAGTTAACAGTAAGAAAGCGAAATTTGCCCACAGTAGGGTCATTTCGCCGGTTAGCGACCACCTAATTTTATGTGCCGGTTAGTGACCACTTAGCTGAGTTGGTGAAGTGAAAGCATATTTTCTCGTTTTTTTAGTTAATTCCTATTCCATAACTACAAACAATAATACATACGGCTAACTGTTTCAATAGGCTCTGTAGAATTGATGTTATCTTCAATTGAAAAAACCATGTTCTTCAGGTGGTCGCTAACCGAAGGTGGTCGCGTAACCGGCGAAATGACCCTAATCTGAGAAATTCCCGCATTCAAACGGTCCTGCGAAGCGAACTGCATGAGTGTTACTAACCCATGAGATAGGGAGAGACTGGGAATATATTTCATATCCCCATCACGCTCTATCGTCAAGCTTCATATAGCACGTGCAGTCTGATTTGCAGGACCGTCTGGTCTTGTTTACAGGCTGTCTAGATTTAAATAAAATTAAAAATAAATTAAAAGAGCAAACTGTGAACTTATAGGAATCCGATAGTAGTTTTATATATATGGTTAATATTACATCAAAGAACAATTATAATGGCTCTTGCTTTATATTTATTTTTATTCCATCTACAAGCGGTTCTATAGCGTCCAAATTTGAGAATTACACTGTAAAATATTAAAACAATATTCTTTCTTAAATCGTTTTTATATTTTAATAAAATTTATTTGAATGTAATTTGTGGAAATAAAACACTTGGCAGATCATGCAGATTCCATGGTCCAAATTGTGATATTCATGCAATTAGTCAGTACAACTCGTTTGACGGTTGGATCAGCAGCGCAAAATGCGTCCAGACGATAGCAATTAGTCAGATTCTGACAAATTGGGGCTGACAAATCATGACATGTATAACCCCATAAGATTACAACGCAAAGCTTTAAGGAAAGTACGTCTCCATCCGAGATCATCTTGTATTGAAGGATAGATTATATCTTTAACACAATTTTATTTTGAATTAGGGCTAGGTTTGAAGAACAAACAGCCGATTGGATATATTACGTTTGCATACCTACCTAAATCATTTTGATATATAGTACCTAGTGGAATCGTTAGCACCCTTGTGTAATAACTGTAATAAGGAACCCTATATACCTACAATATATTTTTGTAGATAAATAAACTTGACGATAAAAGCCATCGTGCCAGGGCCTCTGATTAATGTATTATGTATGTATATGTTCTGTAAATATAATACTAGTATATGGCATACGCATTATAGGTACCGACCGACCGGTTAGCCTAAGTGGGTATACTGATAGTTGCCTACGAAGCTGAAGGACCTGAGTTCGAATCCCGGTAAGGGCAAGCATTTGTGAGCATGAATATTTATTTCTGAGTCTTGGATGTTTTCTATTTTTATCTAGGTATTATATACAATATCGCCGTCTAGTACCCATAACACAAGCCTTATTGAGCTTACTGTAGGGGTAGTTCGATTTGCGTAAGACTTTCTTTTTGATGCTATTTAAAATTAATATTATTATTATTTTGTATTTTTTTTTCTGACTTTATCATACTCGTAATCTAGGATGTAAATTCCGATTTAAGTATATTTCTTGTACATTTGACATTTATTTGACATGAAATTGATATGTTTTGACATAAGTACGTATATTTTATTTTTGTTTTTCTAGTTCAGACATTATATTATATTTTTGACATTATTACATATGATCAATATTGTTTTAAATTTGGAACTATTTATTAATTAATTAATTATTATTGTTTGAAATTATTGTAACAAATTTGTTGTATTTACCTGACGAGCTTTCTGTGAATTCATTTTATTTATGTACAAAGAGAACATGTAAAATATTATGTCAATTTTCAATCAGCAATAAATGAATCTAATTTGATCTTTCCCCTAATAATTATTTATGATACTCATCTAGGCTATCATTCATTAGAGAAACTACCATCAATATTTCTCCCTAATGCGAGTTCAATATTCTTACCCCAGGTCAATGTACCGATGCAAAAACGTCCACATTTAATAGAACAAAATAATTTTAAAAATATACTAGTGTTTTTTGTCAAAGTCGATACTACGCTAATCAAACTTCGATGATCAAGCTATTCCTACACAATCTCAAATGAATTTTATTACTTTAAGCTAAAGTTTATATTCACTTGACCGCATACCTTAGAAGATTAATAGAGTAGTTCTAATGTGCAATCGAATATCGATCTTAAAGTACTGATACATATAGGGACTATATTTGATTGACTGTATCTAAAACAAATTACAATTGCAAATCATAATGTCGTTGACGTAACACTTAGAACGATATGTAATGAATACTCGAGAATTTCTCAATTAAAACTGTATCATAAGCCATTGGTTTAAGATTGACTTTGGGTAAAATATGATTGAAGTTCACCACAATACGTGTTATAAATAATCAGACGGTAGGTAATATAATTATTACCAGTCGAGCTACATAACTAAAACTAGACTGTTAGAAACAAGGCTTAAAGGAAGCACTGGACCATGGACAATGAAGGGTTCCGCAAAAAAATATCGTATAAGTTTAACGTGTCTGTGTGTCTGTCTGTGGCATCGTAGCTCCTAAACGAATGGACCGATTTGAATGCGGTTTTTTTTATCCAAAAGCTACGTTTCAACAAAATCGGTTCAGCCGTTTTCGAGATATTGAACTTTGAAATGAAAATATCGGGGGTTTTTCAACTTTTCTAAGTTGTTAATTGGGCGTTTTTCAAAAAAAGTGTACTAAACATCTAGTTTTTTTCAGAATTCGATTTTTTTTTGGTTTTTCTTACTCAGGATCGTTGATACTATCGATCATCATACAAGAAAAAAAGTGTCCCAGATTTTACTATGTAAATTTTTTTTTCCAGTGCGTCACGACCATATAAATAAAAAAAGACTGCATACAAAAATGTGACGATCTGGAATGGAATATTTAGGACACTTTTTTTCTTGTATGAGGATCGATAGTATCAAAAATTCTGAGAAAGAAAAACAAAAAATAAATGTATTTTGAAAAAAATATTGTTTTGGACACTTTTTTTGAAAAACGCTCAATTATCATAGGAAATTAGGAAAGGTAACCTGCGCTAACTGAACCTTTGGGAGCTATTGTTCAAAACAAGTTAGTAATAGTTGAAAGTATTTAAGCTCTATGGCCACTTTTTAGGGTTCCGTACTCAAATAGTAAAACGGGACCCTATTACTAAGACTTCGCTGTCCGTCCGTCCGCCCGTCCGTCTGTCTGTCACCAGGCTGTATCTCAAGAACCGTGATAGCTAGAGAGTTGAAATTTTCACAGATTATGCATTTCTGTTGCCGCTATAACAAATACTAAAAACAAAATAAAATATTTTTTTAAGGGGGGCTCCCATACAACAAACGTGATTTTTTTGCCGTTTTTACAGATAATCTGTCACCAGGCTGTATCTCAAGAACCGTGATAGCTAGAGAGTTGAAATTTTCACAGATTATGCATTTCTGTTGCCGCTATAACAACAAATACTAAAAACAAAATAAAATATTTTGTTAAGGGGGGCTCCCATACAAAAAACGTGTTTTTTTTGCCGTTTTTATAGATAATCTGTCACCAGGCTGTATCTCAAGAACCGTGATAGCTAGAGAGTTGACATTTTCACAGATTATGTATTTCTGTTGCCGCTATAACAAATACTAAAAACAAAATAAAATATTTTTTAAGGGGGGCTCCCATACAACAAACGTGATTTTTTTGCCGTTTTTACAGATAATCTGTCACCAGGCTGTATCTCAAGAACCGTGATAGCTAGAGAGTTGAAATTTTCACAGATTATGCATTTCTGTTGCCGCTATAACAACAAATACTAAAAACAAAATAAAATATTTTGTTAAGGGGGGCTCCCATACAAAAAACGTGTTTTTTTTGCCGTTTTTATAGATAATCTGTCACCAGGCTGTATCTCAAGAACCGTGATAGCTAGAGAGTTGACATTTTCACAGATTATGTATTTCTGTTGCCGCTATAACAAATACTAAAAACAAAATAAAATATTTTTTAAGGGGGGCTCCCATACAACAAACGTGATTTTTTTGCCGTTTTTATAGATGGTACGGAACCCTTCGTGCGCGAGTCCAACTCGCACTTGGCCGGTTTATTAATATTTTTTTGGTTCCTCGGTTCGAAAGTTACAGGTTACCATAAAGCTGGTATGATGATGAAGACATGACGGTTTCCATAGCAATTCCTGAACACGACTAAACCCATCGTGTTCGGGTATTCTAGAATCCTCTCAATGGGTAGTTATTTAATCGTATGGCATACATTATTTGGCCTTTGAGTTTGTCACGTTTTAGTAATACCCAGGGGACACGTGCAAGATTGTGGTAGGTAGCTCCTGCGGACGCAAGTGACAGTTGTCCCCCCTTTGTCAAGTGGGCAACTCGACTGTTAGAGGTTCTTAAGCCGCCCGAAGGCCTCTAACTCGGCTTAACGACTACTGTCACAGACAGCAGCCGGGATCAACTGCTTAGCGTGCCTTCCAAAGCACGGAAGCGCTCATTAATAGTAACCACTCAAACAGGCGGTCACCCATCCAAAGACTGACCGCTGCCATCGTTGCCTGTGAGATTCTTAAGTTTCAACTGTTGTGCTGTGTAACAATTTTTAAATAAATAAATGTAAGTACCTACCAGAAATTATGAATGAACTTTATCATTCTTAATTCAATAGTACTTTAACTAAGTTGGCGCTTATCGATGCTTCTCTTTCCTCTTAAATATTTTTATATGCGGAATTCTTTACCACATTCGGGAACAGCAACGCGTTTAACAATGCTATTTACTAAGGAATAAACTAAATGAAAACTTATCAGCATTGTTTTAAGCTTTAAATTGTAATAAATCGATTTTGGACTTGGAACGTTATTGAATTAAACACAATAGTGTCCGCATTGCGCACGCACGTGCCGAGGAAATACCAGCCTTAATAGTCAGTCAGAAACAATTTCTAATAATCAATCAGGTGTTTAAGATATTTACTTTAACGACTTTATTATTACATCGCTCAATGGTGCACTGGTGTAACTAACATTTTCTTCTACCTATGAATTAGGAATGTTACGTAGGTAATATAATAAACATAGGCAATTAGAATTTTTCGAAGAATTAATTCCCGTGAAGCTGGAAATCGTTGTAATACCTTCATTTGGTCCTAATTACGTGTAATCTTCGTTTGCTCAATCTCAGGAGGTGTGCCACAGATGTATGAATATAAGGAGATCGGACATGGCGGCCGATTTGTATAGAGTGAGCCTGTCGCAAGTACATTAACCCACACAACGCCCAAGTAATTGACAAGACAAAGCACGCACACATCTAAAACACACACACTTGTATACCTACACGCTTATTTGACAATAAACGCGCATCATATCAGGCATTTTGGGAAAAAACGTAATATTCTCTGCGATCAGCACGCGTGCACAGTATGGCAGTGTATGCCCATTGAGGATACAGTTGCGACGCGGCCGCCGGCGGCTTGTCCTCTCTCTAGTATTCTATGCTCTGAGAGATGTGCATACATTTTTGCTCTTTTTTCATTTACAATACATTTTCTGTCCGAAGTTTTTGTACAGTTCCTCGGACAGAAAATGTATTCTATTCAATACCTATTAAAGAGAGTCAAATTCTGCGTCGAATGAATATCTAAAACTTCAAATTCGGTTCAGTGGTATAGTCGAAATCAAAAGTAAGAAACTGTGAACATTTTGTCGTTTAGGTGCAAACTTCCATTTTGCGTCCTTTCGAGACCGACATATCTTTGAAAAATATATACCTGCTGAAAAATCCATAGAATAAAAAAACGTAGAAAATAAAATTTCACATTATATACATTGACCTTCTTTAATATTGAATTGAATACATTTTCCGTCCGTCGTACTGTTTTAGTGCACATGCAAAAAAACTGAAGAAAGAGCAAAAATTTCGCGGTTATTGGGCTCCCAAATGTTATGCACACCTCCTGGGATGGTGCAAACTCGGATTATATGCATTTAGGACCATATGAAGGTATTAAAACGATTTCCAGCTTTATGGGAATGATTTTTTTTTTATCTAATTTGCTTGGCCTATAATTGGAACGGGAGATTTTATTTATCGGTATACCTATATATATATATATATATATATATAGGTATATATATATACAAATATTGCTCGTTTAATAGTATAGGATTTAATCTTTAGTCGGAGGCGGAATCGGCGGTGTAAAATCAATCAATTTAACGGCCTCCGTAGCCCAGTGGGTAGTGACTCTGCCTACGAAGCTGGAGGTCCCGGGTTCGAATCCCGGTCAGGGCATTTATTTGTGTGTTTATCACGAATATTTGTTCCTGAGTTATGGATGTTATATATGTATATAAGTATCTATATGTATGTATCTATTATATATATCATCGCCTAGTACCCACAACACAAGCCTTATTGAGCTTACCGTGGGCCTAGGTTGATTTGTGTAAGATTGTCCCGTAATATTTATTATTATTATTATTATTTATTAATCAGTAGTTCCGATTAATCGGAGTCGAAGCGGAAGCTTCGTAAAATCCCTAATATTACGACAATACATGTTTTTTTACAAAAGTTGTCTATCTATATAGCATTATACGGTCTACCCCTCCCCCGCAAAGCAGGCGTGAACATGCGTGTACCTACATGTCGTAGTATATCGCAGAACTTGTTTACAAACGCGTTACGTCATCAGTTCATTACATACTAAGATTACTAATCTAGATACGATTACAATAGCGCATCACATTGTTTTACAACTATCATTGCGCATCACAACAGCCCGGTACGTCTCCGAGCAGTTCCCTGCGCCTGCGCCAGTTCCCAAACACCTGACGTAACAACTCCCACGATGAGCATTGTTCATAACCTAATTTAGGGTTTTTGCGCGGGTAATGAAAGTGTTTTATGGTATCCTATGATTTCCTGGTGACCTGGGGGGGTAATCACGTAACGTTCTGAACGCGCGTCGGTACAATTTAACTGTCACCTGACGCGCACACAATGCGTTACGTGATCGACCTACTGGTATGTGTAGCAGCTAATTCAAGTTTAGCTCTAGCGCAAAGAAACTTTGTTCAGGTGTATTCAGGGTATATTTGGGTCGGTTAACGGTTGTATCAAACCGTTTCGTCTGTAATTGTAAATATAAGTAAGAAGGAAGTGTTATAAATATCTTTTGTTATCTAACGTGTAGATATATATATATATAAAATGTTGATTCTATAAATATATGTTGTTTAGTTTAGGTTAGCTTAGTACATGAATATGTTGCTACACCCTTGTAGGGTCCATGTCTGTACTAATTAGATTTTAAGAACATCCTGTGAATACCATGGTTGCAACGAATAAATGAATATGAATATGAATAAGTATCAAAAAAAAATCGTTATTTGGGAAAATTTACTGTTTTCTATGGGATGAATTATTTATATTTTCTGTTTTGTTAATGCACTACTATATCAAATTTTAATGATCACTAGTAACAATACCGCTATCTTGACCATGGTCTACAGTTTAATTAACATATCGCGAAACGTTATTCAACATACACACAAGCATAATAAAGTTAAAAAAACTGTACTCCGACTACGGAAAACAAACTGCAAACTGTTTCTTTCGTACATTAGTTAGCCGAAATTTCGAATCGATTGACACCCCATTTACGAAAATCGGTTCAGTATCTTAAACGCTACAGTGGAACACAACACACGTAAACAAACATACACTGCTAAAACCATAACCCTTCCTACTCGAGAAGTGACGGATAATTTGACACTGTTATCAAACATTAATGTTCAAACATTAGGTCAGTCATTAATTCCTTGATCACCCCTAAAGCATCACCTGCGGAGCAACACAATGGTTGCGCACGCGCAAACGTGACACTTTCCACGTTCTTACGTAATTCCACACAATCCGTGTAAAAACGCTCTAAGAATACCTGCTTCAACAACACATAATACCTTTCGTAGAATCGCAGTGTTGCGCTTTCCATGAAGCGGTCATAGGTTAGTTACATGGGATAAAAGAGGAAAGGGAATTGGGTAAGGCTTAACAATTGCTATAGGTATTAGGTTACTACCTATAGCAATTGTTAAGCCTTACCCAATTTCCTAATATCCAGTATATAGGTACTGGTAGACAGATTACTCGCTTACTATTTATTCCTGGGGTGCACGTGGTATCGGGATTTACCTGAAAGAAATAACATTCGTTAAAATCTGTGGTAAAAAAAACAGTTTACTCTCTGTATCAGACATTTATGCAACATAAGTACATACAGGATGACTGGTAATTCGACCTATTCCTTGAAAGGGGTTATACTAGAGCTAATTTGCAACAATTTATGTCCAGTCAACCAGGGGTCGAAACTCGCTGGTTTCCGAGATATTCGAGTTTTTAGTTTGTATGAAAAAAATTCTCCTTGCAGCCTTAAGCTGGTGATTGTGACAAAAGTACTTCTATTTGGATAGTAAAAAACATTTTTGCCACAATCAGCACTTTAAGGCTGCAAGGCGATTTTTTTTCAAACAAACTAAAAACTCGAAAAATTAAAAAAAATCGTGTTTTGACCCCTGGATGACTGGACATAAATTGTTGCAAATTATTTAGCTCTAGTATAACCCCTTTCAAGGAATAGGTCGAATTACCAGTCACCTGTATATTGACCACGTAATATACAGACTGTGAAAAGTGTGAAACATGGATCTTAATGACAATAAGAAAGACTGAAGTCCGTTTTCAATTGCTGGCCTGGAAAAGGGTTAAATATCTCTCTACAGATTATACGATTCTGTCCAAGTCTTTACAAAATCGTAACGATTTATACACGTTAATACATTGCACCCGAGTGGGAGCTTCTTTATTTATACAATACAATCAGATTTTTATCAAAAATACGACATCAGCTGCATATTTCGCAAAACCCTGCGATTTCTGAAAACGACTTAGAGGTCAATCTGACACTTACTTTTGACATTAGTGTGCGCTAGCAGCTCGGAATCGAACGCGCGAAACTCAAATTATATTGACCCCCCTGAGCGCCTTTATGGCGACGAACGTGGGTGTTGCAATATTTTAAATAATGGTGCCGTAGCTCCCGCCTGATGTCCGCCAGTAATTTATGCGGACAATTACATTGAACACGTTTATTCTACTTAACAGTTCTTGTTACAGACATAGCGAATCGCATCAGCAAAATTTAACGGTTCGATTAACTTGAAAATAGCGCTGGTAGCTGTCATCCCATAAAAAGGCTTGGCAGCGTCGCATATAATCAGATTTGAATGGGCGTCTTTTTCAAGAGATCTAAAAGGTACTCGTAAACTTCGTTCCCGCACAGTATCATAGCATTGGGAGACTTGTATGGAAACACTGTTTAGCTTAAGTAGGTCTAATATAAAAGGCTTAAGACTTGCTCTATACGACTACGATTTGAAACAAACGCTTACTGTCCATAGCAATGAATGTATGTATAGCTTTGCGTAATAATTATCAGATAGTTTAGTTATTCTGTGTCAATATACTCGTACTGAATCATGCCCTAACTAAACAATAGGGAACATTACGCAAAACTCTTCGTAGGTGGCGACACTAGCAGCGTTGACATTGTATCTCGTTCCCACTTGCGGTATTGTCTATGAAAGCATCCTTGTCACTCATTTGACAATCAATTGTGCATGTGTGTGTGAATCCCTATATTCCTATACTGGTTTACTATTAGTGGTAGTGCTGCCTCTGGCGGCAGAACATTGCAGTCATCATCATCATATCAGCCGAAAGACGTCCACTGCTGGACATAGGCATCCCCCAAAGAGTGCCACAATTGCAGTAATGTTCCCTATTAACTTGAAACCTCGTTCGTATGACTTTAGTACGCGCTCGAAACTAAAGTTAACTCTTGCCTTGCGGGATATAAATAATTGTGAACATCGTTAGTTAATAACCTTGTGCGTAACATTATGAACTAACCTAACCGACACTTAATAATCTTACGCATAGGTACCTAAGATTAGTGTTGTGTGGCATATGCAGCTGTAATTAATATTTTCCAGTATAAATAGTAGCACATAATTTACTTTAAAAACAAAGTTTTAACCGACTTCTAATCAGGCCCCGTAGCATGGATGTCGTTATCACGCGATAAGTGACAGGATAAGCGCGTCGTCTCGTTTTATCGAACGGTGTCAGCCAGGGACAGATGCTCTATCTTGTCACTTTTCGCGTGATAAGGCCATCCATGCTACGGGGGCAGTAGTCAAATCGCTTCAAGTTTGCCTATAAAATTTGAAGAGTTCCCTTGATTTATCGAGGATCCCATCATCAGAACTGGATTTTGGTGACAACGGGACCAATCTGGAAGTATATGCTTTCAAACAAAGAAAAAAAAAACAAATCGGTTCATTAATTCCCGAGTTATCGCGTAACATACACACATAAAAAATAAATACAGACGAATTGAGAACCTCCTCCTTTTTTGAAGTCGGTTAAAAAAGGGCAGCCTTGCAGGGCTTTGCCTTTATCGTTAGTCGAAGTATTTCATTCGTTTTAATTAATTTTGAGCATGTTTTTTTCTTATTATGTGCATATTTATAATTATGTGCATAATATCTATTTAAAGTGACCAACTTAGACACTTATTGATATTACCTTGAGTTAATTTTTTCTTTAACATACAATTCCAACCATAGGTTACCGATTTATATGTAACAAACACACAAAAAAAAATATACTAAAAAAAATACAGACGAATTGAGAACCTCCTTTTTTGAAGTCGGTTAAAAATTCGCAATTGGTAAGCATTTTGAATTGATTATCATCAGAGAGAGAGAGAAATGGACAACCCTATAAACATTATACAATTCTCATTCTTAACCCAGACAGACACATTTAAACTCTTAAGCGTAGGTATACATATTTAAGGTGTTTTTTTTTTGGTTGCAGTTATTTCGTGAGGCAACAGTCCAAATCAAGTTTGTTATTCTTGACGCGCTCACCCCGCCCGTCACGCCTAACGAAACTAGACCTCTACCAACGCTTAGTTACTGCGAATCGCGACGTCAAGATATATTTGTGGGTGAGCGTTGAGGTGAGCTTAAAACAAGTTACAGAATAGCGGGGCACGTGAATATCTGAATATTCGAAACAATAAGATGCGCTTGCGACACCGCGGTTGAACACCGCTCTTGTGTTACGTAAGCAAGGGACTTAATATTATAATGTAGTGTAGACGTAGAACGTGTTAACAAAATTAATTGACATGATAAATTTAGTAGCAATGGGGAACTTGCATGGGATTTCAATTTCGAATAAATTGCACTCTAAAAAGAAAGAAAAAAATACGATTGTATTAATTTTATCTCACGTTAAAATGACGAAAAAAATTTTTTTATTCTTCGATAAAATAACACAACAGTTACACAGAATATTGAATTTGAAATGATATTTTGTATGACAAGTATAGACTTGAACGCAAATTTTGTGGAGGTAATTGCAAATTAATGACTTACTCCATAGTAAACGCGCCGAGAATATATGCTGTGACGTCATAGCATAAGCCCGTTTAATATAAAGCGTTTTCGGGGGGTGCCGGCGCGCGCAGATTTAAAATGCATATAACATCAGAAAAATAAATCATAAGAAAGTTTCAATGCTACAGTTGTTTTAATGCTGGATTATACTTTTGGTTTTCGTAATAAAATAGAAAGATGCAAGTTTCCTATAGGTAAATTTCATCTAATTGAACGTGCGAGGGAAGCTAACGAAGTTCTCTATATTTCAGTTTGGGCAAAAATGTCTGGATGTCCCGCTGTCCTGTTGTCCGGCTGTTCTGTTCGGTACAATAGTGAATATTTGCTATGAATCTAGGGACCAAACTATAATAGGAGCGCACTCCCATAGCGTTACTTGTCTAATTATAGCATAACATAGCAACATCATAGATAATTGTACAGTAAGCGACAATTAACAGACGATTAACTTGCATCCGATAGCAATTTCCGATTGGGATTAATTTTACCCAGTCCATATATGAATAGTCTCACTAATTATAGCGTTAATACCTAACCAATTATACAAATAAATTGTTCATTTAATAAGTAAATACCTGTTTATTAGGTTACAGTTAGTAATCTAAAACAGTTAAAAGGAAGTTCATAATGGCATAACAGTTGGTAGCAGAGTTAACGGCGTTTTTCTACGTTGATGATTTTTTCAAAACAACCACAGTAGGTAACATTAAGTAATGTATAATAACAGTGGTAGGTATTTAAGAGATGAGCTTCTTAATGTAAGTGCCATATTCATATAATATTGTTGTAGTTGGAAATGCATTATTTGCTCAAACATGAAAAAAAAATTGCGGGTTTTTTTTAGGGTTCCGTAGCCAAATGGCAAAAAACGGAACCCTTATAGATTCGTCATGTCTGTCTGTCTGTCTGTATGTCCGTCCGTATGTAACAGCCACTTTTTTCCGAAACTATTAAAGTTATACGTTTGAAACTTGGTAAGTAGATGTATTCTGTGAACCGCATTAAGATTTTCACACAAAAATAAAAAAAAACATTAAATTTTGGGGGTTCCCCATACACAGAACTGAAACTCAAAAAATTGTTTTTCATCAAACCCTCACTTGTGGGGTATCTATGGATAGGTCTTAAAAAATGATATTGAGGTTTCAAAGATCATTTTTTTCTAAACTTAATAGTTTGCGCGAGAGACACTTCCAAAGTGGAAAAATGTGTGTCCCCCCCCCCTGTAACTTCTAAAATAAGAGAATGATAAAACTAAAAAAAATATGTAATGTACATTACCATGCAAACTTCCACCGAAAATTGGTTTAAACGAGATCTAGTGAGCAGTTTTTTTTAATACGTCATAAATCGTAAACTGCAATTTATTTTACGGAACCCTTCATGTGCGAGTCCGAATCCCACTTGGCCGCTTTTTTAAATTTCATTGCACGTTTGGAAAAATCGCTATACATACCTCGCTCGGCCGGAACTAGGGATTGTCTGTCTCCCATAACTATCCGGCCTCGCTACGCTCGCCCGTCTATATCACACTTGGCAGGCAATGCCTTCCTTCCCAGCCTTTGTATAGTAATGTTATAATATACTATTATGTTATCTTCTTCTTAACTTTATCCATTAAATAAAACGTCTACATTACAAATAATTTATGAGTAGAATCTGTCTATTTAAGGCTTGACATCTCTAATTTTGGTAAAAATTTGTTGTTTAGTAACCAGTTTATACCTTATAACGTAACAATTTTCGTGTCGGAAAGTATAAATCCTAATCTGTAAGATATGAGAAGTAATATACTTTTCGTAGAAATCCATTTTAACATAAGAAAGTAGAGAAAAATAAATCTAAATTCAACCCTATTTTTTCACTTGTAACCAGTTTACTGTTCCATTTTTTATCAGAAAGAAATGATTTTTTTATAATCTTCTTCATAAAGTAGTTAATGAACAATAACTTCATTTTCTTTCTTTCTTAAATTTCGTCTCGTTTTCTGAAATATTCCGAAAAACATGATATCCGCGCTTTCGAACACGCACTTCCATCTCGCTCACGCTCATGCTCAGTGAGAGGGAGAGAAGACCATGAACGTGCGGGGCCTTAGGTGAATTTTTTTTAATGCCAATAACTTATATATTGTGATTTGAACGTTATTAATTTTAAAATAAAACTATGTACGTTAAAGAACTTCCAAGACGTGAGTAGAGAATACGGATCATTCCGATATACCTAAATACTTACTTGATCCATCTACCTTCACAACAGACGAAATAGAACTACGCCGTACGAAACGAATTTGATAATTGTGAGTTTTGGCATTAAGGCGAGGCATGGTCTTCTCTCCCTATCACAGAGCATAAGCGTGAGCGAGATGGAAGCGTGTAACATCACTTTTTAGTACATATTAATTGGTTTTCGGAATACTGGGTAATTTATTAAAAATCTGTCCGGTTATTACACTACTAGAATAATAAAAAAGCTATCCTTTTTATAAAAAAAATAAAATAAATTGTCGTTAAAAATTACGAGATCTCGAACATTTAAGTTAATTTTTATGGTGGTTAGTTTTTTTTACAGTTACCAAGCCATTTTTAGGGTTCCGTAGCCAAATGGCAAAAAACGGAACCCTTATAGATTCGTCATGTCCGTCTGTCTGTCTGTCCGTCCGTATGTCACAGCCACTTTTTTCCGAAACTATAAGAGCTATACTGTTGAAATTTGGTAAGTAGATGTATTCTGTGAACCGCATTAAGATTTTCACACAAAAATCGAAAAAAAAACATTAAGTTTTAGGGGTCCCCTTATCTTATCTTATCTTATCTAGGTGAGGGCCCTTTCGGATGCACTTCGACCCAGTGGGATCTTTTGTGCATTTGCTCTCTCCTTTATACCTGCTCCCAGGCTTGCTCCATCATTTCCACAAAGCGGATGATGCAGTTCGCCGGGAGCACCTTGAATTCCTTTGGTTGCGGGTAACCGTTACCAAAGTAGTTCATTCTTTGTCTGGCAAGGGCATCCTAGTAGGTAGGGTCCCCTACTCAGAACTGAAACTCAAATTTTTTTTTTTCATCAAACCCATACGTGTGGGGTATCTATGGATAGGTCTTCAAAAATGATATTGAGGTTTCTAATATCATTTTTTTCTAAACTGAAGAGTTTGCGCGAGAGACACTTCCAAAGTGGTAAAATGTGTCCCCCCCCCCCCCCCTGTAACTTCTAAAATAAGAGAATGATAAAAATAAAAAATAAATATGATGTACATTACCATGTAAACTTCCACCGAAAATTGGTTTGAACGAGATCTAGTAAGTAGTTTTTTTTTAATACGTCATTAATCGTAAACCGCAATTTATTTCACGGAACCCTTCATGTGCGAGTCCGACTCGCACTTGGCCGCTTTTTAATATTATATTCGGTCATTATAACACTTCTTTGTTTCTTTTTCAGTCTACATTAATTATTCTGTAGTAGAATTCTTCATTATTTCTTCACACTGGAAGCTCAAAAATAAATATTCTCTTCAGATCGTTAACCGGCCTCGCCTTAACCCATTCGATCTTCAACTGTAACTCATTATTCATAAAACCTTATGCGACGTACGTTTTAGGTGCACTACTTTATAAGGACTTTATTCGAATGGCGTTAAGATACATAATCAGATGAAATAAGCATCTGTCAGAGTCATTTTCCAGTATTGTACCGTAATTTGGCGCGATGGTGCTATTTCGAGCGGAGTTAGACAACAGCACACACATAACTGCATTGCATACATTCTACTTAAGTATACCAAGTTTTTTTGGGTTCTGTCGCCAAATCAACGAACGTTTTTTTTTGAAAATGCCAATTATGTGAATTTTCAAGAGAGAAGTGAACAGCGGCGCTACCACGAACTTCGAATCTCGAACTTCGTATATCTCCGTTTCGGTCGCTCGAGTATCATAAACCATAAGTGCGATAGAGACGGAGATATAGGAAGTTAAGAAAGGTGATAATGCAAGCCCCAATAATCTGCGTATCTTTCTCTCTTTAAAGGTAATAAGTAACAAACACATATTGAATGCCGATTATTTTATTGTAGGTATAATAAAAAATTGGTCACGGACGATAATTTTACGTGATAACGTCATAAAGCCGAACGCTCGGCTCAGGCGGAACGGGACAATGGCAAGTCATACTTTTTCGTGCGTGCCGTGCTGCCGGTGTTCATCGATTTATAAGACGTTGTGATAATCACGGCGCAAAAATTGCTTCACATTGGCGCCAATTCCTTGGCTATTAGCAATCCAAAAAAAGTTTGGCTAGTAATTAAAGGTAGGTACATCAAAAAAAAAATTATACTAATCTTTCATCAAAATTCGGTTTTGACGTGCAATTGTTAAATTTTGACGTATGTGAGTCAGTATTTTTTGGTTCGCAATCAATATTATTTTACTAAGCGATTAAAATTTTCTCAATAAGTTTTGGTTCATGAGTCGGAGTTTTCGAGAGTCCTCTATCCCCTCAAACATTTATATATAAAGTTAACCACGAAATTGCGACAAAAATGCAGTTATATCGGAAATTATGGCAGGCTATAATAATATAACCATAACCTTTAGAAGAGAAGTTTTACTTTTATTTCATCGAATTTTTGTTACTCAATATTCTCAGAAACTGTAAATGTTTTAGGTGCAGCTAAAAGGTCATTGTGTAAAACCCTTTAGGTTAGGTTTGTCTATAACAATCCTGAAAAGTTTACTGATGCTGAAAAAAAGGTGTCCGTAGAAATGAAAATTCTGCGAAACATTACATTCGATGGAACGTATGTCGGTAAAACAGGGGTATTCCCAATTAGACAAGTACTTGAATTACTTTAAAAACAAACTTTTAACCGACGAAAAATCAATCATCCCCTATTTTCCTACCCTTAAGGTTGGTTTTTTTTCCTAATTTATATGGGACCAACTTCGGGGTATACCCTTTCCAATAAAAAAATAATTATCAAAATCGAACTACTCTGTAAAAAGTTATGCATGAACGCGCAAAAAAAAAAAAAAAGTATATACATATATATATATATACGCGTCCACTTGAGAACCTCCGTTTTTTTCGTCGGTTGAAAATATAACTATCCAGGAGAATCGGATAAAAAGATTCTCTTCGACCATCGGTAGCAGTTAACTAGAGCTTTAAAGTGCAGAACGGTTAGAGAATTACATGCCGGAGGCACCGTAACGTAACTACTCGTTTTTTTTTTCATTGCATCCTCTCACACCTATTTATTTACTTACTTCGGTTCACTGAACTCGGGCTACTCGGTATTATGCAGATCAAATACTCGCTTTCATATTTTTATATTTCTGGGAACTTTTTAAAGTATTAGACAATTATGGTTGGTGGAATTAAATATACTGTAATGATGACTTTTTTTCTAAATATATAAGGTTAATTAGCTTGTAAATTGACTGTATACTCTTTTCCTGGTTGCCATTTTTTTTATATATGCCTCTTCGGAGGGCGAACATCGATGACAACCGGTTTGTTTATCGGCTAAAACTAAGCGGCTTCTCTTTAAAAAAAAAGGATTTGTTGAAAGAATTACAAAAACTGAATTTATGAACAAAACCATATAATTAACGAACCTCACAAAATCTCACGAGAATCGGTTAAATAATGCGACATGTAGAGCAGAACCGCCAGACAGCCGGACATACGCTCGCATTATTTCCTAAGCTGAAACGGAGTACATCTTTCGCTTCAGTCGCTCGTTCAATAAAATCGAACATATTTAAACATTGCACGACACTACCTTCTCTAGCACTAAGCATAAGCGTGAGCGAGATGGAAGTGCGTGTTCGGAAGCGCGGGTATCATGTTTTTAATTTAGATTTTTTGAGCTTTTTAATAAATAAAAAAGTAATAGCTAAGTTCCCTGTTATATGTTTAGCTGTTGTGCATAATTTGTTAAGAATTTTTAATCGTATTTTTTCCTATCGAGCGAAAGTCAAAAACTGGGGATGCGAATAGCTGTTGTCCCTCGAGAGGCCTCAAGAGTGCTAATTAAATTTAGGGCAGCTGTATCCAAACCAGAGCTACGACTTTTTAAAATTCCGTTTTCTGAGCTAACGTCGCCTTAAACCATTTGGTCTGTCCGGGATTTAAACTGGCTGAATGTTACGGACGCAATTTAAGAAAAAAATCAACCGTTAGTGTGGACCGGGTCTAACTGAGCGTGTTTTTTTTTCTCCAATTTACTTCACTTAGCGCGTCGATGAATGGCTGCAGTCCATTCAGAAATCTGACACCTTGGTTTTTAAATTGCGTAAAAATACGTTCGCCGTGACACTATGGTTGCTCAATCGATTTCAAAAATTTACCGGCGTATCAAAGGGTTATGTTACTAAATTATACAAAAAAATGTAACATAAAGTGTTACCTTGGAGTCTACTCTCCCGTCAAATATCTCATAATGTTTATAAAAAGTCTCAAGACCATTATCAAAGCACACGAAGATAGGGAGGAGATTTCCACTCAATGGAGTTATGTTATACCGTTTTTTTATAGTATCAAATTACTATCAATGTTCAGGAAACCTATGGTTGGAATTCTATGTTAAAGAAAAAAATAACTCAAGGTAATATCAATAAGTGTCTAAGTTAGTCACTTTAAATAGATATTATTAAAAAAAAATCATTAAAACAAATGAAAAACGTCGACTAACGATAAAGGCGGAGCCCTGAAAGGCTGCCCTTTTTTAACCGACTTCAAAAAAGGAGGAGGTTCTCAATTCGTCTGTATATTTTTAATGTGTTTATATGTTACGCGATAACTCGGGAATTTATGAACCGATTTGAATTTTTTTTCTTTGTTTGAAAGCATATACTTCCAGATTGGTCCCGTTGTCACCAAAATCCAGTTATGATGATGGGATCCTGGAGAAATAGAGGGAACTCTTCAAATTTTATAGGCAAACTTAAAGCATTGATTTGAAGTCGGTTAAAACTTTGTTTTTAAAGTACAATTATTTTAATAATATTTTTTGTCCTGTCGCGCGTTGGTGCCCGTATTCATCAGTCCACAACAGCTGCGCGTGCGCAGCCCAAGCACGCACGTGCTCCGGGCTGTTTACCTGTGTCCCAACGTTTCCGCAAGCCTTAACTGTAGCCAAACAAAAAAAAAACAAGTGACCCGCGCCGACCTCACGCCCGAACTTGACAAAGCCTGCAGCGATGGGATACCGGCGGCACGCGATCGAGTTCATACCTTATGCAATCGGGTTAGAATTTGGAGTTGAACGCGTGAACTGTTCGGCCTGAGGTATTTATTGCTATGCGGTTCCGTAGTGGTTTTAGATGTATATGGCGTAATTTGAATTTTATCGCTGTTGGCGAAACTGGATAGTTATGATGGAGCGAGAGGAACGGTCTCGTTTTCTCGTTCTCTCGTGTCAGGAGATCAATTGTATCCGTCAAGTAGACTTAGGGAGAACGTATCTTAGATCTAGACTAAGTAGGTACCTAACCTATTTTTTTTTTGTATTCGACTGTCAAACGCCGCGCCGCGCCGGCTTGCTTCGGTATCAAAAAAGCTATAAAACTGTGACAAAAATGTGAAAATTATATATGAAATTGGTGCATTGTTATCTGGAAGTAGAATGAGGAAGCCCAGCGTATGGTAATATTTAACTAAGTGAGAGCACTTTTCTTTTGCCCAATATATAGTTTTGTCGTAGTTCAAACATTTTGGTAAATGAAAATTCGCCATAATTTACATGAAGAGACAATATATAACTCATTCAAATAATTGCTATTTAAATTTTGATTCTAAAACCGTGAGAGGATGAATAAATATGCATAGAAGATAATTGATTGAGTCAGGCATTACTTCGCGGATTCCATGACAAATTACGCAAGAACAATAGTTAATAGTCTTGCTAATGCGCTAAATACCAGCGAGCAAAGCGATGGAAGGTGTCCGTTTTTAGGGTTCCGTACTCAAAGAGTAAAACGGGACCCTATTACTAAGACTTTGCTGTCCGTCCGTCCGTCCGTCTGTCTGTCACCAGGCTGTATCTCAAGAACCGTGATAGCTAGAGAGTTGAAAGTTTCACAAATTATGTATTTCTGTTGCCGCTATAAGAAAAAATACTAAAAACAAAATAAAATAAATATTTTTATTGATAATGGTACGGAACCCTTCGTGCGCGAGTCCGACTCGCACTTTTTTTTTCAAAAATGCTTTTGTATATCTGTCCAGCTGTTCTCTCTACTCGCACTGTCACACACCTCTCAAAAATTTGGATGACCGAATGACCGGCTGTTCGGCTGTCCGGCGATTCTCCTCTATAGGTTGCATTTCTCAACCGATTGTCATGAAATTTTGTGTAAGTATTAATTTTTTAAAAACTAAAAAAAAAAAAAATCTAAAGCGACAGGCTCTCTGGGTCTACATCTCACAGATGCACTAATATTATTTTCGAATGTGACAAACACAGATGTGACATGGCGGCCGATTTGTATAGAGTGAGCCTGTCGCAAGTACATTAACCCACACAACGCCCAAGTAATTGACAAGACAAAGCACGCACACATCTAAAACACACACACTTGTATACCTCCACGCTTATTTGACAATAAACGCGCATCATATCAGGTATTTTGGGAAAAAACGTAATATTCTCTGCGATCAGCACGCGTGCACAGTATGGCAGTGTATGCCCATTGAGCATACAGCTGCGACACGGCCGCCGGCGGCTTGTCCTCTCTCTAGTATTCTATGCTCTGAGGTGACAAACGTTTACCGATGCTTTTACATAGCAAACATCGTATATTGAACTTCATTTTTAACCGACTTCAAAAAAGGAGGAGGTTCTCAATTCGTCTGTATGTTGTTTTTTTTTTTTTTTATGTGTGTATGTTACGCGATAACTCCGTAATTTATGAATCCAGATTGGTCCCGTTGTCACCAACATCCAGTTCTGATGATGGCATCCTGGAGAAATCGAGGGAACTCTTCAAATTTTATAGGCAAATTTGAAGCTATTAGGCTACTAATTTGAAGTCGGTTAAAACTTTGTTTTGAAAGTCAATTATTAACCCCCGACGAAAAAGAGGGATGTCATAAGTTTGACATGTGTATCTGTGCGTCTGTCTGTAGCGTCGTATCTCCCAAAAGGATGAACCGATGTTAGTGTGTTTTTTTAATCGAAAGCCTTTTCTGTCGAAATGGTTCCTAGCTACACGTATGTTTGTTATGTTATGTCGATGTCAGGATTTATTTATATTCTTAATTTATGTAGTTATTTTCAAGTCGGTTAAAATTGTATTGTCATATCGTTACACAATGAGGGCTCTTAAAGTCGTGTACGGTGTTTACCGTGTTTAGGTCACGAGGCTGGCTTGTCGAGTGGCCTTAGTAAGGTACGAGAATTTAAGAGCTAATTGTTTACTGCACGCAATACTTTTTCTACGAGTCAACGGAAATAATTAAACAAACTTAGTATTTATTGAAAATCGAAGCCCTGCTGAAACGAACTGCTGCGTTCGTTGATGTCTTTTGTTCTGTGACAAAGGCGACGTTCAATTGGTCAATGTCATTATAGTTCAGTAAAAGCGCCTCGTGATTGGTCAAATTCATTATAGTCGTCTAAACAGTAGTATAATGATTATTATAGTTGAGTTGGGAGCGCCATATAAAAAAGTATGTGATTATAGTTAGGAGTAGATACTCGTACGAAGTATTAATTCAAACATTAAAGTCGAGGCGTAGGAAAATATTTTCTTATAATCAGCACTATATTGGCATATACAGCATATACAGCACTATATGCTGAGCAACCGCGAATTCACCGTCCACCTAGGCGATAAACAGAGTCGTACACGAACGCTCAACAACGGACTGCCGCAGGGCTCCGTGCTGGCCCCGCTCCTCTTCAATTTATATACCCATGACATCCCAGAAACCACCAGCCGAAAATTCATTTACGCAGATGATATAGCCATCACCAGTCAAAGTGCCCACTTTAGAACTTCAGAGGATGCCTTTAACCAAGATCTGATCATCCTTGAACAATACTTCAAGAAATGGCGCTTGGTACCAAATGCAAGTAAAACAGAAGTGACAACTTTCCATCTGTGCAATAAAGAGGCAAGGTACCAACCGAACATACCTTTCTCGGGAAAAACAATTAGGTACAACCCAACGCCAAAGTATCTGGGCATGACCCTCGACCGCAGCCTAACTTATGCACCTCATATAGATAAGCTTAGTAAGAAACTCCAGACGCGAAATAACATCCTGCATAAGCTATCGGGAACTACTTGGGGAGCAAATGCTGACGTTCTTCGTACCACCTTTTTTTTTTTTTTTTTTTTTTTTTTTACTTGGGGAAATGCCTTTACGCATCCCACCTAGCCGAGGAACTAGGATGGGTATGACGGGCTCCCGGGAACCCCCCGGACTACCGTCTAAAACCACCAAGGTATGCCCTCTCTGCCGTGTAGTAGGGGCGTCATGGGATCGCGAACATTTCACCACGACGCCCCTCGGCAACAGCCGCAGCTGCCCTCACTACGGAGGCAAAAGCCCCCCCCCTCCCGTCGTAAGCGTGCAGGGCGACACCACACGCTTCCCGACCCGACCAAAGGACCTCTGCGCCGGGAGAGGGTGATAGACCTCGGATTCACCCTCTCAGGTCCCCTTGTAACTTTTTATAGAGGTTTTCTCCCTCGCAGCCACAACTCGGCCCCGGCCTGACGGTTGCAGCCCCCGCGCCTAACATGAATCCTCTGATAGCAGAGGATTTGTCAGGGTTCCGGGTCCGTTATTTATTATAGAGGTAAACGGCAATGGCCTCTCCCTCAAGCCGCACCTGGAGAATCTTGCGATTCCCTGGGCGGAACCCCCCAACCCCCCCGTGTCGGGTTATTGGTAACACCAGCAAGCGATAACTTAGGGTTCACTAAATTATCACTTGCCGTTGTCTCCAGAGCGCACCGGCCAAGACACTACTCATTCCTGCGGATCAACCGAATCAAGAGGAATCGGTAGAGTCCAGACACTCGAGGAGGTTACCCGACCTAGCACCACCTGCCTCAGCTTGGTTCACTCAACAGCAGAATACTGCGCGCCAGTCTGGCTTAACAGTGAACATGTCAATCAAGTGGATGTGCAACTGAAACAAGCTATGAGATGCATATCGGGAACTATCGCCAGCACTCCCACAGGGTGGCTACCTGTGCTCAGTCATATAGCTCCCCCGCACCTAAGAAGACAACACGCTCTAGTCCGAGAAGCACAGAAGATCTTGGCCAAACCCGAATTGCCTGCCTACAAGGAGTTTAAAAACCCTCCACCACACCGGCTAAAATCACGCCATCCGCCATATAAGACTGCATCCACCCTTTTCAATACTCCCTTCGATATTACCAAGAAATGGGCCCAAGAATGGAAACAGGTCTCCCCAACCAGCCTAGGGACTAATATCGACCCCAAAAAAAAAAAAAAAAACTGGTTTTTAACTATCAAGGCGAAATTGGTGCCAGTTAAACAGGCTGCGGACCGGCTGGGGTAGGAGCCGAGAGTTCATGCACAAATGTGGATGGAGGGAGTCTTCAGCATGCGAGTGTGGAGCTGCGGTGCAGGACATGGACCATATTATCCGCGAGTGCCCACTCACCAAGTACCAGGACAACCCAGCCGACTTGTTCACTCTAGATAACAACGTAACCCAATGGATCCAGCAATTGGGTGTACTGCTCTAATTTGCATGCATTTTTAATTAAGAACGATTTTAATTTTTAATTTAGAAAGCATACGAATAAAAAAAGCACTATATTTAAGTAGATAAATTATATACAAAGTTAAAGATATGCCGCCTACCTACTCAATCCGTATTTTCCTCGTTAGCCAAGTGATCCATCTAACGTGTACAAGATTCACTGGGCTCTAAATAATTAATGGTCTGGTCCGGTTTTTTTTTTATTTATAGCTCTTCATTTCTACAACCATAGGACCAGTTCTTCACATAACCTGTCAGGAGGTGGTTCGCGTCATTATGCAATGCGATTCTAAAGTCTTTTATTTTCATTGACACTTTCCGAAGCTACAATAAAACCTTAAAATCATTTTTGCGGTAATCGGACCATTGCACATGTCCAATGACTCTACACTAATAGTTCAATCATTATAGATTTTGACCCGTGAATAATTAGTTCTTGAATTTTTTTTTCGTATGTCCCTCGGGGGGGGGGGGGTGTCTGGGAGTGTAAATTCAAAAAGTAGACTGAATCAGGCTCCTGCGTACATTCGAAAAACGATTTTTCTTGAATAACTGGGCCATTTTTAGGGTTCCGTAGCCAAATGGCAAAAAACGGAACCCTTATAGATTCGTCATGTCCGTCCGTCTGTCTGTCTGTCTGTCTGTCCGTCCGTATGTCACAGCCATTTTTTTCCGAAACCATAAGAGCTATACTGTTGAAACTTGGTATGTAGATGTATTTTGTGAACCGCATTAAGATTTTTACACAAAAATCGAAAAAAAACATTAAGTTTTAGGGGTCCCCATACACAAAACTGAAACTCAACATTTTTTTTTTTCATCAAACCCATACGTGTGGGGTATCATTGGATATGTCTTCAAAAATGATATTAAGGTTTCTAAGATCATTTTTTTCTAAACTGAATAGTTTGCGCGAGAGACAGTTCCAAAGTGGTAAAATGTGTGTCCCCCCCCCCCCCCCCTGTAACTTCTAAAATAAGAGAATGACAAAACTCAAAAAAATATATGATGTAAACACAAACATGCAAACTTCCACTGAAAATTGGTTTGAACGAGATCTGGTAAGTAGTTTTTTTTTAATACGTCATAAATCGTAAACTGCAATGTATTTAACTCCCTTCATGTGCGACTCGCACTTGGCCGCTTTTTGATTTTACAGTAAAACCATGAGTACAACAATTGTAGGAAAATTAATTCTCTACAAGTTTGGTCCTCACAATTTTTCTTCTTGGATCGATATTTTGGAAATTAAATTTGAAAAAAAGCAAAAAATTCAAAATCATTTCATCAACTCGTTTATTTTCGACTTGATAAGTGTACTCCTCTTCATTTATGCCGTAAAGTTGAAAATAAGCGAGATGATGAAAATATTTTGAACATGTCGCTTTTTTCAAATTTAATTTCGAAAATATCGATCCTAGAAGAAAAATTGTGAGGACCAAACTTGTAGAAAATCAAATTTTCTACAATTGTTGTCCTCACGTTTTACTGTTAAATCAAAAATGGCCGAGTTATTCAAGAAAAACCGTTTTTCGAATATACGCAGGAGCCTGATTTAGTCTACTTTTTGAATTTACACTCCCAGTGACCCCCCCGAGGGACCTACGGAAAAAATCCAAGAACCAATTATTCACGGGTAGGGTCGGTTTTTTGGATATAATGACTGAACTGAACTATAAAGCGCGATTGAGCGCTGAATGTGTTAGAAACAATTGTTTATGTTGAGTACCTATAACAAGTATGGTGATAAACAATTGTTGCCGTTATAAAACTGTCAGCTGAGCGTTTTTCAAAAAAAGTTTACAAAACTTTCTACAAGCTTTTATTTAGCTTTATGAACCAAGAAGAAAGTAAAAGCTCATAAACGGGGTGAGCTTTTACTTTCTTCTTGGGTCAAATTTAGTAATTGAAATTTCACCCTCTTCCTGTCAACCGATTGATCTGAAATTTTGCATGCATATGTATATTGAATTATTGAATAAGCTACGGTAGCCTAGCGGTTTAGGCATGCGGCTGTCAAGCGGCGGTCATGGGTTCGAATCCCGGCTAGTACCAATGAGTTTTTCGGAACTTATGTACGGAATATTTACCGTTAGCTTTTCGGTGAAGGAAAACATCGTGAGGAAACCGGTCTAATCCCAATAAGGTCTAGTTTTCTCTCTGGGTTGGAAGGTCAGATGGCAGTCGCTTTCGTAAAAACTAGTGCCTATGCCAAATCTTAGGATTAGGTGTCAAAGCGGACCCCGAGCTCCTTTAGGGGCACAATCGGGAATAATAACGCTAGGAGGATGATGATCTATATTGCATGAGAATGCAATATTATGATGCCATGGAGCTGATCTGATACTGGAGCTGGAAGGTGGCCATAGGAACTCCGCAATAAAACGACACAACCCAATCGAGTTTGGGCTCGTTAGAATCGTCTCAATGAGTAGTTGATGATGAAATGCAGAAAAGTACAGTCGGCAATAAAAGCTTGTACCAAAAATGAAATTTTTGACAGAAACTTATTTTTTTCAGAATTAGTTTTTTTTCTTATCCAAAATCTTTGATACTATCGATCCTCATACAAGAATTAAAGTAATGAAAAAAAAAAATCTGGAAAAAAAAGTTTTGTACAATTTTTTTTAAAAACGCTCAGCTGCTCTCCAGGCCGTTGTATCTTGAGCCTTTTGTATGGTGGCCTGTAGTGTGGACCCTGTAGCTTCTTGGACTACATCTGTCCACCTCCTGGGCGCACGACCTCTGCTCCTCCTTCCTTCAACACGACCAGTAATTATGCGCCTTTCTATCCGCGCCGCTTCTGATATAGTGTCCAAAGAATCTGAGTACTCTTTGGGTACAAAACAAATGGTGGACAGCCTCGTATGATATTAAGCTCCTTTAGGATAGACTCGTTTACACTACATAGGAGTTGGTAATATAGCACAATGCTATTAACGATATAAACCCTAAAAATTATTTTCAAGTACCAAGCTTTCACGCTTTTAGTTGTATGCAACTTGCACCAACACGTGCCAATTTGAAGTGTAATAAAACAATTAGACAACAAAAGACAAATATTATTATTATTAGCTTCATAGTTGACGACCTCTGTAGCCTAGTTGGTATTGGTAGTGACCCTGCCTACGAAGCCGGAGGTCCCGGGTTCGAATCCCGGTAAGGGCATTTATTTGTGTGATGAGCACAAATATTTGTTCCTGAGTCATGGATGTTTTCTATGTATTTAAGTATTAATTTATCTATTACCCATAATTTACTAAGTATGTCTAGTACCCATAGTACAAGCTTTGCTTAGTTTGGGACTAGGTCGATATGTGTAAGATTTGTCACCAAATATTTATATTTATTTATTTTCTATTTTATGAAATCCAGTATATTACATCTACACAGCAAGTTGTGGTGTTTTTAAGGCTGCGGTCTTATGTATGGGGAAAGGCTGTGCTAGCCCAATAATTCAGCTAGTTTAACACGTTGGTTGCCATACATATCACGTGAACTCGCGTGAAGCGGCTGTATACGTAGTGGCCGCTCACGCGAGTTCGCGTGATGATCGAATACAATATTGTCCGAGCCACAAAATTGCGGCCGTTGCGTATTGGCTTCTGATTTTTCCTTTGGCCACTAGGGAACCTATTTACTAGGGGGCGTGGCCTGTGGGTAGCCATGTTTTACGAGCACTTGACAGTTAGCTCGCCGCAGCCGTACTGTGCGGGTGTGTTGTTTGTGTGGCCATACATATAAATTCTGCATTTTCGGCTTGGCAACGAACGTGTTAAAGCAGGGGTCGGCAACCAAGTGCCACATATTTAGCAGCTAACAAAAATTACTAGGGCCGCACTTCTTAATTATTTGTAACTTTATAAGGCAATTCCAAAATTCTGAATTCAACGACCTTTACATACAAAACAGCCAAGGAGGCTCGCGGCACGCACACTCAAACAAAATTTTGTTTGAGTGTGCGTGCGGCGACGCATAGACATTATAGCGCACACATACAAGCCGCGCGCGGTGTGTTTGTATGAAGATAACATACTTTGCTCTCTTTATACTATGCTCGCGGGTAGGGTTGCCATGCGTCCGGATTTGTCCGGACATGTCAGGATTTTTGACCCTTTGTCCGGATTTTTAGGAATAAATCAACGCGAAACATACGAGGCGACTTAACTACGCGAGCAGCTGCGATGCGGTTTGCGCTTCGCGCGCGGGCGCAGGTCACGCGTGCGCAGGGAGGGGGCTACGGGCTCGGGCGGAGGGAAAGAGAAAGGTATATCCACTATACAGTACACCGCAGAGCGTCAAGCTACGCCAAATCTCTGTTACAAGAAATGTCAGGATTTTTAGGGTGATGTCCGGATTTTTGTCAGGACATTTAATTCTTCCATATGGCAACCCTACTCGCGGGCCGCAAGCAAGGGTCTCGCGGGCCGTCTGTTGCCCACCCCTGTTTCCTAACTTGGTGTTGCGGGATTGGTAGGTTTACTATTGAGAGGCATAAAATCATTAATACTAATATGGTATATAATACGCATAATTACTTTACGCCGAAAATAAGATATGCATAAGTCACATTTCGCATATTTTTTTATGCATAACATTAAAAAGCATAAATACAGAAAGCATAACCCTCATTAAAACTAATAACAAAAAGCATAAACCTGAATACCCATAATAATCAATTGACATCATATCAAAATGCATAACGCTATTATCATATTAAAAGGGGTAGGTACGTATCACAATGTCTAAAATTAAAAAAAAAACTAACGTTAAATAAATTTAGATTTTAGTGATTTTAGCCTATGGTTTACTTAGTAGTAAATTGCCTAATTGTCATTAGTAGTAAGTTTTAATAAAAGGTTTTTCCGTTCTTTTATAAAAAAAATAACCTCGAAGACGGAAGCGGGAGCAAAGCTCTTCTAACCTGTCCGCGATCCGAGTCGGTTTTGCCAAATAAATATTTGATGCCCACCCAGCTTTGCTCCCGCTTTCGTCTTCGAGATCTTTTTTTTTGTAAAATAGCAGAAAAACTAATAATATCATTTTAGGTATTTTGACCAGCTTCATTCATTTAGACAACTGAAATTATGGAAAATTACAGATATACCAACTAATTATTAGCCCAAACAATAGTATGCCTAATGTATATTCGGCCAATACACATTAGTCTAGCTAAAATTATGCTAATAGCGTAGTTAGTATGCCAGAAAAACAGTAGGCCAAAATGCGAAAGTACTATTATGCCACAAATAATTATGCCAAACCAATTATGCGAAACTGCATTAGTCTAAAAACCATTATGCGATCCAAGGGGATACCGGATTGGTACCTATGCTGTGCTGTATGTTGTACTCGTACTTTGACGTGAGCTTTCCGATGTCGTATATCCTCACTTACTGACATGCCTCCGCACCGACAAATCAAGGAGTCACTAAATCATTACTTCAAGTTACATCTCTAATATCTCTATCATGCTGGCAACTGGTTAGCGGATCTCCGAATAGAATTGATGGAGCCATCAAACCCGTCCACTCTGCACGTACAGACCGACAAACGGTAAAAAAAATCTTTTGTGTTATAAAGTAATCGTTTCGATTGTTTGCTCAGCCGTTGTGCTGCTGTTTTTGTATATTTGTATAGAATCGGTGAGTACGCAATCGTTAAATAACTATTTAACCGACTTCGCATAAAGGGGATTCTCTTTTTGGCGCGCATGAGCTAAAACTTTGTAAGTAAATGGGCTAATCAACTCGTGTTACGTCGTTATTACGTCTCCTGTGTCACTTTTTAAACCCATAAAGCAGCAGTCGGCAACAAGCGGCCCGTGAGGCTCCCTGGCTGTTCTGTATGTAAAGGTCAAAATTCAGAATTTTGAAATTGCCTGATAAAGTCACAACTAATTAGGAAGTGCGGCCCGCGTATTTTTTTTAGCTCCTATATGGCCCTTGGTTGCTAAAAGGTTGCCGGACCCCTGCCATAAAGGGTTAAAATCTCAGAGCATAGAATACTAGAGAGAGGACAAGCCGCCGGCGGCCGTGTCGCAGCTGTATGCTCAATGGGCATACACTGCCATAGGTACTGTGCACGCGTGCTGATCGCAGAGAATATTACGTTTTTTCCCAAAATGCCTGATATGATGCGCGTTTATTGTCAAATAAGCGTGTAGGTATACAAGTGTGTGTGTTTTAGATGTGTGCATGCTTTGTCTTGTCAATTACTTGGGCGTTGTGTGGGTTAATGTACTTGCGACAGGCGTACTCTATACAAATCGGCCGCCATGTCCGATCTCCTTATATTCATACATCTGCGGTTAAAATCCACCAAATGTAGGATTTTCTTGACATTTTCAACACAATTTTTTAAGGGCCATCTTCTAAGCCGAGAGCAGACGGGCATGACAAAACTATCCTTAAGGGGATCCCATACGCCAATGACCTTCGATTTGAATCCCTTAGTTTTCTAATGTTTTTTGTAGCTTATCATATTAACAACAACAGCTTTAAGCAATATAGTAATCCATATTTACTTCAAACATCACTGTCTTCGAGATATTTGGCATCAAAGTTGAACCATTTTAGACCAAAAAACAGGTTTTCTGGCCATAACTTTTGTGTTAATTAGTTTAAAACAAAAACCGTACACACGTTTATAGAGACATCAGAGACGAACCCAAATATGTAGATTTTGTATATGTTAGATCTTTAACAGCAATTTTATAACAAAAAAGGGGTTTTTTTAGACAATGTTTAAAAAAATCATAAAAAAATAACTATCCATTTCTTTCAAAATATGGTACACCAAAGTGGAGATTAAAGATTGAAGAATCGATAGCCGCTTGCCTTATAATTCTATCTGTAGTGCAAAAGTATTTGTATCGATTCAAAACTAGTCAAAAATCAATGAAAACCTCGGGTAGCCCCTTAAGTATAGTCCTTGCAGTGGCGGCACGTGAAAATTTTCGATGGGCAACTCGGGACAAAAAAAGTTATGAAAGAGTTTAGAGTAAAATTTTCGATGGGCAACTCGGGACAAAAAAAGTTGTGAAAGAGTTTAGAGTAAAATTTTCGATGGGCAACTCGGGACAAAAA
Source organism: Epinotia brunnichana (assembly GCA_963854355.1). NCBI lineage: Eukaryota > Metazoa > Arthropoda > Insecta > Lepidoptera > Tortricidae > Epinotia > Epinotia brunnichana. The sequence goes on from OY977956.1 coordinate 4,979,977, forward strand.
AAGTTATGAAAGAGTTTAGAGTAAAATTTTCGATGGGCAACTCGGGACAAAAAAGTTATGAAAGAGTTTAGAGTAAAATTTTCGATGGGCAACTCGGGACAAAAAAAGTTATGAAAGAGTTAAGAGTAAAATTTTCGATGGGCAACTCGAGACAAAAAAAGTTATGAAAGAATTTAGAGTAAAACTTTCGATGGGCAACTCGGGACAAAAAAGTTATGAAAGAGTTTAGAGTAAAATTTTCGATGGGCAACTCGGGACAAAAAAGTTATGAAAGAGTTTAGAGTAAAATTTTCGATGGGCAACTCGGGACAAAAAAAGTTATGAAAGAGTTTAAAGTAAAATTTTCGATGGGCAACTCGGGACAAAAAAAGTTATGAAAGAGTTTAGAGAATATTCGGTAAATATTCGGTATTCGGCATATTCGGCACGTTTTTCAATGTTCGTTATTCGGCCGAATTATTCGGTTCAAATGCCGAATATTTACCGAATCATTTTGCAGGTTTTTTGTCTGCAAGTTATAAGAATGTAACATATTCATTGTCCTGTGAAATTATTATTCTAAAACTGATTCTTATTGTTATTTAACTACCTTTAGTATAAATGTTTCACTTAAAAATTTACAAGATTTTTACCACTGAAAAATGAGTCTGTTTTGGAACGGCTGATTAAGGCATTAGGCATTCCTTTGAACCGAATTATTCGGCCGAATATTCGGTTCGGCAAAAGCTGGACCGAAAATTCGGCCGAATATTCGTATTCGGTAAAACCCATATTCGGCGCATCTCTAATATAAATATAAGTAGCCTTGCCTAAAAATAATCTTTAGGCAAGCAGGTAGGAATCGGCTTGTATGGGCGCGAGTCCTTGTTGACTAAGGAACCCTAAAAAGCACCTACGAGCACAATTTATATTCGCATACACACATACATACATATGTTATCACTTTGTCGCCAAGTTGACCCCAGCGTATTACGCTCCTTTCCGTAGTAGGTAGTTTAAAATGTCAATTTTAACCATATTGGTGAACAGCTGACGACTATGCTACATCAGTACAACGAACTACATATAAAACACATCTGCTGAACCATTACAGAATACCCAACTTATCGTACCCCGAATCAAGCAATATAAGACCTTATATCAATGCAGTAACGCCTTTAACGTATGCCAGCTAACGTGGTCCTCCCGTAAAGGTCAGAGCAGATGTCAGAAAGCCTTGCTTGCAATAGAAATAGACTATGTGCAACTGCCCTACGCATGAAATTGGTCGTGTAGGGACAATTTGTATCTTAAAGTCTTAATTACATAGTTCATTTTCGTTTGCCTATAACATTATCAACGTTTGACAACGAGAAACAAAATGCGATCACAGATTGTTTGGAGACTGATGGTATTTTTTTTCATATTGCACATTTATCTTTGAGTTTTATTGTGAAAGTAATAGAGTTGACAATACAAAACCTTGTAACGGAGAAGCAACAGTAAGTGTGTTGCAGATGTTTCATTGTCATTTTACGCACGTGCTATATGGAAATAAATAAAAACCAGCCAAGTGCGAGTCGGACTCGCGCATAAAGTGTTCCGTACTATAAAAACGGCAAAAAAATCACGTTTGTTGTATGGGAGCCCCCCTTAAAAATGTATATTTTTTTGTTTTAAGTATTTGTTGTTATAGCGGCAACAGAAATACATAATCTGTAAAAATTTCAACTCTCTAGCTATCACGGTTCTTGAGATACAGCCTGGTGACAGACAGACGGACGGACGGACGGACGGACGGACGGACGGACGGACGGACAGACGGACGGACGGACAGCGAAGTCTTAGTAATAGGGTCCCGTTTTACTCTTTGAGTACGGAACCCTAAAAAATACTAAAGGTTTGACACAATGGTATTTCATACACTTTTTGGTGGCAGTTGTTTCCTAAATGTGTGCTGGCATCCTTGACATTGGCAAAGTGCCTAAGCAGCAAATCAAAAAATCAAAATCAATCAAAATCAATTATTTATTCTGCAAATAGGCCACAAGGGCACTTTTACATGTCAAATGGTGTTCTACAATATAATATTAATAATCTTACACAATAATCATTTTAAAATTGCAGATTTTAACTAATTAGTACCTAAATGGTTACAAACTAAATGTCACTGAATGAAAACTAGAACAATCCAAAATTGTAAAATATTATCAAATACATTCGATATAAGGTCTGTATCAGAATTAACAATAAGTTTATGATATAATTTAGTACCCCAGAGATGTATAATGTCTCTGAGCATCCAAATACAATTAATAATTATTCTAATGTTCTTATAGAGATGTATACTGTCCCTAAGCGTTAAAAAAAAAAAAGGATCATTAATGTAATATTGTCAGAGATGTACAGGGTCAATAACAATAAAACGTGTCAAGAACAGAATGATGTCTCTCGTCAAAATAACGATAATAACATTAGTATTTAGGTAGTTACTATGCCCTTGCAAGCATGAACAGACCGGACTCCACAAACAGCACCCGATCACGAGTATGACGCATATCTCAGCCATCGCCTCCCTCAACCATATGTTAGGGAAGGTGGCGACCCGATCAACGACGCCACCGTAAGCAAAGCCCTTTAAGCGAGCATGACATATTCAAGCCAAGCCAAAAAGCCACAATACGAGAAAAAAAAAGTTTTATCTTTACCCACGACGGAACAGACGATGTAGGTCGATCACGTAACGCATTGTACGAACGTCGGGTAGGTATAACTGTCACTTTTTATATGGAAAATTGACATTTATATTGTACCGACGCGCGTTCGGAACGTTACGTGTTTACCCCCAGATGCACGTTTCAATCTAATCCATACTATACCTAATATTATAATAGCGAAAGTGTGTCTGTCTGTCGGTCAGTCGGTCTGTATGTCTATCTGTCTGTTACCTCTTCACGCTTAAACCGCATTACCGATTTAGATAAAATTTGGTATAGAGATATATAGAGAGAGTCACCGGGGAAGGACATAGGATAGTTTTTATTCCGGAAATCATTCCCTAAGGGGGTGAAATGGGGGGTGAAAGTTTGTATGGAGCTACGATATAAACGAGTTCCACGCGGACGGAGTCACGGGCCGAAGCTTGTAAAGTTTATAAATAAAAAAATCCGTTATATAAACATTCCGGTTCGAAGAACAAATTATTTTCTCAAACTACAGTGACGTTGCTCGAATTTACGGCACATCGCCAGAACAAGAATTTGCAATTGCAATTTTTACAAAATCTAATCGGCACCTATTTAATAGCTTTCAGGGGCTATCCGAGGTTTTCACCGATTTTTGACTAGTTTTGAATCGATACAAATACTTTTGCACTACAGATAGAATTATAAGATATCTCTTAGAGAACTCAAACTAGTATCGTTGCTCAAACCGGCACACCGGCACACCGCGACAACAAAGTTATAAAATATTTAATAACAACTAAAACTACTAATTGGGCATGCTTTCATGCCGTGTAAGGTCGTCCGTCGACCTTTATTGCAGGACGCACTCGTAATTAACTAACCGTACCATTAACTGTACCATCTTTATATTGTACAGTTTATTCGTGAACGTTGAAGCTTAAAGGAAGACTGCCTTGGGCGACAGGTCTCTATTCAAAAGGTTTTAGTGATAGCTGTAGAGCTACACAACATTGTCACTTTTCAATCGACTAAAAAAACGGAGGAGATTCTCAAGTCGACGCGTATATACATATATAATATATTATGTATAACCGCGAATAACTTTTTACAGAGTAGGTAGTTCGATTTTGATATTTTTTTTTTTTTTTATTGGAATACCCCGAAGTTGGTCCCATATAAATTTGGAAAAAAAGTCCAACCTTAAGGGTAGGAAAATAGGGGATGAATGATTTATATAGGCAAACTTGAAGCAATTTGGCTACCGATTTGAAGTCGGTTAAAACTTTGTTTTGGGAAATATAATTCACTTTTTTTTTACCCGAAAGAAAGTTTTACTCGATTAAATTCAGTACTCCGCCAAGCCACATACATGAACATTTCCACTTTAAGTACCACATAAATTGCTTGCCGAGAGCAGAGCAAATGCGTTGATTATTACAGAAAAAACCCAAATAGATAGCTGTATTAAATTTGATAAGTTCTCACGATTTCTCCAAGACAACATCATCAGATCCTGACCTGGGAACCATGAGACCACCTGGAAAGGACCCTTTCAAACAAAATCCACGCGTCTTAGAGTAATCATCACATACATAAAAAATAAATGATTCCGACGAATTGAGAACCTCCTCGTTTTTTCAAGTCGACAATTTTTAAGCAATAGGCTAGTAACCTATCACTGCAATATGACATTTTTCTCCGTCTTTAAACCCAGAGTTTCTAGAAGTGGTACTGTTTTCATGTGGCGCCTACCCCTTTTGGAAACAGAAGCGTGAATATATCATCACTACATAGTACAAAGTCACTTCCCGCTGTCTGACTATAGTCCCTATGTATGCTTAGATCTTTAAAACTACGCAACGGATTTTGATGGGGTTTTTTTTAAAGAGTGATTCAAGAGGAAGGTCTATTAATTGTATAAGTAATGCATGCATGTATTATACATATATATAAACTCGTGCGAAGCCGGGGCGGGTCGCTAGTATCTCATATATAGTTCCCGACGATAAGCACTTGACTTGAGTGTCGCTCTTGGTAACATTTCTCGGAAACTAATTGCGGACTATTACAGTAATGGTTAAACGGGACACGGATGAAAGTGGTGTTTATATTTAAACACGTTTTTATCAAAGATCGCCTGCAATCTGGGCGCGATAACACATTATGTAATTAAAAATTGCACTGAGGTTTAAGGAAATACGTTAATGTGCAACTGTATACAGATAAGTGTTTATTTAGGTTTTATTCGAATTTGATATTACCAGAAACCTTTGGCAGTGGGGCCAGTGGGCGGGGCGGCAAATTGCACGTAGAACCGATGGCCGTTGGGGCTCAAATCGAGCTAGCCCCATAGTAAATTCCATAGAATAGAATAGTTTTATTTGCCATTAGGCTTGTGTTGCGGGTTATGAGTAGACGACGGCATAATATTTGATAAATACAAATGCCACTTTTGTATCAAAAAGTTACGTGATCACCGCTCAGGACCCACTAAGCTAAGAGCCTTAAGATTAGGTACTATATTTAGTAAGATTGTCCTCCAATATGTATTATTAGTTATAAATGGAATTATTAATTATTACTTATAAGAAAACATACAACCAGTGAGTTTTTGTCCAGCCAGTGAGATTGTGTGTATAGCTAGAGTCGCGGGTCTCCCATTCTCACAACACCACATCACTCGTAGGTACCGTACCAATACCAGTGAGTTTCAATAGCTCCTGTCTGTTCAGATGTGTAGGTACTTTACATACGCAGTACGCACGTATAAAACAATTAAACGTCTGCGCATGAGATCGTGCGACTTTCACTGCTCTCGCGACAATTTGTACCTTTCTTTTGAAACGTATCGCTTCCTCACCGTTGCGCAACTATGTGCTGGTTGATTAAGCGTTAAGAGGAGTCAATGAGGCTTCTAATACCATATTGTATAACTTACTCAAGTGACACATTATTAGTGGTAGTTTATTTGTAAGACTCTCGCAGGGAACCATAATATAGGCCTTTAAAGCCTACGCCAAAACCAAACACCAACACGAGTGGAGGAATGAGGCTGGCTTGAGGCACTCTAAGCTCTTCATAGAAGGAGTGGACTCGGGCTGGACCAGAAAACTCTGGAAATCCAGTAGGTAAGCAACTCAGAATTATATCTGGGGTGTTCACAGGTCACTTCGGGGTCAAGGATCTCTTGGCCAAGATGGGACTATCTGATAGTTTAGACTGTAGAATGTGTGGCGAGGAGGATGAGACTATGGAACACTTATTGTGTGAATGACATGCCCTTGCCAGACAAAGAATGAATTACTTTGGTAACGGCTATCCGCAACCAAAGGAATTCAAGGTGCTCCCGGTGAACTGCATCATCCGTTTTGTGGAAATTATGGAGCTAGCCTGGGAGCAGGCATTAAGGAGAGGGCAAATGCACAAAAGATCCCACAGGGTCGAATTGCATCCTAGATAAGGCTAGAAACAGTGCTCGACCGACAGTCAGCGCTGACCGTCGGTCGACGTAGCTATATCTATGCAAGTCTATGAACGCGCACACAGCTACGCTGACGGTTCGTACGTACGGCGTACGATCGGTCGAGCCGTCGGTCCGGCTCGTCAGCGCACGTACGTCGGTCGACCGACGAGCTATGAGATTGTAAGAGTACGTTCAGTACTTCGCTGACGGAGCGTCCGACCGAACGCGCGTACCTAGTACATCGCAGTTCGCCGTCAGCGTAGCACTGAATGCATTTTCGCAACTGACGGTCAGCGCTGACGGTCAGGAACGACGGTCAGCGCTAACTGTCGGTCGAGCACTGTTTCCAGCCTAAGATAAGACACATACATATGAATATTATGAATGGCACAGAAGCAAGACTAAGGGCGGGTTGCATCAAGTTACGATTACAGACCGATCAACGGTAAGTATGGCGCCGTCTGTCATTCCATAGTAACTTGTCAAACTTTCCACATTCAGATCAACGAACACCTTTTTTTTTTTTTCATTTACCCAAACTTTTTTGGAGCTACACTCCACTGTGTGAGTGATGACGCGCCAGGAGTTAGTAGGTTATTTACACAGATTTTAAAACTTTAAATCACAAAAAACATAATTTTTCGAAGGTAGATTTTTCTTGGAGGTATAGATTTCTTGAAGGCATCAACGAACACCGTTTACGATTGGTGCAACCTTTTTTTTAGGGTTCCGTAGCCAAATGGCAAAAAACGGAACCCTGTCTGCCTGTCTGTCCGTCCGTATGTCACAGCCACTTTTTTCCGAAACTATAAGAGCTATACTGTTGAAACTTGGTAAGTAGATGTATTCTGTAAACCGCATTAAGATTTTCACACAAAAATCGAAAAAAAACAATAAATTTTGGGGTTCCCCATACTAAGAACTGAAACTCTATTTTTTTTTCATCAAACCCATACGTGTGTTGTATCTATGGATAGGTCTTCAAAAATGATATTGAGGTTTCTAACATATTTTTTTTCTAAACTGAATAATAATAGTTTTCGCGGGAGACACTTCCAAGTGTGTCCCCCCCCCCCTGTAACTTCTAAAATAAGAGAATGATAAATCTAAAAAAAATATATGATGTACATTACCATGCAAACTTCCAACGAAAATTGGTTTGAACGAGATCTAGTAAGTAGTTTTTTTTTATAAATCGTAAAAAGCAATTTATTTAACGGAACCCTTCATGTGCGAGTCCAACTCGCACTAGGCCGCTTTTTTTTTACGTTGGGGGAATGCGTTGATGCACCGTCCGCCCGGTCGGAGGGGGACCGGACGGGTGTGTGGGACTCCAGGGCAGAAGGCCCAGACTAACCACTAAACCCCCAACGATTGTCCAGCCATTTCTCTCACAAGGAGGGTCAAAGGTTCGCTTACGCATGCTACTTTGACCCTCGCGACTAGCCCGCTTTACAGGCCTGGCCAGGGAGAGCGCCCCGGTACAATTTCGAGGCGCTTCAAACCCGTGGACTTTTGGTTAGCTAGGGTCTCATAACCCTGCAAGTCCTGCAACCCGGTCCACTACGGCGGGGGGAGCACTAAATAATAAATAATAAAAATAAAATTTATTTATTTAACAAAAACACACTTAAATTATAAACGTTATATCCGTCAGACGCCAAACTAGGCTGAGCCTGTATCTTGGCCGCCTGCGAGTGCGATTAACACGTCTCGTCACAAACGCGATAGATAATAAACGTAGACCTGTCACTGCGCGAACAAATGTGTTAACAGTTCGATTAAACCAGAATCGAGACTATTGCAAAATTAAGCCATACAATTGGACGTAGTTTAGGGAAAAGGATCCAACCCACACTATGTAAAATTTGAGATTGGAACCTTCTGTCTAAAACAAAAGTCATACATTTCAATGGTGATGTCTTGTGGGTTGGATCCTTTTCCCTAAACTACGTCCAATTATGACGGTTAACCTCAGAATAAATTTCCTCGTTATTCAAATCCGGCCTAAGAAGATCGATATTATTTACAATGGATTTAACTGGAAAATTGATTGGGTTAATCTGGGAACCCAAGTTAGCACGGGTTGCATCGACAACAGTTGACGGACCGGTTAACGCAAAATATGGCGCCGGCAACTGTCATCCCATAAATAACTGTCAAAGTTCCCTTACAATTAGATTTTAACGGACAGATTTTGCCGTTGGGGCAGAAAGGTTCTCGAGTGGCGGCCACATACCGGAAGGCGCGGCGTAGTAGGTGGACTGATGACTTGGTAAAGGTCGCGGGAGTCCGCTGGATGCGGATGGCGCAGGACCGGCCATTGTGGCACTCTTTGTGGGAGGCCTATGTCCAGCAGTGGACGTCTTTCGGCTGATATGATGATGGACATATTTTATGATTGCCAATGGTTTGAAACGCCCGGTCTTTATACTAAATAGTCTTCAATTCAATTCAATTTATTTATTGCATTATCACATTACAAAATATAGATGGTAGGTACATTATAAGGTATTCATGTGACACCCTGCAAGGGCACAACAATATATATATATATGTATAGAACAGACTAAACTTAAAAATATGGACATTAAGAAAAAGAAAAATATTTACAATTTTGCGTTAAAAAACTCATTTAAGCATTTGTCGATTAACAATGATTTCAAATGTTGGTTAAACATTTTTGGTTTGACTAGGCCTTTTATATGGTTAGGAAGATGATTAAATGTTTTTATTTTTATTGTCATGTAATGCGTCTAGTGCCCACAAGACCTATTCGCTTACCCGTTCAATATTTTTTGCCCTGTGCAGAATTTATCAGATGAGACTAAGTAGGTACACCGTTCGTGATATTTTTAAAAACCCTTACGGTCCACTAAACCTGTCCCAAAGGATCATAAAAGGAATCCTACAACCACTAAATAACCTAGACCGCCTCGCTTAGTATCCTTCGGTATTCCTTTATAATTGTCTTTTAATGTATTTTTAATGCCAACGTCCATTATCCATAAGACCAAACGATAGGACATGTGCATGCATGCACTGAACGGCATGTAAAATAATAAAATAAAGTGTAATATAAATTCTCAAACGCAAGAAGTTTTATGGAGCAAGTGTTGTTAAAACAACGTTTTGGTACAAACCCAGCCGGGGTGGGGCATACGTAATCCTGTCTAGAGAGTCTAGTATCGGTTTTGTTTTCTACAATAAGTTTTGAACTAAAATATTAATACATGGGCCCTAGCCCTTAGGCATATATAACTGGGCATTTAAAAAGCGTAGTTGTTATATTTTTTTTAACTCATTGTCAGTTTTGTGACAAAAATTAAGCATTCAGTTTATGTGAAAAGGAACTTGTTTCACATATAAATTGAAAAGAAAAATATGTTTTTATACAAACTGAATTGTCGTCACAAAACTGACATTGAGTTAATTTTTATTTAACAAATAGGGTACCTACATTTGCGTGACGAATTTTTGAAAAGGCCGACCTACAAAAACCAAATCACTACCCGTGCCCTGAGGTGCCGCTAAGTAACACGTAGTCTGCCAACACAGCGAATCCTCAAGTGAATAAAGGGTCGGCAACGCGCTTGTGATTCTTCTGTAGTCACAAGTGTCCATAGGCGACGGTACCAGCTTAACATCAGGCAGGCCGTAAGCTTGTTTGCCAAAAAAAAGTATATAGGTAATAATAATAAATAAAATAGCTTCCCCTCTTCCGTGCATAGTTTTTGAAATTATTTGTAGAGCACACCTTAGTTGACTCTTATAAGTGTCAATTATTATAGCACAATACTCACTCAGCAAAATACAGTATGTACAGTGAAGTGCAAAAATATGTACCGATTTAATCCTCTCAAAAATATGTACCGATTTAATCCTCTCAAAAATATGTACCGATTTAATCCTCTCAAAAATATGTACCGATTTAATCCTCTCAAAAATATGTACCGATTTAATCCTCTCAAAAATATGTACCGATTTAATCCTCTCAAAAATATGTACCGATTTAATCCTCTCAAAAATATGTACCGATTTAATCCTCTCAAAAATATGTACCGACACCTCAATCCGCTGACGTGTAAGTGCGATATGGGGACATATTTATGAGTAAGTTGTATACACTCTCTTTTTACACTTGACTAACTAAATGTAATGCAAGAAAAGGCAGACACGTTAAAAAACTGTAAAAGTATGTGTGAAAAACAATGTAATCCCACATATCTTGTTAATATACAGGATGGCTCATTCAAATCGGTCAGTATGGGAATGTCTGAAACTATAAGACATACGAAGATTTGTTCTTAGGAACCATGTCACCGATATTTATATAAAGAAAAACTGTATTCATACATTTGAAAAAAAACTGTACCCAGCTCGGGAATCGAACCCGGTTGTTTTGAAAAAATAAACTTACACTTTTTCTATTTAAATATCGATTGTGTAGGTCTTAAGCTGTAAATGTCTCTAAGAAACATGATGTCTAAAATGAATAAAATGCATTGATTTTACATACTTTAATTTATCATAGTAGGTGTTCGAGGTGACCACCGTTACAATATTCAACAAGTTCAGGCATGTACAATTGTCTCTATGGCTGTTTGTATTTGTACCTCTCTACTTGTTACATACACCTTATCATGTGGCATTAGCATTGCATTAAATCTTTAAGGAAGTTTTGTTATCTACAGTAATCAAACATAAACAATCAATTGAAAAGCCCACTTAAAGTAAGTATGTAGATATTGTAGATAGAGAGACGTGTTAAAAACGGTGGTCACTTCGAACACCTACTATGATAAATTAAAGTATGTCAAAACAATGCATTTTATTCATTTTAGACATTACGTTTCTTAGAGACATTTACAGCTTAAGACCTACACAATCGATATTTAAATAGAAAAAGTAAAAGTTTATTTTTTCAAAACAACCGGGTTCGATTCCCGAGCTGGGTACAGTTTTTTTTCAAATGTATGAATGCAGTTTTTATTTTTATCAAAATCGGTGACATGGTGCCTAAAAACAAATCTTCGTATGTCTTATAGTTTCAGACATTCCCATACTGACCGATTTGAATGAGCCACCCTGTATACCAGGCATTAAACAACAATGTATGGTCCTTCAACCAGTATTTTTTTTGTAAACTGGTACAAGCTATTCTCTGATACCAACAAGATACGTGCCATATCACTATTCTTTTACTTGAATTTTGGATCAAAGTATTGGTCTCTCGTTGTATTACAATACTGTATACTGACATCAACCTTCTAAGGCGACAAGTATGTCTCAAGTTGACCCGCACGTCATTAAACTACATAACCACAATCTATTAAGTCGAATAAGAGCGAATTTGTCTGTCAATCCCAAACCAGTTTACTTAATCTAAATCTGACACAATTCAAGGCGAAACATCGATCATTAATAATATTCTGCGTTATGGAGTAAAACTAGTCCGAATAATTTAAAGTCATCGACGTTTAGATCATTAGGCGGTGTGTTTGAATGATCTAACGTTAATTACCTAAGACTAAAACTAAACTGATAAAACTTTACAAGTTTTGGCGTTTATTGCATGCAAAATTAACCGGTGTGTATCCGGGAAGGCATGTAAAGTTTAATTTTTAAACGTTTATATGATTCGGATTAAGTTGGCAACCGGGTATCCAGTATGATTGCAAGGACACATCACATCACACATGCAACCGCATGTTTTCAATTACTTTACTAGCTGTGAAGGTGAGATGTCAGTCATGTTAAAGTATTTATTATGTTTAATATATAAAAAGTATACCATTGATTATGTTTAATTTTAACCGACTTCAAAAAAAGGAGGAGGTTCTCATTTTTTTTAGGGTTCCGTAGCCAAATGGCAAAAAACGGAACCCTTATAGATTCGTCATGTCTGTCTGTCTGTCTGTCCGTCCGTATGTCACAGCCACTTTTTTCCGAAACTATAAGAGCTATACTGTTGGAACTTGGTAAGTAGATGTATTCTGTAAACCGCATTAAGATTTTCACAAGAAAATATAAAAAAAACAATAAATTTTGGGGTTCCCCATACTAAGAACTGAAACTCAAAATTTTTTTTTCATCAAACCCATACGTGTGGGGTATCTATGGATAGGACTTCAAAAATGATATTGAGGTTTTTAAAATCATTTTTTTCTAAACTGAATAGTTTGCGCGAGAGACATTTCCAAAGTGGTAAAATCTGTGTCCCCCCCCCCTGTAACTTCTTAAATAAGAGAATGATAAATCTAAAAAAAATATATGATGTACATTACCATGCAAACTTTCAACGAAAATTGGTTTTCAGATTCAGATTCAGATTCAGAACTTTATTGAAAAAATGTCATATTTTACAGGTCAATATCATGCATGTCAAATACATCGGTTTGAACGAGATCTAGTAAGTAGTTTTTTTTTAATACGTCATAAATCGTAAAAAGCAATTTATTTCACGGAACCCTTCATGTGCGAGTCCGACTCGCACTTGGCCGCTTTTTTTTATTAATGTTTGTTACCTCAGAACTCCGTCATTTATGAACCGATTCGTATAATTCTTTTTTTAATTGAAAGTATATGCTTCCAGTAGAGTTCTCCAATATCTGTACAGACAGCCGTTCAAAAATATCTAAACACAGTCTTTATTGTTACTGACATAAGACTCATGATTAGATATTTTTGAAAGGCTGTCTGTACAGATATTGGAGAACTCGACTGTACATATTGTAAGATAGAATGCTTATAAAGGTAAACGTATAGAGAGTTCAACTCAAAGTTATTTATTTGTAAACTCGTCATGTGCATTAATTTGCGTATTTCCATATAATGGTTTTGTTATACTTAATAGGGTATTTGACAACAGTGAAAATAAATTGTTTTTTTCATTCGCAATAGATAAACATTACGAAAATACTCGGAAAGTATCAATCTTTCATTTCCATTTGCTATTTGAAGAGTTTTAAATTGTTAAAAACTAACTATAAGGACGTCAAATACCGTATTATGTTAATATGGGGTCCGTTAACGGGACCTATGAAGCCTCACCATTTGTGGTCACCCTATTGCTATAAGAATAAGGTCTATTAATTATCAGTTAAGGTATATCTTCGTTTTGTAGTAAATGGTAACATGGGTAGCGGGTAGTGTGTACCCGGGAATTATATAATAAAGTGTTTAATTATATATAAAAGCTAGACTCAAATTAAAAAAAAAAAAAAATCGCAGCTCAGAACTAGCTTACAACCAAGCGATTGAAAAAACACACAAATCACGCGACTCGTAAGGATAAATCTAACAAGTTAATGTCGTTGCAATAATTGAAACAATAAAAGCACTTCAACTAAACGCGAGATCGCATCGACGCAGGCGCAGTCTGCGCGCACGCGAGTCCCGATTACCGCACTGGGAGTACGAAACTAAGAAAAAATATCTACCACACGAGTAGATACTTTCTCTCGGTTTCGTTAAACATAAATCTTTAGCACTTCAATATAGCGACTCTATTTTACTAAGATAGAAAAATAAACAAGATTTACTATGTATCAAATACTATTAAGCTTACAATCAGGTCGAATGAAAACAATATAGTTATGAGGACGCAAGAACCTCACGTGATTTGTGCACAAGCCCTTTCTCACAAATACAAATGTCAAAGTGACAGATGGAGGCAAACGAATTTTAACGGTACGGGTCTTTTTAGGGTTCTGTAGTCAACAAGGAACCCTTATATAGTTTCTCTATGTCCGTCTGCGGCTTAAATAGCTATCACGCCGACAAACTGCCTGCACCTATAAGCTTTTCTGTTTAGACCTGCCGTTGACTGGTAGAGAACGCCTTAAGGCATTAAGTTCGCCTTTTGTACTTTTTGTATGTGCAATATTGAGAATAATTTTTTTTAGTGTCTCCTGAAGTGGGGATGTAAATTTTTTTTCTTGATTATTCCCTCAGAGCATAGAATACTAGAGAGAGGACAAGCCGCCGGTGGCCGTGTCGCAGCTGTATGCTCAATGGGCATACACTGCCATACTGTGCACGCGTGCTGGTCGCAGAGAATATTACGTTTTTTCCCAAAATGCCTGATATGATGCGCGTTTATTGTCAAATAAGCGTGTAGGTATACAAGTGTGTGTGTTTTAGATGTGTGCGTGCTTTGTCTTGTCAATTACTTGGGCGTTGTGTGGGTTAATGTACTTGCGACAGGCTCACTCTATACAAATCGGCCGCCATGTCCGATCTCCTTATATTCATACATCTGTGCTTATTCCATAGTTTGGGGTCTCGTGCCGTGCAGCGTCCCGTTCACTGCCGCTGAGACACACTTGTTTCATTTCATGTTTTATAGGTTTTTCCTGTTTATTTTATTGTTTAATATGTGTGTCCCGTGTGTTTCTCAATAAATGTATCTTTCTTTATTTCTTTAGATTTTGGAAGTTATCGCAAGTTAGGTTTAACTGGTCGGTCAGGTAAGCTTTGAGAATACCAGTCCTGGTTCAAAATGATCCGCGCACGCATCCTGTGCGCGTAAATCAAGCCGCCACCCCAACACTGCGTCCATTATTCCATTCCGCTGCTTATCTATTTAGCGCTAAAGCCTACTCCACCGTGGTCCTGCGTATAGGTACAATACAAAAGTACAACGTACGTACCTACACTGAAATTATAATATTGCGAAGGTGGTCTAGACTGGTAGCCGAACCAAAAGTCCCAAAAGTTGGTGGTGAGACCAAAGCGACGTCTTCGCTGGCTTGGGCACCTCAAGATGATAATAAAGAGAGAATACTAGGGCCGACTGGCATGATGACGACCCGTCGGTCACCTCAAATATCGCTGGAACGATATGGTGGAAAAGAATCTGGGGACCGATTTTTGACTTTCGATCGCTTGACTCTTTCACTCGAAAACTGGCAAAAATGATGAAACACTATTTTGTAATAGCGATACAAAATTTAAAAGCGATTAATACCGACTTCTATTATTCAATTCTATCGGTAGAAAGTAAATGCCTGCAATTTTGAGACTATAATCGTATTTATTTTTATATAATCTTCGAGCGCTCGTAAGTCAAACATCGGTCCCCTGCGCGAACTCGGAACCGGCGCTAACTGGCAAGAAACAGCCCCCCTATTTTGTAACTTGTTTAAGCTCACCTCAACGCTCACCCACAATTATACCTTGACACCGCGATGCGTAGTAATTAAGCGTAGGTAGAGGTCTAGTTTCGTAGCGGGTGACCGGCGGGGTGAGCCGCATTAACGCGTAGCGAATAACAGCCCCGGACCGAGGAAAGTGGCGTGCTCTTGTGTCTAAGGCCAAGACTCATTTGGGGCCGTCGTGCCAGTCCAGTTAGTTAGTGGTCTTGGGTTTCAACGCCGAAAGACACGAAATTACCACCAAACGATCAATGCCGTAAATGTCCCCCTGGAGCAGAAACTCTTCAGAGAGATCTCGAAGAGGTTTATAGATGCCACAGGTGACGAAGAGCTGTACCTTGCAACAAAAATAAGCTTAGCTATTCAGCGAGGTAATGCCAGCATCATCGGCAGCAATCAATATAAAAAAATATGTCTCATTCTTTAACAGTAAGACATCAATGAAAAAGCAGGGCACAAAAGGTCTTGCACTCTTCTGTCCATCCTTTTGAAAGCCAGGAGAGAGATCTGTGGCCGCTTGGTATATTCAGTTTTAAACAACAGAACAATAGTTCCAAGGTATTTAATCGTATGGCGTACATTATTTGGCCTTTGAGTTTGTCACTTTTTGGTACCACCCAGGGGACACGTGCAGGGTTGTGGTAGGTAGCTCCTGCGGACGCAAGTGACAGTTGTCCCCCTTTGTCAAGTGAGTGGGCAACTTGACTGTTAGAGGTTCTTAAGCCGCCCGAAGGCCTCTAACTCAGCTTAACAACTACTGACATAGACAGCAGCCGGGATCAACTGCTTAGCGTGCCTTCCAAAGCACGGAAGCGCTCATTTATAGTAACCACTCAAACAGGCGGTCACCCATCCAAGGACTGACCGCTGCCATCTTTGCTTTACCTGCGTTATCGTTTCCGATTCGCAGGCGCCGCTGGGCTATGAACGCTTCAGTTAGGTATAGTTATAGTTGCAAGTGATGTTCCGAGACAAAACGAAGTTGAGTTTCATTGGTCACAAAGCGACCAATAAAACTCCAAAGTGTCAAACATCAGCCATATGGCCAAAGCCTAAGCAGAGCAAAAAGTGGTCTGGACGCGCGGGCGCAGATCTGCATAATGCGCGTGGTGGAATGCGCCGCGGGGCGGGCCGGCTGCGTGGACACATGCCGGCTGATTGTTCGGGCTGGCAATGCTGGCATTCTTACACTCATCTCACGAGTTACGATTATGTACTTGTAGCACTGCTAGGCTAACGTTTTTTTTTTCATTTAAGGCGCTGTCAACACCAAAAACGAGCACACTCGTCTATTTTTTTAGTTTTAGATGGTAAATTTTATTTCAACATAAGTCAATTACACAGTTAGACAATAAGTCTTAAACTTAGTCAAAAAGCCCGCCCCTCACCACCCCCGGTGGAAAGGTGGCCATCACGCTCGCCGCGTTGCCGCGCTGAATCGCGATGGACAGACGTTGCACCAGGAATGACCCGGAACGGGGGTCAAGACCCCTCTCCGCTAGACGGCGCTCGATCTCCTTGATGCATTTTCTGGCCTCCGAACCCCAACAACCGGTCGTTTCTACCGCGAGCGGGACAAATAAATAACCCTCCAAAGCAGAATATTTGTCCCGCTTCGTAAGAGCCGCCATCTCAGCAGCCGCTCCAGCCGTGCACGTGGTGCGACCGAGGTGCGAGGCCGCGAAAGTGCTGACGCACGTGGCGTCCCATAGAAGGCACTTCCCTCTATGCCAAGGCACCAGGGTCAAACCATCAGGTCTTTTACCGTCCGTCCGACTAAGGCCTGAAGGCTCCAGCACACACGGAACATTTGCCGAGACTAGCGCTCTCCGGACAATATCATTGAGAGCGTGATGACGCGGGAATCGGCCGGCACATCGACCACAACTCAAGGCGTGGTGACCATCTCCACTGTCTATTTGTATCGGAGTATACACGAGAGCACGTGTTACTTGGGCGGCCAGGTTTTAAAGGAAATAATGAATAAATATTAAAATAAAATAAGTTTCTGTCAAAAAATTCATTTTTGGTACAAGCTTTTATTGCCAAATGTACTTTTCTGTATACCGTCATCAACTACTCATTAAGACGATTCTAACGAGCCTAAACTCGATGGGGTTATTGCGGAGTTCCTATGGCCACCTTCCAGCTCCAGCATCAGATCAGCTCCAAGTCATCATAATATTGCATTGTCATGCGATATACATATGCTTGCAAAATTTCAGCTCAATTGGATAACGGGAAGTGACTGAAAAATGGATTGCAAATTTTGACGGACATCTTACATACTTACATATTTACATACATACGAACTCCTAACCCCCCACAAGGTGGACTGATACTGATGACCTGGTAAAGGTCGCGGGATTCCGCTAATCTAATCGGGTGCGGTAATGCGGGTGGCGCAAGACCGGTCATTTTGGCACTCTTTGGGGGAGGTCTATGTCCAGCAGTGGACGTCTTTCGGCCGATGTGATGATGATGATGATGAAATGTTTATTTCTTTCTTTCAATCGGGTCTACTCTCATAATCCCAGTCAAGCAAGAATTAATCAACAATCGTCATAAACTTGTACCGAAGTTACGCAACAAAATAGCAGGTTTCCCTTCAGCCTGAATAAACCAATCTCCGGATCAACCCATACGCACTGCCGTTATCCACTAACAGTTAATTTACAGGCCATTAAAGCCTGTAATAGAAGTAGAAGGAAGTGCGGGAACCGTTGTGGCAACACAATGTAGCCGCGGCGAGGAGCTTGAAAATCTACTTGCAACTATATTGCTTTTTAATCGACTTGAAAACAGAGGTGGTTCTCAATTCGTCGGAATCTTTTATTTTTTATGCATGTTCCCTGCTAGTTTATAATTTTAGTAACTTGATTACTATCGTAGTTTGTGCTCTAAACTGCAGATAATTAGAGTTCAACTTGTATTATCAGTATCACTACATCACTACATTAGTATAAACAAAGTCGCTTCCCGCTATCTGTCCCTATGTATGCTTATGTATTTAGATGCGGTTTTTCTTAATCAATAGTGATTTTTTTTTTTTTTTTTTTTTTCTTGAAAGTACACATAAAATGGTTACATAATAAATGCACTGCCAAACTGCATGACAGTTTGTTGGCAGTTCGTTTTGCTCTTGGTACATAATTTGTGTCGCTACTTACTACTAATTACTGCTGTATTATTTAATTAGTGCTAGGCATCTACTTTCACATTAAATATCTAATTCTACTGTTTACAATTATATACTTAAATATTTAAGAGGAAGGTTTAAGTATATGTCTAATACATACCCTTACGAAGCCGTGGCGGGGCGCTAGTAATATTATAATCCATACTCAATACTTAATATTATAAATGCGAAAGTGTCTGTCTGTTACCTCTTATCGCTTAAACCGCTGAACCGATTGAGATGAAATTTGGTATGAAAATAGTTACAATCCCGAGGAAGGACATAGAATAGTTTTTATCCCAGAAATCATCCCCTAAGAGAATAAAATGGGGGCTGAAAGTTTGTATGGAGCTACGATATAAACCAGTTCCACGCGGACGGAGCCGCGGGCAGAAGATAGTAATTATATAAAATCCACACTACCAAAGCACCTGAACAGAAGCCAACTCATGAATAAACCACAAAGTGTATACATGGTAAGCTCTCGATCGCTGACGCTTATAACTACACTTATTAGTTAAAAATAACCGTAGTGGTTAACCTGCTTGGTAAAAAACGTTGACTTACAAATAACCAACGTATGTTAATGGCGCAGGCTCGGGGTTTAACTACACAAAGAATATGGTCTAGCACAACCGTACTGATTAAGTTTTATTAGTTAAACTAGCATATGCCCGCGACTTTGTTCGCGTGAACTCTCGTATCCACTTCCATCCCCAATTGTATCCTTTTAGAGGATTATTATGGGAATAAAAAGTATTCTATGTTTTAATCCAGGTTATAAACTATCTCCATGCCAAGTTTCATCTCAATCCGTTCAGCCGTTTTTGCGTGATTGAGTGACAAACATCCAAATATCCAAAAATAATCAGAGTTTTCAACTTTTCCTTGAGTTGTACGAAACGCGTTGATGTCGTTTTGTTGACGGCTTGTCGTAAGTATACCTTCGGATCTATTTTACTACACAGACATCTATAGACGTCGTCGAGCATGATACTAATAATAAACCATTTATTTCAGGCATCTAAGGCCACGCACGGCCACGAAGTTAATCCATACACTAGCAGAAATTATAAACGTTTCACCCGGAAGTGATTATATAGATTTAAATGAAGCATTCATTGTTTTTTTTTTGTATGATTTATCTTGAATATTATATATAAATTAACCAAAATAAACATTAAAACACTCATTAACATTTGTTTCGGCTTTTCAGGAGCTATATATTGATTTTGTTTCTAGGTAATTAATTACTCAAATGACGATATACCCGCGACACGGAAAAAAAATCAATTATAAACTAGTTTCGATTTTGAAATTGTTTCCATACCGTGAAAATAAAAGGACTGGACTATAAATCCCACACAAAGAGTAGGCAACTAAAGATAAATGAAATGTTGTAACAACAAACTTAATTTTCCCACAACTCCACGCAGACCGCATGCAAATGTTTCCCATAAACAACGCAATAAAAATAAAAAACAACTCGTTAAAATATGATCCATAAATTCAACCAGATAAATATTTTCAAAGCGACCACAGATGCGCAAACCGAACACAAACTATTTGACTTGCGCTAAACGTTGGCGGGGAAAAAAAACAAGAACGCCACGCTCCGAAGGGGTCCGTATTGAAATAGTTATTTGTGTCTCAAGGCAGCAAAATGATGTATTTACGGCGAGGGCGGCACATTGAATCCTGAGCGTAACGAAGGGTTCAAGGGTTAACGCCCATGACGAAAACAATTTTGCTCCTGAGTTGCACGGCACATACCTACATCTTTTCACACCGACTATCATCATCCTCCTAGCGTTATTCTTGGTTGTGCCCCTAAAGGAGCCCGGGGTCCGCTTTGACATCTAATCCCAAGACTTGGCATACGCACTATTTTTACGAAAGCGACTGCCACCTGACCATCCAACCCAGAGGGAAAACTAGACCTTATTGGGATTAGACCGGTTTCCTCACGATGTTTTCACACCATGAGGAAAAAGAAAACAAAAAAAATGTAGTTTTTAATCGATTACGATGAAATCACAAACGATTATTTTATTAAGATCTATGACCAATTGGCACTTTGCGTAAATGCTACATTGCCAATGATAAATTAAAAAAAACCTTGAACAGAAAAGTTGCATTTTGATCCCAGCCTCTCGTCCTGGAGCAAAACTTACTTTTCCGAATGAAAGCTGTGAATTTGACTTGGTCTAATTGCATCAAAGTAATCCATTCATAAAGGTAAATGATGATGATGATGATGAAGGTAGAATATTCCAATTCCAAATGACACTTTTATAAAAACTTGGCCACATTAAATAATCTCAACGATACCTGCATTTTGCGACGGGACCCTTAACTGCGGAAGTTGAGTCTCGTAAAATCTTCCGTTAAAATCGAATAAATAAAATACAACAAGAAATGATGACACTCGTAAAAAAAGTGTCGTTACCAAATCTTGACGACTGGTCGTCATTGAACAGCCGCAGTTGTCCACTCGATAATTTACTTTTAAAACAAGGACTTCAAATCAGTAGACAAATTGCTTCAAATTTGCATATAAAATTTGAAGAGTTCCCTCGATTTCTCCAGGACCCCATCATCAGAACTGGATTTTGGTGACAACAGGACCAATCTGGAAGTATATGCTTTTTTTAGGGTTCCGTAGCCAAATGGCAAAAAACGGAACCCTTATAGATTCGTCATGTCCGTCTGTCTGTCCGTCCGTATGTCACAGCCACTTTTTTCCGAAACTATAAGAGCTATACTGTTGAAACTTGGTAAGTAAATGTATTCTGTAAACCGCATTAAGATTTTTACACAAGAATAGAAAAATAACAATAAATTTTAGGGGTCCCCATACTCAGAACTGAAACTCAAAAAAATTTTTTTCATCAAACCCGTGTGGGATCTATGGATAGGTCTTCAAAAATGATATTGAGGTTTTTAACATCATTTTTTTCTAAACTGAATAGTTTGCGCGAGAGACACTTCCAAAGTGGTAAAATGTGTGTCCCCCCCTGTAACTTCTAAAATAAGAGAATGATAAAACTAAAAAAAATATATGATGTACATTATCATGTAAACTTCCACCGAAAATTGGTTTGAACGAGATCTAATAAGTAGTTTTTTTTAATACGTCATAAATCGTAAACCGCAATATATTTCACGGAACCCTTCATGTGCGAGTCCGACTCGCACTTGGCCGCTTTTTTTTATACTACGACGGTGGCAAACAAGCTTACGGCCTGCCTGATGTTAAGCTGGTACCGTCGCCTATGGACACTTCAAACAAAAAATACAGACGAACTGAGAACCTGTTATGAAGTCGGTTTAAAATTGCGTTAAAAACTACTCAAATTGAGACAAACCTTAATATTTTACAAGTGCAAACCAAAGTGTACCAGTTATGCAAAACCATTAAGGGAAACATTAAAAACTCGTGTTATCAATGAATTAAAAGAGGCACCGGAAAAGTTGAATTTAGTCACTTGTCAGTGTCACGCGGACAACGAACCCAAAACCGGAATTTTGAGACGTTTATTGTCAATAGTCACTATGTCTTTTTATTGAGATGCCAAAATAAAAGTATGGCGGTGAGACATGTATTGGAAAAATATCGGGTACGGGTTATGGGGTTCCGTATCTTAAGTATCTCAAAATATTTAAATAAAACTTGCGTTATATTTTCACTGGCTGAAGAAAATACCTGTATTAAATGCATCACGGTGGTATTTTTTTTACTCTGATCGTTGAAGATAGAGCGCAATATACACCGTGGGCCTGAGGAACCCGACCAACTTTAACTATCGATTCTAGAGCCTATTTGGAGTATATAATGTGGTATAACATATAGTCCAATTACGCATAATCGTCGAGATACGAATTATTTAAACCAACATTAAAATTCTTAAATCTCAAGTCTAACACACCCTAAGAACGTGACGTAGGTACATGGACGCGTTTAAACTATTTTAATGAATATGCTATTCGCAGTATATCTGGCCAGTTCCTATCAACAAGTTTGTCATTCAATTGTTTGTCGTTTGGTTACTTACTTTCTCGCCTAGGGATAGGATTGTCTTTCTCTCACTCAACTAAAGATTTGTTCACAAGGAAGTGCTTAACTTTATTTATTAATTTGGTTCTAAAAAAATATTTTGTTAAAATGCTTAATTGGACCTATGTTTATATAACATTAATTAATCGTAATATCTTTAGGGGTACGCTGCTAAAATCTGTCAGGTTCCTCAGGCCCACGGTGTATAAAGACTACTAGATTATCTTGCATCGCACAGTCTTAAACTAACTTGTAAAATATTATCCAAATTCTGTTCTGTCATATTTAAAAAGGAATTAAACTTGTATTATTTTTCTGTACTATACAAATAAACTTTATTGCACACCTAAAAACATAACACATACCAGAACATAAAACTTACAATAGATGTAGACAACAGGCGGTCTTATAGCTAAGGAGCGATTTCTGTTAGACAGCCTTGCTTACGGCATTATTAAGTCCGCATTTTGTACGATAAGATGTTGCTTTTGTGCAATAAAGATTAAGTAAATAAAATTAAACCCTTAGGTAGCGGAGATAACGCTACTCATTTTTGCTTACTAGCTAGCAGTACATTTTTAGGTCTCAAAAAACCCTCTATTAGGAATCTGACTCGCTCTTTACTACTTTCTCGTTATTTTACGCTTATCATCGTTTCACACCTCGCACTGCCACTGTTTAACGGGAATCAATGTTATGCCTCCATTGCTGCTGGGATTAGCTTGCCACGGTCCGCGTTCCGTCCCACGCTCCGCATGATCGTTCCCCACAACCCTGGTTCTACTCCAGGCCACAAATATCTTTCACCTCTCACTCACTCAGACCTCAATTTTTTTTAATGTTACAATTTGGCTACTCCATGTTTCCGCAAGATAAGAAAATATGTCTAAAAGTAAAATAAAATTACTTTTAGGGCAACCTCAGCCAGATAATCAAAGTAGCAACTGAACATATTCGCGTGCCATCTGCCCCCTCAATCCCTACTAGAGATGCCACGAAAAGTGAATTGGCCGAATACCGAATATTCGGCAACGCTGTCGGCCGAAGCGCCGAATATTCGGCCACCGAATGCTTGGTGGGGGCGCGTTAGCTGGAATAAGAAGTCACAACCTGTTTTTCTCGTTGCGTTCGCGCGGCAGGCGACGACGGCGCGCGCGCGGGGCGGGGTGCAAGCAAACATTGTTTGTATTTGTTTCAATTTATATTGAGAGGTTATTTTCTGAGGCTGGTAACGTTTACGATGAAAAGCGCAATCGTTTGCTACAAAAAAATGCTGAAAAGCTCGTTTTTATCCATCACAACTTACCACTGATTAATTTTAAGTACTAAAACGTTGTAATTTGGAAATAAATACATAATTTTGAGTAAAATAACGTGTCTTTTTTACATGATTTGCTATTCGGTATTCGGCCGAATAGTACGCACTATTCGGCCGAATACCGAATAGCAAAAAAGTGGCCGAATAGGCCGAATACCGAATAGTTGCCGAATATCGTGGCATCTTTAATCCCTACTCACCCCATTTTACGGTAGCAATTCTCCTGAATTTATTACCAAAAAAAATTGCCATTTCCCAAACCGTCATTGAATTAAAAATACATAAATTACCTCAGTAATGGATGATTGAAAACATCAAGATAACCCGGCCAAGTTAATTATGGGTAGGTATTAATTATTTTCCCACCGTTGACAGTAACCAAGTAACTTACTCAGCAAGAAAGACGTTTTCAATTGAGTCTCAAAGAGACATAAGACTTTTTTGGTAAGCCAGATCCGTTTCCGATACAGGTAGGTTCAGCTTCCACTTGATTGGATGTTGAAACATAATTGGCGATAGAAGTCCTCGTGAGAGTGTCTTTCGCAAGGTGTTATAACAAATTGGACGTTTATTTTTATTGTAAAATATGCGAGTCTAAAAATTATATGAAGGTGTCTTACGTAAGTTTTACGAAGAATTCAATTAACCATTTGTTATTAATGTTCGCACATTAAGCCCCTGAATCACACGAACACGTTGCCAATATTATGCTCGCACGACTGCACATTAAAATGTTTTCTTAATATTTAATTTTCATAGTATTCATAACACATCACCATTATTTTATGCAATAAGGTTGATGTTGGACACTATAACCTTAACACTTTTCGCTAAAATTGTATTCGTCTCCTTCTCTAAAACACAATAACTAACAACTTAGAAAACTTAAAAACCCCCGACATTTTCATTTCAAAGTTCAATATCTCAAAAACTACTAAACCGATTTTCTTGAAACGTAGCTAAGAACCATCTCGATCACGACAGGTTTTGGATAAAAAAAACCGCATTCAAATCGGTCCATTCGTTCAGGAGCTACGATGCCACAGACAGACACACACACACGTCAAACTTATAACACCCCTCTTTTTCCGTCGGGGGTTAAAAAGTAATCGTGATAAAGTCACGAATTTAAACGGCATTTTAGATAAGAAAGAAAGAAAGTTACATTTATTTATTTAGATAAAGGTTTAATGAGCGTTTAATAAATAAATAAATTAAAAAAATTAAAACTGAATCGATAAAAAAATCTGTAAGCATATAATTATTCGCTTGGCTCGCTCGTTTAATAAATCTATGCTCTGCTTTCAGGTATAGGCATTTGAACTCTTTATTATCATCGAAATATGCCGAAACGAATAAAGTCAAAAGTGTAAAGTCATTATAGTGTAGTTCGCGGTATATTTTATAGGGGTACGTTATGGTCGAAATTATTTAATGTGGCCCAGTTTATATAAAACTGTTATTGCAATTGGAACCTTCTACATTGGAAGGTAGAGTTGCTATTTGAATACTTTGATGCATTTCGGCCAACTTAAATTGTATCAAGTATCTGCGTTTGCTGCGGCCGTTTTAATAAGGCCTAACACGACGATACACATCCTGTGACCGTTTGTAGGTCAAAAGCTAATTATATTATTATACTCAAGACCAATGGCAACGGGTATAATATGCGTAGGATTTCTGTATAATGGTGTTCTGCTTCTCATTGCTTTAGCTAAACCAACCGGAGTAGTTCGTTGGCGAATGATTAGCGTGTATCTAACCGTAAGTGCGACATAGAAAAATAAAAATTAAATAAAATGGAACTAAAAAAAAAGTTCATACAAATCTGTTGCCATGTTTAAGCAGAAACTGACACAAAACTTTGATTTTCCATTAAATTTGATGTCAATTTTAGCAAAGCATCTCTATTGCAAAATCGTAAAATTGTAATCGTTTTAGAATCCTCGGTTTAAATTCGTCCTACGTCCACCTACACTGTGAGCAGAATCACCAATAAAATGAAATTATTGTAGTTAGTTAAAAAACAGTTATTATATATATCGAATTTGTACAGCCACCATATATGTACCCTTGAGTACACCTACTCTAAAGGCCTCCACACACCGGTCGCGGGCGCGGGTCCGCGCAAGTTGTAAAACATTGAAACTATACTTCAAACACACATCAAACGCGGGCCCGCGGGCCCGCGGTGGGCCCGCGTTCGGTGTGTGTATGAAGTATAGTTTCAATGTTTTACAACTTGCGCGGGCCCGCGCCCGACCCGCGCCCGCGACCGGTGTGTGGAGGCCTTAACATATCTGGACAATATGCACTTTAACAATAGAGTTGTAAATGACAACTCTATTGGTAAGGTGTTAGATTGTAATGATCTAACTGGCAACTGTACAGAGGAAATTCATAAATATATGTACGCTCTCAGAGGTAGAAATATCGAAGCAAAATGCCCTTAACATAATTTTCCAACTCAACTGTACCTACAAATGATAGATTTCACTGACGATTTATTTAGGTATTTTTTTACATCTTTATCCTACATTTTACATATTTTACATTTTTAGATAAATAATCTGAATGTACATATTGTATTGCATGGAATGGAATGTTCTGAAATAAAGATATTTTATTTATTTATTATTTTTATATGTCCTATATAGTGATTTTTAGGGTTCCGTACTCAAATAGTAAAACGGGACCCTATTACTAAGACTCCGCTGTCCGCCTGTCTGTCACCAGGCTGTATCTCACTGATACCGTGATAGTTCCAGTTGAAATTTTCACAGATGATGTATTTCTGTTGCCACTATAACAACAAATACTAAAAACAGAATAAAATAAATATTTTTATAGATAATGGTACGGAACCCTTCGTGCGCGAGTCAGACTCGCACTTGGCCGGTTTTTTTGAATTTATAATCTCCTTCGTTAGAGGATTTTCATATTGTCTAACTATATACATAATGACAATTTAAAGAACTTAGCTTAATTTCCAGACGTTCGTTTTATTAAGAAGGCGCACTAAAATACACCTTTGTGCTCGACAAGTTTGTCATGATGGGAATTGAATACGAGTAGGTACATATTTCTTTGTGATAAATTGTTTCCATTTATCATCGTCTATTACGTGATGTCCGAATAAATAATTGCGGACAATAAGGAAACCAACTAAAGTGCAACCGCAAACGATATACAAGACGAAAACACCTACGCTTATACTATACTTGTACGTATACGTACGTAAGTAATTTGGGCTGTGTCATAAATTGTGCTCAAACATTTTTATTGCAAAGTACACTCGGCGTCACAAGTACTTATCGCACCTTTCCTAAAATTCGTTTCAAGCTATTATTACTCCTAAGATACTATATGTACCCTGTCGATATTAGTATCATTTGAAAGCTAAAGCCTAGGGGGTTTTATTACCTTTCGGTTTTATAACAGAGTATACAGTAAGTATCTTAGGAGTAATAATAGCTTGTAATGAATTTTAGGAAAGGTGCGATACTTTTGACGCCGAGGGTATTTGGCGAGTTCCTACTTTAGTCATGTTTGCATCCCCTGTGATAAGTAAGTATAACATTCACATTTCACTTAGTGAAATATTAGGTTAGGTATGATCCGACCCTGCCAGACCAACTCATGTAGGTAACCACTGTGCTTTAGACGAGTAAACTCAAAGTCAAAAATATGTTTGAAGGCCATACACATTTGAACTACTAGTGAGTAAGTAAAGGTCGCCAGCGACGATACAGGTACTTAAAATCAGGTCCAATGTTGACTAGCAAAGCAACGTAGCAACGCACGCGATTTTCCTTCTCACGGCTAGGGGCTGACAGCCAGAAATGGTGTAAACATTACTGTGTCAATCGGGGCCTCCGGTACATTAACAACAGAAGTACTTACCTAGCTACAAGTAACAGTAGCGAGATATGTGATCTAAACACGACTCTATCGTCTAGAGAATAAGGCGTGTACATGTCTGCGTCGCTATACTTTAGCTGCAGATTATACGGAGATATGTCCAGTGCAACAGGTATAGCCCTCGGGCTTAACTTTTTATCTCTATTGGTAAACTCAGCTTCATTGCATAAGTTAGCTTATTGACAGGGCATTAATCCTATTTGACAGGTTCGTCAGTGTTTTGACAGCATAGTGCGGCCGTTATGACAGTTGTCATTGTCAACGATCCCTGTTGCAATAGGGAACATTACTGCAATGTTCTGCCGCCAGAGGCAGCACTACCACTAATAGTAAACCAGTATTGGAATATAGGAATTCACACAAACATGCACAATTGATTGTGAAATGAGTGACAAGGATGCTTGCATAGACAATACCGCAAGTGGGAACGAGATACAATGTCAATGCTGCTAGTGTCGCCACCTACGAAGAGTTTTGCGTATTGTTCCCTATATACAATCTGTGAGCATGAACTAGGAACCAATTTTTAGGGTTCCGTAGCCAAATGGCAAAAAACGGAACCCTTATAGATTCGTCATGTCTGTCTGTCTGTCTGTCCGTCCGTATGTCACAGCCACTTTTTTCCGAAACTATAAGAGCTAATACTATTGAAACTTGGTAAGTAGATGTATTCTGTGAACCGCATTAAGATTTTCACACAAAAATCGACAAAAAACATTAAGTTTTAGGGGTCCCCATACTCAGAACTGAAACTCAAAAATTTTTTTTTCATCAAACCCATACGTGTGGGTTATTTATGGATAGGTCTATATGATATGATATTGAGGTTTCTAATATAATTTTTTTTCTAAACTGAATAGTTTGCGCGAGAGACACTTCCAAAGTGGTAAAATGTGTGTCGTCCCCCCCCCCCCCCCTGTAACTTCTAAAATAAGAGAATGATAAAACTAAAAAAAATATATGATGTACATTACCATGTAAACTTCCACCGAAAATTGGTTTGAACGAGATCTAGTAAGTAGTTTTTTTAAATATGTCATAAATCGTAAACCGCAATTTATTTCACGGAACCCTTCATGTGCGAGTCCGACTCGCACTTGGCCGCTTTTTTTTTCATGTACAGTCAGCATCAAAAGTAACTACGCAATCGAAGACGTCAAAAGCTCTTATTCCCTTTTGATAAAAACTTTTGACGTCGTTTGCGTAGCTACTTTTGATGCTGATTGTACCTACTGCTAAGTACAGTAAGGAATTGAAGCAAGGTTAGTAAACCGTTAAATATTGCTTTAAATAGACCATTGATAAATAGGTACAAGTATACAAAAGTGTTAAATAGGTACCTTATAATAGCGCAAGCGTAGTCATCCAACAATACCTACAATATTGTCATCCTATCCTAATAAAGTGGTATTTTTATTGGGAATATATGACTAGTCCTAGATTTTTGAACGAGCGAAGCGAACGAGGTTTACTGTTTCAGTTTGGGTAGAAATGCTTACGCATGTCCGGCTGTTCGATTATTCCCCTCTACAGGTGTCTTCCCTAAACCGATTCTCGTGAAACTTTGTGAGCAGGTTCGATAAATCATAAAAAAAAATAACGACGTCTACAGTTCACAAAGTCACTAGTAATAATAGATAGGTAAATGCCAGACTTTACAAAACGATGATGATTTGTTCCAGCATATGTAGATCTTAAGACCTGTAAACGAGGCATGAAGGTCATAATTTCTGCCAAAATTAATTCAGAGTTTTGAGCAATAGGAAACATTACTGCAATGTTCTGCCGCCAGAGTGCAGCACTATCACAATTAATAAACAGTTTTTTTGACAACTTTGACAAGTCCTTCAAAGCTCTGGATCAAATAGGGAAGAAAATATTTCAATGAATAAAATACATCAGTGCTGCGTAATTGGATGCAAGAATGAAGGGCATCATTCATTTCCAAAGGAAACGATGATACGAAAACTATGGGAAGCGGCAATACGTCGTAAAGCAAAAAAAAAGCCCTCAGGCAATTTTAATATCACAGTACAGGTATTTTACACACGAATGGACGTGTGTACCTACGCAAGGCAGAGGGCACGCGCGCCATTATGATTGAAACCGAGAATCAACTAGAATCACTAAAAAAGTGACTACCTGCATGCCTTTTCACGGTTTATATTTTGTTTAACTGTACTATAATTGGCACCTTTATGTTTAGTTCTTATGAACCTGTCCCCGTAAACTGTCACTGTAATTTAACATACAAACACAAATACTCATATGACACATTATACACGACCAAAACTCACACTCGCACTAAATCCTACGCTCACAGAACCCGTTACATTATAATCCTAATAATCTACTACTGTAATCTGATGTACAGACACAAAAGATCATACAAAACAATTTATACGATTAAAACACACATGCGCACTAAAACTATCACCCACATAACGTTGCAAGTTACATACCTAATTAATCATCTCATAACACCTAAATACTTGTATTTATCATACATTATAAATAAAGTTACGTATAATTCAGCCATCTTAGCGACAACACATAATTACCACGACCCTAACACGTATATTGATCACCGCGTTTTACGTAACAAATACAACTTGTATCTACCCTCAGGTGACATATCACATATATACTTACCACTTGTTTTCTACATTATATCTTATCCTATTACTTTATTATGGATACGAATCTACTAAAAGAAATTGACTCTATTGGAGATATACAGTGTACTTACGTGGAGGATTCGTCAGTTTGTTCAAGCCTTGGAAGTAATGTAAACGCAATTAACATTTTATCGGTAAATATTCGCAGCGTTAATCGTAATTTGGATCAGCTGATTGTTTTTATTACTAACTTGGACATCGAGGTCGATGTAATTGTGTTGACTGAGTGTTGGATAAATGACAGGTCATTAATACCTCAGATAAATAACTACGTCTCATATCATACAAAATATACTATTAACCAAAATGATGGTGTAATCGCATACGTTAAAGAATCTTTGGACTCTTCATGTTGTGAACCATCTATAACTGACGGTAACTGTATATCGCTCTCTCTGCCAAACAGTCTTACAATCATATGTTCCTATCGGCCGCCATGCCACAACCCGTCCAACTATCTAAAATCATTGGACAACATTTTAAATACCGTTACAGATAAACATATTATTTTCACAGGAGACATAAATATAGATATTATGCCGGATAATAATGCAAGTTCCTCGACTGACTATTTGTTGTTAATGGCTACTCATGGGCTGCGACAAGCTGTGACCCTGCCCACGAGACTTAAAACCTGTATTGACCACTTTATGGTAAAAACAAACAGCGATGTCACTTCTCTTGTGTTTGACCCGTTGACAGACCATAGTCCCATTCTACTCCATCTACACAACCTTGTCCAAACTAAAATGCAGGAAAGTCATAATAGTGTTTTTATAGACATAAAAAAAATCGTGCAGCAACTGAAAGACCTGTCATGGCACCCACTTTACTATATTAAAGATGTGAACATGGCAGCAGAAAAATTTACTGGCAAAGTACAACAAATCATTAACTCCAATACAAGCCCAAACACTATCTCTAGAAAAAAGAAGCCCCTAAAACCATGGATTACAATAAGCATCGTGAAATCTATTCGAAAGAGAGACAAGCTACATAAACAGTTTAAAAAAAGCCCTGACAACGTTGATCTCCGTCTAAAATATGTATCCTATAGAAACTGGTGCAATAAACTAATTAAAATACTTAAAAAACAATATTATCATGATAAATTACAACAATATAAGAATAACTCTAAAGAGACCTGGAAAACTATCAAAGAAATCTGCAATCTTAACCGATCAAAGTCACCCAACTCGGCCTTACTTAATATTAAAAGCGACCCTATCGCCTCACTTGATGACACCAATAGATATTTTTCTTCGATTGGACGTATCCTAGCTGACAACACCTTAAAAAAACTAGATAAAACAGATAACGACCTAGCAATGTTAGCAAATTCCCAAGAACCACCTGTAAACTCAATGCTACTAATTCCGACTGACACCACTGAAATTCATTCCATAATCAATAACCTCAAAAATAGCAGGGCACCTGGGTGGGACTCCATTACAACTAACTTAATTAAGTCTGCATGCCAATACTTAGTTGAACCTCTATCTCATTTATTTAACTTAAGCCTTTCGTCTGGCATATTCCCGACAGTATTTAAAACTTCAATTATAACCCCTATATTTAAATCAGGTGATAAATCTTCTCCCTCTAACTATAGACCAATTTCTCTACTGACGACCTTTTCCAAAATACTAGAGAAAATTGTTAACAAGCGCTTAAAACACTATATGGAATCGCAAAGTATCCTCTGTAGCAACCAATTCGGCTTTAGGTCTAATCGTTCTACCGAAGACGCGGTCCTAGCTCTTACTTCTCTTGTGACCTCTCACTTAGATGGTGGTGAGAAATGTATAGCGGTTTTTCTAGACCTTCAAAAGGCATTCGACACAGTGTCAGTTCCAATACTGTTAGCGAGGCTGCAAAACATGGGAATCCGAGGAACACCCCTCACGTGGTTTCAAAGCTACCTTAGTGACCGGGTTCAAAAAGTGCGTGTTTCCAGCTACATTAGTAATGAAGTCACTAGCAACTACGGTGTACCTCAAGGTAGCACCTTAGGTCCAACTCTATTTCTAGCCTACATCAATGATCTCTGTAAAACACGAATCAAAAGTGCAAATCTTCTAATGTTCGCTGACGACACGGCACTGGTGTTTCATGGTGGAACTTGGGATGAAGTAAAATCACTCGCAGAGTTGGGCTTAGGTGACATCACTTGCTGGCTTGAGGATAATCTTCTAACTCTTAATATCAGCAAAACTAAATATTTATGCTTTTGTAAACGTTCACCAGTAATTACCAACCCTCCCCTTGACAGTCTAACAATACACACATATCCCTGCAACAGACAGGTGCGTGTCGCCGGCTGCATTGCCAACTGTAACTGTGACGTGTTAACCAGAGTCAGAACAATAAAGTATCTTGGTGTTGTTATTGATGACAGGTTACAATGGGGCCCCCATATTACATTCACAAGCACCAGAATCCGTAAATTAATATACGTTTTTAAAAATTTACGACTTGTAGCGGATCGTAAACTTTTATTGCAGACATACGATGCGCTGTGCCAAGGTGTTCTGAGTTACTGCATATGCTCATGGGGCGGAGCCCCCAAAACATACCTTATAGAACTTGAACGTGCCCAGCGAGCGGTATTGAAGGTTATGTTCTATCTCCCATATCGATACCCCACGGAACTCCTATATAACCTGGTGGAAGTATTAAGTGTACGCAAACTTTTTATACACCAAATCCTACGGAGATACCACAGACTAACAGTCCCTACTGTATCAATTAGCAATAAGAGAAAAGTCCGTTACCCAGTCCCACGTTGTCACAGCGCTTGTGCTGGGAGACATTTTAATTTCTTAGCTCCTCACGTATACAACAAATGTATTAAGTCACTTGACAGTGACACCAACCAACTAAGCAATTATCAATTCAAAAATCGAATAAAATCCTGGCTGAAAACCTTAAACTACAACGAAACAGAAGAGCTATTACATGTCCTATCTTAACGTTTTCTGTTAAAAGAAACACGCACACGCAAACACACACACACACACACACACACACACACACACACACACACACACACACACACACACACACACACACACACACACACACACACACACACACACACACACACACACATACACACACGCGCGCGCGCGCGCAAACATGCGTGACTAGGTTAAAATAGAATATAAGTCTAATGTTGTAACAATTTTTTAAGCCTTTAATTGGGAAGGAACTGGCTCTTGAGACACAGGGAAACCTAGTTTGAGAGCCAGGGCTTTAACTTATCATGTACACTGTAGTTACAACAATAAAGAGTTTTTATTATTATTATTATTTTATAATGATAATAAAACTACATGTTGTAGTTTAACGCGTATTCATCAATTATTTGTTATATGACATTGTACGTCATGGCGGTTTGTTTACGGGTTATGTTAGTGTCGCCCCCTACGCAGAGCTTTGGGTAATGTTCCCTATTGCGATATTCAGTGTTTAATTTGGTGGTATACTTTCTTCACACATGACTACCCATATGTCACGCTAGAGCGGTTCATAGAAGAACAGACACGAAAATAATCTCTCCATCTGTTTCCATAGATCATCAATGCACGCGGCATTGTCTGAGTTATTATGCTTTGTACGCGATTAGACATGGCGGTGCCGAAATGCGTGTCTAATGTTTGTTGGTCAGGGCGAAACACATTTGGGTAAATCTTTTTACTTTTTCTAATGCTGGGAAGGATTGCATAGTTTATTTTAATGTTAGATTATATATAAATATAAGTCAGCATATCCCAATGCTGGGCACTGGACTTCGCATACACCTTTGAATTTCTTCGTATGTATGCGGGTTACCTCGCGATGTTTTCCTTCAGCGAAAAGCTAACGGTGAATATCAAATTAGATTCCGCACATAAGTTCCGAAAAACACATTAGTATGAGCCGGGATTCGAACCGACGGCCGCCATTTGACAGCCGCATGCCCTGAACCTGAACCACTAGGCTACCATAGAGTTACCGTAAAGTTAGGTTATACTAAGTACTAGCACAGAATAAGTAATAGTTACTACGTACAGAAGGTTCTCTGTTAACAAATTCCCTGTTTAGGTACGCCAAACGTGCCTTAATGTGGCCATCCTTTCTATCGCATGCAACGCGCTGCGACCCGTGCGAGCGTCCCGTACCAACGAGCGGCCGGCATGTACTTGTAGCGGCGCGACGGAATCACAGAGTGAACCGCCCCTGGTACTAGCATATTACGGCTGACGCTGAGCCATTTGGAGCAAACCGGTAAGTAGCTGGGAAAATTAATTTGCTGTAGGTACTAGTGCAGAACCTCATAGCAAGCATATATATTAATTAGGAGGCTGTAACCGGGATAAGGCAGTAATCTAAAGAATCCTTTCCTGGTTTTTGAACACACCTGGTACTGGTACAGCCAGCATCACAAACATGTACACCCTATTCGACCTTATCTCTTTAACAATAAACATAAAGTGCTCGAACATATACATGTCTAAAATGCAGACTGTACATAGGTACAGTCGCCATCACATACATAGGTACACTATAGGTGTTCAAAAATATCGGCACATGCACTCTAATGCCTTGAAAATAGAGGTGTGTTCCGATGTTTGTGACGTGCTTGTTTGCAATTGCGTTGTGGACGGCAGAGCAGAGCGTTGTGCGATGGAACCTGGTTCGAGACACTGGCCAATAGAAGGTTGCGTAGACAACAAGCTGAAACTAGAGCCCCTGGCACGAATTTCGTCTGCCAGAAATGTGAAAGATCATGCCGGTCGCGTATTGGCCTCTCATCATCATGATTACTTAAGAGCCTTGCTCTTGTCAGTGGAGTAACCGCCACTTTTCTCTGTCCATTGCCAGCCTCTTGACTTCCTCATATGACTCGACATCAGCTTTATCTTTTATTTGGCTAAAATATGCTAGCCTAGACCTTCCTCTGCCTCTCTTGCCTTCAATTTTACCCTCCAGGATGTTTAGGAAGAAACTGTCGTGCCGTATCAGGTGACCATCTTGACTCTCCTATTTCTAATACATCCTAGCAAACATCTTTTCTCATCTACCATCCTTAAAACTTCTTCGGCCTCTACAGCCACCAAAAACGATGTCTCCATGGCAATGTTTAAATCGTCTGGAATAGACGCAAAGGCCTGTGATGATGATGTTTGCTCCGATGTATGTGATGGCGACTGTACATAATCGAAGGTCGAATCTTCGAAAGCAAAAGCGAACGGAAACAGAAGCCTCGTTAATCAATCAATGAGTAATCAACGCGTCGAATAACTGCATTACGTGATTTCGGTACATGTAGGCGCGCCAGTAAACGTCCACCCGACACGCAACCACACCTTTGCTATTTATTTATATCCAGCACGGCTATCCGTCTCTTTCTAAGTGTTCTAATTAGAGGGGGACAGACTTTTTCGCCGCGACAATGCTCGCGGGCCATCATGGAGTGTGAAATTGAACTTGAGTTTACGGGTCACACAAGAAAAAAAAACTTCTTGTGGTTATAGCAGACTTTTATACATGTAGGTACATTATGACGACCGCTTTAGCCTAGTTGGTAGTGACTCTGCCTACGAAGCATGAGGTCCTGGGTTCGAATCCCGGTAAAGGCATTTATTTGTGTGATGAGCACGAATATTTGTTCCTGAGTCATGGATGTTTTCGATGCATTTAAGTATTTATTTATCTATATAAGTATGTTTATCTCGTCTAGTACCCATAGACAGCTTTGTTGGAATTTGGGACTAGGTTGATCTGTGTAAGATTGTCCGCAAATATTTATCTATTTAATAACATAGATTTGTTACAGAGGAGACACCGTTTATGGGGGTTGTGCGTCCGTCCAGAATTCCAAAAATCATAATATATTGTACCTACTTATAGCCCTTAACGTTATGGCTACCTATAGTAAATATGTACAGTCGACGCCAAAAATAGGTTTACAGTTTTCGCCTTATACAATGGAATAAGGTGCATAATAATATATATTTTTTACCATACAACTCTGATTCCAGTTCAACGTTAAGGTGGTTCGATTGCCATACAAAGCGTTATTTGACATTCGCAGGCTAACGGCATGATATTTTAAGAAACTTATGTAACAAACTTTCATCAATTGGCTTCCCATTTGCGCCAAATTCCCCCTTTCCTAGAATAAACTTGTATAAACTAGATTAATTTGAGAAAAATTGTTTTCCCAAAATATCACGTCCCAAACCAATTTCTTAAATTTGTCTAGTTTATACAAGTTTATTCTAGGAAAGGGTGAATTTGGCGCAAATGGGAAGCCAATTGATGAAAGTTTGTTACATAAGTTTCTTAAAATATCACGCCGTTAGCCTGCGAATGTCTAATAACGTTTTGTATGGCAATCGAACCACCTTAACCTCCATACTGTTAAGTATTAGCATTACATTGGATTTAAATTATATGCAAGTTTGGTTGCCATACTTTGCCATATCGGACATTTTGGCATTGTGGCCATTCTATATTTGCCTGGTACCTTTACGTTTACATTACTACGTGTACGTCGCATCAGTAGATTTAGCTAGTACCTAAGTTTGACTGCTGTGTTGTCTATGCAAACAGTTGCTCGTAGTTTCATTTGTAATCGGACTAAATATTTTGGGCGACCGAAACGTATCTGTAAATTATACATATAAGTATCAGTCCCTGGGCGACCGAGCTCCGCTCGGATGAAAATACGGAGAAAACGTATTTTCCCGGACATGAGACCTATCTAGGTCAATTTCTCGCCCCCGTTTAATACTACCTATATTCCAAATTTCATCGAAATCGTTAGAGCCGTTTCCGAGAACGTGATTGCAAATATATACATACATATATATATACAAATATTGCTCGTAGTATAGGATAGGATAACATTTTGCGTAGGGTGTGGTTTTACTTAGGGGTCCTAGGGTGTTTTCATTGATCTAAAGATTAGGGCGATCAGCTACATACATACATACATACATTATGTTGATCTATTCCGACCTGTTTGAATGATCATAATAATTCATTAATAACTTAGAAAAGTTGAAAAATTCCCGACTTTTCATTTCAAAATTCAATATCTCAAAACCGATTTTGTTGAAACGTAACTAACTAAGAACTATCTCGATCACGTCAGCTTTCGAACAAAAAAACCGCATTTAAATCGGTCCATTCGTTTAAGAGCTACGATGCCACAGACAGACATGTCAAATTTTTTGCGTCGGGGTTTAAAAAAAAACACAGTTAAATAAGTATTTTGTCGTGAGGGAAGTGCAGTAAGCCAAGAAATTGGTCTACCACTTTTCGACTCTACTACAATTTGTGCAAAAATCGTAAAGCACTTTTTTGCCGACTTTGCTTGCATATAGCACAACGGAGTCGGAATAGTGGAACACTTACATGCACGTATTAAGTAGGTATCACAGCCAATAGTCTAAGCTTCCAAAACTTGCAATAGTATTCAACAGAAGGGGCTGACCGGACCCAAGGTCTCGTGACGCACATCCAAATGACATTAGCCTATTTTGCGCTGCAAAAATGCGATTAACCTTACCAACTAAGCAGAAAATAAAGCCATCATTTCGGTACTTGGGAGGCAAAAACGTCAACGGATTCCCACGAATAGGTACGTATGCTAACCCTAATGCATTTCCTCTTATAAACGTTCGATTCTCAATTCCAATAAGAATTTTGAGTCATTTTGTTGGAATTTAGTGATCACGATAATAAGGATAAGTGTACCAAGATAAAGTTATGGTTAGATGTTTTGTAATCGACTCGGATTACCTGTCAGAGTTGGTTAGGAACCAGTTTTGCTTGATCAAGGTAATGTACCTATTGTTGGGCTTATTAGAATGTTGGCTGCACCGACTCTACAATTATCTTTCGAATATTGTCAATCTGGCTATTGTGTGCATCTAATTTATTAATGATTAGTAATAAGTAACTCATAACTTAAAGGTGTTCTTAAAAGTTAATTGAAGAGGCGTAAACGCAAGTTTATTTGCCAGTTCTTTAGTTGAGCAATCCTGGAGGCTGCGTGGTTCAACAACTCGTGCTAGCCGCGTTCAGTCCACCTTTTCGTCGCCACATTCCGTCGCCGGTACAAGGCCGGAGAGATTGCTTATTAAATCAAAAAGCAGGCCATAAATTAGGCGTTTCAAAACAATCACCGCAACAAATGAAGTATCAAACATTTAAATTGCATTTCTCAATTTAATGTTGACAAATGTTAGCGGAGAATGCGACTTGCAAGAGTTGCCTACTTAAACCTTTAGTAAACTAGCTTGCTAGGCTCGGCCCTTCGCAACTCGGCCGCGTAAACTTACCTTTATACTCGCTTGCATTTATCCGAACAGGTAACTGGAAATGAAACACTGTTATGTCAATTGAAACTTTTGTTATCACAGCAAACGTTAAGCACAGATGCACTGTTTCCGAACGCACGGCGAGATATTCGTGTGTAAGAATGGACGTAGGTCCGCGCTACGCAACCGCCCGGGCACCACTGACTTCTGACTGAGGCTGGCTGCGTCGGCGCAGCGTCGCGGGGCGCGGAACCCGCCCGGGCGGGTCGCCCGCGCCGCGCACCCAACGGATGGTCCGGTTTGTTTCCTTACCTTCATTGTTTTGTCAAACGAATTCCAACTTTTACGCCAAATTATGTAACGACATAACTCAACTTTTATGAATATAGAATAGACTGAACAATAAAATTAACTTCATTTATCGCCTCCGTAATAGGTTAGGTTGGTACCTGATGGTGCAACGAGCAGGTTTTATTGAATCGTAATGCTATTGAAATTTTATGGTTCACCTATTTGGAACCGTTGAAATTATGATTTTGCGGGTTAGTCATCTACCATTCGCCTCCTAACCTGTCTAAGTATTTAGTAGGTACCTAAGTAGGTAGGTATATGTAGAGTCGCCATCACATACATAGGTACACTACAGGATGTTCAAAAATATAGGAACATGCACCCTAATGCCTTGAAAAAATAGAGTTGTGTTCCGATGTTTGTGAGTTGCTTGTTTGCTCCGATGTACCTATGTGATGGCGACTGTACCTACCTACTAATCTAATAAAAAAACATTACACTCCCTTTTTTGGCAGATGGGTGAAAACGTATCGACTGAGCACGAGCAATGACGAGGTAGAAATTACATGACATTTTGTACTGTTGGGAACTCTGCCGTGGTACTCGTACTATGCCGTATACTGACCCGTGTAAACGAGGCTTAGCCTCTATTCGACAGTGTCAGTATACCACGCATCCCTTGGCGAACAACCAGAACGTACTCTTCAAGAGAAATGTGACATTTATGGTACAAGCTTTTATTGCCGACTGAACTTTTCTGTAAACCACCATCAACTACTCATTGAGACGATTCTAACACGCCCAAACTCGAGGGGGTTGTGTTGTTTTATTGCGGAGTTCCTATGGCCACCTTCCAGCCCCAGCATCAGATCAGCTCCATGTCATCATAATATTGCATTGTCATGCGATATACATGTGCATGCAAAATTTCAGCTCAATCGGAAACCGGATTTTTAACTTGCCAGATTTGATTACAGACAACGGGAAAGGTAAAACTAAATAAAATCTTGTAAAAAAATAGAGTCGTTTTCTGTGACTCTAGTATGTTTGCAAACAGTAATTCTGCAAACCTAATAATAGGTAGGTATATGTTTATGTTTTACAAAGCTGCTCTTAATTTTGGGGTTTTAAATAATTTATACTTAGAAATAAATGAGTGGCCTTTAGCAACCTATAGAACTAAATCACACGTGTGCTTTTAATATTAAATACATCGGTTGCACACTAGAAGTCCTCTGAAACTGATATTCATTTGAATATTTAGTCAGATGTATTGTAAGAATCGTGAAAGACCTCTTGATTTGCAGACTAAAGGATGACTAAAATCGTGCAGGGCAGTACAGAATAATTTGATTTGCAAATTGCAACTACACTGTAAATCAAAAATTATCAGCATAAAAAAGGGCCGTTATTACCTACTCATTACGTTACCTAATGTATGGTTTAATTATTTCATACCTAACAGTGAAAGTTAAAACAAACCATCTATTGCATCAAGAATAGTTAATATCTATATCATCCACTAATAGTTTATGCTACAAAAGTTACGTTTGAAAGGAGAATTACGATTCAATTGTGCAACTATTTCTTTTGCTAATTAAGAGTTTAATAAAAAGTTTGAATCGTTCCGTAGTACTTAAGTATTGCACGGATTTACGTAATGCATACGTTTTGTTTACGTGTTGGTTATGACTCGCTGTTTTTACATTCTCATTCACATAATACAATGAGTTGAAAGAAAACCAGTTTGTGAAGGATGGATCATAGAGAAATATTTACTGAAGTATTTTGGGTACCTACCCACGATGATGTGATTACCTACAGCAAAGCCTACAGTTAGAGATAAGTCTATCGTTATAGGTGGTTAGTGTCTGTTGTCTTTGTCTTGTAATGACATCTAATCTCCAAGTTTACTCAACTTGTAGGTATACCTACATGCTTGACGTTTTTGCCGAAGTCGACCATATATGTACCTAACGACCATATAGGTACATAAATAGATATAATAAATTACTTAAAAAAAAGTGCCTGGGCGACCGTCGACCGAGCCCTACTCGGGTGAGAATATATAAAACGAACTTTGCCAGATACGAGACCTAGCCTAGCTAGATTGATTTTTCGCCTCCGTAAACCCTTATATTGCAAATTTCACCGAATTCGTTAGAGGCGTTTTCGACAACGCTTAGACGGTAACGGTTACAAATAAAGATATAGGTAGAAATATTTCTCGTTTAATAGTAGAGGAAATCCGCTGGCTATACCTATCTGTTTGTGCTCATAAGAATTTCCACCGAAAAATACTTAGGTAAGTACTTACAGCAAATTTCAGAATTTGTTAATTTCTTCGTGCAGCGCAGAAAGAGAAGGAAGTACTTGCACAGGCGAATCCACCATGTTTCCGTAGCAGAGCAGCAGATTACGATTCTGTAAAAAGTGGTTAAAAGCAAGTTCGAGCCGCGAGTCGCGCTTGAGGGGTTCCGTACTGAGAAAGATTAATAAGAGTACTGAGAAAACACACTCAGCATCAGCAAATGACTTTGACCGCTATAACTAGTAGTGGTACTAGTGGTATATGTTGTGTTCGTTCTTATTTATTATTAACACCCGACGGAAAAAGTTTGACGTGTCTGTGTCTGTGGCATCGTAGCTCCTAAACGAATGGACCGATTTGAATGCGGTTTTTTTATCCGAAAGCTGATGTGATCGAGATGGTTCTTAGCTAAGTTTCAACAAAATCGGTTCAGCCGTTTTTGAGATATTTAACATTGAAATGAAAATTTCGGGGGTTTTTCAACTTTTTAAGTAGTAGTTATTCCCGATTGCTAGCACAACCCTCGTTGTAAGTATTTGAGAACATTTCATGTTCTACTAGTAGCAAACGTTTTTCTTTTTTGTTCGTTATGTTTATTGAAAATGTATATGTACGTAGGTAGTACGTACAATACTTTTCAATACACAGTAACACTACGTACTTATAGGGAGATCAACAACTATAACAAGATAGGAAATGTCCGGCGGCGCTATGAAAATTTCATAGCGCCTGACAAGCGTGCGCGTCCTGTTGCAGGAATGTGGCCTGCGCCTGCGCGTATACGCGGCCTATAAGAGTGAGTGAGTATCCAGTATCCACCGGAACTGTGCGAGGTTGTGAAGCGATAAGCGCGGAGTCTATAAACTGTTTTCGAGAGTCACTACAAATCGTCTCGTACGCAGGCTAGATGACTTCAAGCCTCCCAGACAAGCCTGTTCCCGGGGAGGTTTTAGCACCGTAGACCACATCCATACGCTCCGTCAGGCTATTCAGAAGACTGAGGAGTATAACCTGCCCCTCTGCTTAGCCTTCGCGAACCACGAGAAAGCCTTCGATTTGATCGAAACCTGGGCTGTACTAGTCTCTCCAGCAATGTCAAGTAGACTACCGCTACTAAGTATTGAAGTGTTTGTACGAAAACGCCACTGTGTCAGTCCGACTCCAAGATTTGAACGCGAAACCTATTCCGCTGCAGTGGGGAGTCAGTCAAGGAGATGTTATTTCTCCAAAACTGTTCACCACTGCACTGGAGGCATTTTTCAAGACTCTGGACTAGGGTTTGCAAGATCCGCCAATATTTTGGATCCGGATATTTCGGATATTTAAATTCAACAGATCCGGATATCCGGATCTTTCGGATAATACGGATCCACAAGGTTTTTTTGGTATATAGTAGGAATTGTAAGGTTAAACTAGGAAAAAACGGCTATACCACCGTATACCTGAAATGTTTTCTATAGGTACGCATTCCCGAGGTCATAAAGGGTTTAAAACTTTTTTTTTCAACTTTTTACTTACAACTACGAACTAACTGTCAATGTGAGAGTTTCGTCACTGAAAGCTGTCACTTGATAACTACAAC
This sequence comes from Epinotia brunnichana, assembly GCA_963854355.1. NCBI lineage: Eukaryota > Metazoa > Arthropoda > Insecta > Lepidoptera > Tortricidae > Epinotia > Epinotia brunnichana. The sequence goes on from OY977956.1 coordinate 5,022,915, forward strand.
AGGGGTAATCAACGTAACGTTCCGAACGCGCGCTAGGACAATCCAACTGTCATTTTCCCATATAAAATTTGACTGCGTGATCAACCAGCAGGTCGAGTTAACTCCGTACCTGGTGCTCGTATCGTACAGTCACCGGCATAAATATATGATGGAACGAAGGCCGCAAAAATATCTGATGACAACTCTATTCCTAGAGCCGTAAGAGCGTGTCAGATATTTTGCGGCCTTTGATTCATCATTTATATTGATGCCGGTGACTGTACATACATTTCAATGAGCTCTAGGTACGGAGTTAATTCAATAGGGTTGTAAGTTGTAACTAGGTATCAAGCCTTAGGAGGAGATATTGACAATGTGAGCGGGACGAGGGAAAAGATGTTTGTCTAGCAGGGGACATTAATTTAGGCAAGACTGTATAATATGGCAAAAGCGGTGAACGGGCCATGAATATAGTGTACCATGCCTATTATATTACATGATCATATTATAAGTCAAAAACATCATACTAAGAATTTAAAAAATTATTACAATTATAAAACGTAGGTATTTTTGCTGCATTTACTTTTTACTTCCTGTGTCAAATATACCTCTTAAATATTTCTTTAGGTTTATTTAAACGAATCCCCTTATTCATAAAACTTAAAATGCCTCTGCTAAATAAAATGTGCTTTGTCCCTTTCTTACGAACACAAATGTCAAAGTGACAGATAAGGATAAACGAATTTTAACGCCATTTTAGTTAAAATAGGCATGTAGAATATTTATGAATACGGGCGTAAGTCTTTAGTAGGTAGCTATAAATATAATAGTACCTATAGGGCTATAGGTAATATTGGATTTATATAATTACATTGTGTCTCTGCCTACGGTGAATTAGTGCATTTAAACCACCAACTTTCGCCATCAAATTGCGGCTATTTTACTAGTTTGTAGTATGTAGGTTTAAATAGTTTCTGTGACTAATAAATTAAAAACAAAAATAATCTGGTCTGGGATAATGAAGTGTTGAATAAAGACAGAGATTGAGTTATCTACCATTCGGTTTTCAGCGTAGACTCGGTAAAAACATCATTTTGTAGCCGTATTTTCGATTTTCATTGTTGTATTTTAAGAATCCATAATATCCGAAAAATCCGGATCCGAAATTTGGCGGATATCCGGATTGCAAACCCTACTCTGGACTGGAGAAGGCAGATATCAACGATGAGTACATCACTCACCTTCGGATTTCTGACGATTTAGTAGTCTTGGCTGACACCATGGAGGACCTTAGTACGATGCTCGATGACCTAAGTAAAGCCTTCGAGCGAGTTGGTCTAAGGATGAACATGGCTAAGACGAAGATCATTGTCAAATTCCCATGTAGTGCCAACTCCCATTACAATCGGACGCTTTACACTCGAAGTTGTAGACGATTATATATAGGTACCCAGTTCCAGTCCTGTCAACTCGGCTGGGCAGCGTTCGGGAAGCTACGGCACATGTTTTCGTCTAATATTCCACAGTGTCTCAAGACTCGAGTCTTTGACCAGTGTGTGTTGCCAGTGATGACATTATACAAATATGGCACCTGAAATGTGGTCGCTCACTATGGGCCTCCATAGAAGGCTCAAAGTCACCCAAAGGGCAATGGAGATGGCTATGCTGGTAGTTTATCTGCGTGATCGCATTAGAAATGAGGCTATCCGCAGCAGAAGTGAAGTCGGTTTAACTTTGTTTTTAAAGTAAATTATTGAAGTACGGATTCCTAAAAACTAATTAAATTCAGACTGCATTTATGCGATGTCAGTGTGTTGAACATTATGAGACAGTAACGTCCTGATTACTTGAAGTGGTATAAGTTGTTAGAAAAATGCTGGCGCTTAAGACCTTATGAGAATAAGAATATCTGATGCAAATATTTCTGCGCTCTCGGCTCATTAAACAGGCATAAAACTTGTGTGAGTTTCACTCTTACTGCGACGTACCGTATGTATTAAAAGTAACGAAATACGTTTTTAACGTGAAATTTAACTTTAGGTACCTACCTAAAATTTTGAGCGAGGTCGACTGATAAACCATCACTTTACCTACCTGTTTCATATTTCCACCAAACTTAGCTGATGATGGATAGGTAGGTACTATTTCTGATATTCATCGTTTTGACTTTAACTTAGGTAACGTAAAAATATATTTATCTATCCAAATATCATAAACCCTCCATGATGCGTTCAAGAACCGCAAATTATGGCCACCATAAGAATAGACTGTTATGTTAGAACAAATTTCTTATCTGTGAAAATGTTATTATTGCTAAGTAATAACATCGATTTCGATAATATTGTTTTATTCAAATTTCGAACATCTCTGAATTCAAAGAAATTTGATTTGATCTCTATTCTAATATCAGTCGAGATGACGTTTAGTTCGAAATGAATTGTCAATTTGCATACAAATTTGACAAATGTGTGCGTAAGTAAGATATCGAACGATATGACAGTTGGATCCGACTCTAGTGTGTCTCTGAATTAAGAAAAAAACTATGACAGCTGCCAGAAAACAACGCCGCGATGCCGGTCATAATATGCGGCTCCTGAATGCATCGTGGAGGCTTATGATATGTGGATAGATAAAGTAGTGTATGTAACTGTACATAATTAGGCATTAAGACACTCGTGTGATGTTATTATGAAACTCGTCTTAGGCTCGTTTCATAAACCCACACTCGTGTATAATGCCCTTCATTATGTACAGTTACATAAACTACTATTTTGAGTCCTCATTAACTACCTATACCTAAATAAGACAATCCATTCTAATATTATAAATGCGTAAGTTGTCTGTCAGCAGAAGCTATTTATTGACGTGATAACGTCTTATAAATCGATGAACACCGGCAGCACGCACGAAAAAGTATGACTCATTGTCCCGCTCCGCCTGAGCCGAGCGTTCGGCTTTATGACGTCATCACGTAAAATTATCGTCCGTAAACCGAATTTATAGACAACAAATGTTTTTATTATATTATAGTCAAGGTACTAACTTTGTGAGCGTCAGGATGACAGGACCATGACAGATTTCTACAGCGAGAGTAATTCCAAGTTTTAGTACCTTTTTTGTACTATTTGGTACCTGACCTCAAAAAATTTGTACCTCGCTAAAAATCGAGAAATATTGAAAAAAAAGTGGTCAGCCATTCTGACGTCAGGTTGACAGGACCAAGTCCAGTTTCCCTAGTTGTAGGCGTTATACCGAATTTATCCTTTCACAAATATTTAGTACCTAATTTGTACCTTTATTCATGATATTTAGTATTTTATAAAGACTCATAGTTCTGCAGTCAGTCAATGTGAACCAGGTCTTTAATTTAGTTCAAACGTTAAGCTTTATTGCTACAATAGTTATTTGTGTCACAAGGAAGCAAAATAGTATATTTACGGCGAGGGCGGTGTATTGATCATGAACGTAGCGAGGGATTCTAACGTAGGATCCTGAGCGTAGTGAGGGATTCAAGTGTTAACGCCCAAGACGAAGATAACTTTGCTCCTGAGTGACACATGCAACTTTTCACACCAACTATGAGGGAAAAAAACAAAAAAAAAAACAAATTTTGTTAAGTAAAAAAAGGAAAAAAAAACAAAAAGTGAAATAAAAAAAAATTATGTTTGTTTTTAATCGATTACCATGAAATTACAATCGATTATTTTTTTAAGATCTATGTTCAATTGGCTCATTGCGTAAATGCTACATGCCAATGAATAAATTATAAAGTAGCTTGAACAGAAAAGTAGCATTTTGCTCCCTCTCGTCGGGGACCAAAATTTCCTTTTCTGAATGGAAGGTGTGAAAAATATATTTATTGATACTTGGTTACTGCGACTAAAGTTGGCAACTATATCCATATCCATACTTCCATACTAATATTATAAATGTCTGTCTGTTTGTCTGTCTGTCTGATACCTCTTCACGCCTAAACCACTCAACCGATTTAGCTGAAATTTGGTATAGAGATAGTTTGAGTACCGGGGAAGGACATAGGATATTTTTTATTTCCCCTAAAGGGGAAATGGAGGGTGAAAGTTTGTATTGACCTACGATATAAACGAGCTTCCGAGATCTTTTCGTCCAATATTCCGCAGTGTCTCAAGACGAGAGTCTTTGACCAGTGTGTGTTGCCAGTGATGACATATGGAACGGAAACGTGGTCGCTTACTATGGGCCTCATAAGAAGGCTCAAAGTCACTCAAAGGGCGATGGAGAGGGCTATGCTGGGAGTTTCTCTGCGCGATCGCATCAGAAATGAGGCTATCCGCAGCAGAACCAAGGTAACCGATATAGCCCTCCGAATCGTTAAACTTAAGTGGCAGTGGGCGGGGCACATTGCACGTAGAACCGATGGCCGTTGGGGCGGAAAGGTTCTCGAGTGGCGAACACGTACCGGAAGGCGCGGCGTGGGTAGGCTCCCACAAGGTGGACTGATGACCTGGTAAAGGTCGCGGGAGTCCGCTGGATGCGGGTGGCGCAGGACCGGCAATTGTGGCACTCTTTGGGGGAGGCCTATGTCCAGCAGTGGACGTTTTTCGGCTGATATGATGATGATGACTATAACAAATTAAATTCAGTTAGTTTTTAAGAATGTGTGGTTTTATTTTGAACAACACCGACTTCTCCATATTAGTCATTACTATTCATAAGGTAGGACGTCAAAGTGACATAAAATACTTCCGATAGCCGATCACTGCGCCACCCGCATCCATTTGTTATAGTAAATAATCATTATTTTTTCTATGTTTGATATTGTCAATCGATTCCTTTTAACATTCAGGATCCATTTATATAAAGAGAACGACCGTTCGACACCAACAGATGTGAGAGGTGCATAGTTGTAAACTGATATTTCGTTGTTATCATTCGTTTCTTACAAATTCGTAATCAGGGATTCTACCGATTACTGATTCCATTTTGTTACTTAATGAATTTGAGGACGTCATCATTACATACAGCCTTACCTCATCTAGTAAATCGGTCATTGTCAGATTTAGGTTCGCGTCTTTTCGGTGGACATTGCCAAAGTTAAGGGCTATAAAGCAGGGAGTTACGGAAACATATATTTTTTTAATTTCACTTTGTTTTTTTATTCCTTTTTTTAATTATAAAAAATTGTTTTTTTTTTGTTTTTTTCCCTCATAGTCGGTGTGAAAAGTTGCATGTGTCACTCTGGAGCAAAGTTATCTTCGTCTTGGGCGTTAACACTTGAATCCCTCACTACGCTCAGGATCCTACGTTAGAATCCCTCGCTACGTTCATGATCAATACACCGCACTCGCCGTAAATATACTATTTTGCTTCCTTGTGACACAAATAACTATTGTAGCAATAAAGCTTAACGTTTGAACTAAATTAAAGACCTGGTTCACATTGACTGACTGCAGAACTATGCCCATACAAAGCTTATTCTCGGTGTAACTTTTTGTTGGTAAGTCTTTATAAAATACTAAATATCATGAATAAAGGTACAAATTAGGTACTAAATATTTCTGAAAGTATAGATTCGGTATAACGCCTACAACTAGGGAAACTGGACTTGGTCCTGTCAACCTGACGTCAGAATGGCTGACCACTTTATTTTCAATATTTCTCGATTTTTAGCGAGGTACAAATTTTTTGAGGTCAGGTACCAAATAGTACAAAAAAGGTACTAAAACTTGGAATTACTCTCGCTGTAAAAATCTGTCATGGTCCTGTCATCCTGACGCTCACCTAACTTTTACCCGCGACTTTATCCGCGTGAACTCTCGTTTTCGACTTCCATCCCAAATTTATCCCCTTTGGGGGATGGGGATGATTTTCGGGACAAAGTATCCTGTTCAATCCAGAGGTTGTTGGCATATTAACAAAAAAGTTTATTTCAGACCAATGGTCCATAGGATGTTAGTAACAAATTTTGACTTAATAACTATGTTAGTAGGTGGCCCTGCCGATGCCCACTTCGACCCATAATAAGCCATGTTTCGGCAATGTGCTATGTTTGGCTGAATAGTAGAAACTGTCGATCGACGTACCACCATCTATCGATTGGTGTGGTAACACCCAACGACAGATCATTGGTTACATTCACCGCTTTTCAAATTAGTGTGACGCATGACTATTGCCTGATTTGTAAAGGAAAGCGAAATGAAAATGACAGGCTCGCAAACCATTCTCGAACACCTCAGTGAAACCTGGCCGATTGAAGGGTGTTCTGTTCAGAAAGCGTCATAAAACCACAGGCTCTGTTGGTATATCACAGCATGGATTGGAGATAGAATTCCTGGACGAGACAAATAAGTAAATCTTCTAAAAATTCCATGTAATTATTGTAAGTACCTACCTACACTCACCGGTCATTCGTGTAGACTCGGGCAAGAATAGGTCTACGGTCTCCCCCGCCTGTCGTAAAAGGCGACTTAAGGGGGTCAAGGGGGTAGCCAGTGATTTTTTGTGGCGGGGGCCACAGCACTCGGCCACCCCAGAGAAGGCGGCGAAGATGCCCAGAACGAGCCAGCAGGGGCAAAGCGCGAGGAGGGCTCTAGTGCGTTCAACCTGAGATCCTAGAGTCCTCCGAATTACTTAGGCAGCGCAGATGGCGGTTGACGTGGAGTTTATTGTGGGTAGAAATACCACAACCCAGACCTCCACCGAGACCTGGGTACCTGGTTCGCAGGTTTTCTCCACAAAAAAAAAAAAAAAAAAAAAAAGGTCTGTCCACAGTCGACGCATGCTCAGCCGAGCGTGGCTCGCCCTATATGTGCCTTCGAACCGGATCTCCAACAACAGTCCACTCCGCGCAGCGCAACTAGCAAGATCTCCAGTACAGAAGTAAAACCAGCATTTTATCTCGACCCACCGTCAACAACCCCTGCAGGCAAACCAGGGAGGCCCTCCCGACAATCAACCCCGGATTGTCAAGGAAGCTAAAGCAGCTAAAGAGGCCGGCACTCCGTCTTCTGACAGGAGCTATAACTGGTCATGCACTACTAAACAAACACCTTTTTACTTTAGGTGTTACAGACAGTCCTCTCTGCAGAGCCTGCATGGAAGAGGACGAGACAGCCGCCCACGTCATCCTGACATGTCCTGGAGTGGCGGACTACAGGGCAAAGTACCTCGGAACACCGGGGTCACTACCGGAGGCCGTCGGCAACGTAAAGGGTCTGCTAGGCTTCCTGGTGGAACTGGGTTGGCACGAATAACAGTAGTGCCAAAACCCCTACGCAAAATAGGCGCATTTATGACGTCGAGTTGCGGAAACCCAGCTCGCGTACAACCTATAACCTATAACCGTCAACAACCTCGCGTCAATCACTTGACGATCACACCAGTCCAATAGGTGCGCAGGCACACGCATGGTCTGGTCCTTCGAGCCGGCTCATGCCTTGATCACACGTACCGAGCAAACGGGCGCGACAGTGCTCTCGGCCGTGTACTCGGTGCGTATAACATAGCGAGTGACTGTTGTTAATAGTATTAACCGAAAAATACCGGTATTCAATTTTAACGGTATGACGTCATATCGGTTGTCAAATAGCGGTTTCGGTAGCGGAACCTTTATATTTCGCTACCGAAATATAAAGGTACCTTTATTTTTTCCGGTACCGTAACCGCTATTTAAAGGTACCGATATATCGAATTTGGCTTGGAGTTGTTGCCCAACCGCCGGCAAAGGCTCTGCTGCTTTGTCTTTTTATCTTTAAATGTTAAGTAGCCAATGCTTCCTCTGTAGAGTGCCAGCTCGCTTACTTTTCCCGATAACCTTTATAATACCGGTATTATAAAGGTTACGGTATCGTTTAAAACTGGTACCGCTAACCGTTATTTCAAAACGGTTACGGTACCGTTATGTTCGCGCGGCGCGCATAACCTTTACGACATAACGGTAACGTAATGGAATACCGGTTTCATACCGGTATAACCGTAACCGAAATCAGTCCCTGGTTAATACGCACCGAGTAGGTACACGGCCGAGAGCACTGTCGCGCCCGTTTGCTCGGTACGTGTGATCAAGGCATCAGTGTGGCGTGTCGTCGCTCGGCGAGCAAATTCGAGCCGCTCGGGCGAGCGTGTGGACGGTTGAGCATGTGTCCAGTGTGGACACTATTGTGGCACTCTTTGGGGGAGACTTATGTCCAGCAGTGGACGTCTTTCGGCTGCTATGATGATGATGATGATGATTGTAAGTAAGATAGATAGATAGATAGATTAGCAGATAGATAGCAACATTAATACGGTTGTATAGCTTCGTATTTTTTTCAGATATGCGAATGAGATTTTTGTCTTTAGGCATATGAGTCTACACCCCTAATGCATAGTTTTTATTCGCATTACGCATCCAGCAAATTGTCACAACATTTTGCTATAAATAGTTCGAATGAGATAGCAATACATACCTTTTGTTCTAACTACTTGAAAGTTGGGACTAATTGTATCACTATTCTCTAGGTATATATATATATATATATAGAGAATAGACCGATGGCCGTTGGGGCGGAAAGGTTCTCGAGTGGCTACTGGAAGGCGTGGCGTGGGTAGGCCCCACACAAGGTGGACTGATGACCTGGTAAAGGTCGCGGGAGTCCGCTGGATGCGGGTGGCGCAGGACCGGTCATTTTGGCACTCTTTGGGGGAGGCAGCAGTGGACGTCTTTCGGCTGATATGATGATGAAGATGATAGAGAATAGTGATACAATTTGTATACCTAGTACTCTTCCGTATGTTACCGCTTCCAGACAATGTCTGTGCGCGTACGCAAAAGGGGTTTCACTTGCGTTTAACGCATCGCTAATGTAGCATTAGGTCGCTAATAGGCAGATTGCCGCAAAATGGCGGTTATTGTTACATGATTTGATTAGTGCCTTTAATCCGCTTCTTATTAAATTATTGGGTTTAACGCGTTGAGTAAGCGGTTGATGTGGGAAAAGTAGAAAATGTGAGTAGTGACAGTGACGAGCTGACTTTTTCTTTTCGTTACACACTTACTTAGGTAGGTACCTATTTAGATATCTATATACATACATAGGTATACCTATAGATGTGAATATGTATTTAGTCTTCTGATATTTCTCAATTTAGTCAGGCTAATGTGTAGTTTGTTTTTAGGGTTCCGTACTCAAAAAGTAAAACGGGACCCTATTACTAAGACTTCGCTGTCCGTCTGTCTGTCACCAGGCTGTATCTCACTGATACCGTGATAGTTCCAGTTGAAATTTTCACAGATGATGTATTTCTGTTGCCGCTACTTATAACAACAAATACCTAATAAAAACAGAACAAAATAAATATCTTTATAGATAATGGTACGGAACCCTTCGTGCTTGAGTCCGACTCGCACTTGGCCAGTTTTTATTCAGTTAAAATGACGAAAATGGACTTAACGTGGGCTTTTACAACTTCTTTTGTTGCTAGGTAAATATGAAAAGAAAAGATAACAAAGAGACGTCATAAAACTGGCCGAAGTGTGGCACGTACTGGAGAAGCTAGGTACTGTTTGTTATATTCTTTACTAGCGACCCGCCCCGGATTTATATGTATTTATACATATAATCCTTCCTCTTGAATCACTCTATCTATTTAAAAAAAGCGGCCAAGTGCGAGTCGGACTCGCACATGAAGGGTTCCGTTAAATAAATTGCAGTTTACGATTTATGAAGTATTAAAAAAAAACTACTTACCAGATCTCGTTCAAACCAATTTTCTGTGGAAGTTTGCATGGTAATGTACATCATATATTTTTTTGAGTTTTATCATTCTCTTATTTTAGAGGTTACAGGGGGGGGACACACACATTTTACCACTTTGGAAGTGTCTCTCGCGCAAACTATTCAGTTTAGAAAAAAAATATCTTAGAAACCTTAATATAATTTTTGAAGACCTATCCAATGATACCCCACACGTATGGGTTTGATGAAAAAAAAATTTTTGAGTTACTATTTAGTGATGATGATGCGTAATTGCTTTACAACCCTACTTGAAGACAATAATTCAACAATAAATGGTTGGCTATATTAAACGGGTAGGTACATTTCGTCATCTAAACTATAACAAACTACTCGTACGTAAGTAATATACTTACACATTAGCCTGACTAGATTGAGAAGTATCAGAAGACTAAATACATACTTTATGCGGCTATGAAGTCAATCCTGAGACATGCCTCTAGGGTTGAATATGTAATTTTTTCCTATGGTTGACATTGTCATTATTCAGAAACTTCATAGTTGCGCAATGTGTCAGGATTGACTTCATAGCCGCGGGGGACTGGGCTGTTATTCGCTACGCGTTAATGCGGCACACCCTGCCGGTCACCTGTTACGAAACTAGACCTCTACCTTCGCTTAATTACTACGCATCGCGGTGTCAAGGTATGATTGTGGGTCAGCGTTGAGGTGAGCTTAAAACAAGTTACAGAATAGGGGGGCTGTAGTCGCGTATGTCCGTGGCGTCCGTTTCAGTAGTTTTGACATTTCTAGTGACAAACAAAAACCCCTATACGCGATTATGGACAGACAAGAGGACAGGACCTAATAATACTAATTAAACAACTAGCAATAAGTAAAACTGAGTTAAACAATGTCACATCATTCATTCATTATCTAAAGTAACTAATATGTATAAATCAGCAGCTGAATTAACTATGAACAGAAAAAGTAAGATAAAATAATATATATTATTAATGTAAAACATAGTGGCACCTAGCCCACATTAAGGATGACTCACGCTAGAACGGGCCGTGTCCGGCCCGGGTCGTCTTCTAAAAAAAACGTCGGCGTTTTTGCGCGGCCGAGCCATACCCAAGCCCGGCCGAGGCTCGGAAGCGGCTCGGTGTCGGCAATGCTTGGCCGGGCTTGGGTATGGCTCGGCCGCGCAAAAGCGCCGTCGCTTTTCTTTAAAAACGACCCGGGCCGGACACGGTCCTTTCTAGCGTGAGTCATTCTTTCAATTACTTTACTCGAATATACTTAATCGAATTTATATTTAATCGAATTTAAACATTCGTGAGACACGTTGAAATAATGCTGTTAATTACACGGTTAAACTCATGTATTAAATGTCACTACGGTACGGGCGAACATTCGTGCAATACAGGCGCCAGCCATTTCATTAAATTCGACAAGGCGAGATCGCTGGTACGGTAGAAATGTTATATACAGTCGCCATCACATACATCTAAACACCACAGGGTGTCAAAATATCTGAACATGCACGCCCAATTTTAAAATGTATTTGACATGCATGATATTGACCTGTAAAATATGACATTTTATCAATAAAGTTCTGAATCTGAATCTGCCCTAATGCCTTGAAAATAGAGTTGTATTCAGATTTTTGTGACGTGCTTGTTTGCTCCGACGTATGTGATGGCGACTGTACCACGCAAGATTGGAATTGGGCGCTGCCCAAATTTTAATCGTAATGGTGGCTGGATATTACCGCCAGCGTGGTAATCTTTATTCCTGATTTGAAGTGGACAGTGTGTTATGTCATGACAATCCCGTGGACACAGTGAGTTCAGTGTGCGTATCGTCTCTTGGAGGAGACGATCTCTTGCCGCAGCTTCACACAACAACTCCAGCGCAAGACTGCCCCCCTCCCCCCCGCCCTGTCGGCGCGTGCGTCACGGGCCGCGCGGCGATCGGACCGCGAAAACACTCACCTACATTGGCGTATCTAGGCCTGTTTGCCAAGGGAAGCCCGGCTCTTGTCGGCAATTTTTTTTAATGACCGGCATGACAGTTTGAGCCAGAGACCCAGCATCCTAGGGTGGGCACCAGAGCTATAACCACGAACTTCGTATATCTCCGTCTCTAGCGCACTTATTGTTTATGGTACTCGAGCGACAGAGACGGAGATATACGAAGTTCGAGATTCGAAGTTCGTGGTAACGCCGCAGACGCTTCTGAAGAGCCCCCCCCCCCCCCTCTATATACGCCCATGCTCACCTGTAGAAGAACTCCCGAAGAGTTCGAAACATGTCGCCCGAAGCTTGACATTTAATACGTGAGTTTAACCGTGTACTTATTAGCATTACCTATATGTACAGTCAGCAGCAGAAGTTGCTAAGCGGTCCTAGTGCTCAAAATGATCTACACACGGACTCTAATGTCAAGGGAATAAGGATCTGTGTAGGTCATTTTGAGCGTGTTATTTTGCTTAGCTACTTCTGATGCTGACTGTACTTACTAAGTTCAAGATGTTAGTATTCTTGAAAACATTACCGTACCTAAACGGTTTCACACTAATTAATAATAAAAAGGACTTTGTTTCCAATGGAACATGCAACTTTGATCATGCTATTAAATTGTTTCTTCATAAGTTTGTTCCTGCTCAGGCATTTTATCAGCTTCTTTTTTACAACTCTTCTCATTTTCTATCATGTTTTTATGAGCATCATCAACCACACTTTTCGACATAGCCTTGAGTACTGCAAAAGTTAACTCTGGAAATTGATTAAAAAAAGAAAATTCCAGAATATCATAGAAGTTTTCTGATGTTACTGTTTGAGTCAGTTTCGTGATGCAATCAATTTTGAGATTATCCATAAGGTAGCACCTAGCTATCAAGAGCAATGGACACAGCCCATAGCCAGGCAGGGCTCCCAAGTACATGTAGTCCTTGAGGTGCTGAAGGGTCTGTAGTGTGACTCCTTCCATATTAATACAACCCTCATGTGTCTCTTTCCATTCTCTGCTGAGCATCGTCTTAAAAACTTCGCTGGCACCTGCCATTTGTGCTTTGTGCACCGCAACACTGCCCTCTGCTGTGCTGAGTTGGAAATCAGTAAATACCTCATCCTTGTAAAGTTTCAGTACCATTGAATCTAACTTACTCATTATGACACTAATTTCAATATCTAAAAATGTATTGTTTGAATTTCCCATTTTTTGCCATTTACTCCATGTTTCTGTGCACTCCAAAGTACTGTTATATTCAGGATTCTTGCAAACCACATTTAATTGTACTTTTAATTCCTTGGTCAATGCTACGTTTCTAGCTTGAATGGAATAACAAATTTCATTCTTACTCACATTATCCATAAGTATTTTAATTTTTGCGGTCTTATAAATATTACATATAGTAAACTTGGATATTGGCTTCCCATAATCAAATGTGTCCAGAGGTTTTTTAGCAAACAATAACGTTGCAGATGTTGGTCCTGCATTTTCAGTGGAAATTCTGTAAGGTGAAAAATAATTAGTTACCAGACCTCAAATCTTTTCAAGTTGTTTCTAGATCAAAGTAGGTATTTGAACTGTAACCTCCACCAGTGACCAGTGTATAGAATTAAGACATTTGTTGAACTTGGGTACCTAATATTTATTATGAGTCCTATTATTTGTCCCCACTATGTGGTTGCCAGTGAATATATTACTAAATAAATATATTACTAAATAAGTGAGTGAAGTGAGCGAAGTTGTCTGGGTCAAGTCACTTGACTTGACTAGAACAATCCTGCATTTGTATATAGAAGGAAAGAAAGAAAGAAGAAATTTATTTACTACACAAAAGACACACAGAGACAAAGAGAATAAACTCAGAGGCAATGAAAATGGTTCACTTTGTATAGGAATACCCATGGAAAGTGACCCGTTTTCATTGCCTCTGAGTGTATGTATAAATGTATGTTCTGGTCTTTGGTTTTTATCTGCAATTGTAATTCAAAAATGGTACTTAGTCTGTCAATAATGCTGTACCTAAGCTAGAAATAATATTAAATACTCGTAAAATAAATAAAAATGCCTTTCATTTTTCTATACAATTACAGTTATTTTTTACGTATGATTTAAGTATGGAGCCCTCTGTGTGTAAAGTCCTCCTCCAAAGTCACATATTCGTCTCTTTGTTTCGCTTTTATAGCCTAGTTTCTTCCTGCTATTGCTCAATCTCGTCTTTCAACCTGGCCTTAGGCCTGCCCACAAGTCTCGATCCAGCTGGTCCTGAGTCAGGACGCAATTAAGGACCATGCAGTCAGGGCTCCTGACCACATGGTCCTTAATTGCGTTCTCGAATTTTTCATAGTATGATAAAACAGTGTTATGCTCATGAAAATTTAGCTCTTCTCTGAAGTTTCTTAACTCTTCCTTGAATAGATTGCGACTAACTCCAGTTTTCAGGTGGTTATTTTAGCTTACGAACTTTCTTAAATAAAAAACTGCACTGATTTTTAATGTGCCTCAAAAGTTTGTGGACAGAGGGAAATGTCTTGTTGGAGATAAGTTTGGCATTAGCTAATAAATAATATTACCCATACAAAATAAATTAAATCCTGCATATAAATAAGCTGCCTTTACTGCTTTTTAAGTTGTTTATAAGTAAGTAAATTTGTTGAGATAATTAATGAGGCAAAAACGTTCTTTGGGTTCAAATATGTGCCAAAGCGGCCAAGGAGTTGTTTGAGTTATGGGAGATATGGTGCATTGTAAGTTAACAATTTGGGGCTAAAATAGTTTAAATATTATCTCGTCTGGCTGCATGATGTCCTTCCCTATTTAGGTAGACCACTTTATTGTGCATTATAATATAAATCCTGTAGGAACAAAGGACATATTCTTACCTGCCACTATACATACTGACAAAACCTGCATCTGCATTTTGTTTCATACCCTATTGTATTTAATTTACAGTGATCACAGCTTTTATTATGTCTCTTGAGTTGTAGTTACTGTAATCTAAGTTAGTAAGATACCCAAGGCGGGGAACAAATATGAATAGTACAGGACAAAGTAGTTAAAAAAAAAGTTTTATGTTTGTAATTAAGAATTTTTAAATAGATTAGATTAGATTAGATTAGATTCATTTATTGCTGATTGAAAATTGACATAATATTTTACAAATTCTCTTTGTACATAAATATAATGAATTCACAGAAAGCTCGTCAGGTAAATACAACAATTTTTTTACAATAATTTCAAGCAATAATAATTAATTAATATATAATTACTTAGTTACAAATTTAAAACAATATTGATCATATGTAATAATGTCAAAAAATATAATAAATGTCTAAACTAGAAAAACAAAAATAAAATATACGTACTTATGTCAAAACATATCAATTTCATGTCAAATAAATGTACAAAAAATATACTTAAATCAGAAATTACAGGCATAATAACAACACAATAAATAATTTATCTCTAAGACATCCTAGATTACGAGTATGATAAAGTCAGAAAAAAAAAATACAAAATAATAATAATATTAATTTTAAATAGCATCAAAATAGAATTGTCTAATATTGTTTTTGGTCTGTGAATTCCTTTACTGAGTACAGCGACATTGACAGTAAAAAGTCTTTCAGTCGGTGTCCAAAACCATCATCTGATGATTCATTTCTGAGACTGGCGGGTAGTCTTCCGTACAAAGCGGGGCCTATTACGCGCGGTGACTTGTCGAGGAGCGCGAGGCGCCGCGGCACGACCTGTAATCGCCCCGTCTGACGGGTGATTCTGCCGGGGATATTCACTTTTTTAATAGTCAAAAGGCATTCTTCAGTCCCAAACAGAAGTTAGGTAGGTACATAATAATCGCTTGTTTGGATTTGGATAGGTACACAATATA
Source organism: Epinotia brunnichana (assembly GCA_963854355.1). Lineage (NCBI taxonomy): Eukaryota > Metazoa > Arthropoda > Insecta > Lepidoptera > Tortricidae > Epinotia > Epinotia brunnichana. The sequence continues at coordinate 5,038,488 of OY977956.1, forward strand.
AATTACATACTCAAATTGCCAAATCCTTCTATATCTTAGGACGTGTTGACCAAACACCCGAGACGCGGCCTGTAAGGTGATTATAGAAACGCTTGCGCCTGAAATAAATAAACACTTCTAGGAAAGATAACGCCATGTCTGTGTTCCGACGCCGGCCCCGCACCGCTGATCGCCCCGCTTATGCATAAACACGACCTCATGGTTAAGCACGGCAATAAAGGACTTACAGCGACAGCTTCATAATACGTTCTTCAGCCATTGTGTACCTAGTGCGAATCAACCCTGACCGTTATGTTTTCAGTTCTATTTACAGTTTAGGACCTAAACTTTAGGTACTTATACCGACCAGTATAAAATAACTAGTTCAGGAAATAGTTTCGTAAGATCCCTGAGTCTGGTATTCGCACACTGTAATAATCACAACACAACTAAACTAAAGAATGAAGAAAAAAATGCAAATGAACAGCATTGGGATTCTCTTGAAGTGACTTATTCAGTGTTGCCAATATAAAAATAAAGCCTTGCATTCATACCGCAATAAATTAAGGCCATTATACACCAAGCAATTTGTCACAAGTTGTGACACAACAACCAAGAGACGCAGTTATAAAGCCCGTCACAGACTTAGCTATAATATAATAATAAATGAATACAGGGCGTCCCACGGCGATGCCACATGGAGGGAAAGTACCTTGAATATTGTAGATAGAACATTTTACTGAAAGAAGACATTATTTTAATTTTAAAAACAATTTAAACTGCATTCATAGATTTTAAAATAATTACATGGTTGAACCGGGAATCGAACCCTCTACACGAGAAAAATAATTAACCTGTAGCTTTATCATACCGATCGAAAGGCTTCATCGTAAGGATTATTTTTTGCTAAATAACATAGTGTCAGAAATAAAAGGAAGACTATGCATTTTAACATAGTATGTGAAATTTTGTTCAGAAAAATGAAAAGCTGACATTGCCGTAAGGACATACAACTGACATTATCATAAGTACCTATTACTAATACATCAGTACCCACTTGAGAAGTAAGCATCATTTCCCTATTAAAATTTAAGTGCATGATAAAATGACAAAGAGATACGTAATTAGTAGGTACCTGGTTTTATGCAACAAATCGAGTTTCTGTCCAATCAAGTTTCTGCCATATCCTAAATCTGCCGAAAGGCGCGTAAATGATTTTTTCAATGGGACTCTTTTTGAGCATTTGATAGATTAAATTGATTAATTTTGAACTAAAATGTTAAAATTTATGGTCTTCCCTTTATTTCTGACACTATGTTATTTAGCAAAAAATAATCCTTATGATGAAGCCTTTCGATCGGTATGATAAAACTACAGGATGATTGTTTTTCTCGTGTAGCGGGTTCGATTCCCGGTTCAACCATGTAATTATTTTAAAATCTATGAATGCAGTTTAAATTGTTTTTAAAATTAAAATAATGTCTTCTTTCAGTAAAATGTTCCATCTACAATATTCAAGGTACTTTCCCTCCATGTGGCATCGCCGTGGGACGCCCTGTATATAAGACCCCTGCTACACGGTTGCCAACACGCCCCTCCGACCGGGTGGCCTTGGTCTGCCCTTCGGACGCCCTTGGTCGACGAGCGCGCGCTACCGACAGCGGTCGGAGCTGTCGGTTTTGAACCATGTGGCCGCCCGACTCCGACCGCGCGTAGCCAGTTCACTCGGAGGAAGTGCCGCGTGTACTCTGACGATGGCATCTCAGCGCGAACGTGATTTTATCGCGGAATTAATAGATTTGTATAAGGATTTACCCTGCCTATAGGATTTATCGCCACCATTTTATATGGACAACATTTTAAAAAAGCTGCGTGGGAGACTTTAGTGACAAGGAATTTGATACAGGCGCCAATGAGAGGTCTCTGTAGCGTAAAAAAAAGCGGCCAAGTGCGAGTCGGACTCGTACATCAAGGGTTCCGTTAAATAAATAGCGGTTTATGATTTATGACGTATTAAAAAAAACTACTTACTAGATCTCATTCAAACCAATTTTCGGTGGAAGTTTGCATGGTAATGTACATCAAATATTTTTTTTAGTTTCATCATTCTCTTATTTTAGAAGTTACAGGGGTGGGGGGGGGGGGGGGGGGTCACATTTTACCACTTTGGAAGTGTCTCTCGCGCAAACTAGGGTCATTTCGCCGGTTACGCGACCACCTTTGGTTAGCGACCACTTGAAGAACATGGTTTTTTCAATTGAAGATAACATCAATTCTACAGAGCCTATTGAAACAGTCAGTCGTATGCCTCATTTTTTGTAGTTATAGAATAGGAATTTACAAAAAAAACGAGAAAATATGCTTTCAGTTCACTAAGTCAGCTAAGTGGTCGCTAACCGGCACATGAAATTAGGTGGTCGCCAACCGGCGAAATGACCCTATTCAGTTTCGAAAAAAATTATGTTAGAAACCTCAATGTCATTTTTGAAGACCTATCCATAGATAACCCCACACGTATGGGTTTGATGAAAAATTTTTTTTTGAGTTTCAGTTCTAAGTATGGGGAACCCCAAAAATTTATTGTTTCTTTTCTATTTTTGTGTGGTGAAAATCTTAATGTGGTTTACAGAATACATCTACTTACCAAATTTCAACAGTATAGCTCTTATAGTTTCAGAAAAAAAGGCTGTGACATACGGACGGACAGACAGACAGACAGACATGACGAATCTATAAGGGTTCCGTTTTTTGCCATTTGGCTACGGAACCCTAAAAAAGAAGTCTTCTTTCAATACTATTTCCTATCTACAGTAATAAAGGGACTTTCCCTCCATCTGGCAAACTCGTGGGACGCCCTGCATATTATAGCTAAGTCTGTGACTGGCTTGAGATGGAAAGCACAGCAAATTGAAGGGTGTATAGATCCCTTTAGACCTTAATTTTCCGTTGGCAACACTGAAAAAGTCACTTCAAGTTCAAGCGAAATCACGGAAAAATCCGATTGCATTAATTTTTTAATTTATTTGCGTTCGTTATTGTTTAGTTGTGTTTGTTTTAGCGTGGAAATCTGGGATTCTACGAAACAATTTCTTTACCCAGTTATTATTGACTGTTCGGTATTTATACCAAAACAATATAAAGCAGAAACCGTAATAACAGACGAGACTGTGAGGGTTGATTCGTACCACGCAATGGCTGAAGAATGTATGAAGCTGTAAGTTATAATATTGCCGTGCTTAACCATAAGGTAGTGTTTATGGATGATATATAGTTGGCGTCACGTAAAAAGAGCGCTGGGTGCCATATAAAGGCCGACGCGGTTTGCGCGGAGCGGGTGTACGAATATTGAAAAATAGTATGAGTAGCGCTAACTAACCCGCTTCGGGTGCATACAGCGGGTACAGTAGACGGCATACTTCGTGCGCAAATGACCTTGCCTGCGCAAAGGCGAATTGTACGTGCAAGCTGCCCCCCCACCTCCCCTCATTTGCGCACGAAGTTTGCCGTCTACTGTACCCGCTCCGTGGACCCGCGTCAGCCCTTAAGTGTATGGCGGCCAGCGTTCTTTTTACGTGACACCAACTACCTATAAACGGGGCGATGTGCGGTGCGGGGCGAGTGTCTCCACAGGCTCGAACACAAACATGGCGGTTCCTAGGAGTGTTTTGTACAGGTATTTACCGTTTTCTCGCCTGACAGTCTGTCTCGCGCCTTCAAAAGTCACGCTTGTCCAAGAATGTTTCGGCTATTGGTGGAATCCCTATTGTGTAGGTTCCTATCCAAACAAGTGGTTACTTCTATTAAAGCGGCCTGTAGACCTGGCTAAATGCAGTGCAATAACTGCACTCACACTCACTGATTAGAGTGAGATGGTTTATCTCCCCCTCCACCAGTTAGTGCACTGCATTTAGCCAGGTCTAAAGCGGCATTTAAGACTAGATTGAAAGCCAGTACAAGTCAAGAGAAAAAAAACCTGTGGTGTGATGAGAATGTTGATAGGTTACTCTAAATAAAAGTAATAGGCCATAGTATAATGAAAATTAAATATCAAAATTCAGGAACTCTTAGTTTTAAGAATAAGAAAATTTATTGATCATGTAAATGAAATTACATTTAGCAAGTCACATATATACACTGGCATCTTGAAACGAGATCTGTCTGTAGACTTATTCTTTTTCACCTTACAGATTTTCCACTGAAAATGAGGGGCCAATATTGTCATCTGTAAAGTTTTCGTTTGTAATACAACCATCGGAAACAGCTGAATATACTAGCCCAGCTTTCGAGATTCATGACATAGTAGAAATACAATTTCGTTTGAAACATGCAAGTGGTGATGAAAATACTTATTATATCCGAGCGGGAAAATATTTAAGGGCCGAGAAATTAGAAATTAAATTACATGTGGTTTGCAAGAAGCCTGAATATAACAGTAATTTAGAATGTCCAAAAACATGGAGTGAATGGCAAACAATGGGAAATTCAAGCAATGCATTTTTCGATGTTGAAATTAACTTCATTATGAGTATGGTAGATTCAATGGCATTGAAACTTTACAATGATGAGGAATTTACTGATTTCCAATTGAGGACAGCAGAGGGCAGTGTTGCAGTGCACAAAGCACAAATGGCAGCTTTCAGCGATGTTTTTAAGACAATGCTCAGCAGAGAATGGAAAGAGACACATGAGGGTTGTATTAATATGGAAGGAGTCACACTACGGACCCTTGAGGACCTCAAGGAATACATGTACTTGGGAGCCCTGTATGATGAAGAGCTGTGTCCATTGCTGTTGATAGCTAGGTGCTACCTTATGGATAATCTCAAAGGTGATTGCCTCACGAAACTGGCTGACACAGTTACATCAGAAAGCTTGTATGATACCCTGGAATTTTCTTTTTTCAATAAATTTCCGGAGTTAACATTTGCAGTACTCAAGGCTATGTCAAAAAGTATGGTTGATGATGCTCATAAAAACATGATAGAAAATGAGAAGAGTTGTAAAAAAGAAGAAGTTGATAAAACGCCTGAGCAGGAACAAAGTAATAAAGAAACAAATTAATAGTTTCATCAAAGTTGAAAGTTGCATGGGAATCAAAGTCCTTTTTAATTTAATTTTCATTATGAATAGTTAGTAAGTAATGTTTTCAAGAATGCTAGCTACTTGAAATGAGTACAGTCAACCAATTTGATTCCTAGGCCACCATAGAACCCTGTCATTTTAACTGCTACATAGCGACGCAATAATACTAGTAACCCGTATTGACATAGCATTTACAACGGCAAGGTTCAATGATGGCCTAGGAATCAAATTGGTTGACGGTACATTAAGGTATTTTACTTCGCTATGCTTTACATTAATAATATATCTTACTTATCTGTTCATCCTAGTTAATTCAGCTATACTGATTTAGTCATTCATATGAGTACATATTGGTTACTTTAGATTAGTTTAGATAATGAATGATGTGCCACTGTTTAACTCAGTTTTACTTGTTGCTACTTGTTTAATTAGTATAATCATGGGTCCGGTCAGGCATTCCAATTTTAATAATTGTACCTAGGTATGGTCAGCCTCACAATGGGCTTGACACCTTTGTACCGTTCGCATTAAACGTCATGGTAAACTGCCATATGAAGTTGTCAAACAAGTGAAAACGACAAGGTACTTAGGTGTTCAGCCACTTATGAGGCCGACTGTACTTCTATTGTGGCCATGGCTATTTCGTGTCTTACACGAAATATAAAAAGCCTTTTGATCTTAACGGTTAGCTTTTAGATTTAACTTGTATATTTCATAATCTTACTTATTTTAAGTTGATACTTTTCTGAATTGTTTAATGATTAAAATTGATTGATTAAATATTGATTTTATTATTTATGTACCGACATGAGTGAATATTGATCTGAGCTATAATTATTACAAATATCGAAGTTCGAGTATCTCCTTCTCTATTGCACTATTCACACTTATTTAACTCTTCACTACATAGTATAAAACAAAGTCGCTTCCCGCTGTCTGTCTGTCTGTCCCTATGTTTGCTTAGATCTTTAAAACTACGCAACGGATTTTGATGCAGTTTTTTTGAATAGACGGAGTGATTCGAGAGGAAGGTCTATATGTATAATACAATACATGCATGTTATTATTATTTGCATACATATAAATAGGGTCATTTCGCCGGTTACGCGACCACCTTCGGTTAGCGACCACTTGAATAACATGGTTTTTTCAATTGAAGATAACATCAATTCCACAGAGCCTATTGAAACAGTCAGCCGTAGGTATGCCTTATTGTTTGTAGTTATGGAATAGGAATTTACAAAAAAAACGAGAAAATATGCTTTCAGTTCACCAAGTGAGCTAAGTGGTCGCTACAAGGGTACAACCGCCCAATGATGTTGTAAAACATTGTTAAATAATTAGGTACCTTTCAGTTTCATCATTTTTTTCTTTATAATGGAATACAAATAAAAAAAAGGTTTTGTAATTACTTAGGTATTCATTTAATAATATGATCCTACGATAATTAATGTTTATGTCTGTATTTATACGATTAAACATAATATAATTGAGGCTTCAGTAAGAACTAAAGAGTATATAAATGTAGTAGAACAAGTTTATAATTTTGAATAAATAAAAGTTAAAAAAAATACATATATGTTTGTTACGAATTTATCTGTTTTATCTTAATCATCGTTTTAAAAAATAAGGAAAAAAAAAGAAAACATCAATAATTATAAAAATAAATTAAACAATTTAGACTATCTTCAACGGTCGACCGATTTTTTCGATGTGATCATCGAACAATGGGAAATAATCCCTTTTTAGGGTTCCGTAGCCAAAATGGCAAAAACGGAACCCTTATAGTTTCGTCATGTCCGTCTGTCCGTCTGTCCGTATGTCACAGGCATTTTACTCGAAAACTATACGTTGTATTTGAATGAAATTTGGAGCAAAGGTGTATTTTGAATGCCTCTATATATTTATGCAATAAAATTACTAAAAAATTTTTCTCAAACATGCTCGGAAATGTATGCGTTAATGTCACGAAATGAAGACATGAAGTTCCTTGTTTATGGCTGCCTACATTACTTCTTGGCCTAGGCCAAGAAGTAATGTATGAAAACCCTAACTAAAAACATTATTGGCCGCTACTCTAACTGTTATAGTAGCATCACTACGGGAAGGGGCACATCCCTACCGAGCGCAGAGTGTGGTTTATCTGTGGTTTTACGGGGGACTGGAGGGAGTCCGCCCATGTGTGATCTGTGAATACTGAAGTTAAAATAAAGCATTGTTCCCGAACTATAAGTGTGTATCCTTTCCATCCATTAGCTACCATTACACTAACTTTTTAAATTTGCTTACTGATATTAAACAGACAAAGGAAAAAATACATACTGCCAACCACCAATACTTTTTTTTAATTGTTTTAGTTTTTTGTAAAAATTGGGTCCCAGGGCATGCAGGCATCGAGGGAAATGAAAAGGCTGATGAGCTTGCACGAGCGGGGGCGAAGGGAACACACTGCGGACCAGAGCCGTTCTGTGGTATCCCTAAAAGTCTAACCAAGCTCACTCTAAAAGCCTATTGTTTCTACAAGACCATTCAAGCCTGGAGAGCTAACCCAGGACTGAAACATTCCAAGGCACTTATTAGAGCCTTTAGCAAAAAGGCGTCGTCTGACGCCTTGGCGCTAAGTAGGAACCGTCTACGCATGCTGGTCAGGGTGCTTACTGGGCACTGCCGCCTAAATAAGCACATGCAAACGATAGGACTGTGTGACACAAGGCAGTGCAGATTCTGCTTTGAAGCAGAGGAGACGCCTACACACATCCTAACCGATTGCCCTTGCCTCATGCGCAGTCGTAACTCCTTCCTGGGCAAACACATCATGTGCCCGGAGGAGATCAAATTTCTTGAGTTCAACAAAATCCTGCAATTCTTCGAGTTTGCAGGACTTGACCAAGAATTGTAGTAAGTGGCGATCACAATAGATCAGCGATGGTCGCAGTGATATAAGGGCTTTGACAGCCCGAAAGCCACTACCAGAAATAATAATAATAAGTGGTCGCTAACCCGCACATGAAATTAGGTGGTCGCCAACCGGCGAAATTACCCTACGTGCGAAGCCGGGGCAGGTCGCTAGCACGGAATAAAATGCAGATTGACCCACGACCGGGCCGTAAAATTGCCGCTGAGTAGAGACCACGCCCCCGCCGTCGCCCCCACAGCATCAACACCAGACGTTCCTGTAACGAAGACCCTGGTCCCAGCCCAGACGAGTATCACCAAGGAAGCTCAGAAATACTCCAGGAATCCTGGCCCCAGCCAACAGTTTCGAAATCGCACGCCTAATTTCACGGTCATCTTTATGGACTTTATGAACAGAAGTTGCCGCCAAGAAAAGCTATGCTTATTAAAATGGCTACCCCCGCTTCGAGGCGCGGTGGACAACCAACGAGTGCAGATACGGGAACCGTCGAATTTGGAATTTCTTGGCAGCACTGCTGAATAAAGTCAATTCCCAGTAGCTGGCCCCCTGATACTAAAAATTAACAGTTTTACTGTCAAAGAGTATTACATGTAGGTAATTGTTTACTGTTTATTATTGAAGGGTGGCCAGTAATTCAAACCTTATACTAAAATGAATTCTATTATAGTAATGGTGAATAGAGTTCATTTTACTATGACGTGGCCAGTTATTGAATGGTGGCCAACTACTAACGATTTACCCTATAAAGGTCCCGCTATACAATGCGACCTGAGGCCGCAGACCGGACGCAGTTATGCGTTGGAGTGCGATGGATGGAAGTAAAGTGTATCTTTCTCCCTCTAACGCATCATTTTGGACATGATTTGAATGTGTCGCGTTGCCATAGACAGGCGGTGGGGGATTCAGCCCGTCCGTCTGTCTGAATTCAGCCTGTAGAGTTGAACGATAACTAATATCTAGAAGTCTAACTAGCGCCGAAAAGTGGCCCCACAAAAAGGATGCACTTATAGGTGGGGATTAAAAAGGATGCCTGGCAGCCATTTAGTTCGAACATGGCCACCGTGTCAAACTGTTAAATAAACCAAACGTTCGGTTTCAATAAATATGCATTGTTGTGCCGTAAAATGGTATGTGATCGTTCGGACAAGCACAAGATGGAATCACTTTTCGCACGTTAATACAGCGATAAACATATTATTTTGATTTTATTGTTATGATCACATTTTGTATAGGGATGGTAACATGCCAACAGACATCATTACTTTTTTTAATAAGTTGGTTTCTATTTTAACCATTTAATATCTTATCAATATTTTGTAGTTTTTATCGATGCCTTTCTAACTATAAAATGAAAAAAAAAATGTTTTTAGACTTCCAATACATCCAATTAGAAACGAAATACCTATGGAATGAAGCAGTGCGTTTGAAACGACACGATTCGCAATGGCGTGCCAAAAAAAGGGATGTTCTTTACATATCATCTTGCATTCATTGCAAATAAATGTTTTGGTTATATTTCCTCTTTCAAAGATGTGATACGATTCTTGCAGCCATCAAATTCTAATAATTAAAAGCGCAATAGAACAGTTTTTAGTGATTCAGCTGCACTAAATTGCTAAATTAAAAAAAAATACTTAATGAAGTTATTTTCAAAATTGCTCTTTTGAAGTTAGAAATGAGGATATCACGTATTATTTGAGCTATATTGTATTTAAAAAAAATCAGCCATATCGTGTCTGGAGGAGCCCAAACTTGGTGTTTCGAAAATTGATTTCGAGTTAATTAAAAAAAATGGCTGAAATGTAATGATGGGGTATATTTCTAGAATCGCCTCAAAATGCCCTTTCATTAGATACCACACACGATAGGTTTTGACAGTCTGCATGTGGTCGATATACGCCTCTGCCTGGAAAAGGGTTAATGCCTGAATTAAGTTTCAGATAATGATGAGCACCATCTAGCTAAGCGTTCATAGCCCAGTGGCGCCTGCGAATTGGAAACGATAACGCAGGTTAAGCAAAGATGGCAGCGGTCAGTCCTTGGATGGGTGACCGCCTGTTTGAGTGGTTACTATAATGAGCGCTTCCGTGCTTTGGAAGGCACGCTAAGCAGTTGAAGCTAAAATAATTTACTTTAAAAACAAAGTTTTAACCGACTTCAATTCAGTACTCCGTCAAGCCACATGAACATTAAGTACCACATTTCTTTTGCAATTTACCACATGAACTGATTTCCGAGAGCAAATGCGTTGATTATTAGAGAAAAAAACCAAATCACTGTATGTGAGCCTATAATATTTGAGGACTTTCCGTCGATTACTCAAGGATCTCAGAATTACCCTTGGCACTTCATTGTTTGCTATTTCAACGCAATCATATCAGAACCTGTGACATACTTTTATAGTTTGAAGTACCTAGGTACATCATTGAGAAGTTCCACAAGCCATCTGTGGTCTTCATCATCACTTCCACCATCACCAAATTTATGATTTCCGGGTGTAAATACACGAGTTATAATAGAAAATACCGAAATTACTACACGCGTGCCTAATATATTTGAGGAGTTCCCTCAATTCCTCATGGTTCCCGTCATACAACTGGGGTTTTGAAAACAATGGGACCAATCTGAAAGCATATACTTTCAATTAAAAAAAGAATTGTACGAATCGGTTCATAAATGACGGAGTTCTGAGGTAACAAACATTAAAAAAAAAATACATCCGCATTGAGAACCTACTCCTTTGTTTTGAAGTCGGTTAAAAAAGACAGTTCTATAAAAAAAACATGTTTTTAATATATAGTTTAAAATAAAAAGATGTATAAACAATAAAAAAAACTACGGCTTTAATACTACGAAAAATTATTCTCAATAAAAAAAGAAAGCAAAAATAAGAAAGATTCCCTCGCTGAGATTTGACCCCCCGGCCAAAGGTGTTATAATATAAGCCAATGTTATATTATAACCATTCGTCTAATTAAGCGGTGACAGTTGTGGTGAAATTATGCGAGAAAATCTCGATAAAACGAATTTTCTCGGAAACGACTTAACTCGGACATCAGCCTGTAAGAGGTTGTTATGGCTCTCAAACAGCTCAAGAACAACAAGGCACCCGGTGAAGACGGAATAATAGTCGAACTCCTGAAGGCGGGTGGAAAACCGGTCCTTACGGCCCTTCGGAAGCTGTTCGATTCCGTCTTACTGGAAGGGAGAACGCCAAAGGCATGGAACAGAGGGGTGGTGGTGCTGTTCTTCAAAAAGGGTGACGACACCCTGCTGAAGAACTACCGACCCATCTCACTTCTGTTCTGAGCCATGTCTATAAGCTGTTTTCTATAGTCATTACAAATCGTCTCGTACGCAGGCTAGATGACTTCCAGCCTCTCGAAAAAGCCAGTTTCCGAAGAGGCTTTAGTACCGAAGACCACATCCACACGCTCCGCCAGGTTATACAGAAGACAGGAGTATAACCTTTGCTTAGCGTTCGTGGACTACGAGAAAGCCTTCGATTCGGTCGAAACCTGGGCTGTATTACAGTCTCTCCAGCGGTGCCAAGTTGACTTGGTAAAATAATATAATCTGTAGAACCCTTTAAAGGTCGTCAAATGGAGACGCTCCACGGGCCGATTTTGTCGGAAGGCTAAGCAAGGTCAAAAAAAATTTGACTTTGACTTTGACCTTCAAAAAGTGTTCTGTATGAATCTATTTTGAATAAAATATTTTGACTTTTGATTTGATTGGAAACCGTGCTTCCGACACGTATCCACACGTGTCGAATACCGAATCACGGTGCGCAACTGCATGCAGGCCTGCCGATTTCGCTCGTGTCCTTTAAACTTCGTACCGCTCGTGCCATCTTTATTTTTCTGTAGGTTCCTTTACACGTATTTTATATATTAAGAATAATGATTCATTTATGTTATTTTAGTCTGATTAATATATAATGTATGCTCAGTTGCATGTTGATAATAATATAGCTTATAATCATCAAAATACTGCTTAAATTATATTTTTAATGTTGTTATTTTGTAAGCCGTCTTATAACGGAAGAACGGAACGTAGTCATCAGACTTGACAGTGACACTTGGTTGTGTTCGCGATTTATTATTATTTATTTATTTTTGTAATATTTCATAACACGATAAAGAAATTATCACTTAGAATGTCTGAAAACGAGAGTGAAAATGTAAATGAAGACACTAAAGACATACAGTCTGTCGAAAAAGCTTTAGACGAGGACCAAATTAAAGTCAACAACATGCTGAAAGATCGTTTACGAAAATACATCAAAAAGTTGGACGGTAAGAGTTTATTAGTTACTAGTTAACGAATATATGTTGCTAACTAGTATTTTTTTTAAAGACATACCCATCTAGTACAATGCGGTGTCCTAAAACGTAATTCAAGTGTCATTTCTACTATGGTACCTAGTCCACTGCGTAAAGTAAACTATTAGAAAATGTCCTTAATAAGTTTCTGTCAAAAATTTGGTTGTAATGTACCAAAGAAGGGGCTGACATAAATATACTATGACAAACATATTTATGTCAGGACCTCCCCTTTGCCACAGTCCAACCAAATTTGTTATTATAACATCTATTTTAAATGATTGTAATGTATAGAACACATCAAAATAAGCATATTTCTAGTGTGACATTAATTAGGATCAACCACAGAACACTTAATACTATAGAATGGCGATATGGGCGTGGCATGCGCGCCACTAGTTTGAGTCACCCGATCGCAGTGTTATTGTAGGCGACATGGAGGAGACGAGGTGGCGACACCGGTCCCGATGGAAATCGTGCTTGATACCCCTTCTATAGTATTTAGTGTTCTGTGGGATCAACCTTCGGGATCTTCTGACACAAGCATTGCTATGCGTACTGGAAGGTTCCTACCTCGCCTTTGTTTCAACATGTGTAAAAAAACCGAATAAACTATTTTTGTTTCTTTTGATTAATAGTCGTCCATATTTATCAAAAATAAATTTTCTAAAATAGTGTAATAGACATATTGCAAGTATGTGTAAACATTAACCTTAATGCTTTTAGTACTTAATCGTTTTTTTTTCGATGGAACGATTGGCAGCTCACCTACATAAATAAGTATTACAATATTTAACTGCCTGGAAATCCTTGGCTTTTGCACATGGTTGTGACAAGTGACATTAACTGTCCGAAAATTACCCATTATGTTATTACAGACACAAACACCAGCATAACTAAAGAGGAAAGCAGAAAAATAGAGATAGAAACATTCAAACAGCTCTACAAGCCAAAAATAGATGGTGACGAGGAATCATACAAGAAAATACCCAAGTTTTACTATAAACTTCCCCGAACTGATGAAGTATTGTCCCAGAAGCTACGAGAAGAGACCCGGGCCCAATTCCTACAGAAGAAGAGTAAGGAGCTGTTGGATAACAATGAGTTGAAGCATTTGTGGAGTCTGCTGGAGAAGTCAAACGGTAGCTACAGCACGGGCAACAATGATGAGCTGACGATAGACTACTTCCAGTTTAAGAAGATCAGGGATGAGGCTGGACCCAAGTACAGGTAGGATTGTAAGGAGAACTGTCAGAAATACATCATGTTTAAAACACAAGTTTTGAATAAATGTGTCATTTATTATTTAGGCAATAAGTGTGACAGAGAGAGATATTTTAATTTGTTGTCTTTGTCATAGTTCCACTTTTTTTGTCTGTCGAGTTAGTATGAGGTTGCCGAAAGTAAACCAGTACCCGCCCATACTAAGGCCTTGATCACACGTACTGAGCAAACGGGCGACACAGTGCTCTCGGCGAAGTACCTGGTGCGTATAAACAGTCACTCGCTATGTTAATACACACCAAGTACTCGGCCTAGAGTACTGTCTCGCCCGTTTTCTCGGTACGTGTGATCAAGGCATAAGCATGTATTGTTTACGGTAAGCCGTCGCCATTTTAAGAACAGTTCTTAATTTAGTTGCACCAGTATAGGTCCTCTGTAGAAATCTATACTTTGAAGGCGAGTTGCACCAACTTACAATTACAGACCGATCAACGATATGGCGCCGGCAACTAGAGATACACAGTATAGAAACGAGTCAAACTTGCCATTTAACGAACACCGCTTTCGGTTACAGACGGTTGATGCAATCCCCTATTTTTGAAAGAGGCAGTTTTTTTTAGGGTTCCGTAACTAAAGGGTAAAACGGGACCCTATTTACTAAGATGAACTGATGACACCTGGTGATGGTCGCGGGAGTCCGCTGGATGCGGGTGGCGCAGGATCGGTCATTTTGGCACTCTTTGGGGGAGGCCTATGTCCAGCAGTGGACGTCTTTCGGCTGATGATGATGATGATTTACTAAGACTCCGCTGTCAGTCTGTCTGTCCACCTGCCAGCAGGCTGTATCTCATGAACCGTGACAGTTAGACAGTTAAAGTTTTCACAGATGATGTATTTCTGTTGCCACTATAACAACAAATACTAAAAAACAGAATAAAATAAATATTTAAGGTGGCTCCCATACAACAAACATGGTTATTTTGCTAGATATTGATAACGGCAACAAATAGATATTCACTTTAAAAGAAAAAATTAAATTAAAATAAAACAAATATTTGAGGGGGGCTCCCATGTTGATGTTGATGTTGTGAAGGGACGCCTGGCCGGAAAGAGGCGGGCAGTCGACCACTTGTCGCAGTCATTCAGCCCATTTCCCTCAGTTCGGAGCCTCAGGTTACTGTCCCGGCGCCGTTCCCACATCAAACTCTTCAATTCTTCTTGTTTTCCTGCAGAACAGAAGGACATCTTTAAGGTCGATATCCCTCAATTCCTTCTCCTCTAACATATCTTTACCGAATGTGTTAAACCGCGGTGCCGCGTACATACAACCGACATAATTTTGATGCCGTTTTTATATATAATGAAAGAAAGAAAGAAATTAATTTATTGCCAGCCAAAATAACACCACATCACATTTTAGGAGAAAACACAGTACTTATATAAAAATAAACTTAATAATGGTACGGAACCCTTCGCGCGAGTCCGACTCGCACTTGGCCGGTTTTGAAAAATGTTTTTTGTACTCGACGATTAAAATATGTGTATTAAGATTTCATAGAGAATACTGCAACGTCACTCTTTTCATAGTTGTAGTCCATGTTACTGTCGAAACAATCGAAATAACTACTTTTCGATACGCTCCAGACAACTAAAATAAATTCGACCAATCACGTGGCTGCTTTACTGAACTGTAATGAATTGGACCAATAGAATCGCTTTGATGTCGTACGCTCGTTGATGTCTTTTAAGATATCAACAAGCGTACGAGCGATGAGCTGCACTTCGTTTCAACAGTATCGAGTTTGTTTAATTAGTTCAGTTGACTCGTAGAAAATCAATTTTAATGAACTCGTACAAAAAGTATTGTTCACAATAGTGCTTGATTATAAAATCAAGCTTTTTAATCTCCTACCTTACTTAGGCCACTCAGCAAGCTTCGTGGCCTAAACACAGTACTCGACTAAAATTGTGAAAAATACTATTGATTGGACTCGTTGTAGGCCATACTTCACGGCGGAGGTGTTCGGGCGGCTGCAGGCGGGGGAGGGGGGCGCGGGGCGCGTGCGCGGCGTCTCGCTCTTCAACTACGTCATGCGCCGCGTGTGGCTGCAACAGACGCGTATCGGCCTCTCGCTGTATGACGTCACGGGCCAGGGATACCTTACCGAACATGTACGTATACCATACTTCACGGCGGAGGTGTGCGGGCGGCTGCAGGCGGGGGAGGGGGGCGCGTGCGCGGCGTCTCGCTCTTCAACTACGTCATGCGCCGCGTGTGGCTGCAACAGACGCGTATCGGCCTCTCGCTGTATGACGTCACGGGCCAGGGATACCTTACTGAACATGTACGTATACACACTACCAAAACCTATCTAAATAGATGCAGGGTGTTCCGGAATTTCCGTTAACTTCGGCATATTGCAGAGTACATTCAATTCACAGAAACAAATTGACATAATTGACGACCGCTTTTGCCTAGTTGGTAGTGACGCTGCCTACGAAGCAAGAGGTCCTGGGTTCGAATCCCGGTAAGGGCATTTATTTGTGTGATGAGCACGAATATTTGTTCCTGAGTCATGGATGTTTTCTATGTATTTAAGTATGTATTTCTCTATATAAGTATCTATATCGTCGTCTAGTACAATCTTTGCTTAGTTTGGGACTAGGTTGATTTGTGTAAGATTGTCCGCAAATATTTATTTATTATTTATTTATTAATTATTTGATGAAAAAAAAAATATAGCAATAACGGTTATTATTGCCTTATTGAACAAGGCTCTAGAAACACATGAAATAAAAAATTGGTAGGTAAAAAATATGTAACATCGAACGAACTCACTTTGTAAACCTTCTTGTAGTGTATAGGAACCTTACAAAATTTAAAAAGCTGTTACGACGTCACAGTCATCTTGATAACAGTAAGAGTTAAGACAAGGGCCTTGCAGTGGGTGGAGCGCGTCGCGTTAAATACCTAGCGCTCGCGAAACCTCGAGAAGCCAGTCAGTCGTAGGCCGGCGCCGCTCGAGCGAGCACATGTGCGTCGTGCCGTGAACCGCCGCCGCCGCCGACTTGAACGCGACGAACCGCGCGTACTTATTATTACTTGTTCTGTTAGTTTTTACGGAGTTCGATGGCCACGATGAAAACTAATAACAGCCGCTGGTGTTCTGTATATGGATGTTTAAATACCCAAAGGAACAATGGTTTATCTTTTTTTTACCTGCCGACAACTTGTGAACGGTAAGTTTCTTTTCAGGGTTCCGTACTCAAAGAGTAAATCGGGACCCTATTACTAAGACTTCGCTGTCCGTCCGTCCGTCTGTCTATCACCAGGCTGTATCTCAAGAACCGTGATAGCTAGAGAGTTGAAATTTTCACAGATTATGTATTTCTGTTGCCGGTATAACAACAAATACTAAAAACAAAATAAAATATTTTTTTAAGGGGGGCTCCCATACAACAAACTTGATTTTTTTTGCCGTTTTTATAGATAATGGTACGGAACCCCTCGTGCGCGAGTCCGACTCGCACTTGGTCGGTTTTTAAATATTTATTTAATAAGTAAGTACTTATTTAGTATAACTTAGGTACTTAATAATGTTGCAAGATACCTACAATGTACAACAACAATACGTAAATACATGTTACAATACGAACCGGCTGGTTAGGTACTTACTTACTTATTACTTTTAACGGGATACCTACAGTAATTTTCTTCAAAATGAAGCACGGGTTTGAAAATGTATTTTACTTAGCTGGGTATAATGATTGTCCTGTCCTATTTTAATTAAATGAGAACGTGCTTATATCAAAATACAACAATACATACATATACATATAGGTAAGTCGGTGCAGGGCTTCATCACTTTTTTGTCAGCAGGCAAGTGTGACAGGGAAAAATGCTTACGTCGTCGAAAAACGCTCGTATATATGTGTACCTACTATTGGGCTTGTAATGTGTAGGTACAAACCAAATCTTAATAAACTTCTTTCTCAATGCTGTATTCTTGGCGTGTGTCGCGAAGCCACTTCTGGCCGCGAATGAGAACCTATAGCACTCAAGCTAAGACACCCGTATTCGCATATATGCAACTATAAACATACCCTTACAACTTGCGGAATCCTTTATATATCTGACATAGGGGCTGCCGCCTCGTGCGTGCCAGCTCCCTATGACGTGTGGGGACTTTCGTCCCCGAGAATGTCCTCCAACCTCCCCTTTATAGACATCCCTTACCACCATTGATACTGTCCCAATTCACACACTATTGTTCCAGTTACCCGGGTGCACCCTTGACTGATGATGATATGGCCTGAAGCCGAGACTACCGAACTACCCTGTTGTTACACTTGTAACTAATCCTCTAACACTAAAGAACTCCACAAATAAGAACTGTGTTGTGTGTCCTACAGGTCACGTACATGCGCGACCTGTAGGAAAACCTTATTCATCTACATGATATACCAATACGCCTCCCAAAGAGAATGAGACCTGTGGACGCACATAAATACATCGCATCATAAACAATCATCGTCCGATCTGTGAAAGCACATGAACACACGTGTAAATGATACCAAATCGTTACAATATCATAGGACGCATCGAAAGTGATTATGGAAAGAGCTCACCCTGGTTTTCCTCCAAATCAACCACTACAAACCGCACTTAACTGTTCGTTCCCAATATAGCTGTTAGAAACTCTGACAGCCCGCCTACCCGTCAACCTTGTTATAAAAATGATTCGTTGTCGGTGTTGCTACATAAAATAAATCGGCTGTTTGAGACATAATTATAAACACCAATGTAAATACTATCGTGAATCATGACCATTCACGACACTCCCGGCCCCCCAGAAAACTGGCGATCATATATCCAATAGAGATTATCATCTTTCACAGCTTTATTTAACTCTTCCTCAGATCTTTGAAATTACCGTTCTTTTCCCATTGCAAATATTGACAAGCTCTGAATCCTATCGATCACCTTGATTGGGCCCAGTAATCCACATAGTTTCTGATAGCTGTAACGTCTGATAAGTTCATCTTGACGCACTTTTCTAAATCAGTTCCAAGCTCTTCGTGGGGCCCGAGTAGCCAACTGCGAGGTCCTCTATTCTTGAGATTTTGACCAACCAAGCTTCATCGTGTCTTGGCGTTCCATGTCGTAATAAACAATCAATCATAATATGTCCTATATATATCGTAAAACCATATTATAGATTTGCTAGTGTATGAAAATACTTCTATACATTGTGCATTGCTGATTCATGTATGTACATACTTTTAGGTTACCGCAATAGGATTTGCTTTGCCTTGCTAGATTGAAACGAATATCTGGCCAGATTTTATTATCATCTTTATACTTGTTTCCTTTTTCCATGGAATGGAATCCTCCCCCGCGGGCAAAATTGCTTACGTTATTAAACGAATGCACGAAGCATTACCACAACTAATGTTAATTTATCTGTTAATCTATTGATTTCCCTGATTCCTCCTCGACCTACAATAAATATTTAAAAATTATTCTGCGCGGGTCAGTGTGATTTTTTTTTTTATTTTATTTTTTTTTTTTAAAGCGTTTTCTTGTCTATACAATACGAATACACTCCACTGATCACCTAAAAAAATAACATAGGATAGAACATGAAGCTTGAAAGTAGAGGCAAACAACGGGCTGCCCTATGGCTTGACGTTGTTTTTTCTTTTCTTTTCCTAAGACCTGGTTATTATAATTTATTATATAATACCGAAAATTAATTGAATTCTTAAATAAAATGTGATCCACCACAAACTAAGTTTGACGGTGGAGTGAGCACTCAGTCTCAATATAAATTAAATGAATTATGTCTCATACTTGATATAAAACCTCTTTTACTAAGACTATATTTAAAAAAAATACGTTTGTAAAATTGTTTTTGATTTATTTCATACGACGTATACCTCGATAACTGAAATAACGTTAATTCATTACCTCGTATAACTCGTACTTTATTGTTGATTCATTTTCGTCTTGTTTCATCATTCTTGGCTAAATGACCTCATGTTACTTCCAAAGTACACAAAACAAATATACAGTTTATTTAAATTTTTATAAATGTTTTTTTTTTGTTTTTTAATAAAATGTTGTGTTCTATTTTGATTGAAGGATTATGTATGCCTTTATGTACTGTTAATAGAAACGTGCTTAATTATTTCTGTTTACTAACTTTTTTATTATACATTTAATAATCGCACCTCTCTGTAACGAAAATAATCTCTTATCTCACCTGTATTAATGGAACCCTCTGTAAATGAGACAGATATTAATACACTTGGATATCTGAGACACTTTTTAAGTGGAATACTTCTTTAAGCGAGACACATCTGCCGGTCCCTTGAAGTCCCAGTTATGTCAAAGTTTAACTGTACACATTTGGCTATATCTGCACAGATCTTGCCTAGTTTTACGCGCAGTTGTATACGTTTTAATTCAACAATGAAAGTAGTATGCTACGGTGGTTTTCGACTCCAATGCTCCACTATCAGTGGTCAAGTCAAGCATTTACCGACCGTGAGAAATATTTTTCTCAGCCTCAAATCTGATCTTTAACAGCCCATTTTATTCTGAGCGTAAATCCAAAATTGGCTGAGCATTGCCAAAATAACCTGTATTGTTGTGGCACTATTGAAATCGCTCAATTGTGCTCGAGTCTGAGGACCACCAAAAAGAATTCTGAACACCATGGAAACTGTTCTGATGACTGCTAAACCAAGACCTCTGAGCCCTGCGAAATCTGTTCTGAGGACTGCTTAACCTAGGCCTTTGAGTCCTACGAAAACTGTTCTGAGGACTGTTCAGCTTAACCTAGGCCTTTGAGTCCTACGAAAACTGTTCTGAGGACTGTTCAGCTTAACCTAGGCCTCTGAGCCCTACGAAAACTGCTCTGAGGACTGCTTACCTAGGCCTCTGAGCCCAACGAAAACTGTTCTGAGGACCACTAAATCCAGACTTCTGAGCGTCGCGAAACTGTTCTGACGATCGTGAAGCTGTTTTGAGCACTGCCAAACCAGTATTTTGAGCACTCCTAAAGTGTAATAATGATATGTTGGCTTTGAAGGATACCAAAACTCATAATTTTTGGTTGAGTTTTAAATAAAGACTTTGTTTCTGAGCTGAAAGCATGAAAATCATCATTTTCAACTATTGCTTGTATTCTTCCTATTATTTACGTCTTCCACGAGCCACCGAGAGCGCCATATAGTATGACGGGTGTCCTTCAACATGTGATTTTCCAATAAGATTTTAGGCTTTGCGATATTGCGTATCTCAATCCTCGCACACGGTCAATATGCGCCATTACATTAGTTCTTATGACCGTGCGACGTTTTATCATGCCTCCTCCCATAGTGTATCGGTTATTAATGATGTTAAACTTGTTCAAATATTCGCTACCCCTCAACCGCTTAAACTCTTTAGTAATCATGCACTGTGTCTGTCACATCAGTATAAATGACTAAATAAAATATATATGTGAATTATTTCCTGGACTACATAGATACCAGTTTACGCTATAAAATGTATTTCTGCTATTAGCTTTAGTGTCACTTGCAGCAGTTCATATTTCATTAGTTATCGATGGATAGTCTCTGTATGAATCTCAGTTTATGTACATTGATGTGACGTGCTGCAGTCCAAAGTGTTTGCGACATCTAGCGCAACGTTCAGGTCTTTGTACTAGGTATATGGAAAATTAATTGTGAGCTTTGGATCAGATTGGTCCTTATAGTGATTTTCCGAACCTTTCAGATTTAATTAACTTTGGTTTATCAATGTACGTAGAGATTCTTTACTCTTCTCCTTATAAGTACTGTATTCATTCCGGAATTGGTCATATAGTGTGATGCCCACTCGCTAACACAGTAGGTTAATATTTTAAGTTACATTGAATTATCGGTCACCATCAGTATAAGTGACTTCCGTTTAAATTTTATACTAATTGTATTAGTTTCGCTTTCCTTTCATTCCCTTTTAACACCTATGTAAGGTCGGGTCTCTTAGTCAGTTTGCGACAGCGCGATCGATTATGAGTTGTCTTTTCTTCGACCAGGTTCTTCACATTACATTTTTTCTAATATTGGACTACCACGTGGATTTTGGTATACCTCTTCCTCTGGAATGTTTGGGAAGGCGAAGTGCAATGTTATTGATATTATTATGGTATTTTCCTCCTTTTTGAGTGTGTCCGAACCATCGCAGTCTTTGATTGAAGCTACTTTAAAAACTTCCGTGAACGTTAAGTTATGTTATTAATGTCATTATCCTTGCCGTGCACACATGATATCTGTTCTGAGTTATCATCCAGGAGCCAAAAAAATTTCACTAGTTTTTCTGCAGTTCCTAAGATTGGAAGAACAGTCGTTGCTATAATCAATAATCAAATGCGATGATTTTGATGTCGGTTTTAAAGAAATCCATGATGCTGTTTAAATTAAGGTTGAGGATGGAAGCTTCATGCACCGGGACACCGATTTCAAACCTTTTACCTTTACCATCGGGTTTTAATACTTCTTCATTTTGTTCAATACTCTTTCATTTGATACTTTGTCTGTCCACAAGATTTTCAACATTCTCCTATATAGCCACATTTGAAATGCATTCAGTTTTTTAATTGTCAATTTATTTAAAGTCCAAGCCTCTGCACAATACACAAGGATTGACAAAACATAGCATTTAACTAATCTCCATCTCAGTTTTAGATTTATATCCTTATGTGTGTATAGTGTTTGCATTTTCAATACTGTTTTTAATACTTAACCATGTAATTTTTGTTAAGGCTGATATACTAACACTGGTACCCTGGTACCTAGATATTGTCGCCTTAGTACTGCCTCGTGAGATATCACAAGCGATATGATTGAACGCCTTCTCAAAATCTATAAAACGAATGAATTATGTTTGAGTATCATTTAAAGAACATCTCTAGGAATGATGGAATAATGTTTCTTGATTTAATTCTAGCTCGTGGTTGTCCATAAAAGAATTATGTACCAACTCGTAAGGTACAACAAATGATACAATTCATCAATATTAACGCGTGAATTTGTTTGATCCTTGCATACAGTCGGCGTCAGCTTATCCTACGAGCAGGTATATTCATATCGAAAGGCAAGTTCGCCATATGATGCTTATGTATGACGTGTAGTAACATGGGGACAGTCAGGTACTTAGTTACTTAAGTTCATGTTTAATGCCGTTGTTGATCGTGTTTTGTATTTTAGAAATGAAGTCCCAAACTTGAACTCCTTTCTGTTATTCATCGCGGTCTGCTGACATTCTTCTGATGAAGAAAGCGTGATGTTTCGTAAGTTTAGCTACTTGAGGTAACACTGAAAACTAGTGGTCAGTTCCAGCTCCAAGGCTATTTGTCTGCGGATGTCCAGGTTTGAGTCTTCTGAGCTGTTGTCAGGATATTACTAAGTGTTTCTAACTATCAGGTGCCCGAATAGCCATGTTTTTAGACATACAAATTGCTTTGCAAGTGTCAGATGCAGAATCACCTAGGCTCTATGATTTGCCTCTCAGAGAGGCGTTAGACTCATCGGCCTCCACATCGTGTATTGACTGTGTGAACTGTGTCTGATAAACCTGATTGATAATGAACATTATACATTTACACTAATGCTTTTTAAAACTAAAACATGGCCCACTAAACATAACTACTAATAACACCATTGTGCCTCAGGTAAACAGAGAGAGACAGCCATCTCGGTTTATCACGCCTATATTTGCTCCCAAATACGATATGGGATCGTACTATGGGCAAGTTGCTCCGAAGCAAATAAAGTATTCATTGCCCAAAAGAAATGCCTCAGAGAAATCTGGGGTCTGAGAAATGTAGACTCATGGAGACAAATCTTTATAAAAAATAAGTTTATGACAGCGCCTAGTATATATATTTTTGAAACTGCCAAATTAGTAAAGTCCAATATGTCACTATTCAAATTAAATGACAACTCTTACCGTAGAGCAGTTACGCATACGGCCTTGTCTATGCCAGCTCCAAGACTAGAAATTTACCGCAAAAACTGCTACTACATAGCTTGCTTAATTTATAACTCCATACCGAAAGAAATTACTGACATGTTTTACAATAGTTTCTGTAGGAAATTGAGCACCTGATTGACCGAAAATTGCTTTTATTCGGTCCAAGATTTCCTTAAAACAACAAATTGTAGGTATACTAAGTACGCACAGTAAATGTTAAGTAAAATTCGTTTTGATAGTACCTATTAATATAATACTATGACAATGGAATTATTTTAGTCATTATTATACTGGACTTTGTTAATATGTTGAATATTATTGAATTGTAAATGTTGTAATGTATGTGACGATTTTCTTTAAATATTTGCACGCCATCAGCCGGCAGAATTGTGCTGGACTATAAAATTGAAATGTAACACTTATAATGACCATGATTCAAGCAAATAAACGATCTATCTCTCTATCTATTTATTGACTTCATGATCGATTCAGGGTCTCATTAGGTCATCATATATTGTCTGTCACTGTCTAGACTCGCACCTATATTGTCTCTCAGTAAATTGAATCTATTCGATTCTAATTTGAGGGGTAAATCTTCGCGCCGGTGCATGGCAAAGGTTCGCACGGCACTGCCTTTTTTACAAGAAACTTTAGGAACTTAAGTATAGTTTACTGACCCTTTGTGCTACACTGTAAGTGAGGTTCTTCAGAATAATCATTGACCCCAGCACATTCCAAAATTTGTAAATTCTATATATTTAGACATGTAAATGAGATGTACAATTTTCAATAAATAATCTAAAATCTAACATTTAAGAGTCCCATTACGAAATATTTAAACCAGTCATAATTACAAATCTTTGTTTAACCATAACACTTGATTATACTCAAGTCTGAAGTCTAAAGGTATTCTTTCCACGAGCCGAACCTTTCGGTTGCACCTACAAAACGTATTCGTGATTCGCGAGATTCACTTAACGAAGTCACGTGAGTTATCTGACTATTTACTTTCAAGTCACAAATGAATTTACTTATACAAGAATTCTGGACACTACTGTGTAAGTCATGGTTTATAGCTAAAGGATTAAAAGAAACTAAGCACCAAAGCTTTCATACCCATTTTACATCCTGATTCAGAGCATAGTATCGGAGTCAACAAAGCTAAGTTTTTACGATTGCTAGGTGTACATCTTGTTGTAGTTACTAACTTGTTGTAGCTATGGTTACGCACGTAGGATATATTCATGATTAAATTGTAAGTAATTTTACTATTATATTTATCGTTGTGTATGGAAAGCATTTAAATGATTATTACCTGCTGATTATGGTTAATATTGCAATTGACAATATTGTCAACGTATCACGTAGGTATCCGATGAATCTTCATTGGTTTATATTTCAAGACTCCACCTGATTTATTGAGTGACAGATACGTGATGATGATATTTTTTTTTTATAATAAATGATTTTTTCCCTGCCCCCTAACAATCGACTCGTACCTGAGGGCCACCAGCCACCTCCACACATTATTTTGGTGTAGGTATACTATTGGTGTATCATACTGACAACATTGTTCCATCCTCTGTTTCATCACAGCTGAGCATCACGCACGACACAACACAGTATACTCACTATGCGACTCATAATATGTCTGAACTCACTTCTTTAACTCTTTAACCAGCATTATCTGATATATCACAACTGTCAATAAATAACACTTCCTTGATTTTCTATGATAGACCGCAAAAATTGTTATGTCAGTCACCTGAGGGCGCACCAGCGACGCTCTCCGCAGTGATTAGCAGTCGCTGAGGCCGAATACGGCTAGGAGAAGATGATGATGACACAGTTAAAATTGCGAGTAACTTATTTTACGTTAAAAGTTAATCCTTCTCGGCATAACCTGGTAATGAAAATCATCACTAGTGGTCTTGAGATAAGTTGCTGGTAACCAAACAATAATGAAGTCAACATCAATTAGATCCATCGAATTGCTGTCAGATCTCTTATTGACAATAACCACCGAAATAAAAGTGAATCAGCACCAAAGCCTACTGCCACATACTAATAATACAACAAACAAGTGAACTCCCAGGATACTACCATTCTTTTGATCTCAATAATATGGTAAAATAGATATGAGCAACGTATACCGATTTCAGTAATTTATTCGGTATAAATGTACCTATGAACAAATACACTGATGAAATCAGAACGAAACTTGAGAATAACATCATACTGTCTAAAACTTCCTCCTCCTGTCAACAAGAAAAATATAGGAAAACCACAGATTGCTCCCAAAGGTAAAATTGTAACCGTCAAATTGATACAATTCATTCGCAATTTATTATTTGTGTCTGCAGCTTATAGTCTCTGAAGTTCGTACACCCTTGAACCTCTGACATCTTGATTGCAATCAGAACAATGAATCCGATTCACCAGAAAACATTTAGGTCATATTTTCAATAAAAAAGTAACCATCAAATATAGTACCTACATACCTGAAAGAACAGGCTTTGCTCTTTGTTTTTTCCAGAGAAAAGGAGTTGATTCTTTTCACCTCCGTAAACCCGTGTAGTAAATAAATTGTATTGAAATCTGATGCGCTGTTTTCGACAATCCATTGACAATCAAATAAATATACCAATGCTGCTCATTGAATAGTTTAGAATAATTATATTTTGTATATAATCCCATAATTTGTCATTGAGTCAGTAAAAAATACAAATGCTATACATATTTTTTGCATTTATAAGGTGCAAACCAGCCACGAATGTACTTTTACCTACTTTAGTATGATACCAATAAAAAAAATTGATTTTGATTGAGAGCCGTACCAATTACCCTATTTATAGTAACATGACATTAAAATGTACTACTTATGGAAGGTTAATTCCTTATGATGTCTAAAAGGTCTTAAATGTTTGCACCACACTAAACATTGATCAATGGTTCTGTTATATAACTTGGTTTTAACTGTAACCTTTGCATAAGGAGCACCTCTGACCTAATACAGTGATAGTTTGCTGTAAGTATGTTTTCTGAAAAGTCAGAAACATTTAAACCGATTAAGGCTTGGCATCTCAAATTTTGGTAAAAATGAGTTGTTTAGTAACCAGTTTATACCTTATAACGTAACAATTTTCGTGTTGGAAAATAGATATCATAATCTGCAAGATATAAGAAGTGACATTGTTTTCGTGGAAATCCATTTTAACGTAAGAAAGTGGAGAAAAATAAATCTAAATTCAACCCTATTTTTTCACTTGTAACCAGTTTACTGCTCCATTTTTTATCAGAAAGAGATGAAATTTTATAATCTTCTTCATAAAGTAATGAACATTAACTTCATTTTCTTACTTTCTTAAATTTCGTCTCGTTTCTAAAATATTCCGATAAACATGATATTCGCGCTTTCGACCACGCACTTTCATCTCGCTCACGCCCACGCTCAGTGAGAGGGAGAGAAGACCATGAACGTGCGGGGCCTTAAGACAGGATTTTAATAATGTTAATCTCTTTCTCGTGGATGGTTTTAAAATCTTTAGATTACCTTTATGAACAGTAATCTGTTTTTGAGTCAATAATGCACATGCTACATTTAATATTGGTTTTGCAGGAAGTTGGGGCAAATAAAGTGTTAAACAGATGAAGACTGGCTTAGATCCCAGCATGCTCCACCATGTCGCGAAGCCACTTCTGGCCGCGAATGAGAACCTATAGCACTCAAGCTAAGACACCCGTATTCGCATATATGCAACTATAAACATACCCTTACAACTTGCGGAATCCTTTATATATCTGACATAGGGGCTGCCGCCTCGTGCGTGCCAGCTCCCTATGACGTGTGGGGACTTTCGTCCCCGAGAATGTCCTCCAACCTCCCCTTTATAGACATCCCTTACCACCATTGATACTGTCCCAATTCACACACTATTGTTCCAGTTACCCGGGTGCACCCTTGACTGATGATGATATGGCCTGAAGCCGAGACTACCGAACTACCCTGTTGTTACACTTGTAACTAATCCTCTAACACTAAAGAACTCCACAAATAAGAACTGTGTTGTGTGTCCTACAGGTCACGTACATGCGCGACCTGTAGGAAAACCTTATTCATCTACATGATATACCAATACGCCTCCCAAAGAGAATGAGACCTGTGGACGCACATAAATACATCGCATCATAAACAATCATCGTCCGATCTGTGAAAGCACATGAACACACGTGTAAATGATACCAAATCGTTACAATATCATAGGACGCATCGAAAGTGATTATGGAAAGAGCTCACCCTGGTTTTCCTCCAAATCAACCACTACAAACCGCACTTAACTGTTCGTTCCCAATATAGCTGTTAGAAACTCTGACAGCCCGCCTACCCGTCAACCTTGTTATAAAAATGATTCGTTGTCGGTGTTGCTACATAAAATAAATCGGCTGTTTGAGACATAATTATAAACACCAATGTAAATACTATCGTGAATCATGACCATTCACGACAGCGTGACAGCCCTAGCGCTACACGTGCCGTGCGTGAATGAATACAAGTTATACGATAGACAGAGAAGGAGAGAGTAGGCATGTTTCTTATGCCTAAACGCCGTTTTTGCTAGGGAGTGCAACTTCTGTACTTGTACTATTACTTATTACTTATTCTGTGCTTAAGATGCTACTGTCACTGTCTTGAAGAAATTAACTTTATTTGATCTAAACTATGGGCATAGTTTGCAATTAACGGATATTGTCGGGAAAACGTTGTCATATCTATCAAAATTACATTATCAGAGTATTTTGTTACCATAAGAAATACGAATATTTTGTTATAGAATCATAAGATTTATTATTGATTTGAAAATTAAAATCGTAGTTTTATTATCTGTATGTCACGTGACCGAAAACGTCGACCGCCATATTGTCTACTGTGACGTCAGAATAGGAAATGCAAAAATCGGAAGGCGTAGATAAGGACACGCACATTTGACGTTTCTTTGTTTATTTCTAGTTATGACGTCACGATAATGGCGGTTGCCTTTTTGGTGCAAACTCTTTAAATAAAGATAATAAAAAAAATATATAACGTTCATATTTCAACCATTATTTATTTGCATAAAGCGATATTATTTTGAGGAAATAAAAATACAACATGGGAATCACACAACTTTGCTGCCTTAATTAAATTTTGCGTATCTTAAAAAAGCAAATATGTTCATAATAATGCCTGACTTGGCTCTACGAAATATCTCACAACTTTTTATGGTGGAAGAGTTTCGAGACTTGGCATATTTTTTACATGGAATGTATTTTGTGGGATTTACACTTTATTGCAATAATTCGATGGCTTACTATCCATGAACGTGTAGCTAACTTCAGCCCGGCTAGCACGATAGGTTTAATGGTCACGTTTTATGGCCTAAATGTACTTAAACGTCAAGGTCACGTTAAACGTAACCATAAAACGTGTCATGCTACTAGTGGCCAGAGACGCAAATTTATGTAGGGCGTACTGTACTAATATTGTACAAAGACAACTAGTATGGAAAAACCGCAAAAAGCATTGAATTCCAAAGGCTAGCTTAAGGTAGGTAGATCGCGATCCCATGGCGCTCCCATTAACGGCAGGGACGGAAACGCCGGAGTGGTTTTAGTGGGTAGACTCCCTCCCCCTTCTCCTTAAATAGAGAAGGCTGGAGGGTGTGAGTCCCACATACCCCCCATTATAGCTTCCCGGCTGGGGGGATGCGTAAGTGCATTTCCACTCCGTCAAAAAAAAAAAAAATAAGGTAGAGATCGCTCTCTAGCGATAAGACCGCATGTTGTTTGACTTGTATTGATTATGTTATGTAGTTACCTACAGTGTCCTCGTATTCAGGTGTGCAATAAAGAGTATTTGTATTGTTGTGGGCGGGGCACATTGCACGTAGAACCGATGGCCGATGGGGCGGAAAGGTTCTCGAGTGGTGACCACGTACCGGAAGGCGCGGCGTGGGGGGCCTCCCCCACAAGGTGGACTGATGACCTGGTAAAGGTCGTGGGAGTCCGCTAGCGCAGGACCGGCCATTGTGGCACTCTTTGGGGGAGGCCTATGTCCAGCAGTGGACGTCTTTCGGCTGATATGATGATGATGTTGATGATTGTATAACCTGTGTAGGACCTGGAGAGCTACATCGCCGAGCTGGTGCCGTCTCTGGCCGCGCTGGACGGCCTGGACTCCTCCTTCAGCTCGTTCTACGTGTGCACGGCTGCGCGCAAGTTCCTATTCTTCTTGGACCCGCTGCGAGTGGGCAGAGTGCGCATTCGCGACGTGCTGTCCTGCTCGTTCCTGGATGATCTGCTCGAGGTAAGAGAGACGACACTCCTTCAGCTCGTTCTACGTGTGCACGGCTGCGCGCAAGTTCCTATTCTTCTTGGACCCGCTGCGAGTGGGCAGAGTGCGCATTCGCGACGTGCTGTCCTGCTCGTTCCTGGATGATCTGCTCGAGGTAAGAGAGACGACACTCCTTCAGCTCGTTCTACGTGTGCACGGCTGCGCGCAAGTTCCTATTCTTCTTGGACCCGCTGCGAGTGGGCAGAGTGCGCATTCGCGACGTGCTGTCCTGCTCGTTCCTGGATGATCTGCTCGAGGTGAGAGAGACGACACGTCTTCAGCTCGTTCTACGTGTGCACGGCTGCGCGCAAGTTCCTATTCTTCTTGGACCCGCTGCGAGTGGGCAGAGTGCGCATTCGCGACGTGCTGTCCTGCTCGTTCCTGGATGATCTGCTCGAGGTGAGAGAGACGACACGTCTTCAGCTCGTTCTACGTGTGCACGGCTGCGCGCAAGTTCCTATTCTTCTTGGACCCGCTGCGAGTGGGCAGAGTGCGCATTCGCGACGTGCTGTCCTGCTCGTTCCTGGATGATCTGCTCGAGGTGAGAGAGACGACACGCCTTCAGCTCGTTCTACGTGTGCACGGCTGCGCGCGTTTAGGGTATTTTGGGAATAGAGTATTTTGAGACTCATTCGTAATGAGATGCAGTCCACTTGAATTTGGGTTGTATCGAGAGTAGTGTCCTTCGAAAAAAGGGGTTTTTGAGAGAAGGTGATTTTGAAATTAGGGTCTATTAATGACTAGAGTATTTTGGGTGTAGTGTAGAATCAGCCGGAAGGCCTGTATATACTATTATAAATTATAAATGTGAATGTTTGGATGTTTGTTACTCAATTACGCTTAAACGGCTGAACCGATTTGGATGAAATTTGCACGAAGATAGTTTATAGCCTGGATTAAAATATAGGATAGTTTTTATCCCGGGTTTACGCAGACGAAGTCGCGGGTGGAAACTAGTATACATATAAAGTCCTCCGTAACGGCCTCCGTAGCCCAGTTGGTAGTGACTCTGCCTACGAAACTGGAGGTCCCGGGTTCGAATCCCGGTCAGGGCATTTATATTTATTTGTGTGTTTATCACGAATATTTGTTCCTGAGTTATGGATGTTATATATGTATATAAGTATCTGTATGTATTTATCTATTGGGTCAATCAACTATTTCTTGTTACTCGTTGCCATGGTTACGTCTCTTGGGTCACCCTTTAAAACTATTATTTTATGGGGTTTAAATCCACTAAACACGTGTTTTGTCATATTGGTAAACCCATTCCATGGTGGGGCATCTCCTTAGCATGAAAGGAGTCCAGTTTATGGTATTTTTTCTAAGAAAGTCTGTTACTGTTGTCTCTTGGCTTACCGGGACAGAATAACAACAAGAAAAAGTGGATTGATCGTCGCCTAGTACCCACAACACAAGCCCTATTGAGCTAACCGTGGGCCTAGGTTGATTTGTGTAAGATTGTCCGGTTTTTTATTTTTTTAATAAAGTGCGATGATTGCAGCTCCGAGAGGAGGAGCTGCCGATGGAGCTGCAGGAGCAGAACTGGTTCAGCGCGGCGTCGGCGCTGCGCGTGTACGGGCAGTACCTGAACTTGGATCGCGACCACAACGGCATGCTGAGCATCGCAGAGCTGGCCGGGTGAGCTTTTTATCACACAGTTGTTGTTGCCTAAGTGTATAATAATACAGAAATAAATAACAAAACAATAAACTAGTATTAAATAAATTAATATTAATAAATAAATAAATAATAAACAAATAATACATAAAAGAAAAATAAATAAATAAATTATAAATAAATAAAAAATAAATATCTACATAATAAATAAAATATAAAAAAACCGTCCAAGTGCGAGTCAAACTCGCGCACGAAGGGTTCCGTACCATTATCAATAAAAATATTTATTTTATTTTGTTTTTAGTATTTGTTGTTTTAGCGGCAACATAAATACATAATCTGTGAAAATTTCAGCTGGAACTATCACGGTATCAGTGAGATACAGCCTGGTGACAGACAGACGGACGGACAGACGGACAGCGAAGTCTTAGTAATAGGGTCCCGTTTTACTCTTTGAGTACGGAACCCTAAAAAACAAACATTTTTTGTTAATAATGAATTTTATTTACTTATGACAAGAGTGATTATTATATTCATATTCATATTCATATTCATTTATTCATAATTGTCAATATTACATGTCAGGAATTTATATAAAAAAATAAAAAATAATAATAATATTAGCTTTACACAAAAAGTGTACTTACAAATAATACTTATTAGTTATGATTGCAATAATATTTAAAAATATTCAAACAATGTTTATAAATTCGTCGAAGCTATAGAATGTGTGCGCGAGAAGCCATTTTTTTAGTTTTCGTTTGAAAATCAGTAGTGACGGAGCCGACGTGATTGTCTCTGGCAACTTGTTATACACGGCTGGCCCCATCACATGCGTCGCCTTCTCGGATTTGGCCAGTCGTCGCTTTACTGGGAGGATTTTATTGGGGTATCGCAGCATCCGGGATGAATCTGAGCGCTTTTTGTACTCGTCTAAGTGTGCGTAGGTATACGATGCGATTTGGAACACTACGATTGATGGCAGTGTCAATATGCCAAGTTCCTTGAAAAAAGGCCTCGCAGATGTTTCTTGGCTTACCTGCACCACAGATCGCACGGCCCTCTTTTGACATCTGAAGATACGTTGCCAGTCGGCGGCGCGCCCCCACATCTCCGCACCGTACTGTAGCAGTGCGTGAATAGTCGCGAAATAGCTCGCCCTTACAACGTGCCGCGGTACGACTCGCGCAAGACGGCGCAGTGCGAAACACGCACTACCCAGTCTAGCGCACAGCTTGTCAACGTGGGTCTCCCAGGTTAGTTTTTGGTCAATACCAAATCCCAAGAAGATGGTAGCTTCCTTTTGTTCTACGCAGATGCCATCAGCCTGTACTCTGAGTGGCCTCGGCTTGCGGCCCCCCACATGGAAATGTATAAAATGGGTTTTGGTGACATTGAGCGCTAGTCCATTTAAGCTAAACCACCGAGACAGCTGGCTCGCGGCAGCGTTAAGGCGGGTCTCTAGGGTATCTACATTAGGGGCCGATACTATGCCAGCCACATCGTCCGCATACATTAAAATATCAGCCGCTGTAATTGCCTCGGGCAGGTCGTTAAGTAATAGGGAGAACAGAACGTTCGAGACCGAAGATCCCTGGGCAACACCCATTGTTGTCGTCAGCGGATCTGATTTGGCCCGCCCTGCGTCACCAACTACAACTTGTGACCGGTAGTGAAGGATGTCTGTGAAGAGGCTGTGCGCATTACCATGTATGCCGTAATGCTGAAGTTTGGCAGCTATGACTCTGTGGTCAGCAACGTCGAAAGCTTTGGAGAGATCACAGCACAACACAAAACGTTGCATTTTAAGTCGGTACCGAGGAGCACTTCTAACTTATCTGATTTGTTGTTCAGCGATTGTACGTTCTGGTGACATACAATAATCGGCGAGCTATTGCAGGCATCCTTTCCGTGTGTAGTCGTCGCACGCGCTGCCGCGCAGTCACTGGGCCGCTGCCGCGGGCCGGTCGGTGGTGGGGCCCCGCTGCGCGCGGGGTCTGACGCGAAACCAGTCTGATGACCGAATACCGTGTGGCCACGAAGTCGGCGACTTTAACCGCTCGGCCATGCTTTCCGGGAATCCAATTACGAAAGCTGCATGCCTAGTGGTATTTATATTTCTTTTTTCGACGGTATACTCTTTTGATTCTTGTAACTTATTTAAGAATTTCACAATCTGGTCGGTGGTGGTATCTGGCTCGAAGTTCCATGCCTGTATGAACCTAAAGCGCTCTGCAGATTTTAAGTTGGTGTCTTCGTCACCAGCTCCAATTACCACAGCCGGTTTAGATTTCCGTTTGTCCGCTGCGCGCGGGGTCTGACGCGAAACCAGTCTGATGACCGAATACCGTGTGGCCACGAAGTCGGCGACTTTAACCGCTCGGCCATGCTTTCCGGGAATCCAATTACGAAAGCTGCATGCCTAGTGGTATTTATATTTCTTTTTTCGACGGTATACTCTTTTGATTCTTGTAACTTATTTAAGAATTTCACAATCTGGTCGGTGCTGGTATCTGGCTCGAAGTTCCATGCCTGTATGAACCTAAAGCGCTCTGCAGATTTTAAGTTGGTGTCTTCGTCACCAGCTCCAATTACCACAGCCGGTTTAGATTTCCGTTTGTCCGCTGCGCGCGGGATCTGACGCGAAACCAGTCTGATGACCGAATACCGTGTGGCCACGAAGTCGGCGACTTTAACCGCTCGGCCATGCTTTCCGGGAATCCAATTACGAAAGCTGCATGCCTAGTGGTATTTATATTTCTTTTTTCGACGGTATACTCTTTTGATTCTTGTAACTTATTTAAGAATTTCACAATCTGGTCGGTGGTGGTATCTGGCTCGAAGTTCCATGCCTGTATGAACCTAAAGCGCTCTGCAGATTTTAAGTTGGTGTCTTCGTCACCAGCTCCAATTACCACAGCCGGTTTAGATTTCCGTTTGTCCGCTGCGCGCGGGGTCTGACGCGAAACCAGTCTGATGACCGAATACCGTGTGGCCACGAAGTCGGCGACTTTAACCGCTCGGCCATGCTTTCCGGGAATCCAATTACGAAAGCTGCATGCCTAGTGGTATTTATATTTCTTTTTTCGACGGTATACTCTTTTGATTCTTGTAACTTATTTAAGAATTTCACAATCTGGTCGGTGGTGGTATCTGGCTCGAAGTTCCATGCCTGTATGAACCTAAAGCGCTCTGCAGATTTTAAGTTGGTGTCTTCGTCACCAGCTCCAATTACCACAGCCGGTTTAGATTTCCGTTTGTCCGCTGCGCGCGGGATCTGACGCGAAACCAGTCTGATGACCGAATACCGTGTGGCCACGAAGTCGGCGACTTTAACCGCTCGGCCATGCTTTCCGGGAATCCAATTACGAAAGCTGCATGCCTAGTGGTATTTATATTTATTTTTTCGACGGTATACTCTTTTGATTCTTGTAACTTATTTAAGAATTTCACAATCTGGTCGGTGGTGGTATCTGGCTCGAAGTTCCATGCCTGTATGAACCTAAAGCGCTCTGCAGATTTTAAGTTGGTGTCTTCGTCACCAGCTCCAATTACCACAGCCGGTTTAGATTTCCATTTGTCCGCTGCGCGCGGGGTCTGACGCGAAACCAGTCTGATGACCGAATACCGTGTGGCCACGAAGTCGGCGACTTTAACCGCTCGGCCATGCTTTCCGGGAATCCAATTACGAAAGCTGCATGCCTAGTGGTATTTATATTTCTTTTTTCGACGGTATACTCTTTTGATTCTTGTAACTTATTTAAGAATTTCACAATCTGGTCGGTGGTGGTATCTGGCTCGAAGTTCCATGCCTGTATGAACCTAAAGCGCTCTGCAGATTTTAAGTTGGTGTCTTCGTCACCAGCTCCAATTACCACAGCCGGTTTAGATTTCCGTTTTTTCCAGTGAGGTTGTTGCCATGGACCGGCATTCTCATCTTCACGGGAATTCTCATCTTCACTCTCAATCTCGACTTGCTCAGGGCAGCTTCGTGATTCAGCATTTTGTACAGTTTTTTGTGTAACTGGTTGTGTCAATGGTGAAGGAGCATCGTGGTTTGCGCTCTTCGCAAGTTCGGGCTTGTTTCGTGGCCCAACATCTGGTTCGGCTGGTTGGGAGTTCGGTGGTGCAAGCGCGTTCTCCTTTTGCGCGGGTGCAGCGGTAGTTGTTGTTGTCTTTTTCACACCTGCTGTATAAATAGATATATAAAAAACTAGTCAAATAAACCACCCCTGGTCGCCTCTGGTGCAAAGGTGCCCATAATGCTTGCCACATTACCCTGTTGAACACCACAAATACAACCTTTGCACCAGAAACGACTCCAAGCGGGGATCCTCACCCTTTTGCCTGAGCCGACAGCCTGTGTCCCGGACAAATTTCTTTGCGTCCGATCCCCAGCAACCCGCAGTTTTTATTCTGTTTCTCTTTCTGTATTCTTTTTTATTTTATTATTATTATTACTTTATTTCAGGCATTGCCCATATCACAACACAAACATACAACATTATATATAACACAATCATAACTTAAGTAACAATTTCAAATAATCACAGTGTGTAAATTTAAACATTGATTAATAAAATAAAATAGAAATAAAAATGTCAAATAATAATAATGAATGATATTGATAAATTAACATTAAATTAGATTATAAATGAAGATTGAAATTTAATTAATTCCCAGCGCCCTCAATCTTTACAAAGAACTGTCTAAAAAATTAGCCGACACCACCGGGGACCGAAGAGCTGGCAGCTTCCTCGCTCAACGCATTAGTATTGCAATACAGCGGGGAAATGCTGCCAGCATCTTCGGCACCATGCCGCGGGGAGACCCTTTATTTTAGTTATAAAATAGGTTTTTTACATTCTTTTGTTTTTAATCTTATTTAGTTTAAGTTTTTGTATTTTGTCAATAAACCCATTTTAGCTTTATATTAATTAATTTATATATATTATTTCTGGACTCCATGTGGATGGAGTTCCAGTGCCTCCATAGTGGGCTGTTAATATTTTCAGCAATGGCTATAAGGAGGCTGTTGGGACTGACACGAATGCGGCGCATCAGGGAGGCCACGCGCTTGCGTATTATTGCACAGAAACCGTCCGTGCGCTCCTCGCAGAACATACCTGACGCGCTACAATATCGTGGGAGTCCCAACAGCATCCTGAACCCATTATTATATTGGACGCGCAGGGAGTCTAGAGGGTCCATAGGCTGCAGGTATAAAATGTTTGACAGAAGGTCTTAAAGAGTGTCGTCTTAACCGCTTTTTCACATCCTGCAAACCTACGGACCAGCATATTGCACCTCACAGCAAACGCTCTGCGCTCCCTCTCCATGTCTGCATCATCTGTGAGAGCCTCGCTGAGTCAGTGCCCCAAGTATTAATAGTGACCCAATGGAGCGAAGCATTCTTAACTTAAAACGCATTGACAAACAAACAAACTTAAGCATTAGGAAACGAACAAAAGTAATAGATGCTCTAACTCACTGCAAAAAAATCAAATGGAAATGGTCAGGCCATGTTGCGCGGATGCATAAGGATAGATGGACAAAAAGAGTAACATATTAGAATGGCCCTCTCGGTAAAAGGAAAAGAGGCAGACCTCTTGAGAGATGGCTAGATGAAATAAAAAAAGCGGCCAAGTGCGAGTCGGACTCGCGGTTCCGTGAAATAATCTATGAAAATCTTAATGCGGTTCACAGAATACATCTACTTACCAAACTTTAACAGTATAGCTCTTATAGTTTCGGAAAAAAGTGGCTGTGACATACGGACGGACAGACATACAGACGGACATGACGAATCTATAAGGGTTCCGTTTTTTGCCATTTGGCTACGGAACCCTAAAAAGGTAACAGGTGAAAACTGGGTATCAAAAGCCCAAAACAGGAAAATGTGGAGTAGAGTGGAGGAGGCCTTCACTCGTAGAGAGGTCCTCAAATAAATTCCTAGTACAAAACTTATAAATAAATATACAACTTGTAATTATACTTATTTAAGGAAATAAATGGCTGATTATAGTGACCCAATTTGTTCCAGTTACGGGTCAGGCACACTGACCCGCGCGTTCCTCCAGCGAGTGTTCCAACAATGTCTGACCTACGACGGTGAAATGGACTACAAGACGTATCTAGAACTAGTGCTAGCTCTCGAGAACCGTCGGCAGCCCGCCGCACTGGCGTATCTGTTCCGACTGCTGGACATCAACTCGCAGGGGTACTTGGATAAGTTCACGCTCAACTACTTCTTTAAGGTGCGTACCCTCAGAGCATAGAATACTAGAGAGAGGACAAGCCGCCGGCGGCCGCGTCACAGTTGTTAGCTCAATGGGCATACTCTGCCATACTGTGCACGCGTGCTGATCGCAGAGAATATTACGTTTTTTCCCAAAATGCCTGATACGATGCGCGTGTATTGTCCAATAAGAGCGTCGGTATACAAGTGTGTGTGTTTTAGATGTGTGCGTGCTTTGTCTTGTCAATTACTTGGGCGTTGTGTGGGTTAATGTACTTGCGACAGGCGTACTCAATACAAATCGGCCGGCATGTCCGATCTCCTTATATTAAAACAGTATACAAGATATATATTTTGTATACTGTTTTGAATAATTTACTTTAAAAACAAATTTTGAACCGACTTCAAATCAGTAACTAAGAATTGCTTCAAGTTTGAAGAACCCCATACTGTAGTCCCTTGGTAAAACCTCGGCAGGGAGCTCATTCCACAACCTGAGCGTACGAGGGAGGAAATTTCTCTGAAACCGTACGGTACGGTAGTTTGCCTATAAAGTTTAAAGAGTTCCCACGATTTCTCCAAGATCCGAAAATGCGAATGTGAAAATTCTCACGCGCCGCTACTCTGACTTAGAACATAAAGTTATACTGATGTTACTGTTAGATTTGGCAAGATATATACTGGGTCCCCAACGGCCATCGGTTCTACGTGCAATGTGCCCCACCCACTGCCACTTAAGTGTAGCGATTCGGAGGGCTATATCGGTTACCTTGGTTCTGCTGCGGATAGCCTCATTTCTGATGCGATCACGCAGAGAAACTAAAGGTTCTCGAGTGGCGACCACGTACCGGCGCGGCGCGGCGTGGGTGGGCCCCCACAAGGTGGACTGATGACCTGGTAAAGGTTGCGGGAGTCCGCTGGATGCGGGTGGCGCAGGACCGGTCACTTTGGCACTCTTTGGGGGAGGCATATGTCCAGCAGTGGACGTCTTTCGGCTGATATGATGATGATACTGGGTCCATGATAAGTGTATGTTTGTTTGTCAGGCGATCCAGGAGCAGATGGTGGCGCACGGCGCGGAGCCGGTGAACTTCGAGGACGTGAAGGACGAGATCTTCGACATGATCCGGCCGGAGCACCCCGCTCGCATCACCCTGCAGGACCTCATCCGGAGGTACACATACAGAAAAATTTTATACATTCAGAAATACTGGGAATATTTTCCCCATCGTTTACCACTAAAGTACTCGGTGGTAACTACTCGGAAAGAAAACCCAGTAGTTACCATCATTACTATTCCCCATTAGTTCCCAGTGGTAAAAGATGGGTTTAAAAATCCCAGCTGTTACCAGTGGTAACAAATTAGTGGGGTACCAGTTGGGAATAACCACTACTGCTGCTGGCGGTATGCGTCACAGCTACAGGCAAACACGATATTTTCTTAGCCCAATTGGCCACTTTCCTAAAAAAATCTATTTTGTCCGTCACTTAAATTACCTATCTAAAAATATTCGACAAACAAATAGTACATTGTCTAACAAGGGGCGTATGAGGAATATTGTAAAGTATTAGAAGCCCGACGCCGGAAGGCGGAGGGCTTTTGATGACTCGAGTTTGCAATATTCTTACGCTCGTGTTATACACAATGTTTTTCATCACATTTGCGAGGAAATAAATATCTACAAAAGACAGAAAAACCTATGTTTTATACAAGCGCACCAATCAAATGTTGACGAAATTGACAACTTCACTTCCAGATCAGTGCGTAGCTTCAATATTTCAACCAATCACAGAGCACGGAGCATGGGGTTCTTGCAGGGCACGGCCTGCTCGATTTTATTTTCCAACCAATCACAGAGCAGAATTCTTGTCGTACGCGGCCGTCCAGATTTGCTTAACCAATCAGATCACACACAAGCTCATTACTCCCTTGGGACCATTATTTCCCGCGGGAACAATTTAGGCCATTGTCCTTCTGTATACAGGCATGGAATAACACCATTTTCAACACACCTGCTCGTAAAGTAGGTCTTATTATAGCGTATTTACACTGATAATGCAGAATATTACCCATGCCGTGCCTTTTACATTACATTATCGCACTAGTGCCTTTTCATTACATATCTTTTTAAATATTAGCAAAATAATGCAGAATATTACCCATGCCGTGACTTTTACATTACATTATCGCACTAGTGCCTTTTCATTACATATCTTTTAACATTTTCATTTTTTTTTTTCCTCGCAAATGTGTTGAAAAACGTCGTATGAAACACGTGAGCATTGGTCATTACACTTCTCGTCTCCATTAAGCCTTCGCCTTCGGCTCAGGCTTAAAAACCGACTCGAGTGTAATGACCAACATAGCACACTTGTATCATAATGTACTATTATGAGCAAGTGTGATGAAAAAATGATTAAGATATAGCCCGTTAAAGTTCCGCGTGTCGTCACATTATGGTACACTTATTAGCATGTGACTTCATATATTTTTACCCATGAAAGTTCCCAATTGTGGAAAACTTTGCTGGCTGACGAGCAGAAACTGTAACCTATAGATAGAGCAATCCAAAATGCACAATATGCGCTCTGCCGGCCTTTTTTGATGAGGATTCGGCAGCTCGCGAGGATAGACTGTTTACTTAAGGCACTCTAAGCTCTTCATAGGAGTGGACTCGGGCTGGACCAGAAAACTCTGGAAATCCAGTAGGAAGCAACTCAGAATCATATCTGGGGTGTTCACAGGTCACTTCGGGGTCAAGGATCTCTTGGCCAAGATGAGACTATCTGATAGTTTAGACTGTAGAATGTGTGGTGAGGAGGACGAGACTATGGAACACTTATTGTGTGAATGTCATGCCCTGGCCAGACAAAGAATGAACTACTTTGGTAACGGTTACCCGCAACCAAAGAAATTCAAGGTGCTCCCGGTGAACTGCATCATCCGCTTTGTGGAAATGATGGAGCAAGCCTGGGAGCAGGTATAAAGGAGAGGGCAAATGCACAAAAGATCCCACTGGGTCGAAGTGCATCCGAAAGGGCCCTCACCTAGATAAGATAAGATAAGAGGATAGACTGTTTGGATTGCTGGAAGTCGAGTACCTACATTCGTCGATGCCGCGAATCCTCCGAAAAATAGGAATAATACAACAAAGTGTGTGTGTGTGGCATACAATTCAAATTCAAACCAGCAATTATTTAAATGCCTTTTAGAATGTTTTCAGCCTACTCATAGTTTTTAGTCGCCTTGGGTTCTCGGTTCTCCGTTCGAGTTGGACCTATAATCCCACGCTGACCTATATATGGGTCAATTGCATGTTAAATCCTCATTAGGAGGCGGGGCTGGGGCAATCCTTTTGACCCATATAAAGGTCGCTGGAAGACGAAGGGATCCAGTTTCTTACCTTATTTTCGCTCGTGCGAAGAGAGTGGATGAATGATTGATTATTTGTATGTTGCAGCGGCCACGGACACACGGCAGTGTCGATCCTACTAGAGCTGCACGGGTTCTGGGCCTACGAGAACCGAGAGGCGTTAGCCGCAGCCCCCGAACACTCCTGACAGCCTGGTACCGCGGTCCCTTACCGGATGGTGGACGAGAAGAGATTCTTCGTCATTTAGAAATAAATAAAGAGAAACACATTCGTGACTACATAAAAATAAAACGAAATTTAGTGCGCAGGGTTTAAGTTGAATGCGACCTAAAACCAATGATCCTAATTCTCAATAGGACAAAAATCTGGGGCTACAAGAACCGATATGTATTTGGTCGCAGCTTCTGAATACTCCTGACAGCCTGGTACCGCGGCCCGGATACCGGTTACCGTATTGAGGACGAGAAGGGATTCTACGTCATTTAAATGATCCCTTATTCTCAATATAGCTCTCCGAATCGCTAAACTTAATAGGCAGTGGGTGGGGCGCCGATGGCAGAAAGTTGGGGCGGAAAGGTTCTCGAGCGGCGACCGCGTACCGAAAGTCGCAGCGTGGGGAGATCCCACATGGTGGACATGAACTGGTAAAGGTCGCGGGAGTCCGCAGAACCCATTGTGGCACTCTTTGGAGGAGGCATATGTCCAGCAGTGGACGCCTTTCGGCTGATATGATGGTGATTATTTTCAATAGAAATAGGACAACAATTTGTAACCACAAAAATCGCAATGTACCTACTGGCGACTCCTGACCCCCTAATCACAGTGTAAAGAGTAACATTGGACCGACGCCTTTGACGTTTGCGGGTTTGACAACGTCATGTCCCGAGCTACACGTATGGGCTTGTGCACAAATCACGCGAGGTTTTTTCGGCTACTTTTTGACCCCCCTTTCCCCCTTGGTGATATTTGGTGAGGTTCTTGGCTACCCCCCCCTCCCCCACATAACCTCACGTATATTTTTTTCATTCGACCTAATTGTAAGATAAATAGTATTAAGAATAAGAATAAGAATAAGAATAAGAATAAGAATAAGAATAATTTATTATTGGACAAGCACATGATAACAGATTATACAGACATTATCCGTGGGGTTCCAAACTAGGCTGAGCCTGTATCTTGGGACCCACTGAGTCGGTTAACAAGTCTCTTCAGACACACGTCTCAAGAAGCACGACATGAAAGTAACAAAGTGAAAATTAAACATTTCATATAATATGAGCGCTGCTAACTTATCAATGGGAACACAAATTCATCATTAATAAAAACAAAAATTATGCTGTTTTAGTAGTACAAAGAGAGTTTGTGTATGAGAGTGTGTGAGTGTGTGTAAGTGTGTAAGTGTGCGTGAGAGGGAGTGTTTACGTGTGTTAAGTGTTTGTTACGAGTGTATGTTGAATTGTTAGGTACCTTTTGGAAAAAGCAACCTTAGATGCAGGGACGTAAAATCTCTTCCGTATCACTATACGAGAGTTCAGCAAACCATTTCCTTATTGTACATTAAATCTTGTTTATTTTTCTATCTTAGTGAAATAGACTCGCTATTTTGAAGTGCTAAGTAAAGATTTATGTTTAACGACCCCGAGAAAAAGTATTTACTCGTGTGGTAGATATTTTTTCTTAGTTTCGTTCTCTATAAAAAAATACACGTGAGGTCTCCTTATACCCCCCCTCCCCCAACGTGATCTGTCGTGATTTTTTCCTGACCCCCCCCCCCCCCCCCCCTCTCCCCTATCGAACCTCGCGTGATTTGTGCACAAGCCCTATGCAGCTCGGGCTCGCCCTGCCCGCCCTCGCCCCCCACACCCCGCATGCAACGACGGCTTCGTCGAATGACTGTATTGGTTTATAGTCTGTGCCCTAGTATTCCCGGATGGTGGACGAAAAGAGGTTCCGTCATTTAAATGATCCCGGTTCTGTTCTGAGGATCGGCAACGCGCATGTGACACCTCTGGATTTCTCATAGGTTACGGTGGCCGCTTACAGGCGGTACTGCCCTTTCTTGCTTGGGGGCTGTCCATATAGTAATGCAGGCATATCGTAGGTACCTACACATTTAGTAGATAAGTGATTTTTTTTCTCCAACGATTGTAACCATATGTACCTACATAACGATTGCAGCTATGTGCAAACATATGTAGGTGCATACGAGTAACTAACATATGTTGCATCCGTGCCGCCAACAGTTCGTAATTTCGTATGAACTCTGTAGGGACTTACGGCCTTTTGGCTGGGGCGGTAGTGTAGTGTTTCGGTGTACCGCGATAATATTATCTTTTTAATTATTTTTTTAAGTGAGCGAATCGCCAACAAACTGCTTTGCAGTTTGGCGAATCTTTAGGTTAAGTTACTAAAATTGTATTTTTTTGATTCTAAAATAAAAAAAAATAATATATATATATATATATATATATATATTACGTCATTTCAAAATAGGGAAGGGGGGGGGGGTCCATTCAAGGAATTAACAGGATGATGATAGGAGGGGTGGGATGTAAAAAAATCGACAAAAAAACGATGGCGTAATATATGGACAAGCCCTTGTCACGGTTGTGGTATGCAAAAAAAGTTATTTTTGTTTTGTCAATTAGGGTTTAAAGGCTGATTAAACAAGTTTAATAAATGTTTATTGATTAAAAATACGCAAAATTAACATGTATAAATAAAATTGTATAAACTCATAAGATAACATGAATAGAAAACTTAAAACGGATAACATACAAATGCAAAACATTGTTGTATAAATGTTATAATAATAATATAATTATTTATATAACATAGCTTAGTTTTATTGTACTTCTCCTTATTTATTATTGTGTATTACGTAATAAATGTACGTGGGCGACCGAGCTCTGCTCGGATGAAAACAAAGAAAATATTTTTGCCTAGATATCAAACCCCGTAAACCCCCACATCGCAAATCTCATCGAAATCGGTAGAGCCATTTTCGAGAACGTGTTTACAAATATATGTACATATATAAATATTGCTCGTTTAGGATATAGGACTTTAATTTTGGGGCCATAAAGCTAGTGTTTAGAAGCAAGCTTTAGGCATCTTCAATGGGGAAGGCAACTGTCAAACTGACAACATCAATAATGTACTTAAAAATGGTACTTAAAAAAGCTAAATTTGTATGGCGGGAATTACTTTTTATTTATTTTTGCGAAAATGGCTTTACGTTTCGTCCCGAATTGCTCCGAAGTGGGAATCCACCGATTTCCGAAAAAGGCTAAAAATAAAAGGTTGTTGGATTAAAGCTATGGGGAAGATTACAATCGATTTTCTGTCTCTCTCTCTCTCTCTCTCTCTCTCATGACTCATCGTATACATTGCATTTGATTATTATCGTTTGATTTTAAAACAAAATTTTAAATGCATGAAAATAGCGAAACATGCCATTACAATTTGAACCTTCCCGCTTAGACCGTAAGGTTCAACCTTAACCGGATTATATGAT
Source organism: Epinotia brunnichana (assembly GCA_963854355.1). NCBI lineage: Eukaryota > Metazoa > Arthropoda > Insecta > Lepidoptera > Tortricidae > Epinotia > Epinotia brunnichana. Next base: position 5,083,158 of record OY977956.1, read on the forward strand.
CTTAAATAATGATTATACAATGGTATCAATTCTCGTTAAACGGATTCTTGAGCGCTCCTGTACTCATAGACGCTGCCGCGTTCGAGAAAGCCGCTGCGTTGTTCCGCGCGCGAGTCCTCGGGGGACATCTCTGAAGGCGGCCCGTAGCCGCCGCCAGCCGGGGAATTCATTATGTATTTATCCTAGAACATAGTTTATTAAAGGTTGAATTAAGTTAACCATCATCTGTCCGCAACTTCAGAGTTGTATAATTTACTTTGAAAACAAAGTTTTAACCGAAGAAAAATCAATCATCCCCTATTTTCCTATCCTTAGGGTTGGTTTTTTTTTCCAAATTTATATGGGACCAACTTCGGGGTATACCCTTTCCAATAAAAAAAGAATTATCAAAATCGAACTACTCTGTAAAAAGTAATGCGTGGTATACATAAAAAAATATATATACGCGTCGACTTGAGAACCTCCTCCGTTTTTTTCGTCGGTTGATAAATTATGTCCAATCTGTCATTTCGATATCGCCTATATGTTACTGGAAAGTTTCATTAAAATCCGTTTGGCAGTTAACATACTCGTACAAGCAAAGTTTTAACCGGTTTCAATTCAGTACATTTCTCCAGGATCCCATCATCAGATCCTGACCTGAAGACCATGGGACCAGATGGGAAGGCTACCCTTTCAAACAAAAAAAGAATTTTCCTAATCGGTCCTGGCGTATTCGAGCTACTGATTAGTAAGTCAGAATTAGGTATATCCGGTCATTGTGGCACTCTTTGGGGGAGGCCTATTCAATATTTTCAATATATATTTATTTCAGGTTACTGGACCCATAATGTGTTAGTTACAATAAATTAAATTAAGTGTTAGTGACAAAATAAATTACTAAATACAATACATTAATTAACTTATTTATTTATTTATTTTATTTAGCCCAGATATGAGACACTGGTGCATGCAATGACTGCCAGTGTCTCATAAATGGACAGTCAATACGGTCGGCGACGACCGCCAGCAGGGCGCTGCCGCCGGCGCGCGCGCGTCGCGCCGCAGAGGCCGCCCTCTTGCGCATGGTGCTGTAAAAACAGTCCACGCGCGCCGCAGCGAACATGCCCGAGGCACTGCAGTATCACGGCAGCCGCAGCAGCACCCTGAAGGCGTCATTGTATTGAACGCGGAGAGCGTTGTATGCTTTCTTTGTGTAACTTACCCACAGGCTGCTCGTGTAAAAAGTAGTGCAATATGCACGGAAGAGCGTGATCTTCACACCGGTTGAGCAACGAGCGAACCTGCGGGCTATCATGTTAGCTCTGACTGACAACGCTCTCCGCTCCCGTTCAATATCGTCGTCATCTTTCAGATCATCGGACAGCACATGACCCAAATATTTAAAGCGGTGGACCCGCTTCAAAGGAACACCGCTAAGACATACAGGTGGTACATCCGATGGGCATTTGGTCCCTGACTTAAAAACCATGAGTTCGCTCTTTTTGGCATTATATTTTAAGCCGTGACCAATCGCAAACTGCTCGCAAATGCCCACGAGCTCACGGAGACCGCCAACAGACGCACTCAGCAACGCCATGTCGTCTGCATAACTAATGTTATTAAAACATACCCCGTCAATATGACAACCAACATGACGCTGGCTGAGTGCCTCAATTAACTCATTCACGTACAGGTTAAAGAGTGTAGGCGAGCTCAACCCCCCTTGTCTCACACCACACTCCAACCTGTACCCGTCCGAGATCGTGTCCCCCCACCTTACGTGGTTGACCTGGCTTCCATACCAATACTTGAATATTTGGATGAGCTCCAAGGGTAGTTTTATCTTCTTGAGCTTTTCCCACAATACGTGATAGGAAACCAGATCAAATGCCTTCGACAGGTCGAGAAAGCAGGCGTAAACAGGCGTGTTTCGGTTGGTGTAATATTTGACGGCATGCTTCAGACTATGTCCAGCAGTGGACGTCTTCGCTGATATGATGATGATGATGATGATTAGGTATATAATCATAATTTATTTCAGATAAAAATATACCGAAGCCCATTGATGCTTGCAACTTTAATGTGATAAAATCCGCATTGCCCGTCAAACCTGTCTACTTGAGAAATCATTGTAGTCCCTTGGGGAAACTTGGAAAGGACTCATTTCAACTCGTAGCGTTCGTGGGAAGAAATTCTACCTCCTTTAAGTATACCTACTATATCGATACAGAAACATATTACAAAAATTTCATTTTGGTATAAGCTTTTATTGCCGACTGTACTTTTCTGCATACCATCATCAACTACTTCATTGAGACGATTCTAACGAGCCCAAACTCGATGGGGTTGTGTCGTTTTATTGCGGAGTTCCTATGGCCACCTTCCAGATCCAGCATCAGATCATTGTCATGCGATATACATATGCATGCAAAATTTCAGCTCAATCGGAAACCGGGAAGTGGGTCAAATTTAACTTGCAAGATTTGATTACAGACAGACGGACAACGGGACAGGTGAAACTAAATAAAAGCTTGTAATAATAGATTCCGACGAATCGAGAACCTCTTCGTTTTTTGAAGTAAAATATCGCATCGGCCAGCTTGCATTTTAGTTTTTTTAGTTATTGACATAGTGGTCACAACCACAAGTCACAAAATGTCGTCTACGATAGAACTTGACATTTACCCCTGGGTATGCTGTCACGGAGGCTTTCCCTCCGAGGTTGATGACTCGACCGTCCACTCTCTGCAGCAGATTCAGCCCTCTTTCGCCTGGCTCGCCACCTGAAAATGAGATAGAAATACTACTAGAATAGAAAATAGCTATTATCTCTAAGTATTATTATTATGAAAGAGTGTGAGATGTAACTGTCGGCGGCCGATCGTAAAATCCGGCAGATTGTGAAATTCCTAGGTATTTCGTGAAACGCCGCCATCTCTCCACACGTGAAAAGCGAGGAGCATTAAGACTGATTAGTAACCAACACAACATGTCCGCTTTTCGTGGCAGTTTTCGGTATGCTGCCACGAAGTGCTGGAATGATCTTCCACCACCTATCAAAAACTGTGTATCCATTGCATCATTTAAAAATAAAATTAAAATGTATCTTATCAACCTAGAAATATCTAATGCATAAGCGCACAATCAACATAGCTCTTGAATTTCAATACCTGTAAATGAAAGCACACGTATACACCTGCATTTCATCATATATTCCTCAGACCATTTGTAAACTTACTTAGCTCTGAATAAATTAATTGCGCAGCGACCTCTCCTTCTCATTAATTAGGTTTTGTTACGTATAAGTTATAATTATAATTTATATTATTTTAAGACCTGTATCTCTGGGTGCCCTGAAAACCAGCGCCTTTAGCATATATTGCTGCTGGCATATGCTGAGTGGTATCCATTTTGGTGCATTTGAGTTTATGAAACACACAAGTGAAATTTCTTTGTGATACCAAATAAATATACGTCTTTCTTTCTTTCTCTTTCTATTTCATGATTTGGCTAATAGTTGACCAGGCATATCATGATGTGCCTGATAAAAAATACGGCAGATCGATCAGAGCAACGCATTCGTCGATATTTCTAGCTCTATACCGGGCACATCGTAAAAGTGTATAAAGTAAAAGTTTTTCACAACAGGGTCTTAGTGGCATAACAGACTCGGATCGCGGATAGGTTAGAAGACGAAAGCGGGAGCAGCTATGCAAACCCTACTTACGTATAACGGCGAGTATTGAACGATATGGCGGCGTTTCATGATATGCCTAGGAATTTCATGATCTGCCTAAACGTCACTAGTGGGTGTTACTTAGCCAGATCATGAAATGGCGGCCTTTCATGATATGCCTAAGCGTCGTTAGACAAATCGTTAAACGTTAAGTTTTGAACGATATGGCGGATGTCATTTAGCCAAATCATTAAATGGCGGCGTTTCACGATATGCCTAGGAATTTCCTGATCTGCCGGATTTTACGATCGGCCACTGATACAACTAAATGCATCAACCATACCATACTCGTATAAACAAGCCATAGGTACTCACCATGCATGCCATAGGGCTGGAAGGCGCGGCGCTCCGTGAGCACGGAGAGCCGGACCGGGCGCCGGAACACCAGCGACCTGTTAGAACATTGGAGCGTGTTTGGGTGTACTCACCATGCATGCCATAGGGCTGGAAGGCGCGGCGCTCCGTGAGCACGGAGAGCCGGACCGGGCGCCGGAACACCAGCGACCTGTTAGAACATAGGAGCGTGTTTGGGTGTACTCACCATGCATGCCATAGGGCTGGAAGGCGCGGCGCTCCGTGAGCACGGAGAGCCGGACCGGGCGCCGGAACACCAGCGACCTGTTAGAACATTGGAGCGTGTTTGGGTGTACTCACCATGCATGCCATAGGGCTGGAAGGCGCGGCGCTCCGTGAGCACGGAGAGCCGGACCGGGCGCCGGAACACCAGCGACCTGTTAGAACATAGGAGCGTGTTTGGGTGTACTCACCATGCATGCCATAGGGCTGGAAGGCGCGGCGCTCCGTGAGCACGGAGAGCCGGACCGGGCGCCGGAACACCAGCGACCTGTTAGAACATTGGAGCGTGTTTGGGTGTACTCACCATGCATGCCATAGGGCTGGAAGGCGCGGCGCTCCGTGAGCACGGAGAGCCGGACCGGGCGCCGGAACACCAGCGACCTGTTAGAACATTGGAGCGTGTTTGGGTGTACTCACCATGCATGCCATAGGGCTGGAAGGCGCGGCGCTCCGTGAGCACGGAGAGCCGGACCGGGCGCCGGAACACCAGCGACCTGTTAGAACATTGGAGCGTGTTTGGGTGTACTCACCATGCATGCCATAGGGCTGGAAGGCGCGGCGCTCCGTGAGCACGGAGAGCCGGACCGGGCGCCGGAACACCAGCCACCTGTTAGAACATAGGAGCGTGTTTGGGTGTACTCACCATGCATGCCATAGGGCTGGAAGGCGCGGCGCTCCGTGAGCACGGAGAGCCGGACCGGGCGCCGGAACACCAGCCACCTGTTAGAACATAGGAGCGTGTTTGGGTGTACTCACCATGCATGCCATAGGGCTGGAAGGCGCGGCGCTCCGTGAGCACGGAGAGCCGGACCGGGCGCCGGAACACCAGCGACCTGTTAGAACATAGGAGCGTGTTTGGGTGTACTCACCATGCATGCCATAGGGCTGGAAGGCGCGGCGCTCCGTGAGCACGGAGAGCCGGACCGGGCGCCGGAACACCAGCGACCTGTTAGAACATAGGAGCGTGTTTGGGTGTACTCACCATGCATGCCATAGGGCTGGAAGGCGCGGCGCTCCGTGAGCACGGAGAGCCGGACCGGGCGCCGGAACACCAGCGACCTGTTAGAACATTGGAGCGTGTTTGGGTGTACTCACCATGCATGCCATAGGGCTGGAAGGCGCGGCGCTCCGTGAGCACGGAGAGCCGGACCGGGCGCCGGAACACCAGCGACCTGTTAGAACATAGGAGCGTGTTTGGGTGTACTCACCATGCATGCCATAGGGCTGGAAGGCGCGGCGCTCCGTGAGCACGGAGAGCCGGACCGGGCGCCGGAACACCAGCGACCTGTTAGAACATAGGAGCGTGTTTGGGTGTACTCACCATGCATGCCATAGGGCTGGAAGGCGCGGCGCTCCGTGAGCACGGAGAGCCGGACCGGGCGCCGGAACACCAGCGACCTGTTAGAACATAGGAGCGTGTTTGGGTGTACTCACCATGCATGCCATAGGGCTGGAAGGCGCGGCGCTCCGTGAGCACGGAGAGCCGGACCGGGCGCCGGAACACCAGCGACCTGTTAGAACATAGGAGCGTGTTTGGGTGTACTCACCATGCATGCCATAGGGCTGGAAGGCGCGGCGCTCCGTGAGCACGGAGAGCCGGACCGGGCGCCGGAACACCAGCGACCTGTTAGAACATAGGAGCGTGTTTGGGTGTACTCACCATGCATGCCATAGGGCTGGAAGGCGCGGCGCTCCGTGAGCACGGAGAGCCGGACCGGGCGCCGGAACACCAGCGACCTGTTAGAACATAGGAGCGTGTTTGGGTGTACTCACCATGCATGCCATAGGGCTGGAAGGCGCGGCGCTCCGTGAGCACGGAAAGCCGGACCGGGCGCCGGAACACCAGCGACCTGTTAGAACATTGGAGCGTGTTTGGGTGTACTCACCATGCATGCCATAGGGCTGGAAGGCGCGGCGCTCCGTGAGCACGGAGAGCCGGACCGGGCGCCGGAACACCAGCGACCTGTTAGAACATTGGAGCGTGTTTGGGTGTACTCACCATGGATGCCATAGGGCTGGAAGGCGCGGCGCTCCGTGAGCACGGAGAGCCGGACCGGGCGCCGGAACACCAGCGACCTGTTAGAACATAGGAGCGTGTTTGGGTGTACTCACCATGCATGCCATAGGGCTGGAAGGCGCGGCGCTCCGTGAGCACGGAGAGCCGGACCGGGCGCCGGAACACCAGCGACCTGTTAGAACATTGGAGCGTGTTTGGGTGTACTCACCATGCATGCCATAGGGCTGGAAGGCGCGGCGCTCCGTGAGCACGGAGAGCCGGACCGGGCGCCGGAACACCAGCGACCTGTTAGAACATAGGAGCGTGTTTGGGTGTACTCACCATGCATGCCATAGGGCTGGAAGGCGCGGCGCTCCGTGAGCACGGAGAGCCGGACCGGGCGCCGGAACACCAGCGACCTGTTAGAACATTGGAGCGTGTTTGGGTGTACTCACCATGCATGCCATAGGGCTGGAAGGCGCGGCGCTCCGTGAGCACGGAGAGCCGGACCGGGCGCCGGAACACCAGCGACCTGTTAGAACATAGGAGCGTGTTTGGGTGTACTCACCATGCATGCCATAGGGCTGGAAGGCGCAGCGCTCCGTGAGCACGGAGAGCCGGACCGGGCGCCGGAACACCAGCGACCTGTTAGAACATTGGAGCGTGTTTGGGTGTACTCACCATGCATGCCATAGGGCTGGAAGGCGCGGCGCTCCGTGAGCACGGAGAGCCGGACCGGCCGCCGGAACACCAGCGACCTGTTAGAACATTGGAGCGTGTTTGGGTGTACTCACCATGCATGCCATAGGGCTGGAAGGCGCGGCGCTCCGTGAGCACGGAGAGCCGGACCGGGCGCCGGAACACCAGCGACCTGTTAGAACATTGGAGCGTGTTTGGGTGTACTCACCATGCATGCCATAGGGCTGGAAGGCGCGGCGCTCCGTGAGCACGGAGAGCCGGACCGGGCGCCGGAACACCAGCGACCTGTTAGAACATAGGAGCGTGTTTGGGTGTACTCACCATGCATGCCATAGGGCTGGAAGGCGCGGCGCTCCGTGAGCACGGAGAGCCGGACCGGGCGCCGGAACACCAGCGACCTGTTAGAACATTGGAGCGTGTTTGGGTGTACTCACCATGCATGCCATAGGGCTGGAAGGCGCGGCGCTCCGTGAGCACGGAGAGCCGGACCGGGCGCCGGAACACCAGCGACCTGTTAGAACATAGGAGCGTGTTTGGGTGTACTCACCATGCATGCCATAGGGCTGGAAGGCGCGGCGCTCCGTGAGCACGGAGAGCCGGACCGGGCGCCGGAACACCAGCGACCTGTTAGAACATTGGAGCGTGTTTGGGTGTACTCACCATGCATGCCATAGGGCTGGAAGGCGCGGCGCTCCGTGAGCACGGAGAGCCGGACCGGGCGCCGGAACACCAGCGACCTGTTAGAACATAGGAGCGTGTTTGGGTGTACTCACCATGCATGCCATAGGGCTGGAAGGCGCGGCGCTCCGTGAGCACGGAGAGCCGGACCGGGCGCCGGAACACCAGCGACCTGTTAGAACATAGGAGCGTGTTTGGGTGTACTCACCATGCATGCCATAGGGCTGGAAGGCGCGGCGCTCCGTGAGCACGGAGAGCCGGACCGGGCGCCGGAACACCAGCGACCTGTTAGAACATAGGAGCGTGTTTGGGTGTACTCACCATGCATGCCATAGGGCTGGAAGGCGCGGCGCTCCGTGAGCACGGAGAGCCGGACCGGGCGCCGGAACACCAGCGACCTGTTAGAACATAGGAGCGTGTTTGGGTGTACTCACCATGCATGCCATAGGGCTGGAAGGCGCGGCGCTCCGTGAGCACGGAGAGCCGGACCGGGCGCCGGAACACCAGCGAGCGCCGCGTGCCATCGCCGCCGGCCCAGCGACCTGTTAGAACATAGCTTCTGTGTGAAAAGCGGATTTTGATTACTTGAAAATGTGCTCCTACGCAGCTGCATCTATGCAGCTGAACGTTTTTCTTTGAGGTGGCATAAATAAGAAACGCACGATTTTAAACGCTGTAACCGCTCGGCCACGACTTTGGTCTTAAGCGACCTGCGACCAGCGTTTTATCTGTTCATTGCGCGGTCGAGACGCGCAACGCACTGTGGTTAGTTGGGATCACGCGCAATGAACAGATAAAACGCTGGTCGCAGGTCGCTTAAGACCGAAGTCGTGGCCGAGCGGTAGGTAAGGGTGTGTTATGATGTAGTGAGTACCTCTGCCGCCCGTCCCCGGCCTCAGCAAGAACTCGGCCACGAGCATGGGGTACCGCCGCTCGACTATCTCCACGTCGGTGATGCGCGTGTTGGTCATGTGTGTGTGCACGCCGCCCGCGCCGGCCCAGCCAGGGCCCTGGCAACATACACCGCGCTTATGATATCCTGGTATTATGCACCAAATAAAAACAAGTTAATAGTACATTATTGCCGTGGCCGGCAAGGAGGCAATTAATTGCAGGCTGAGTATTTGTTTAAACGGACGAGCTCGCGAGTCCGTTTAATTATAATACAAAGCCTGCAATTGCCATTCCGGCCGAAGCTTTTCTCAAAAATGGGGGAATAAAAAAGACTAAATTAAATACAAATTGAGGATAACTACTGCAAATTACATAAAATTAATCGTCATAATATATTTTTTTAATCAGAATGGCAAGTGTATTTTTCCACCGAAAAACGCAAACTATTTGAGACTCATACATAATGTCGCGTTTGCCACAGAAAAATACGAGTTGATTTGGCTGAATACGATCTGTGCCGTGTTTTTTATGCCAGTGTCTACTTTTAAAAAAGTTTGGTACTCGACAAATAAAGGAATTCATATGTCACATTCCAGGCGGCCTGCAATGTTTTTTTCTCAAACATGCTCGGAAATGTATGCGTTAATGTCACGAAATGAAGACATGAAGTTCCTTTTTATGGCTCCCTACATTACTTCTTGGCCTAGGCCAAGAAGTAATGTATGAAAACCCTAACTAAAAACATTATTGGCCGCTACTCTAACTTTTTAAATTTGCTTACTGATATTAAACAGACAAAGCAAAAAATACATACTGCCAACCACCAATACTTTTTTTAATTGTTTTAGTTTTTTACATTTTTTTTGTTATTTTTCGTTTATTTTTTAGTGTTGTTTATCGTTTTTAATGGTTTAAAAAAAAATCTTTTCTTTTCTTGATGTTTGTCTATTTTTTAATGTCAAAATTTTTGTAGGGTCTTTTATGTTATTTTTAAGTTTTTTTTTATCTATTTTTCCTTTTTGTTTTACTTTTTTTAATGTTTTTTGTTTTTTTTGTCGTTTTTTTTATTTTTTCAAGTTTTCCTTTTTGTTTTACTTTTTTTAATGTTTTTTTTTTCCTTTTTTTTTGTTTTTTGTAATGTTTTTTGTTTGTTTTTCTTTTTTTTAGTTTTTTGTTTTTTTTTGTTTTTTTTAATGATTTTCTTTTTTTTTTTTTTTGTTTTTGTTTTTTTTTGTTTTTTTTTAATGTATTTTGTTTGTTTTTCTTTTTTTTTGTCAATTATTTTTTCCTTTTTTTTTGTTTTTTTAGTTGTTTTTTTTTGTTTTTTTAGTTGTTTTTTTTAATATTTTTTTCCTTTTTGTTTTACTCTTTTGTAATGTTTTTTTAATATTATTTTTTTTTAATGTTTTTTTTTCTTTTTTAAGATTTTTTTATCTAGAATCTTTCTCACTTTAGTGAGGTGAAAAGGATTCTATTTTTAAACCACTCACATTCGCTAGCTCGTGTTTCAATTCCACGCTCGCGGTTAAATTATAACTGCACCCTTGTATAACAAATAACTATTTATTATTTCCTCACATCGTTTGAGAAAAGCACTATACAAGCCTCGGCCGGAACAGGGATTGCTGGACTCGTTGTATCCGGCCACGTCTACGACTCGGCCGTCTAGCCCAAACTCGTCCATCAATCCCTTACTTCACGGCCTTTGCAGTAATGTACTATTATTTTTTTATTTTGTTCTGCCCGTGCTTAAACTATACACTTTACCTTCCAATATGTAGCGCGTTATGTTCACTTTGCGGGCCATTTTTGAGAAAAATAAATATATGACTAGTTTATTTCATCTCGCTAACGTAACTTTACTTATTTTACAATTTTTTTTTTTTTATCATGCACCACCTGTAACCATGTGTAAAAGTGAACAAGAGAGGAGAGTGTGCAAACAGATATTAGATTACTTACAGCTCCGCTACCGCCTGCAACGGTTTCATAGTAGCCCCAGCTGTCCTCGCCTAGTGTCAGATTGTTCATGCAGCCCTGAGACGCGGCGCAGACCTGCAATACACATATACGCCATAAAAAACTGGTTAGCAGAATAAACACTCAATAATTGAGGCAACCGCCTCATCGCACCTATTATTTGCCAAAAAGTGAATTTTCATAGTCGTGAGTAGGCCCCCACAAGGTGGACTGATGACCTGGTAAAGGTCGCGGGAGTCCGCTGGATGCGGGTGGCGCAGGACCGGTCATTTTGGCACTCTTTGGGGGAGGCCTATGTCCAGCAGTGGACGTCTTTCGGCTGATATGATGAATTTTCATTTATCAACATCATAGTAATTCGTAATTTATTCGGTCAACTGATGCTTCCATACAAAATAGCAGCAAATCCAGCACTACAAGATGGCCGATTATAAGTAACAGAGGTTATGGGAAAAATACAAATACCAATGGATATTCCATGGTTTGCTCTGGCCCTCCAAGGGTAGTCTGGCGATCTGGTCCTTCTGTCCGGGTCGGGTCCTTGATCGGAAGACATTCCCCCAATGCAAAAAAAACACGTGAGCACGTTTCCGCCCACTACAGCGGCGCCCTCCGACGGGTCCAGGATGGAACCTGGTGGGATCCCTTCACTGGGTCCAGGCGCCCTGTTAACATGCTAGTTGTGAAGCATTACCTGGAAAGCCTTAAGGACGACGTCGACGATGCGCTGCGAGGTGAGCACGTTGCCGCCCACTACAGCGGCGCCCTCCGACGGGTCCAGGATGGAACCTGGTGGGATCCCTTCACTGGGTCCAGGCGCCCTGTTAACATGCTAGTTGTGAAGCATTACCTGGAAAGCCTTAAGGACGACGTCGACGATGCGCTGCGAGGTGAGCACGTTGCCGCCCACTACAGCGGCGCCCTCCGACGGGTCCAGGATGGAACCTGGTGGGATCCCTTCACTGGGTCCAGGCGCCCTGTTAACTTGCTAGTTGTGAAGCATTACCTGGAAAGCCTTAAGGACGACGTCGACGATGCGCTGCGAGGTGAGCACGTTGCCGCCCACTACAGCGGCGCCCTCCGACGGGTCCAGGATGGAACCTGGTGGGATCACCACTTTCACTGGGTTCAGGCAGCCCTGGTGATAATAAGTTAGTTTGATACGAGTATAGACATTTGGTGAATTTACTCCCATGAAATAGCAGTTCTAAAAAGTTACCGACGTAGCTAACTAGTGACAGAAATATAGGAAATTAAACTTACCTGATTGAGTGGCACATCGTGTCCGACCATACAGCGGAGACAATAAATGAGCGCAGACAAGGTGATGGCTCGCGGCGAGTTGAGGTTGCCCCACACCTCCACACCCGTGCCTCTGCAAGAGTCGTGAATGGGGAATGGATGAACATTTTAGAAGTGCCTGATTATTTTTTTGGTGTTTGGAATAACCTTCCTTAGCACCAGAAAAAAGTTGCAGACTTTTCAGCTGCGTCAATATTTTTTGAAAAATATAAACAGTTTCCTCACTTACGTTTTGGGTTTAGGACGGCGAATGAGACACTTCCCTTGATCCGCCTCATATTACAACAAATATTTTAAATATCTGACCCTGGCAATGACAAATATAAGGTAAACGCAGGTAATAACGACCTATCGAAAATCGGAAGGTATTACCGACCTAATTCGTTTTTTTACGTTTCCAGAACTATTCTAGCTATAAGTAGGGAAAGATATACACGCGCTTGTTTCTTGAGCATTGATACTTTTACTTTAGTGTGTGTAGCAGTGCGCAACACAGATAAAACACGTCAGTTCCTGCGGGGGAAGATTAATCCTATCACCAAAAAAATAATCAGCCCCTTCTAAAATGTTCATCTATTCCCCATTGTAATGCTGATGCGTTGCGCGAGAAAGCCGCCAGCTCTTAGGTCACCCGACTCACCGGTTACATCAACCAGGCGTTTCATGATTTCCGCAAATAACTTATGCGCACTGGGACCACGCGCCGAATTTACTTGTTATAATTAACTTAGAAAATTTGAAAAACCCCCAACATTATTATTTCAAAGTTCAATATCTCAAAAACGCCTGAACCGATTTTGTTGATACATAGCTAAGAACCATCTCGATAACGTCATCATTCGGACAAAAAACCGTTTTAAAATCGATCCATTCGTTTAGGAGCTACGATGCCACAGACAAAATCTAAATTAATCATGACTCTAAATTAAAAATTAGATCGCAATATAAATATTATATGTGTACAGTTAGGCCTTCTAGTTACATAAATAGCAAGAGTTCCTATGCTACTTTAAGTCTTTAAAAACTTATCAGTATATTTTAAGTCATTAGATAATAATAATAAGTTCAACAAGGAGCTGAAGAATTTAGTAAGTAGGTAAACACAACAATGTTTGACTTTTGGAAGGGAGCGCATGTAGATGTGATTGTAAACAATCTTTGTATTATATTCTACTAACTTACGTGCAGGGTTCGGGGAGTTGCAGGTCCAAATAACACACACCAGTTGATATCTTAAGCGGTATAATAGTTCCATAAGCATACACAAGCATATAGGTAGGCACACAGTAAAAGAAATCACAAGAAAAGCGAAAAGCAAGCGAAATGTTTAGAGCGCAAGGCGGCGTGCGTCTCGTGTTGAATGCGGTAGCGGACTGCCGGAGCGGGCGGAGCGGAGGTCGCGGCTCATAGCCGCCGGGCGCCGGTGCATCATTGCAGCGTGCGTGATGTCACGAAGACCCGTTGGTGTGCGTTGACATTGGAATCGACTTTTTAATATTTATATATTTACTGTTTGTTTATCCGTATGTATTTATTTATGCTTATGTATGTGTGTATAATATATATATATATAAGTTTATTTTTACATGTTAAGTATAGATAGTTGTAAGGTTGAGTTTTATATAATTAAGTTTATCATAGTAATGTATATAAGTAAATATTATGTATTTATTAGTATATAAATATAGGTGGCACCGCCACACGCACATTCGCCGACAAACTGTCCTCAGTTTGGCGAAGCAGAAAGGAATGTACTTGCCATTGTTGTTTTTTTTTGAGAATAAATAAATAAAATTAAAAAAAATGGCTAGCAGTTAAATGCTTTTACAATCTGAATGAATATTTCGTTTAAGTACCTAGGTCTACAAATTATTAAGTTTAATTTTAAGTTCAATAACATTGTACGCTCGAAAAGGGCAAACTGTTGATACCTTCCAATGTCTGAAATGAGATCTTATGTACACAGTTTTAACAATAAATGACATCTATCTATCTATCTCTTTTTGCGTCGGGGGTTAAAAAGGGAACACTCACGTGAAATCGCAGAGCGCCGTGCCCGTTTCCCTGTCGAGAGTGACTTTAAGGGCTATCGGGGTGCCGCTGTCCAGGTACTCCACCGCTCGGAGCACCGTCGATCCGGTACTAGCGAATGTCCTGTTAGCTATCTCCTGCAATGTTACACGGAGATCACGAATAAATAAATAAATAAAATAAATAAATATTACGGGACAATCTTACACAAATCAACCTAGACCCACGGTAAGCTCAATAAGGCTTGTGTTGTGGGTACTAGGCGGTGATATATATAATAGATACATACATATAGATACTTATATACATATATAACATCCATAACTCAGGAACAAATATTCGTGATAAATACACAAATAAATGCCCTGACCGGGATTCGAAACCGGGACCTCCAGCTTCGTAGGCAGAGTCACTACCAACTGGGCTACGGGGGCCGTTATAAAATTAAAACAAGTGCGAGTCAGACTCATCCACCGAGGGTTCCATACAAAATTACAAATGTATACTTTCAGATTTTTCACTGCACACCACTACATAGTACAAAACAAAGTCGCATGTAGGTATGCTTAGATCTTTACAACTACGCAACGGATTTTGATGCGGTGATTTTAAATAGATACTTAGAGTGATTCAAGAGGAAGGTTTATATGTATAATACATATATATTTAGTACACGTGCGAAGCCGGGGCGGGTCGCTAGTGTAATATAAGACGATATTATTTGCACAATTTCATAGATCTAGGTAAACGGTACCCTATAAATTTGGATTCCCATGAGAGTGTCGAAATACACGTTTTTTTACGGCATAAACGGCCGTATATTTTTTTACGTTTAATTAAAAGTTTGATTTCTTTATAGCTTCAAAGGACTATAGACCTGTGCACCTATATGGTTATAATTTCAAATTAATATCTCCACGCGTTCCCGAGATAAAGGGTCTTGATAGACATACAGACAGACGGACAACAAAGTGATCCTATAAGGGTTCCGTTTTTTTCCTTTTGAGGTATGGAATCCTAAAAACCCCGACACTACAATCATAGCGAACCATCTAGTCTAGACAGATAAGACTTTCGATAGAAACCGCACTTAAATCGGTTCATAAGTTTGGTACGATGACACGGATACACATATATGTTAAACTTACAAGTACCCCTCATTTGCGTCTGGGGGTTGAAAAATTACATTCGTCAAATAATTTAACCTATTCTGACTAGTTATGTCTTAACCTTCGACGAAGTCCCGCAAAGCTCCTATCAATTATTTAATTTTTGACCCGCGCAGCGGGACTCTTCTCTTGGCCAATCTTCTTCTTCTTCTTCTTCCTGCCCTTGTCCCAGTTCAGCTGGGGTCGGGCCTCCTTGTGCAGCGGCGCCAGGAAATTCTATCCTGGGTTGTCATAGGTGAAAGGTTCTGTGCTTTTAGGTCCCTCTCGATGTTTGACCACCACGTAGCTGGTGGTCTGCCTCTCCCTCTGGGTTGGGTGTTGATATTAAGCACTGTTTTTACGGAGTAGTCATCTTCTCGGCGCATTACATGACCATACCAACGGAGCCTACATTCTTTGAGCTTTGCTGGTATTGGAGTTACTTTGAACGATCCCCTGATATACTCGTTGCGAACCTTGTCTAGTCGCGTTACGCCACCCGCCCATCTCAGCATTTTCATCTCTGCTGTGTGCAGTTTTTGTTCGTGCTTCTTTAGGGCAGTCCAGCATTCCGCACCATATAACATAGCAGGCCTCACTGCGGTTTTGTATATTTTGCCTTTCGTTTTTACTGGCATCCTAGTATCGCACAGTACCCCTGATAAGGTTCTCCACTTCATCCAGGCTGTATTAATTCTGTGGTTCACATCTTCGTCTACGCGCGCATCAGTCGTCAGCATGGACCCGAGATATTTAAAGCGTTCGGCTTTGGGCAGTGATGTTCTTCTGCTTCTCTTGGCCAATATGATAATAATATATATACTTACTAATATTATAAATGCGAAAGTGTGTCTTTTTGTCTGTTACTATGCATAAACTGCAGAACCGATTGAGATGAAATTTGGTATGGAGATAGTTTGAATCCCGGGGAAGGACATAAGATAGTTTCTATCCCGGAAACCATCCCCTAAGGAGATGAAATAGGGGGAGATTTTTTTTATGGAGCTACGATATAAACCAGTTCCACGCAGACGGAGTCACGGGCAGAAGCTATATTGCTATATACCCAAAGATAACTGCTGTATCACGAGTTTCGAAGACTCAAGCCCTATAATAAATCGATCTACGTTATACCTTGGCTACCTATTATCGTAAATAATGTGCCTAGAAGATGTTGAAGATGAACACTTAATCCAGACCTTGAGAATCTTACAATAGTTTATTTGCAGCAGTCAATTTTCAACCTAATCAACCTAACATTAAGGCCTAAATTACCTTGAGCATATCCCGGACCGCCAGCTCCGCGTTCTTCTGTATATGCGCCATGTACGCCTGCACCACTTCCAATCCGTAGTGGCCTATCAGCTCTCCTACCAGCTGGATACCCTGGAGGAAAAATATTCATAAATATAAGTTTCTGTCCAAAATTTCATTTATGGTACAAGCTTTTATTGCCGACCGTACTTTTCTGTATACCCGTCATCAACTACTAATTGAGACGATTATAAGGAGCCCAAACTCAACGGAGTTATAAGAGTTCCCATGGCCACCTTCTGTCTCCATCATCAGATCAGCTCGATGGTACCAGATAAGTCTCATATTACAAAAAAGATTTTAAATATCTGACCCTGGCATTGACAAATATAGCTGCTGCAGCTGTCAATATCATTGCCAGTGTCAGTTTACCACGGATTTTTAGGATATTTTCTTGTAATATGGGACGGATCAAGGAAAGTGTCTCATTTGCCCTCCTAAACCCAAAAAGTAAGTGAGGAAACTGTTTATATATTTCAAAAATAATTGACGCACCTGAAAAGTCTCCAACTTTTTTCTGGTGCTAAGGAAAGTTATTCCAATCACCAAAAAAATAATCACGCACTTCTAAAATTTTCATGCATGCCCAATTCAACATTATGGTACCATCGAGCTGATCTGATGATGGGGACAGAAGGTGGCCATGGGAATTCTGGACTTAACCGACGTAACCCCGTTGAGTTTGGGCTCGTTAGGATTGTCTTAATGACTAGTTGATGACGGTATACAGAAAAGTACAGTTGCCAATAAAAGCTTGTAGAAACGTATTTACAGTCAACTCGCTTTCTCGATGGCAAGTAGAGGCAGGAAGTGTTGTAAATATAAGGTTACCCGTTGGTTGGCGGCGACCTGCGCCTTCAGGTCGGACAGGTTGTCGGCCAGGTTCCTGGTTCCAGAGCAACCTTCTTCCTTGCCGGGCTTCATCAGCTCTGAAATATTGTTCATATTTAACTACGCGTCAGTGTTCGAATAGTTGGGTCATCAAGTCATCATTCATTAGAAATTAGAATCAGCAGTTACAAAGAAGGTTGTTTTTAATTGAATGTAGGTTACTAAATAACATAGTTTTATAAGTTTTTATTCCGAAAAGTAACGCCTGATTCAATAAATTATCAGTCTGAAATAAATAATTTATTTTATTTTATTTATTGAAAAGACACACCACCAGTACATAAACAATGCAAACAAAAATCATGGTAATTATTATTGAATTTGAATTAGTATATGTTACGTGATGAACGGCCTCCGTAGCCCAGTGGGTAGTGACTCTGCCTACGAAGCAGGAGGTCCCGGGTTCGAATCCCGGTCAGGGCATCTAGTTGTGTATTTATCACGAATATTTGTTCCTGAGTTAATGATGTTATATATTATGTATATAAGTATCTATATGTATGTATCTACTTATTATATATATCATCGCCAAGTACCCACAACACAAGCCTTACTGAGCTTACCGTGGGCCTAGGCTGATATGTGTAAGATTGTCCCGTAATATTTATTTATTTATTTATTCTTTATTGCGACATCATCCACCTCAATCAATCAACTCACATACGCTAGTAAAAAACAATTGATATTGTTCAGAACGCATCCAAACTGACGTCATCGACGGCCGTTTGCATCCGAAGTTTGAAGATCGGCAACGAGCGGAGAATAACGGTCGCCATCAGTATTAACGGACAGCGGAACGAACCGCAACTCATTTTGTAAACATTTATATAATTTGTCCGGAATACATCCGTTTTTATAATTTAAAAACAATATACTTCATTGAAGATTCACCTAGGCCATCCCGAATTACCTAGAAGGAACCTAGGTCCTAAACATTGGTCCTTCACCCGTCGAAGAAGAGCGTCGAGTTCAACTTCTACACCAGCGCCTACAGAAAACGCGTCCGCAACGCAGTTTTGTCCTGTTCCCGAGAAGGAAATCTCCGCGAGCCGCCCCCAGCATCCCACGAAAAGGACTGGGCCGACTTCATCAGGCAGACAAGCTGCAGCAACGTTACACCGTCAACGGTTTCGTCAAGGACATCTTCTGAAGCCTTCATTCGTCGAAGAGGAAGCAGCTGATCTGAAGAACACCACGAAATCCGTCCGTCGGCAATATCACCGTGTTCAACGTCGTCCTGCTACTTCATAATCCTGCAAGAATTACAGCCTAAAATCGAAAGTACACAGGTCGAGTTGGGTGCAACAAAAGTGAGTTCGTTCCAATATCCCATTTACACTCAATAGAAGTAATTATTCATCCTTTCCCGTGGTTAATTACCACACAGCTTCAATATATCGAACTGATATTGTTCATTTATTCAAAAGAAATTCAAATTTTAGCAATTTAACACAAAGGGTTCAAAGTTAATTTTATGCGCAACATCGAAACTCCTTAAATTCATAATCAGTTAAATAAAATAGTTTAGTTACCGTGTTATTAACGCGGCTCGCAAAACAGCTGATTGATTTCACTTTTAGAGGTCAAGATAATCGGAAATCTAGTCACTCCCGAGTCGCCGAGCGCAGCGCATGAGCTAATTAGTACCTACTTACTTGTTGTGCAGTGAATATCGATCGTTAACTATTTGCACCTTATTTCTCAGTGTTTACGGTAATAATCTTTAAGTGTGATTTATTTCTCGTGTGTAATACCTCTCTCTTGTCAATTAAGTGCTAATTATGACGGAGGCGCAATTAGTTAAGCAACGGGGAACTTTAAAATGTAAATTAACTAACTTTAACACGTTCCTTACGCCATATCTATCCATTCCGAGCATAAACGACTTGCAGGCTAGTGAAGTCGGGAGCCGTCTTAGCAAGATCGAGGAAATGTATACGACGTTTGATGAATTACAGGAGCAGATCGAGATAGCTTCGGCGACTCCTACCGTGCGTTATGCCGAGCGAACGGAGTTCGAAAATGAATACTTCGCCATTGTGGCTGGCGCGCGGGAGTTGCTACGCAAACGAGGCAACGCGGATGTTAAGGTTATGTCTGAGGCTGGTTCCAGTTCTTGTCATCACAAAAACAACCTGGTAAGGCTACCTAAGATTGATTTACCTCACTTTAGTGGTCACTATCAGTATTTTCTGGAGTTTAGGGATACATTTTTATCGCTAATCCACGATAATGATTCGATAGACGATATAAACAAGTTCCATTATTTGCGTTCTTCCTTACAAGGAAGTGCTGTGCAGGACGGCATAGAATAAAACCCGTTATAAACATAAAATTGTCAGTCGCGACCTAACTTGTAATCTAGCTTATAACCTCTTATAACATAGGCATTGCGCTACTATTGCCTTATATAATTGGCACCTGAAATAAAGAATAATAGGCCTCACATTTCATTCCTACATAGTAAAAAAAAGGGTAATATACCGCTGGTTTCCTAAATAAAGAGTGGACAACACTAAGTTTCCACTAAGAAATGTTGACAGACTAAAGGAAACCTAGAGATCCTACTCGCGCGCCAGTCAGGCAACGACTGATGGGCGAGCAAGGGGGGAACCCCGGTATTTATACCTCAGGTGGGGAACGAGGTACGTATATACGGGCCGACACGAATCCCCGCGTTTCAGATGCATTTTGACGCCGAACGAGCGGGATCTCGTGTAATAATGTATTATAAATAGCATAGAAATAGGTATAAGCACTGTAAATAATGTATTAGAGTAAGATTGAAGTGTAATAAATGAACATGTCATTTCGCGCCAAAATTTCCCGCGCAAATCGCTTTCCCGCCAAAAATACGGGGCGAAGGGGCGTCCGGCCGAGGTAACTTGATAGTATAAATTGGGCGGCCAGGCCCCATGAAATTCAGTACCTACAGTAGCAGCGAAGTGACATTACTTGAAAAAGTAAACAAGTCTTTCAATTCAGAACCCCGACCCGACCAAGTTCCTGCTAAGCCGTAACGACCAACGCCGAAGGTGCAGGATTCCCTTCAATTCTACCCAGCCCAGAGCCAGTCATAGGTGCGTCTCGCACATGCTGGTCCATCGAAAACCGGATTCTACATAGAGGATGCCCCTTACAAGATCGAAAGCAGGAAATCGCACACTCGGTCAACTTATCGCAGCGAACATAAGAGAAGCCATGCTGGAACAAGCAACCACGTCCACGTCGGGAACTGCTACGACTCAAGAAGTTTCGAGGCCCTCGCAGGAGACCTCACGAACGAGCACTCCTGCGACGCCGGCGCCTCGTCCAGACCCACAGCCGAGGTCACCCATAGGGCAGCATCATGATGCCGCGCAGTCACAAACACTGCCTCATGAAACCCCACAGTCAACGCTGCCACCCATAGTCCCGCTGCTGCAGGAGAGCCTACACCCTGCAGCAACACTGCGGCAGGAAACCCCACAGTCAAGCCAGCATCCTGCCGCACGGCCGCCGTCAAAATCGGTGAAAACAACGTCGAGTCATCGCGTCCGCCGTCTCGCACAAGCGCGAGAAGAAGCCCTCCGAATCAAATTGGAGCTCGCGCAAGCGCGCATAGCCGCCATAGAAGCCGAAGACAGCGACGATGACACCGGCACAATATCTACAGTCCAACAAGAACGCCGTATAGACGAATGGCTCGAGACCAGCCAGAGACATGTCCTCGCCATCTCCAATGCACCGTACATCGAAGAACCCGAGCCTGCAACCCCACAGTACGCCGAGCAGGCTCGGGAGAGGAGCCCCGCCGAGGGCGCGGGACAGGGCGCCGCTGCCGTGCGCCCCGCCGTCCCCGCCCCTCCCCCCGCCGGGGGAACGAGGAGCCCCGCCGAGGGCGCGGGACAGGGCGCCGCTGCCGTGCGCCCCGCCGTCCCCGCCCCTCCCCCCGCCGGGGGAACCCACGCTCCCGTTTTCGCGCCAACGCCGCCGCGCCCATGCGAAACTAACGCATATCCGCCGCCGTTAATGTATTCACAAGCGAATGCGCAAGAAGATAGCGCCATAGTAATGAAGAATCAACAAAGTGTGAACCTGAGTGAGCTCGCCTCTGCCATCGCCATCGCCGCGCGTGCCGGCCCGAGAGAGTCATCACGCTATCACGCCGAGTTGCCGCCATTCAGCGGCTCGCATCAAGAATGGCTATCATTTAAAGCCGCCTACAACGGAACCACCGCAAATTATAGTGAAGTGGATAATATAGCAAGATTAAGAAGATGCCTCAAAGGGAGGGCCAAAGAAGCCGTCGAGAGCCTCCTCATTTACAACGCTCGCGCAGACGAAGTAATGAGAAGCCTAGAAGCCCGCTTCGGCCGCCCAGACGCCATTGCCCTCGCCGAGCTCGAGCGTTTACGCGCCCTACCGCGCCTTAACGACGGGCCGCTCGACATCTGTGTCTTCGCCAGCCGTGTAGCCAACGTCATAGCCACACTCAAGGCTCTTGACCGCGCTCACTATCTACACAGCCCGGAGACGACACGGGCAATGATGGAGAAATTTACGCCCGCCCTACGCTACAGATGGTTCGACTACGCGAATACGCAGAAAAACGACGAGCCTGAGCTAATAAAGATATCAGCCTTCCTGCAACGCGAGGCGGACTACTGCGCGCTCTACGCGCAGCCCGAGAACGTCGACGGTGCAAATCCTCATCCTGCAAAAAGGACACACCGAGCCTTCGCGACCACAGACAAGCCTTCACCTAAGTGCGCCGCCTGCAACAACACCGGTCACCCAATAGATAAATGCACTAAGTTTATCGAAAAAGCCGTTGAAGACCGATGGAAACTAGCCAAAGATCAACGGCTATGTTTCCGATGCCTGCGCTACAAGAACAGGATGCACTCATGCAAGCGCACGAAGTGCGAGCGAGACGGCTGCGAATACTTCCACCACAAATTGCTACATTATCAAAGAATTGAAGAAAGAAACGAGGCCGTCACATCGACGCGCGCCTCCCGAGAAGCGAGAGCCTATCTGAAAATTATCCCGGTCACAGTCTCTGGACCGGCGGGAGCCGTCGAGACCTACGCCCTCCTCGACGACGGCTCCACGATAACACTTGTACAAGAAGGGCTCGCGAACGACTTAGGCCTGGACGGCCCGACAGTGCCGCTACAAATAGAAGCTATAACGAAAGAAAAAATCAACGCATCGAGATCACGCCGTGTTACGCTCAGCATCCGCGGCACCGACCAACCTTATAGGGTCGGTGCGCATACCATAGACGATCTGAGCCTATCACCACAGTCCGTCAAGAAGGAGGATCTCCGCGAGTGCGCACACTTATGCGACATAGAAGATAGCCTGCGGTACGAGTCAGCGAGACCTAGAGTATTAATCGGACAAGATAACTGGCATTTACTCGTCAGTAATGAAACGCGCCGCGGCCAGCGGCATCAGCCAGCGGCATCCCTAACGCCGCTAGGCTGGGTGCTACACGGTGCACACACACGCATCACAGGCAAACAAGTACATGCGACGCATCGCTTGACCACTATTGAAGAAGCCGAGAAAAATGAAGATTTGAATTTACAACTCAGTGAATATTTCGCGCTCGAAAACCTACTTATCGAGCCGAAGTTACCCCAGTCAAGCCCGGAAGAGCGGGCGCGTATCATGTTAGCCCAGTCAATAAAGACTACAGCCGACGGCTATTATGAAGCACCGCTATTATGGAAACAACCCGACAGCAGCTTGCCTGACAACTACGAAAATACACTGAGAAGACTTCATAACATAGAAAAGAAACTCGACAAAAATAAAGAGCTTAAAGGCAAATATAGTGAAGAAATGGACGCCCTTGTCTCGAAGGGCTACGCCGAGCCTGCGCCGCCCACCAAGTCATCGAGAGTGTGGTACCTCCCCCATTTCCCGGTGCTGAATCCTAGCAAGCCCGGGAAAGTCCGAATCGTCCACGACGCCGCCGCGCCTACAAGGGGCGTGTCGCTCAATGACCGCCTACTGACAGGCCCGGCCCTCCTACAGTCGCTGCCGGGCGTCCTTATGCGCTTCCGGCAACACCCAGTCGCCGTGGGGGCGGATATTAAAGAAATGTTCATGCAAGTGAAAGTCAAGTCTGAAGACAGAGACGCCCTGCGCTATCTATGGCGAGGCGACCGGCGGGGCGACGACGCGCCGCAAGAATATCGCATGACTTCACTCATTTTTGGCGCTACTTGTTCACCGTCAATAGCAATATATGTGAAGAACGTCAACGCCCAGAAACACGAAGAAACGCATCCAGAGGCCGTCAAAGCAATAATAAGACATCACTACGTCGATGACTACCTACACAGCTTCAAAACAGAAGAAGACGCGATTCGAGTGTCAAGTGATGTACGCGATATACATAGAGAGGCCCATTACGAACTACGCCAATGGACCTCTAACTCCACGCGGGTCCTCCGAGCCCTCACTTCGGAGGACGCCACGTCCGCGCCCGTCGAACTGAATAAGAGCGAAATGAAAAATGAACGAATCCTGGGACAAATATGGAAACCCGCGAGCGACGAACTCGCCTTCAACTTGGACCTCAGCCGCCTACCTCCCGGAGCCCTGGACGACATCGAGCCTACCAAAAGGCAAATATTGAAAATAACAATGTCGATCTTCGACCCCCTCGGGCTAGCGGCGCCGGTAACCATCATAGCAAAGAAAATCCTACAAGAGGTGTGGCGGCGCGGAACTGGCTGGGATGACAAGCTGGATGCAGACTTAGCGCGCCAATGGACGGAGTGGACGCTGCACCTAAGGGCATTGCGAGACCTCGCGATTCCGCGCGCCTACCCCTACTACGGCGACGCCCTCGAAACCGACGCCGCGCAACGCGGTATCAGCTGGCGCTTCATACCGGCGGGAGCCCCATTTATGGGCGGGGCATGGGAGAGGATGGTACGAGCCGTCAAGAGAGCCCTACACGCCGTGCTCAACGAGCGTCGCCCCAGCGAGGAGACCCTGACTACTCTGCTCGCCGAGGCCGAATATACAGTGAACAGCCGCCCCCTCACTCACGTGGCGGTTGATCCTGACGAGCCAGAAGCCATCACGCCGAACCACTTCCTCCTCGGTGGCTCAGCCCGGGCCCCCAACCCCGGGACATTCGACGACACCACACTCATCGGCCGCGCGACTTGGCGGACGAGCCAACTCCTGGCCGAGCATTTCTGGGCCCGCTGGCTCCGGGAGTACCTGCCCTCACTCCAGTACCGGCGGGAGCCCTACGGTCATGGGCGGCCTATCAACGTCGGCGACATCGTGCTAGTGGCCGACGGGAATCTGCCTCGCAACACATGGCCACGAGGCCGGGTTACAGCTATATACCCGGGCCCCGACGGCGTGACGCGAGCAGTGGACGTGACCACCAAGGGCGGAGTCTTCAGAAGACCGACCAAGAAGCTGGTGATCCTGCCGACGGAGCCTGAGAACCTGCACGCAAAAGAAGATCCAACGTTCACCCGAACGATGGTCGGCGGGAGAGATGTGCAGGACGGCATAGAATAAAACCCGTTATAAACATAAAATTTTCAGTCGCGACCTAACTTGTAATCTAGCTTATAACCTCTTATAACATAGGCATTGCGCTACTATTGCCTTATATAATTGGCACCTGAAATAAAGAATAATAGGCCTCACATTTCATTCCTACATAGTAAAAAAAAGGGTAATATACCGCTGGTTTCCTAAATAAAGAGTGGACAACACTAAGTTTCCACTAAGAAATGTTGACAGACTAAAGGAAACCTAGAGATCCTACTCGCGCGCCAGTCAGGCAACGACTGATGGGCGAGCGAGGGGGGAACCCCGGTATTTATACCTCAGGTGGGGAACGAGGTACGTATATACGGGCCGACACGAATCCCCGCGTTTCAGATGCATTTTGACGCCGAACGAGCGGGATCTCGTGTAATAATGTATTATAAATAGCATAGAAATAGGTATAAGCACTGTAAATAATGTATTAGAGTAAGATTGAAGTGTAATAAATGAACATGTCATTTCGCGCCAAAATTTCCCGCGCAAATCGCTTTCCCGCCAAAAATACGGGGCGAAGGGGCGTCCGGCCGAGGTAACTTGATAGTATAAATTGGGCGGCCAGGCCCCATGAAATTCAGTACCTACAGTAGCAGCGAAGTGACATTACTTGAAAAAGTAAACAAGTCTTTCAATTCAGAACCCCGACCCGACCAAGTTCCTGCTAAGCCGTAACGACCAACGCCGAAGGTGCAGGATTCCCTTCAATTCTACCCAGCCCAGAGCCAGTCATAGGTGCGTCTCGCACAAGTGCCGCATTAGTCATTAAAAGTTTGGACTTCAGGGCAGAGAACTATAAAACTGCTTGGGAGCTATTGTTGGCTAGGTATGATAATAAAAGACTTTTGGTTAATAATCATGTGAAAGCATTGTTTAGTGTCGAGCAAATTCATAAAGAATCTCACAGAGCGTTACGTCATTTGTTGGATATTACAAATAAGAACCTTAGGGCGCTTACGACCTTAGGGCAGCCGACTTCTCAGTGGGATACACTTATAATATTTATGATGTCGTCAAAATTGGATTCAGTTACTAGTCGCGAGTGGGAGGAATACAGAAATACATTGGATAACCCCCCGACATTGGATCAATTTACCACTTTCATTTCCAACAGGGCTGATTTGTTGGAGACTCTGGAGGAGTCAAAATCGGTTCAACATAAAAGTACTTATCAACCCAATAAGCAACGAAATTTTCTTGTCGCAAATGAGACTATAAAATCAAACAAGGCCAAATACAGCTGTCCTATGTGTAAACAAAATCATTTTCTATTCTCATGCGATTCATTTCGAAAATTATCAGTTGACCTTCGTCAAAAGAAAGTCAATGAATTGGACGTATGTCAGCTGTGTCTTAGGCCAGGTCATCAATTGTCCAAATGTCGATTAACCACTTGCAAATATTGCAGTGATTGTCATAATACACTGCTTCATGCAGAAATAAATAAGGATACGGTAGAGGTCGCTGCTGTATCATCTGATAAAGGGGCTCCAACTCAACAATCTTCTGTGTTGCTTTCCACAGCCATGGTGAGAGTCAGCGATGCCAAGGGTGTTCAGCACGTTGCCAGGATCCTGTTGGACAATGGCAGCACGACCAACTTCGTTTCTGAGAAGCTGCGCAGCAAGCTGCAACTTCCAGTTTCTTCCACAAGCTCCACTGTGACAGGTATTAACAGTTCCTTTTCTAAGAGTACACAGTCTTGCAACCTAACCATTCATTCGATGGCTGGAGACTACAGGACGGAACTTAGGTGTCTTGTGCTTCCTGAGATCACAAAAATGTTGCCCTCGTCATACGTGAATATTAAGAGCTTGCATATACCATCGCACATACAGTTAGGTGATCCTACTTTTAACATTCCGTCAGTCGTAGATATTTTGGTCGGCGCGGAAACGTTTTGGGACGTCATAGGTTCCAATCGGATCAACCTATCCTGTATGACTCAAAGTTTGGCTGGATAATTTCCGGGTCTATTCTTAGCAATCAAAAACATCACACGGTCTGTCATGCTTCAGAATTACTTGACACAGACCTCGAT